>CM061089.1:14852500-16115000 GCA_030770545.1 Macropodus opercularis
CACTTTTCCTCCATCTACGCAGATGTTTAAACTCCCTGTCACTCTGCCCAGTCTGTTAACGAGGCAAGCAGCAGGAAGAAGAGGTTTAATTAGGGCTAATCTCGTTCCGCATGCCCATTTGCGTTATTAATTGAATTGGCTTATTGTTGCCTTTTATGTTGAATTAAAAATTAAATTTTGATTTTAATTATTAGTGTGTGAGCAGGCTGTTGTTAACCATGAAGGGGAAGCTACTGTGTGGATTTTATGTGTTCATTGCTGTTGAACATATTAGTGTCCTTACTCTTTTACTTATTAAAAACCAAGGGCCATTGCAGCTCAGTGTCACGCTGGTTTGTTCATGGTTTGTATGGCTTCTTCTCCCTCGTGCTGCTTTTTCGCTTTGAGCGACGTGTGTTTTGATTCTGTGTTCCTATTGTCACTTTTTGGCCCAGATGAAGTCAACGTGAGGCAACTCAAGAGTTCAGCTGTGATGTGTTTGTATCTATCGCGATGCAGTGACCTTACGTTTTATTATTTAAAATGGGTGCACATCATGGTTCAGTGCTAAGCCACCTGTTATTCAGTTTATATCTGTTTTTAAGTTTGTGCCATGGTGTCACAACATAGATGTAACATACGCTGACGACACTATTCTGTGTGTGTGTTTTTTTAATGCAATACAAATCCTAACAACCGCCATGACAAGGATCACACAATGGGCCAATCAATCATTTGTCAGTAACATCAGGAGGGTGTTTTTGTAATAACCAGCTCTGTGTGTTTTTTTTCATATGGAAGAAAATATTTATTTCGTGAAATTCATTCATCTTATCAACTAATCTGCCTATTTCATCATCACAGGGCCTCAGTCCCAACCACTACACCAAATTCTTTAGACTCTAAGGTACAAACGCTGCTTAACCCTCAGTGTTACACATTCAACAGGCTGATCAAAGACTTCACGGGCAGGTATTTGGGTCATATATGTAGCACATTTCCAGCTAGAGTTGGCATCTGCTGTAGAGGTTTGTGTTCAGTTTTGCGTCATTTTGTTCCTCTTTTGATTTTCTGTCTATTTAGCTCTGCTGCCTATTCTAGTACAGGGTTCACCTCAGACTGTTGTCAGGAAAAACTACAATGCCTCTGTTATTCATGCATAAATTAGTCAATCAAGGTGAAAGACAGGAAAGGAAAAAGAAGAGACTCAAATGGCAGAAGTTCCTGATTTCACCTACAATTTGAAAAACACCATAGGTCCCACATAGTTCATAGACTGGTGACAAATTAGCAAAGGGTAAAGTGACGTAGTAAGTGGGAGGCAAAAAAACACAGGGAGGCACCCAAACAAGAGACATCATACGACTGCTGTGAAACTCTGAGGGTTGATATACTGTAAATGACTGAAACGTTGTTGTGACATTGTTTTGATTATGTAGTTTAACCTTAGTCTGTACCAAGAGCACATTGAATCAAATAAGATACAAATAAAAAAGTCAGGAATCTTGTCCTGACTGCCTGCCCCGCTGTCTGTGAATTCTGTGTTTACTCCTCACGCTCATTATCTTTACATTTACATTTATTTAAAATTTGTGGACGAGGGAGAAAAGGTGGAATGTGTCGTGGACATTTGATTCCTGTTCGACGCCCACAGAGAGTTCCTCTTTGTCAGAATAAGAGAAGTGAATGTTAGGTGGCAGGAGGCCAGAGTGTAGAGGATTTGGGTATGCCACATTTTCATTTCCTCAATAAGTTGCGGTAATGGGGCGGCTGTGGTATTAGTGTGGCAACAGGCTTGAAAAGGTTCAGGTCAAGGATTATATTGTAGTAACGGATTCACCGTCTCCGCAGCTATTTAGACGTTTGTTCACGAAGGCTGCGCGTGTTTGTGAAGCCAGAACTAGTGGCAGGAATAAAACAATCAATAATGTATTAAAGTGTTAGGTAAGAGTTTTAAATCAAATTGCTTTTACCATGTTTAACCTTTATAAACACATTAAAATAAACTGAGTCATGAGGCTTTCAGTACAATAAAGTAATTGCCAACCGTGTGTTTCGTTGCTATGGATGCAAATTGGCCTTTTCCAATGTTTTATTATACTATTTTGCCTAATTATGTGGCACATTAAAGTTTTGTGTCTAACAATATGCTATCACATGTTCATTACACAATCGCTATTGGAAGTCTTTTAGCAGAAGTTTCTCAACAGGGCTGTGCTTCACTCCGACAATTAGCTTTAGGGGAATCCACTTTCTTGCAGAGACTGAAGCTTTTCGCCCGTTTCAGTTTATAAAGAGATCAAAATCCACCCAGCAGCATCTCTCAGTCTAAGCGTAAGGAGGAGGCACGTTTAGTGTGAGGAGCGAATGAGGGGCGTTCATCTTCTGTGTATTCATGTTTATCGCTGCTCGAAAATACGGACTGGGGAGAAAACACATATTTGACCCCCTGTGAGAAAGAGAGCTCATTCACACGAGAGTGGATCGTAACATTAATCACCGTAGCTGGTAAATGACTTCGCTTATTTACTCTAGACGTGTTGAATGAGAAGCTGTGGTATTGGTTTGAGGTTAGGAGCCTCACTGCAGCCTACACAATTTCCCAGCAGGTAATTTAAATGAAACACGGTCGCTATGTTTATCTTCTAGTTCGAAGGCAGCGCTGCTAATCGTAGATTAGGTTGCTGATATTGGCTAAATGAGCAGATTTGGGTACTGTAGTAGGAAGGTTAAACCCCAAACAAAACAGACTTCCAAGAACTGTTGTGTTCTAAGAGAGGGGACGTCTAAGAGTCAACTATTACATAGTTAGACATATCTGGCTGTTTATAAATTCTTATGGACAATATTAGCATGTGTGAATTATGAAAGTTGAATGGTTGGTTATATGTTTTGGCAGAAGGGTGGGCAGTGCATGTCCTGATTGCATTTCTGCCTGCTGCAACTGAAAGCACCTGCATTATGAGAAACGTTTAGCAAAACAAAACAGAAGGTACAGGGAAAGGACAGTTTGTCTAATCGTGTGGTTACTGGCGAGGTCGGTGGTGCAAATTGGGCTGAAACTGTGTAGGCGCCCACAGCGCGTTCTGATGCACTCACTGCGGCTGGTGATCATCGAGACTCAGCACTTCTAGAACCTGCTGCTTCCTGGAAATACAGCAGAGAAATGTGTAGAGAAGTGGAAGCCGTGCCCCCCCCCCCTGAAAAATAGGTGGGACTGGTCTAACACCAACATCAAGAGACCACAGGGCACTCGTTGATTCATGTAAGTGAAACGTTTTAAGGTCCGTGTGTTTCATTCATTAGAAATGTGAATACAACACGATGACTAACAGATTTACAGTGTGTGTACTGGTTTTACATTTCACCAAGGTTTAAAGGCTAAAAGCATAAAAATCCAATAAAATAAATATTTGATCATTTCTGCTAACAACTGTGTCTTAGAAGCAATATTATGACAGTGCATCATGAATGTTATGAAGGTTAGCAAAACCTAAGCTGAAAATCTTTAATTCGTACATAATAATAATAAATGTGAGAGGGATCACAGTCATAATACACACTAACCATTTGTCCTAATTAGACACTCAAGCCCCTCAAACTTTCGTCTGAATTCTGCAGTCAGAAACTATTTCAGCGTAATTTACTGCTCAGTGCAAATGACATTTTCAACAAAGCCCACTTGTATTGTCTTTACCAGAAGTGGCTCACACACATATGCACACACGCACACACACACAGACTTTCCTGTCAAAGGATAGTTTTTGTCATACAACGAAAGTGACCGAGCAGAAAGGCGGTCAAAGGCATTGCTTTTTTTTTGCTTTTTTTTTTATAAATGCCTCGTCTCAGAGCCAAACGTAGGCTCAGGGATATTTATATTTGTGCATCGCTGCGAATGTCAGACTGTGAGGAGAGGCGTTTCACTCGTTGAATGAGCAGATATTGCTGCCTGTTCCATCATTTACTGTATCTGCTGATTGCGCCTCCTTTTACTGACGTGCGCGTGTGTGTGTGTGTGTGTGTGACAGAATTCTGTCTAAACCTTTTGTTTTCAAAGCTCTTTTATCTGAAGGCCCTGTGATGTAAAAAGAATTTCCTGATAAATTAGTCACCTCTGTATTCCTGCCTACGGACCTCTGAGTGCAATATGTGTAAAGGTAAACTCTGTGTGTGTGTGTGGGTGTGTGTGTGTAATGGTGTTGGGAAAGGTGTTAATCGCCAATGTACAAATTAAACACAAGCCACAACACAAACCACAGAGTATTTGTTGTAAACATGAGACTAATTCATGTCGTGTGTATTCTCCCCCCAGTTGCCCAGTAACATGACACATGACACACTGTTCATGTGCCCTTATGAAAAGACGATAAGGGACATGTTTTCAGTTATTGTACTTTCCATAATGGTCAAATTTGTGAAAAGGGAAACACTCAATTTACATATTAAAACACATTTTTGCTTTGTACTTGATGCTCTTAAATGTGTAACTGAACTGTTGCCTCACAGCAACAAGGTCCTGGGTCTGATTCCCAGACTGGCCCAGGTGCTTCTCTGTGGGCCCATGGGTTGTCTGTGTGTGATGGACCGGTGACCTGTCCACTGTGAGTGGGTGACAGTGAGTGTCTGCCTATATACAGTTGCAAGAAAAAGTATGTGAGCCCTTTGGGATGACATGGATTTCTGCATAAATTGCTCACAAAATGTCTTCTGATCTTCATCATCGTCACAACAATAGGAAAGCTAATACTGCACAAATATTATATTTTTATTGAACATAAGATGTAAACATTCACTGATGGACTGGCTACCTGTTCAGGACTTACCCCGCCTCCAAATGATAGGCTCCAACATGCCCGCGAGCCTTAAGAGGAACGTAGACAGTAAGAGTGAGTAAACCGTTGACTCACTAGCGCTGTAATGTGTTTTAAGTGTTCTGAGTAAGGTAGTTTGTGTAACTGTTACGCAGCAGTTTAGTATTTGCCATTCATATATTTTCTGGATGTGTATGTCGTAGAGCCACAGAATTGCCATCGGAAATCCCTTTATCGTATTTGTCGTTCGAGTCCCCGCTGCTGAATTTGAACGCGAGCACAGCACGAGTAGGTTTTTTTATTAAAACCTTACTTACGTTATTAGCTCATTAGCATAGAACTATACCGAAGGAAAAAACTGTGTTGATTCACTGATACTTGGTTTATGTTTGTTTTGAAATGTAATGGCATCAAATTCATTTTAACACTGTCTGTTTTTATCGCATTCTCTAATTGTTGTGTGCTCCAGAGCTCATGTTTACTCCCCTTTCATTCCCATGAGAGCAAAGGGGAATGAGATGCACCACGGGGGAATCCTTAAGAGTCATTAGTAGTCATAACTTTGACCAAAAAAAAAAAAAAACATCCCCTGCATGAACACAAGCACAAAAAATCCAGAAGTAATGTGATCACTTCTTTTTTTTTTTACTTTTTCACAGAAAACATGGACCATATATGTTGCTGGTATAGTGATTTCAAGGGGTTTTGTCAGAGACCAAGGTTTCATTTCATGGCGGTTTAGGAACACACGCCAGATGATGAGCGGCTTCAACATGCCGCCTAGTAAAAGCTCAGTAATCTCTAACGCAGTGGTAGAGACAGGCGTGACTGGGAGAGGTCTAGTGACACTTTCATCTGTACTCGCTGGAGTGAAACCACTAATATATAGAAACTGAGAGAGAAAGCTTTTAGTCAGACAACGACAGCATAGTCACTTCTGTCTGGCAGTGAAACGGTTAAACTGCACTTTTGCTTTTTTTTTTTTTTTTTTTCTGCCTCCCAGCTGTCTGGTATTACTGGTGGAGTCTTGTGCCCAGAAACGAGGTGGAGGGTGTTATCACTCAATCAGATGGGTACGATAGCAACCATCAGGAAGTGTGTAGAAAGATCTATGCGCGGCTTCGAGTTTTCTCCCTCCCTTTTGTTCCTCCGTGTCTCATTAACTGCACCTCTTCCTATTTGTGTCCACCTCGGCCTGGCTCCCCGGGTACACGCGTGCATTATGTGTGCATTGCTGAGCATGCTGTTTTCCCTTGGGGTGTTTTGGGGTTGTTGTTGTTTTTTTTTATTAGGTAAACATACTCGGCACAAGCCATGTGTTTAAAATTCTGCCCCAGGTCATCACTTGACCCCAGCTTACAGTGCATCAACACATAGGTGCATGTGCGATAATGATGAGACAAAGTCCTCTTGTCATGTAGTTGCTCAATCAAAGCAAATACTCATGCGAGTGTGCACATGCGGATGCTGCTGTTTTGCATTTTCGTATGTTGTTCTGTTCTATAACTGGAACATTGATACAGTGATGATTTTTGTTTTGACTTAATCAACAATATTGTGTCTTATTAGCTTTTATTAATATTTATTTGGCATGGAGAAACTTTTGCCAAAGCCTACCTGAATGTCCCCACCTGCACAATCACACAAGTCGATTAATCGACTTCATTATAAATATGAAAGAATATTTCTCTAAAGCGGGACTTTTTCATTACCACACACAAAGGAATTAGTTGAAATCTATTATTTTTCCCACTTCGCAGCTGCTTTTATTTTGACATGTCTTATTCTTTGTCGCTCACATGATCCAACATTTGTGAGATTGTGGTCTTTTTTTTTTTTTTTTTTGAAACCCAGATTTTCATTCATCAAATGAGTGGGAGCAGAGCATCTCGTATAAATAAGATTACGACTGATTATAGTACTTCAAAAGTGCTGCGAGTGAGACTGTGGTCCACAGTGAGAGTGTCTTTCATTCATAATACACTGAAACACGCTTAGTTACTAACCCAACATCCTGCACGTAGCAGCGGAAGGGCTTCCTGTAGAGTGTAGTGTAGGTGGGGACAGTTGCGTATCTGTGTAGCGTGTGTGTGTGTGTGTGTGTGTGTGTCTAGGGGGTGGGGGGGTATATACAAGTTTCAATAGTACATTTACATAACAGGGTCCAGTATCTATTCTGTTGGTCCCAAAAGTAACAGCATAAATTAGAACTTCCTGTTAGTCTTGACTTCATATTTGGGGGCAAACGGCTTCTTTTGATGGTTGCTCGCTCGCTGCACACGCATAATTAGCTCGTCACAAACTGCAGCAAAGTGCAAATTCCTCCTTATCAGTCCCATCAACCACTAAAGGAAACATACCTGGTGATGCCAAACAAAACAAAAAAAAAACCTTGTTGTTTCAGTCTCTAAATGACACGAATTGTTTTCTGAACAGTTAGATAATTAGTCATTTAAAAATGTCTATAAAGTAAAGTTCATAAATGATACATTTGACATGTTTAAATATCGATTGAGACTGGGAAAAACTGTGGTCTCCTCCTTCAGGCCTTTGAAAACGTTCACGCGTTACTCACCATGAGTATTATTATAAGGAACTTGATGACTTTTTCAAGAGATTTGACGCAAAACTGTCAAATTCACAAGAATAAATGACCTTGTTTTGCAATTCTGGCCACATCCCTCTTGACTAACAAGCTTGTAACAGCTGTGTTGAAGACGCGCACGCAGAGCGATACAACACACACTGACGAATCGCACAACATGTACACACAGCTACCACCTCTGATCCCCGAAAATACTATCCTGTCGTCAAGGAAACAGCTAAAGCCTATCAAACGTGTGTTTGAAAGAGGGCGAGAGAGAGAGAAAGTGTGTGTTTGTGTATGTGTGTGTGTGTGTTTGTGCATCTTGGAATAGCTTTGGTGACGCATACATTTGCTCGCAAACACCATGCCAGCTAAACCACCCTTCTTCACCTCCCCATTCTGTGTTACAACATACATCCATCTGTCCTCTCATCTTTCCCCCTTTTCTCTTCCTTTCTTTTTTATTTTCTCGTCGTATCCATTTGGTTCATTTGCTTTTCTGCTCTGCTGTTTCTTTGATATACTTCCTCTCTTTATACCGGAACGTCCTCCGGCTACACGGAAAACATAAAGCTACTTTTTTTCTGATCGTGCATTAGGAAAACAAAATCAGTCAATCATCACCTTGGCTGATATCGTCAAAAAAGTGCATTTTTTAAAATAAAAATCGTACCCTGGAGGGAGAATACTTGTTCTTGATTTCAGTGTTAGCAGCTCTGCCTGTGAAGCGTGTTAGGTTTATTTTTACAGGCAATAAAATCCCATGAGGGAGCAATGACTTCATATTGTCTCTGATTAATGGTTCTGCATGGAGATGGGGGGGGGGGGGGGTGGAAAGCGGTGCCAAAATCCCTTCTCCTCCTTCAAGGCATCTGCAACCTACATTTATACACCAGCCTTGCTCTGGTGTCAGGATTGAATCTGAGTCTCATATCTGAATCGTCAAACGTTGTCCAACTGCCATCCGACACGTGACATAAATATAAGTCTTATAATTATCCTTTGCGAATAAAATAAAGGTGTCAGTTGCTCCAAATTCTTTTGGCATATTTTAAAATGTATCATCTAATCTGGATTAATTCTGTCATGGTGTCAATAGGTGTATTTAAAGACTAATCCGTACTCCACCCATCAAAGACATTTGCTCAGGTCAGATAAATACAAAATTCAGCTTTATGGGTTCTAATCATTGTATCAGTGACATGTGGTTGATTCCTTTCTTAGTGTTGCTGATAAACAGCAACGAGTGATATACAGTATGACTGCATGTGACACTGGATCATTAGGTCACAGGATCAGATTTCTATATGAGGTCAGGTCATGAAGGCTTGTTGCCGCCTGTACGAGTCCCGCTTCTTTCAGTTCCTGCCTAAAACTATAACGAAGCTCGACGTGAGCTACTGCAGGAGCTGAGACGACTGCCGCCAATAAAGTTTGCCGCAGTTTGGCATTTTTGCAAGACATTTGCGTGTTGTGCGAGAGCTCGCGACGTGCGCGCGCGCGCGCGTATGACTCGTTCTGAGTCACCGCCGTCCCCTCGGGTGCACAGCCAGGGCAGCGAAGGAGATCGAGTCTATGTGCGAGCGTGTGCTTGAGAGCGTGCGGATGTCCTTTAGGTGCGCGCGTGCATATTAACATCCATCCGTTTTGTGTGTTTATTTTTCCCGTGGAGCTGCCCGGACCTGGACAACACTCGGATGACTCAAGATCACGACTGCATCCAAGACACAATTTTGTTTAAGTTTATTTTGCGCTGTCCAAGTGAATGTTCTTTGAAAAATGCTGCATTTCTCTAATGTCCAGCATCTATTTATCTCTGTATCTGTCTCTCATTTAAAATGTTGGTGTTTTGCTGACCTCTAGACGGCCGAGCTTTTCTTTGTACGTGCGTCTTCCAGGTGTCCGGTTGACATTCTAGTTTTAGGATTCAGATTTTACTGCTACTGTGTGTCACTTCCTCTAACACAGTCACACTTACATATACAAGCAATCTATTAACACCATTCAGCTCAACAGCATATCTTTGTGCTGTGGGAGGAAACTGGGCTCAGAAACCGGGTACAGTAATAGCTGCAACACCGGAACTGCTCCACCGCTGTGCTTTTTGTAATGATTTTAAAGATTGCATATGAGTAGAGTGATTTGGAACAATGCAAAAGGATGTAATGAAACGCCCTCGAGCGAAGGCAAATATGAAGAAGAAGAAATAGAATATTGAGGAAAAGGAGTTATCAACAGCAGCTAAATCACAAAGCCCTGAGCCAGCTGGTTTAAGTCACGTGATTTGCCATTAATCAGGCCGCCTGTTGAGTGCGAACAGATTCGACTGATAGCTGGTCCACCTGAAATTTCGCCGTGTGAGTCAGCCCCACCAGCAGGGCAGCTGACGGAGAACAGATATCATGGACTCCTCCTCAGTCGAGTCAATTAAGCTGTCAGCATGCGTGTGATCGTTGTCTGTGACTCAGGATGCTGCCTGTGAACCAAATGGAAAACCAGCATCATTTCAGGGGTTCGAGTCTGTATTTTTATTTTTATTTTTTGGGGGGGGGGCACTGTGTGGATGGATGGGAGGAGAAGGAAAGATGAAAAGCATAAGAGGACTAAGATTTATTCCCTTGACTTCACACTCAGAGCTTTTCCTGGCAGCACTGTGGGGGGAAATCATAATGGAGGTTGATCACAGGCGCTCAGCTGATGGTTAAACAAATGTTCTTGATGTGTAGCTATATGTGCAATTTAGTGGTTGTACAGTAATGTGTGTTAACCTCGGACTGTTAAAAACACCAATAAAGATATTTGTCATCCGCGCCGACGTCCGTGATTTAAATTGAATAAATCATCTCATGCAGAATATGTTGGATCCTTTCCGGAAAGCTGCCGCGTGCCCCCACCAGTGAATGACTTGCTTTACTACTAACAGAGCTGCGATGAAGAGAGACAGCACACTAACCGAGAGAACCCACAGAGGTTAAACGTTCCACGTGTAGACGACACGTCTGAAACTAAAAAGGACCCGCTGCAAAGTGCTCCTGTGACTCACTGCTCCTTCTCCTTACGGGAAGAGGAATGTGTTTTTAATTTTCGACGTTTTTTTTTTTTTTTCCCTCCCTCCTCTTGTCTCGGGTGGAGTAGAGGAGGGTCAGACCGTGGACTAATGTTTGTCTGTCTGTGTGTGAATGTTGTGGCGTTCCAAGCCTACACTTTGAGGGCAGATCGCCCAAATTATCTCGCCGGTGTCTACAGAGAGTCAACAAAGCCGCTTGGACCGATAGAGTGGCTTCTGTGGGTCAGACAACACTTTCCAAAAGCGAAATTAGAAACAATCTAAACTAATCGACATTGGGGGGGGGGCTTCGTCTTACGTTGTTTCTTAAGAAGTAAACTCATGGCGATTCTGGTTACCCGCCAACCCCCGCTGTGTTGACAAGACTTGTTCAGCTATTCCTTGAAGCCGACCCAGCCAAGAAGCGAAGCACGGGTTTAAACAGCCAATCAATGAAAAACAGAAGTGAGACATTTGAGGTTTCTTCCTCTTTTTCCTGTTAACCCATTCACTCTCAATCAAAAATCAACAACCGGTCGCTGTGTGTGTTGCCCAAAAACCTGAAGACGCCTTCAAGCTGAATGAAGTAGCAGGACGTGACTGTCGTTGCAGTTTCTACACATGAAGGGCCTCAAGAGAAACAAATGACATCACCATACTTGACATATTTTTGGTGCATTTCTTCACATTACTTCTATTTCTTCCTAGAAATATGTATATATATATAAGATGACCAACCACACACATTTTTAGCATCTCACTACTCTTTTCCTGTTAACGTGTCCACTCCTTGGCCTCTGCTCGTATTGTTTCTAAGCGGTTCGTGAAGAACACCGAGTGCTTTTCATTACATCTGCAGCCAACCCGGCATCTTACGGCAGTAAACGCAGAGTTCTGCTCTCTCTCCGCCCCGTGGCTGTTGTCATTCAAAAGCATCACCTCCGGCCCAGACTGGCTTCCTTGGAAACTCGTGGCCTATTTCTGTTTGTCTTGACGAGGGTTTTTCCAGCCTGAGGTGGCTATTTTGGTCAGATAAATACATTGTTGTTTTGGGAGCGGGGGTTGAGGAGCGAGGCACGGATGAGATCACCTCTCAAGGCTCCCTGAGCTGCAAAACAACAGGCAGCAAGACAAGACAAGAACTACCGCGAATGGAGGCGGAAAATAAAGGCTTGGGAAATTATTGACATCCCGTTCTGGATACAGGTTGGCCTGAGGCGAGCAGTTGGGAGGGAGCCTGTCCCTTGGCATCTCACAGGCCTGTGTAGAAAGAATTGGAAAGAGTTGAAAACAAACCAGTGAAGAAATAGCTGTTATCAAAAGACACATTGCTTGGTGCAGCAGAAAAGGAGGAAACAGACGTAATAGCTGCTGAGTATGTTTTCAGGCCTTCGCCACGGGGCAGGGCAGACGCGCTTGTATTTTGTTAGATGATTAGTTGGGCTTGTGCGTCGAGGCCATGGGAAACTGAGGCACACACGTTCAGAGTTGAATTTCTCTCGGGAGAGAGGGGTGGGCAGACAGTGGATTTCATATGTGCGTGGCAAAAATGTCTGTCTGTCCTTGTGTGTGTGTCTGGGATTAAACAGCGTGAATGCCACCGTTATCTGACCTGTCTGATCGTGTTGTGCCTCGTGCGGCCCAGTTTACCGACCGTGTGGTTGTCTCGGATCCAGCCAGGTGTGATGGCAGCCGAACAGGTATTTGGCTCCGCTGCCAGATATAACACCTGCATGCGCTTGCAGACAACAACGGCTGAATACAGAGTGCAGCGTGTGTGTGTGTGTGTGTGTCTGTCTGAAAAATAACAAGTGTACTTAAGGGCAGTTCTTTTTAGGTGGTATTTATGGTACTTTACTCCGATGCTATATTTCCAAGGGAAATTTGTTAAAAGGGGAAAACGCTTCATGTGTTAGGTAGCTTGTCCCACAACGACGGAACGAGCTCAACTTCAGCCTCACTCTCGACACAACTCCTCCACAAAACAGTGTTATTCTTCCCTATCTGGAACGTCTCACATCTCCTCTCATGGCACCTGTCTTACGCTGTACCTCACTCCTTCAGGCTTCAGGTTTTGGATGAAATACTCCAATACCGTCTGTAGCAGGTCAAAAATCCTAGTGTGCGCCTAACAACAGTTACAAACGTTTGGACGGCCGCTGGTGTGTAGCTTACAGTAAAGAAGAATTAATATTAAGATAGTAATCCGTAGTTTAACATTTTGGGAAATAATCTGTATCTTGTTGCCAGAACTGTTTGTTTGATGTGATGACCCTAAACTGTAAAGTCCGGTTTCACTGCTTTATTTCTTAGGGTCTTAATGTCAGGGGCCAGCTGTTTTCCCTGCCTCCAGTCTTTGTGGAAAGCTAAACAGATGTGGCATTTCAACGTTTACGCTACGGAGAAAAGAAGAATGGAAACCATCCTCTCATCTGCTTGACTTTGGAAGACACCAGAAAAAGTCCACTTTTCCAAGTTTACAGTAAGTAAGATGTTGAACGTAGGTAGTTGAACGGACGCGGCTGCCTCCTCTGCGCCACAGAATCGTGTGTTGACTCAGCTCCAGCTGGAAGCATCCGAAGCTCCAGCTGCGTTTTGTTCTCAGTCATCCTGTCTCAGGCAGAGAAGCAGTGTGCTGTCTAATGAATCTATGTCTCGGCTAACGAGGAGAAGCAGGAGTCATTTACTTCTGTACACTGGCCCCAGTAAATGTCCCAAGGCCCGAAGGAGCCGCCTCTTATTTAAAAAAATAATTTTAAGAAAACCGGATCGTGATGGTGATCTGTCCTTTGTCCGCATTTTGGTGTCTGCTTCAAAATCTGTGTATGTCTTGAACCGTTACATTCACTCGTTCGCTCTGAGAGAGACACCGAGAAAAGAAGTGGGAGGAAAAACATGAGTGTACACGCTTCTAAGGTGCATGTGTGTGTGTGTGTGTCAGTCTATTGGCATTATGTCAGTGCCTGTCCTCACAATTTTAGGTAGACCAACGTGTGTGTGTGTGTGTGTGTGTGTGTGTGTGTGTGTGTGTGTGTGCATCTGGAGCTCCTTAAAGAGTGTGTGGGCGGATGGGAATTATGCAGTAAAATGAGGTCATCACTGCTGTTGATTTACGTGACACACGCCATTACTTACACTTCTGTGACTTCACCAGCGTCTTTGCTGACAGCATGAATAATATATGTCCGCACCAAAACATGACATCCTGCACTTTCTCCTCTCTCATCTTCTGTTTTATAAAGTTTATTTCATCATTACTGACCCCTGTCAGCGGGCCCAGCGTGTGTTCGTCTGCGAGTTTGGCCCATTTGTTTTTTTGTTTTCCACGTTGGGCTTCTAGGCTCAAAATGTGCCATCTTCCATCCAGTTCAACCAGTGTGGTGGTTTAAGAAATTGCCCAACAGTGTGTGTGTGTGCTTCACAGTCGATGCCACACCCTTGTTAAAAAGGAATTGACGTCCTTTTTATTACGATACTGCGTGTGACCAATTTCCTAACACAGGTGGCAAAATGACTCATCGTGAAAAGTTACCTCGCATTTCACTTGAGCCGAGTCATTTAATAATAATTAGCGAGCAGCTCGCACACTTGCTTGTAGCATTAAAAAAAAACACAACTATCTACTAGAGATGAACTGGTGGCAAGTCTCATCCCAGATGTGCCTTTGACAGCCAAGCTCGAACATTTTACCCCTGACACCCCCCCCACCCCACCCCCCATCAAGAAGCTCAGAGCCGAGCCGAGGGACAACTTCCAAAGCGAGGTCGTTGCAGTCAGCGCTACACGGGCTGGACTGAGGGGTGAAGGAGAAAGGAAAGGAAGCGGATGGAGGAGGTGGGGTTTGGGTGGGTTGGGGGTAGGGGGGTGGGGGGTGGGGGGTGGGGGGATTGGGGGGACGGAGGACAGCCGTTACTGTCAGACTCCATCAGGAAGCCCAGGGGTGACATGGGAGCGGGCAAGACAGGAGGCACAAAGCGAGGAGGAGGAGGAGGAGCACGAGAGGTCAGGGCTGGGAGTCACCCCTCAGCCTTCCAGTGCACTTCTTAGCTGCCCCACACCCCCGCATTACCTCCTACCTCCTCCTTCCCTCTCTGCATCTGTGCTGAACGCAGATGTGCAACCCTGAAGCTGCTCAATTACTCAACGTGTTGTTGTTTTTTTAACAGAGACATTTGACTTTAAAGCGTGGCTCTTCTAAAATTCAGTAAACACTGTCAGAAAACACCAACAAAGTTGACGTTTATATAATTTATTGGCTCACAGTGTACTAGAAGTACCTGTTACGCCTTAACTGTGCTGCACCTTGCTCCCAGAGATAATAACACTCCTAGGTCGACATAGATAATGACCTGCAGTCTGACCGTGGAGACGGTGTCTGCTCACTTTGCTCTGAGTCAAAAGGAAAAAGAAAGCTTTCCTGCTGCTGACGGCTGCAGCCTAGACATAAATATTGGTGTGGCTGGGGCGGAGAAAGCTGTGAGGCTGCTGCTGCGGCTGGTAGCTGCGTGTCTACAGAACCCGCTACGCCCAGGTGTAAACACCGTCAGCACTCTGTCCAACACAGTGGAATCAGGGCAACCGGTAGCGGAGCAGGACTCAGGAATGACTCCGCAGTAAGTGGCCTGACTACAGAGGAGCCTTTCTCACATCAAACACCTCCACCAAATAATCCAACGCCAAAAAAAAAACGGATTAGCGTTCGACCATGAACCTTGTTTAATTCGATTTTTTTAAATGATGCTTTGGAATCACATCTGAGATGTCAGTTGTTAAATATAACTTGGTACAGGTTATATAACTGTGAAGGGATGCCAGCGGGATGAGGAACAAAGCCCGTGAACGCAGCAGCTCTTGCTGGGTTCATGTGTATGCATTGTGTTTGGGGAGTTTGACACAGATTAGTTTCCATCTGTAAAGCTCATATTCAGGCTCAGAAGAATCTTTGCCATCTATTCATCCATCCAAACAAGGTTAGGGTGTAGGAGCTAATGGAGAGGCAGGGTACGTCTTGCACCCTCCATCCACCTGTGCTTTTTATTTCTTTCTTTATTTTTTTATAAAGAAAACTATATTCTCCATTAGTCATTTCTGTAAATCAGTTTTTCTGCGTACTTTAATTGTTGCGCGGCCTCGCCTCTATGTTGATAACATTTCACTGTCAAACAGACCGTTGGCAAACAGTCGATTCATTCTGGGTCAGACAACAGCGATAAAGTGGCCTTGTTCAAACAAAGTTAGTACAGCAGACGAGCAAAAACATACTGTGCGTACGTATGACGGAGGGACTAAACCAGCTGTAACAGACACACACACACACAGAGCCGTTGTGAACCAGACAGACAGGTCCCTTATCGCACAATGAGCACTTCATCCTCAAGAAGGGTGTGTAAGACAGGGAGTGCCCGAAACACACACACACACATACCAGACAAAAACAAATGTGAAAGTACAGGGTTAAAATCTGCAGAACAAACATCAAGAGGAGTCGTGTGTTTACACAGTTAAAAAAAACAAACACCTTATATCCCATTGTTGCATAACCTGCAAAACAAAGGCCACAAGCTGAGGTTGTAAACAGTGTGTGATTACGTATTTTACTCAACAGACAAATCAGTTCTAATATCGTTGTCTTCATCTTGATGTCTAGTTTGTGTACATATTGTCTAAGTTTATCTTTTTCATAACAACCTAGGTTTTTAGATTTATACGTGTGTAATTTTAGGTTGTTTTTATATATATGAGTATATTTTTATCACTGGTGTACGTTTCAAACTCTCCCTCATTATGTTGCCATTGTCATTTAAAATCCTGCTCACATTCTTATCGTTTTGACTTTCCTGTATCACTGATCATTACATGCTAATATGAACAGTGCAGTCGCTGCCGAGATTTTGGAAGCATCGCTAAAAAATGTGACAGATACAATCAACTGATCTGACAGGTTTTAAACAGGCCCCGGGTTACTCAGACGCGCAGTGTATCCGGAAGAGAAAACAAACCAACAATAGCATGATTAGTCCTACTGGATGTTGTAATCTGGCACAGTTTAAAGTCCTACTTCCTGCTTCAACTGATCTACTGTATGTACAGTAATCACACACACACACACACAGTTTTCCTGTGCAAAGAAAGTCTCTTACTGTCTTTCTGGGTGTGTTCACTGACAGTTTGACCTCAAAATCAAGTGTCTCAGGTGGCACAATCATCTGAGTACTTATGTTTCATGCTCTTTATGATTTCGTTTTAAAGAGGATGATGTTTAGCGGTTCGGTAATATAAACAAGGGTGATAAAACTATTTTCTGTGGGTTTTTGGTATGAATAAATATGCATATTTTCCTGATAGACTTAGATCTGACGGTGTTGTGTCGCTGATGTGAGGAAACAGATTATGATGCTGCAGAAATGTTCAGAAATGCCTGACACTGCAGTGCTTGAAGGAAGCTTTCACAGCAGATGATCAGGGCCTGTCTGCTAACAGGAATCTGTAGCGCTCGGCGTGACCTTGCGATCAGCAGCTTTTTTTCACACCAGAGTAAACATTTGCAGGTTTCATATGAGGGAGATTCCAAGAAACATGTCTGTGAAACTTTGTTGTCTTCCCACATTTCTCTCTCTCTCTCTGTTTGTTCTTTTCATTTGTTTCCGTTTCAGGAGCGCACGTCTTTTTCCACAAAGTTCCACAAACTGAAACTGGCAGACACATGAAAGCCAGAGCGAGAGGTGCCAACACGCATCACTGTGTGGTAAACACGGTCGCGTCGTTCGTGAGGAGCTTGCAGCGAACGATCTTGATGACGCTGAAATTAGATTGTTTCAGTAAGGCTTGCATGCCGACCTCAGTACTCCTGGTTCCAGAGAAACAGGCGCACGAAGACAAAGTTCTTTGAAATCCTCCCCCGCACTTGTGTTTTCACACTTAATGACAGAAACATAAACCGCATTTCCCCTGAAGCCAGCGCAAAGACTGGAATAGGTTGACCTTTGTAAAAACTGACTCTGGGATACAGGAAATAGAGATCTCCAGTAATCAACTAGCCACAGGTGGCCAACCCTTTGTTCTGTTGCTTGAACTTGCCTGATACTTTGATATTGCTGCCTTTTGATTTTGGTCCAATGATAGTTAGGGGAATTACAGAATATCTGGGTCGATGAAACCTGTGATGACTCAGTTAAACAGACCAACAGGCAAGCATCGCTAACTTATGCACGACAGAATAGCAGAATTTTCTATTATTGTCTTCTTACTTTTTACAGTCTGTGCACCACATGTATTGTCAGGATCACTGTGCTAGACTGACTGACTGTCCAGCAGCGAATGTGCCCGTCAGCAGGGTGGCATCTTTGACCGTGGCCCCGAGCCAGAGCGTTTAAGCCCGCGGCACCTCTCCGTATTGTTCTGTCCGCCGCGCAACAAAACCGGGGCCTCCCATGCAAAACACAGCCAAGAGCGGCGCCGAGCTGCAGGCAGACAGGGCAGGTCAGGGGTCTGCGGGTGTCCAAGTTGGTCAGTCACGCAAACATCGCTTCGCTTAGTCTTTTTTTTTTGGATCTTTCTGTGTTGTGATATAATTTGAATAATGTCCGGCAACAAAGAAGCTGCTCCGTTCGGTGCGATGACAGCTGCCCCAGAGGTGAGTTAGCGTCCGGACTCTGTGAATTCTTTGAAGACGTTGTTTTATTCAGCAAAGTCATCTCAACACCGGCCTGGTAAAAACACTTCACACGTTTTACTTCACAGGTACAGGACTCTCTCGCAAGGTCCGGACAGGAACAAGAGGTGAAAGTGATCCTTGCAGCTTGGAGGAACATGGTGAGGACACAGACGAAAGGAAATCCTTAGAAGTCTACCCGTTTGCACCTTCGCTCCGTCTCAGATGAGTACTGTTTATCAGAAAGACATGGACGCTTGTAGGAGGTGCAACGACAGAATGTGTGTAAAAGTCAGTGAAACGCGCCTCTGAATCATAACGAATCCACGTTCAAACCCTGTAGTGTTGTTTGCTGTAAGGATGAAACGACGTCTGCTTGTGTCACATCTGATGGCTTCTGTGATAACGTATAGCTGTGTCGCAAGTGGGTCAGGACAAACTAGGCTGTGTTTAGAAATGTCTCGCTAACAAACAAGTGCCAAAGTCTTCTGCTGATTTTATTTCATTCCCTGCCATGTTTTGTCCGTGTCGGACACAATCAAAACTCGTTCTGCTGTACTACAGTACCAGAGTCATTTATCACTGAGTGTTCGTGGCTAGTAACAGATACAGGGTGTCGGTGTCCCTTGCAGTGCTCCACTCTGCAGCAGCGCGGCCTCTGTGAGGACTCTGCCGCTCCGGGCCCTGATCGGTCTTTCTTAACTACGCAGAGGAAGTCCACTCAGGCCAGGAAGGTGCCCTCCCCCCGGATGCGGCCCAGGTAGGATGCGTCGTCTACAGGAAGACATGGAAGAGGGCAGCCAGTGCAAGGGCAGGATGGAAAGCCAGACTGAAACCAAGAAAGAACTCTTTCTCTGCGTTTCTTTCAGCTGACTGTGATTCTAACTGGTTGGTTTGCTGCTACCACCCCCTGCTGACCAGTGTTGGTAGTGAACAAGAGAAACAAGTCTTGTACGCTGCTATTTTTATTGGGGTTATAACTAAATTTGTGCTTGAGAATAAACCCCATACTGACCACTCCGTTGCTCGCTGTGTTTAATTTAATCATTCTAGTGAATAAAGTGAACCACAAGTTTATTAGCTTTATTACTAGTTTATTTTCCCTGTGCTACACTAGGCTAAACAATGCAAACGTGTTAAGCGTTGACGTGTGCCGTGGTTAAATATATAGTTTTGTTCTCACGCGCTGTAAAGTTTCCGCTAGTGTCTTCAAACATTCCTCCCAGGCCCCAGGTGACAGTGGGGGCTTATTTTCGAATCGTGACAAGTGTTTAACCAAGCTAATTACCGAGAGCTGGTTGTTGCATGACCCCGAACATGTTGCGAACTCAAAGTAGAAGTGCAATCATGACTAACACCGCTTGTGAAAAGCTGCTATGAATCAAGTTTTGAGGTTTCAAACAGAGGCAGCGTCGCGGCCCATCGTCCACCTAAGATCCAGTGAGCTCTGACCCCATGCTCACGCTACGAAGGCGCTGAGGCTCATAAGACGGCACAGTGAGGAAGGACATTTTGGTTCCGCCAAAGGGAGGTTTGGGGCTGTTGGGCGCAGCTCTGTTTTGATTGATGGCTGGTTGGGAGCTGCAGTGCTCCAGGCAGGAGTGGGCAGCTGGGTGAAACAGGAAGGCAGGAGGGTGACTGGAAGTCATGGGAATGGTGGAGGCTGGTCGAGATGACTTCTCTCTGGAGGATTGAGGGGGGGCGGGGAGCAGTGACAGAGGCGCCGTGGACTCCCCCCTTATACGCTCTGCCTTCCTCATCTGCTCTTCATCCCTCTTCTGTTCACTGATGGCAGGATGCTGTCCTCGCCTCTCCGGCTCTCCCCCAAACTGAATTTCCAGGAGAGGCGTTCTGGTGCTCTTCTCATCCCTGACGCTACACATTGTGCTCTGGGTTTCCTGGCCCAGCCCAGACGGCAGAGACCCCCCGATTTTACAGCTTTCATCGTCGTTGTCGTCGCTGGTGCACTGGTCAATGCTCGGGGAGTGGCGTAGCCTCTGGATTTGGGCAGAGGTGCGGCGAAGAGCTCCTCCCATGAAGCCTGTAGGGGAGGGGGCTGCGTTGAGTAGACGGTTGAAGAGGGCCACGTTAGGGTGGTGACTACCTGACTCCTCCAGGTTCTCTGCAATGTCCTCTAGAGGCTGGAAGTGCATTTCCTCTTTAGGGATGCTGACGAGAGACGGTAACATGGTTTACATTCTCTTCTCTATGACACGTCTTCTTAAATGATCACAGAATGCTTTCATTGTCATCACCTAGAGTTTCCCACACCGTGGAGGAGATTCAAAGTGAAAGTTGAACATTGCGAAGTCACGTAAGCGCTGAAATGAAAATACTCACGCCATGTCAAAGGTGGAGCCCTGGAAGGACGGTTTACGGAGCACAAAGAGAGTGGCCGCAGTGTAGGGTGGTCGGGGGTTGGAGTCATTCCAGTAACGATCTCGCTCCATCATGGGTAGATCCCCGTACATCTCATCCACGGCCATCATGGACACCTGTAAAGTGTAATCAAGTAAGTATTCACAGTAAAGGTCACACTGGAAGAGTCATCGATCACTAATACAGAGCAGACAAGCGAACTAAAAGAGACGACGCTAACCTGGAAGTTTCTGTCTATTAGCCAGTTGGTCTCAAAGTCATCATCGTCTTCTCCGAAAGGGTTGATCAGCTGCTCTGCCACCTACAGGGCGTGAAGGGAAATTCAACAAGCTGCACAGAAACACCGGTTACGTTTTATCTTTACATTGTGATCAGATAAGAAAAACATAACCTCCCTCTGACCTTGAGCCACCCAGCATAGAAGAAGAACTGCAGCAGGGTGAAGATGGGCACGTAAAGGTCAAGGTCATGACCTTGGTAGCCCTGCCCGGGGTCCAGGAACTGACGACCAATGAGGCACACAAGGAAAAAACTGTACACTGCCAAAGTCACAACCTGAAGGACAGATAGAGAAAATCTGGTTGTCTGGTTGTAAATTCACGACGGCTAATTTATAACATATAATGTTATGATCAAATGATGTGCTCATAGTTTACAATAAAGCAGTAAGCGACGTGCGAGACTTGCTTACTGGAAACGCCTGCATGTTCCTGCAGCACAGAGCACTTACCTGAGTGTACACCAGGGGAACACTGATCATGTCATAATGAAACAGCATGCTACACTTTCCTCTGAATGCGTTCAGCTCCTGGTAGGAGAGAAAAAGTGACTTTGTGACGTCGCAACACGTTTAATCTTCATGTCAGTCTGAATACACATCAATTCAATCTTTGTGTGTGTGTGATTGTGCGTGTGCGTGCACCTCCAGCAGTAGTTTGAGTGTG
Source organism: Macropodus opercularis (assembly GCA_030770545.1). Lineage (NCBI taxonomy): Eukaryota > Metazoa > Chordata > Actinopteri > Anabantiformes > Osphronemidae > Macropodus > Macropodus opercularis. Next base: position 14,873,901 of record CM061089.1, read on the forward strand.
TGATCGTCTTTGATCCTGCCCTCACAGCGGGCGACGGCCGCCAGGTTGGTGAACCAAACGCAGGGGATCCAGTATTTATTATAGGGAGAGTGGAGGCCCTCGAACTTCTTTCGCTCCTCTCGTGTCATGAATCCTGCACAGTTACAAGTCACAACAGAAGAACACAAAGACATTTCAGCTGACATATTTACATTGTTTAAAAACATTACGTCACAGTACGAACCGATCTCTGATCAGGCAAAAGCGGCAACGTGTTCAATTCAGACAACACCACTAAACCAGTGCGTTTAGATCTTGTTACAGGCTCGTGATAAGTTCCTTTATCGTCTGTAAATTTCAGGATGTGCCTGTCCTTGTGCTCTTCCTTGCACTCGCTTGTGTAGAGAATGTACAGCAGAGAAAACAGCACACACTTATGACGTGTGTGTGACTGATCACTGTTTCTACAATATAACGCAGCAAATTAAATTAGACCTGTGAAATCTAGTGTAAATGACGAATACTTAGAGTAGAGACTAGTTGCAGTGGGCAGTGGTACAGACAGCTAAACGTTATAAAAATATAAAATGTCTAAGGACAATTAAACTAGATTACACTGCAAAATCACATTAGATGAACCAGTATGATTCTGCCTACTCACCAGCCTCGACCACATGGTCCATAGTGGGGAAACGTTTGAAAACAGCAGTGCTGACTGAGCGGAGGATGAGCAGGGCCGACAGGCTGGCGTAGCGCATCATGGATCGTCTCAGGAGGCGCCCTCGCTCGTCGCTGCCCTGGAGGCCCCCGGAAAGAACGCACATGAGCCTGTCAGGGAGCGGGATGCTGGTGTACTGGTTCCACCACCGGTTCACAACCAGGGTCACATAGAAGCCTGAAAACAGCAGCAGAGAGAGGAGGAGACACACGTGATCGCTCCGGTCAGGCTCCCCTGCGGAGTAGCTGGACCAGCAGGTCACATCGACTGTGGCCTCTGGAGGCCCCAATAATAATAATAACAATAACAAAAAATATAGATTTACTACTACATAGTTTCTACTCGTCCTCTTTCTTTTTATTCAAACTGAAAAAAATAGATGTAAGCATGACATCAGTAAAACTCACCAAGAACAAAGGACATTGGGATGAGACTGGAATAATAGTTGCAATAAATTGCCAGTTTTTCAAAATATCTCTTCTGGTCATCATAGAGGAAGAATCTAAAAGGAAAATAACGATTGTGAATCAAAACTTGATTAATGAATGGATGTATCCAATGTTTCCTGCCGCAGACCCTCGTGGCTCACCTGTACGTGATGCTGATGGCGGTGTACATGGCAAAGAACGCCAGAAACTCTTTGTATAACACCTTGTAGATGCTTCCTTTCCAGGCCAAGAGCAGCTTGGAGAAACCGCAGAATCGGGCGTTTGCAACTCTGGCCGTGTAGGTGACAGTCATTGGTGACAGTCAGGTTCCAGGACTTCAAAATAAAAGAGTTGCAAGCCTCACCTCTGTAGTTACACCTGCGGTAGAAACAAACGGACCCGTTGGACAAAATGCGGGCAATTCAGAAGCCACGAAGTGCCTGCAGATGCCAAAGTTTACCAGCTGAAGATACTACTGTATGAAAGTCTCACCTTACCTTATGGAGCTTTTTATCCTGTTAATTTTGCCAACCGCTTAGCGCATCTTTGTGCGTAACGGGCACCATAGTGGAAGCGAAGTCATTTTTTAACTCAATCTTCTCTTTTGTCGCGCACAACGCTTCCTAATGACGTTCAGTTCAAGAGCATAATCGCTGGATGGCACCTTTGGTTACCACTAAGCTCGGTCTGTTGCATGGCAGTAATGCTCGGAGCCTCCTCGGTGCCTACATTTGGCCAGTGCGCCCCGGGGTAAATCCCCCCCAAACCGGGAGGAGGAGCTCATTAGTGCGGCCCCCGACCAGGAGAGCTCGGCCCGGTGATGGACCACAAGCGACAGGCCGCGGCGCCGGGGCACAAGGAGCGCACAGGACGCAGCAGTACAGCTGGACAATTACGAAACTAGAGCAAGGAGATCACGGAAACCTTGTGTTAAGCGATATGACAACAAGCAATTTTCGTGGTTTATGGTACACAATTGTTTCCTATAACGCTGTAGGTACAGTAAGGATGAAAAACAAAGTATTGCGCATCCTTTTCCGTCAAGGGTTCATTAATCCCACTTGATCCCAATGCAATTTACCACCAGGACACAGCTTTTTGAAAATAAATCATTTTTTACGACTGAGCAACCAGCTAAATAACGTCAGTACAGTCTCCGCAGGGGACTCCCTGTGCCTGCGCTGCTCATGGAGCTCCACCATATTCCTAAGAAACATTTTCATGAAATTTCATATTTATTCATCTGCTCAGGTTGCGTCGATCTAATGTGGTTGACAAACACAACACAAAAAGGCTATTAGATGAGAAGTTTATTTTAATCAACGCTTGCAAGTCATTTCAAGAAACCCTGTAGAAAACGGATCCTTACTGACAGAGAGGAGAAATTATGCCTCCACTTAAGGACGGCGGTAACATGTCTACATCTACCTGCTGGGAAATGTAGGAAAGCAAAGACAATCACATGGCAAAAAAAAGCTTTACTAGCCATTTAACATTTGATCAAGCGACATTCAATATATATAATTTTTTAAACTGGCTAAATAAGGCTACTCATGTCTTCCATTGTTCCCAACCTCGGTAAACAGAACAGACAAAATGTTTAACAGCTGGAGGAGTTTTATGAACCTTGTAGGCTGACTTGTACTGTGACAGCTCACGCGTCAAGATGTCCATCGTACAGTACGTTTTGCCTAAAAAAAAAAAAAACAATGCTGTATCCAACCTCATATCACATGAAGCAATGGCCTAAAATATCTGACAGACCTGTAAGATTGTTACGTTCAAACACACACAGAACCATGAGGATATATATACGTTTCTCAACTTGATTCAAGAATTATTTATTTTTAGTGTCTTTGACTGCCCTGCTGTCACACTGATGGGAAAGTCCTGGTTCATATTATGCAAGAATTTTTGGTCAAAGGTCAAACTGTAGAACGCACACACAGCCACCAAACTATACAGAGCAAACATGACAAACATCAACCATCAGAAACTTGCTTTATCCTGGATAACGCCACCAAACACTTGCTTTTTTTCCTTTACTACTGAGGTTGGACAAAGTGTAAAACTGATGAAGAGAGCTGCTTTTTGTTTTGTGGGAGTAAATGCTTTACACGGGTGCAGTACAACCGGCACAAAGAGGATATGAAGATGAGAAGAAATGAGGATCAGGCAGCACATATTTGCACCGTCTCACCTCTATCAATATGGCTAAATGTCTGTGTTTGTGGTTCTTCAGCTCCTTTCGTTAAGGGCTTGTGTCTTGCTGTAGTACCACTGCAATGGATGACAAGCTAAGAACTGATTGGATCATGTTGAGGCTGTTACTTTAGGGTTTGAGGCTGTTTGAAGGTGGGTCTCAAAGAAGGTGAGTTCCTACTGTAGACGAAGGTGTGGTTTGTACCAGGGCAGTGGGTGGGCGAGGCTTCCTGAAGGGAGTGAGATCACTTGTTTGGGGGTTTGTAGGGTTCCAGAAGTTGCTTAGAGAAAGTGTTGACCTTGTCAGCACCTCGAACTTCATGGGGCAGAAGTGGTAACTTGACTATGTGAAAATCTTCATAAAGGTCTTCCATCTATGTGAGAAAACAGATCATTGATGAGGACAGTGACCTTTGCCATCTGATGGCAACAAAGCAGCTGCGCAGTCACAACACAAACCGAAAAGCTACTGACTCGTACCTGGTCTAAATACTTGGACTGAATTTTATGGCGGGCTTCACACATCTTACATGGCCTCTCAGCGTCAGGGAAAACAAGTTGGTTAACGATGATGTTGTGTGTGTCAATGCGGCACTTAGCCAGTTCTTGGATCAGCCTCTCTGTCTCATACAAGGAGAGGAACTCAGCGATACACACACAGATGAAGGTGGTCTGTTCCTGATGGACGCATTGAAAGTGTAGAAGCATACACGTTAGTTACAGGTTCATGGGTTTTACTGAAGTATAGAATTATTAGAATGACCCAGATTGTTGTTGTCAGTAGAACCACTGGTAATAATCACCAGTGTTTAGAAGGGTTGTGCATTATAATATAGATGAAGGATGGAAAAGCTGTTTAACTTTTAAACTTTTGTTGTTTTCTACTCATCACACCACCGTGAAGTAGTGAACTGAACGGACCCACTACTGAGCTGAAGGGCTTGTGCTTTTAGAAACTGCAACATGTTGACATGTTTTTAATGTTAAAGTCTGAAAAGTCAATATACAGACAACAATTAAAATAAATAAATAAAGTAATAAGTATTAATAGTAACTACACAGCAATGTGGTATTGATTTCAACAGGCTTCATCCACATGCCTTTACTCCCCAGTGCATACTCAGTGTTGTGTTATTATAATTATAAATGTTGCACATTTACGTGACTTACAGGGTCTTTGAACTGCTCACTGACTGAGCGGATGACTGGCAGGGTCTCTTCGAGCTTAGAGGCCAGTTGATCTGCATTCATGTCACCAAGACCAAGCATGTTACACATCTACAAAGAGAAATACACAGACGTCAATCGTCCACAATACTTAAATGTATACAAAGCATAAAAAGCTACCTCTCATGGACAACACTACACTTTTCCTTCCACCTCCTGGCTTTACCTGAGGATTTATGAGACACCAGAGCTAACAAAGCAACTGGCATCTAGTACTCCCTCCTCACCTGGGAGATGAAAGGACTAATCTGATTCTTGATCTGCATGAGGCGGCCCAGTCCTCGCTCCACGATGGTGGGGAAGTTAAGCAGGCGTAGTGTGTGTCCAGTGGGAGCAGTGTCAAACACCACCACTGAGAAGTTCATTCCTTTCACTAATCTGAAAGCCAGAGAGACAATAGCGCAGACTCAGTATACACTAAATCATAAGTGGGCAATTTATCTTCATCAATGTCAACTACAATAAAATATGAGCTCTGGATCAAGATAACTTTAACCATGTGATTTGGCTTTGCACTGACAGACTGTCTTACCTCATGACCTCTGCGTAGCTCATTGCCTCGTCAATGCCTGGGAAGGCACTCATGGCCTCCTGCATCATCTTCTTTCCCATGCTCAGCATGTTGTCCTCCTCAAAAAACTCATCAGGCAGTTCTGCCACACCCAGACTTGGGTCAATTTCCTGCATTCACAGGCACAGGAGAAAAAAAAAACATTCAGATGACACATTGAGTGGAAATATTTTAAGGGCCTCCAGGGATTCTGCTTGTTACACAAAGATAGTTTGTGCTTCTGAGACCCAGATGCATCCACATGACACAGAGGAGATTTCATTTGTAAATAACTAAGAATGAATGAACCTCATGTTAAGATGTTTCCAAATCTTTAGAGGACTTTAGAAACTCAGTAAATTAGATAATTAATTTCAATATGCCAAATCAAAAATGACACAAGGGTCAACACTAAAGTTTATGATGATTGATTTCCATGAAGCTGCTTCATTTTTAGGGCCTTGCTGCCTTGTGTGCTGGTTCACGGTCATTTATTAGCTGGACTGCAGAAAAATACTTTAAAAATGCAAGTAACATGTAATCAACAAAGAACTGCTGTAGCTTTTTCTAAATCCTATAAATACATCTGCATAACTTTGTTTGTTTAAAATGTTGTTGAAATGACTTCCTCACAAATTCACCCGCTTGTAGTTTTTTTGACTTACCATTGCAAACAGGTTGTCATATCCCTTGACCTTAGTCGGTACCTTTGAGAACTTCTGATCAAAAGCATCAGAGATGTTATGGGCAGGATCTGTGGAAATGATGAGGACGCTCTCCCTTACTGCAGCCAGCTGGACAGCCAAGCTACAGCTAGAAAAATGACACCAGCGTTCTGGTTAGTTTCCACTTCCACTCTATCTGCAACGTGAACACGCCTCTGAACATGACAGCTAGCTAACGGTAGCTAGTGACAGTGCTCAACTACCCGTCAATTTCACAACTTGCTTAGCCTCAAAACATAGGCACATTAATCACGTTTATTAACTATATGGCGTTTTAATATAGTCTTTGTCTTTTGTTGAAAGACAAAACGATATTTTATCCGATTAATGACAATAATCCACGTCAACTTATGATGACGACCACCGACGTGAGCTAGTTAGCTATGTTAGCTAGCGACGTGACTCAGTACTAGGAGATGAACTTACCTACATGTCGTTTTACCAACTCCCCCCTTTCCACCCACAAATATCCATTTCAGAGATTTTTGTTCGATGATGTTCTTCAAAGTTGGCTCTAGCGGCTCCACATCAGGTGCATCTTCAAATTCGTCTTCCAATGAAGCTGCCATCTTGTCTGTGTACAGAGCAACACACAGCTCAGGAGGGTTGTACCAATACTGCTGCCTTCACGCACCCTCGGAGCTTTGGGTAACACTAACGAACAACATATAAAATAATTTGTAGCCCCCTTTGATTAAACAGTAGAGATGAAACGCGTATTTGATTTGTTTTGAATAATAGTTTATAAAATGTTTAAAATTATGTAGTAAGACCAAAAATCAAAATACAAAATGATTGTAATTTTCAAACCGGGAAAGAAATCGATAATAGCCTTTATCGTTGCTTTCAGCATACAATTATTATGAATGATAAAATATTTTGTTTTGCAATACTTTTAATTACATTTACATTACAAATTATACCGTAATAGCCACGTGTTATTCAGCGTTTTGAATCATATAATTCCAAATAAACGACTTTTTGTAAGTTGTAATATTATCACTACTATTATTAGTGTTTGCTACTACATATAAAATCAGTTGTTTTAGTCCTTGTATAAATAGTTTACATTTTATGTTTTATATATTTAAACCAAAAATTGATTTGAGGTTTACAAACCACAGCAATGTCTTTATATTTGACAAGTGCATTGACATGAATCATTGTATACAAATGTCCTTCACACACAAAATCGATGTCTTGTACATAGTGAAAAAAATGTATTATGACCAAAATTATCTAATACCTTTGCATAAAGATGATTTAATTTTTCAAATTTTATTTTGCTGAGGTTAAAATTATTGGTGGGTGTTTTAAGATAATTTATTATATCGCAATATAAATAAAATGTACAAAGCTCTTTGGTATCCAGTGTTTCTGTGGAACCACCTGTCAACTTACCTGCAAACAGATGCTTTACCAACACCTCAGGGTCAGGATCTAAATGTGAAAACCTCCAAAACCAGATGGCAGGAACAAGCGTCTTCCCAGTGTAGGATGTTTGCAGAAAAAAACTAATTCACATCCAGGTTTCAAATGGTTGTTTTGTGATGCTTGCATTTATTTAAAGCAAAAAAATGTGTGTGAGCATTACAAACAATCTGCTTGTAACAGTGTACTGGACACTGATGCCAAAACCTCATGAACAACAATGAAGTTTGAAGTGACAACATATTCAAACAAACTTTATTGGAGAAATCAGAAAGCAGCTACAGAGACACAGTAATAGTACTAAGATTTGAATCATCATTTCAGATAAAACCTTGCTTATGGCTCTATTAAAAAGGCTTTTAGCTAAAAAAAAGGGGTACCAAAAACATTAAATGGTTTTAGGCTTATACTGTGATGGTACTTTGCTATAAAACAAAGTTGAATTTTAAACTTTATACTAATTGTAATTGTGAAAAAGAAAAATAATAGTCTACACAACCACAGACTCAAATAAACAACACAGAACAAAACCAATTGGTAGCTGCTTTTTTCAAGACTATTACAGAAGCAACATTTAAATCCCAACTACATACTTAGAGACTTAGTAACTTAACAGAAATAGGTCAATTCAAAGCCATACAGTGTCTTTCACAATAAGCTAAGACCCACTAAAATACATTTCTTGCTATAAAAAGTATAGAAATGTAGAAATTACATTTATTTACATGAACACGTACATGCAGCAACCACAGGGTAAGCCACTTGCCTCCAAAAACACCTGGTAAGTGCTTCATCATCAGACCTTTTAGCTTTAAATCGCTTGGATTTCTTATGTCCATCTCTGATTTCCACGCAGTGCCAGGCAAGGATCTTTATGTGAGCTGTCTGAGCCCTCACACATTCCATTCCACTGGGAAAGGAGCAACTTTGCACTTCACGTGATCTTCCGCAATCAGTCTGTCGTACCCAACGGGGCCAGAAAGCTGGGCCAAGATCTACCCACTGATAGTGTAACTCACATGCTGCTGACTGCACCAGCCAAGCTCTGACTGACCTGGCAACATCTGGAGACAGAAACCCAAGGTCCAGCTCTGCAAGTTCCTTCTTCAATTTTTGGTGCTGGTGTTCTGCAGCCTCTTTTAGCTCCGGAGATGAACTCAGGTTGAACTTCTTGTTGAAAGTGGTGTAGTTGAGCGTTTTAACAGGCAGTGTGTCACCACGTGACAAAGCTCGATCATCACTGTGCCCACCAGAGGCCTCAGGGGGTGGATCGATGGACATCCAAAACGGGTCAAAGGAGCACCCAAGAAGACGAAGAAGTTGAGCCGGGCGGCGATGCTTGGATTTGGGCATGTAGAGAAAGTCTTCAGCATTCGTCAGCAAGGAGTACGGGCGAACTGGCTGCGAATAGGATGGTAGCCTGGCCCGCAGTTGAAGAAACGGCGAATCCAACACAGTCACATTTGAAAGCTGATTCTGGGTTGCAATGTTAGCAGTAAAGGCTAAAGATTCACAAAGAAGCACAGGCACACAGATCCAGCAGAGACGGACGCTGTTAATCATGGTCCTCAAGTGGGGATGGTAGCACAGAAGAATGAAAATAGGCTCTCCTACTCCTCCTTTTCACCCGTTCACTTATAAGTTATCCTCCAGTGCTTCTGGGACTCTTTGTACCCCAACGCCAGACATCCTTGAGCTGTTTAACAATAACAGTTAACACTGCCTTATCACACAAGCAACAGAAATATTATGGGGTATAGCAGAACACACCTGAACTCCCACTTCTGATTCAAGGCTTTGATGTTTTGGCTAAGTTTTTAGTGGAAAAACAAGGGACAAATATGCTTGGTTTGGGTTTTGTGTTGTCACAATGTATGTGTCTAACCTAATTAATGACAGTGAAGTAGCTGTGGTCAAGAATGCATTTTGTAATGGAATTTTGAAACACATGTTTGTATAAGTCACAGTAATTACAACCCCACAAAAAAAAAAATCATATGACCTGAATTTAACAAAGTTGTGACAGCAACAGACACAAGAACAGCTCATTCACACAAAGCCTGCAGGTTCTTCAGGGTACATTCCTTTCATGGTAGCTTAGATTGTAAGATAATAATAATAATAATAATAAAAAAAACTTTAAAAAGAGGACGGACAAAACATGTGCAGGACAATGCCCCATTTATTCTCTTCTACACAAAATCAGCTGTGTGGAGCAAAGGCACATGATGGCGTGACATCACTTTGATTCTCAAAATGTACTAAACATAATAATACATTTTTTAACACACATATATATACACACAATCATAAAGTTAAACATGACAGTTTTGCAATATGCATTTATAAAATATGTTCAGCATTGAGGTGTACAGCAGTTCTGTAGTGTCAGGTTTTATTGGGGGTCTGTACTTGCAGAGAAAAACCTGACTTGGCACAGCACGTGTATGATTGTAGCTACATTTTAATGAGATGGCATTTTGTTTTCACCTTTACGTCCACATGCTTCTCCTGCTGGTCTCCAAACTCAAAGTGAAAAAAGGTCATGTGACATGTCCTGTTTGCTAGATTGCGGCAGCGGCCTGGTTGTGGAGGGTGGGGCGTTGCGGGTCTCCTGACTGTTGAAGTCTGCTGCCTTCGCTCGATCCTCCAAGAACTTGTCAAAGTCTGCGAGGGACATGCAGTCTTAGATGTGTAGGTTTTACCATATACGAAAGGTATATTTATGAAACATTATCCTTATGTTCAAATGGTGGCAATGAATGAGAAAAAACTGCATACCTTCACTGGAAACGCCCTCACAAACTGAAGACTGCTCCCCCTGCACAAAAAAACACAACAACTAAATACAGCATCACATTTCAACACCCGTAACTCGGCTTTACTCAGGATAACATGAGTTTACATGCGTTCTCTTACCACATCACTAGATAACCATTTATCAATATCATTCTCATTCAAGATTTTGGCCGGTGCCGTCTAAGAAGAAAAGTATGAGAAGAGTTCAGGTGACAGGTGATTGACTTGGAGCCTCATTTTACACGTTTGTGTATATCTGTGGTGTACACACCCCTCCAGTGACCTGCAACCTCGTGTCCAGAGCTCCAGCGAGGCCTTCCACAGCTCCCGGGTCCTCGTACCGGACACTGGACACACACATACACGTTTAAACAAGCTTTAATCATTAATAGTTGTTAAACAATGAAGACATTTATATATAAATATTTCAGTCTTGCATAAACACGTTGGCTAAAATTAATATGACTCGTGTCCTTTTGTCACTAGTCAGCATCAGTCACCATTTTCTCTGCTCGGCCAGGGAGCTGCCTCTGGTTTGAGCAAACATGTCAAACTCCTCCTCATCTTCTGCAACACACAAAGCATCATTTTACAACAGAATGAAAACCAAACTCTCCCTTCTGTTCTTTTTTTTTTTTTAATATAATCACAAGTTTCGATTTGATGTTACTTAGATGTCCGCCAATAAACCAACTTGTATACACTGCTTACTCACTGTGGGTGGTTGTTTGATGCCGATTGGCTGAGATGCTGACTGCTGGTTGGACGCTTGCTGTGATGACAGGTGGTTCACCGAAAGCCGAGGGTGTGGAGCTGAGGTCAATGAGGCTCGGGCTGCAGGCAGAGCTCGGCTAGGAGGAGGAGGGGTAAAGATGAAAGACACCGTTTTCTAAATCCCACACTACTCATCATCAGCAGGCACTTTCTGAGTAAGTCTTTCTTACCTGTTGATTACTTGTAATTTGTGCCTTGTTCAGTCTGTCAAACCTACATTTCAATAACAACACACACATAAGCCACATATATAGTTTTTTATCCATTTACACACACACACACAAAAAACAACTCAATAGAAATAATACAAAATACAGCTCACCTCTCATAGCGAATAAATGTGTTGTTAAGGTCATCATTCACCACAAGCAGCTCCCCAATAAATCCTTCATCCAACAGCTGAGGGATGAGCTCCACCACTCGAGTCTGCATGTTCTTACACACTGAGTACAGCTGCTACTTGGACAAAGCAGGAGGGAGAAATTATTTTAATTACTCCTGGAGCTACTGACATGGAAAGATGGAAAACACAGCATTATTAATTTGCTACAGTTATCATAAGGATTGGTTTTGTGTTTGTGCGTATTTTTGGACCTCTTCTGTCTGCTGTAATGATCGGTCACTGCATTTTCTAAAGTCTTCAACATTAGACAGACCTTGCATAATCCATACAGCGTACATACTGTATGGATTATGCAAGAATGGCAATATTTGCCGTCTGTGAACGGGAAACATAGTAAGTGCTTTAGGCAACTCTGACCTGTAGCAGCACTGCATCGTCGTGCTGGCTTTGCCCAGGTACCAGCTCATTTAACATATCGGACATCACGCTGAGATTTCCCTTCACCAGTGCCAGCTCACTTCGCAACTTTGCTTCCTTGAATTAAAACACATAAGAGAAATATTGCAGAAACAATGCATACTGCTAATTATTAGATAATGGGACAATCTTGATTTCATTCAGTGCCATACAGTGCTGATGTTTCTCTTGTTTATGGGGAGTTTTTTCATGACTGATACAGCAACAAACTGTGTACACAGATAGTGGTCTCCGTTGCTTTCAAACCGTAGTACCTGCTCTGGAGAGAGGGGGACTGGTCCATCACTGGGTTGGAATGAAGGTAAAGCATTCAGGCTGGCGGTGCTGGACGAGGCTTGTGGTTGTGACTGAGGTGTGGGATCCGGAGCAGGGGGCATCTCCGGAGTCCCATTTTCTGGAATGCTCTGCACGATTAAGACAGAGGCTGGCGATTCATATTTTGTACTTTCGCAATTGAATGCACAGATGTTGTTTTCACTTTGTGGACAGTCTCACCCTGTTTGGAGTATGGATGGGAGACAGAGCATCCAGGTCTGTCATAGGGAACTCCAGACCTCGCTTCCTCAAGTCGTCATATACATGCACCACACCTGACAAGGAGGGAGAGCTGCGAAACGCATCAGCCCACGACTGGAGAGAGAATGTGAGACGGAGTGAGAACGACACTGTGCCTATTTGAAAAGACAATATTACCAAAGTACAAAGTTAAGGTGAACTTTAAAAGAAAACTGTTTCATACAGATTAATACTCCCTTTTTGGTCAAAAGGGGTAAAAGAGCAATTTCAAAAAAATAAGAATAGAATCAAGTGGAAACTACAAAAACAATATAAACATGTGCTGGTATAATCATAATTTAATGCCCTGCTGCAAGTTGCTCTCCATGGAGTGTCCACATACCTGTATGAGGCTGAGCACTCTGTCATGAAGCACAGTGGGGGGATTATATTTGGGTAGAATGGAACGGACCAACACTCCTTCAACAAACTCCTGCGATGCCACATGAACGTGGAAGCGATGGCCACAGTTCTTCACACATGTCTCAAGCACCTGCGTAACAAAGATGATGTCAAAAATATAAGGTATTGACACATATATTTGTTCACCATGGTATTTATACTCAAACCATATCCTCCAGGCCACCAATCAATCAATCAATTCTTCATGAAAGAAAGACCTAAACCTTTACAACGATCAGATGATGAATGATGGTTACTTACAGTAAGAGTCAGCATGATCTGTTTGAAATTCTTGTTTCCTACAATCCTCTTCTTAATAGCTTTGACTGCATCTTTGGGACTGATGGGAATAAAAAACAATACATTTGCATCACATGATCAGTGTCTTGCTCCTACATCTTAGTATTTTAAACTGTGTGTAGATCATGTGGACATTGATAAAGAGACCAAACTCACTCTTTTGGCAAAAAAAAAGTCCTAAATTCCTCACAGCATTACAGAGTAAAACAAAAAACTACTGTGTGACTGACTTTAAGCATAAGCAGGTGAATGAGTTGTGTGGTGGTGCAAAAACAGCCAGTGAAATTACGAAGCAAGTTACAAAGTACGGTAATAGGGATTTTAAATCTGTATACTACTTGGCCAGAAAGTTAGTCATTATGCAGAAGATGATGCTGCCAGTAAGCTTTCGGCTATTGAAGACTACTGTGCTTTAGATATTTACCTTTGCCAATAACCAGCATCCTAACGTGCACCCCAAAAAAACCAAGAGAATAAAGAAAGAGTGTTGCAGTCTCACTCCCTAATGGCCAGTCTGAAGTGAGCGAGCAAACCCAATGACATCATCCTTACCCCTCATCTGTCTCGTTGATGATGTCACATATCTCCATGTTAAGCCCCCAATCCTCTGACGGTAGAGAGCTGTTGGTTGCACTCTCTGTCAACACAAATCATATAAAGTCACAGTACTGATACACAAAAAAATTGATAAATACACAGTAACCAAAAGAGACAAACAGAACCTACACACTTTGCTCATATACAAAACTTATTTATCAGCGCAATAGGCGCTGCTTTAATGAAGACTATCTTGCAGGGTAGAACATGCTCTGGAGTTATTTCAACACTACCATAAGGATTGCGGAATATTATGTTTCCCATGATGCAATTCTGTGGCCTAATTAATCAGGCTTTCCTTGTCTTGTAATACAGACATTCTTTCATTACTTCCATCATGACTTATTATATTTAGTAGGCAGAATCACCTGGCACTCTCGCCTTTTACCAACAAGACTCAACACACTAAGTAGCATCAAATATTTATATAAATAATAAAGTAAACTAGAGATATTTTTTGTTCTTCAGTAACATACCGTTTTAGAAAAATGATTTTTACAGCTAACAAATTTCATCCTCCAAAACAAGCAATTAAAGCTCTATTTGCACACCAGTCTTTAAAGACTCATTCTAAATCTCCTTCATTCCTTTCCACCAGCACCTCCCATATTCTCCAAATCCCTCACCCCTGCCTTTCTCAATCCCATTTACTCCCCTCCGCTCCCTCCATCCCTGCCCTCTCCAAGCTCCCTTCATGTGACTGTCAGCTGCTCCTGTTCCAAGTAGATGAAGCCTCCCTGACGTTCATGTGCGAGAACATGAGGGCGTGAAGAAAGAGGAAGGAAGGCTCGGGGTGGTTTGTAACGTATTCCCGTTGTTGCGTGATCGTTCTGAACACACATTCCGGCCCTCGGCTTTATTTCCGTAGTCTCACAACAACAAGCTGCTTTTTAAAGTTGTGCCATACGTGTGTGCACTGAAGCGCATCAGCAAACACTTAGGCACACAGAGTGAAAGTGCAGTTTAAAGACACAGTGGCTGCAGCTGAGGAAAAGAGAGGAAACATAAGATAGCTCTCTAATTGGCTAAATGACTTGTCACTCTCCCCGCAGCGACTAGTAGTCCCGCCCCCCCTCTCTCTTCATTCGCTCTCCAGACTTATTTTCATGTTTGTCAAATTGTCAGACCTAAACGTTTGTATCGTATAAAAATAAAACACGGAAGTCACGTTAAGATGAATTACAGTAGCGACGTTGTAGTTATAAAGCTCTTGAACACGTTTTCGACGATGACAATTCAAGGGATGATGCCAAATGTTTTACGGAACACAACTCCTAGCATAGATGTACACCTTGAAAAGCGACAGTAACGTACCGATTCTCTGACCGACAGGCGTTGAAAACGGGTTTCCTATGAAAAACTCCATTGTCTCCCCTATTGAAAACATCTTAGATATCTTCTCCTCTATACTAAAAAAAATAAATAAATCAAACAGACAGTGAGCTTCCAACTGCTCGACTTCCTTTTGCTTTCACTGTGTGCGCTGCCGCCTCACGCGCGCGCGCGCACAGGCTTTGACCAGGTCACGTGAAGACGCGCGCACAGGCAGGAAGCAGATTTTGTTATTATTTATATAATAACAAATCTAGCTGTATAGGTTTTATAACTTGATAAGAAAAGGAATGAAGATTATCAGATAAATATTAGAATGTAAATGCAACAGGAAGTGAATGTGAAAAAAACGACCCAAAGTCATAATCGTAATCAGTTACAGTGCTTTTGGACTTTTAGTTGGCTACTCATGAACCTACTCCCAATATATTGTCAAAGGGTCCTTTCTTTCTTGACCTAGAAACCTTCAGGGCCATAATTAAACTAGGTCACCGTCCGAACTGAAAGTGGTGAATGTATCTGAGCAGCGCTTTGCTCTAAACCTGTCCATAACACTATTATGTGTAAATGTCATCTTAAGTATTGGCAGAAAACTTATACTTACTGTATCACACACTAGCCTACACTGGAAATAGTGTGTATATCTATACATGATGTATAAATATTGTAAATAAGTGCCTACAGAAAAATCAAATCACAAATACTACAAAACTGTTTATGAATAACTGTATTCAGATTCATCTTTGATGTAACAAACTGTAGCTGTGAAATAAATGACATTCACTTCATCCTTCTGTAGAAACATTAAGCATATGTTAGTACAGAAAACTATTTACCATTATACCATTAAAAAGGTGCTTTCTTAAATAAAACTAAATTCTAAGATTTCCACTCCCGTGGATGCTTGAGACTGATGACAAGCAGCCTGTTAAAATGAGTGGTTTACTGTGGTTAGTCAGTAGAAAGTGCAGCATTAAGATCTAAATATCTATCTAGACATAGAACTGATTCCTCTATGGAAGCAGCGCCACCTCGTGTCTGCACATTATTCTGCATTACAACAGAGAGAAAATCAGAAAATGAGAATTTCCTGCTAAACGTTTTAGGTTAAATGCACTGACTGAGGAGAATCAACTGTGTCACTGATAAAAAAGCTTCTGCTGAAAGCTGCTATAATCTCGGTACTATAATCTATAATATGTTTCAATTAGGATCACCATTACATGCCCCCCCCCAAAAAAATGTACACAGTAGGTGTAGTAGGAAGCTATTTGTATATGTTATATATTTGTATTTCGTGCCTTTATTTGATGGTGGTTGTCTCTGTTTTTTCACCTGTTGTGGCTTTTTGTGCGGCGCTGTTCTTCGTGCATCTCTACTGGTTTTCTCCAGGTGCTCTGGTTTCCTCAAACATTCCAAAGTCACACACTGGTTAACGTTGGCTCCAATCGGTGCTATTTAGTATGAAATGCCCTGGTTGTATTTTTCTATTATTGCCACTAGGTGGAAGCATCTAATCTACATGGGCCAGTTGTAAATTGTCACTTCCCAGTGGCTGGAATTTTGTAGTTTCACATGAACAAACCCTCTTTGGCAATGCATTGTGGTTAAATCATCACTATATGATAATGGAAATAAAGTGGAAGCGCACACCTATTCCTCCTTGGGGTATTTAATTTAATCCTCACTCACAGGTAACAAGAGCAGCTGCATCACGTGCGACTTGTGCTTTCGAGGAAATGCTTTGAAAGGAAAGTAAGAACAAGTGGAGGTGTGTTTGTACAGTGTAATCACTCAGCTCTTAACATGTGATCCCATGTTGTCTAGGAAAGGTGTAAGGCACTCTCCTGTCTCACTAATCCCCAGATCAAATCGTCAGTGGACACCTCAGGTGTTTCTGAGTCCTTCTCAGGGTAATAATAATCCCTGCAATGTGTAAAGATGGTGTGAGAACCAGGGCCCACCAGCAGTTATTGATTCAACAGGTAACTTGACACATTCAGCTGGTGAGAATTTGAAGAAGAACGTTAGTGACCTTTGACTCCCTCAGATACTTCCAGGCCTCCTTGTTGTGCTTTTACGATCCTAGCAACCAAATGCAACGTGACAGTGCTTTTTATTGTTAAATTCACTCTCACTGTTACATTATGAATGTTTTCCAAGAACAAATGTTCTCAAAATGTGTTTATATCATCTTAAGAGGCAAGGCACTTTCTTTCTGCAAATACTTTACACAGCCCTAAGCCTGACTGGTGGTTTCACCTGATCAAAGAGTTAGATTAGAGAGCCTGGGGGGGGGGGGGGGGATGCTGGGTCACAATGTGACAGTAAGAGAGAGAAAGAAAACCTGTCTGTTATCTCTTCTCTCCAGGCTTGTAGCACCCAGCATAATGCAACAGCCTAAATCCCTCTCACTATTGTTCTCACAGTAAGAACTGCACCAAGCGTCTGTTGCTCATGGCTCATTCCTGCTTCCGGACGACGAAAAGGGTATTTATTAACACATTCATTCATATTTTGGATAAAATCCTGCTTAACTTTTGGACATGGGCGCTTTTTTCCCCCAGCAGGTTCTTATTCTTATATTATGTGTGGTGAGGGATAATATGAATAAGCCTCAGGGAAACTCGTTAAACATCGCACGTTTTAATCCACAACTACCACTCCACAAATGACATAACCGTCCAGCGCATGCAGGTATGAAGGCATTTGTGTGACTCTATGTGTCTTGTGTGGTTGTAAACTGATCCCTCCTACTCTCGCTGGTTCGTTGTGCAGAGGAGGGGCGAGGAGGAGGAGGAGGAGGAGGAGGAGGGGAGCCGAAGCAGGAAGAAAGGCAGGCAGAGAGGGAAGGGAGGCAGGCTGAATGCTAACAACCTCCGTCGTAATCGTACAGCTCCGTAGGTAGGCTTCGGTGATAAAACATCTTTGCAATGGAGAGGAACGACGACCACTATTAAAGACCTACTATGCGCCAGTGCCGCGTTCACCCCGTGCGCTCTCGGCTGCCTCATCACGTTTGGCACGTTTGATCAGACAAAACCGTGTTTTTTCCGCTGAGTGAAATGTGTCGCGACTGCTCTGGATTCACATTCTGACAATGGAGATTGAAAATATCGTGGCCAACACGGTTCTCCTGAAGGCGAGGGAAGGTAAGCACGGCTCGGCGGCAACAGCATAAAAGAATAAATTACATGTTTATGGGGTTTATTTATTTTTTTTTTTTTTAAATTGTCCACCTCCACGGACGTGGACGAGCCTGCGCTTTCGGCTCTCTTCCTTTGGGTTTCTGCTTTTTGTGTCTCCCATCCCTGCGCAGCGCTTTGTCTCCGGGCAAACGCCGAACATATATTCCGCTGAAACCAGCTGTTTGTGCACCAACCAACGCGCATTTACCGGCCAGGTTCGCGTTAAGGCCCAGCGAGCTGGAGATGAGCGGCGCAGGGAGGGTTTGCAGCATCGGGATTAGATTGGTATCGCTTATTAGAGCCAGATTTTCACGCAGCCGTCGGGGATTTTTGTGGATATTTACAGGTGATGTCATGCGTATTAGATTGTTTAAAGGTATTCCCGTGACATGTTTTGAGTATGGAGCGAAATGTAGCTGCGCAGTGAGGCGCTGCGTCCCGACACAGCGTCTTCTTACCTGTCATTGTTCGGCGCGTTTAAAGCCCAATCAGGAAGAGAACGTGTGGTATTATTTGACGCAGAAATGTGCCACCGCATTGCTGTTTGCCTTTTGACTGGGAGCTGCTGACATGAAGCAGTAGAGTGGAGGTGGACATTTGAGAGACGAGGGGGGAGGTGGGTGGGTTGGGGGGTGGGGGTTTGGCAGGCAACTGGAAAAAGGCCCCGTTTGTACACCCCGGCGGCCCAGGCGCAGGAGCCCCGGGTGCGCAAGCTGCTCAACGGGTCAGATGATGCCGCTGCAGCTCACCTGGAGGCGGAAAACAGGCGAGTCTCCATCTGTTTTTCCAGGAGATGGCAGAGCAGAGGAGTGAGTGGGCACAGGGGTGGGTGTGCAACGCTGTATCAGCAGCCAGAGGAGGGAGGAAGCAGGGGAGGGGGGGGGGGTGTTATTGCTCCTCGGCGGTATCCATTCGGTGCTCCGCTCCCTTCGAGTAGGATCGGGCGACAGCCGAAAGGTCTGTGGCCTCAGAGGATGTGGTGCAAGATGATCCGTTCTATTCGACGGCGAAATGTGTGTGTGTGTGTGTGTGTGTGTGTGTGTGTGTGTGTGTGGTAGCTCTACGTATGCAGAGGCCTTCTCTGCTCATGGTTTGCATTATATCGACACTGCGTCTCAGTTTCAAGACCAAACGCCGGCACCGTTGTGTAATAGATTATTCACAGAAGCAGCAGATCCATCTCAGAGCCACCGGCAGCTCCCGAGGAGGCACCTGACACCGGCAGCTGTGGTCACGAGTGGCACCACGTCAGTGTCTGCAGGCTGTTCGTGGACCCTAGGTGGTAGATGTGTGGTATAATATAGAGTAAATAACAACAAATGTCACACTAACCGGTTGCACAGTGCGTTGTAGCCAAGCTAAACAGGTGGTGTGACGTCACTTATACAGGGGTTAATAGATCCGTTTAAATTATGCCTGGTAAATGGAGGATAGGAGGATTATTTGCACTCTTATATAGGACTTATTGGCATTTATTTAGTCTTTATAACATGTCGGCCTCTCTACCGGGTTAAACACGTCCCTGTGTTCAGTTCTGCACAAATGAAAACACCTTTGCATGTTTCCCTTTACGATGCATAGGAGACTAATTACATTTGAATTCCCTTAGATTTCAGAGGTAGGTATCGGTAGGTGTTTTGTGAAGTCACACGCTGCAGGGCAGGACCCCACCTTTTCACCTTTTAACATGAAACCAGACGGAAATTGGGTCTCACGGGTCAGAGGTCAGCAGCCTTTTGTCTGACTCTCTCTCTCTCTCTCCTCAGTCTCTTTTATGTCTGAAGGCATGAAAGCTGAGCTGCGCTTGGTCGAGGGGCGCGCGGAGGCATTTTCACAGACGGTAAAAGACCGGCCACGTGGCCATACAGCTGGGTCCAAGCCACTGAGTCAGCAACGCAGTGCCCTGCCAATGTGTCCTTGAGCAATACGTTAAATCAGTTGTTCTGTTGTGAAGGGGGGAAATGACTGTTTTCCAGCTTGGCGTTCACTGAATGCGCCACGAACACAGAATCAGTCGTTCAGAGAGATATTCAGCTTTTTTGGCCGTCGTGGAATTAATGCCGTCATCTCAGTAAAAGCTTCTGATCAGCTTCAAACCACCTGTTGGTGAGAAAACTGGGTGGCCAGAGTGGGAAGCGTTATGACAGGGCGTGCCCGGTCTAGTTGACGTGACGCGTCAAGGGAAGTGGTTAGAGCTGACAGTGGTCCCCACCCTGAGATTTTCACACAGTCATCTGTGGACAAGCATAGGAGGGAAATGCACCTGTGCCATATTTAGAGTTCTTTCATTTCAAGCACCTCAGTGTTAAACAAAAAAACTCTAACTCTATACAGTTACTGTATATGAGGCGACCGTCTTGTGCTACTGGGGGAAGTTATTGCCAAGTTATTTTGATAACATATTTGGAATTTTTGGAAACGTTGCTTGGAAAAATAGCAAGAAGATAACATCTGGCAGAGCTGCAAGCCACAGTTTATATGTTAGAGCTCTGCTCAAGTATGCATGAGTTATTTTCAACTTAGCAGTGAGCTTCGTCCTGTAGTCGCTTAGAAAACCATCAAAATAATCATTAATTGTATTAATAGACAGGCCCACTGTTTAGTAACAAAATTCAGGATTTACCCAGAAATTATAAAAAAGGTTTTGTTTACTCCTCAGCAGTAAAATTCCCTGTGTTCTTTACATTTGTTTGTCCAAGCTTCTAATGAACATGCTTGAAGCCTCTGTTTGTTTGTTTTTTAGTACACGATTAGTAACGCAAAAGAAAGAAAGTTTAAATTGTATCTGGACATGCAGTTGTATTTTATGGGGAAACAAGCTGGAACTAGCAACTGGAAAGTTAATGAGGGTCATACAGTATTTGAGTGTTTCAGGCACGAAAGTCACCAAACGCTAATCTCACTCATGATGTTGTAAATAAATAAAACATCTGCACATCGCAGCAATAAAATTGTGACATTCATGATTGGACTTGAAAGATGACATCAAATAATAACTGGTTGTAAAGAGTTATTTAATGTCCATCTGCAGAAATTTTGTGAGATAAAAAGTTTCAGCTGAAATCTTGAATTTGAGTTTACGGGACCACTCTTTATGACAAAGTCAAAGCGTGAATGTTGGCTTGGTAAAGCTACCAGACTAGTGTTGTGAACTGGTTAGCTGTCATGGTGTGGCTGTTGCTGACTCTAGTCTCAGTTCCTATCAGTCAGGCCATGCAAGGGAAGTGATGTCCGTGCTAAGATGCAATTAAATTGTAGAATTTGTGTCGATGGGCCTTATCGTCAGACGTGTGAACGAACGCCCAAGTTGCAGTTTATTAGGTACACCTAGCTCAAACTAATACACTAATACTTCAACACCTCGGCACTGCATCCTCTATGGTGAAGCTTATGTTCGACTGTACTGTGTTTCTCAGTAACATCATAATAATAATAACATGGTGGGCAAAATAAAAGCAAAAACACAGTGACTCAAAGTAATCACTACACTTTTACACAGCTGATTAAAGAAAACATTACCACCTTCATAAAGGAAAGGTTCATTTAATAGTTTATGAGTTAAGAAAGCTTAAATATATCAGCCGTTGATTCATGGATTATACATTTAATTGAATCTAACAAAATAAACTGGAAGTAAAAGCTCATGATCATATCTGCTATTTCTTCATGGTCTTTCCTGCTGTCACTTAAGGGACAAACGCAAGACGTTAATCCCACTCGTATAATTCCCTTGCACCTTACTTGATCAAAGCTGTGTTTTATGAGGTGCACCCCTGTTGTCCGTGTCACCGACCTCTCTCTGCTTGCCTCCCCACCCATCAAATTGCAGGCTCGCAGGTCCTCTCCGACCACTTGTGTGAGGGCTTTCCTGTGACGTTAGCCGGCGAGGCTTTATGAGTCTTGTGGTCATAGCTGGGCTAACGCTTGTTGTCATCACTCTGGGGTGTTTTCCCCCAGCGGTGGCTCATAAAACACATTGTTTTGCGACTGTCCCCTTGATCTGGGATTCATTTTACAGCTATTGCACCCGCAAATGGGCCCCGCGTGGAGAAGGAGGTGCGGCGTGTTGCGTACGTCGCTCTCCAGCATCCTGCGTCCTGCGTGGCAGTGGCAGCGATGCTTGGCCCCGGCGGTCACTGGCGTGTTCATTAGCCCGATTTCTGGTAAGCCGACGGAACACGAACGGGCACTTTTTGTGGCTCTTCGTTCCAGCTGCCTTATTAAACGTTAAAGGGCTGCTCTTCATTGTGAGAAACCTGCCGTCGGACCGGCTTTAACAGCGCGTGTGGTTGACTATTTTTGTATGGTTATAGTCTTGGAGGTCAGTGAGAGTTGAACACCCCTCGGGCTGCATTCGTTTGCCTTCTTCAAATGCTGCTAGAGTCATAATTTTGACATGTGTTGCCTTTTAAATATGACTTAAAGTTATCAAAGATAATCTTCAAGGTATAATATGTGCTATGTGTTCCACGCTCAAGGGCTAAAAGTTGTCTCTCAGCATGGCCGTGAATTTAACCAGCGGGCCGTAGATAACATATAGATGATTAACCTGTCACTTTGTGCTCTTCCATGCTTGAACCCTGTGCATCTCGCTCCAGTTTCGTCTCACTGTGTTCCTTGCGCTGTCCTCCCCCCTTCTCCCCCCCCTTCTCCCTCAAGACGCTGTGAAAATAAAGGGTCAGTTTTCAAGCGCGTCCTGGCCAGATTTAATGGAAGAGCTCAGAACGCGGGGAGTTGGGGCAGAGGAAGGAAAGGCCTTGCAAAACAGCCCAGCGCGTCGCTGGAATGAGCCAGAGCGCATGTTTATGTGCAGGGTGTGTATGTGCGGCGCGGGACAAGCGGCTCGTGCGAGAGTGAGACCCCCCCCCCCCCCCTCCTCCGCCGTGCCCATCATTTGTTACATCCTGGAATAGACTTTTATGCTGTAATGTTCACATTTCTGCACACATGACGCACACCTTTCCTAGGGTCCATATGGCGAGAGAAGAGAGAGAAAGAGAGAGACGGAGAAAAAGGAAAGTGTGGCCATAAAGAATTAACGAAGGCCTAACAAGGAACCAGTTTTGTGGGGGGATGGGAGGAAAAAGACCAAACTCAGAGAGAGAGAGAGAGAGGACGGAAATAAGGCAGAGAGGTGAGGATTAGTGGAGAGCAGTGCCGCCTGACATTGCGTTTCTCTTTTCCTTGCGCTCTCTCCCAGCTGATGTGTGTCTTTCAGTGTGAGTATACAGACAGATTACCTTGTGCAAACACTGAACCCGTCGCTTTGAATAGGCAACACAGATTCTCGCAGCTAATGTTTTCCTTATCAGCGGCTATTCCAGCCAACGACGCACTGCATGGGAGAGCAACTGGGAAAGCGTGAAGGCCCTTCGTTTATCGCGTTGTGTCTTACGTTACAATGGAGCTAAACTATGCGTGACCCGCTGTCGTTTCCTACCATTTAAGTCATGTTTTTTGGGGGTAGTGTGGAGAAAACTCCGGCCCCACACACGAGGGTCAAATCAGACCAGGCATAGGCTAACAGAGAATATTCAGCATATGATTACTCTGGCCCAAAATAACTCGGTAAACAGCGTTATCAGTGTTTTGAATGTTTAAAAAAAAAAATCCCAGTTGCTGCCAAAATGTAGTGGAGTTGCACAACAGCATGTTTGGCTTTTTACCCTCACTTTGCGCTTAGTGTCACGCACATTGACCCTGGTTTTACTCCCCCCCCTTAACCTAGGGTCCTAGAAATGAAACCCACGGCCCAGAAAGTCTTGGCTCCCCTCCGCGGCGGTCGGCCTTGCGCTGTCACAGTCGTGTTGGATTTTCTGGCCTTGTGGCAGTTCGGATTGCGAGTGTCAGCGCGTGACATGTGTTCATCAGATGGGTGAGCAGCGTCTCCCATATGGCAACGCAAAATAAAGACGCCGGCGTTGCTCTGCTCTGTGCTCATGGTAACATCTGAAAAAAAAAAAAAGAAGAAGAAGCTGGGAATCACAGCAGGGGGATGTCGCCAGTGATGCCCTTTCCTCATGCCGAATGTTGTTCTTACTTAATCATAGCCATGTGGTATACTTTCATGAAACGAGCCCTCATTTGTTTGGTTACGGCTGCAGTAACCACTTACTGTTTAGATGTATGCGCCACAGAACAAGACTTTGTTACCTTGAGGCCCCCGCATGACATAATTTCTTTGTATTATCTACATTACATTCCCTCCAGTAGTTGAAGGAAGGAGAGTAATGTCTGCAGAGGAAGAAAATGCAACAAATTGTTAATGTATAGATTTGTTCTTGAGTGCGTTCCGTCATTTCCAGATCTCTGCTTCTAAAGTCGTGGTTTTAACATTTAGGTGAGATCTGTGGCCACTCATCTGAAGTCATTTCAGGAAAGCCAGTCGTTTAAATCACATTATGATGTGACTCATTATGATAAAGCATGTTTTGGATTTGTGTCCTGCAGCTGAAGTTTCTTTTCGCAATTTCCAGTTTGCAGTTAACGACTATTGGAGGCGGCACCTTTTGTTGTTTCATAAAAAAAAAAATTGATTTATCCAAGACCCAAAGATATTCAGTTTATTATCACACAGAAACATCACATCACTGACTGAAAATCTGAATATTTTAAGAAAGAGGGATTTATGTAAATACAAACGTTATGTTACTGTGGTGGTCAGTCCAGTTCTGAACGAGCTTTTCTTTAGATGCCTGTAATGAAGTCTGTGGTAAATACAAGCTGAAGGGCCTTTTATGTTTAATGACCTCATTCCTCAATTGTGAGTTATCAAGCTTCTTACATGTGTTAAAAGTGATTGTCAACAAGTAGCTAAACAGAATCAGGAACGTTTGATGTCACCCCTTGAACTTGTTGCTTTCTACTCAAGCTACTTGAAGTCTTTAAATTGTAGATTTATCAAGATTTCATTTACAGGATTAAGGGCGTTCAGTCAAACTACAGGTTGGAAACTGTAGCTTGTTTATTGCCTGACAGTAACTTTATTTCTCCTGCTTCTATTGACACTTGCACCTGTAGGCTTAAAACAAATGGGGGGGGGGGGGGTAAAAAACCTAACTTTTTTTTGCACTATGCACTTTGAGTAAAAAAAGCTGTTATTGAATTTCACACATTCGCTCTAAAATACATAAATCTACTTGATATGTGAGGTGCGCTTGAGTTTAAATGCTGTTGAGGGATTTGAATGATCGAGTCATAGTTTCAAATAGTTGGTTGCACAAGAAGTTCCACTGTGGTCTACTTTACTTTTCCTTAAAAGTTTTGGATGTGAAATAAGCGGTGAACCTGATTTGAACTGGAATTAAAAGTATAAACCTGAACTCCGACTTGGAGTCTGTATTATCTCTCTGAGGTGATCCCGCCGCAGTCTACTGTGTTTGACCTCCAGTCTGGCTCCTTCTCCCACTTGAGATGAAAGATAGAGAGGAGGGGAGAGGAGCATATTTGGGATGGCGTTGCACTGGATTTGGCCTTCACGCACGTTAAGCACATGTGATAGCTGCAACCGATCACACTGAAGGCAATAAAACCCAGCCAGAAGTGACCTATGCCTGCACTTTTACCATTTCACTATTTCTCTGGTAGCTCAATCCAAACAGACAAAGACCTGCAAACAAACGCTGCGGTAAAATACTGTCTTGTCTCTACTTTGTGTATTTTCTTTGTGTTTCTCGTACTCCCAGTTATTAAATAGGTCTAACCGGTCAAACTTGTAATCGGAGGAAACGCTCTAAATGCGCAGCTGACTCAAAGGAAGTCAAGCTGCCAGTGGTGTATCCATGCCTACTGTAAATACTGCAACAAAGTAGATTCTAACGCAGGAAAGCGATTGTCTTGTGACATTTTGCTTCTCTGTAACATTGTTAAACAAATAAATATTTGCTTTGGGGCCACTTGGCACTTTGTGTCTCTTATTAAGAAATTGACTGACAGTTGGATTTTAGCAACAGAGAAGACTTTGCTTACTTGAAGTGGTTTTAAGCAAGCCGAGCGTAATCCTGGGTCCATTCATCTTCAGCCAAAGCTGTCCGGCCAGTTTACGGCCTTTTTGCGTCGCAGCGAACATGAGGAAATGTGGACGAGGACGATGTGAATCACTGGTGGTCTGCGTGATTCATATGAGCGATGCTGCTGCTTAGGTAACATGTTGCGCATCTTCCTGCTCTGTGCCCAGCGTTAACGGATTGTTGTTGTAAATCTCTTTAAGAAGGGGACTTCGCTTCCTCGTAGTCAAGCAGCGTGTCTCGTGTTTTGACATCGCCTCCCTTCTCAACGTGTTCCAGCGTCGGTGACTGAGCGTGGTCCCCCCCCACCCCCCCACCCGTCCCCAGATACTGCGCAATGATCTCAGCGCTGGCTGATGCTCTGCTATGAATGACTGAAACTTCTCTGAAGTCAGTGTTTATGGAGGGCCCCATCCTCTCAGAGGGGAGAACCAAAGTAAAATAAATACTCGCTCCATCCTGTCTGCATTAAGGGCCTGCACACATGGCTTTGACGTCAGAGTGACATTAAACAGGGTGGGGTGGCGCAGCCAGCTCTGACAGGCTTCCACACATGCTCTTCCATTAAATAAAAATCTCAGCCCTTGTTTTCTTTTATCACTTCTACTTTAGTCCCTCAGATGATTCTTTTTTCCATCTCTCAGAAACACCGCACACTCACTTCTAAACTGTATTGGCACTACATGCAAGGACACGTCTCGTGATGTCACCTCCTGAAGAACTTCATCTCTGACAGTTCCTTTAGAGTTCATAAATCAATGTTCTTATAAATTTCGAGCTAAATCAAAAGCACCGTGCACCTGGTTACTGTCAGTGTACAAGACAGGCACATTTGCCATTACTGCTAGAGCTGCTATTTTCTTCCTTATCCTGCAACGGAGCCCGTTCCCGTCTGCACCGTTCCTTCCTGCTAAAGACACCTGCATGTCAGCGGCGCGTGCACGTAAGCAGCGGGGTTTTCGAAACTTAAGGGGCAGAGGATTTCCCTCTCTGTCACAGTCTGTGCAGTTCACCTGAGTTCAGGCCGGTTTACTGATGCCGCTTTGAAACGCAGACACGAGGTGATGGTGATTAAATCTAACGAAGGACGGATGCCGTTTTTAACAAGGAAATATATTTGTTTTTACTCATCCAGTTTCAAATTATCGGTATAGATAATGAATGGATTTAGCCTAAATGGCAAAGGAATTTCATTTATTAACCGCGCATGCATCCAAATCCTTTGATTTCCTCTCTGTCTAAATGTTTGTGTGTGTGTGTAGAAGCGGATAGTTGGCAAATCAAAGCGGCATCTCATTAGAGTGCTCCGCTGACTTCTTCAGCTTCAGCATGTTTGCTGCCTCGGGGAGTAAACCTCTCACTTTGGCCCCAGTGAGATGATCCCTGACGGCCCTGCACACTGCTGCTGGTGTGACACCAGAGCATGTCCAGAGGTCGTTCACCCCTCACATCAATGTCTTTAGATGTGCTGAGAAAACTGCCCAACACCTTTTCTGAGATCATTCACAACAGTTATGTTTGTTTCGTGAGAGGTCCTGGGTGTGTGTTTGTGTGTGCGTGCGTTTGCTCTTGCGTGTGTGTCTCTCATGGTCTTTGAAGCCGTCAACATTCTCCACCACATGCTTTGTCATGACACACAGAGGTGACTGGTGAGATGAACCAGTTGTCTCTGCCTCTGGCCACAGGGAAGGTCACCGTGCTTGAACACACACACACACACACACACAAACACACACTCTCTCTCTCTCTCTCTCTCTTTCCTGGGTGTTGTCATCTTGTGTTGTAAATGCCAATGAATGGATATGGTTAAATACTCCTGCTCGCTACCAACGCGATTGTGCTGATTTCAATCTTTCTCTGTCTCTCAGGTGGAGGAGGAAAGAGGAACGGTCGTAGCAAGAAATGGAAGGAGATGCTCAAACTCCCACACATAAGTCAGTGTGAAGAGTTACGCCGCACTATAGGTAAGTTATGGGGGGGGGGGTTGTTGTGCCTGTGTGTAGGTGTGAGAGATAACGTGCCATGCTGTGTGGTTAGGCTGGGTCCGACTGCGGGGAGGAAGTTCGGAATGGACTTCCTTCCTGTTTCTACCCGTCTCCACCCTCAGTTGCAGGCAGGGGACAGGAAACTGTGTGCGTGTCTAGTGTGTGCGCCCGCCTCAGGGAATCTGTTTGCGCAGCCGCTTGTTAAGCTGCGTCTTTTAACATTAGGTGGGTGTCGCTGACTGTCTCGTCAAATCAAAACATCTTCACTCCTGTTTCCGTCCTGCTCTACGCTTCTAGGTTCTGACTTGAAAGCAGCGGGCGAAGTCTCTCTTCGTTTCCATAACCCCCGAGCACGCGGCGGTTCTCTGCGTGCCACGACACTGCGTGTGTGTGTGCGTAATTGTGCGCCACGGCTATCTCCGTCAGAGATTGCAGTGCTACCCTCCCCCACATACTCTCTCTCTCTCTCTTCTATCTACATGCCTCCCTCTCCAACTATCTGTATCTCTCTCCCTCCCTCCCCCTTTTCACCACTTCACAGCAACAGAGTGGCGGAGAGGGAGAGCTATGGAGAGAAAGAGGAAAGCATGAGAAAAAGAGAGAACATTTTACAGCGGGAGGAAAGATCTCTTAAGGACAGGGGAGCTTGAGAGGAAAGGAGGGAGGCTAAGTGAAAGAGCTGCAGAAGCACATACTCCCTATGGTGATATCTCTTACTCAGCACTGATTGTGTTTTTATGTGGTTTTGTCTTCATATCACAAATCATGACTCACAGACATAATTTTCATAAATCTGAATATATAATAAGAAGACGTAGATTGCATATTTGAAAAAAAACAAAAAACGTCTTGGGTGTGAAGGACTATTGTACGTGTCATATCTTACGTATTTATTCTCAGTTGGATTTGAACTTTGCCGTGTGTGTGTGTGTGTGTGCGCGCGCGCGGCAGTTGTCGAGGGTCACCTACGTTTCTATTACATAGACACTATTGTGAAATTTCCCAATCACACCAGGGTCAGGATCATAATAATCTCCTGTGCGTTCTTAAACACACTGACATGTATATGTGCACACACACACACACACACAGTTTTGTAAGCAGAGAGCAGAGAACCATGTAGGCATCGTGAATGAAAAGATACAGTATAGCAACTGATAGCAGCGTCTTTGTTGTGTCTTCATAATGTCAGGCATTTGACCTTAGCCTTGACAAGTGTGTCGTACTTCTAGGAAGCCCAGATTACATTACGTGGACCGCAGCCACTTTGTCTGTCGGCCGTCAACCGCCGTCCTTCCTCTCCTTCTTTTTCCATTCTCCTGGTATCCATGTGCACCTATTGCTTTTGATGGCTACGTTTTGCCTCGTTTAACACACTGCGGAATCTGTATTTCAGATGGACTAAAAGCTTGTTGTGTAGCCGCAGTTGAGCGTCTGCCGCTGCTTCAACTATTCAGCTACATTTAGCCCGTTCGCTGTCTCATTAAGTCACTCTGTCTTGGCCGAAATTGGAATTTTAATGAAGTTGCAGTAGCACCTCGCTGGCACAGACGGATACCAGCCCAGATTAGCTGAAGCGTAACAGTGCTTTCCTCTGTCTTTGTAGTCCTTTTAATGCGCTGGCCCATTTTCTCCGACACTTCGCTTATAAACTATCTATCCTTTCAGTTTGCTTTTCTTTTCTTTTTTTTCCCCAACAGTTGGTTTATTTCCTTCAGGGATTGGAGGATACCTTTACACAAAGAGGAAGGTTTTCATTGGTGAAATGCTGGCCTGCATTCTCATTTAACAATCTTGGGTCTTGCATCCGATTCTCACACACACACACACACACACACACACACGTGCACTCACCCACTACTTCAAGTCAAACCACGGAAACTGTGGTTTCTTCGTAGGTCTTTGCCCACGTGCTAAGCCTAGGGTTGGGTTGTAAATGGTCAATAGAAAAATCCCAGTGTGTAAACTTCATCCAACCAAAAGGCAAAATAAAGTAAGAGTGTGCAAAGATGTTTTTGATTAAATTTTTGTCTTTTCATTTTGACCTTAGCTGGTGATTGAAAAGACTAGACAAGAAGATTTATACAGCAGCAGCAAAGTCTTTTTTTTAAAACTACTTTAGACAGCACATCTATAACTACTGAGAATTACAGATGTTTTAATGTGAAGTGGAGATTGCTGCTACCACAATGAAAACACACACATTTTTTCATTCCTATACAAGCTTCAAGGGGATTTGTAAGCAGGTGGACATTTAAGCCAAAAACATTGTAGCATTTAATAGTAGTTTGTAACATAATGTAATAAGTTATATTGCTAAACCACTACTTGATATATGGTGAAATTATGAAATTGTTATTGTTTTCAAACATTTTGTTCTAAGATGAAAAATGAAAAAGAGTTGATTTTCTTCAAACCACATTGTTCTCACCTGAACTTGCATTTGCAGTAGTTCAGATAAACTGCTCCAAGTGTTTTTGCCGCGCATACGCCCTAAAACTGCCCCTTATCGGGCTCCGCGTGAGTGCGAGGGGCTTTCCCGGCTCCGGCTCACAGCTGAACACAGTTGATAGGGAAGCAGCAAAGAAGTCCTCCCAGAGCCTGGTGATCAGAGATGAAAGGCGACGTCAGGCAACGCTCCACAAAGCTGTTAAAGATTTCTTTAAGAGGCTGATCTTCAAAATAGCTATTCTTCACATTTAAAATGTGGCGATCACACGTCGGAAAGGGAAGCAAGTGTTTTTTATCTGCACTCTTCTGTTTGCTCATCAAAGCAATTACTTGCAGTTTATGGTGGCGTATGCTTTGCTCGGAATGACCAGCACTGAGCTGCAGAGCAGAGGGGAATGCTGGGTAATAAGTGGTGCAGCTGCGATGTCTGTAATGTTGTTCTTTATTCGTCTATGCTGTAACCCACTAAGAAACTTTAATTCCATGCATCTCCTCTCTTCCTCAGTTCAACTACATGCATACACATATTCGCAGCTTGCTTATGTTTGTATGCTCCGCTGTGTGTGTGTGTGTGTGTCTGCGTGTCCTTACTGTCAACCAGTGATGGAAAATGCCCCGAGTCGTCTTCCTCCTTTTGGTACCAGAGGAAATATGACTCAAATGGACGCCATTAGTCCTAATAGGCTGTGGCCAGCTGCCCAGGAGACACATGCAGAGAGCACAACAGAAAACAGGGCTGTTTGTTTGTTTGTTTGTTTGTTTGTTTTAAAGCAACGATGGGCTTGTAATTTATCAGTGGCCTTAACCTGGCTGCAAAGCTAAGGTAAAGAGATGTGGATGTTTTAACTAAAATACACACTGCAGCATTGTGTACGTGTTTATTAAAATGTTCAACTAAACCGTTAGACTATCCAGTGCAGCAGTTTAGCATCTGTACATTTTTGTCCCAGTGTTTATCACACTAAACAAAACTGTTATTTATAATGTCTGTCGAGGGGCAGCTGTGCGGCGACTCAATCACTAAACCACCCCACTGTTGCATATAATACCAAATTTCTATTTGAATTCATAACGTGTTCTCTGAGTAGTGCAGTCGTCCTGCAGCCACCTGTTCACCTTGACAGGTGAATATTTACCATCAAATACAACCGTCTAGGTGTAATTCAAGCTAGTTATCTCTTTAAATCCTAACACACCAGTGTACTGATTCCAAACGTTTTCATATGAGGCACCATCTACTGGTGATGCCCTGGTTGCGTATCGGTGCATCACGGGCTGTTTTATTCACATTCAGACCAAATTGTCACCTCCCCTTGATCGTTTTATGTCCATACGTTTTTGGAGAATTCTACGAAACGGGGAGGGACATTAGACAAACGCTAGAAGAGGTGTTCGACAGCTCACTTATGTTTTTCTGTCTGTCTTCCCCCCCGTGTCTCTTTGTTCCCCTCCTCTGCTCCTCCCAGAGAGGGACTACACCAGTCTATGTGAGAAGCAGCCCATCGGCCGGCTGTTATTCCGTCAGTACTGTGACACCAGGCCAGAGCTGAAGCGCTGCATTGAGTTTATGGATGCTGTGGTATGTACCTACTGCTTTTCCTCTACGCTTTCTGCTTTCCAAATACCCTGTATTCGCATGTCCTTTCTTATCCGCTCCTCTGTCTCGGTTGCCCTCATCTGCCATGTCTCTCTGATTTCTCCCACGGGACTTGCCTGAATCAGGCCCCTGTAGAGCAAGGGGCTGAAAAAGAAAGTCACAGCCTGGTCTTTCGCCTGCTCTTGGCAGTAGCAGAAGGGGATGGGGTGGGGTGGGCGTAGGGGGTGATTAGCAACGTACATAGGCCATCAGAAAGCAGACCCTCCCCTTCCTACATGCACTCCCCCGTGAGGTCAAGCCCACGTCAGAGGCAGGTCCCCCGAGTGAGCAGGCAAACACAGGCCTGAGCTTGTGTCTAGGCCCCTCGAGGTATGCGAGAAAGGAAAACAGGAGAGCATGCTTATTTAATAAGAATTTACATTAGTTTCAAGGTAGACTGACAAGCATGTACATACACTTAGCACCCCGGGAGGCATTCAAACTCACATCGACAAAAAACATTCTAGACTGTTGCAAGCATTTTGGTGTCTAGCACAAGCTGGTAGTGGCAGTGCCACTACCACTACCCCCCCTTGCTCCTCTCAGACGAGCTTGTTTTGAGAAAGAATAAAAACACAATTTGAACTGGAGCTGAGCAGAAATTCAGACCATCTTCTTCTCTGATGGCGCGACGGGGTGAAAACTCAGGCGTGGGTGACAGATGTAACGGGCGAAGTGTGAAAACGGCCACGGCTGCTGCCTTTTTATGAGACGAGATGTTTCGTCGTCCGTAACACCTCGCTCTCTTTCTGCGACCCCCGCGCTCTCGCTCCTGCTTTAATTTGTTTGTCTCTCTCG
This sequence comes from Macropodus opercularis, assembly GCA_030770545.1. Lineage (NCBI taxonomy): Eukaryota > Metazoa > Chordata > Actinopteri > Anabantiformes > Osphronemidae > Macropodus > Macropodus opercularis. The sequence continues at coordinate 14,906,804 of CM061089.1, forward strand.
TTTCTGCGCGTGACCTCGACTGTTCCTTCTTGATCCCCCCCCTCAGTCGTGACCTCCTGCTGGGCTTTCGGTTGACTGTCTTTCTCTGACCTTATTTGGAGAGAGATGCGGGACGATGGCTAAATGAGCGTAGTTTCCTGCGCTGTTATGGTTGCTAACGCTGTTTTTCTACGGCAGGCCATGTACCAGCTAGCTCCAGATGAGAAGAGGAGGGACTATGGACTGAATGTTCTAGACACATACTTTAATAATGGGGTAAGTTGAACTGGCTGATTCATAAGGAATATAGTTTATAGCAGTTTCAGATCAGATTTGTTCACATTTTCAAACCTCAGTCTGCTGTTAGTCATTGATTTAGGATTAATAAGTTATGCACAAGTTATGACATTTGCATTTTTAAAAGACCCAAAAAATGTGACCTTTGACCACTGGTGCCTTCATTTTTAGTTTTAAGCTGCAGACACTGTCAATTGGTTCGGTTGCATTAAACTGAATGTGTATGTGCTCAGTAACCACCATCTTCCGTTTTTTTTTTATTTCTTATTTGGTGTTGTCAACACAAACACACCAAAAGGCTTTATTAGGTTAGTGTGCTATCAAAGAACGCTTGACAGTGTACTTACTGCTCTAAGTGAGTTGAAGTATCCTGTGTGATTCTCTACTGATGGATATTTCCACGTTTTTCTCAGCCTTGGCAGCCTGTTACACTAGTATCTGACTTTGTTTCGATGCCTTTCTCCGTCCGGCTGTGTCACTCTGCCCTTTTTCTTTCTCTAACCCTGTAAGTCGGCAGCCCATCTGCCAGACATACCCCAGGAAGTCGTCGCTTCGTGCCGAGAAAGGCTGGAGCAGAGTCCATGTAAGGAACTTTTCGATGACTGCACCAAGTAAGTCTTTATCTCTCTGTTCGGATCCCGTTATCAAAGTGAAATAGCACTACCAGAATCTTATTCATCCTCAGAAAGCGTGTGTCTGTGCGTGTGCGCAGCTTGTCACTAGTGATGATTAGGCAACTGGCACCTGGTGTGCAGTAACACACACACACACACACACACACACACACAGACCCGCAAACACATGCACAGTTGAGGCGAATGAAAAAGAGCAGTGGGCAGAGAGCATCCGGATGGCTGGCATGAGAACAACAGCCGCCTCAGTGTTCCCTGTACACACATAAACACAGATTTACAAACACACACACACACACACACACGCTTGCAGGTGTTTCTCCTTCCTGCTCTGAGAGCCAGGAGAAGCAAACAGGCCAGGGATTATTGGCGAAATGTACGTGTGTGTGTGTACTCGTTGCGTGCGCAAATACACGCGGACATCCAGTAATTTAGCTCTGTCACAGTTACTTTCTATCGCACAACTTACCGTATGATATGCTGCTGACGGAAAGCATATATGAGTGGGTTGCCATGGCAATGCAGTGTTGACTGATGAGTCATTACGAGGTTATATTTTCTCTTCTTCGCGCTGGTTCACCTATGATTTGTTGTTGATTAATTGTGAGCTGTTAATGTTGCTGAGCTGGGCTGCGCGGTTTGTTTTTCGGTTACACTGTAGACTGGAAAATAAACTGCGGTTGGTAAACCGGGTTCACGCTGGTAGATTTATTGTTCAACTCTACTAAGGGTCTAAGCGAGCCTGTCGTCTTTTTCTACTGTACAGTAACGTATTATAAATGCTGCGTGTGCTGGGTATGTTTGATTAAAAGCGAGAATGTTAGGCCTGTGTTGTTGTTTTTTTTTTTAATAAACAAAGCCAGTAAATGCATTTGAGAGTTAAGTTAGTGTTTGAGTGGCACTTAACACATGAGCGCCTGGACTACAAAACACGCTTTCTGTGCGTCTCAGGTAATGGCCTGTCGGGTCAGTTTTATTTCCCATGGAAGGAAAGAAAAACTGAGAAGAAATGGAAAGAAAGTGTTAAGAGAGCAAAGGAAAAAACATCAGATTGTACAAACAGAACAACACAGACACGTGTTTATGTCCCCGAAAGCCTCGCAGCAGCACTTCAGCTGTTTTTGAATTGGATTCCTGTTGAAGTTTAGTCATCGCTCCTTCCACTATCACTTTTATATTCCGTTGAGCGGTTTCGTTTTTCTTTGTTACTTTATTCCAGTACGTAATGTTGACCCGGAGTTTGCTCGCCTTTCTTCCGAGGGGAAAGCCTGTAGGAAAGCGTGGTGCCGCACGTGGAAACGTGCCTTTGGCAGAGCCGCACACCCACTAGCAGAAATGTCTTAGCTCAGTCGGATTTTTCGTCCGCAGTGGAACACAGTTATGTCACACCGAGGGTAGGGAGCGGACATTCAGTACATGTGCTTTACAGAGTTCTGTGTCTCCATGAATGTCTTTAAGCTGATTTATCTTTTACTGCGCGCTTCACATGAGGGAGACATGCGTGTCTGTCTGAAGCTGTTGGGCTGATGCCTTCACGTGTCAACTCTCAGCTGAGAAACCTTAGCAAGAGACGCTTCTGCCCTTGAATGAACTGAGATGACGTCAGGGTAGACGGGTGTTTATGTTGCGCGTGTGGAACAACTGGATCTCACGATGACATAATTCAGTTTTCTTTTACACAGCAGAAGGTGCTCCCCTTGTGGAAACTCGCTGCTTGGAGCCTGTTGCCAAGAACAGCCACCCCAGTGCTGTTGGTAGCTGCAGGCAGCTTTCCTCACCGTCCTCGGTGATGAAGTCATCTTATAAGATGGTCAAAAGGAAAATGTCTTGGCCAAATATGAGCATCTCTTCAACATGTGGGTGGTAGTGGAGGGAACTGTGGTTTGTACCTTTGGTTTTCACTCATACTTTGGAGACTAGCAAATGAGACCGTGGTCCTGCTCGTCAGCAGCGGAGAAGGCAGAAACAGCATCATGTTGCGGTCACACTGTTTAGTAGTATACACTTAGATATGGTTTTCATATTTACTAATTCTGTTAATAATTGACTTGCATGTTTTTTTTAATATTAACGACAAAGGAAAGACATTGGACCTGTCTGGTAAACTTTGTTCTACAAATCAGATATGGGTCTGTTCAGTCATTTGTTATTGAATGAACGAGTTGATACACTCAGAAACCACAGACTTTGGTTTTGGCGGCATGCTGGGACGCCGACGTTACTTTCTTCAATTGGAGGAAAGGTTTGTTGTTTTCTTGTCTTTATTGGTGATGCAGAGTCTCGTGTATTGGCTCATTTCCGTTTCTCTGTTGCTCATAATAGTTACAGACGCACATCAGTTCGTTAGTTTGATTTGGTTGGTTGTGTCTCTGCCGTTGGCTTTGTCCATCCAGTCGCGGGGGATCGTCTTTTTGTTTGATGCTGTCGGTGAATGCGAAGTTTCACTGCCAGTATCTGTACATATGACATCATGGTAGAAACATTCAAACTCGCAAACACAGTCAGATGTCAAAGTGAAATTACAGGTTCCGCTCAGCCTCCTGCCAAGTGAAAGAGGGAGGGGAGGGGACCGGTTTCCCCAAAATCCTGTTTCCTGATTGACTGGAATGTCTGTGTTTAAAGACATTTAGTATTACTCTGTAACGCAGCAGTGCTCAAAAACACGCTGTCAGACAGATGTACTGTACACAAACATGCATGTGTGTGAGTTGTCAGGTCAATCGGAGGTTTGTTTCTAGTCATCGTAGAGGTTAATCAGTGTTCAGTGGGGAACACGGAGCTGTTTGCTTGACTGTCTTGAAGACCGTCTTTATTAACAGTCTTTATTAACTTGTTATCAACATGATCACCACCGTTTACTTTCTTTTCCTTCCTACAGAATAGTTCGTGATTATCTGAGTGGAGCTCCATTTTCCTCCTACCAGGAGTCCATGTACTTCTCTCGCTTCCTGCAGTGGAAATGGTTGGAGAGGTGGGTAGTCGCTGCAGATTACACAGTTGGTAAAGCAAACATGCAACCCTTTCCTTTTCCTTACGTAACGGTGACACCTGTGAACTTATTCTCATTGAATATTCACATTTATTCTCCTTCAGTCCATCGTCGTGTGCGAAGCTCCTTTAACCTTCCACATAAAGCGCGGATAGATGTTGAAGGAAATTTAAGTTGCTGAATAAAGCTTAAAAACGCACAAAACACACACAATTCTAAATGCAGAATCCAACAAATATAATAAAGAGCAGGAGAAATGTCTAAACCAGAAAACAAAAATGCTGCTGCCAATCAGTGTTTTCGTGTGAGTGGTTAATAATTGATGATGCTTTTAATAACTGCTGGCTGAGAACAGTCATCAGGGTGGTTAAATAATGTATTAGAGCATTACTCTGTCTGCAACATCACATGGTCTGAGAGAAGTTGTGTTATGGCTCTGTTATTTTGTCTCCCACTTTATCGTTCCTCTCTTTCTCTTTCTTATTTCTCCCACAGGCAACCAGTCACCAAAAATACATTTAGACATTATAGAGTACTAGGAAAAGGTGGATTTGGTGAGGTGAGTCTAACAGCAGTCAAAAAAATAAGAATGAAATAACTGTGATCATTTACTGTGCTGTTGAAGATATTAAAGTTTTATTGATGGATGCTAAAGCTCAGTGAGTTTGGGAATTAGATGGTAACGTTAATGCTTTAAGTAGCGACAAGTAACCTTTGGCACGTGGTTATTACGGCCCTGTCTCCAATGCAGTAATGGTGGGTGGGGAAATCTGTGGTGTGACATATTAACTTCCATTAATTATAGTTCTTCATGAGTGTTATTTTTATGGGTGTATGTGTGTGTGTGTATGATCATGGTTCCCTGCTGTTTGTTTTCCAGGTTTGTGCCTGCCAAGTACGTGCCACCGGTAAGATGTACGCCTGTAAAAAGCTGGAAAAGAAACGGGTGAAGAAAAGAAAAGGTGAAGCAATGGCACTAAACGAAAAACGCATTTTAGAAAAAGTTAACAGTAGTTTTGTAGTAAGTACTACCTTTTTCTTATTTAACTTTTCATCAGAATTATATTGTTTGTGTGTGCGCGTGCGAGCGTGGGTGCATGTGTGTGTGAGAACATTGTTTGTTATGGCTCCAGGATCCTGCAAATGAAATTGAATGGTGTGTTTGCAAAGGCTGTCGATCAGCTGTTAAAGACAGTTGCTGCGACTTGAGTTGTTTGCTTTAATGACGTCCGCGCCAGGTGGACGAGCCTGTAACTCGCAGTGGAAAGATGCATCATGGGATCATACTACGAGAAGGGAGGGGGGGTCACATGACGTTATTGACCTTTAGCAGGTGTCTGCTTGTCATTTCTCCCCATGCAAACATGCCAAATTTGATTTCATGTGCAGGATGCTGTCATTTATTCAACTGTGAATGTTTTTGTAAATGTCATTGGCACATGTTTTGCTACAATGTAATTTTCATATGTGAAGTAATACTTATGCATTTCTATACCAGAGCGTATTAAATACCACATCTCTTTGAATGCACGGCCGTAATCTGAGCCTGAATTGTAAGGGACTGTTAAATGTCAGGCGGCTTCAAAGGAAGCGTTGGTGTGAGTAGCAGTATGCAAGGATTTCACAACAGCATTGTAGTCTTTGTCAGAAGGAAACGGCATTAAAAGTGCTCTTCCTGGTCGGGCAAACCAAACCGAATAACTGGGACAAAGGCCAGTTGTTCGGCAAACGTCTTACGAACATTTGTCAACTGCATGGTGAAGAAAGTAGAAACAAACAGCCAGAAACAAAACAAAACAAAAAAAGACAAACACAAATATCCTCTTAATCAAGGTGTTGCTCTTGGCTGGTTTTCGTAGGGGGGCTTTCTATAAATTGAATCGTGATCAGGAGTAAGCAGTGGTTTTTGGCTAATAGTGTATTGCCAGACTTCAGACCTTTTTCTTTTCTTTTCAGGGAGTCACCTACCTTTTAATTTCTTCCATGCTGCACTAAAGGGGGAAAATATTTACAGCTGACAGTTCAATAACTGAAGGCAGATCTCAATTTTCATGGTATACTGTATATCTACTATTAACTTGTATTCTGAACAGGTATAGTTTGTCCTGCACAAGTTTTAAATATTAATACTATTTAAAACATTTTCTTTTCCTGCTTGCAGTTGTGTTTTTTGTTTTTTATATAAAATGAATGTTCCAAAAACAAGAAAATTAGAATCGGTATCAGAAAAGTGTTTATTGCCAGGTACAGTAAAGACCTGGTGTTAGGTGCACATACAGTTTCATCAGTATAAACTTAAACTAAACATACCATATACAGTCCCAAGTGCTAGTTTAATACGCTTAGGAGTGGCTGAAGAGATCATTTGTGGTCTGTACATATAATGTGAAACATGGTTTTGTCCGATTAATTCCCCAGAACTGTGATATCGAGCTGTAGTAAAATAAGAGACGAGCAGAAGAAAACCCTTTCCGTGTTCATTTGGGTTGTATTGGATTTGTCGGTTTGTGATGCAGCGTGAGCTATGTTGCACGTCCTTGTTTCGAGTGAGTCATGGAAGAAGCATGTGTACGGGCATGCATGCGCGCACACGCACACACACACACACACACACACACACACACACACACACACACACACACACACACACACTAAGAGCCTGGAGTGGGCTTGTTATAGAACCTCAGACTCCTGTCACCTGGGATTGGCACATGATTCTGTTCTGTGTGTGTGTGTGTGTGTGTGTGTGTGTGTGTGTGTGTGTTTTCGTTCTCCGCGCTGCAGGCAGAAATGATGACTCTTCATGTGCCTCTCTACCTACGAGAGCAGCTCTGTTACCTAGCAACACTGACCAAACAGCAGTAGCAAGGAGAAGAGTCAAGTGCTCTCTCAAACCCCTCATTTCTCTCTCTCGCTATTCTTCTTTACCATTTTTTTTATCAACTCATACTATTAGTCAGTACATTCTGCTGGCTTACTGTATGTTATAACCAATCACCCATCCACATATTCTGTGTGTGGGTGTGTATTATAGGGTGACCCTACTCTAAAGTCTCCTGCAGAATTCACTGAAGCACAGTTGCTTCTCTCTGATGCAGCTTTGCTCTGGTTAGCATTTGACATTTTTATTACACATTATTAAACAGGAAACACTCTCAGTAAACAGCCAGTAAAACCTTGCCTGCAATGATAATGTGAAATTTAATTTCACTGATGATATACTAACCAAATACGTTTTTTTTATAACATGTTGCTAACATTTAAAGGTGTGCATCACCACTGAACAAGTCGGAGACCATTGATTTCCGTGTCTTTATTATGACACGTTGATGATGAATGGATCTGCATGTGTGTTAGCTACTGTGAATCACAGAGGAGGAGGCGTGATGGTGTGGGGGTGCTGTGCTGGTGACATTGTTAGTGTGTTGGTGGATTTTATTCAGCCTCCAAGGCAGTCTTTTAACAGCATGGCTACCACAACATCCTGCAGCAACAGGCCGTCGGGCAACGTACAGTAAGGGATGCTTGACCAGGAAGGAGAGTGATAAGGCGCTGCATCGGATAGGCTGAGTTGATCACATGTGGGGATTCTTTGAAGACCAGTGGCTGGCACATGTAGCTGGCTGAGCTGATGTCACGAGTGTGCAAAGACGTTCTCGCTGTTTGTGCTATTTCATACGTTCGGTGTCTTCCAACGCCAAATGACTTTGAATGACATATGTGTGTCTACGGGTGTTTCTTCCTCAGAGCATTTTCCCATCCCCTCTTGCAATCTGTCTCTGACAATAGCAGATGGGATTCCTCCTGATGGCAGCAACATCCTGCTTGTACACAACAGCTCATGTACATACACGGTACCCTGTGTGTCACTGACCCACGGGGGGAAGAGAGAGAAAGAGCGGAAGGAGAGCTGGAGGCAGAGGGTGGGGGGTGGGAATGAGTGCTGATGGGAATGAAGCAAAAGTAGACAGATAAATGGCAGGATTAGAGAGAAAAAGACACGAGGCAGTGGAGTGATGAGTGGAGAAAGTGCGTCTGGTCTGTGGTATATCTCTTTGTTTGTTTCTCTTTGTGTACATTCCTGACATACTGTGGAGGATGATGGATGATGTTTGAGGACGTTAAACTAATCAAATGACACAACCATGCACCTCCAACTACCCTGTCTCCTCACACTGATCTTCCGTGCGTGTATCCATCCCTCATTACAACTTTCCTAATTCACTTCCTCCTTCAGGTTAGTCTAGCCTATGCTTATGAGACCAAGGATGCGCTGTGCCTGGTTTTGACCATAATGAATGGCGGTGACTTAAAGTTCCACATCTACAACATGGGCAATTCAGGCTTTGATGAGCAGAGGGCCATCTTCTACGCTGCTGAGATCTGCTGTGGCCTTGAGGACCTGCATCGCGAGAGGATAGTCTACAGGTTAGGTCACATCCAGGTCAAAAACAATCAAGTTTAGTCTGAGAAAATCACCGTGATGATGTCACAGTAGGATGGCAAGACACAGGATTTTACCAGGTGTAGAAAGTCTAGAAGAAGACGCTACTTCCATCATGGGCAATGGTGGATGCCAGGGTGATCAGAACAGAGCCCTCCAATCAGGAGGCTTCACCTAAACATTAAATAAGTTGTATGAGCAGCTCCACTGTTAATAGAAGATGTATTCCACACAAATGTTTGCACTTGTGTAAGACTGTGACAAGTGCAAACAGAAAGTCCGGGATGATGAAGTGTGACTCGATTAATGGTGTAGTGATTTCAGTGAGGTGTAGTGCACTGGTCTCGCTCAGTGGTGCCTTAGAGTAATGCTAACGTAAACCAGTGACGACACATATGTCCACATACAGCACACAGGGACGTATAGCCACACTGGCATTGGTACAGAGCTGATGTGTGTCACGTAAAGAGGTGGAGAAAAACACCTTAACATATAAATGAGATTTGACATTTATTTTCATTTGTTTATCAAAAGACGGTGACTAAAATCCCGCAGCATTGCTGAAACCGGGAATAAAGCTCAGTAGAAACTTAGTAGACACAGCACTTGATGACAAACCGTACGAATGAACACATGCGTGCGGATGAGCCTTTACTAATCCACATGAAAGCCAGAGATCAGAAAGCTCACAGGCAGCGAAAGGCAATTAAATGTCAACAAAATGACAAGTTAATAGGACTGAAGTGGAATACAAATATTTATCCAGGATTTTAACAATATATCCGTGGTCTTAAATGTGAGACCTATTTTTAAACGAACACAGTATCAGAAGAATTGTTTTTTTTTTTCATTGCAGGGATTTGAAACCTGAAAACATCCTCTTGGATGATCGCGGTATGTATAGTATGCTTTTTTTCTTTTAGTAGATTAGTTAATTTTGGGTTTTCTACAGTTTATTTGGTGCATGTATAGCTCGTTATGTTCAGCTTGTAAGTAGTGTACTCGCAGAGTCTTTCCCAGGCTCCTCCTTCCCTGAGTCATATTCCTGAGTCAAATCTTCTCTGTACTGTGGTCTTATCTTGTAAAACATCTTCCACTTCTCTCTTAAGCTCTTACTTGTCATAATACAGTAGATTATTTGTAATGTTGTTAGGGCCTTTGCACTAGTTAATAATGTTAATTCAGATATGCAGGAAATTAAAGTCACTGATACAGATGTAAATTCCTGTTTAAAAGGTGTATTTAACATGATCTGTAATCTTTGGCTGTTTAGGACACATTCGAATTTCAGACCTGGGCCTTGCTGTTCAAATCCCTGAGGGAGAGACGATACGTGGGAGAGTGGGCACCGTTGGATACATGGGTAAAATAACGTGATATTAAAAAAAAAAAGGAACTGCTGTGAGGGTAGACTTTGGTCAGACAACAGATATTGCCTTTTTACCTCAACACGTGTAAATATTGTAGCTCTTTACATGACATTTATTAACTTGAAGTGACCCGTGATTCGTACCCCTCGCAGCTCCAGAGGTGATCCAGAACGAGAGCTACACCTTCAGCCCAGACTGGTGGGGGTTGGGCTGTTTGATCTTTGAGATGATCCAGGGCCAGTCGCCGTTCCGCAAACGCAAGGAACGTGTCAAGCGAGAGGAGGTGGACAGGAGAGTGCGGGAGGATCAGGAGGAGTACTCTGATAAGTTCTCTGACGAGGCGAAGGATATCTGTAGACAGGTGAGAGTAAAGAGATGGAGACGATGGATCTAAAGCTTTTATGAAATAACAAACAGACATGTCTACTAAAGGGAAAAGAAGATTTTTTTATGTATCTAATATTGCCTCTAAAGCGCCTGGTTTTTAATTTAGTACTAGTGGTTTGTTTTAAAATTCTTCCATATTTTGAAATAAGCTATAAACATGCAGTGTGGTTTTTTTTTCTTCATTTAGCTGGATTGGATTATTTAATAGAGCAATTAAGACCTTGACCATTCAGTAACCATCTACTTGTTACTTGTGGAAGTTCATCCCAACATCCACTAAGAGAGAAGCCGAAAAGATCATAGATAGATTTTTCATAACGAGAGTAAAATGCAACATGCAGCTGATTAGTGTTCTATGATAATATTGTGTGGGCTCACGTTACACATATATCAGTCCTCAACCCCCTTCGCTCTGCTCAGTGCCACAGCTCTGTCCTCTAAGAGCGAGTCACTGGGCAGCTTTATTTCTAAACAGGATGGTTTGTGTGACGCTGTGGAACATTCTGACCTGAGGTTCAGCAGATTGAAGGGCTCCCCAGAGGGAGGAGGAATTGAGTGGGGGGGCAGCGAGGCGGTGTCCAAGCCAAAAAAAAAAAAAAGTTCACTTAGAAATAGAAGAAATATAATAAAGCAGGGGAGAGTGTGTCATGTTAGAGACGGCTATTAATACAACCGCTAAATAACAGGATCAGATCTAGATACTGGTTAATTCTATCCATGATGCTGCTGCAACGTAGATATGAAGAGGTTCTTGTACTGTGTATATTATGCTCCAAACTGGGGTAACACACTCTCACACACACATTTAGAGAGTAACAAAGTCCCTGTTCCTCCTGCTTCTTGGCAGCTCCTGGCCAAGGACCCCAAGGAACGACTGGGCTGTCAAGGTCGTGGGGCAATAGAGGTCAAGCAGCACCCCATCTTCAGAAACATCAACTTCAAACGGCTGGAGGCCAATATGTTGGACCCACCCTTCATCCCAGATGTAAGAACAAACACTAGTCGGCACATTCTCAGTACACACACACACACGGTACATACAGACAAAACAGCAACACAGGAAATGCCGTTATCTCAAGGAAGGTTTGAGGATTTACAGACACAAAAGTGATTTCAGTGTTGTCCTTTGTTGTCCTGTACTTGTGGATGAAATGGAAAACGGAAAATAATCTGAATGTGACGCAGACTTCCTCTGTTTTACAGTAAACATGACTAATACCCCCGGTGCTGCTTTTTAGTGGCTAACAGTTGATGGTTGTGGTCCTATTACAGTAATACACTCACCCGTGAATACTGTATGTTTAACAATGGAACACAAAGCTGTTTTTGTTCTTCACTCATGGATCTTTAATTGCCTGGGATAAAAAACAAAAAACGTGTGGGTAATGGTGAGAATCACTCTGCTCTCAGTGTCATAAGTAAACAGGGGGGGTGGGTGTCTGACCTGAGAGGTTAAATCAATAGTTGCAATAAGATAGTGCTATCTCCATTTCTATTTTGGGTTATTTAGGTCAGCAGAGCCACACTGAGAAAAATCAAGCAGCCAAAAGTTGGAAGAACTGGATGTTAGACGCCTGACTTGAAGGATTTTACATTTATTACCTCACCCATACGTTGATATTGACACATTTTCACTGTTGTTCTGTCTTCTTCGTCATTTGAACTCTACTTCTCACTGCTGTTTTGATTTCTCCCAGCCTCGAGCCGTGTATTGTAAAGACGTCCTGGACATCGAGCAGTTCTCCACCGTCAAAGGCGTGAACCTTGACCCCACGGACGATGACTTTTACCACAAGTTTGTCACGGGCAGTGTCTCCATCCCGTGGCAGAATGAGGTACTGCCTGCTCGTCCCCTTGAGATGATGTCATAGTTGAGTCCCGCAGCAGACAAAGATGTTAAAATGTTTATTTACATCCTAAATGTGCAACTAGAAAGAGGGATAAGATAACAACTGACCCCCAACACTATGGCAACCTGCAGATGTGTTATAGAAGCAATTTTTCTAAAGAACCGCAAGTTTTCAGGATAAATAACTCAACATCTCGCCCTTCGTAGATGATTGAGATGGAGTGCTTCAAAGAAATCAATGTGTATGAGACAGACGGGACACTGTGCCCAGACCTGGACGTGAACCGGCCTAACCCTCCACCAAAGAGAGGTTTCTTCTACCGTCTGTTCAGAAGAGAGGCAAGTGCTAGTGCTCCAGCAACTGTCCGAGGGGGTGGGGGCTAAGGTACTTCCTACTTTCCTACTCTCCTTTTTTTTTAACCCCCCCCCCCCCAGGCCTTGTCTTAACTCAAGTGAATCTCCTGTGGAATTTGATTGTGAAGTAGTTCATTCGAGTGAGTTAGAACAAGGCCTTTCTTTCTCTTTTTCTTCAACTCAACGTTTTTAGCTCCTATTTAATCCCTCTGCACATTCTTTCCTGTATTTGTTGCTGCGTTGCTTTGTTTCAGAAGGTCAAACCTGCAGATGCTTTTCTTGAGAGAGCTGCTTTGTGGTTGAGGAAAGATGACGTTGTGCTTTGACATTCATATTTTAAATGCACATAGTGAGGACTGTTTTATTTAATTTCTTTTTTTGGTTTTGTTGACTCACCACTTCTTTTGTTCAGTGTAGTTTCTACAGTTTTTTACTATTACTATTTTACAATACTCCTTCTCTTCTTGTTGTTAAATTGCATTATGCCTCTCAGGCCACATTCACTACAACCATTTTTTATTAGCCAACATTGGCTCGAGCCCACATTATTGGACGTTAAATAACCTTAACAAATAATGGTGATGCTGGTGTCGGTGATATGTTGTGACTTCTGCTTCTTTCCAGGTCTGTTTTAAGAGCGGCTACAGTGACGACGAGATCGAAGAGCCCTCGAGACTTTAAACCACTTCCTCCACCTGCCTCCACCTCCCGCCGCTGAACTTCACCACAAACTCCAACAGAGTGCAAATCTTAGGAACTCAGTGAATGTTGACCTGTATTTATGAGCTGTATTAAAAGTGTATTATAATTAAAGAAAAAAGTATGAGTTTAAAGATTTTGTACATTTGTACTTGAATTTATGTCTAGATGTATATTTTCACTAAAGGTTGTATTGTACAAAAAGCCATAAAGTACCACTTGAATGCATACATTACCTTTTTATTTTCTTCTGGAATGAGTATGGATAATGTGTATTGGGACATTTTTTTAAGAAGCACAGTACCAATAGTTTATTTTTCAATGTAGCATAATGCATTTTGTTTTTACATGTTTGGCTTTCCATTCGTTGCTTTTTTTTTTTTTTTTTTTTTTTGGAAGTCTCAAATCTTAGTAATTTGCCTCCCATATTCTTAGGGTCCCCAAACTAGATGACTGGAGAATGAGTTTGAACACAGGAAGAGAAGTCGATGATGTCACTGTATCAGAGATTTGACCGGCGACTGACAGTGGCTTCACCTAATTGCTGTTGCATCACACTGACTTCCATTGATTCAGCTGTCAGCAGCAATTAGCCTCTGCACTAACAGAATATACAGCCTGCTTTGGCCTCTGTGCCTGTTAATCATGAAGAGCACCATGCCTGTCTGCCACAAGTAGATGCCTCGCTAGATCACGTTGCTTTAGTTGTGTTAAAATGATATGTGATTAAAAAAAATTGTTCCCCACAGTAGAGTCCACACTTAACTGTTGCATTAGGATCTTATGTGTTGTTCTTATAGGAATGACTTGAAGCACATGCTCTTACTGTATGTGTATAGGCAAGAAGACACCAGAGTTGTCTTGCCCTTCAATTGTACAGTACGTTGGAAGATGCATTTCCTCCCCAGTTAAACGATCATAAAGAAAAGCACGTGTACGCGTCACATGGAAGACGTGGAAAAATCAAGATTCATTGAATTAAAAATTACTTTGTTCTCACTGTGATCTCGTTCAAAGCTCATTTGCTTTTCGGGCCATTGCTGTTTTCTCCTCATCCCCTGTTTTAATGCTGTGAATACCCACTCTTGACATGTTAGCCTTCTGTGTGTGTTTATTACACTGTATGCTAAGGCCGCTTTTGTTCAATTAATGCAGTAAATGAGCTATGCCCCGGTGCTGTTCGATTTCAGTTACCTGATGGATTCATTCATTCTGAACATATATTTTTTTCCACAACAACTTTTCAATACACTAGTTGAAAATTGTGTACAGACTGTCATTTCACTCCCAAGTAATTTTGATTAGTTAAATGTTGAAAATGGTACGCATATATTCACTCATCTAATAATCGATTTGGTGAGTTGCCTTGTTCTAAAATGTTACACATTCCATTATCAAAATCAGGAATCAAACACTTGCATCCTGCTCTTGCTGGCTTGAGTTTCTGAGTGTCTTTTTCTTTTGTACTATTTTTTACTTTCATTTGCTCTCTGGCACATTTTGAAGCTGATTTCTCTTGCCTATGTAGATTTTTAACCTTTTAACTCTTTACCCTCTAAAACCTTGTAAATTCTGTATTTTTAACTTGTAATTAAGCTCTAACACATTCACTGTGTTTGCCACCCATGCCTCTGTCATTGTATGGAGTAACTTTACTCTTATATCATCCACACAGTATAGCAGTAAAGAAATTACTACTTAGTTTCATTGCACTATGGTGTGTTTTGACAATGACTATAGGAAGTGTCTTTACCTTTTTTGCCAAATATACCAAAAGCTACAAGAATCAAACTTGCTTTGTTGTCCGAAGACTCACTGAAGAAAGACTGACAGCCTTTATTATATGTGCCAATTACAGAGTTAAGTTCTGCCATCCGCCTTTTTTAACCTCTGTATCTTTCCGTCCATTCTAAGAGAAATTCCTTCACATAAAGGAACTTTAAACAGCTCAACAGTTTTGAATGTCCGCACTAAGTGCATTGTAATGCCTGTTTAAAAAAAATACTTATGTTTTAATACTCAAGCATGTATCAGTTTGTAATACTTCAGGTTCCTTGTATATGTAAATGATGACCTTCTTGTGCCAACGTATCTCACTGGTATCTGGGGACAACTTTATAAACGGCAAGGTGACCAGCGGAGTTGGCCCAGTTTGAAAACAAAAGTATCCATTCTCTCCTGCCTTCATCCAAGGCGATGATGGTGAGTCAGTCCCCCAAAATACTAGGACGATGACAGAACGGAGAGATCCCGAGTTCCTTGGTGTCACTTGAACCTAGTTTAGGGTTTCACCAGGGATTCTCTTCTGTCCAGCTATGTCACTTACAGTAGGTGATATGTTCAAGGAAGGGAGTAATCACAAATCCATTATTGGTATTTAAACTGGGCCTAGGACTTTTTGATTTTTTTTTCCTCCTTTTTTTTGTATCTGTACAGTCATGTCGTTCAACCACTGCAGTCATTGTTAATTCTTGTACAAGTTGTATCACTGGTTGTTGTACCATATCTGACATTTGTAATTATGAAATAATACACTGCCATTTGTATAAAACTACTAGTGTCTAGACTTATTTCTGTCCCCTTATTAAACCCCATATCGCCACCTCTCATATTTTATGGCGCACTAATGAAGGCGCAAATCTGTTTTCGAAATCTGGGTTTCAGCGATCCCGTGACCGCAACAATAACGACGAAGGCAAAAAAAACACAGCCATTCATTGGCTCTTTGGTAAGTCATTCAACGTGAAACGGAAATTTGATTGGCCGCTGGCGTTGCACCCTTCGCCTCTCCGTGGATCTGTCACACATACCACTTCCTGGTGTGATTGGACGGGGAACGCAGCACTGCATCAAGGATGGCTTCTTGTGGACCCTCATTTTGTTTATCTATCAATAGTATTGTGGAGGAATAGGAGACATTTTGCACGAAGATAAGACGGAGAGCCGGTGGTGGTCACGAGCAGTGTAAGCACTCTCGTCGCACTACGCACCACTTGCTCTCTCCGTGTGTTAAACTTGTCATTACTGCGCTCGTTAGCCTACATAGTAAATAGTAGCAACCGAAGCTAGCCTGCTTACTATTGATCGCTAAAATGGCCACCATGGAGAAACTAATGAAGGCGTTTGAGTCTCTGAAGTCATTCCAGCAACAACAGGGGCCACCGACCGCAGAGGAGCTGGTTCAGAGGCAGTAAGTGGATTTTTGTCCAACGGTGTTTGCATAGCGAGCTAACAGCCGCTGCGCTGGTAGCTTAGCTCGCTGTTTGAAGTTCACAGCACCTCTGGTAACCAAGGTTTAGCTAAAAGTTAGCTTAAAGGTATTAACCGTAATATAATCTGCTATTTATACTTCTTTGGATTTTGCTCACCCTAGCTGTTTACAGACGTCGCAGCAATTGTGAGCAACCCCCCCCCCCCCCCCCCCCGTTAATTAACGTTAGCGTCATGTCAATGTCTACTAAGCACTAGCTCGATGATGGCCGACGTAGTGATGCCCACGCACCTCATAAAGAGGTTAGAGAGCAGTTCAAGGTTTTTCCCGTCTGTTTAATAAATCGTCTCGGGAGGACATGAGTTTTTTTTTATGGAAATGTTATCCAGATATCATAACCACTGGTGCCTAAGATCCGTCGCGTTATGATGTCCGTCCACATTGGCTCGTTGTCCAGATCCATGGATCAGAACGTGCTCTAGCATCAGATTATGGACACTTACATCTTCAGTCCAGTGTCCCCGTTGTCACGTCTAGGTATTTAAAGTAGTGAGTCATGTCAAGCAGATTTGTCAAATTATGTGTTTAGGGAGAATGCGAAATGGATTTCTAATTTATTCTCGTGATGATGCGGGTTTGTTGTTTGACGTGAAACGACAGACTTACTATCAATCAGATCTACACAGACTTGATGATCCGAAGTTTTTGTTTACTACAGAAAAGTCTTTCTAATGAACTCCAGGAAAATGTTTATATTATCAGGTTTCCCTTATGTTTATAATAGTAAGACTTGGGTTGTTGTGCTATTGTACTGTTTGAGTAATCTATCATTTTAAATATAATTGGTGAGCATGTTTAAATTTGTTGAGCTAATAATGGAAACCCTGGTCTTTTATTGTGTAAATTGATGGAAAACAGCTGCAGATGCTTTGCTCTTATAATATTGTTTCATTCTCAGTGTAAGATTACATCAAGTCAAACACACAGTTATTCACTATGGTCTATTATGATGTCCAGTCTAGCTTTAGTGTTAAGAACGTTGGAATTCTATCAGACACACCCAACAGTAGTGTAATACAAGTGCAATAATTCTCTTGCTTTGAAGGCTATAAAGTTTATGTTTTTCTTTGAATGTTTGTTCAAACTGTTTAGAGAGGCATTAGTGTTGCATGGTTTAATCCTATTTAGATTAGCTTAACTGATATCAAGGGAGTGGACAAAATGTTAGATACACCTGACTGTAATGCTATACAATCCAACAGTACCACAAACCGTTTAATATGAGCATGCAGTCATAGTATAAATGCCTGAATATGCGGTGAAGAACTCTATTTCGTTCTTCTATGACTCATAATTATACCATCTTTAATCAAAATTACATTATTTAGGAGAGTTTATGATGCAGCTGTTACTTTAAAATATGCTTTATGATTGGATGTGTACTCAGAAGGGTTCAGGTAATGGTCTTGTGAGTTTGACCCTTAAAAGCTTTCAGTATGAATGCATGTGAATGTCTATAGCCAAGGACTCAAGAAAAGCCAGCAGTGTTTCAGTGTTTAATTATGTTACCACTTATTGTCTGTATTTTGTTTAATCATGCACTTTGACTCGGATCAAGACTCACAAAGTCACTGTCCAGTTGTTTGCTCTGTCCGCTCCTGTATTCAGGCTTCCTATGTTTTTTTTTTCTTTCACAGGAAAAAGGAACAGGCTACCACAAAAAAGGACAGGGTTACCCACTGTTTGACGATATGTGAAAACATTGTTGCACAGTCTCTAAGGTAAGCACAGGGTTTTACTTCAAATCTTAAATTGACCTGTGTGATAACAACTGACTATTGAAAGTTATAAGGATGTATACACATACATTTTCCTCACTTTTCTTCTTTATGGTCCTGCGAGCAGAACATCTCCTGAGTTTCAGAAACTGCTGGGCATCGCCATGGAGATGTTCTTGCTCTGCACTGATGACAGTGAATCAGATGTTCGCATGGTGGCTGATGAGTGCCTGAACAAAATCATAAAAGTAAGCACCAGGATTTCAACATTCAGTCCTTGTTTGGGTTTGTGTAATGTATTTCATTTGTAAAATGTAATAATGCCTATTGCTTAAAATTGTCCTTTGTTCTATTTTGCTACAGGCTCTAATGGACTCCAACCTACCCAGGCTGCAACTGGAGCTGTACAAAGAAATTAAAAAAGTAATTTATGTGGCTGTGTTGTGAGTCATTTTGTTATGCAACCACGCTCATACTCTGGTGACCCAAGTTTGATTTTAGTTTCCTGCGGTTTGAAAATGTAATTGCTTGGATGTATGCCATTAAAAGACATTAACCCAACAGTCGAAACTAAGAGTGATGATGCTGTTTTGTGCATTTCTTCAGAATGGTGCCTCTCGGAGTCTAAGGGCAGCTTTGTGGAGGTTTGCTGAGCTTGCCCACCTGATCAGACCACAGAAATGCAGGTAGAATCACAAATGCCCGACAAGCTGCTTTATACATTCACATCCGTATAAAGCATTACTTTAATCAATGCCCACAGTGTGACGTTATTGTATAAAGATGAGTTTGATTTAAATGCAACTTCTGTCAACCTCTGTCTCTCTTGTGGTGCAGACCCTACCTGGTCAACTTGTTGCCATGCCTCACCAGAATCACCAAGAGGCAGGAGGAGATGGTGCAAGAAACGCTGGCTGCAGCAATGCCCAAGATTATGGTGGCTTTGGGGCACTTTGCCAATGATGGAGAAATTAAGGTATCAGCATGAAGCAGATACACAGAAAATTATGTAGTTTGGAAATAAAGTTCTTCATCAGGTCATTATTTTCTAATAATTTCTAAATGTTATTTTTTGAGTTGTGTTTTCAGTTTCAGCTTTGTTGCATCCACTTAAATCATCAGCTTAACTAAAGTTTTATACAAGGCCACCTCTCTTTAGTCTGGTATATTTCTCATTGAAATTTCTTCTCTTGCCTCGATCACCTGTAAAAATAGTTTGTTCCTAACACTAATTTGTCTACTGATTGTATGGAAATTGTACCACTTTTTTTGCAGGTACTGCTGAAGTCGTTTGTGGCCAACCTGAAGTCCAGCTCCCCGACTATCAGGCGGACAGCAGCCAGCTCTGCCGTTAACGTTTGCCAACACTCCAGACGTACCAGCTACTTCTACACCTGGCTTCTTAATGTGCTGCTTGGTAGGGCACACAATTTTTCATATTCACAAAGATTATCTGCTATACCTTTTTATTGCGCACAATTATGCAATAAAATGTAACCTTTTTTCAGACATATTTGTTACTTAAATCCTACAAAGCTTAGAAGGTGATTGTAGCCCCAGTTGTACACAAAATGGGTGAAGGGATGGGAAACACAAATGCTGACCACTGGTCCTTCCCATTTCTAGGTCTGTTAGTTCCAGTGGATGAAGAGCACCCCAGCCATCTGATACTGGGGGTGCTATTAACACTCCGCTACCTAATGCCTCTGCTGCAGCAGCAAGTCAACAACACTAGCCTCAAAGGAAGTTTTGGAGTTATGAGGAAGGAGGCTGACGTACAGCCGACGCCTGAACAGCTACTACAGGTAAAGAGGAAAATGTCATTCTGTGTATGTTGTAAAGTTTGTATGCAATTATAAACTCAATTATTTCCTCGTTATGTCTCAAAGGTGTACGAGCTGACCCTGCACTACACACAGCACTGGGATCACAATGTAGTCACAGCTGCTCTGGAGCTCCTACAGCAGGTGTTCAGAACTCCTCCACCAGAGCTTCTGCACATCCTCATCAACGTCGGCAGCATTCCACATGCCACCGTGTTTCGCCAGGACACAGAGAGCCGCGCCCGCTCCAGCAGCATCCTCGAGTTCATTGGTAAACGCATTAGTGAGGACTGTACAATGTAAAGTGATGAGCGCACTCATCTAATTTATTTGCTTACTCATTTGAAATGCAAGGGTAGCTTCAGGTAGCTCTGAATAACCCATACTGACAGACTTTGCCAGAGTCACACTGTGTTGCAGTTCTTCCTCTGTTTCCGCCGTACTCTGCGTTTGCCACTATTTACTTGCTTGCTCCCTTCTGTCTTGGGATGTGTTGTTAATTAGTCTTTCTGAGCTTTTGCTGCTTTTCTCCTTATTTCTCTTTCTACTTCCTGTTTCCTGCCATTTGCAGCGGGGGGAGGGTCTTCCAGCAGTCCACTCCTTCTCAGGAAACACAGAGGTGACTACTGTAGCCTAATTATCTCCTCTGCTGTCTTCTCCTCTGTTACTGATGTTCTCTACTCAGAGCTTGGGCAAATGCACCTTCATTTGAGTCACTTTTGGTGTTGTTGTATTGGATATTATGTTCAATAACACATGCGTGAGGCGCACACCAGTCAATCCACACAAGGGCATTACTGTCCTCCTTTATCTCAAGCAGGTGTTAATGCTGAGGTTTCTTTATTGAAAGTAAATCTTTTGTAACCAGGTAAAATACTTTCTGGAGAGGAGGATGGGCTGGAGGATGACCCTGAAAAGGCAGATGTTGCCACTGGGGCCTTCACAGGTAAAACAACATTGAGGCAGATTGTATAGTAACTACGGACTGTGGCAGTCTTACTTAGAAGATGTTACATCTAAAATTAGGTGGTACTGGCCCACCTCGTAGTAAAGTGTTTTGTGTTTTCCTCAGCATCAGTTGTTGGCGCAGACACCTCTTCCACAGCCCAGGTGGACATCATCACTGAGCAGCCACGCTCGTCACAGCACACGCTGCAACCTGGGGACTCTGTGGATCTCAGTGCCTCCTCAGAGCAGGGCGGTGGGGGAGGCGGCACTTCTGCATCAGACACTGCCGAATCACCCAACGACAATGAAGAGGAAATGCTAAGTCGGAGCTCCAGCGGCGGGGCCAATGTTACTCCTGAGACGGCTGACTACACCACCCCAGAGAATGCTACACCAGAGGGAGGGCCTTTAGGAGAAGGCGGGACCCTGCTAGGTACAAATGATCGCTCACTTCCACCAAGCGACTCTTCCCAAACTACCACAGAGGGACCGGATTCAGCTGTCACCCCCTCTGATGTAGCAGAACTGGTGAGTGTGTGGGCATAAGAGTACTTTTTATTTCTATGTTTATTTTTGTCTACTGTGCTCATGCCACATGCAGGGCTTCAGGTATTGGTCCCTGCTATAAAAGTATAATAAATAAGAAGTGGAAAAAGTCAGTACCGTTAAGAGTGTAATGGGCTGTAGTTGATCCGTGATGAGTTTGATCACCCTCAAGAGAGCAGTGTGAAGGTAGCTGTTTTTTAGATATTAAACCTGGAGAACAGTCCTCCTTTTTGTGTTGTTCACGTGTTTGTGCTTGTGTGCAACAATGTTTTCCTGGACACTGAAAGTCGTAATTACCTTGTAGTACCTTAATGTCAGTAATGGCACAATTTACTTTGAGAATAAAACAGTCAAATTTTCCATTCTTCTTTCCGTTTTCCACATTTCTTTAAGCACTGGTGCACCATTATCACTTTTGCATGTAGAGCATTACTGACAAACTGCATGTACAGATTATGCCAAATCCTTTTGCCAGTAACTATTATTATTTTGTCTCATGCCCTACCTCATAAACATTCACTAGCTTTGGGTTATGCTTTAAAGTACTGGAAGGGTAATGGCAATTCCCTCATTCCACAAATGATCCTAGGTGTTGAATCGGTATAAACAAACCTTAAACAAACATAACTTTGAAAGTAATAAGCATTAAGGCTACACTCAACATAACTCTCACTGTAATATAAGAACCAACATTAGTTCCAGTCATGAACACTATGCTTTTACAAAAATATAATGTAATTTTCTAGACTTCAAATATTACACAACTCTTACTTAATCAACTTGACGCATAATTTTCAGAAGTACTTTATGCCAGTATACTTGTTGTAAGTATGAAAACATGTGCAAATATTTTGTATTTTTTTTTAAGTAGTCATCTAGAAACACTGGGGGAGATGGATATTGGGACATATTGATCATTTGGACAATAGCAAGACCTTTCTCCCGAAACCCACATTTAGGTTTGACACAATCAGTTCTAATGGTTCTTCCTGTATGCTCCTTCTCCTTTAACTTTTCGCTTCGCCGCAGTCACGCACTTCACTGGCGCGGGTGACTGAGCCGTCACCGCCGTCACCAACTTCCACTGAGGGTCCTGACATCACAGGAAACGACACTGTCTACACTGCTTCTTCTTCAACATCATCATCTTCTTTCTCTGTGTCCTCCTCCTCCTCTTCCTCTTTCTATGCCACCTCCTCCTCTAGCAGTAGTGACAAGGTCAGCCAATTGGACACTTGGATCTCAGTGGGAGATGCTTGCTTGTCTAGAAACTTTAGATTTTATTCATTCTTTCTCCCTTGGTTCTCTTGTTCGTCTAAACCCATGCACAGAATTTGCCCTGCTTCTTACTTGTTTTTCTCCTTTTGTAGTTGGTCAAATAGTTTTCTTTCTGTCCCATTCTCCTAGTCTGCAATGAAACCTGAAAGTAGAAGCATGAATAGTTCTTCAAAAATCTGGGTGCCTCTACATATTAAAACCAGTTGTGACAGACTGTTTTCCAGCTTTAATGAAGGCTGAAGAAACTTTTTTTTTAAATATTGATTTTTTTCTTGCATTAAAATATGACTTAATACTCTGAGCTATGACAACCACACAAAACCCTTGTTCCTTCCCATATGCAGTTGATTTGCTTTGTTTGATGTGGGCATGACCCAGTTTGTTGTTTTACAAGGACTTTTTTTGACTTGCAGTGTGTTTGTGTTTTTGTCTTCAACCCAGCAAATCTAACTGAAGAATGAATCTTTAGGTGTCAGCATGTGGTTTGCATTTTAAGTCAGATTGTTGCAATTGGTGTTCTAGAGATATTTGTGTGTGTGTGTTTGTCTCAGGTGCTAGACGGCAGTGAGAGTCAGTATTCTGGAATGCAGATTGGAACACTACAGGATGAAGAAGATGATGGAGCAGCACCTTCCTCCCAAGAGGAACCACAAGAACCACCATTCCTGCAGTCAGCGTTGGGTATGTTTGTGGGTTGCCGGTAATTGAAGACAGCCCTCTGCTTATTGATCCCCGGTCTAATTCATGCTTATCGTCTGTGTGTGTTTTCTTCACAGCTCTGAGCAAGCCTCATCTTTTCGAAGGCCGCGGTCACAACCGGCAGGGTTCCGATGGCAGCGTTGACCGCTTTATACCAAAGGATGAACCTGCTGAACCTGAACCCGACAACAAGGTAAACACCTCAATGCCAGCTGACCAGGCTGGAAGTAAAGCTTAAGGCACGTTAGTGACAAATTTATGGGATTGTCTAACGTCTCTCTTTGTGTGTTAGCCGTCACGGATAAAGGGTCCAATAGGACATTACACAGACCAAGGGGTGGAGCCACTGGTGCATTGCGTACGGCTTCTTGCTGCTTCCTTCCTACTGACAGGCAAAAAAAATGGTAAAAGTTGATAAAATAAAGAAACTATGATTTAGATTTAGATATGGGTAAGAATGAATTTGAAGTCTTACAGGGGTTGTGGTTGTGATGGAACGTGGATTATGTGGAGTATATTAGTGCATTGTATTGGTAGAATGATAAATATGAGCATACACACGCTAGATCTTTGTGGTGGTCATCTACTGTAGTACTACTACTAATAATACTGTTGAAATTACCTAGATGGTTATGGGTTAACAGGGTTTTATTGTTTAATATAAATGAAATGTAGACGTAAAGACAAAACTTTTAAGTACTTGTAGATTTTGCTTTGATCAGAAATTCTGAAGCCCTCCAACTTGCAATGACAAGTTGCAGTTTTTTCCCTTTTGGCTTGTTGTAATTGTAATTTAAACAATGTGACATGAACACAGCTTATGAACATGGAACATGTAACCTACTGGTGGTCTGTTAAAGTCTTTGCGTTGTGTTTCTCCAGGTCTAATTCCTGACAAAGAGGTGAGAGTGAGTGTCAAGGCCCTGGCAGTCAGCTGTGTTGGAGCAGCAGCAGCTCTGCACCCTGAAGCTTTCTTTAATTCCCTCTACCTGGAGCCACTGGATGGCATTCCAGCTGAAGGTATGGGTAAAAGATATTTGAGATACCTGAGCTTATGTGGACAAGAAAATGAAATGTCACTTGTTTATCAAAGTTTGTAGCTACACACACACAGTCCAGGAAGAGGCATAATCACGTAGTAGTGAAAGCACCCGTGGTTGGAACTCAAAGTTTACATAGAGCTTTTAATGCAACTTATGCAGTGGAAATGTATTCATTGACATTTATTTTCATGTGATGTTAGCAATGTCTTTGACCATGCTTTGTTCTGTGTCTCTGTAGAGCAGCAGTATATTAGTGACTTGCTGGGTCTCATTGACCACGGAGATCCACAGATCAGAGGGGCCACAGCCATCCTCTGTGGAGCCATCATACAGGCGGCACTCACCAAAACGCGTTACAACATACACACCTGGCTGGCCGGTGTGGGCAGTGCAACAGGTGTGAGAGAGAGAGGGAGAGTGATGTGCAGATGTGTTTTGGTACAAATGCTCGGTTCGTTCCTTCTCACATGCTGGCCCTGTTCTTCACCAGGCAACCCTCTGTCCCTGGTGGACTTGATGCCTTTGCTTCGGAAAACTCTGAAAGATGAATCTTCCGTCACCTGCAAGATGGCGTGTTCGGCAGTGAGAGTAAGGCTGGACGCGGGACTGGACAAGTGTCTTTCTACTGTGTGTGCTGTTGTGACTGTGAGCGGTTTAATTTGTGTTTCAGCATTGCATAATGACCGTATGCAGCAGTACCATGAGTGAGCTCGGCCTGCAGTTGGTGATCGACTTGCTGGCTTTGAAGGACTCTTCCTATTGGCTTGTTCGCACTGAGCTCTTGGAGACGCTGGCTGAGATGGACTTCCGGTATGATAAACTTTTCGTTTTTTGTGTTGCATGTCTTGGTTAGATATTTTGCTAATGTACTGATATTATACTTGTTTAGGTTGGTTAGTTTTCTTGAGAGGAAAACTGAGAGTTTGCACAAAGGAGATCATCACTACACTGGGGTAGGTGCTCTATTTTATCATCATTGTATTGGTGTGTGCAGTATGAATTTCTGGAAATGTCATCGCTCTTGCACCTCTCTCTCTAGCGACTCAGGCTGCAAGACAGAGTTCTCAATGATGTTTTCATCCACCTGTTGGGAGATGATGATCCAAGAGTGCGGCATGTGGCTGCCTCTGCTGTAAGCAGGTACACAAGGTCTTCAAATATAATTTAGTGTCTGTGATGCATTTGTTTCTGCTGACGAAGATTTGTGTTGTTTTAGTTAAGTTTTGATGTCTGTACATTTAATAGCTCAGTATTTGTTTCGTCTCTTATCACTGTGAATGCTGAAGGCATTCACAGTATTGTTTTTCAAATCTTTATTATTATTATTATCACTGTGAATGCTGAAGGCATTCACAGTATTGTTTTTCAAATCTTTATTATTATTATTATCACTGTGAATGCTTTAAAGCATTCACAGTATTGTTTTCCTAATCTTTATTATTATTATTATATTTATTATTCCATCCGTTTTTTGGCATCTAACTCTACTTGCACTATTTGAGCTATAGGAACCATTCAAATATCAAAATGTGCAGCTATTCTAGGAATCGACTGCTTCTATACAACTTTTTGATATATATTATACTTTTTGAAATATTAAGCTATTTTCACATTTTTTGCCCCATTGAAAATGAATGGGAATCTGTATAGGGCAACTGGACTCACCCGCGGGAGACCCCTGTTCAAATCCCGCTCAAGGCATCTATGTTCTGCTTGTTGTAACAATGCTTTGAAAGCTTCTTGTACTTACAGCGCCGTCTTCTGGTTGTTCCTAAGAATTGCATTATAGGTGTTTTAAAATTCAACCCTGTTAAGCTGTTTGGCGTTGATGCCTTAAACAGTGTATGTTGACAGTTACAGCGGTTTGAATTCGCTGACGATTCAACAATTGTGAGTTTTCCGACATAAAACTCACTCAGGTTGTAGAATGAAGTACATTTAAACCGCGGTTTCTCTATAAACTTTCACTTGTAAATTGTCGCCACGGCCGCAATTTTCGCTCTTTTTAAAAGATTCTTTCACTCTAATGTAGAGACACTTGTGTACTTGCTAACTGGGCACATGGCAAAACCGAACGACCGACAAATTTCGCCGTATTTGTCTCGTAGCGGCCGCCTCTGCGTCGTCTGCCCGCCTGATTAGCAGGCAGATTGATCGTTTTGAACTCGCTGTAAATTCAACAATTGTCAATCTTTCGGCATGAAAAATTGTAGATTAAAGTCTCGGCTTTCATTTGATGTGGTGGTCTTTGTGATTACTGTTACTGTTTTGCCGCTACGAACCCGTTTAGCGGGCTTCGTTTCTATCGCTCCATAGCCACAGCTGCTGCTGCTGCTGCTACCATCCTCTTATAGACCTTCGCGTGTGAAAATTTCAAGTAGCCCAGTGGCCTAGTGGATAGTGCGGTGAACTCCCGACCCAGAGGCCACGGGTTCAATTCCCGGTCGAGTCAACTAATTTTACACTGATGTTTGTTACCAAGCTGAGGGTCTAATACACCTTCGGACGCGGCCAATTTCAGCTGTTTAAATGGCCGAGCGGTTAATCTGCTGCACTGCAAAGCGGGAGATCCCGGTTCGAACCCCAGTCCAGGCAACTGTCTTCAGACTGATGTTTGTTACCAGCACATTGAATCTGGAGGTTCTGCTTGTTGTAACAAAGCTTTTTAAGCTTCAGCAATGTCAGGAAAACCTTGCAAAATTCAATCAACATATCTTAGGGGTTATCTATACTTTTACTGTGTAGATCAACTCACCTGTGTTTTATTAAATTATTGAATTATTAATACTTACTTAATATTTTTTCATTATGCTTTATTTTGAAATTTAAGACTTTTAACTTGTTCTGGACCTGTACAAGCCTATTCTATCCACTTCTATGTTTCTTAAACTACTTTTAAGAACGTTTTAGACTCTCGAGCTACAGTCAGCAGTTATTGGGAATACATTCAGCATAAAGCATTCACAGTGCATTTTCTTATGGAAATGCTTTTTCTAGTTATTATTATAGTTCTTCCGTACACTTAACGGCATCTAACTCCGGCCGCACCGTTTGAGCTATAGGAACCGTTCAACTATCAAAATATTCAGCTCTTCCGGGACTCGAGTGCTTCCATTTTGCTCATTGATACTATTTATACTTTTTGAAATATTAAGCTAATTTCAAAAATTTTTCCCCATTGAAAATGAATGGAAAGCTGGTATAGAGCAATTAGACTCTCTCACAGAAGACTGCGGTTCAAATCCCACTGAGGGCATTTTAGCCTTTGCAAGCAACTCATCTATTAAACCAGTCCTCGAACTGCTCTACACATGTTCCTATCAGTACTGTACTGCTTAAACAAATGCTCCTTACTGTGGGAACCCCGAGTTCAAATCCCGCTCTGGGCATGATGTACAAGTAAGATGTTTGACATTTTAACTCTACAATTAAACTACTCTTGTAATAATAATGCGTTTGAACTAAACCTTTACAACTTCAGTATATTTCAACTTTCTTCAGCTGCCTTTTCAAGCAAGTTTTTTCATCTCCTATGTTCCTCCAGCTTTGAGTCTTGTGTTCAACTTAGTAGTGTAAGGGTTAAGCAACAGCCCTTTGCTCCAGGAGACCACGGTTCAAATCCCACTCATGACAAACTTCACAAATTCAAACAAATTGTGCTCCATTCACCTTAACTGCTCTAAAATTTTTAGCAATATTTTAGAATTCAACGTTCAAGTTGTTCAACTCTTTCTACTTCTACAGACATTCAAACAAATTCAGCTACTTCAGCTATGTTTTAACTGCTTCAGCAGTTTAACCAATTCAATGGAATTCATTCAGCATGTCAGCATTCACAGTGCATTTTCTTCTGGAAATGCTTTTTTCTAGTCACTGTGAATGCTGAAGGCATTCACAGTATTGTTTTTCTAATCTTTATCACTGTGAATGCTGAAGGCATTCACAGTATTGTTTTTCTAATCTTTATTATTATTATTATTATTATTCCGTACACTTAACGGCATCTAACTCCGGCCGCACCGTTTGAGCTATAGGAACCGTTCAACTATCAAAATATTCAGCTTTTTCGGGACTCGAGTGCTTCCATTTTGCTTATTGATACTTTTTATACTTTTTGAAATATTAAGCTATTTTCAACAAATTTTCCCCATTGAAAATGAATGGAAACTGCTATAGACCAATTGGACTCTCCCACAGAAGACTGCGGTTCAAACCCCACTGAGGGCATCTAAGCCTTTGCAAGCAACTCATCTATTAAACCAGTCCTGGAGCTGCCAAACTTTTTACCACTTTTATCAATCTATTTTAACTTTCTTCAACTGCTTCAACTTCACATGGCATTATTTAAAAGTATGATTTCTAACAATTGCTTTATAGGACTTTTAAAAGTGGGGGTGGTCACATTTGAATATTCACACCACTTTCCCAGAAAAACAGCTTCAGCTTATAAATAGTGACTGCTGCAAATTAACAATTGAATTACAATGTTGGCTGTACTTTGTGTGAGATGTAAACGTTTGATGTGCTTAACATTCACGTTTTATAGAAATAGTTGTCAACACCCTAACTGAAACTGCTGTGACAAGAAA
This sequence comes from Macropodus opercularis, assembly GCA_030770545.1. Taxonomy (NCBI): domain Eukaryota; kingdom Metazoa; phylum Chordata; class Actinopteri; order Anabantiformes; family Osphronemidae; genus Macropodus; species Macropodus opercularis. Next base: position 14,935,719 of record CM061089.1, read on the forward strand.
TGACCTTCACACTGCATGGCAAGCTAATGACATCCAAAACAAGCTGTTTGGGCTTTGATGATTAGCATGTTGTGTAATGTGCTAATTATTGGCCCACCAATCAGTAGATTGCATCTGATGGTATTGTCAAACCTGCCTGCAGTCTGTTTGATACTATTTCTCCTCTTGTTTTCAAACACATACCTTTAGTTTTGAAGCAGTACTCTAACTTCTGCTGTGGGCATGTTATAAAAGTTCTGCAAACATCCAAACAATTCCTGCTGTTTGTTTTAATTGCTTCAGCTGTTTCATATTAACTTGTCACTAATGTAGTAGCAAAGTATTTGTGAATTTTAATGCTTTTAAACTGCACTTCTATCAATGTATTTCAACTTTCTTCAACTGCTTCAACTTCTGCAAACAAACAATTCCTGTTCTTCTATGTTTTAACTGCTTCAGCTGTTTCATATTAACTTGTCATTAGTGTAGCAGCAAAGTATTTCTGCATTTTTAATGCTTTTAAACTGCACTTTTATCAATATATTTCAACTTTATTCTTTTAAAATCCAGCTTTTCCTGTTTAAGCCTCTCATGTACACAATATATTGTACAGACCCTTTTACTGGTTTCTGCAACACTCTGTCAACAGTTTCAGCAGTTGATTTCAACACCAATAACTCTTCGACGTTTCTTGAAGCCAATGTGGCGCTAAACAGTTTCCACAGTCTACTTAGTGTCTGACACTGACTTTACAAGTCAAACACTCTAAGATATTTTACACACAGCCCCATCTTCTGGTTGTTCCTAACAATTGCATTATAGCAGTTTCAAAAGTGGGGGTGGTCACATTTGAATGTTCACACCTCCTTCCCAGAAAAACAGCTTCAGCTTATAAATAGTGACTACTGCTGCAAATTAACAATTGAATTACAATGTTGACTGTACTTTGTGTTAGATGTAAACGTTTGATGTGCTTAACATTCACGTTTTATATAAATAGTTGTCAACACCTTAAGTGAAACTGCTGTGACAGGAAATGACCTTCACACTGCATGGCAAGTCAAATACATCCAAAGCAAGCTGTTTGGGCTTTGATGATTAGCATATTGTGTTATGTGCTAATTGTTGGCTCACCAATCAGTAGATTGCACCTGATGGTACTTTCAAAACTGCTTGCAGTCTTTATGAGACCTGCTTCAGCTGTTTCTTATAAACTTGTCACTAGTGTAGTGGTTAAGCAACTGCTCTCTGCTATAGGAATCTTGACTTCAAATCCAACTGTGGGCTTGCTATAAAAGTAACATCTGTGACAATTTTAATCTACAGCTGAAGCAATTTTAGCAATGTATTTCAAACTTGTTCAACTCTTTCTACTTCTACTTTTTACTTCTTCTATGGTCCTCTAGCTATTTGTCTTGTGTGCTACTCAATAGTGTAGTGGTTAAGTGATTGTCCTCTGCTGTAGGAATCTTGAGTTCAATTCCTGCTCATGGCAGAATTTACAAGTCACATTTTTAATGCTTTTAAACTGCACTTTTATCAATATATTTGTTTCAGCTTCTACAAACATTCAAACAAATTGTGCTCCATTCAGCTATGTTTTAACTGCTTCAGCAGTTTCAGCAATACTATGGAATTCATTCTATTTCAACTTTCTTCAACTGCTTCAACTTCTGCAAACATCATGGCATTATTTAAAAGTATGATTTTTAATGCTTTTGAACTACACTTTTAGCACTTTTATCAATCTTTTTCAACTTTCTTCAACTGCCTTTTTTCATCTCCTATGTTCCTCCAGCTTTGCATCTTGCATGCTACTGAGTAGTGTAATGGTTAAGCAACTGCCCTTTGCTCCAGGAGACTAGGGTTTGAATCCCACTCATTGCAAACATCACAAGTTCAAACAAATTGTGCTCCATTCAGCTTAACTGCTCTAGCTATTTTAGAAATACTTTAGAATTCAAATTTGTTCAACTCTTTCTACTTCTACAGACATTCAAACAAATTCAGCTACTTCAGCTATGTTTTTACTGCTTCAGCAGTTTAACCAATTCAATGGAATTCATTCTATTTCAACTTTCTTCAACTGCTTCAACTTCTGCAAACATCATGGCATTATTTTAAAGTATGATTTTTAATGCTTTTAAACTTAACTTTTACCACTTTTATTAATCCATTTCAACTTTCTTCAACTGCTTCAACTTCTGCAAACATCATGGCATTATTTAAAAGTATGATTTTTAATGCTTTTGAACTAAACTTTTAGCACTTTTATCAATCTATTTCAACTTTCTTCAACTGCCTTTTTTCATCTCCAATGTTCCTCTAGCTTTGCATCTTTTATGCTACTGAGTAGTGTAATGGTTAAGCAACTGCCCTTTGCTCCAGGAGACTTGGGTTCAAATCCCACTCATTGCAAACTTCAGAAGTTCAAACAAATTGTGCTTCATTCAGCTTAACTGCTCTAACACTTTTAGCAATACTTTAGAATTCAAACTTCAATTTGTTCAACTCTTTCTACTTCTACAGACATTCAAACAAATTCAGCTACTTCAGCTATGTTTTAACTGCTTCAGCAGTTTAACCAATTCAATGGAATTCATTCAGCATGTCAGCATTCACAGTGCATTTTCTTATGGAAATGCTTTTTCTAGTTATCACTGTGAATGCTGAAGGCATTCACAGTATTGTTTTTCTAATCTTTATTATTATTATTATTATTATTCCGTACACTTAACGGCATCTAACTCCGGCCGCACCGTTTGAGCTATAGGAACTGTTCAACTATCAAAATATTCAGCTTTTTCGGGACTCGAGTGCTTCCATTTTGCTTATTGATACCTTTTATACTTTTTGAAATATTAAGCTATTTTCAACAAATTTTCCCCATTGAAAATGAATGGAAACTGCTATAGACCAATTGGACTCTCCCACAGAAGACTGCGGTTCAAACCCCACAGAGGGCATCTAAGCCTTTGCAAGCAACTCATCTATTAAACCAGTCCTGGAGCTGCCAAACTTTTTACCACTTTTATCAATCTATTTTAACTTTCTTCAACTGCTTCAACTTCACATGGCATTATTTAAAAGTATGATTTCTAACAATTGCTTTATAGGACTTTTAAAAGTGGGGGTGGTCACATTTGAATATTCACACCACTTTCCCAGAAAAACAGCTTCAGCTTATAAATAGTGACTGCTGCTGCAAATTAACAATTGAATTACAATGTTGGCTGTACTTTGTGTGAGATGTAAACGTTTGATGTGCTTAACATTCACGTTTTATAGAAATAGTTGTCAACACCCTAACTGAAACTGCTGTGACAAGAAATGACCTTCACACTGCATGTCAAGCAAATGACATCCAAAACAAGCTGTTTGGGCTTTGATGATTAGCATGTTGTGTAATGTGCTAATTGTTGGCCCACCAATCAGTAGATTGCATCTGATGGTATTGTCAAACCTGCCTGCAGTCTGTTTGATACTATTTCTCCTCTTGTTTTCAAACACATAACTTTAGTTTTGAAGCAGTACTCTAACTTCTGCTGTGGGCATGTTATAAAAGTTCTGCAAACATCCAAACAATTCCTGTTAATTGTTTTAATTGCTTCAGCTGTTTCATATTAACTTGTCACTAATGTAGTAGCAAAGTATTTGTGCATTTTTAATGCTTTTAAACTGCACTTCTATCAATCTGTTTCAACTTTCTTCAACTGCTTCAACTTCTGCAAACAAACAATTCCTGTTCTTCTATGTTTTAACTGCTTCAGCTGTTTCATATTAACTTGTCATTAGTGTAGCAGCAAAGTATTTCTGCATTTTTAATGCTTTTAAACTGCACTTTTATCAATATATTTCAACTTTATTCTTTTAAAATCCAGCTTTTCCTGTTTAAGCCTCTCATGTACACAATATATTGTACAGAACCTTTTACTGGTTTCTGCAACACTCTGTCAACAGTTTCAGCAGTTGATTTCAACACCAATAACTCTTCAACGTTTCTAGAAGCCAATGTGGCACTAAACAGTTTCCACAGTCTACTTAGTGTCTGACACTGACTTTACGAGTCACACACTCTAAGTTATTTTACACACAGCCCCATCTTCTGGTTGTTCCTAAGAATTGCATTATGGGAGTTTTAAAAGTGGGGGTGGTCACGTTTGAATATTCACACCTCCTTCCCAGAGAAACAGCTTCAGCTTAAAAATAGTGACTGCTGCTGCAAATTAACAATTGAATTATAATGTTGGCTGTACTTTGTGTTAGATGTAAACGTTTGATGTGCTTAACATTCACGTTTTATATAAATAGTTGTCAACACCCTAACTGAAACTGCTGTGACAGGAAATGACCTTCACACTGCATGGCAAGCTAATGACATCCAAAACAAGCTGTTTGGGCTTTGATGATTAGCACATTCTGTTCTGTGCTAATTGTTGGCCCACCAATCAGTAGATTGCACCTGATGGTACTTTCAAAACTGCTTGCAATCTGTATGAGACCTGCTTCAGCTGTTTCATATTAACTTGCCATTAGTGTAGTGGTTAAGCAACTGCTCTCTGCTCTAGTAATCTTGACTTCAAATCCAACTGTGGGCTTGCTATAAAAGTAACATCTGTGACAATTTTAATCTACAGCTGAAGCAATTTTAGCAATTTATTTCAAACTTGTTCAAGTCTTTCTACTTCTCCTTTTACTTCTTCTATGGTCCTCTAGCTATTTGTCCTGTGTGCTGCTCAATAGTGTAGTGGTTAAGTGATTGTCCTCTGCTGTAGGAATCTTGAGTTCAATTCCTGCTCATGGCAGAATTTACGAGTCACATTTTTAATGCTTTTAAACTGCACTTTTATCAATATATTTGTTTCAGCTTCTACAAACATTCAAACAAATTGTGCTCCATTCAGCTATGTTTTAACTGCTTCAGCAGTTTCAGCAATACTATGGAATTCATTCTATTTCAACTTTCTTCAACTGCTTCAACTTCTGCAAACATCATGGCATTATTTAAAAGTATGATTTTTAATGCTTTTGAACTAAACTTTTAGCACTTGTATGAATCTATTTCAACTTTCTTCAACTGCCTTTTTTAATCTCCTATGTTCCTCCAGCTTTGCATCTTATGTGCTACTTAGTAGTGTAATGGTTAAGCAACTGTCCTCTGCTGCAGGAAACTTGGGTTCAAATCCCACTCATGGCAAACTTCAGAAATTCAAACAAAGTGTGCTCCATTCAGCTTAACTGCTCTAGCTTTTTAGCAATATTTTACAATTCAAAGTTCAAGTTGTTCAACTCTTTCTACTTCTACAGACATTCAAACAAATTCAGCTACTTCAGCTATGTTTTAACTGCTTCAGCAGTTTAACCAATTCAATGGAATTCATTCGGCATGTCAGCATTCACAGTGCATTTTCTTATGGAAATGCTTTTTCTAGTTATTATAGTTATTCCGTACGTTTTTCGGCATCTAACTCCGGCCGCACCGTTTGAGCTATAGGAACCGTTCTAATATTAAAATGTTCAGCTTTTTCGGGAATCGAGTGCTTCCATTTTGCTTATTGATACAATTTATACTTTTTGAAATATTAAGCTATTTTCAACTTTTTTTCCCCATTGAAAATGAATGGAAACTGCTATAGACCAATTGGACTCTCCCGCAGGAGACTGCGGTTCAATCCCCACTGAGGGCATCTAAGCCTTTGCAAGCAACTCTTCTATTAAACCAGTCCTGTAGCTGCCAAACTTTTACCACTTTTATCAATCTATTTTAACTTTCTTCAACTGCTTCAACTTCATATGGCATTATTTAAAAGTATGATTTCTAACAATTGCACTATAGGAGTTTTAAAAGTGGGGGTGGTCACATTTGAATATTCACACCACTTTCCCAGAAAAACAGCTTCAGCTTATAAATACTGACTGCTGCTGCAAATTAACAACTGAATTACAATGTTGGCTGTACTTTGTGTGAGATGTAAACGTTTGATGTGCTTAACATTCACGTTTTATAGAAATAGTTGTCAACACCCTAACTGAAACTGCTGTGACAAGAAATGACCTTCACACTGCATGTCAAGCTAATGACATCCAAACCAAGCTGTTTGGGCTTTGATGATTAGCATGTTGTGCTATGTGCTAATTGTTGGCCCACCAATCAGGAGATTGCACCTGATGGTGTTTTCAAATCTGCCTGCAGTCTGTTTGATACCTTTTCTCCTCTTTGTTTCAAATACATAACTTCAGTTTTGAAACAGCATTTTAACTTCTGCTGTGGGCATGTTAAAAAAGTTCTGCAAACATCCAAACAATTCCTGTTAATTGCTTCAACTGTTTCATATTAACTTGTCACTAGTGTAGTAGCAAAGTATTTCTGCATTTTTAAGGCTTTTAAACTGCACTTTTATCAATATATTTTAACTTTATTCTTTTAAAATCCAGCTTTTCCTGTTTAAGCCTCTCATGTACACAATATATTGTACAGACCCTTTTACTGGTTTCTGCAACACTCTGTCAACAGTTTCAGCAGTTGATTTCAACACCAATAACTCTTCAACGTTTCTGGAAGCATTATGGGAGTTTTAAAAGTGGGGGTGGTCACATTTGAATATTCACACCTCCTTCCCAGAAAAACAGCTTCAGCTTATAAATAGTGACTGCTGCTGCAAATTAACAATTGAATTTCAATGTTGGCTGTACTTTGTGTTAGATGTGAACGTTTGATGCGCTTAACATTCACGTTTTATAGAAATAGTTGTCAACACCCTAACTGAAACTGCTGTGACAAGAAATGACCTTCACACTGCATGGCAAGCTAATGACATCCAAAACAAGCTGTTTGGGCTTTGATGATTAGCACATTCTGTTATGTGCTAGTTGTTGGCCCACCAATCAGTAGATTGCACCTGATGGTACTTTCAAAACTGCTTGCAATCTGTGTGAGACCTGTTTCAGCTGTTTCATATTAACTTGTCACTAGTGTAGTGGTTAAGCAACTGCTCTCTGCTCTAATAATCTTGACTTCAAATCCAACTGTGGGCATGCTATAAAAATAATATCTGTGACAATTTTAATCTACAGATGAAGCAATTTTAGCAATGTATTTCAAACTTGTTCAACTCTTTCTACTTCTACTTTTTACTTCTTTTATGGTCCTCTAGCTTTTTGTCCTGTGTGCTACTCAATAGTGTAATGGTTAAGTGATTGTCCTCTGCTGTGGGAATCTTGAGTTCAATACCTGCTCATGGCAAAATTTACAAGTCACATTTTTAATGCTTTTTAACTGCACTTTTATCAATATATTTGTTTCAGCTTCTACAAACATTCAAACAAATTGTGCTCCGTTCAGCTATGTTTTAACTGCTTCAGCAGTTTCAGCAATACTATGGAATTCATTCTATTTCAACTTTCTTCAACTGCTTCAACTTCTGCAAACATCATGGCATTGTTTAAAAGTATGATTTGTAATGCTTTTGAACTAAACTTTTAGCACTTTTATCAATCTATTTCAACTTTCTTCAACTGCCTTTTTTCATCTCCTATGTTCCTCCAGCTTTGCATCTTTTATGCTACTGAGTAGTGTAATGGATTAAGCAACTGCCCTCTGCTGCAGGAGACTTGGGTTCAAATCCCACTCATTGCAACCTTCAGAAGTTCAAACAAATTGTGCTCCATTCAGCTTAACTGCTCTAGCTATTTTAGTAATACTTTAGAATTCAAATTTGTTCAACTCTTTTTACTTCTACAGACATTCAAACAAATGAAGCTACTTCAGCTATGTTTTAACTGCTTCAGCAGTTTAACCAATTCAATGGAATTCATTCAGCATGTCAGCATTCACAGTGCATTTTCTTATGGAAATGCTTTTTCTAGTTATTATTATAGTTCTTCCGTACACTTAACGGCATCTAACTCCGGCCGCACCGTTTGAGCTATAGGAACCGTTCAACTATCAAAATATTCAGCTCTTCCGGGACTCGAGTGCTTCCATTTTGCTCATTGATACTATTTATACTTTTTGAAATATTAAGCTAATTTCAAAAATTTTTCCCCATTGAAAATGAATGGAAAGCTGGTATAGAGCAATTAGACTCTCTCACAGAAGACTGCGGTTCAAATCCCACTGAGGGCATTTTAGCCTTTGCAAGCAACTCATCTATTAAACCAGTCCTCGAACTGCTCTACACATGTTCCTATCAGTACTGTACTGCTTAAACAAATGCTCCTTACTGTGGGAACCCCGAGTTCAAATCCCGCTCTGGGCATGATGTACAAGTAAGATGTTTGACATTTTAACTCTACAATTAAACTACTCTTGTAATAATAATGCATTTGAACTAAACTTTTACAACTTCAGTATATTTCAACTTTCTTCAGCTGCCTCTTCAAGCGAGTTTTTTCATCTCCTATGTTCCTCCAGCTTTGAGTCTTGTGTGCAGCTTAGTAGTGTAATGGTTAAATAACTGCCCTTTGCTCCAGGAGACTAGGGTTCGAATCCCACTAGTGGCAAACTTCACAAGTTCAAACAAATTGTGCTCCATTCAGCTTAACTGCTCTAGCATTTTTAGCAATATTTTACAATTCAAAGTTCAAGTTGTTCAACTCTTTCTACTTCTACAGAAATTCAAACAAATTCAGCTACTTCAGCTATGTTTTAACTGCTTCAGCAGTTTAACCAATTCAATGGAATTCATTCGGCATGTCAGCATTCACAGTGCATTTTCTTCTGGAAATGCTTTTTTCTAGTTTCTATCATCTGATCCATGTCTGTCTATGTTGTGTCTCTCTGCCAGACTCGTTCCTAAGTTATTCTATGATTGTGACCAAGGCCAGGTGGATCCAGTGGTGGCTATTGCCCGAGACCAAAGTTCAGTATATCTGCAGCTGCTTATGCATGAGACGCAGCCCCCCTCCCAGTTTACGGTTAGCACAATAACAAGGTATGTTCACTGTCATACTAATTTGGTGTCATATTGTGATTAATTTAAAAAGACGTCCGTATTGGTCTGGTGTTCGTTTTGTCATTTATGCATTTTTTTAATACATTTGTAATCAAAGCGTGTTTGTCCTCCATATACAAGCTAGACAAGAACTCTTTATGTGATTAAAGCAGCTTTAAGGAATAGAGATGTTTGACACATTGTCAGTTGGTAGACACCTTAGTTATATGCTGCTTTGGATGAGCCAATGATGCTCCTTCAAAAAAAAATTAAATTAAAAAAATTAATTAATTAAAAAATTAAATTAAAATTAAAGCCATGACACAAACGTTTAGTAACCATTTTTATTTAATCATTTTCTCGTTCTAGGACATATAGAGGATATAACCTGTCCAGCACTATGTCTGATGTCACCTTGGAGAACAACTTGTCCAGAGTTGTTGGCTCCATCGCCCATGCTCTCACCTCCTCTACCTCCAGAGCCCTAACTGTGAGCGTTCAGACTTGCAGAAGGCTTTTCCTTTGTTGCTTACTATTTGGGAGGTTTACAGTCTATAAACTTTTATAAACCTTTTTCAACAGTTTGGCTGTTGCGAGGCCCTGTGCCTTCTGGCTTCAAAATTCCCAGTGTGCAGTTGGAGCACAGGCTGGCTCTGTGGCTATGTCAGCTCTAGTTGCAACTTCTCCTCTCGCTCTAGTCTCAACCGCAGCAGAGGCAGGGCCCTAAGGTTTGTATACCTCTGTTTGGCCATTTATGCTTTTTGGTATAGTAAGAATGCCACATACTTACAAATACTTTACTCCAAATAATTTTCTCTCACCCCTTATTGGGTTTTCTTCAGGATTTATGATCCTCAGAGCTGATCTGACTATACCACAGCAATTCCAGCTTTGCTGCCAATTTTTATTGCTACTCTTTATTTCAAGAGCTGTTCCTCTTTACGAGCTCCATTCTCTTTTGCCCTTCCCTTTGTGCTCTGCAGTTTGTCTCAGTCCATCAATACATCGGGGTCGTCAACAAACTCTTCATGTGCACCAGATACTGAGCGAAGGAGCCTAACAGTGGGAATGGTCAACATGGTCCTCTCTTTACTTTCCTCTGCGTGGTTTCCTTTGGATCTCTCTGCACACCAGGATGCACTTTTGCTTTCTAGCAATCTGCTTGCGGGTGTGTAATACACATATTAATTGCTCAAAATCTAGTGTGTGTAGCTCAATTGCTCTTCATTTGTTCACTTGAATAATACTTTGAAATAAAAGTGTTTTGTTGGCAATAATCGACCTGTCACATGATATGTTTCCAGCTGTTGCTCCTAAATGCATGCGCAACCCCTGGGCTGGCGAGGAGGATAGCAACAGTGGGAACACGAACACCAGTGGAGGCCCAAATAAGATGGAGGAACCTTGGGCGGCACTCTCAGAGCGTGCCCTAGTGGCTATGGTTGAGCAGCTCTTTTCCCACCTGCTGAAGGTCCTCAACATCTGTGCCCATGTGCTGGACGACACACCACCTGGACCAGCAGTGAAGGTAATAAAAAGCAATTAATGGCTTGACTGGCTCACACTCAGTCATCTGTAAACTCAAATTTAATGGCATCTGCTTCTGACTACAGCTGTTTTCACACCTCAACTAGAATCCTAGACAGTACCCCAAGGAGCTGTACAGTATTTCAGAACACAAATATTCAGATTCATAGTTTGTAGTACTGAAATAAAAAGAGTAGAAGTAGTAAGACTCGAAAGAGTAACTTCTGAGAATACACTCTTCAGCCTTTGTCCATAGTTATTATGTAAAAGCAGGTTACATGTTGCATTTGCACAGAGTTGAGTTTTTGTTCCTTCTTACGTTATAGGCGAGCCTCCCCTCCTTGAGCAACACTCCCTCCCTCAGTCCCATCCGGAGAAAAGGCAAAGAGAAGGACTCTGCTGAAACCAGTGCTGCCCCCATGAGCCCAAAGAAAAGCAATGAGCTTAACACAGGTACACACCTGACTACACATCAGCATAGGTTCAGATCTTTTGAGTGTTTCATTTATTTAGGGAGTCTTGTTGTTGAGCAGGTAGGCCAGCAGAGGGTACAAGCTCAACAGCTGTCAACAAATCTACTACCATTGGCAACTTCTACCACCTCCCGCCCTACCTCAAACTCTATGATGTCCTCAAAGCAACGCATGCCAACTACAAGGTCAAAACATACTTTTTTTCTAACAGCCTCCTATCATAACAAAAGTAATTAGTAGCCCAAATGGTGGTTGGTGATAATTTATGTTGAAGTTAAAGATTCTTGTTGTGGCGACTAGGTGACGCTGGACCTTCACAGTAGTCAGGAGAAGTTTGGAAGTTTCCTGCGTTCCACTTTAGATGTTCTGTCTCAGCTACTAGAGCTGGCTACACTACATGACGTCGGCAAGGTAAACATTCAATTTTTTTCCCCTCTTTACTGAAGCAATTAATTATTACAAGCAATAATGAATGATGTAAGTAACTGACACAAATGAACATTCTTGTTGATGTTTATTGGGGTCAATATAAAACTGTACTTATACTTGCTTTTAGTGTGTGGAGGAAATCTTGGGCTACCTCAAGTCCTGCTTCTCCAGAGAACCAACCATGGCTACTGTTTGTGTACAGCAGGTCAGTAGTCAGATAGAGAGAGAGTGTGTGTGTGTGTGTGTGTGTGTGTGTGTCAGTCTATATGGTTCTAGCACTGAGTAGTGTGCTGCGACCCTTGTGACGCCACACAGAGTGAGGCTGGTTCCTGCCGACAGGGACTGTAAAGATGTTGGTTTCCCTGTGCGATGGTTCCATACATTCCTATTCATAGATGGAGAGAGACACATGCACTAATGTCGTGATAGATGTGGATTTTTTTTCAGGGTTTATTTTTAACCTAAATAGAGCTTATTATTGTCAAAATTGGGTGATAATGGTTGTTTTCTGGTGTTTCCTGCAATTACTGCGTCTGTGGTAGGATGATCTTTCACAATAAAAGCAGATTCCCTGAAGATGAAGACCTGTTTTTGTTCTTTAGCTGTTGAAGACTCTGTTTGGCACCAATCTGGCTTCCCAGTCCGAAGGTGTTCTTAGTGGGCCCATTCGTTCCCAGGGCAAGGCTCTTCGTCTTGGCTCTTCCAGCCTGCGACCAGGTCTCTACCACTACTGCTTCATGGCCCCATACACACACTTCACCCAGGCTCTGGCCGATGCCAGTCTTCGTAACATGGTGCAGGCTGAGCAGGAGCAGGACACCTCTGGGTGGGTATTAGGAAAGACTATTTCTTGGAGGAACAGGCATTTACATTAGTGCATATGAGATAATGTATACAAAACCTCCCTTATTTGTCCACCAGGTGGTTTGATGTCATGCAAAAAGCTTCTAACCAGATGAAGTCCAACATTGCAAATGCAACACGCAACAGGGGAGACAAGGTTCACAAACTTCTGATTCTTTTTCAGACTTGTTTTTGTGAAGAGCTTAAATCAAACTGCTTCCTATCAGGTTTGTTTAAAAGCTGTAATTGGCCTCTTTGTTTTCCCAGAATGCCATCCACAACCACATTCGTCTGTTTGAGCCACTGGTGATCAAAGCTTTGAAGCAGTACACCACCAGCACCTCTGTGGCCCTTCAGAGACAAGTACTGGACCTGCTGGCCCAGCTTGTACAGCTCAGAGTCAACTACTGTTTACTTGACTCAGATCAGGTTAAACGATTAAAAACAAATGTGTGCAATTCTCTTGACCGTGTCTAGTCTCCCTTACACAGGAAGATTGTGTTTTTGTTCTTTAGGTGTTTATCGGCTTTGTTCTCAAGCAGTTTGAGTATATCGAAGTGGGGCAATTCAGGTAAATTTGCCTTCCTTTGATTGTTTTCTGCAAGAGTGTGTTGTGTTGTGGCCGATATTACAAACCTGTCCTAGATATGAAATAACTGTTGCTCTTCTTGCACAGAGATTCCGAGGCCATCATTCCCAACATATTTTTTTTCCTGGTACTCCTGTCCTATGAGCGCTACCACTCCAAGCAGATCATTAGCATTCCAAAGATCATTCAGCTGTGTGACGGCATCATGGCAAGCGGCAGAAAAGCTGTCACACATGGTGAGAGAAACGATGTAATCAGCCATATCCATAACATTTCTTTCATGTTTTATTGAGCCCCTTATTGGGTTTTCTTCAGGATTCATGATCCTCTGAGCTGATATGGCTATATATTTTTTTTTTCTTTCCTCCACAGCCATTCCAGCTTTACAGCCAATAGTTCATGACCTTTTTGTCTTGAGAGGTTCAAACAAAGCGGACGCAGGCAAAGAGCTGGACACACAGAAAGAAGTGGTGGTCTCCATGTTGCTCAGACTTGTTCAGCACCATCAGGTACATGCAAAGAGACACGAGCATATGACTTGTATAACTATTCTCAGTCTGCCTCACAGTTGCTTTTGCGTGTGTTATTGTGTATTTAGGTGTTGGAGATGTTCATCCTTGTACTGCAGCAGTGTCACAAAGAGAATGAGGATAAGTGGAAGCGATTGTCGAGACAGATTTCCGATGTCATGCTTCCTATGATTGCCAAGCAACAGGTAGGCTAATGTGTGGAGGTGCGTGGTGATAAGTCGCCTCGTTTACTGCAGATACCTTTGTTGTGAGAAACGGACTGGCAAATTTGACATGCTTGCATGTTGTGTTCTTACAGATGCATCTAGACTCTCCAGAGGCACTAGGAGTGTTGAATACTTTGTTTGAAACTGTGGCGCCCTCCTCCCTCAGACCTGTTGACATGTTGCTCAAGAGCATGTTTACAATCCCAGCCACCATGGTGAGATGTCTCACTGGTGTCTGTCACAGAAAAACATATATAGACTGAAAATAGACAGTGTCTGGTGTATTTTAACACCATGCCCACATTTGTGCTTGCAAAATAGAAAACTATTTGTAGTTTGAACTGAAATGTAACCTTTGTTGTTGTTTTTTCTAGTCATCAGTAGCCACCATCCAGCTTTGGGTGTCTGGCATCCTGGCAGTGCTCAGGGTGCTCATCTCCCAGTCTACTGAGGACATAGTCTTGTCCAGGGTCCATGAGCTCTCGCTCTCTCCATTCCTGCTTTCCTGCCCCACTGTCAGTCGCCTACATCGGCAACGCTCATCCCCAAATGACCCACTTGTTGCAGATGTACTGGGTAACCAGGAATCTACTGTTGAAGAACAAAAAGCCCTGCCTGAAGAAACCTTTGCTAGGTTGGTGGTGTGGTCTGTGTTTGGTTGTGTATATGTTTTACCATATAGAATTTCCCCTTTTGTATATTCCATCGTCACTTTGATTTTTTTTTTCTGTCCCCCTCAGGTTCCTGCTGCAGCTTGTGGGAATTCTGCTCGATGATATTTCCTCTAGACAGGTTAAAGTGGACATTACAGAGCAGCAGCACACCTTCTACTGCCAGCAGCTGGGCACATTGCTTATGTGTCTTATTCACGTCTTCAAAAGTGGTGAGCATGTGTTGTTCGAAATAAATCCAATATGTACGCATATACTTTAAGATTTATAGTGAAATTCACTAGTAGTTGAAACTACACCTAAACAATCTTCCTATCAGGAATGTTTCGAAGGATAACTGCTGCAGCAAGTCGTCTCCTGAAGGGCGAGACTGGCAGTGGACAGGTTGGCCCTGAGGCTGACCTCTTTTACCCTTTAGAGGGTTTGAACAGCATGGTGCAGTCCCTCATCACCACCCACCCCTCCTTGGTTCTGCTCTGGTGCCAGGTTCTCCTCATCATCAACTACACCAACTACTCATGGTGGGCTGAGGTCCACCAGACACCTAGGTAAGAACAGTGACAGAAATTGTATTGATCTTATTTCTGCACCATCATGGCATGGAAAAAGTGAAAGTAAGAGAATAGTACAGTTTACAGTCATTTGTCAGGTGTGGACAGCAGAAAAAACATACTTCAGTGTCCCAAAGATAAAGACAACCCTTGACTCTTACAGTGTGTAGATAACCTTTATGTTGAAGTGCAACAAACAGCAATTTCATGATTACACAGTTATAGCACAACAAAGAGCAAAACTATTTCAGCTCTGTTGAATATCTTGCTCACTGTCGTACGTCACATCTGCGTCTTTGGCTTTTTTTTGTCTCAGGAGAAACAGCCTGTCATGCACAAAACTGCTCAGCCCTCATTCCTCAGGGGAAGGTGAAGAGGACAAGCCCGAGAGCCAGTTGGCAATGGTCAACAGAGAGATTGTACGCAGGGGTGCCCTCATCCTTTTCTGTGACTATGTGGTAAGGCTTCGACTAATGTTGGAGAATACAAAATAATAGATAAACAATGTTGGGCTGGGTGGGATCGCCCACAGATTAGCAAATGCTATTTATCTTAGCATTTACCTGCAAATTGTTTGTGTCTTTTCAGTGTCAGAACCTCCACGACTCAGAACATTTGACCTGGCTCATCGTGAACCACGTGCGTGACCTCATCAGCCTTTGCCACGAGCCTCCAGTGCAGGATTTCATCAGTGCTGTGCACCGTAACTCAGCTGCTAGTGGCTTGTTCATCCAGGCCATCCAGTCTCGCTGCGACAACCTCACAACAGTAAGCATAAAGTCCTCTATTAATTAATTTATTTTTTTTTTTGTAAAGCGCATTGAAGTCTGATCAAACAGCTTTCACTCTGTTTTACTGCTCAGTACTCCACTTCAACTCTCCAGGTTTTTCAGCCCTTCTAACCGTCCCCTCTTTACAGCCTACCATGTTAAAGAAGACACTGCAGTGTTTGGAAGGCATCCATCTGAGTCAGTCTGGCTCCCTACTGATGCTTTATGTGGACAAGTTGCTCAGTACACCCTTCAGGGTTCTGGCTCGCATGGTGGACACACTGGCGTGTCGTAGAGTTGAGATGCTGCTGGCTGAGACACTTCAGGTACAGTGTATTAGTGTACTTTATGAAAACAGTTTGATTATATGAAGATTACCTTTTATTGCTGCAGTTGCCTGCCATGCAGGTATGTACGTTATATCGTCCAGTGTGACTTGTAGTGTGTTATTACATGGTTTTGGGAAAACCTGTTTCCTACTTGGTTGTGTGTCAGTATTTTATTTTTTTCTTTGTATTGTGTTTTAGAACAGTATAGCTCAGCTGCCTGTGGAGGAACTAGACAGAATCCAAGAATACCTCCAGAACAGTGGCCTGGCTCAGAGGTAACACTGGAGCTTAACATGGTCGCCTACCAAAGCAAAAAAAACCAATCACACTTATCTAATATCCTCTGTTCACCATTTTTGTTACAGGCATCAGAGGTTCTACTCCCTGCTGGACAGGTTCAGAGCCACTGTTGCTGACACTAGCAGCCCCACAGCTCCTGTGACATCACACCCCTTGGATGGGGATCCACCACCTGCCCCTGAACTGGTTACTGCAGACAAGGTAATGGATTCACAGATTCAGGGCTCTTCAAATTTAATCTGACAGAAAGATAATATCTAGAAACCCCACAAAGGAGGAATATGTGTTTTGTACATCATTTGTATTTATTGTTATAGGAGTGGTACGTGACTCTAGTAAAGTCTCAGTGCTGTCTCCGTGGAGATGTTTCCTTGCTGGAGACTACAGAACTTCTTACCAAACTACCTCCCACTGATCTCTTGAACATCATGCGATGCAAGGTGACTGATTCAGAACATTCATTAGTTTGTTGATGACCCTGATAGATAGGTTTTTTGTTCTCTTCTAAGCTCAAACAATGTTTAGTTTAATCAAATAAATAAAACTTTTAAAGAATGACACTTCTGTCTCTAGGAGTTCAACCTCAGCCTGTTGTGTCCATGTCTAAGCATGGGGGTACAGCGGATTGCACGGAATCAGGGGTCACTCTTGTTGGAGACTGCCTTGCAGGTGACCCTGGAACAGGTTGCAGGGGTCACTGGGTCGCTTCCAGTTCCACACCAGTCCTTCTTGCCACCCACCCAGCCACAGCCCTACTGGGAGCAACTGGCTGATGTTTATGGTGAGTCATGTTGAAGGGCTCTATTCCATCAATTGAACCCAGCATACCTTTATAAATTTAGTTTTGTTACGTATTCCTGGGTAAAAACCTGAATCAGGGAAGTGTGAGACCTTTGGTGCTATCTCAACTACAGATCAGATAAGTGTCTTTATGTGTTCACTGTACTTGTTTTTCAGATAAGCCAGGCTTCTACCCCCGGGTTTTGTCGCTCTGCCGAGCTCTCACCCAGTACTTGCTGAGTGTGAGCCAATTGCCCTCTTCATTCCATATTCTCCCTGACAAAGAACATCTCATCACCACTTTCACCTGCACTGCCACTGAGGTAAAAGTCAGTTTATTGTCTCTTTCCCTGTTCAATGCTCTGAAAAACGAATTATTTAATGTAAAATTACTATGTCAGTTAATCTATTTTCACTCTTAAACTCTCTTTGTCCAGGTGGTAGTGTGGCGTTTGCTCCAGGACCATTTGCCCCTCAGTGTGGATCTACAGTGGGCTCTGTCCTGCTTGTGTCTTGCTCTGCAGCAGCCCTGTGTGTGGAACAAGCTGTCTACCCCAGAGTACACCACACACACTTGCTCACTCATCTACTGCCTTCGCCTAATTATTGTTGCAGGTAACAAAGAGAGCAATATGTTTGAGTTATGAGATTTGTTTGAGTTGGGAACAAAGCATGATCAAACATTTTGCTTTGGTCTCCCAGTGGCTGTGAGTCCTGGTGACCAGCTGCTGTATCCAGAGAAGAAAAAGACAAAGGCAGGAAGAGATGCTGATGGAGACCAAGTGGATTTGCATGCTAACTGTGAGTATTCCCTTAGAGACTGAGCTGTACACTTTTGGTTTTTTAAATTAAATCTAAGTAAGAAAGCTTGTAAAGGTTATGACGTCAGACTTTCTCTCTGTGCAGACGCGTGCGAGTGGCAGGCATGTGAGATCATGGCGGAGCTGGTGGAAGGTCTGCAGAGCATTCTGTCCCTAGGTCACCATAGAAACAGCATATTCCCTGCTTTTCTCACATCTCCGTTGCGCAACATTGTCATAAGTCTGTCCCGATTGCCTCTTGTCAACAGCTATACCAGAGTACCTCCACTGGTGAGTGTGTGTGTGTGTGTGAGCAATGCACACAGTTTAGATGCATGAATGTCTTAGTCTGATAGTTTTAATTGCTGTCTGTGCAGGTTTGGAAACTGGGCTGGTCCCCTCAGCCAGGAGGAGAATTCTGCACGACACTGCCTGAGATCCCTGTGGACTTCTTGCAGGAAAAGGATGTCTTCAGAGAGTTTCTTTACCGCATCAACACACTGGGTAGAGAAACGTCTTTTCTTGTGGTTTCCATCCACGTGCACAGTATTTTTGCAAATGCCAGATTTTGTTCTAACTGGGACATGAAATTATTTCTCGACTGCATGAACAATGAATGGTGTCCATTTAGGATGGAGCAGCAGGACTCAGTTTGAGGAGACCTGGGCTACACTGCTGGGGGTGCTGGTCACCCAACCCATCACCATGGACCAGGAGGAGGAGACTCAGCAGGAGGTATATACACAAATACTTTTGCTCATTAAACATGTTAGTGAGCTTTGTAGTAATACTACAGTACATAGGTTGTGAGAAAGTACCCTTTACTTAAATAGGATTTAATATTTTACTGCTTTGTCTCTAGGAGGACTTGGAGCGTACTCAGTTAAATGTGTTAGCAGTGCAGGCCATCACCAGCCTGGTGCTGAGTGCCATGACTCTGCCCACTGCTGGGAACCCTGCAGTCAGCTGTCTGGAACAGCAGCCCCGCAACAAGAGCCTCAAAGCTCTGGAAACATGGTTGTTATGATCTATGATCTTGTTACACTGTAGCAGGCTAAAAAGTCTCGGGCGATATTTAACTTTTTCATGTGATCTCAGGTTTGGAAGGAAACTTGCAGTGATCAGAGGTGAGGTGGAGAGAGAGATTCAGGCTCTCGTGTCAAAAAGAGATAATGTGCACACACACCACCCGTACCATGCCTGGGACCCTGTCCCCTCACTGTCTGCTGCATCAGCAGGTAACAGATAATTCACATTTAGACACTCTTGCCCCAAGCCACTCCACCTTATAATATATTAGACCTGAATATATGTCTTGTCTGTTTCAGCTGGTACACTGATCAGCCACGAGAAGCTGCTTCTGCAGATCAACACAGAAAGGGAGATGGGCAACATGGACTACAAACTAGGACAGGTAGAGGCGTGATTAAAACCAAAGGGAAACAGATCAGAGGGACGAATGAGAATGATTAAATTGTTAAATGTGTTTTGTGTTTGTCATCTTTCTCAGGTCTCCATTCACTCGGTGTGGCTGGGTAACAACATCACTCCCCTCCGGGAAGAAGAGTGGGGTGAGGATGAAGAAGATGAGGCAGACAATCAAGCTCCAACCTCTCCACCTGTATCTCCCATCAACTCTAGGTCTGGCAAATAAAAAACAGATGCATACTGTACATGCAGACATTTCTTTGCTCTTCAGTGAGCATAACCTACCACTGTGGTTTTTTGCTCTTAGGAAACATCGTGCTGGTGTGGACATACATTCATGTTCTCAGTTTCTTCTGGAGCTCTACAGCCAGTGGCTGATCCCTGGTTCACAGATTAACAGGAGCACACCAACAATCCTCATCAGTGAAGTGGTCCGATCGGTGAGCTGTAAACCTCCTGTGGAGAATAATTAGATAAAACTTTTTGCGGACCTGGAATTCACACATTAAAAGCTATACTTGCCTGTCCATGCTGTCTTTCTCGTCCTTTTTTGTAGCTGCTGGCGGTGTCGGACCTGTTCACAGAGAGAAACCAGTTTGACATGATGTTCTCCACCTTGATGGATCTACAGAAACTCCACCCGCCTGAAGATGAGATTCTTAATCAGTACCTGGTACCGGCCATCTGCAAGGCTGCTGCTGTACTGGGCATGGTGAGCAGACCTGTGTGTGCTGTAGTGATAGAGATGACGGCACAAAACGTGTATGTGACTATTTAAACAATTTCTGGTGCATTCTTAGGATAAAGCAATTGCAGAGCCTGTGTGTCGCCTCTTGGAGACTACCCTGCGCAGCACCCATCTGCCCAGCCGCATGGGGGCCCTGCATGGGGTGCTGTATGTGTTAGAGTGTGACTTGTTAGATGACACCGCCAAGCAGTTGATTCCCGCAGTTTCTGAATACCTGCTGTCCAATCTCCGGGCTATTGCTCAGTGAGTAGGGTCCACCATCTCATATCTAAAAAAACACACTTATACACCTTATTTTATCATCTAATGAGTTGAATTGATAACGGCATAGCCTCAGGGAGCCAAAGCACTTAATGTCACTGTGCACCCCCCCACCCCCCGTTCTATAAGTAAATCTTTTAATCACTTAGTCTTATCCATCTTGATGTGTTGGAAAAAAGAGTGCAGTGCAACTCTTGACCCCCAGGTGCTGCTCTACACGTTTTAAACAGTGTGCTTGCATTTCTAATTTTCTGATCTTCCACCTTGCTTTGTGCCTTGTCTCTATTCTGTAGCTGTGTTAATCTGCATAACCAGCAGCATGTGTTGGTGATGTGCGCAGTTGCCTTCTACATGATGGAAAACTACCCTTTGGATGTAGGAGCTGACTTTATGGCTGGAGTCATACAGGTATAGTAAAATTGAGTCAGTGTCATTAAAGGTATCAGACCCTAAAATAAAGGTTTATTGCACATTGGAATAAAGTTAGAAACATTTCTACTTTTTCTGCCTCTGTCTTCCAGTTATGTGGTGTGATGGTGTCAGCCAGTGAGGATTGCACACCCTCGATCATCTATCACTGCGTTCTGCGAGGCCTGGAGCGCCTCCTGCTGTCAGAGCAGTTGTCGCGTGTTGACGGAGAAGCACTTGTGAAACTCAGCGTGGACAGAGTCAACATGCCGTCGCCACACAGAGCCATGGCTGCACTGGGACTCATGCTCACCTGCATGTACACGGGTAAGAAAGACATGCTTGCGTATCTTAGCTAAATCTGGCTACATTTCCAGCATCTACTCATTGACTGGTGCTTTCATTACTGCTGTTGTGACTTCCTCAATACATTGCAAACTCACTGTCGCTTTATGCTCACTGGATAACTCACCTGCATGAATACCTGACAGCACTAAGCATGAGTTCTACTATTAGTCTTGCATGCAGCCATGCACCTTTTTACTAATGTACGATTGCTGTCTCATTTCTTCCCTGTGCGTTCAATGCATGTACGAATTAGTGCCGTCGCTGCTATAAACTTGGTTACCTCCACCCTTTCTAATCAAGATTAGAATTTACTATCAAACTATGGAGTTTGCAGAAATCATGTATATTAGTGGACAGTGTAGTTCAATTTGGGGGGCACATGAAACATCTTGCAACCACCTCAGAAATACATTTTAATGAGTAACACAAATGCAAGAAGCAGAACTTTAAAAGTGAAGTTTTTGATTCTACATTGATTTAAATATTGGTTATTAAAGAGATTGAAGTGTCATGTAATCAGCAGCACATTCTGTACTGACACAATAAATCGTATCTAAAGCAGATTTAGTGGAGCACCTTTATGTTCAGACCATCTGTGTGGCATTTTTGTACAGTAGCTTAATGTTGGCATAGACGGGGAGGTAAAACTGTAGTTTTAGCCTTCATGCGTCAACATTAGTAATACTGGAGAGTACTACTAAACTTAATTGGTGTGAACCATAGCATGTTTAATACTACACATTCACATTGTCTCTTAGTATAGGTCATGTTTCAAATCTCCAAATCAGTGTTTTCCTTAATTCTTATCATACTCATTTTTTCTGACATGTGATACATATTCTATTATAGACGTTTTATATGTATACAGGTGCTGGGCAGTATACCCCTTATAATTTCTAGCTGATGCACTAGCAGAATTGTGCTGTATTATATTGATGATAATATCACATATTACATTTTCAGCATTTGTGAAGAGGGAAACCTTTATAACTAACACACCCATTAATTACCTTAACTGTTAGTAAGTTAACACCATGCCACACACTATTGTAGCACTAATGATTGCACATTTACACGATGATACCGCCAAACAGCATGTTGGGTAAAGCTTTCTAAATAGGGAGCATAGATAACAAAGGTCATACTGCTCTGCACCAAAAAAAAAGAGATCTTATATATGCGCATATGTATATACCCTGCCTCTAACCCCTATGTTGGCCTCTACTAACCCTAGCAGCTCCTAGCATGTTGTTAAAAATACTCCTCTTTGATCCCGAGAGCTATCCAGGCAATTCTTAAACTGTAAGCCTCAAATGCAAACATTACTGGGTGTATGCAGTCTCAGGAAAGACTAATCTTCTATGTAAAAAAATCCAGGAAATGTGGTATAGAAAACCTTGTAATACTTGAAGCACCAGTCACTAAAAAGAATGTGTTTAGACATAAGGTAGTAGCACCCAGAAATTTTAAGCACAACTAAATTCTGATCTGAATCTTGTGATATCAGTGTCCCTACTCCTACTCTAACGTCTTCCCTCACTGGTTCAACTGGTGCCACTCCCCTCTCTCGCCCTCTCAGCGGTGCTTGCGTCGGGTTCTGACGTGACAGGGGTTAGAGGTCAGGTTGACTCTGGCTCTGCCGTAGTGGAGGCTGCGGGCGTCACGGCAGGTCATGTTGGTTTCTCCTCAGGCAAGGAGAAAGCTAGCCCTGCTGGTCGCCCAACCCACCCTGACCCTCAGGCCCCAGACAGCGAATCCATCATCGTTGCCATGGAGAGGATCTCGGTCCTCTTCGACAGGTACACACGCACACGCCCTCTACTGTACATAACAGAAAACGCATCCTTTAACCTGAACGTTTGTGGAATTCAACAATAAACATTCTGTTTCTCATCAACTGTTCTTGCAGGATCAGGAAGGGGTTACCCAGCGAGGCTCGGGTAGTGTCCAGGATTTTGCCCCAGTTCCTAGAAGACTTCTTTCCACCACAGGATGTCATGAACAAGGTCATTGGAGAGTTCCTGTCCAATCAGCAACCTTACCCGCAATTCATGGCCACTGTCGTCTACAAGGTCAGTAACAAGTGTGCAAACAAAAAATATTTAAGCAGGAGTCTTATGTAATGATGATAAATTTAGCAGGAATTTGACACTGTGCCTTTGTCTTTGTTTTTAATCAAACACCACAGCTGGTAATCTGCAAACATGGGCTAAAACCCATCATACTAACGTTGTACATGTATTTTTTTTAATGCCCCAGCTTGTGGATTTTTCAAATTTGCTACTTCTTTTCATATATGTTCAGCATTGCTGTCTGTACTAAATATTTGGCTATGTTTCCCTCCTGTGAACCCAGGTTTTCCAGACTCTTCATGCTACTGGCCAGTCTTCTATGGTGCGAGACTGGGTGCTGCTCTCCTTGTCCAATTTCACTCAGAGGACACCAGTGGCTATGGCAATGTGGAGCCTCTCCTGCTTCTTTGTGTCTGCTTCCACCTCCCAGTGGATCTCAGCCCTGTATCTTTTATATGAAATACATTCTATGAGCAGGGCAGCGCTGGGGTTATTGAATCTATAACGTATATTCATGCTGCATTATAAAGTGCACTTTTTTGTCCTTAACTCCCCATCCTCTTAACCAGACTGCCACATGTGATCAGTCGAATGGGCTCCAGTGAAGTGGTGGACGTCAACCTGTTCTGCCTTGTGGCCATGGATTTCTACCGGCACCAGATTGACGAAGAGCTGGACCGCCGCGCTTTTCAATCCGTCTTCGAGACCGTAGCCTCGCCTGGCAGCCCTTATTACAAGTTGCTGGGCTGCCTGCAGTCAATCCACCAGGATACGTCACTCTAAGGGCAACCGGCTGAGATGTATGTAGTAGAGTGAGAAATTAAATGTCCACATACACCAGCTGTAATGGAGAAGATCAGAATGTTTTATTAAAAAATAAAAAAAGTAGCCTCACCTCTTTCACAGATATAAAAATAAAGTAGAACTACTGACTAAAAACTAAGGGAGCTCTATCAGGGTTTGTAAAATGTAAAGAATAGGATATGAGCAGGTATACACAAGACACTGGCTGCAACCCATCAAAATGTGGTTCTGCCTACGACCACCACCCACCCCCTACAGACTTTCTCCTACCCCACACCTTGAGTGAAAACATGATGATTACAATAATCAGACACACAATTGGATTTGTTTATTTTCCTGTGAGAACTTATGGCGTGATGTCAGTAAAGTAAAAAGAGGAAATAATGGAAAGTATTTACTATATTTAAAGTGTCCGTGCGTTTGTGTTGGTGGGTAAGGTTGGGCTAGGACAAGATCATTTTCTATTTAAGCTGTGGTCATTCTGACACAGATGAATAGGTTGTGTCAGAATAATCACTAATAGCCATAGGAACTTTTTTTCATGAGGAGCATTTGTAATGGTCACTGTAGAAAAAGCAACTTGAGTCTATTTCACCAAGTTGCACACAACACCTGCATCTGTTCAGTGGCTGTTACGTTAAGATGGTATATGCAGGTGTATTACAAAAAAAAATGATGCTCTGCTACATTTTCAAAATAAAATATAGTTTTACCTATTTTAGACCCCATGATTCTACTTTACACAACAGTGGAAACTCGTCCAGCAGCAAATGGAAAAATACCAAAATGTTATCTTTATATTTTTTTAACGAGTAGCAGGGGGGAAGCATTTCCTCTAATGGTTTTAAGGCACTGCTAATATCTGTCTAGTCTTTAGATTTCATTTCTATTGAGCCCACATGATGCCACTTGTCTTTTTGAATTCTCAGGATGTAAGATGCGACTGTGTTGTAATGTGATTGGAAGTAATTCCGTCATCTTTAAATGGAGTTACCTTCTTGTAAAAAGTAAATGTAATATTAAAGCCATGGTGCATGATAAAGTAACTGTAAAGAAGAGAGATCTTAAATAGATGGATAATGTGATGCTATTTTCTTTTTAGTCTTAACACACGCTGAGGAAATGGAAAGGAAATGAGTGAAATCAGCAGATGGCAGATGCGTTTTATTTCAGACTTGATCTTGAGTTGCCTGGGAGTGTGCTGGGCATCTTCACCCTGTACATACACTTGCCTTAGATAAAAGACTGAATATATGTATGTCCTGTACACAAAGCTTGAACGCATGCTTAGCATTACAGCTATGAACTTGCATAGTCCTTAATACTGCATTTTTCATGGGTACGGTTGTTAAGACGTACGCGTATGTGGAAGATGCACAACACAATCCAAAGGGAGCCTTTTAACCTTTGTGACGAACAGCAGCGTTGACAAATCAACACAAGAGGAAGTGTAGCATGGTGATGTCCCATGATGGCGACAGTTTTTGTTTTTGTTGAGCTTTAAATATTGTCTCGGTCGAAGATAATGGTAAATATTTCATCATTTATTGTCTTTGTGCTGAATATTAAAGACATCTAGCACTTAAAACTTGATGGTCTCATGTTAGATGCATCTTTCCTACAGTAAATACTTCCCAGCAGTTTGTGTGCTGAACATGTTACCACTTTTCAACCTTAAAGGCAACGTGACTGGACAATGAAACTATTGTGAGGCACCTCTGAGGCAGATTATATGAACCTAGGGTGAATGAGTCCTGTTTTAAAAAGAAGAAATTAGGATGAGGGTAAACCATGTTTGTGGAATACAAATGTGGAATGAAATGATTCAAAAGAAGGATAGACAAACACTCCCCAGCTTATCCAGACATAAGAAAGCAAAAGACCCACTAAGGGAGCCCTACAGGGGGTAAGACGATTACCTAAAAATCTTCTGTGGTTTAGGGAGATGGGTGTGGAGGCTATGGACAAAAGTCTTATTCATCTGATTTAATACGCTTCCCTTTAAGACCTTATTTTCCTATAACTCGAAGGAACAACTGAGAAGATAATAGAAAAGCCTTTTCTCTGTCATTTCCCACAATACCAACACTCTCTTCACGCACCCCCTTGTAAAAGCTTTAAAAAAAGTCAATTTTTATTTTAAGGATGTTTTTCTGCATATGGGTACAAGTGAATGAAAGCTGTTAAAATTGTATGTTAGTGATCAATGTCCTCTACCTGAGAGCTGTTTTAAGGTAACATTACACAGACATACACACTTTCTTTTGTGTCTCTAACACAATCAACTGGTGCAGCTACAACCATTAAAATGTTCCACCACACTTCGGTGCGTCTCCCTCTCTGCCAGAAAGAACAAGCTGTTGCCAGCCACTTCACGTCAGCCAGACAAACAAATGGCCAAGCTGAGCTGGGCAGAAACCTCCAGGAGAGGGAGGGAGTGGAGGGAAAGCACAATTTACAAGCATGTGTTCACTTAAATGCGTGTGGACTATTAGAAGCCACTCATCAGGTGTTTAGTTGTAGCTCTGACTTCTTACAACCCAAATTATCACATTTTGGGCAATTTTCTTTTTTTCCAGATTATACAGGATGACACATGCGTACGAGCTCCTTGTTGCCATTTAAGTTGGGTGGTTCAAGATTAAAAGGTATTAAGATGTTTGCCAGATTGTTGCCATATGGGTGGCGAAGCACTGAGCTGAAATCATGAAGGCATTAAGCAACCGTCTGTGCCACACGTCTTACGTGTGAACTTTACATGGTCACATGTATGTATGATTATCAGGTGCAGCAGTGGGGAGGAAGAAAAATATTCCCAGAATCTTTTTCTGTTCCTGAACTGTTCTATTAGCAGAAATAAACAAAAGTCAGCCTTATGCTGATGCTTTTCAAGCTGTACACTTAAAACTATACTTCAATTTAAAGAGCTAAAATAAACACTGGAGCTCGAATGGTACCAGCCTGGATAAGAAGTAACGCTTAAACAAACACTCTTATAAAGTTCCTAACTATACAAACTTACTTGGATTGAAAAAAAAAACCCTTTCCCGTCTTTTGGTAATATTTTATTTCCTCTCCCCCCTGTACACCCCTCTCCGTTGCCCACTCTAAACACACCTCCCTGTCCCCCTCCTCTTAAGGCTACTTCGCCAGATGGTGCAGCCTTTTCTTTTGTTTACCCATCGTCTCTGAGTTTACCTAACTATCCAACCTTGGCTACAAAACTATGGAAACCGAGCGAGCAGCATCGCCGTTGGACGACGACAAGTAAGTCGTTTTTCAGTTTCCTTCTGAGTGATCCAGCTACACCGGACGTCTTAGTCGGAACACGAAAAAGGACCTGCATCCCTTTTTTTTCCTCCACACTTTTAGCCATCAATGCTTTACAACTCAAACGTATTCCAGCCAGCTGTTGTCGCCTGTGCTATCTGTTTCCTCGCTATGTGCTAGTAAAAGGCCGCGCGATGCACTTCACTTGGAAAAACACACCCGATCAATTCAACAAAGCTAAATTAAAAGGGCGCTGTCTTGATGATACGTTTTGACACCTGTGAAATTGGCTACCGCTGATACTTTTATTTGTGATTTCTCAATCTAACTTTTGTCAATTTTCGTCCGCATATCGGTTCGCTGTGTGACTGACGGCTCTGAGAGCCAATGGCAGGCTGTAAAGGTCTGTGTACACCGCCGCTGCCATAGTAACGGACCGACATTCCAAAGAGCTGGACATTGGGGGCGGGACTACAGTTTAAGCATGGGTGGGAGCGCTTTTGAACAGCACGGCAAGAAAAAGTTATTTGCAACTTTCACGAACTGACAGGAAAAGCATGCATTTGTCGGTGTAAAGTGTTTAACGCATGAGTGTTAGTTTGGTACAACTACTATCCAAACACGGCTAACTTTGGTAGCATGAATAGCTAACTAAGCTAACGGGAAGGCTCCAGCTAGTTAACAGCTAACGTTGACGCTTTCTTTAACGTTGCATCTTCTCAGTGAACATGAAAGAACGGCTAGTTGCTCAACATAACCAAAACCACAAGCCACGCATGTGACAGGCGATAAAAGAATATGAATAATTTCTATACTTCTAATAAATGAAGTATGCCGTGCTACAAACTAATCTAACTCACCTGCAGGTGCGAAACCCTGTTATTTGTAAAGTTACTTCTCATTGGACAAAGGTGCTCTAACCCCGCCTACACAGGTGTGTCTGACTCTCCATCTCTCTCCATGTGTTATCTAAAAATTAAAGTTTAAAAACAGCCCATGCAACGTTGGACTTGACACTATAGGCAGTGCATTTGGTTTTTGATATGTTGCAGTAAAACAGGCCAGAAAAATGACGAAATGACATGAGATGTGTGGTATAAAAGGACACCAGATGTTTATGTAGAGACAACAAACGCACGTTACTGAGGCAAACGCTCTGCTGACGTATTTGTTCTGTTGTTTCGCAGGTTAACTGGCCTATAAATCGAGAACAGCGGATGACACCAAGATGGGAGGGATAGCAAGGCTGTGCCACAACTGAAGCCAAACTCTCACCGCTCCGCTGCATTTAGAACTGCTACTCATTTTTATTTCAGCTCGACATCGGAGTCATTTGACAAGAAGACAGACACTGGATATGTCCCACGTATTTGCCACAGCAGATCCTTGGGCTGTAGAATGACTAATTAAAACTCTGTGAATCAGTGGATCAAAGAAAGTATCCTGGCACAATGTTCAGGCAATGTTCAGACACGTCATCCAAGAGACGTGGTGGTGGAGGGCTCAACCTGCCCCAGCCCCCCCCACCCTCCTTTGTCCAGCAGGGTCGTATCCGTGCCGTGGAGGTGGCAAGAGGGCGAACAGGTTATGGCTTTACACTCTCTGGCCAGAGTCCTTGTGTCCTTAGTTGCATCCTAAAAGGGAGCCCTGCAGATTATGTAGGGCTACGTTCTGGAGACTACATCCTTTCTGTCAATGACATCAACGTCTCCAAAGCATCGCATGAAGATGTGGTGAAACTAATCGGACGCTGCTCTGGTGTTTTGAAATTGGTCATTGCCGAGGGAGAGCGTCCTAAGCGTCACCACCACCAGCGCACTGCTGGCGGTCGTCACCATAACACCAACACGGCTTCTTACCTGGACTCGTGCTCCAGTGATGATGAGCTGGATGGCTTCTATGACAGCAGTGTAAACAACAACAATAACAGCAGGTCGGGTTGTGGCGCTCGTAGTGGTTGGTACAAACCCAAAGTGGATTCTAAGCAGCTGGGCATCAACAGGGCAGAGAAGGTGGTAGCAGAGCTGCAGTCTGGAGGAATCTTTAACATGATCTTTGAGAATTCGAGCCACTCCTCCAGCAGCTCTGACAAGGACAGACCTGGGGTTAACTCATCATCCAAGCCACGTCCTTTGTCTGATCCAGAGTTCCCTCCATATATGAACTACTCACATTCCCAGAGCAACCCCAACTTACTCTCGGAGGAGGAGATGGCACAAGTTCTGAGTGAGGACTCAGTCTTCTTGGACGCAGACTTCCGCCAGCTCCACCTACACCACCATGATGAGCAAGATGTGGATGTGGGAGATGGGGGCGACTTAGGCTTAGAGCCTGGGGAGGGTATCCTCAACGTAGGCATGATTGTTGGGTATCTGGGCTCTATTGAGCTGGCATCTACTGGCACCAGTTTAGAAAATGACAGCCTGCAGGCCATCAGAGGCAGCATGAGGCGTCTCAGGGCTGAGCAGAAGATTCATTCACTGGTTCTTATGAAGGTGCGACAGAATGTTTTTTACCCATGGATAACAGCATTTCATTGACTTGTTAGCAATGTTAAGGATGATTCAGTTAGATGCTGTGTAACTGTTTTTAATATGTAATTTCCAAATTTTTCCTAATGCTATGACATCACATTTTCTTCCTAATAATATGTAAATATTAAAACCAGTCACCATAGTGATGTTAGCGATTATAATTTGATAACATCAATTAATTCTATTCTTTCAGGTCATGCACGACAGTGTGCGTCTGTGCAGTGACAGAGGTCAGGTTCTGGCCACGTATCCTGCAGAAAAACTAGCCTTCAGCGCATGTTGTCCTGACGACCGGCGATTCTTCGGACTTGTCACAATGCAGGCCACAGACGACCATGACGATCGCGCTCCGATCAGCAATGGAAGAGATGACGAGGGTGGTTTGAGGACTTCCTGCCACGTGTTCATCGTGGACCCAGACCTCTGTCACCACCAGGTATTTTTAATAATGTTGTTTGCAGAAGTATGCATATATCCTAGAATTACGGTACAGAGAGCCAAGTCAAAGTAAAAGGGATTTGTTTATTTGTATTTGATTACTTTTCTCGTCAAGGTTAGAGTTAATCACAACTGCTCACTTATTCGTTGCTTTGTATAAAAGTTTTTTCTAAATGACTGAATGTAAATATAAACAAATCCAGAAACACAAACCACGATTTGTGATTTTTAACTAGTTTTAATCAGATATAACACCAGCTATATTTTTAAGTAATGATTCAGAAATATTAATTTGCAGTAGGTCGAAAAACAAATGAAGCCCTTTTGTTGTTCCCTCAGGTCCATTCGGGTATATCCAGAAGGTTTGGTTTTGAGTGTACTCCTGACCCAGACACAGGAGGTTGTCTGGAATTCCCACCTAGTTCTCACCCTCTCCTCCAGTTTGTCTCTGTCCTCTACCGGGACATGGGAGACAATATTGAAGGGGTTCGGGCCCGGGCCTTCCACGATCCTGACAATGATGCCCAACAGAACCACAGCACCAGCAGCAACAGTGACAGTGGCATTGGGAATTTTTTACCAGAAGAGAAAAGCAACAGGGTGCTTTTAGTAGACCTTGGAGGTCCTCCCAATCACAACCATGTCTCTGGACCACGCCACTGGGACAGCCCTCCTTCTTCCCAGCAGGCCTGGAGCCCCACCCTAGGAGCTGCAGCTTCTCACCCGCCTCCTCCTCCTCCTCCTCCAGCTCTACGAAACGGACATTACCGTCATGATCCACACCTGGCTGACCTTCCTCACCCTCTACCTTTAGCGCACCCTGATATGCCTGGAAGACACTCACGAGGGGTCCACTCGCACCACTACTCGCCAGGGAAGCGGGGAGGGGCTGTGGGGGCAGGAGAAAAGAGAGGGGCTGGAGGAGTAGGGGTGGAGCCACAGCGGTGGCTGCCAGTCCATGTGCTACGAGACTGGCGTCAACAGCACCACCACAGCCACCTCCAGGGCTTGAGCAGTGATCAGGAGTCCTACGCTGAATCCACTGACGGATGGTCATCGGCCAACTGCAGCACTCTGCCCCCACCCATGAATAAGATCCCGGCCGATCGCTACCGGGCCCCGCTGGCCTCGGGAGACCACCTGCCACCATCTGGAGGGAGCCAGCCTCCTCCTCCGCCACATCCCCATCCCCATTCCCACACCCACCGGCTGGCTGTACAGAAGGATGAGTGGGCTAAGAAGCTCTTTGGTGCAGGGGAAAGGGAGAGAGCCGGAGCAGAGAGAAGTGAAAAAGAGAAGAAGCGAGGGAATAATAAGGAGGGAGAAAAAAAGGTAGGGTTTTGAAAACATCTTATTTAGCAAAGGTCTTATTGTGATGCTCCTGGAGTTTTATTCAGTGTATGTCTGATCTTCCTATAATACTGGCTTCTGTGACGCAATATGTGGCACTTTGTGAGTTGGGTTTTTGGAAGACTTGTGTTAAAACTGACCATGAGATGAGAATCTTGGTCAGCAGGTAGCATCCCCCATCACACCCCCCCGCTGTGGAAATTTACTCTGGATAGAATGTGTCCAAGGCTACAGTTTATTGAGGCTATAAATTAATCTGTTCATGCTGCTTCCCTCTACTGCAGTCTCACCCTGTGCTTCCAACTCTTTCAGTCTATTAATTCTAATGTTTTTTCCCACAGAGATTAAACGTTTCAGCTGTTTTTCCAAGGTACAATAAAGCCTATGAACTTCTGCAAATATCCCAGTGATATAATAATGCAAGCAACCCATTTTTTTTTCTTTCCCCAGACTTGATACAAGTAGAATAATAAGTTATTTATCCCCACTGCTCCAGTATCACATGTATTATGCACCAGCCAGACATCTGCCTTCACCTGAAAACCACCTGTTTCTAACTGTAATGAGACTCAGTGGCGGTTTGGTAAAAGAATAATGTTTATCACTTCCACAAGTGTGAAAGATAAATACTGTATGTCCGCCATATTCCACTGGCATTAGACACTCTACAGCCCATCTGCTGAAATGCTGATACACGATATTTCCAAGTATGTGGGAAGCAGCAAATGTTTTGTACATTTATATATCAGAGAGGTAAATGGTAAATAATCTGCACTTACACTGCGCTTTTCTACCTCACTGGTAGTCAAAGTGGACAGGGTCCTAGAGACCCCAGGGGACAATCAGAGGAAGTGTTTACAAGACAAGGGGCAGCGTAAAGGCTGATACCAACAGGAAGGTCTCTAAACAATGGACCTCACATCTTTTGTCAAATTTGTTCTTAAGCAAAGTCCTGGGGAACGTTTACATCCCACGACCTCTTCTTAAACAGCTTATTTGTTCATTTGCTCATATGTTGCTGTGTTAATAAATCGTTTTGTCCCCATGAGTTAACTGTGTGTATGTACAGTAGCATAGATAAAGGCCGTAAAAGGGCAACAGACTGCAGGGCCGTGCGCACACACAGGAATCTCACACAGAAATGGTCAGGGATGGTCAAAGTCTGCGAATCTCCAGACTTCAAAGAGGAGAGAAAACATCAGTGGTGAGCTGAAGCTGAGGCACAGCTGCAGGAAGTGAGCAAGCTACACATTTAGTAGCACAAAATTATGCTACTGATGTTTCATAGTGTATCATATTTAAAATACCACAATACTTCTCATAATAGATATTGAAAAATATGTATAATGAAATATGATTGGCGTTAAAATCCTATAATATCATACACATGTGGAATCAATAAACATGTAATAACCAGCGATTTAGCACAAACATGTCAGGCAATATGTCTGTGTAACTGAATTTTGAGGATAATTTAATTTTAATTAGTGAATGAATCAAAGCTGTAGTTAAGGGATCAGACAAATGTAAGTTTGCTACACTGATTTCAGTCTGGAGGTGGAGGAGGAGTTTAATGGTTTGGCCACTGTATTTAAAATGAATAAGCAGGGCCAAAACATTAGAACCACATATGTTGCCCTCCAGCACCGTCAGCCCCAAAATAGAGAAATTAAAAACAATTAATGATGGTGTCCTGGATTAAATTAGACCATCCATCCATCATCCAAACCTCGTAAAGGGCCGTGGGGGTGCCGGAGCCTATCCCTGCTGTCACTGGGCGAGATGGTACGTCAAGTCCATCAAAGGGCCTCAGCTGTGGAGCAATTTAGAATCTCCAATTAACCTGACTGCATGTCGGCCGGAGTGATCCACGCAGACGCAGCGAGAACATGCACTGGGCTGACCCTAGGACTCAAACCTAATAAAGGTCTTTGCGTCTTGTTAATGTTTGCCATGAGGTGGCACTGTTTGACTAATCTAAAAGTCTGCGTGGCTCCAGCACACCCAGCTGGTGGAGGGGAAACTAATGAACTTAGTCATTTACAGAGGCTGGAGGTCATGGAAATGGCTTGTTAGCTAAAGTTGACCTGTTTACATGAAGTGAACGTGGTTGGGATCAATTTCAGATGAAAGTACATAAAGAAAAGTCAGGTTTGCACAACAGGTAGAATATAGGAAATACAGCAAAAGCTTAGTTAAATGTGACTCAGGGATCATTATGATGTTCCATGTGACAGACAGGGTGATTATAGTGTATGTGCCGACATTTTGGCAGTTTGAAGTATTCGTTTAGCCTTAATATTACTGGCGTAGTGACTAGTTTTATCCAGAAATGAATGTCTTTGGTTTTTATGGCAGCTGCGTTGTTGTAAACAGGAAAGATGCCTCTTTTCTTTGTTGTGCACATTGTGTGCATGTGTGTGCATGTGTGTGTGGTGGGGGGGGACAAGACCAATTGCACAGATAGGCCGAGCTTTTTTCTGCTAGATTGGAGTCTTTTAAACAGCCTCTGCACCACAGAGTCAGTCAGCAGTTCATCATTTCTCTTCTTAATCACAATTCTGCTCCGTCCTAAAGATGCCTTTGTTTGCTTTAAGCAACACTGCCATTATAAATAATACCTTTTTGTTTGCAACCGGCCTGTTCTGACAGGGCTACTGTTTTTGTCTTCATCCAGTTTGGTCCCCTACGTCTTACATGACACATACACACAGACCCAGGGTTGACTGGTATCCAGGCAACGCCACTGGTCATCTTTTGATGAAACGGGGCAGATTTTCTGCTAATCAGCCTGTTTGATTCAATATGTGCAACATTTTGGCCTTGAAATCCCGTCACCATCGATCAATTACGGCAACAGTTATGAAGGCCAAGCAAGAATAAGCTTCATTTCCTTTTGCAGCACTACGTCGTGTGGTTACATCACTGTGACATGGCTTTGGACTATAAATCCTGCCGACCCAATAATTAATTCTTCCGTGCTCATTTTAGTAAGTTTATGTTTATGGCACCGTGCGACAGCTTGTCAGTTTGCTGTCATTCCAGTTAATGGGTTTCTTCTCCGGCGGTGCTTTCGAAACACTTGCACCTGGAGCATTCTTCCTAGATAATAAAGTATTAAAGTGGAGGTACAGGGTAGCAAAGCTCCTGAATGATAACGCAGTCAAGGTGCTCGTCAGTGTGCGTCTCTGTAGAGTGGGTGCGGTTGTGGGTTTGACTTGAGTGCCGTGGCGAAATCTCATGACCGTACATGCCTGTGACTAACATGTGGAATTAACATTTAAGTGGGAAAAAGACGCAAGCCGTCATAAACATACCTTTTAACAAGGCTGCACAGATCCCTTCAGGTAAGCCGTCATGTAGGACTGACAGCAAATGCGTACAGACACACACAGACCCAGACATTCCAGCCCTGCAGCCCGTGCATTACAGCATAGCAGTATAACCGGTAAACCCAGGGTCTTGGCTCCAAGCTGCCAGAGCTGTTATTTAACACTCTCCAACCAACTGTTCCATATACTGAGAGTAAAATATTCCACTATGATTTATTCGAATTGTTGTGTTTATGTCTTGTGTTGTTCTGGATACAATAGAAGCTGGGTTTCTGAAGTTATCTGTGTCAGTGATGTTTGAAAATGGTGAATTACTCCCTGAAATCCTTTGAAGAGAGACATTGTGATAAAGATGTATTTTTAAAGCTGTGAAGTCTACAGTTTTTTGAATTGTTTACCACATAAACTCAACCTCACCTGGTTTAGGTATTTCACTAATCACTGGTTTTCTTTAAGCTACTGCCATCTATAGGTGACCTGAATACATTTATATTTTCATTGCCTCAGGGTGGGCGATTTCGAGGTCTGACCATGGGCTTCCCTCCTCTTTCCCAGCGCTCCTCCGCCAGGCGCAGTTTCGGACGGTCTAAACGTCTCAGCCTGGCCCGCTCGCTGGACGACCTGGAGGTATGCACAGCAAGTTACGCAGCACATACATCTGCTTCAGTCTGACCACTGTGTTGCTGTCGCATTTTAGCCACACGTACATCAGCCGTCTCTAATAATAGCAGCTCATGCACATCACACATGCTCACATGACACATCCTCCTCTCTTCTCCCATCACCGTGGCAACATACACACAGTCATGTACAGAGCCATCTTATAGAAAGAGACATTTTCCATATTGCTCTGATAGCACTGTTTGATAACCATATACAGTAGGTGCAGTATGACTGCGCATTTACAAGATTCCTTCAGCGCTTCCGCTCTCCTTTTAGTTGCAGGAACTTACCCAGTATTCAGTCACTTGAGAGCCATGTGTTTCGGTTAACAATATACTTATTTATCTCTATTTTATAACCTTTTATAATAAGAAGCTCTGCAGCAGCTTTTCTAGTGCTCAGACAGGAAAAGGTACAATGGACCGCTATCATAACTACCGCTGAGAATGCCCCAGAGACCAGGCCTAGGTTATATTTATCTTAATTATGGTGGGATTTAAATATATATGTTCCGTTTACATCTTACAGCTGTTCTGTTTTTGCCACCTGTTCTTAAAATAAGAACTTGAACAGCTACCTGACGATACTATGCATTTGATTTAAACTCAAGCAGAACACAGTGTGTGTGAGTGAGTGTGTGACCAGACCAAAGCTGCTGTCTGTGAGCGTGATTCCTACGAGCAGTTTTGGTTCACGATAGAGATCAGAAGGAGAGCTAAATGTTTCCGCCATTTAGTGGCTACTGGGGCACCCTGGGAGCAGATAAGCAGATCCCACAATGCATCTTCAGTAGTTCCTTTTTTTTTTCAATATAAGAAAAATTTCAAAAATCTATGTAAAAAAAAAAAAAAACTGTACAGAGCAACAGGAAGTATGGGGAAAGAGGGGGAATAACTGGAATTACATGCTGCTAAAGTCTGTAGCTGGACATTATGATGATGACGATCATTTTCTATTTTACTATTACAGTAATACTGAGTATTTTCACTTGCTCCTAATTATGACATAATTACAGAGAGATTCATCAGGTGGTAATATTGATTGCATCTGTGCATTCCTGCAGACTTTATCCACCATTGTGTATATTTCTGTTGCCAGACCATCCTGCGACAGGGCTTCTCTCTTCTTTTCTCTTCTTCACCCCTTTGCCCTATTCTACCTTTTCCTTCCGGTCGTTAGGCCTTTTGCTTTTGCTGCACATGCGGTAATGTCTACAAACAGAGAGGTCTTTGTGTTGGGAGAGGGGGCAGAAGAAAGAGGTTCGTGTGTGTGTGTTTGTGAGGATTTAGTGCCATCTATGGCAATGTGGGCATTTTATTTCTGTACTAAAAAAGTTTGTCTTATCCACAAAACTTCAAAGAGCTGTTTGCAGTTGAGAATCAGTTTTAGGGTTGTGCCTAGACTTAGGCTTAGATTAGAGCTAGATAATGTAGATCTGTGAACGTCCTTCCAACCATAGAACGATAACTGTGTGAGTGTGTGTGTGGTGATGGTGGTGGGATGTAATGGGGTTTGAAGCTTTTCCTGTACTTCTAATGAGCTTCGATGAGCAACAAGCTGGCACTGCCCTTGTTAGTGAGGCCACAGAGGCACATGCAGTATGTAGATACACGCAAACACATACACACATGCATGTAGTAAGTCATGCATACAGCACACATACAAACAAATTGCAACCCTGAGTCACTGACACACAAACACACACACACACACACATGCACGCACACACACAGTTGTCAGCCATCTTGTTAGCTGTGCCATTTCTGCATTTCACCAGCCGTCTGTGCAGTGTTTGTGTACTTTATGTGTACATGGCTGCCATAGCTGGAGGCTAGCATCTTATCTTTTGATGGGTCTGATGTCTAGGGGTTAACCATTACACACTCACACACACACGAACAATGTCTGTACGATACGAGT
The DNA here is from genome assembly GCA_030770545.1 of Macropodus opercularis. NCBI lineage: Eukaryota > Metazoa > Chordata > Actinopteri > Anabantiformes > Osphronemidae > Macropodus > Macropodus opercularis. The sequence goes on from CM061089.1 coordinate 14,973,005, forward strand.
AAGGGGAAGGAAGTTTGAGTTTCTTTGTCCTCTCATTCCATCTCATTCCGTTGTGTGTGCGCGTAAAGGGGCATTGTTTGAACGAACTCATGTTTAAAACCACAGATTTTTTTTAGAGAAGATTAAAAACCAGCACGATAAAAATCGGCTCCCCTGTTCATTTTGCCTAGTTCAGCTAAAGATCAGAACAGTTTGATGTGCACAAACAGCCATACAGAATGTCTGCCTAGAGGAGCTCAGTTTTCAGCGGCTGATTTCTGCAGCAGAAACAAAAAAAAGATGTTCACCAGTGCTCATTTTGAATCCACACCAGAAATAGAATGAAAATAGTTCACCACTGGGTAAAAACTGCATGTGCAACTAGAAAGTACTGTAGTAGCACAGTAGTAAGTGTTTTTGCCGCATCCCCTCAGTTTCTGCATGTTTAGTGTTCATTCCTATCAGTTGGATGTTCTTTGTTGCTGTAGATGCTTGTATTGGACATAACATATGCACCTGAACATATTTACTTGAAAATATCCTTGAGATTGTTGGCTGACCCTTGGGAGGCACTCTGACAAAGAGAATCAATTTTAGTACTAAAAAGATTCATTTGATCAGCCCTGAGAGAAACCCAGAGTTAATTTGTTTCCCTACTCACAGAAGGAGAATTAAGCCAACATGGACAACATTTTTTTACATTTGTACAAAGTGTACATATTGGCATGTTGTTGCATAATGTGAGTAGCGTATGATGAAGGCAGACTTGACAAAATGTGCGTTTATTGTTGTCTGTCACAGTTAATCAACACCCACTGAATATACGGACTGAAAGCTCTAGAAGTGCTATTAAGTTGGCCTTGAGTTTAGTCAAGGAATAGGTTTACAATGACAAACATAAACCCTGTCAGAATAATGTGTATTTAAGTATTGCACTTTATAAAACTAAGAGAAAGGGCAGAGATAACCTGAAATGAAGCATAAAAAGAAGTTCTTAGCGCAATCCATTTCTCATTTCTCTGATGTAGTGCCCTTTATAAAACTGTGGGAATGGGCTCCAGATCCATGTGAACCCTAACCTAAAGTAAGTAAAAACAGACTTGAACGCCTTAAGACTTCTGACTTCAATTCAAGGCATGTTCTAATGCGGTTGTGACATTTGGACGTGACGCTTCTGTAGCTTGACACTAAATGCAGTAGTTTGCTGCTGGTGTTATGATCTCTTGGTTATTCATCACAGCTCAGTGTAAGTGAGGTGGTGTTTCAGCGGCCATCCTCACCCCTCGGGGGCCAAACTGAGGATGAGCAGGAGGGGTGTGAGTGCGAGGGGGTGTCAGGGTGAGTATCTCCACTGTGTCAAGGCATGTTGAGGAATGCAGGCATTTCTAAACGGTGTTGTACACAGTTTAAATCATTGCTAGGTTGTCGATCGCTACTGCCAGCTGAAGATTTGTCGAATTTGTCCTCCAGGATAGAACAGGAGACAGTAGCGCATTCAAATCGCCACACAATTACCCCTCACCCTCCACCCATCTTGAGTTTACCCGCCATGCTCCAGACATGTGTGGGGCATACTAAGCAGATAACAGAAAAGCAATGAGAGTAACACATTCAACTCCGATGCTGATTTTATGTGTGGGAGTGTGGGGGGGGGGGGGGGTTCTCCCTCTGCAGCCATGCCATTCGTTTTGATTGTGTGCATGTGCGTGTCTCTCGGTCCACAGCAGTGTGGGTGGAATAGAAATTATACATGGGTGGGTGGAAAAGCAGAGAAAGAGGTGGGGGGAGAGCAGAGAGGCAGGGCGAGGGAGAAGGAGGGGGGATGAAAGAGAGAGAGAGACCGACAAGGAAGGGCAATCTAGCGACAGCTACATTCTGTAGCGGTTTGAACATTTGAATGCCATCAAGCTTTTGCCGCTTGTCTCCCTGCATGGGTACACACACGCACACACACACACCCGCGCACCCACACTCACACACATACACACATATTCAACAGCTGATGGCAATGTGTACTGAGGCGCGCTCTCACATGCAGTGCTGAGGATTACTTATCTCTTCCTTCATGGAGCAGCAAACTTTGAGCTTGGATTCTGAAACGGCCACTGATCCTGTGAGTAAACGAACTGCCTGTGTATGTGTGTGTGTTCATGGGAAATGATGTGCGAGTGTGCGTATGTGTGTTTCCAACCTTTAGTTGATCCCACTGGTGACTCCTTGCTTCTGTCGCATACTCTACAGTGATGCTACAGGGTCGTGACTGTGTTGAACCGATGCTGCCTATTTTTCAAGTCTTACCAAACTTTTTTGTCCCAAATTAGACAGCGTTTATAATCACTGCTCTAGTTTTGTGTTCATGAAATTTAGGAAGAATTAAGTTATTATTAAACTTTAGTTGTAAGGCCTATCTCTGGAATGACAAGCACGTGACCCAAGCAGACCAATCATCAAACTCATTTTGTCTCCGTTGCGTGAAAGGGGAACCTGTTGATTCTTTGGTTCAAACCATTAGACCAATCCAACAGTAGAAACTTTATTTATTGTTGAAATGTTCAGCGAATTCAAAAGTAATTTTATTTTGAAGAAAATTACTGAAAGCTAGATGTGATATATTCTCATATATTCAGAAAGGAGCATGAGCCGTGGTTCTACTAACACAGCAGTGAGAAAAGCCAGCTGACAACACACAAACACACACACAGACATAAAAAAAAAACTCATTCAGCGAATAAGTTGCTCAGATGCTTAAAGATAAGAACCTGCCACAAATGCCTTGTTTTTGCTCCATGTGTTCTGTGTGTGTGTGTGTGTGTGTGTGTGTGTGTGTGTGTGTGTGTGTGTGTGTGTGTGTGTGCGTGCGTGTGTGTGTGTGTGTGCGTGTGCGTGTTCCTCGTGATATCCCCTGGGAGCAGAGAGTGTTGGGGCAGCAAAATCAGATGACAAGATGGAATCAACACTGTTCCTGTACATGAAGCACCTCAGGAAGCCAGAAGTCACATCACACTTGGCTCCACGGTCACATAAAAACAAGTCCTAGTCTTCATTTTCATCAAGTGCCAGATGGGTGCAGTTTACCACATCAGCACAATCTGACAGTGTCATGGGTTAGGTCAGTCACAGGACTGCATATTAAATTAACTCACAGAGACAAGGCCAAACACAAGACAACCAAAGCTTTGGTTTGTCTTAGCTGTAAATTGCGTCAGCCTCTTGGTGAAGTTCCACTTTGTGGCCACTGTTTGATGTTTACGTTTTCTGATTGTTTACCCTCTCCCCCTTCGCTTTTTACATAACTCTTCTATACATGTACTATATGCATGATGATGCACCAGCTGCATTGCCAGCAGTGACACATTAGAGTCATACTACGGGAAATTACATTAAATAGACATGTGACACTGGGAATTGTCTTGGAAACAAGAAACAAAAAAATAGTCAAGGCAGTCAACAATGTGCAGCTGTATCATAAAAAGTAATGTTTTTGTCTGTAATTAGATGTATGTGTGTATTTTATAGGTGCGTAACCCAGTAGAAAGCGTGAACATCTCATTACAGATTTACTGTCGCTCAGTGAATAACAGGACAGATATGAGAAAACCAAAAACGTTTTCTCTTGCTCAGTGTCTCTACTCAACAACAACAACAACAACAACAACAGAAGAGGGCAGTGTTGAGTTTTGGTGGATTTCCGTACAGAGAAACAACAACACTGAACTTCTGCAGTAACGCATGGTTCTTTTGACAGAGGCAGAGTGGACATGGGTTCAAAATCCCTCCATTTTATGCTACTTAGCTGTTGGCTCTGTTGCGTAAACCAATCAGTTGTCAGAATACTTTATTGTACTTTTAGGTCCTATGTCAAGATAGCAAATTCTTTTATACCCCCCTCTCTTCTCTTTGTAATATTATGATGAGCAGTGTTGCAAATCACTGAGCTGAGGTGTTTATGGCAATATTATAAAGTTATCTCAGGTTTAAATCACTGAATTATTGAAAGACGTTTTTTGTTATGCACCTTGTGATATAATAACCTAGATATAATAATAAGAGTGAAACAGAAGATGTCTTGTTTTATTCAACAGTACAGTATTTTCATATTCGTAGATTCTGAACGTTGACATTGAAAGTATTGTGGACAAACCTTAAGACGCAGTTTCTAATGTAGTGATTGTCAGTCAAGACAGCACAACTCAGTACTAACTTCTAACATGTGCACCGCATGTGTGTGAACGCACACAAGGTTGTGTCTGTCTGCATGCACTGCCCTGTTTTCCTTACTGTCATCTGATATCTGTTTGTCTTTTATGTTGGACTTCCCTAGAAAAGACTCTGATCTAACATACACACAAAGAAAACAGAGTTGCTTGGCTAGACCGCAGGAATTAGGCTAAAGAGGAGAGTGAGACGTGAAATGTCTCACTCTCCTCCTCTCTCTTCTCCCTTTTTTTTTCCCATCAGGATGTGGAATTGGCCAACTTCAACTTTGTCATATCCCTCTTGTCCTTTGCTGGCACGCTGCCTCTCCTCTCTTCCTCTAGGTTGAAAGGCGCTTTGAGCTGAGCTTGAGCGCAGGTTGCTTATACACCACTTACATGTACAGTTCATCCCAGCCTGTCAAAGATGTGTGAAAAACCAGTGGGCTGTTCCAAAACAAAGTAGACAAGGTTTAAACAAAGTGGCTTTACTGGTTTCTGGGCTGCATTGAACTAATCAGATGAGCCTGGCAAACTGGGGTGATTCAAAAATTAGGATTCCACTCTGTGGTCTTTTTAGCACTAGCACCGCTGGTAATTAGTGCTTTGGCAGCGCCTTCAACCTCCCTTTGTGTGTGTGTGTGTGTGTGTGTAGTGGTAGTCGGGGGGGGGGGGGGGGGCCTGAGCTGAAGCTGTCCCCAATGTTGCTATGATACCAGGATGTGGAAGGTTGACATTACCTTTAACAACAATATGGCACAGCAATCTGAGCACTCTGTGGCCTCAAATGGTACTTGTACTGCTAAGAAGCAGGCAGTGGAAATGTCCTGGTTTTAGTCAGTAGTCTTTAAAGTGACAAGCTTTCATTAAAAACAGGGCGAGATCACAAGCCTGACATCACTTTGAATGTTTCCTGGTTTCCTTACATTGTTACAGCTCAATGTTGATGTTTGTCATTATTATGGATAACAACGGCTTCTTCAGAGAAATATTGAAAATAAATAAAGTCATAAGAGAAATGGCAAAAACAAAAGTTTTCAGTAACTGGACTACAATTTAAGTTGTTTGGTTTGTTATTCTACACAGCTTTGGAGTTTGGTGCATCTCCAGTGAGACTAAAGAGCTATAGAAGACAGTTATAAGCATAATGTTTTATAAGTCAGATGGACCCTCTCCTCATGAAACAACTGTCACACACTAATAGCATGCACTGAAACACAGCACTGTTTATTTGAATCATAAATCAGAGGCAGCATCAGAAAGAAGCAAGCTGTGCTGCAGTGTAGGTGAAGGTGTAACAGGAACTTTACGCCATATGCACAAATTCATTTTGCTGTGTGTGCGCGCTTGTGTGGGGCACACACTGGAGTAGGCTGCTCTGTCCTCCGAATTGCTTCAACTGACCTTTTTAACCAATCTGCACAATTTTATCAAATCTTTATAAGTTAAACGTCGTTAAAGGTCTTCTTTCTATTTGACTGTAGCACAGTGAGCAAGAAATGTGATTCTTTTCTTAAATCACTACAAAAATGTTTGGTGGAGTTGAATTTGATCATACCGAAACCTGCCTAACTGTGATTTGTAGGAGCTGGAGCAGGGTGGAGAGATGGGGTTGTGTTGCATCGTGATTGGCAGGCTGACCTTTGTTCCCTCCCCTTCTCGTTAACTGCTGCCTGATGGGGGCGTGTCACTATGGAAACGGAGCTGTGTGTGTGTGTCTGTGTGTGTGTGTGTGTGTTGGGGAGGTGTGCGTCTGCGAGAGAATGGAACTTCCTAGTCAGCCTGTGAGCTTGGTGTGTGGAGGAGTGTGCGTTTGAGAGAGAGAGGGCGAGGTGTGTAACGTAGGAAATGACATGCAACGGTAAAAGTCAGACTCACTCCTTGCAACTTTGGCAGATATACGTCAAGCTACGGTGTGTGAGCCTGACCCAGACATGGCTCTATGTCAGCAGTCTGCGTGAATTTCGTGCCCGAGATATCCTAAAGAAGCTCCGTCAGCATCAGTGAGCACGTGTGTGTGTGTGTGTGTCTGTGTGAGGTTGTGTGTTTGTGCGGTCCAGATATGTAGATTGAGCAGTCGGTGGGTTTTTCTCCTCTGTGAGAGGAGGGAGCAGGATGAGCCTGAGGAAGAGGCTCTCCTTCAAGCGGGTCTGGAACTTCAATGCAGTAAGTAGCCCACACTCTCTTTCACGCACAGTGGTGGCGGTTTAGTAGTAGCTTTTATGACTCAAATGCACAACTTGCTTCCTTAGTCCTGTACTCGTCAAGTCATTTATTTGCTTTTGTCTGTACACATTGGCATTTATGGACTTACATCCAGTGCTGAAGTCAAATACCCACTAAAGTGAGTTTAATAACAGTGAAAGACTGGAAAATGTTAGCAGTCGCAATGGTAATATCAGCATCACTGCTTTTATGCACCCGCTGTACTTAATCCCCCTGTTTAGGTAAGACAGTAGACTGAGAATGCTGAAACAATAAAGAGGAAGAGGAAAGGAGAGGGAGAGTATGTACATACACTTGAGAAGGCCAAGGGGTCTGTTTCTCACAGTAAAGCACACAAGAAGATAGAGAATGCATTAGTGTTGACCATAAGGCAGAATGGGGACAACATACTGTAAGACAGGGAGAGGTTTGGGATCTTAGGAAACATCCTGTAGCTCCTGTAGTTTCCAAACAATCCTTCCTGATGTGGTTTGTGTAGAAAGGTAAAGCAAGACATGAAATAATGAAACACTAACAAAGGTTCGAGGCGGCTCCAGGCTGTTAGTCTTCCTCTTAAAGCCAGATGTGTTTTGGTTCAGAGCAGAAGATGAGAATGCAAGAGGAAGAGAAACAGAGGTGAAGACGGGAGACAGGGATGGAGGCAAATAGAAGCACAGACAAAGGGTGTCTTGCTTTCTTTGAGCCGTATGACTTTTCACCTCAACAAATCAGGTTTGTACTGTATGTGTGGGAAGTGGAGAGAAACCCCAGCTGTAAGGTGATGGAAAGGTGAACTGAGTCAGCGTTTTCGTTTCTTAATTTAGCGTGTTGACAGGCCAGGTACTGTATTTGATCAGGCCGTGTTGCATTTACATCTTGTCCTCTCTTCTGTCTGTGTAACGGTGGTGCCTTCAAGGCAGCGAGCCAAGTAAAACAGACATTTATCAGCTACTCAGCCTCTGAGTCACATCTCCTGCGTGGCTCTATTGTAGGAAAACAAATATTATCTGCATTCCTTGCTTCACAATAGAGAGTGGAGACTGATTCCTGTGTGTATCACAGGGATTTAATATTTTAGAAGTGGTAATCGAGGATTTCATGCTGGATTGAAAATAGTCTGTTGGGATGTTGCGATTCCACTCAGCTCTTACTAAGATTTTTATTAATTGATTTTAGTCTGGTATCATCTTCTTCAGAAAGTTATTTTCTTTCTTTTGCAAATACATTGACAGCCGTTTCCCTCACACGCTCCTACCTGAAGATCCTCGTTTGACTGTTGGATCAATGAAGCTAATGAGCTTGTGGACCTCATCCTTTCCTCCCTGAGTTAAGCTACGCTAAGGCTAAGCCGTTTCATGGCTGCCAGGCCTGGCAGGGTGACCCCGGCCTTCTCAATGGCAGCCACTATTCACCTCACATTCAAAAGTAAACACACAGGCACGCACACATCGAGCCCGCTGGCGCAACAGCTTCCTCCTCAGTTCGAAGGGAAATTTGTTGTTGTGAATTCTAAGTCACCTTTGAAGCACAGCGCGTGTGCGCTAGTTGTTCTGGTATAGGTGTGGTCTCCTACAGTGATGACAGAGTTTACAGGCACACAAGCAGACTTCTAGGAGGTATGTTCAGGGATGCTCCATTTTGCAGTTAATTCAGTATTTTTTTTATGTACACACATTAGAGTTGAATGTCATTCCTTACCAAAGCTGGCGGTTCCAGCTGATGGAGCCAGGAATAGGTTCCTGTGGTACAGACAGTGTCGTCTTTGTGTGTTTGAGTGCGTATGCTCTCCCTGACAGTTTCTCACACAAATAGATACTTTTTATTCACCCTGCCAAGTGTTACTGGCTGCTCTGTGTCTCATCTTATAAAACAGAATGTCTTTTTCCAGGAATCATCATCCATCTAGACACACACACACACGGAACATTTGAAAGCACTAATATTATGATAACAGTGAGGGTGAAGGGCTGTAAATTGTGCCCAGTGTTTAGCCATATTTGAACATTCAGGCTTCATAACACATAAAGCTCTTGGTACAGCTAACAGAGCAGCTGGTTGCAGCTGTGGCCACACTGTGACCAACCACTCCCTGCATATTCACACATACAAACATAAACAGGCCTGGTGTGTGGCTACAAGGTGGGATTTTATGTTCAGGGAGACGTAAAATCTCACCTCCTACATCCTCCTCTGTAAACAAGTTGTAACCTGTAGACAGAGAAATTTGTGATTTCAACCACACAACAACAGTTTGACACAGGGCAGCGGATCATTTTATCACGACTGGTCAACAAAGACACGATGCAACAGCACACTGCCACTGAATTGTCTGTATCATCATCATTCATAACCCTCAAACGCCTAAACAGAGACACACCCCAATCTAACGTGTGTGTGTGTGTGTGTGACATGAGCACCAAAAAGTAGCCAGCCATTTTGCTTCTATTGTGTAAATAAAAGACAAGATGTGAATTTCTGTGTGCTCTCCCCCCCCAAAAAGCTAAAAAAAACAAACAACTGCAGCAGGCATGTGTCCTGAAATGTAATAAAACTATTCCCAGCAATGGCTGACCTCCTAATGGACTCTATCTGAGACAGTCTAAATGGGAAATTAATGATGTGTTGACACGGTAATTGATGAAAAGAAGCCATTTGCTACAGCTCTGTGTGAATTCACAAAATTCATAACCACACACGTTCTGAGGTTTTACTTAGAACTTTTTTCCCCTGACAAAAATGAGTTCACCATGAATCGCTGACAGTATCTGTGCATTTACTGTATAATTGGGACATACATACTATATACTACTGTATATATACTATACTGTAAGTGGTAATGTAGAGGTCAAAGAGTTTGAAAGGAACTGAGTCTATGTTAGACCTTTGTAACAAACAGTGGGTGAGAATATCTCTGATTTAGGGATTTTCTTTTATCAAGACTATAATATTTTCCAGCTGTGGATATGGGCTTGGGGAATGGAGGGAAAGTCTGGAAAACCCCAGTCATTCCTTGTGGGCTATCAGGAATGGTCAGGATCAGCCAGGAAAGGAGGGGAAAACATCACTGGCTTTACTGAGGAAAGGATGAGGGGAGGGAAGGAGAAAGCAACTCTGGGACGAGTGAAAGGAGAGAGAGACAAACAACAAAGAGTGTGATGACTAGAAGAAAAGAAGACAGAACAAGGATAAACTTCAAAAGTAGCTTAGGGAGAAGTTAAGGGAAGAAAGGAGATGAGAGGGGAGTTGGGGCCTTGACCAAGGGCCAAACCGCTCCACCACAGAAGACGTCTGGAAGTGATCACATTGGAGCTGAATGGGGATGGGGGTGAACACATACACATGGATGTAAAGGAATGCACCACACATACATAGGACATCTCTAACAGATGTTGACCATGCGCATACTGCATATATTTGAAGTTTCACTCATACGAAATACACAGCATGTTGTAAATCACAAATGAAACGCACACATTATACATGCTGCTGAAATGTGTGAGAAGTGAAATGTGTTAGGATCAGCTAACCAGTTTCCACTGTTGAGGTCTCTGCCTGTCATTTTTCCTGCCTGTCATTTTTCCTGCAGTAGTTCAAACCAACGCTGCTGTAAAATCACATCAAATCTCTTTTCGGCGTACAAACTCCAACCTTTACTCAACCAGGGACAGGTCTGAAAAGGCTAATCCCCGAGATTACCCTGTAAATGCCATCTGGCCGGGACAAACGGACAGACGTTAGGAACTGGTCGAGATGATGCACATGAATCGAACCAGTACATATGGTGCTCAGGAAGTCAGCCTAATTAGCCTTACGTAGTGTACATCGACATCACAGTGTGTTGAATAAGTCTTTTTGCTTCTCTGGTGGAGTGTGAAACAAGACCAGAGCATTTTTTTTGTTCTTTATGGTGTGAATTTTACAGACTCTTCATCTGTGGAAGCTAATTAAACAGCTACTCGAACCATCTACTGTAACGTCTATTCAGTTGTGGTAATTTTGTTTAACACTAAGATCAACTCCTGCAAGTAGTGAGCTTGTCTTAGAGGTAACTGGAAATCATATGCATGTGGAATTGATTAGACACTGAAATGCTCACCCCTGTGTGTATGTGTACTTTATGAGGTCACACAATTCACACATTGCTTTCTGGACTAGAGCCAAGCCATGAACTCCAGGGCACTGTGTGTAAACCCGTGCGATAAAATTCCTGAAAGGTATAGGTCAGAGGACGAGTATAAAGCTCTTTCTAAAGTTTTGAGTGTTCCAAGGAGCACCATGCCCTCGTTATCTTGTAAATAAGATAAATATAGAAATAAATAAGAATAAATAAGAACCAGGACACTTTGTGGAGTTATCCAGAATATATACGGACTAAAACATGTACTACAGTTTCCAGCTGTCTGTTTATAATAGGCTGTGCGTAGGATACCATGTAGCCATGTTTTTAAGCAAGGCCTCTCCTATATTGTTCATTAAAATCTCCATATGATACTGAGAAACTGCTACCTTCACCCATGTGCAAGTTATCCATGCAAACCCACTCTGTTATGAATGTTGGCTTTTAAACTATGCCAAAATAACAAATTTGCTTAGAATTTCTTATATTATATATTTTTTCCCGTTTCAAATGGACAAATCGTTTTGGCTCCACAGATGAACCCTCTGCACCATAAAGGGCCCAACGTTTATGACAGAGAAACTTTACATTTTCTACGGATGCCCTAAAGGGACAAGGACATTTCATGTGGACGGGATAATATCTGGTGCGCTACACAAACGCTGATACATCTGTTAGTTACGTTTATATTATATTTTGGAGTCAATTAAAAACATTACAGCGCTGCTTGCTAGTCCTTATCAGAACATTGTGACCGAACGACATCTGACGCAACTTTTCAAGCCTTGTAAAGTGACTGTCTATGAAAAACCGGCTGTTTTCTGCGGTGGCGTCACGCAAGTTGCGCCTCGAGTCGCTTTCCCCCGGATCACAAAGCAAAAGAACACACGACGCGTTTCTACGTGATGACAGCGACGGGACAATTTGTGAAATTTATGAAAAATCTAATTATGTATGAACAATCGTAGTAAAAGCTAAATAAGGGCACTGGCGTCTTTTACCCAGCTTGATGTTGTTAATGGCGATCACTTTGTGTTGACGTAATTGTATCACGCCGTCAAATGTAGATTTGTTTAATTATCAAGTTACTAATCTGTGAACTTGATTATTACCCAAATGCAGTTTATATGTGAAATCAATTCAGAATCCAGATTGTGCGCACGAAATACTGGGGTAGAAGCTGTTTCATGCGCACCAGAAACTTTCTTGCGCGCAACAGAAACCTTTTTTTTTTCTTCTTAAACATGTCCCTTAATGGGCTCCGTAGTTTCACTATCGGCACCTCAGTCCATCCTAAATCTGCTGGAGGCAGGAGAATGTGACGCTGTTGCAGATGTTTTTTTCTTGCATGGTAAGGCGTTGATGCATGTTTGTTGAAGTCTTAGTGACCCCATTCAGGGATTTCCACTGACTGTTGCAGTGCAGTGGTTTCTGGGGGCCTTGTTTTGGTGCAGAAAGCTGAACGCACCTGGTTCATTTACATTACTTAAATGCGTGATTACATTTCTTGATATGAACAGTGAATTAATTTACCCTGATAAGAAGCTTTTATTTCCAGGCTGGAGACACCTTGGTCTTTGTTTAGGGGTCAGCGTTAGACGTGAAGTCACTGTGTTCAGTGTAATGTAGCCTGGCAAAATCATTTTTTTTTTTTTTTTTTTTGCAGTAATGACATTACAACATTGTCTGACAATAAGATAAGCCAAGAAATATCAAGTCATCTAGGAGAGTCCCACCTGACTGGGGTGACTAATGATGAGGCCAATAAAAGTTAATTCCCACATACAAATGTTCAGTAGAAAATACCTTAAAAGCAGGTCACGACTGTATCTGCCTACATAGTTACTCCACATTCTCGCTTCTTTTCAGAGTCAGTCATCAGCAAGATGAGCCAGACTAGTGACTTCAAAACCCTGAAACAAATTCAGTGTGTTTCAGGATATATTAGTCCGGTATTCTCTGCTGATTGCAAGTCATTTTTGCTTTCCTGTAAGGCTTCGCAAACAGTCCCTTCTGTCTTTTTACGGTCTGTCTTCTTTCTCTCATTCTATATTTTTTTCTGTTTCTTTAATTTTGAGTGTTTTAGCAATAGCTATTTTCACTTACTAATTTTTTCTGTGTTAAATGGTTTCATCCAAGTTAACCGCACCTGGGGTATAAAAACAAACTCTCTTGTATGTTGTGTGCACATTGTTATTGTCATATATCATATGACAATAACATATATGTATATCTCTGGTTCTGGTGTAAGTGAAAAAACAAGTTCCTCTAAAAAATAGAGATGGGAAAAAAAAAAGCTTTTGAATGCGTGAAGGTTGAAATTGAATTGCTTTAAACTGATATAGGTGGTTAGACCCATTGATTGTGAGATATGCAGGCGAACGTCGCACATAGCTGTGAAATTGGGGGTAGGTAGAGCCTCGGTTCCCCCATTCACACACAAACACACAGCATGCCCCACCTTTCTGAGGAGGCTTTCCTGCAGAGCAAGCGCGGTCAGTTCCCCTATGATTCCTCCCACTCACAAAACAATAAGAGAGCTAATCTGACTATCTCATGATGCGTCTGTGTGTGACAATAGGCCAGGACCTGTTAGAAACCCAATCAGTCTGTCTGTGTCTCCATGAGGCTAAGAGTTGCATGTCCTGGCAGCTGCCTCCTGGTTCCTGTGAGCTGTTACGCTGTGTAAGAGTGTGGTGGTGACTAAAAATCCTAATCCATGTATCTCTGTGCTTTCTTACAGTCTGCTGCAGTCTCCGATGGAGGTGAGTCTTTACCATTGACTTTTGCCACAGAGTTTTGTATCACAAAGTCCCTCAGTTCTTTAAATGCTAAAGTCACCAAATAACATATATAGACATACCATACAGTAAATATCCAGGCCTAGTGTGATTGTGTAGGGTTGTGACCGTGCTCGTGATGGATTAATACTATATCTGGCACTTTTTTACTTAAATTCACATAAACAGCCGATAGTCTTGTTCGACCTGCTCAACCTCTGCCCCACCTCTGTCTGATGTTGTCAGACCATTACATGAACACAGTCCCGAACTGGAGATGTGGCACATGAGGACATGTACTGACAAGTTATGGATAGGATAGACGAGGCCTGTAGCTAGAAGACATGCTGACATTTTGATTGCCTGTATTTGTGATGCAGTGATTTAAATTCATGCTGTAGTTTAATATATGAACGATTTGTGTCATGCACAATAGGTTTCTCGTATTAAAGGGCGTTTTCCTCTCCAGTGTCACCTAGTGTTGCTCAAGTGGGGTTTATTAGGTTTTGCATTAAATTTGTCTATTTAAATTTGTAATGTCTCACAATGTGAAATGCTGTGCGATAAGTGTAGTTGTGACTTGACTGTGGCGAGTCTAGTTTTGTCAGTGGACCTCTAATGGTGCTTTAACGCCTCCCAAACGAAATCCAGTTTACAGTACATGGGAGATAAAAGTTAATAGAGAGGTGTGAAAGAAGACACAGGGGTGTGAAACCCATGTTTACAGTCTGAGCCCACATGGAAAGTTGATATGTGGGAGATACAATGGAAAACATAAAAAAAAAATAAAAATGCAGGCCTCCCCTCAGATTAGGAGTCTATGAGTGGAGGTTAAATGTTACTTCAGTAGGGAGGGGACTCGGAAATGTTCTGGTAAGTGACACACAAGTAAGGAAAAATAAAAAACTTTCCCAGAGTTTAAAAACTTCAGTTGTTGTTAACAATTGCCACTTCCTCCAAATGCATTATTATAAGTGTTGTATGCTTTTGCCTTATGATTATAAATACATATTTTCTGAATTTCTAGATGTTTGAGTTGAGCTGTCAGGCTTTTTAATGATGCAGTTACCAAACACGGATCTTTGAGAGCTTGTAGCTGCATTCTGTTGCATTTTGGATTACAAACCTGTTCTGGTCTGAAAACTGAAGATTAGTCCAGACAGATATTCTTTTTTTTTTCTTTTTACCCCTGTGTGTGTCTGTGAGAGTGCAGGTGTGCGGGGGGCTGTAGGCCTCATTAGTGTCAGTAGAGGCCTTTTTGAAAAGCTTCTCATCAATACTGCATGGTGTGTGTATGTGTGTGTGTTTGTGCTCTGGCGTTTCTACTTCCCTCCTACCTCTGCTCTGAATTATTCATCACCTTGAGGCCTGTATGCGCTTATATCATTTACCTGGAAGCTGGTGTAGGTCTGTGTGTGTGTGTGTGAGTGCACACGCAGGTCCGTGTGCGTGTTGCGACCCGACTCTCTCGGGTCTCTCAGGTTGTCAGCCAGGTTGCTCCCCACCAACAGCATCTCTCTGTCTCAGTCCACTTCTTCGTTTGTCCTTCCTCCTCTGTCACTCTCTCTCTCTCTCTCTCTCTCTCTTTCTTTCTTTCTCTTCCTTCCTTCCTGATGGTGTTGATGTTGTCTGCTGTGTGTGTGTGTGTGTGCGCGTATGTTGCCTGTGTCTGACCGTGGTGTGTTTGAGGTTGCGAGGGCCCCTGTTAGGGTGAGTATGGATGAAGGGGCTTGGCTGCCCCTTAGGATTCGCTACCTGCCCCGCTGGCACCACACAGGCTCCTACCAGCTTTACCCAGGTGAGGAGATGGCAGACGTCTAAATGCTTGTTGCCCAAGTAACGAAAATGCTAATCGGCATATAATAAAAATAGATGTGTGGCATGTTGCCAGCTTATGTTTTGTCACTGAAATTCATTGGTTTACTTAAGAAATAGTAACTACCAACCTGTCTTCACAAATGCGGTGAAGCTACTTTTGCGTTTTATTTTATGTTGTGGTCTGAATAGTATTGTGGTTATCGTTTATCAGTCAGTGTCTTCGCTTTGCTCTTTGTTTTCTATTATAAGATAGAAGTGAATCAAATTTGTGTTTAGAAGGAATATAGAGTTAGGACTGAGGCGGTAAGGATGCCTGTGGACTAAATACCATTTTCAAAGTAAGGTCATTCTTTTTATTTCTTACATTATTGTTTTGAATTGATTGTAAAGCCCTTGGTTATATGGATATCTTGTCTGCTCAAAAAGGCTCAGTGGTACATTTGGTTCGATAAACATGGCGGTTTGTGGAATTATACAGTAATAATTAGTTAATTTTCTTTATGAGGACTGTGTGGGTGACTTTGGCTCAGACATGACTGACAGTTAGAAAACGGTCTCATGGCTGTCTTTGCATTTTGATTCATAGGTTGGTGCAGTATGTCCTGGCTGGTTCCCAGAAGCACGTGGAACACAGTTTTTTCCCCCCACTTACTTCCAACGGGTGCAGAGAGCACTAGCTAAATATACAATTGCATGAGTCCAGCAAAAAAAAGAAAAGAGTAATTTATTGCTCATAGTAACTGTAGATTGGTTTGGTTATGACACAGAGGAAAGATGATGATTGAAAATAACGCTTACAGAGAAATGGAAAAGAGATTTTGATAAATGTTCTCATTCACAGCTAGAGATCCCCATTAATGACTGAATACGATTTCTCAGGACTTGTTTACTCTGCTACTTTATACTGAATGAACATCTAGTGGTTTGGCAAAACTAATAAAACCCCCCCTTAGTGTGAAACCTGTCATTGATAGCATGAAACCCAAAAAAATGTGGATGAAAGGAAATCAAACTGGAACTACAGTATCTAATAGTAGGAATTATTGGACTTTGAGTTTATTTGCAGCGTTTGCGTGGTCTCGGGCACCTGACCAGTGATGCTGGCCCTCTGGCTTTTCTTCTATTTTATTTGATCTCAGACACCCATTTTCAATTGATTAGGACTGAAGCTTCTTTATTCTGGTTATTTCTGTGCTTCAGTCTGCCTCCTGATCTTATCTAAACACCGGCAGGGTAGTTTGCACTGTTGAGTGCTAGTGCTGGAAAAAGGTACACTTTCATATACATAAACCTCTTTTATGGGATTTTATGATGCTAAAATAGTGCTTTTACTTACTATGAGTCTCTCAATAAGGTTGGAAGATAAAGTAGTTAAATAGTGGCAGAATCCAACATAAATAGAACTGTTCTGGTCACATCATATATCAAATAAGTTATATCCTAGAGCTGAGATTGTTGCCAGAATAGGAAACAACTGATAACCTGAAGCTCATGGGCATGTCAGCTTTGTATTAAGTGCGGCATTATATCTGTGGAAGTGTGTTACATGGGTGTTGTGCTGCAGAGCATAAAACTAAAGCAGCAGAAAACCAAGAATTGTGTGAGAAGGGGAGCTCAACTGGAAAAAAGAACTTTCTAATCACCTCTATGCTGCATTCAGTGCATTCTACCCTGACTATTTGTAAAAAACCAAATGTCAAAGTGCTTCTACATCGACTTGTTGCTGTGTGTGTTTTTTGTGAGCAGAACTGAACAGCGTGGAGCTGCAGGGCTGCAGCAGCGACAACAGTCTGAACAGTAATGCCAGTCTGCCCAGCGTGCAGAGCCACCGGCGCCACACCGAGAGGAGAGTGGCCAGCTGGGCTGTTTGCTTTGAGAGACTGCTGCAGGACCCCGTGGGAGTCCGCTACTTCTCGGTACTGCAGTGGCACATGACTGGTGCTGGCTCCCACATGCACATGACAGATCTTTATCCTTATAACTATCGTCAGGACGTGTAGCGATGTTGCATAGTCGCATCAGGCTCCGTCAGTAGGATTCTCAGCACTCACTTACAAAACACTTGCAAATGTAAAACTTATTGTATGGGTTTTTTCTTCCTCATTTTTGTGCTGCAGGAGTTTCTAAAGAAAGAGTTCAGTGAGGAGAATATCCTTTTTTGGCAGGCTTGTGAATTCTTCAGCCATGTCCCTGAAAATGACAAGAAGCAGGTAACAGATATGCAGGCACAGAATCTAGCACTGCATACATTTACACCCTTCTAGCAGGAATAAAGTGTGGTGTTAATTAGTTCTTATCGGTCCTCATCTGCTCTTTCCGTCCTATCACCTTGTCTTCTATCCTCTGCCTATCTCCGTCCCCTACCTTCCGCATTTTATGTATGACCCTCCTGCCTTCCCCAGCTTTCTCAGCGAGCCAGAGAGATCTACAATAGCTTTTTGTCCAGCAAAGCCACGACACCGGTCAACATAGACAGTCAGGCTCAGCTCGCTGATGACATCCTCAACGCCCCCCGGCCTGACATGTTCAAGGAGCAGCAACTTCAGGTAGCGTGTACGCCAACCACAGGCTTTATGTGAATGAAGTTGGCCTCTGACCTTTCTCAAGAGGGATGAAGTGAAAAGACACTTTCCCTGAAGGACAAGATTATTAATTACTCATTTCTAAACAGACAATTGTTGAAAATGGACTAGCATTAGAGCACAGACTGCAGGAACTCAGGACTTGAGTGTTTTCACTATTTTCCATTTCCTCCGTTTAGATTTTCAACCTCATGAAGTTTGACAGCTACACACGATTCCTCAAGTCTCTGCTGTACCAGGAGTGTATGCTGGCAGAAGTGGAGGGCAGGCCCCTGCCCGACCCTTATCACATCCCCAGCAGTCCCACCTCCAAGCACAGCACCACTGGCTCCGACCGCTCCAACCTCTCTACACCCAAGAAGGTAATGCCTCTCAGCACCTCAGCAAGCATCGGGTCATAAAGAAACCTAATGGGGGAAGAAGAATTGCTGCAACTGTTACCAAAATAAATACAACAAGGAAGGACAAAAACATTTAAAGGACTTCAAATATCCTGGCTGTTTATACGCTGGATACAATGGACCAGATATCTTCTTCATTTCTTTTCAATGTGTGTTCCAGGAAGACAAAAAGAGCAAATCTGGCCGCTCTTTGAATGAGGATACTCGGGATGACTCTGGAGACAGAAAGAAGGGCATGTTCTTCTCCTGGTCTCGCAACAGGAGCTTTGGAAAAGGCCCCAAGAAAAGAGAGCTGGCCGACTTCAACTACAGTCAGTAATTTTATTTATTTATGACTTTGAAGGCTTTTACTTGGAAAAGTGAACAACTGTGACATTGTTCCTGGTTTGATAACATAGACTAAAGTAGTGATTCCTTGTATGTTTACCCCAAAGCGTCTCAATTCCAATTACACAATTTTCAGACAGACCTTTTTTCAACAAGAACTGTGTCATTTTCAGATTTCCCTGGTAGCAATGGTCGCCGTGAGTCCCAGGGTTCACTGTCTTCAGGTGCCAGTCTGGAGCTGGGGAGAAATGAGGTCAGTCTGCCAAGAGACATCAACTGAAAATCTGTTTAGACATTACGCTAATGGGCACACGGACGCTGACGTCAGTATGAAACAGTTTTGTCTTCACTCTATACCTCCTGCCTGATTTAATTTAGCGGCTTTAGGAGAATAGTTTTTCCATTGCTCATTGCCTATTTCATTGTTTTATTCTTTCACAGACTTATCCCCTCTTTCCTTCCCTTTCTCTTCCTCCAGGGTGACATCTCCCGAGGTGCAGGGTCAACAGAGCGAGGAGGAGGCAGCGCCCCCTTGAGGCAGTGTAACATAACCTTGCCAGATGGTTCATGTTGCTCTGTGCCTCTCAGGGCAGGAGTGTCCATCAGGGACCTGCTCCTGGGCCTCTGTGAGAAGCTCTGCATCAACCTGGCAGCTATTGACCTCTTCCTGGTTGGAGGGGAGAAGGTAAGGGATACTGCAAATAATTTGGCTTTAAACAATTAAGTGTGGTTATGTTTTTTTTACATTCAAAATGAATTATTAATCATTTTTAAATTTACTGACAAATATTTTATCTTGAACTGCTGATAGCTAAATTATTATTTACCTGTTCTCTTTAGTTTAATGCAGGGCTTTTTTTGTTGTATAGGTCAGTGTTTTGGTTCTTTGGCCTACAGCTTTCCTGCTTTGTTTGATCATGCACAAGCTGTAACCAGCTTATAAGGCACAATATGTCAAACATGGAAGCTTCTTTTCTTTGTTTTAACTCTGATTGTGCGACGTGCTTTTGGCATTCAGAGATGTGTGTCCGCCATCTTTCCGGATGACTAAATTTTTTTTTTCAGCCACTCGTTCTGGACCAGGACTGTATGACGCTGTGCTCCCGAGACCTCCGACTAGAAAAGCGCACTCTCTTCAGGTACAGCGAAATGTGTTGTGTGAAATAATATAAGTCGAGTGGCCGCTAATGCTACCGCAACGCAGGCTTACACAAAAAGCGTTTCCGCTCGCTTCTTCTCCAGACTCGACTTGGTCCCTATCAACCGTTCCGTAGGCCTAAAAGCTAAACCGACCAAGCCGGTGACTGAAGTCCTGCGGCCGGTGGTTGCCAAATACGGCCTGCACCTGTCTGACCTGGTGGCCCGCATTGTAAGTGACGTCATCCTGGCTGTCTGTAGATGCACAGAAATAGACAGGCACTCTAATAAACCCGTCTGTGTGATTCAGAGTGGAGAGTCCGAACCTTTGGATCTAGGTCTTCCTATTTCCAACCTGGACGGGCTGCGAGTGGTATTAGATATAGCAGAACACATTCCTGGAAAAGGTAAGGAACAGACACGTGGACGCAGCTTCTGAAAATGATGTTGGCTGGTGCCTCTTTTTTTTTATAAGGAAGTGTAATTGCATTTTCTTTTTCTCGTTTATTATCATTTTATGTCTGATCCTTGTCTGCAGACAAACAGACAAACAAAGTAGCTCCCTCTAAGAGTCACGGCCTGGCCTCTACCAGCAGGAACCAGTCAACAGTAAGACGTCCTTTAGCTTCTTATTCCCATGTTTTTCTTGCTCTGGAATGTTCCATAACTCACAGAATGTTTCCACTTCTTTGTTGACAATGTCACGCTACTAAGTGTCTGTTTGTGTTGTATCAAAAATGAGCGTGAGTGTGTGTCTGTGCCAGTGTTCGGGCTCTGTTCGACTGTATGTATCTGCACTGTTGCTGTGGGGCTGAGAGCCACGTGACAACCTCTAAAGTCCTAAATGTTCCGTCGTCGTGGTCTGCCTGCGGCCGAATGCATCTTTGGTTTGCTGTTTCTCTTTCTTCTTGAACGAACCCACTGGCCCGGCGATACAAGCCCAGCCTCCTCCGTTTGCCAGTTCTCACAACCTTCAAGAAAACCTTCTAGGGATGTGGTTGGTGGTGGCAGTAGCACTTGAGGATTTCATTTTTTTTCCATCTCCCGCGAAGTAGTTGTAGTTGTATAGTACTTGGGTTTGTGTACGTCATCAGCCTACATGTTGTTTGTTCTATATTGATGGAATTTTCACTATTTTAAAAATTTAACAAATTATATGTATTTTTAATTGTAGTCGCATTAACTTGAGCATCTTCACAAAAACATTCCACACCGAAACCTTCTCGTTCACGGTTTGTCAACCCCCCCCCCCTCCATTAGTAGCACCAGTCCCCCGTGTTGCCGTTGCTTGTGCCCGTACCCACACCAACAGGGCTCTAATGCCCCGCTTCGCTCTCCTTGTGGCCCCCAGGGAGAGGACAGGCCAACAGGGAAAGCCGCTTCAGCCCACCCCAGTAGGGAAAACAGCAAGGCTGGGCCCACAAGCAGCCAGCCCTTACCCAACCACTCTGTCTCTCTCCATAAGGCACCGGAGAAAAGAAAGCAGAAAAAGATTAATATAGATGAAGCTGAAGGTAAAGACTGAACAACCTCCTTCTTTTTCGAGTTTCTCTAGCTGTGTTGCTCTGATCTCACTAACCTTTTGCTTGTTTGAAGCTCTGCAGAAGCAGTGCCAAATGCTTTGTAAAGCTAGCTTCACGTAGCACAGTCAGCTCTGCGCACACTGAACATAGCTTTGACTTGTCTAACTGATTAATACCTACCCTCTGTTGCATGCCTTCTAACAACGTGTGAAGTGTTTACCAATCTTTCAAAATGTTGTCTTGGGTGATTATTAATTTATATGTGTGCCTGCAGAGTTCTTCGACCTCATATCCAAAGCTCAGAGCAACCGAGCAGACGACCAGCGAGGCCTGCTAAATAAAAGCGACCTCCAGCTCCCAGACTTTCTGCGCCTGTCGCCAATAGCAACCAACCAGGCTACGCCTTCTCTCTGCAACCCTGAGCCCAGTTGCTCCACCCCTAATTCCCGTAACCCCAGCAACGGCAGCTTCCCTAGTAGCGGTCGTCAGGGCAGTAAGGCGACCGGCAATGACAGGGAAGGAGGAGGCAGCAGCAGCTACTTGCTCAACGCAAGCCACCAGTCCCAGAGCTTGGACTCTGCACTTGGCAGTGGAGGGGCGAGGAAAGCGAGACCACCTCCTCTATTTCCTGGCACCATCTCCCCCATTCATCCATCCCAGCGTGGTGTCTTTCAGAACTCTGGCAGGGGAGAAACGGTGCAGATGCTGGAGGAGGACAACCTGTCTGATCTGACTTTAGTGGGAGAGGGGGACATTAACAGCCCCAGCCTCAACTATGTCACTCCATCAGCCCTGCCTTGCAAACCCCATCCCCGACCCCAACAACAAGCACAGGATGGTCGGCCTAGCTCAGGTACTTCCCCCGTGTGACCGCTGACGAATTTCCAACTTTCACCATTCGCTTTTCACCTGACATCATGCGGGACTGGACGCCCACTGAAGTCAGTTTGAAGTTCCTTGTTGGCCACTCGTGTTCTGTGGCTGAGCAACCCAGAATGCATCCAGATCTTCTCCCTTCCATAATTTAGTGACAGAGCGTCTTCTAATACCTGAATTTCTAAAACCTAAGAAAATTACAGAAGAATTCATTCATCCCCGAGTAAAAATATGTGAATATATTGACAGAATGTAAAATTACAAAATAGTTGCATACTTTATCGCATACAAAAAAGTGTTTGTTTAGTCAAATAGTATATATTTATATATATATATATATATATATATATTGACTTGCTATGGTGATGTATGCACTAGCTTCTTTGAACCAGCATCTGTGGGTAATCAAGAGCATCTTTATGAAAAAGAAAAGGTCAGGCCAAACAAGAGAGGAAAAATGGATGCATTCACGATCTGTGTGGTGTGTATCTGTGAACTTTTGAGTGGACTTGCTGTGGATTTGTCTTTGGAGACGTAAGCTCGAAGACGAGCTCAAGATGAACCGGTGATGATCAGTGCCAAACTACCCCCCCCCACACACACACACACACCTCCAATGTACAGAATCTAATAATGCACTTTAGCCAATTACAGAAAAGACGTCACACATATAAAATGTTTTCTCCAACGTTCCTGCTACAGGTGGTAGAACTGTCATAGGCTCCGAAAACAACTGATGATCTGCTAATGATTACTCGTAGCTGTGTTATTTACCACTTTGAGCTCACAGTATGCTGACATAATGGGCCTGACTCCAAAATACCATCATATGCTGAAGTAACATGAATGCACACAGCTGTTCTTTATCATCCCCAGCTGTTTTCTCAAACCGGTTGCGAGTGCTCGTGACCAAACGATCCGGAAAGCTCTGCACCGACCGTTCGTTGTTCTTTGCACTGCAACACGCGCCTGCTCTTTTCCACTTATCAGCAATCCAGCAGTGTTTTTAGTTGTTCACGCCTGCAGAGGGTTTTATCCAGAGATATGAATCTAACAAATCAAACTGTTTTTATCTTTCGCCTACTTTTCACGTTATCCTTTAGTATAATATGAAGAAAACATGAATTCGTCCCACATCCACAACAGTTTTGTATACACTCACCAGTCACTTTATTAGATAACCATGCTAGTACCACGTCGAACCCTCCTTTTGCCTCTAGAGCTGCCTTAATTATTCGTGGATTCAGGAAATGTTAATGGCTGTAGACGTCTGAAGATGGGTTCACTACAGTCATGAAGAGACAGGCTGAGGCATTTAAATGATGCTCCTTTGGTACTAAGGGCCCTAGGTGTCCTCACACTGTTACACATTAAATGCATAGAGTTGCTGCCATGTGACTGGATTAGATATTCACTTCAACAAGCTGCTGAACAGATGTACCTGACAAAGTGTCTGGTGAGGATAGTCTCTGTGTAGCCTCGTATTGCAGTAGATTTAGAAGAACTCAGTGCAGACGCACGGTTTCTTCAGTTGTGTCAGATTAGAAATCAACTCTCCCCCTGTTCTGTTCACTTGACTGTACTGTCTGTAAATAGATCAAATAAATCTTTCAGACGTTCAACTGTCTCTGTAGATACTGATGCGAGTGGCCTCTTTTCTTTTCTTAGACTTTGTGCTACCTGACTTATTCTTTTGTGCTTCATCCATCATGAGCGTGTGCTTCACATTTGGCCTCGGCACATTTCTGAAGTGGGAGCTGTGTTTACATGCAGCGTTTTATTTACGGTGAAAAGACAGAAGTATTTATAGGCATCCACGTAGTTAATTTGAAACAGAATCCCAGTTGGGGATTTGCCACTGATTAAAAATAAGTTATGCTTTAATAACAGAGCTAAAATGATGATCTTTTTTTAAACACATTTGTTTATGTTAGAAATTATGACAGAGGGTTTTTTTTTCTTTTTTTTTTTTACCTTACTTGATATTCTCCTCTCTCTGCTGCCTCTTGTGAGTGTGTTTGTGCAGAGGACAGGGCTTTTGTTTTTGGGTACAAAGGCTTTTGGGGGGACTGGGCTATTAGCTATGCATGGGTTCTCCTCTGCTCAGCGCCTTGTTAGGCGAGCTTTGTCATGCTGGGCTCTTCGAGAGTTCACCAACAACGGTAGCTCCTATTTCTGCCTCTGTTTCTACCTACACATTAATTTCCACTTCACACTTTCATGCTCACGTGAAAACACACACTTCTGTGTCTTTGCATCACGTGATGATTTTATTCGAATAATTCATATAGAATTATCTGAAATTGTATCTTCTTGTTCCAATCGGTGCCCCTCCACCTTATACATGCATGCACGCACAAATTGCTTGACTGAGTGTGATGTATGAGTCTGTAGGGCTTTAATAAGTGTTTACCAGAAGAATCTGGCAGAGACAATGTTGGGAAAATAAATAGGGGGAAAAAACAAAACAAAAACCCACAAAGACATGGATCAGAATTTTTGAGGAATCTAGATACTCAAGTTGTCTTTGTAGTTTTATAGATTTAGAAAGTAATGATCACTAAAAAAAAAACTTTTAAAACCTCTATTTTGTCAAATGCCGTTTAGGGAAATCTTGCTCCAGGAGCCAGTGCATCTTGGTGGACTTGGGGAAGTGGGGGAAGCTCTTTTCACAAACGCTGTCGAATGATCACAGTTTTGGCTCAGTGTTTCCACTCGGAGGACGCTTCGAGGCCTGTTGCTTATATCCACTGGCCAACAAAATAATGATCTCCCAGTGCTTCAGCACAGATTGGCTTCTTGTCTTAAATAGCTCCATCTGCTGGTGAGCAGAGAAACAGAGAAAGTAACAGGGGCATGAAGGAATCTAACAAATCAGCTGAAGACAAAGTATATAGGAAATATTTAGGAAATGTGTAGTTCTAATTGTGTCATAACTAAAGGCCCTACACATACACATATATGGGTAATGTAGGCACCAGGTTAGCAGCAGAAGAGGATGGAATGTGTTGAGTCCTGGAGCAATAACTAAATTTCCATCATTCTTGCATCCATGTTGCTTTTATCACAGATCACTGTCTGACTTACTCTCAACCAGCAGATGGCAGCAGTGTGCACATCATGTCTTTCTGCTCTCTGGCACATACCACTCACTCTCTCCCATGATGTCACAACCAAGAACAGTCTGGGGAATATCTGTCACTGCCACAGTTTTTGCACCGACTACCAGCTGCGTGCGCCTCGGAACACTTGGCTGTCAGTGTGTGATTTGAAAGTGAATAATAACTTTAAATTGCTTCATCACACAAACGGCCAACGCGTTTTATTGCGGTTTCAGTTTGTCGTCTCGTTTTCTTTAAATCTTATGTCTCATTGCAATTCAACAAAGACTTTGGTGAGTGATCATTGCATGTGCACCCTTTGCTGTGATTACGGGTGAGTGTGCGGTCGCATAGAGTGTTGTGCCATCTCTCTGTTTTAAGCAGCTTTTTGTCCCTCAGGTAAAGAGAGAGACAGGTGGAGAGCTAGAGGAAGAGGGGGGAGTTTCAGAATGCCCAGTAGAAGAACACCTTTCAACCCCATCCCTCCCTCTTCAACTCCCCCGCCACCTCCACCGCGGCCTCTCCCTCGTTCACGGCGAAAATCCAAGTCGCCTTCATCCCGCTCACACCGCACAACTTCGAAATTAGCCTTGGACTTGGATAGAATTGAGGCCACCTCTATACCAGTAGACACCAGGGAAATCCGCAGCGGGTCCAGAGATCTGAGAGGATTCAAAGACTCAGAGCTGGACAGGAATTGGGAGGGAGTGGCCTTAGAGCTGCATTGCCGTGGCAGCAGGATGAGATCTGCTGTGTACCAGACTTCAGACCTGCCCTCTATGGTCAAAGCCAGGCGACAGTTGGACCAGAGGGAGGCCAAAGGGCAGATGGACAGGAGTAAATTGAAAGCAACATTTGTTTGAGGAACTGATGTTTTGCTGACTCTCAGACTGTCTGACCTTCCCTTTGACTGTGACCACACTGACTGTCCATGCAGCAGCTATAACATTAAAGCTGAGGTAGCTGTGCAACTGCTCCCATAACCTACGGACAGCTGCAATGCCAAGACGGCAAGATGACATACTGTCCAAATTCCAAACTACGTGCTTCTTTTGAGTATGTGATGCACATCAGTATATTGTATGGTGGCTTACAAGGTCCAGTTATATGAACAACCTACTTTCCTACTATCTGTCTTTTGTTAGACTCCCCCTGTCTAGTAAACACCCGCTTTTTCTCACACCCCTATTTGTAATAGAAGACAATAGAGTTCCTGCTAGAAACGTATAGTCTTCAAACCTAAATGAAATTATCTCAGAGGCGAGGATCAGACTAGAGCGAGACCAGTTGATGACATAAAGCAAATAAATCAGTCATGGGACACTGCAGCAGTTGTAATTTTATTTTATTTTTTCCCATAAACTGTTGCCTACCTACCATCTCAGTTACAATTAAATCATTTGATGCAATGCTCACCTTTTCATTTCCTTTTACTACAACAGATTGTTTTCCAGGCAGTTCTGTACCACAGACCAGTGAAGTGAGTCAATCTGAGGATAAATGCTGCTGAAGCTACTTCATCTAAATCAAGTTTAACCACAAGAGGAATAAGCCAGTGTCTTTATATCCCTGTTCCTTTATCCTGGTCCTTTATTGGGCCATATAAAAGTATTTTCACGAGTGGTAAGTATTTATTTATTAACATAAAGCCGCGCAGCTCATGTCGAATCTCTCCTTCAACACCCAGCGTTTACAGATTATACGGGATTAGCGGCTCCGTGGGATCCCCGTCTAAACACCTCGATGAGCACCAGCTTCACCAGTTCAGCGAAAGGTGCGCGAGTTATGCGCTTTTAATCCCATTAGCTTGGTCGTAAATAGGCGCTTGACGCGGGATGACAACTGTACTAACCCGGCGAGGCCTCACGGGGGGAGGCGAGCGTCTCAGGTGG
This sequence comes from Macropodus opercularis, assembly GCA_030770545.1. Lineage (NCBI taxonomy): Eukaryota > Metazoa > Chordata > Actinopteri > Anabantiformes > Osphronemidae > Macropodus > Macropodus opercularis. Next base: position 14,999,936 of record CM061089.1, read on the forward strand.
GGGGCGATGGGAAGATTTGGAAAAGTGGCCTCTCTCTCTCTCTCTCTCTCTCTCTCTCTTTCTCTCTTTGCGCGCACACACACACGCACAGCTGCCAGGAACCATGACACAAGATGACGGAAGCAGTTGTCGCGGAGGGACAAGTCAAGTTTAGAGATGGAAAAAAGGTGAATCCCGCCGGTTTCGTCATTTTGAAACACTCGCAGGAGCCAATTCGTAAATTCACCCGTTGTTTCACGCACTTCTTTATAGTGGAGAACTCGGCTCGTCGTGCTCCAGAAGCCGTCTCCGGTCGCAGGTAAGCGCTGAAGAAGTTTAGAATTAGTTAGTCACTAATCTCGCGTCTTTCTGTGAAATTAATCGCAGCTTGTGCGCAGCGCGTAAACGGCGCGTCCGTGTCCAAAATGTTTGGAATGTTGCGCAACACGCGCCTGCTTCATAGACCGATGTGATTAATTTCTTTGAACAATACCATCTTAAAAATATGCAGACAAAACAGGAGTGTTTTAGATTAACGCCGTGGAATTAAAGCTTAGTATTTGAATCGTTTCCAATTTAAAACATGCTCCGTGACGTTTCCATAAGGTTTTATTCCTGCCAAGATTAATAATGAATAAAACAAAACAAACAGGTTGTCTTAGAACACTTTCACTTGACACGCTGTGAAGGCAGACAGAGCTTCTCACCATGCTTACACTGGCTCAAGCTGAGAGGCCTATGTCCTTGAGCAAACTGGCCAACCTGGTGGGAAGACGGTGCTGCCCAGCGTGTGTGTCTGTGAGTGTATTTGTGGCTTCACTTTCACCATCAGCTGTTCCGGCGGATCACTTCATTGTTTTAGGGTCTGTTTTGACAGCCGCGCTCTCTGGCAGTTGCAAAGCAGGGGTTATGAAAACGTGGCCCTTTCACATGGCGTTCCTTTATCAAACTCAAATTGGACGTTTAATATCTGCCAGGTTGTAAAGCTCATTGCTGTGTGTGTGTGTGTGTGTGTGTGTGTGTGTCTGTCTGTCTGTCTGTGTCGTCTGCCCCAGACTGTTTGTCTCTACTAGTGTATAAGGAGAAGAAGAAGAAAAGGAAGGAGAAGGGCAGCGGCCACAAGGAGAGGCTCAATGTAACACTTGAGGTACGTCCACGGACAAGTGTCATTCATCCAACGTGGTGGAAGTGTTTCTAGTGGTATGGCATCACATACCTCAGGCTTTTTATTGCCGTCACATGGAAAAGCCAGTAGACTGTATAATGTGAATTATGAGCGATCATATTAGACTAAATACTGAGTAGAGTAACTTTAAGTGAATATGTTTAAGATAAGGGTAAGTTTTGGGGGGGGGATTCAATAAAATACTTCTCTTCTACTCTGCGCCTTAAGGGCATATGTGGTGTGGAGCCAGGACCTGGTTATGACGGGGTGTCCTACACCCTCTCCATCCTCTGCCTGGCACACACGCTGGTCCTGGGCTTCAACAGCCGAGAAGCCCTGCTGGCCTGGGATGCACGTGTGCGCTACAGTCTTGGGGAAGGTCAGTAGCTTCACCTTATGTGGATGTGACGTTGACCTTTGACCTTTGGTTTACCCATTGGGATATGTGTAGAATACGTTTTGGAACAACATCCTGTGGAAAAGAGGAGGCAAGCGTTGGCTGGAAGAAGCTAGTGAAGCTAAATGGATATGGTGCAGGATGTACGTCGGCTAATTCTCTAATTAACCACCCAGCACGGCATAGATGTTGATATTTAAAAAAAGCAACGTATATAAAAATTGAATCCCATTTTGTGAGTGTGCAGACCCCCCCCCCATCTCTTTTCTAAGAGTTTGAATTATGTGATATAAGGGGCCCTTTTCAGTGCAGGGTTATTGTTATTTCCTCCAGCTATGGCTGTAAGAGTCTTTCTTTACCCCTCTGAACCCCTGTCATTTCTGCAGAAGATGGCAAAATATTTCCGACGAGCTCCTTCGCATGTTGACACACATTTATTCAACTGGAAAAACATTCGACTGGAAGTTTGCAGTGGGCCACTTAACAAAATAAAACTTGCACACACTTTTACTTCAAACTCTGTAAAAACTCTTACTGGGAAGAGTTTTCTCTACTATCCTGAATTTTAAGGACACATTTAAATGGCCTTCATAGCCAGACAGTGAATTGAATTGACGTTCCTCCACCTCTCAGGAAACCCTTAAGACTTTTAATCATATAATCCACAAGAATGAGATTCCTCCATCACCATGTTGATGTCACATATTTATCATCGCCATACCCACCCAACGTTCTGTAAGAGGCAGTGCCATGGGTTGACCTCATTTACTCTTCTAGATCACTTCAGCTCTCTTAAAACAAAAGTTTACTTCATGCCTTGCAGTTTTTCTAAAGGGCTTGCAAAAATTTTTCAAAGCGCAATGATGTTCCACCATCGAGGCGTCGTTTAGTCTTATAGCATTTCATTATGCTGTTTTATATAAAACGTTTGCTGGGCTTTAACACCTATTAGAGTAGATCTCTACCACTGTGTCGTACGTGTATGTGATGCAGCGCAGCATTTGTCTGTGAGACGGAGCGACAGATGTGCGTGTGTTCGTGGGCTGGTGTGCGATATGCCCTGATGGTTTGTTTTTATGTTCCACCTTGATTGTTCTAATGATATTCTTTTTATACTTTGTTACACGCGTTGTCACCTGTCGCTGCCGCTCTCGTGCTCAGTCCACAGGTTCAGTGTCGACGTGGAGCCAGGCACCAAACTGGAGAGCGGCCCCGCCTCCCTCCACCTGTGCAACAACCTCGTGGTTCTCACGAAAGGTCTCCCTCCTGCCATCACCGGCCACTGGAAGCTGTCGGCCTTGCGTCGATACGGAGCTGTTCCAAGCGGCTTCGTGTTCGAGGGAGGGACTCGCTGTGGTGCCTGTGAGTAACTCAAAATACTGTCAAATAGTTTTTAATTTTGCTTCTTTTAGGGACACTTTCATGTTCAATTTCATCAACGTTGACTTAAAAGAAGTTTTAAAAGTTTCTCATATGTGTATAAGATGAATGACCCCCCCCAAAAAAAAGAAATACTTTACTGGACATGCACATGAATTAAAAATGGATCACATCTGTCCCTAAAGAAATACTAGTTGTAGTAGGAGATGCAGGTGGATGAGCGCGACAAAATGAATCACAACATCCATGACAGTGCATTAAACCATTCACAGTGTGTGCAATAATAAGCAGCCAATAACCGTCTGGATGATTTACAGGTACGACTCAACATCTCTCATAAAAACACTCTGTTCCTTTGTCTCCGATGATTACGTTACGCATGCCGTAACGTCATGCGTGGAAGAAATGACTGGGTGTCCAGCAGAGCCTGATCCTGAAGGGACTGGGCATCAGATTGTGTGGTGGCCAGGGTTTAGGTATCCTCTGAATGTCCAGTTGATGTGGGCAGGAATTGAAAGAATGACCAGCAGCTTGACACACACACACACACACACACACACAACAGAATAGCAAGGGAGGTGTCTAATATGACAGTGCGTAACGAGTTGACTGTCAGGAAATTGAACAGATGCTGTGTTTTTGATTTTATCCGCCAGCCTGGAAGTATTCTTTTACGTCCTGTGTAATTCAGTTTTGGACATTTCTCAGGAGAAGGTTTTTGAGTTTCTATATGGATTTATGTGACGTGTGTGTGTGTGTGTGTGTGTGTGTGTGTGTGTCAGTGCAGCCTCATGGCTCCTACAGGAATAACCAAGAGTCTCTGGTTTCAGTGTTCTGATGAGCAACATCTATAAATACCAAACTCCCCCTGTAGCGGACAGTCGGCCAACCGTGGCTTCTCCTTCACTCCATCTACAAATTACCCAGCAGCCACGGGGAGAGCAGAGCAGAGCCGAAACCCTCCGGACATGGTTGAGAAAACCGAGCGTGAGGGGGGGAAGCAGAGAGACGTGAGGGTGTAATTGGCACTTGACGTTCTTTACATTGCTGTGAGGGGAAGCAGAGTGTTGTCTTTACACCGGAACATGTTGCGTGTTGTGTGATGTTTGGTTTGGCACATCAGAACAGATTTACAGCTTTACTTCACGTTTCTTCTAAAGATCGCTCCTCAAACGGCTTCATTAAATGTAGTGCAAAGGAAATCACTACACTTCTAATTCTGCACAAACGGTTTGTGTTTTGTTCACTGGGGAAGCACCGTGTAGCGTCCGAGCTCACCGGTGTCTTGCGATGCTTTCTCTCCATTACTGGTTTCTGTCGATCCACGTTAGTCTCTCTTTTTTTTTTTATTTTGTTGTCATGTGTTTTAGGAATTTAGGAACCTTTTCCTGCTTCTGAACGTACAGTGTTTAAATGCTGCAGAGCAACTTCTAAAAAGTACAGACAGGCGGTTTTTAATTGCTTTGCACTTTCCGACGCTGAAGTATGAACTAATGTCTATTGGAATAACTCTTTTACCCACTTAGACCCTTATTTCCCACGAGGCCTCTTTGCTCCATCATCTAGTGCTGCTGTATGAAAATGTTTTACACTTGACTGCTGCAGTGCTCTTTGAAACTCAGCCGATTTCACTACTGGCTGCAGAATTGAAAAGACCTCCACCACACAGAGACACGCCGATACCTTCGATACAACAGCAGCAAGCCAACCCGTCCTTTGGGACAGTGGTCCGCCTGAGTGCGCTAAGCCTTTTGGCAGCATTCAGCGGAGCTGGGGTGTCCATGACTGCCTGTTAGACACGGATCTTTAAATCACATGCTCCCACCGTGCCGCTGTGTGAATTAGTTTACGCCGGTACAAGAACTGTTGCTTCCACTCGATGCGATGCGAGTGCATCTAATTCATGATGTTGGGAGCAGAGTCTGTGTCTTAGCTGGACGAATATTCTCCGGCTTATCGGGTCCACGTGTGTCCAAGTCCACGCTAAAGCACTCACAGACACGGTAATGACTGATCCATACGGAGCCGTCAAGCCTCGTGATCTAGATAAGTCATTTTAAGATGACATGATACGTCTGCAGTCTTTCCACGTCCCTCAGCTGGGTAAAGAGTCTCTCCATCTTTCTTTTGCTTACCGTGTAGGAGTCGGTATTAACCAAACAAACAAATGGTATCTGTTATATGTGAGGTTTCATAACAAATAACAATACAGAGGTGACTTTAATGTTTGTCCAAACTGTTTTAAAGTTATTCTCTCTAATGCTAATGTAGTTGTTTTTTTTTTTAACATGGTTATTTTTGCATTTGTCAGTAAAAAAAACAGTTATGAACCTGTAAACAAGTGGCCTGACACAGCCCCACATAATGTTGTAATTTTCAGCTCGCTTTCCATCCTGCAGCGTTTCTTTGTTTTGACCGCTCTCAAGTGGGTTAGTGCAGGCGACAATAGTTGTGTTAATTTAACTTCATGGCCAACAAACTGTTAGTGCCCTGGGAGATGGTAGACGGAACTTGAGGAAGATTAGAAGAGTATTGGAAACTTCTCTCAGTCAGTAAATTGGGCTTCAGTTACGGTAGATTTGTTTGGTTTTGTGAGTCTGAGTGAGGTTGGCTTTAAAGCAACAACGCACCACTGCAGCGGAGTGTGAAGAACAATTACGAATAATTACACAGAACACTTGCAACGTAATGCCATCGGGATTAATTGACTTTTTGTTGCAGCGGTGGTTATCTTGTGGTTACTTGCAGTGACACAGTTTTTTTCTGTTTATATTTCTTAGTCCTCTTACTGAACGTTGCCTCCTAACTAGTGATGCTGAATGACTGCATTAGACACTTTTAGTTTATCCAGCACATGTATCCGTTGAAACATCTTTACTGTCTTTGTGACTTCCATGCCTGCTAATAGTCCTCCAGCAACAGTGTATCAGTCCATCTCTTCTCAATGTGAAACCGTGAATCAACAAGCAGCTCAGGCAAACAAAATCCTATACGCAGCAGTAAATGAAGCTAATAGGCTGCAGTTACACGTAAACTGAAAGGTGCACTTGGAACTGCATACAATAGTTATTCAACTTTAAGATCCACTCTCTCCATGGTTGATTTATTGGAGACATAATTAACATTTCACTTACTTTAACAAAATTCATTAAGTAAAATGCAGCCTTTATAAATATGACAGGTTTAATATTCACCGACATTTACAAATGTATAACGTAATGTGACGTTTGCCATTTTCTTCAGATTGATTAATAGCTGATGCTGCATTTTCAGTAGCAGAAGTTAAACATAGGTCCTTGGTTTACTCCTTCAAAGAAACTTTGACTGTTGTAACTAAAGAGTGAGATATTTTTAATTTTAGCTCCTTCACCGCCGTTCTGCTCTTTTAATAGCAACAAGCACGCAACAATGAACATCATTGACTGAAACCCTCTGGGTTTGGGCTGACTTGACTTTGTGGCCGTCTTTTCAGCCTCGCGGTGACGTGCGCCGAGGCTGTATTGAAGGTTTTATGTAACCTTTTAGGAGAAAAAGTTGTTTGCTCAAAGAACAGCCTTGTCTGTGCAAAAGCTTTACTGAAAATTGTTTGACCTTGTTCAAAAATGTTATTTTTCTTCTATATTTCGCCATTTACTACGAATTTCTTTTTAATAATTCTAGATTCTAAGTCATCCAGGTGAGGCCATCTGGACCTATAGTACTACTCGTTATTGGTGTTTATTGTGTAATGTTTTAGTTTCTCTCTCGTCATTTATCATATACATACTGGATGTTTCTCTCCACATCTGTTTTTCAGGGGCTGGTGTTTTTTTTTTGTCTTGCTCTGAAGGAGAGAGAATCAGTTTCTTGTTCGACTGCATTGTCAGAGGCGTCTCCCCAAGCAGGGCCCAGCGTGGCCTTCGACCCTCCCTGCCAGGTGAGCACATTCCTTGTCCAGCCACTTCGGTATGTGACACACTGGCTTCCATTATACCATTTACTACCCGTTTACTGTCCAGCGTCGCGGGGAGGGAGACGTTGCATGCTTGCACTTCCCCACACGGGTCACCATGTGGCTGCGGGAGTCACGCTTTTGTGTGTGACTGGCATGCTGTTCTTGCATGCATGGGTCATTCGGCGCACACAAATGCAGGGAAGAGATTGTGAAGAGGAAATGGCATTAACTGTACCACATGTGGGTCTTTTTGCATGAGCAAACACGTGCGTAAAAAGTCCATAGTGGATAAAAACGGATCAAAAGCTAACTAACTAAAACAAACTAATTCTGTCTAGTGTGTGGCACAAACTGGAGCAAACAAGATCTCTTCCTATTACAAGCTATGACAAAACTAGTTGTACACTTTATTACCAGGCCTCACACACTCAATGGTGAGTTAAACAAGTTAAAACCATCAAGGTTGGACCAAAAAAAACTAAATTCCCAAGAACAAGGACATTTAATATGGTGGTATTTTACTAAAGGGAGCTTTGCCCTAATGAATCAAAAACAACATTTAGGAATGCAAGCTGGAAACTGAAAATGTGTAACGCAGTCCAAGAATACAGTCGCAAGAAAAAGTGTGCGAACCCTTTGGGATTACATGGATTTCTGCATAAACTCTAGATCTTCATCTAAGTCAAAACGGTAGAAAAACACAGTCTCCTTAAACTATTACTGCACAACCATTATATGCTTTTATTGAGCATAACGTGTAAACATTCACAGTGCAGGGTAGAAAAAGCATGCAAACCCTTGGACTAACTGGTCAATTCTCCTTTGGCAGCGATAACCTCCACCACGTTTCCTGTAGTTGCACAACGGTCTGGAGGAAGTTTTTGCACAGCAGTGGCGTCCTCTGTGGTGTCCTCCCATATACTCCATTCTGGTTTAATGCTTTACTTATTGTAGAAGTTAAGAACACATTTTATGACCAATTTATGCAGAAATCCATGTCATCCCAAAGGGTTCACATACTTCTCACAACTGTTCTAGTCCCTGAGGAGATGGACGTAGCAGAGGTGACACCAGGAAGTGTGATGTCAGAAATAAACTTAATAGCATCCAAGACAAATTGATGAGTTCAACCCCACGACATTCAGCGCTGAGAAGCAGTTATAATTAGCATCGACGAGCAACGGACGGACGCCTTGCGCAGTGCAGTGAAGAAACCTGGCATCTGCACGTTAACACTAGCTGCTGCAGTCCAGAGGGTTGGGTTGCTAACACCCCAGTCCCCAGTACATTTGCATGTAGCTGTTTGGTTCCTTCGTTTACTTTGCTAATGACAGTTCTGTGCTTTTTGTTTGCTTCTGTGTCTTGTGTGCGTGTATGTGGCATATACTGTAAACAGCAGGACCAACCACTGACCCTGCTTTAACAGAAGAACGAATCAGCCAGGAAGCCTCAGATCTGGAGAAAAGACTCAGCATGTTGTCCCACTGCAGCCTGGCGAGCAGCGCAGGTACAGTACTTTACTCTACAAACCTCACCTCAGGGTATTTATTATTACTAACATCTTATTTCTGATCGCTCAGCAGTGTATTGAGGTAGGACCTGCCCCTCCGATGCACCTTTTGAAGTCACAAGGTGTTTTGGGATTTGTTATAGACCATTATTTTCTTACTCATCGCTGTGTGTGTGCTCATGCAGGCTTGGCCTTCTAACAACACAAGGGCTTACTCACTGGTCTATATTTATGTAGCTTTTGTAATATATTCAGTGCAATGACTCATGTCAGCTAAGACCTCTGAGGCGCTGAGTCTTTATTAATTTGTGCCATTTGTGCATTGAAATCTCTATAAATACCTAAATCACATCAAATGGTTTGAATATTGCAGTTTAGAACTTTAGTGTAGTGTGTGTGTGCCTGTGTCAGTGCAGACAGTGCAAAGAAATGTTATTTCTAATAACTTTCCCATCCTATTCAGCATCCACGTACAGCTGCAGCACATCTGTTGCCGGGGACGACCACAGCAGCATCTCCAGCTCCTCCTCCAGCCACTCAGACACAAGCTACACAGCCAGGCTTCCCTTTTGGGTGGATCCATTAGCTAGATCACGTATCTCCTGTGACACGGCATCAAGCTCCTCCACGCTGAAACCTTTGACTCATTCAGATGACCAGCTTTATGCTGCTGGTGGTTCTGAGGCTCGTCCATCCTCTGCCCACATCCATACGCGTGGTCTCCATGACAGCGGGAGGCAGAGCTCCTTAGACAGTGGTATTGGGATAGCCACAGGAAGCCAGTCGTCTTACTCGGGGAGTGTTTCCTCTTGTACGGGGAGTTTGGACACGGCCAGCCAGGGAGGAGTGGAGGAGTTTTTTTCCATAGCTAGTGTATCTACTCCAACTCCTTCTTCACCCCATTCTGTCCTCCCCCCTTCCTCTCCTCCTCCACCACCTCTTTCTTTTAAGCCAGAGCACAGTTCTGCTACCTCCTCTTGCACTGATGCCACCAAACCGAACACTTGTTCCTCTCGCAGGCATAGTGATGAGTACCAGATCCCCAATCTCCTCAGACTGTGGTATGATACCCCCAAGAGTCTGCTTCAGCCAAAGGCCCAAGAAGGCAAACCTGAGAACGGCAGCAATAGCAGGTGCAACGGAGGAGGCGGCCGTAGTGAGCAACAAGGGTCGAGTGGCAGCCTCACAGAACTGAGAGCTCAGCATCAGGCTGTGATGCAGCGCTCACTCTCCTGGGACAGCGAGAGGCTGCCCTCTGTGGACAGAGCACAGAGGTCCACACCCAGTCCTTTGTTGGATCACGGAAAAACACAGGTAGTGGCCGACTCACACCACCACACAATAGATGTATGATGTGTGCATATGCTCTATTAGTGAAAGCTGAGAAAATATAGTTTAAAAGACTAAAGTATATACTGTAAAGACCTACAGGAGATCTACGGAATATTAATATAATAAAATACAACACACAACATTCCCATTATTACTCATCTATATTAAGAAATTCTTACCTTGCTGTTCACCTTTGGGAGTTTTGTTTCCATGCTACCAATCGCATTAGGTAATGGAACAAAGCCAAATGTCTGCAAATGATTATACTAATCACTAGCTGCAGCTCCCACAGATAATAATCTCCCTTTAATGTGTCACTGCTGTATATTCTCATATCCCAGAGTAAATAATGTGCTGAGCTAAACAACAAATATAGAGGCCTGAGAGAACATATACAAATAAAATAGAGAGTATGTCTATACTGATATAGATATATGCTGGGCTGTGATGTTACCACTTAAATACCTTCTGAGGACACATATTGGGCTGTAAATTGCAAGAATTGCATTTTTTAGTCAGACTTTGCACAGATCTTCTTCTTAGTTAGTGTAGTACCTACTCATTTCCCTCCAAAGCCTGCTGTTCTGCGATTCAGCAGCATTGTGGACCATTATGCTGAACAGTTTTTGTTAACATTTGTGAGCTTGCTCTCTAGAAGTATAAACCAGCTTAAACTGTACAACAGAGCACTGTGATGGCTGCCTCCCTGCACTCGCAGCGTGCCTTCTCGCTCTCCTCCATATGGGCAGTTTAGTGTCCAGGCCAAGTAGCTTTGGACATCTGTGGTCTGAAAGCCATGGGGTGTGGAAACATGGCGAGAAGACGGACAGAAGTGACCGTGATTCAAGGCCAGGTCATTCTCACTGCGGGGTGACCAAGCCACCTGCTGAGCATTTGGAAGATTAATACAGGAAAACAATCATTTGGGAAAATGAAGTGCAGTGTTTTAGTCAAATACCTGTCTAGAGCCACTGATGGTTCCTCTCTGAACTCAGAAGATGCTTCCCGTCATTGGCAGTAATTCATTTTCTGTGGTGAAAAGCGCCCCCCCCCCCCCCCCCTTTTGTGATCAAATTCTCATCAGAGCAGGAGCGGAATCAGCATGTCTTGCGATTTCTGACAGCCTGTGTAGGAGTGTACGTGTTCATTACACAGCACGCGTGCGCTGCAGAGACAACGAGAGCTAAAGGGCTTCGAGAAAGTTAATGAGCAGTGATGAAACCGACAGAAATCCTCAGCAAGGAGAATCCTGCCGTCTGTTACAGAAATGACTTCTTTATTCACGATCCCTTTGTACTGTCAGCAGTTCAGTGTGGTGCACAGCTACACACGTTTCATGTCAGGTAATGAGACCATTGCCAGATCAGACAAGTTGTAAATATGGTATTTGAAACAAGCTGTGTGACAGTTTTCTAACAGGAATATTAACTTCGAAAGATGTCTGCTTTGTTCTTTTCATCTCATGCCCTCACGCTGACCCTTTCCTCAACGACCTCATTTATTTAGCCAGTAACCATATTCACATTAACAAAAACCTATTTGTCTCCTACTCAGTGCAGGCATGATTTGGAGAACTACATCACGCCAGAGCAGTTGCAGTCAGCAAAGAACCAAGCTTCATCAGGTTTGTTCTGACTCACAAGTTGCGCTGGCCTACACACACACACACACACACACACACACACTCACTAGCACGCTCTGATTTTGTTCCCAGAGGCTGCTCTCAGTGCAAGCGAAGCACGGGATGACAGCGGAGTTGTTGGTAATAAGTTGTGGGCTCTGAAGAGGTTGGTGTCCTCTCGGCCGCCTTCTGGTCCCCCACCTCCGCCCGTCACCCTGAGGCCGACACCCGCATGTGGTAAAAACACTATTTCTGACGCATCAACAACTCACAAACTCGTTCTGCTGGGTCTTTACCCAAAATCAGCTTCTTTAACAGTTCACCTTCTGGGTTTTTGTTTCCCTTCAGGTGTGTTCCAGCTTCCTCTGTCCCTGGACTCCAAGCTCCACAGTGGCAGCACTGTTAATTATGTCAACGTCCCCATTAGCACCCTGCTGGCTAAAGCGAACAGAGAGCTCCTCTACACAGAGCTGAACCTGCAGGAGCCCAGCTCAGCTGTCAGAGGTAACATGTTGCAGCTCTGCAGACCCAGTAAGAAAAACCATTTTAGGTCCCTATTTGCCTGTTCCTCCTGCTGCTTCCTTTTCTCTGTGGCAAGAGGTTCATAACAGCTTCCCATGTCTCTGCCCTCGCACAAACAACACACACACATATATATATATTGTTAGCACATAGGATTAATAGACTAATGTAAGTATTCATTTTTAGATGTGAAAATTAAGCATTTTAAGACCGTGACAGAACCGTCACCACTATCTAAAAGCCTGATAATTGTCCGGTGTGAATTATAGTAATTCACAAAACGTTCACATCACAGATCGGATTAATGTGTGTGATATATTTAACAGAATTATCAGTTAGGAAGATGTAGTATATGTTCAAATGAGCCCATACAGGGTCAGAGTAACAATAATTGTTGTGTAATAACATTCGCTTCTGTCAACATTGAATTGAAAAACATGTCATACCGTATAAACACGTTTTCTGATCTTCCCCCTTTACCGCTGATTTCCTGACCAGAAGAGGGCTCCATCAGGTACGCCCACCTCAACACTGCTGCCATGGAAACGGCTCAGAGAGTGGGGGCGGAGCATGTTCAGGGCAGGGAGGACAGACTGACTCAGCTGGAGAGCAGGCAGCGAGGGCCACCACACTGACTCTGTAACGCCCAACTCGATGACACTTAAAAAGTTCTCACTGCCAATTCCCTGCATCGCAGACAAGACGCTGAAATACTCAAAAGCACTTGGTCATTATACTTTGTGTTACAGAAATTCCTGCAATTCATTCCAGTTAGAGTAAAAGGGGAATAGGAATTGTCTAGTACGTCTCTCCTGTAGCTGGATATACTGTTTGTTGTCTAATAGTAAAATGTTGTGATTTTTCCTAATTTTATTTCTCCTTCATCTGCTTTAGTGCTGCCTGGAAACGCGTCTATACCAGTCTAGTGATAGACCAGTACCAACTGGGAAAACTGTGTTTGGGTTAAGACTTTTCTTCCAGAATTGCTGCTTGGTTTTCTCGAAGTCATTTGTAAATAACCAGCAGTACCTTTATACTACTTCGTGATATCTGGGAGCTGCTGTCACGGTGTGTGTATGCACACCCAACAGTGGCTTGTTGATAAAAATACTGGCTATAAAGGTCAGATGGAATCCTAGGGTGTAGCACCACAGGAAAGACTCAAAACTCAAATCTAAAAGTCAGAAATGTTTATGGTTTTATGGTCAATAATCCTCTTCTGTCAATAGGAGACAGATAAACATATTTGCTTGCCATCATGTTATTCTTTTCTTTGAATCTGCTTAGAGTGACTTCCTATTTGGCTGTAGAACCGTTTGCAACAAGCTCTTGTACTCGTTTCATATCATTCGTCTCAGGTTTATACAGAATGTGATCACATGAGATCAAGACCTTCTTATCACGCTTACATTTGACTGCCTCAGCTGGCTTGGCCATCATTCCACATGACAGCTTAAAAGAATCTGATTAAAATAAGCATCTTACAGTGTCAGACGTAAATTCCATTAATCCAGGCCCATGTATCTCAAGCAGGACATAACCGAGTAATCATCCAAGCAGCAACACTATTCATCACAGTAATCAATGTCTGTGCTTGTTGTCTGTAAGAGGGCAGGAGCTGATGAATGGAAAAGTGCTGTGTGTTCCCATTTCTCATTGCTCTCTTGATATCATCAGGACAAATTGTCCAATATTTGAGGCTAATTTATTTTTATGGTTTCAGTTTGGCACCAGTGTCTCTTAGGAGGCAACGATGGGGGAAAGAAAACGATCAAAGGACGAATCAGAAAAGGTTTTTACCAAGAACAGCCTATTCATATCACTAAAGGGACTGATTCTCTCTATTTTACACCAGATGTGTAAATAGAAACTTTTATTTATGGCAAAACAATAAGAATGTTGTGAAATTATATTTTTAAATACTGTTTCTACATTGTTGGCTACTGTATTAGTGGATATTAAAGATTGCGGTTTCAGTGCTTTTTATTTGACTCTGGAATTCTTCATTATATTACTCGGACAACACATGTAACACTATTCTAGCAGACCTGCAGTAGCAACGCTGTGATGTAGGAAGGTAATGACAGACAAGTGTGGACAAACTGTCTGGCCGGCAATGTGCCAGTATTTTTACAGGATGACTGTCTCATGACACACTGTAGTTGTGTGTCTGTTGAGCTGAAGTTACCACACAGCTGCTAAAATACTTAATTTGGTTAAGTGAGTGCTGCCTCCTATCCCTCAAAAATATCAAATTTGGACTTTGTTAAACTTCTGCCATATTTTCAACCAGGCACTCTGTCCCTACGTGTCTGTCATCAGTCATATGAACCAGTGGTACTAAAGAGTACTAGACCAGCATAAAAAGGACAATTTATAGCTATTATCTAATTGGTAAGAAAGCTCTCTTATGCACAGTTGGTCTACTTTCTGAATGAATGGAGCATAGGAGTATGTACAATCAACAGTCTACGACACTAGAAAAGTAGAAAAACACTGATTCTTTTTACAGTAGATGTAAAGGAATGGTGGATCTGTGTGTGTGTGATGAGTTCATTATGCTTTTACTCAGTGATCCTGATGGAGCCTCTCAGAGCTCATTGTGCTCAAGTCCCTGGCGAGAGATCTTGTTGGACAGGTCCTGCAAATGTTTTTTCATCTGAAATCAAGACAGTACACAAGCAGTTAACATCAACCCACTTTCCATTGTCTTTTTATGAATAGAGAGACAAATGCGGTGTATTTGCATACAAATAACTAGTTCAGTTTATGGCTAAATAGCTCTACAAATAAATTTGTTCCACAAAGCTGACGGGAAGATGTCAAGTGTATTGTTTGCAGACACAGGATGAGTGACGCTTTAATTAGCCACACTAAGTGAGAACACCTGCGAGTTTACTGCAGACTCGGCCAGAACTGTTCCATTAACGGCGTCGAACAGTGAGATACGATGAGGTGCTTTGACCTTAGAAATAAAGGAGAAATACCTAAAAGCTGCACTTGGGTACAGTGCTGTAATTTAATTCTGTTCTTGTCTGGGTCTGTATTAAGTACTTACAGCCAGCTGTCAGGTGTCAGCGTTTGATGTTACAACGTGGACTGAAAGCTATCAGATAAGCTTTTACCCCCGGCTCACCTTGTAGCCCATGTCCCTGGTCTTTTCAGCCAGCGTGTTGTACTTTTCCTGGTTCCTCTTGATGTGTTCTTTGTCTCCTAAAGCCTCCACGTGTTGCAGCTTCTGGTGCGACAGCTCTAGTTGCTCCTGGTAATGGCTGTGCTTCTCCACCTTGGTCTCAAAGTGACGCAGCTCCTCCTAAACGAACGAGAAAAGGAGGACAGCGAACACAGAAGAGTTCACTTAAATTACATGCACGGCTGCACTGGGGGGGCTCATATGCATCTCAGATGGTGACTAGAGAGGAAGTGTCGCACAGAAAAATTCAAGCAGAATGGTTCTGTGTGAAGCATCTGATATTGGAGCCAGATATCTTTAAAACATTGAAATTTAAATTGAGTTGTTCACTGCATTCGTTTGCTCGTGGGACAAAGGGTGAAGGGAGCACAATGAGGGACAGGAGAGTGGAATACTTGCGCATTTTAAATGTGTAATGCATAAAATGCAACCGTAATAAGGTTCACTCCCCGCATTATGGCTCATCATACACAAGTAGTACTTAGCTAGCAAGGACACTACAAAAGTTCTATATGCTGCTACCAAAAGAGAACTTCATTATAAAGTTTCTGTTTTCTACGAATTTGACAGTGGTCCGGTGATAAGCACAGACACTGTCAAGAAACAGGTTGATGAACGTAGGAGCGTCTTTCAAGAGAAACGTAAGAGTTACCTTGAGAGAGTCCAGCTCGTCTTTGCTGAGGTTGGCTCTTTTGGCAGCCTCCCACAACTCAATCACACGGGGCTCCCGAAACTCTGCAGAGGGAGAGCAGACAAGAAGGATGAAGAGCTAATCTGTCCAAAGAGACAGTTTGGAGTCTGACCAATACTGGAACACTCCAGAGGGAAGCAGATATTTTCTAAAATCCAAACACAACAGCCAGCTACCCTAGTTACTTACATTATGAAAGAAGAAAACTCCTGGCATGCACAACAGCCTGAGGTGCTGGCACTTCATAACATTAAACTACTGCACAAATCCCAGGTAAGGGAAATGAGAAAGGGGCTCTATGTCTTGTTTTGCACTATAAGAGACTAAGTGTGGGGAGGATGGGAGCTGTTACAGTGAGAAACAACCTGGAGGGGAATGAGGGAAGGAGAAGTAGGGAGCTGACGTGAATCAGCAGAAGACACATCACCTGTGTCTAAACTCAGCTGCGTGTAGCACCAAAACAAGCAGCTGATTGAACTGCAAGAAAATGCAATCATGAAAGCGTTACGAATGTTTTCTCTGAGCTGAACAGCACAAGGACGAGCTGGTTTATGTCACTGAATGGATGCGGCATTAGGAGCCGATTTGAATAACCCATTTCACATTCTCTACGTACCTCTCATTTTCGAGACATTTTCAATTTAAAGTGAAAGCACATAACACTCAAAGTTAAACAATTTTGTCTATGCTCACCAACTGCGCTACTGCTGGATTTTATTGGGTCTGTGATTAAGCTGATACCATGAATGTAAAATGGAGAAAGGAACAAGATGTACGTTTACGTGCGTGTGTTCTTTCCCTCACCACTGTCTTCAGTGAAGCCCTCATGGCTGAGCTTGCGGAGACGCTCGAAGCCCTGGTTGAGGTCTCTCATTTTCTCCTTCAGGTCTGTGTGCTTCTGGTGCAGTGCGTGCTCTTTATTATCACCCTCCAACGGAGAGATCACATTCTTGTGGATTTCTGGTGAGCAGTTGAAGGGACAGAAATGGGGGGAAAGAGGTTGTTGGGAGCAAGGGCAGAGGAGGACAGTGGAGAAAATGAGGAAGGAACAAGACAAGAGACCACAAAGATTTTACTAGGTGAAAGTAAATAAAACAAAAGAAGGAGAAAATTAAAGCAACAAAAGAGAAAGAATAGCAGCATCCAATAAAGAGTTTAGTAGCAGCCATAAAATAACACAAACATTTCATAGGACTGGCTTTCTCTTATTTAAGTAGTAAGTACTGTATGTATTGTTGCCAGTAATGTGTGAGCATAATCTCACAGGTGACGTTGTCATTGTGGTTTCAAGATTCCTGCTGTCTCATGCTAAAAAAAAATATGGGGAAGTAAGGAATAAAAAAAAGGCCAATGGGACAGAAATGCACTGTGATAAAGACTGATAACGTCTGACATTTCGATCCAAAGGAGAAAACATGAAGGCGGAGGAAGTTAGACAAGCGGAGGATGAAGGAGTTGGTGTTGAGAGCTCCCTCCAGGCAACCTGTGACTGGCTCGGTTTTTAAATGCATCAGACAAGCCGAAAAATACCCCTGGCTTGTTTTGGCAGAAATGCATCTTTGAAATGCGTACAGGAAAGTTCTGGCACAAAACAGCTGCAAAGTGTCAGTCCTGTCCAAAAGAGACTAGCCTGTCCTCCCCGCGTCACAATGGGGCCCGTCAGCTCGGCCTAAAACTCACAGCTTGATGTGATGTGACACGTACTGATGGAGCACGGGGTGGTGGGTGGCGACATGTGCAGTCTGATACCTGCCACCCACATGCAAGACTGAGCATACAGAGCATTTCAGGCTTGGTTTCATACTTACTTACGTTGGGATGGTTGATCTGCAGTTTTTCTTTTTTTTTTTGCTTAAATTTGCTTTGCAAACTTCTAGAAAACATATGACACATCTGACTTATTTATTTAATTGGACAGATAAATGTTAAACCTACTGTGATATGACCAGGTGTGAGATCTCAACCATATTTTCCCTCTACACAAAAAGCCTTTTGTCAAGGGCATAAAGAGAACTAATGAAATCAAGAAAACAGAGAGCTTGCACTTCAGATTGTCACGAGTGATTCTAAACAACAAGGACACGGCAGTATAGAGGAGAACAAGTTCCTAAAGGCTCATAAACATGGCCTCAGACAGCTCCAATAAAACCAAGCGCAGAAAGCAGGAGGAGTGGATTCGTGCAGCTCACCCTCTGTCCTGGTGATGGTATCCATAAGGATATTGTACTCGTGGATCTTGTCTTTGTGGTGCTGAAACTCTCTCTTTAGACTCAGCAGCTCCTCATCAGAGAACTTGCCAGAGCTCCCGGCCTGGTTGGATCAGAGAAGGAAAGAAGTTAATTAGATGCACATTTACTGTTACTGTGATTAATGTACTACTGTGCAGCTTATTCATGTTTAACAGAAGTTACTGAAACTACAAGGTTTTTAAACCCAGAGGATATACATGTGCTTAAAACATTGTGTGAACGACTTCCAACTGCATTCCAAGGCTACTGGGACCACCTTAATAAGGTGTAACTGCTACATCTTGGAGAAAGGTTTGGTACATGCTTGTTATAGGAGTTCAAGTCTCCCACAAATAAATCAGATTAAGAGGAAGTAAGAACAAGGCGCCAATACCTTTCTTCATTTTCCTTTCCCATAGAGTCAAATATACACACCTTGTTCCAGAGTTTGTCCAGTCTGGGGTCATCAAACACATCTCCCTCTTTGGTGTCATGATCCTTCAAAGAGTTGGTCTCCAGTGGCCGTATGTCCCTTTTCCCGTCCATCCCATACTTTGCCAGGATCACTATGAGAAAGACAAATGAGACAAAGACGTTTTAATGATGCTGCAGGGAATCGCCTCGCCATGAGCCTGTACAGACTAATGACTATGTGTAACTAAATACAAGCTAAAACTTCCCATTATAATTTACCCATAGGTACACAACTCTGAGAACAGCAAAAGGAGCTCGCTCCCTAAAGATGTGCTGAAAACAAAGTGAGCAGGAGCTGATGAAAGCTTTTCAAAACAAATTGCACATTTTCACTTTTGTCTTGACGTAAGTAGCACAGTAGGTGATGTGGAAGGGCTTTTTGTCACGCTGTTTCTAACCCGAAAAGCTTTTTAGAGATTGAAGACGAGCGAGAGAGGAGTCAAATGTTCTGTTACCCTTTAACTCACTAACTAAACAGAACACCATCCTTAACCCAACACTTGACTTAGACAATAAGTTACTTTTCAAAGACAATGTTGCATCTGTGTATGGGTTATATTTGGCAATTATGTTCTAAAAAGTGCTTAGCAACATAATGTATTGAAGTCCCTACATTTTGAAGTGCCACAAAACTGGATTTCGCTCTAAACAGACTGTAGAAGAAGTGCTTGTTATTCTGCTCCAGTAAACCCTTGTTAAGGCTGATTCAGCACTCTCTCAAAATTGTAGTAACCCATTGGAAGAGTGTCATCACAGATAGTTTACATTTTATGGTTAGTGCTGAGCCTCTAAAACCAGGTTATCTATAAAGTGAGTGCTAACAGTATAATAAACTTCAATTGCCAGATCAACCAAAGAGAAGTGTCAGAATTAGTGTTCTGGCATGATGTACCAAATGTATTGGGCTGGGTGGGGTGACAATGTGAGCCCAATTAAAAAGGCTAATTTAGAGGAAGATTTGGATGTTCTCCTCAAAGATTTATCTTCAGCCTTCAGAGGAGCAGAAACAGACTCAAGAAGGTCACTTTGCCATTGGGGAGAGAGGAAGGAGTGGAGTTCGGGATGGGCAAACCGCTGCCACCGAGGGGGAAACTGTCCCACTGGCTGCTAGTTACAGAATGCTAATGAACCAGAGAGTGTCGCTGGGTCACTGGCTGCAGGCCGTGAGGTGAATATCACTTCTCACAGGCTAATGTTAATGTCACCCACCCCAGGTTTCTTCAGTTCAAACTAAAGTAGTCGTGTCTAAGGTGTTACGCACACATTCTACAAGCAAATATCGCTGTGCATATCGCATCACAACCTACACGATCACATATTCCACACGGAAAACTATTTCACCTTGACTGGTCATAAAGATGAAATTAAAATAAATAAATAAATAAAATTCTAAAAAAAGTCTTATATATGCTTGATGCTGAAAATCCTACTCCCCCAGAACACAACATCACACATTTATTCACAATCAATAAGTGTTTCTATAACACAATTACCATGACATAATGATTGCTGTTATCTGTCTCAACATTTTTGATGGAGACATTTTACATTAAACTTAACAGAGAAGTTTTGCTCCACTGACCATTAAACAACTGGCCTGAAATAGCAACACTAATGAAGTTTCACACTTGAAGGATTACACACTGACTTAACCTTTACTTCCTTGCAGACAGTGTCAATTTCCCGCAGACGACAAGTTTTTAATTTAGTGAAATATTAAGAGGACGACGTGACGACACAGTCCAGCGACTAAAGGCCATCTTACCGTTGAAGTTTCGCCGCAGCTGAGCCTCTTTCTCCCCGTTTTCGTCCAACCCCTCCACTTTCATCTTTTTCCACTGCATCTCGTCTTTCTCCTGGATCTTCAGGTCACTGTGCAGCTCGGAGAGCCGCACGGGGGGCAACTGCATCTGTCAAATCAGTGAGGAGGACAGACAGGACGCTTGCAAATTTGGGTTTCTTTAAGCATATTGAATAAATTCGAGCTCTGAAGTCCACTCTGGTCTGTACCCATTTGTGTCCTCGGTTAGAAACCACTTCACAATTTCTTATTTAGCTTGAGACTGATATTTTGAGATGGGATGACAGACTTGCTCTAAGGCCTACCTATATTCCCAAAGAACTGGATTACGACGTGTCTAGGCCGCAAAACCCTCAACCCAATCTTAACCAATACATACATTAACTACTGTATGTATCGTGTTGCGTATGATTTCGTTACTACATTAAGTAGTGGACTGTATTTGCTCGCAATACGGAGGTGGTAGCTCCGGTTGACCTGCACCTCCAGATGTCAACCTCCTGGATGACATTGGAGACAGAACCACAGAAACGTCAGCACGGAGCAGCCAGAGGAAATGTTTAATAGCGCTCACGTAGTTGCCTTTAACGCATCTCTTATTTTTAGCCTGCTATGCTAGTGTAACCCTGAATAGCGTCGGCCGCTTTGCTGACATTTTAGCACCTGCTAGCGTCCCAGCTCATGTTTTTCTGATGGCGTTCACACCGTACGTACCCTTTTAGCTTTCTCCCACACCTGGTTCAGCTTAGCTATCCTGAACTCCACCTTCTGACCATCACTGTCCTGCGGGTTCGGCTCGTTCACTTCACGAGAGTATTTCCCCGCCATTGCACCCACGCAGAGACTCAGCGCTAGTAAACACCGCAGCTTCATTTTTAAACACGCGACGACAGTAACGCTACACGGGAGTCACTTCAAACGGAAAACGGGGCAAACGCGTCTGTTATTGTGGCTCACGGAAGTACCACAGGTCATGTGCTCAAAACGGGAGGGCACGTGTCTAAGCATTCTGGGATATGTAGTTTTGTCTCTACGCCTCTCCCATACTAGTTAAGCGAGTCCGGCGATTTATCAACTACAACTTCCTGGAAAGCAGCGCCGCGTCGTTACTTGGCAACAAACGCTGGAAGCTGAGCAAATGGAAATCCTCCACGCGTGAACGTAACTCGCGTTTTTTTTTTTGGACACATCTTCTGCTTTAATGTTTTGTTTTTGTTTTAATGACTATTTACATTGCAGATTCTCACTGAAGTCGTCTCTGAACAAACACACATGGCATAATTGCAATGAAGATAAAAGTGTGAAATAACTAAATACAAGTTTTATGTCTTAGATTCTTCTAAATACACTTTGCTTTGATTACTACACACTCTTGGCATTCTCTCGATGATCTTCATAGTCACCTGGAATGGTTTTCATTTATCAGGTGTGCCTTGTGGACTTTCTTACCTTAATGGGGCTAGAAATTCCATCTTTAATGGTTTAAGGCAATAAACGAAAGGGTGCGTCCATACGTTTGACTGGTAGTCAGTGAGTTTTTTACTATAGACTGCTAGTTTGTGCAGTTTTCTACTCGATTTAATTTGTGTGATAATCGGAATAAGGAAATATTTAATGAATGACTGATTTATGTTCATGCCAGTTGTTTGTCCTTGTGTATATTCTTGACAAACAGCTATTGTAACGGCACACTTCATTACATAAATACTTGGGTCAGTAAAGCTAATACTGTAATACTTTGATAATCCATCAAAATACACACACTCTATCTAGCTCAGGTAATTGGATTTGGTTTGAAACACAATGAGAGCAGCCTTTTAAGTATCGAACCGGTTGCCTTCAAATAATTGTTCATACAACATTCATAATTGAATTGAATCCATTTAAACCATATTAAAAGTTGGAGAAAGTGGGGATTGTAAAACAGACAAACAGACTGGCAATATAGTTCCCCTCGTCCTAATATTGTTTTAAACTTTTGATGGCTCATTCTAAAAATGAGTAGAACATAATGAATAATGGGCGTGTGGATGTGTGCCATACAGTAATTCGAGGCAACATATCAGATATTGTTCAAAGCGGTTTCAAACCGGCATGCCATTGTCTGCCATAATACACAAAGCGTAAAACAACAGAACAATAGGAAAACAGAAATACATTAAAGAGTGACGTTAAAATAGGCTCAAAGTGTATTAGTTTAATCCTATATCTAAAGTAGACATTAGCGCAATCAAATGAAAGTTTATTTTGACTGGAATAATACGTTTATTTTGAATGGAATATGAAATTTTGAGACACAGTCAATTAAATATAAAAATAAAGAGTTGATTACTCCTATGGCAGCAATTAACTGGTGAGGCTGCTATCGACTTAACAGTGTATTTGTTAACTGGGTTTTACAGTTGTCTTATACAGTGTCAATCTACTATTAACAGATTACGCAGAGTCTACATTTTATGGGACATTTTTACTGGTTAAATACCTTTCCGGATTGTATATTGCCATATACGGTATAAACATGTCTAAGATTAATGTGTGCAGTCATCCAGCTCATCCTTGGAGAAAAGTAAACACATTTTTCAAAGGACTGAGACAGAATATACACCTGGCTGCTTCCAGCATTGATCACTGCACACAGAGGTCACGGAGCTTAGGCATTTCCAGCTTAACTAACACGTTTGTCATTCTGCTGAGTGGCGAGCATCAGTTCAGGAAACCTTAAACGTCAAAAATATACAACAATGGTTAAATTCTGTGAGGGGGGTAAGTGTGACTTCATTGAATAGTGATGGCAGATAAATAACAGAAATCAAAACTTTAACCTATGTACTTTGGTAATTTCTGACTTGACTACAAATCCTGTGCTGTTACTACTTTTTACCAGAAATAAAAAAAAAGTCACTGTTCAAATAATTAAAAAAAAAATTACGATCTGGATAAACACAGCACGGACCTCTTCTCATCTGCAACCTTGTCATTCTTTGTGGCATTAGATCTCTGTTTACTGCACCTCCACATACAGCATCAGCTTTTAGCCCTAACAAGCAAAAGTGTCGGCTTGAGATCTGCCAAGGATGAAGCTGTGCATAACAAATGTGCCTACCTACTGCACAAAGACAGCTGGCTAGTATGAAAGGTCAACACCATCTCATCACAAGCTCTGAAATATTGACAGCAAACACTGACTTTCATTTCAGGATCCCATAACAGCTGTCTCAGCTCCTGGCACCTCCCCAGCATCCCTGCCCACATACATGCACACTTTGTCTGATTAATGTATAAATACATATGTTACTTATTTAAAAGTAAAAAAGCTTTTTTCCTTTCTGGTATTATAAGTAATTCTTCCATAAATGACAGACATGTTTAATAATTCAGGGGGCATTTTAATACAGCTTATAGTTCCACATCAGAAGAAAAGCAAATATAATCAGGAAATGTGCCGCAGAGTTAAACTGCCATAGATCAACAAAGGAATGAAACAGAAAGTATTTTGATTTAGCTGAGGTTGGGTGTGTGAGCCTGCACAAAATGTGTCTGCTAGCGAGTCTCTGGAGCAGGAAGTCCAAAGGAGAGATATTCTGCCAGAAGGAGGCTGCAGCACAGCAAACCCTAACCCACAATGCTACTTTGACTCTTACATACGCGATGCTTAATGACAGCATGGTTTTGTCTCCCTTTGGCTTCAATTAGGTGGAAAGACGAAAAAAAAAAAAATGATAGGAGGTAGGGTACAAGAGCCTTCAAAAAGAAAAAAGTGAAAATGAAACAAAGCAATAGCAAAAAAGAAAAAAAGATAAAACAAAGGAAACAAGATTAAAGTAGCAGGTGGTTTTGTTATCTTGCGGGGGTTAGCAAAGGTCGTAATGAAATAAAGGATATATGCAATCACTGATCATTAGCAAACACAGTCATTAAGACCAAGTGAGAGCAATAAATATGCTTTGATCATCTTATTATTTGTGCCTATTTAACTACAGGGAACATGATGAGCAGACATTACATTAGAGTCGATCTTAGTTTATTTGCTCATTTACACATTTTCAAATCTAGCTGCTATTCCATAATAGCTTCAACAGTGCACCATTATGCATATTTAATGTTTATGTAACGATTGCACATATACAGTCCAATCTATAGCTTGCTGATAAAGGAAAAAAGCCTATTGAGTTTTTTTTAACCATTTAATTTGTAATTTTTTTTATCTTGTCATTAATATAAAAAAAATATGTGTTTGGTTGTTTAGGACGTGGAAACAGACGGAACATTTTAAAGGGATGAGCAATGCAGATGAGTAAGAAATGTTAAATTGATCTCTTTGATTTTGATGCCAAAAGACTTTAAAAGAACTAAAGCAATGCTTTAAAGAAGACCATCATTTCTCCAAACATGCATACAGAAAACTTTATAGTAAAGTTACTCACTTACCAGCTGTCAGTCGGGTGAGAGGTGGGAATAGTTAAATAAGTTAAATACTTACTGAAGAAAATGCAGGCTCACTTGAAACTTGACAAAATGAGGAGTGTGTAGGATTTTTCAGTCTGTCAGCAGTGGGCTCATTTAGCTTCCTTCATCTTTGATGCAGTTCCCAGATGCAAATGTCAGCATGAAATGCAAAATTGAGGTTTACATTTCTATTAGGAAAGTGATATGAATGAAGAAACGGCATCATATTATGCAACACGAAAAAACACTTAGCTATAAAGAGATAGCGTACAAGTTCAATTATGTACATTCACGCTTTTGCATGCAGGCATGTTTTTGATGACTTTCACAATTAATATTGTCAAATACATCAAATAAAACACTTCTCTTCCACTGCTGTGATTAGTAACATAGTTGCTGAGACAGTTCAATTAAAACCGTTTATTATGTAAAACATTTCAAGTTTGTTTTAGTGTTAATGCTTACAGCTCGGGTCAGGTTACCCGACTGCAGGTACTTCATTAGTTGTCTAGTTTTGAAAGCGATGCAGTAGTTAACATGTTAATATAAAGCCGCATCAAAAACATTATTTTAATGACCAAACCTACAAGCAGGCTCTGAATGTTCTGAACTATAAAGCAAATCACTAACAACCTTGTACCATCTTTTATACAGTAAAATAAGGTCTTTAATATACAGTAAAGATAAAGTTGCCTTAAGGATAAAAGGTCTTGTCTGACTGACTTGTACTGTACATCTTACTTACTGCCAACAGTTCCCCTCTGGTGATTTGACCGAGTTGAAGAAGTCATAAATAGTTTATCAAACAACTTTAGAAGTTGAGCCTCTGGCGGTTGTCATAAATATAGATATACTCTAAATATAAATAGTCTATTTGTGGTTTGATGCTGCACCAATGTTTCCAGAGGAGAAGGGACCAGACGTTTAAACCATATACTGCAAATGTAATGAGCCAAGCACAGTTCAGGAACACATAGCTTAATAAGTCAATTAAGAGCGTTGGTAACGGAGCCACAGCCAAGTTAGTGAAACCGAGCAGATCACCTCACATCTGTTCCGTTCTTAGGACTTCACAGGAATGGGTTGAGGGCTGGAAATTCGATTACATCTGTCGCATTATGAGGATGAGATCAAGTCCTCAGATTGCTCTTCTTTGAAATCATACAGCCTGAGAAAAATGCAGCACAATTACAACTGTCCAAGCGTATCCACGGCATGAAACGTCTACCTGTCCTCTCCACGAGCAAGGTCGCACACCGCCAAGCTATTTTCATTTTCTCATCTTTATTTCCCTCTGCCCTTGTTGTTTCCCCTTTTCAGTGTCTGTCGCTTTGAAACATTATCTTCAATGATTGTCCAGTTCTCTATGAATTAAACATAAACAGTTTCCTCTCACTCCTGTGCTTGCTCTTTTTTTACATCTGTCCCACAAACTTTAATGAGCTCTCTCTCTCTCTCTCTGACTATAAAAATGCAATTCCATCTGCACCGCAGCACCTAAATGATAACAATAACCGCTTAGAAGTGAAACAAAAATATGATTCATTCAATGACATCTTCAAGAAATAAATTGAAATTTTTTTTTCTAATACAGCAGATGAATTAAGTAGATGAATGCTGTGATCCTGACTGTAAACTTTCTGGCACGATAACGTTTTCAAAAAGGGTTGCGTTCAAATTGACGCTCGTCTGTGTGCTGTGCATACTGTATCTCCCAGAAACACAACTGCTTCCCTCTTACTGTATAGAGAGGAATAACTCACCAATTTATTATGACACCGTGGTAGAGAAAGAAGATTGAATGCCTAAACAAAAGTATTACAGTAAAATCTTCTCACTCTTTGAAATCTGCTGAATTTGACGTTGCCACTGAACAGCTCAGTCTGTGTTACAGTAGCTTAAACTTTTCATTTTATCCCCACTTGACTCCCTCTTTGTTTTTTACCCCAAAGCAAAAAAAAAGCCCAAAAAACTCCACAGCTTCAACCCTTCTGTTTATATAATTGACCAGGAGCCAAAGTCCCTGTTCTGCATTCCAAGGGCAAGTGTGTGGTGGGGCTGCGTTCATTCCCATGCGTGACTTGGTTAGAAGAATCGCACATAGCATAAGGAGACCCGAGGCTTTTCCTGTGAAGCGATGTAAAAGGCACTTATTCGCAGGTGGCACCATGCTGGGAGCAGATCATGACAGTAATTCATGGACAGCTGCTACATGTGTTTTTCCCCATTTCATATTCCAGGGATGTGGCTGATTTAAACTGAATACATTTCACACTGAATACCTGTTCTTATTAATTTACCGAACGTGATATTGGAAAAACATCTAACAGCAGGCTTATGAAGAACAGAAATGTTAATGCTGTTATTAAATTCCTTCTTGACTTGGCCTATTTGGCTATAATTGATGTAATTTCCCCAAGTGTGGTTTAATATAAACACATAACTAGCTCACATTCATTATATGACTTTTTACCTCTAGGCTATGAGTAATTATGAATTATTCATACAGAACATGTAAAACAGTTACAGGTAAATCTCAAAAGTCTCACTTTTAATTGGAAATTATATTATAACCTTGTCCCTGCTACAGTGTCTACGGCAAATGTGTTCACAAAGCTCAATGCTGCAACAGTCAATGAGAGATAATAAAACACCACACATCTTAATCTGTTTTTATATTCTGAGAAGTTTTGATGTTTTTTTTTTACGAAGAATCAGAAACCACTTCAATATGAGATAAACATTATTCATTAAGCGAGTGAGCTGGGTGCAGAACTTGATCATGTTGAGTCATAGTGTGACCATGACTGGTACAGATGCTTGCAGATGCAGAACCCTCTGAAAGAGCAGTACAGAAAATGACTAAGCAATAAAGGCCCAGCAGAAGGTGCAACTTTGCATTAATAGAATGAACATGAGAGGGTCAAGGGGAGGTGAGAGGCGAAGAGTGAAAGGTACCAATAAACCTAACAAATAAGCAATAGAGCTCATGCTCATCGCTGAGTGGCTATAAATTCCAAAACAACACATACAGCACTGTATAACATAAAACCGTGGTATTAAATGGCATTTTACAGACTCCACGCTTACCAGGAAAGAATTAACCTGCCACACAGACCTCCTGTGTGCGTCCGTGCCAGTTTCTGATGAACACAAACATGAGAAAATCTGATTTTCACTGGTGACAGCCCTGTGGCTGCAGCTGGCCTTTGAGAAATAGGTGTCTCTGGACGAAGATGCTCTTCACGTTGTGTTTGTCCGCTCCTGCGTCCTTCGTGGTGTCAGCTCTGAATGCAGCCCTGGTGGTCTTCACATTTTGCTCTGGTCGTGTAAGAGATGTAGCGTCTCTTTCTTTCAAATTTACACTTGCTCTTCAAACTATTTATTTTTAATTTCATATATTTCATGACTAGTCTAATGCTTAAATGAGCTAAATACATGGGAGTCCATTGAAAACAACTTATTTGACTTTCTTATATCTTATTATAAACTTGTCAACAAAACACACAAATCATTCTTTCTGCTATGACAGTTGTTGTTGCTGTTGCATGTAAAACAAAACCAATATTGGACAACTGTCTACTACATCTTCTTGCTCAGATGTTCTCTTCTCTCATATTCTTCTTGTTTAGGAGCTACTGTAGGTTATTTTTCGTCTGTTGCAGCTTTACTAAAAATATCTGCTTCAGTAGAATTAAAGAAAAACACACACTGTCGAGAGAAAGCTCATACCAGAGCACAAATGATAGTAATTTTTTATCTCTGTTACTTTATAAATGACAGGTTTATGCTGCAAAGAACATGTTATTTGCCCACCCCCTTATCGTCTTTGTTTTCCTTTTCCATTCCATCATTCCTCTCCTCCCAGCTGATCTATATCATCCCTCTTCTTTCCCCTCTTCTCTGTACACAAAGCAATACCCCCAGGGAATAGTAAATCTGCAAGTGGAGGTTTTCTTTGAAAATTAACGTCTGTTATTGAATCAAATGAAGCATGGACTCAGGGAGGGAGGAAGGAAAAGGTCAGCAGACTGAGAACATTTAATGAATATTGAATCCACCACTCTTTCACTAGTTTACACACACACACACACACACACACACACACACACACGATCTATCAATGGGGCGAAATTTCCTCCATTTTCCATAAGTATCTAACTGAAAGGTCAAACTACAACAGAGCTACAAAGTAGACTATTTTCAGGCCCTGTATTTTTAACAGCTCTACAGGAAGTACATGAATTATAGTCATCATAAATAAAGCCATGTCATCATGAAGAGAACTGCTGCTTTGTCTTGCCTGCTGCCTTGTGTTTGATTTTTTTTTGTGGTTATCTTCTTCGTACACTTGCACACGAACCAGTTACTCCCTCAGGAGCCCGTGAAGACCATAGGAAACTAAAGGTGATGCTTAAGGGTAAGTTTTTAGTCTGTATTTTGCTTGAGTAAACAAAGTTTGATATTAACTCCATTGTACCTCACTAGGAGGCTTTCAATTATGTGAAATGCACAGTATTTATGCAGGTGGAGGTGTTACTACCCAGATCAGTCCTCGACAGCAGTAAGATTAAATAAAAGCAGTTCTTGGATGTCACTCTTCTGCAACGAGACCCTAAAATAAAGTTTTAAAACACAAGCCTGACCATTAATCTGTCAGAACATATGATTCCAGAGGGACAAGTCTAATTAAAACCAGTTTCTTGATGCTTTTTACTCAAATCAATAATTTTATTATTCATTCATTTACTGCGTGCATCAATGGAAAAACTAAACTGAAGCACAATTAAGAAAAACTTATTGAATTATCCATTCTGAAAAATCAGCAGCTTCACTTCTGGGTTGGTTTATTTTATTTTGAAAGGTTGATTTCCTCCTTTGTCACGCCCTTATTTTTGTTCTCCACATTGTTTTCACCTGTGCTAGTCTCTCTGTCATTGCGGCCTCAGTTTGCTTCATTACGTCAAACCATAATAATAATATATATAATAATAATAATAACCATGCTAAGCCATAAACTTCATGTGTATATTTGTGTATGTACTAATCTACGGTTGCTATTTAATCTGGAGGATTTATTCTACCTGGTGCCACAGGAAGCAGCAGCTTCACCAGAGAACTTGGATTTCCCATGCCAGTAATCTAGAGGTATTCATGAAACTCACGTATTGTTTTCATACTCTAGAAGAAACGACTGAATTCAAAGAGATTTGTTTAGTGCAATCACTTTGTTAGGGACTTCGAATCATGTGCTCTAGAAATGTTTGGATCCATGATGCTTTGCAGCCAGTGGCCATTTTAGACTATAAACCTTTGACTGTTTGATAGAACTGTCTTTTTGTCAAAGAGGATTTTTCTGTAAGTCAGTTTTTCCCCATAGAACCAATCCGATTGTGTCCGATTTTGCTCTGCAGAAAAATACTAGACATTCCTCCACATCCACAAACCCTCAGTACTCAGGTATATGTGCGAGTATTTATTCCCTCTAATGTTTAGATACTTTTGCGATAAGTAGAGGAGACATGACTAGAAGCAGGCTGAGCTGTGACGTGCTCTATTACTATCTCCGCGAGTACTTTAACCACCCTCTAAAAGCAAGTATCCACAATATGTACAGTACAATGACATGTCTGATGCTTTTTTTTATTACAACAACATTTTGTTCAGGTTAATTTCTACAGTATGACCTGCCTCTCGCACGACATCTGGGATGGATTCAGCACCCTGACCTACAATAGACAAGCGGCTGGGATGATAACGACATACCTGTCAAACTTTTATTTGTTTAAAGTCTGAGTAATTTGTGTTTACCCCCAGTCTGCATGTATGTGCAGCATTATGTGGTTTTAAAAGTAATAATACATTTGTCACAGTAAAGCCTTTAAAACAAATAACACAACATTCAAATAGCAGCAATGCAAATTCTGTACAAGTTCAAACTACATTGTTTTCTGGTTTAAAGGTATTGTTTCAGTTGAATGTGAATTAAGTATTAGTTAGTGAAGTTATAGATACTCACCTTGCATGTAGGAGACAAAAGGAGGAGGCATGTAATGACTTTTTCTTTTTAAAACCTGTATGACATCATCAGTGACATCACGGGCTACACCAAGGGTGTGGAGGGAAGTTGGGTTATACATAGTTCTTTCAGTGCTGCAGAGTAATATGGTGTGGTTAATAAACTGGAATGTTTAAATTAAGAAGGCATGTTAGATGTTTCTGTGATATTTACTGATAAAACTGATAAATGAACGATTGTTTGATTGTAACAGTGCCTTGAAAGTTTGCTCTGTCTCTACATTATCAAGAAAAAAAAAGGAATGATCTGTTGTAGTTGTCTCTCTGTGGTAATCATGGTCCATATGTTCATTTTAAAAGTCTTTGAGGAAATCCTTATGCATGTGATGCCAGTGAAGTTATAGTAAAGTAAAGTAAGTAACCTTTTGTGACTGCACTGTCACATGCAAGAGCACAGAGAAATGACAAAATAAAACAGAATAAATCACAGAGGCTCGGGCACCTTTAAGGCTTACAATGGATGCTCTGCTCATAAATACAAGTACTCAAGTAAAGTAGAAGTAAAGAGGAGAGGACACACTGTCAGAGTAAGAAACTGCATAATAGATGAGGAAATAAACATGGGGGGGTTTATGTGACTGAACAGAGCCCTTTCAATAGCTGCTCTTTTTTTCTTAAGCAAGTTCAATGAAATTGGGTTTACACACGTGTGCATATATAAAGCATTCATATACTTACAGATAGTTCTGTCAGTGATGAAATCAAACCACCTCATGCTGTCTGATGTCAAATCACTGCTTACATTACAAAACATCCATGTCAAATTAGTTCACACCCCCCCATGAAAATCATTCAGTGCTGGTCCCTGCTCTGATTAAACAGTTTAGACATTTTCAGAGAAAATACTATATTTAATAATTACGCTAATTAAATGCATAGCTCATTAAACTGTTTTGTTTCAAATGACAAAATGGTGTCAGAAATGAAGTTGGAGGAGTTTACTTTCAGTGCTGTGTCTGTATGTCTTCTTCTCATACTGTGTATCCCTGCAACTAATAAATAAATGATGACATTTGGGCACTAGGTGAATAAAAGCATAGTAAAAGTACTGCGTGTGTTAAATAAAGCCAGTAGAAAAACCGAAATACCTGCAGTAGTACAAAGATATTAAAATCAAAGCAATGGAATTAGAGAAATCTTTCTTTTTTTTTTTTACATTTATGACCTTCACTACCTAAAAACTGCATTTTCTGCAGCTTCTCTGGTTTCCTCCCACAGTCCAAAACGCACAGTCAGGTTAACTGGAGACTCTAAGTTGCCTGTAGGTGTGAGAGTGAGTGCTTGTTTGTGTCCCGAATGACAGCTGGGACAGGCTGCAGCCCCGCTACCCTTACGAAGACGAAACGGTCGAAGATGGGCGAGTGAGTGCTTCCTGGTCCGTGGCTGTTCTTAGCAGCTCAAGCGTTGCCATTTCTATACCCCTTTTGATAATTCCTTCAAAATTCAGTTGACTTGAGTGAGATGAAGAAGACTGTGGCTGTAGAGGACTGCAATCGTTATGATTCTCTTCTAGCATCCATGCATTGTTATTAACGCACTGTTGGAAATCAGCAGTTCATATCTTAACGTGTGCTATTTGCTGATTTACACCGAGAAACTGCTCTGTCCACTGGATAGCAATGTTAAGGCTACTAGAGAAATAAACACACATATCAAACCCTGTCACACACTGTGCTGGATATTTTAAAGCTGCATATGCCATCATTTGCATATTTATTTCCTCTCACTCCACGTATCTCTCTGTATACTGTAATAATATTGCAGGGGATCTGAGGATTATTATGGAAAAGATGACTGTGGAGCTTAACGTCTGAGTCTGCCCCTATGGTTTGTTTGCATATTTGACTGTGTGTGTATCTGCAGCATGGTGCCTTGTCCTCCCACTGACCATCTGCACCTGCTGTTCTCGTTTTCTGGTCCGTACAGGTACAGAAACTCAGCCTGTGGCCTGCCAATTCGCGGTCACCTGACTGTGCCCATAAGCAAACATGAACACAGGCACAGTCTGAGTGTTTCAGATGGATTTTATCAACAACAAATGCTGTTTTCTGAAAGCACCGTGATGACCTGACTGCAAATCAGTCAATTTCCAAAGCCATTAACTTGTTTGCTGGGGTTTTCTGACTGTGACTGTTGCTATTTGCCTGAGGGAGGTGTCATGTCATGTAGGTTGTGCAGGTGATGACAGCTGCTGCCCTTCCTGAAGACACCACAATTAACCTGTCGCCCACGTGATGGGGTGGGGGGGGTGAACGCACCCCTTGCGGGACTGTCACTGCTCCTTTGGTAAATCCAGGATTATTCATTTTGCAGTAAAAAACACATGTATTTCTGAATTAATTTCTGATAAAGGCTTGTACACTGTAATTAATCAGTTAAACTTTGAGTTGCCAGGTTGTGGAGCATCCTTCTTTTGAAGGGTATTTAACAAACTGTATGTCTGACTTAAGCTTAAGCCAGTTGAAATCAAGCGTTAAACATTAAATTTCCATGAAGGTTTTGTGTTAGACCTTTATTTCAGACTATTGCACATAACAATGTACACCTCATTTAAAACAATGATTATAGACCCATGACAGGCCAGGCATGACAGACTGGCCTCTTTTCATCGTCAGTCAGTGAATTGTACACACTTGTAAATATTGATCTATCTATTTGTTTTGGGTTCATAAGATTATGCTGACTGATAACACCAAGACGTGATGGAATGTGACAGTTTCAGCTTTCTGCTGAACATACAGTCGCTCGTGTTGACCCGTGAGAGAGCACGCTGACCCGTGGTTGCGACGTGCTTTGTGTGTGTGTGTGTGTGGTTTCGCATGTGTCAGTGATAGAGCCTGAGATCAAAGAGTGTGAAAATGACAGTTGCAAAATTGCACGATTCTTTATTTTTGTGGATGGCTGGAGGAAATTGATTCAGGTTGCGGGAACGAGCAAGCAAACGAAAAGGAGCCAGGGTGGCAGCAGGACATGTTATGATTTGCTGTAGCGCTTCCTCTTCTAACCACATCTCTCTGCTGTTACTGACTTTCTCACTCAATTCCCTTGGAGGCAAAATTAATTTAATCCTTTTCATTCTCAGCTCATTTACACCAATCAGCCCTGCCTGGTTTTGTCAACTCTCTACTGAATTGAACAGTAATTCATTATGTATGCCCATTTGTGTGTCTCTCAGTGTGCATATTCCCTCGGAGACGCCCTGCATTCGTGTCACACTCCGTTATTGCCTTTTGTCCTGTGCTATTTCATGTAAGTCCTGCAATATCCTTCGTGGTTATCTGCGTTTGTGAGTCTGAAAAACAAATTTACGAGTGCAGAATAATAAACCGCTCCGCCGTGCATTCGGAATTTCACGCTGCTAGCTTCACTATTCCCTGACCAAATGATGTAATCTCATGCATCAGAGGGAGCTGCAATGAAAACATCTTAACACTGACAAACCACATGGCTGAATACCGGACTTCAAATGGAGACATGAGTCTGTCAAACCAAAGCCATGTTTTGATCTTGCTGCATTTGTCTTGAAACAGACTTTTAAGGCATTTAAACTGTGATCCCCCTGCCCCCACAGGAATGTTACGAAGAACATGCTTCATTCACAGTTGTGAGAAAAAAACAACAACCCCAAAACGGAAATAGTTTGCAGGCTGTGCTTTTCAAAAAGTCCATTCGGTAAAATACTAAACGTAAGGTTATTCTGACTGTCTGACTGGAATGGCTCTGAATGCGCCTGAAAGAGGAAGAGGAAGAGGAGATGGTAGCGAAGAGCGAAGAGGAAGAGGACTTTGATTGAGTGAAAAGGTCAGTGTGTTGCGAAAACGAGATTCACTTTGTGAGCGTGTGTTTTTCATTCAGATGCGTGATGATGAGTGGCCACTTAACAGTACAGTAGATTACACACAGCAGCAGTTTTCCATAGCTCCTCTTTTTGTGTGTGTTGCCTACGGTTAAAATATTTACTCCAGCTCGTTCTGAGACTCTCAACAAAAGAAAGAATGTCACTTTGATGCTGTACTGTTTTATTTTGCAAACATATTACTGATAATAATTGAAAATACAAATAAAAAAATAATTTAGCTTGGTCTCTTAGAATGTTTGATTCATTTACAAACAAAGTAAAAGGATAGAATTGATATAATAAATATGAACCTATAATCATGGTTGAGGTAAAACAGCCAGTCCAACAACTGTGTCTCTTTCTTCCCACATCCACTTTGGACCTACAGGTTTTGGGAGGTGGATATTTTTAACAACTGGGCCGAGCGGCCCTGCTGAACAGATCGAATACTGTCTCCTGCTTCTGGCTTGCTGTTTAGGAAATTTCTCATCTAACATGCACCCGTCCCACCTGAGATTTACGTTTATACTGTCATTTTAATGCAGCAACAGTATTTCTTTGACCTTGGAAGCATTAAGGTATGAAATCATATCTGTTTATAGCACACGGTTGCTTACAGGCTGATACTGCAATACTGGAATATGTCCATGCACAAGTTTCCCATTTGCATCATGAAGAAATAGTCCCTGCCTGTGTTCATTGTTCACTTCGCTCTTGAGTTCAATAAAACTCCATCCTTGGCCTTTTTCCAAACACTGTTGCCAATCAATATGCATTTAGGAAGGGAAAATACAAAGGATTGACTAGTGATGTAAGACTTATTAGTATATTAGAATAAATATATTAGATCAGAACAGAACAGTAAGCAGTCGATGTGTAGTATGTGTTAGAGAAAGGGTGTGAAAGTCTTGCTGAGTAAGAGATGCATAAAAAAATTGAATGAAATAAAAGTTTTACTCAGTCTCTATACATCAAAGAAGAAGGTAAAGTGTTAACTTCCATGAGCAGGCTTTCCATGATGCCACAGAGATCTGAGGCACAGAAATTTACCAAAGCAGCAAACAATGTTTTCGCTGTAGGGTAGAAGTTCATTTGGCTGCGTTATAGGTGTGATTAAAAGCCATCATAAAAACAAATATTGCGAGTAATTGCATCATCTCTTCACAGAGCTTGAAATGAGAGGAAAAGCGGCCAAGAGATTTGTTTCTAAAATTAAATGTTGTGCTTTTGAATACTGGAAGATTAAAGAGAGAGCGACTGGCTTATGAAACTTCCAACTACCTCACAGTACCATGCACTACACGAGATTACCCAGTAAGACCAGTATAACCCAGCAGTACCTTGATCTTTTCTTGTTGTGAAAAGGCTGAGTCGTCAGTTTCAAAGCCAGATGATGAGATGATGCTAATAATACAGTCAGTTGTTGCACTTTCTTCCCCCCATAGCAGCTTGTTCCAGTGCCACACTGGAATAAAACTATAAAAGCTTTATTAAGCATAACGTGGTCACATTAAAAATCTAGCAGCTCAAGTAACAGTAATAGAATATTCAGTTCAAAGTGGACCGATACAGTTAGTACTCGTTGTTTTGTGGTGACACGCTGCTAAATGTGTAGAAGGTTAAATAAAGTATAGACATTCTACTGGTTCTGAAGAAACTGGGTGAGTTGTCTGCATAATGTTTAAATTAGTGAAGATAATAAAGAATTAGAAGTCAGCCTTTTATGTAGGACATATGATATATAAAAGAGAGATGAGGCAATAATTCATTATTAGTTTACAGTTTTGAATGTACGTTCGGTTCTGAAAGGTGCTAATCTGGTTGACCCGGTTAATCTGGTCCGTCTTTGTGAGTTTAGAAAACAGCAGTGCGAGTAGACATTTTTAGTAGGCTGTGATTTATAGTAACGCTGTGTAATGACCAGTCAGTGTCATTGTGTGATTTCTATCTTGCGCCACACATACATCATCGCCTCCCTTACACATACGCATAGCACAGGCTCTGCTTCATCAGCCGAACACCTACACATCTCACCATAAACAGTCATCTTAAGAGTTCTGTGCATTTTCGTGTGTCTGTGTGTGTGTGTACACGTGTATTTGCTAAACTTGCTAAGCTCTGGTTTCGTGTGGTCAAGACTTGTAGGCACTTGTAGCTTGTATATATAGGCAGAGGTTCATAGAAACGGGGAAGTGAGAGGCACGGCCACGACGAGGAGCTGGAGGTTCTTGCCCTTGAAGTGCTCTGAACCTTTTCTCCCTGGTTTGAGTGCTTGGGAATGCTGGGACACACATGCTTGTGACTGAAAGGTTATTAGTTCAATATCCCCCAAGGAATTAAAGCGTAATTTATTAATAAATGCTAAAAGCTAGGTGAGAGCACTGCAGCAAAATTCTTTATTTCACGATTAAAAATTTCAGTTCCTGCAAGGACACATTTTTCTAACTCCATGTGTATCATTTAATTATATATATTACCGAAGTAAATACTGAAAAACGGTTTGTAAACTTTTCCACTTTCATCCTTGCACCTTGGTATTGGTATCTGTTTTACTTACACGTCATGGATTACTTAGATACTTAAATGGTTCAGAGCTATTGATAATGTGATTAGCAACATCCATGATTCTCTTTCTTTACTAATCAATGTGTCTTTTCTGAAAAGGGCCTGTTGAAGTCTAGATCGTGAACATTGGATTAGCGATCGGCTACAGTAAGAGTAAAACCGATGCATTTTTCTGCTGTTAGTGTTCATCTTAGGCCGGACGTGTACAATCTGAGCGAGAACGTTTTCTCAAAGCAAGTGTCTGACGCCCTTTTGTAGTATATTGGCTGGTGACAGGTCGTATTTACCCGAGAGAATTTCTCCTTTACTGTCTACTCTCGTTCCAGCACATACAGCATTCCACACATTTAGATACTGCAGCATTGCATCTGGTTAAGACAGAGAAGAGGAAGGAGAGCAAGTAAAAGCACAAGTGTAGATGATGCACGTTTTCAGTGTTCTTTATGCTTTGATTTTCTTTTGCAAATATTTTATGAAATTGAGAAAAAAAAACACAATTTACCACAATTCTTTGACCTCAAGGCCAAGCTGTTGAATGTCTTTTGTGAAACTATATTGTACATAACTGAACACTGTCCTTTGACCAAACTGCCAGTTCACTGCACTGGGCTCTAATTTGTTTGCTACAAATATTAGGATTTCATTCTGCGGAGTCAACAGACATTTTATATATAGAAAATCCAACTGTCCACACCTAAAAACACGAAACAGAAGAGGAGCGAGAGAGAAGAAGAGAGGCAGCCTGTAGTGAGTGGGTGGCGGCTGACTGACAGACAATAACAATAACGGAGACCTTGAAGGTTTTAGACCAATATCATGCAACTTCTGGAGAAAGTGAGTGACGGTGCTGCTGTAGAACAAACCTACTGTGCAACCAGCTTCAACCAACCAATAAACTGAAGAAAAATGTCTTTCAAAGATAACTTCAATTGCATTTGAATTAATATTTTGATGAATGACCATGTTGTAAGTAGCAGTAGACTAGCAGTAGACCAGGAGACTGGACACGCTGGCCTCCCGGCTGGTCCCAGTGGTAGCTGGTGTGGCTGTGTGTCTCTCGCGAGCCCCCTTTTGTTTCATCTGGCCATGAATGTTCCCTGCAGGCGACTCGGCTGTGTTGCAGTTTACTTATTGTTTGCGCGGATGCTTCTTATTGCCTGTTTTTGTCAAACAGACAACGGGAACGCTTTCCACATCTGCCTCCTGTTGTTGAATCAGTAGTTTGCACTGTTGTGTTCTCATAGGGACTGGAGAAGAATGCCTCTGCAATAACCCACTGAACTCACACACACACACAAGCCTCATGGTTTGTGTGTCTTGTTTGGACTGTTAAGTATCAGCATCCTCTCATGCATCACTATTATTAATAACACACATCTTTGGACATGTTGTTCCCTTGTTTGCATGTTGTCATTAAAAAGCTATTAGGACTGCAGCAGACTGGCGCTTGGAATATTTCTTTATGCTGATGCAAGGAGAAGGTTAAGAGTTTGGAGAACTTAGATAAACCACAAAGAAAATGTTGAGTGCTACAGATGGTGCTGCAGTGTGTGTGTGTGTGTAATTTCCAGGGTGAAAACAATTTCAGGTGCAAATTGAAAAGGGACTCACGGATCTCAGCAGGAATCTACAAGTACCTTACTATCCAAGTTGCACTGCGGGAAAAGACTCATAGTACTTAATGAAATATACTGGACATCCTGTCATGGGTGTAATCCAGGAGGAAGACGGCTGGATTACAGCAGGCTCAGGTACGTTTGAGCCAGATTACAACCCATCCATTTAAGGCACTGCTTACATATCGTGTTGAGTAGAAAAGGAAACACATGATCATTCAAAACCAACTCATCCTTCTGCTGATTTTGAAGACAAGCACACACAGGCATGGATTTATCATTGTGTAAAAATGTTTAATACACACAGTGAAAAGAACCAAGTGAACTTCACTCACAGGACCAATAACTCTCATGGCAAAAAAATGGATTTAAACGAGATTTCAATAAATTGTTCTTGAATTTAGTTTTACACCCGACCAGCCTATTTTTTTTTAGTTTTTAAGAACCTCTGGGTTGTGTTTTGTGCAAAGCTGCAGGTTTTCTTTTAAAATAGTCCAAGTCAGTGAGTCACACATGCACACAGATGCCCAGAATAATTACATTTGCCAAATCTCTCCAGTTTGTCGCAGCATGACCAAATGTGATGTGACACTATGGATAAATATGCAAGTGATGCCGAGCGCTGTAGCATTAAGTGTTGAGGGGTGCTGCCCTTTACCTTAATTGTGAGGCCCCTTGTCTCCCCCGCTTAATCTCGATTACGCATGATGCTGGCGGGTCACTTTTATTAAACGGGAACGTCGTCACTCATGCGCGCAGGTGTTAGACTGGGCTTAAACATCTGCACTGACCCCCAACGCAACCCTGGATCCGGGCTCCTTGCCAGGTCAGCAGCCAGAGCTGGAAACGAAATCACGTCTCGTACCGTGTGCATCACACTCGGGAACTTTCTCAGCGCATCTGAGAGGCAGCACACGGGTTGTGTTGTACAACTCTCTCTCCCTCTGGGCTAATCACTGTGCAAATGTTTTGGATTTACTTTGGACTCCACCAACTTTCTGAGGGAGAGGAATTAATCACAACAGCCCCAAACCATCACAGAGTAAATAAAGGCAAGAACTCTGTTCGGCACCATATGGGTGAAGAATGTCAGCCTGGAACACAAAGCTGAATGTTTTAACCACCATCTGGCAGTTGTGTTTGGCTGAGTTGTGGTGAAATCTAGCCACAAAATGAGGTAGCTTGGGCTCTTTAATAGCCCCAGATGGCTTTCAAGCAGGAGGAGAAAACCTGTACAAAAGCCTGACGAAGACAATAGCTGGGATAGATGGAGGCATAATGGGCAACAGCAACGTGTCGCGTTTAAAGAAACAGTGGGTTGGCTCGTTTGGTGACAGCAGAGTGGATAACTCTGCTGCAACGATACAGCCATAATGACAGAGATGTGCGGAGAACCACGCTGCACCAGCTTCCTATAATGACTCTAATCCAGCTTCAGATGAACTTTACTTTGTTGGGTGTCTTTAAAACTCACCATAGCACCTCTCACTTTTCATTTTCTACCACAAATCCCCACTTTTTTTTTTTTTTAGCCTTCTCGCCTTCATTGGCGCTTTAAAGCATGACCGTTGTCTATGCAGGACTGCTTCCCGCACTTGCAGTGCATATCACACTTTCAGTGTCACAGCACAAATGATCAAAGTCAGTCCGTTGCTGCGTACTGTGTGAGTGAATGGAAAGTCAAGCACACCCTGTCTTTCTGCGCAGGGATCGATGCTGTAAGTACCGGTGGAGGTGCTGGGATGTCCTGCGGAGTTTCAAGTCAGCAAAAACCTTCTCTTCGCAGGTGGTCTCCAACGGAGCAGCTATAGGTGATTAGGACTGGCAGGGAGATTCACCGGCGCAGCCAAACACAACCGCTGAACCTTTCTGTCAACATGCAGAAATGAAGGTCACATCAAAATACTGCACAGGAAATCCCATAAGTATTCAAATGTCACCCTGAGCATTCTCATCTCTGCTTACTACGCCATCAGTCTCCCCAACACACTTTGACGTCGATTCCTTTCTGTACATCTGTGCTATTGTCAAGATAAGAGGTAGGTAAGATCGGTCTTCTGTGAGCCTGTTAAAGTAAATGTTTTTCACTGCCTTTCCTTACAAACCCAAGTTTTGAAAACAACAAGCGCACAGTGTTATAAACCTTCTCGCTTCAGGTCAGGAAACCGTTGTTTCCAGACTTTCATGCTTTGTTGACGTCTCCCTCGAGCCTGACATTGTCTCTGCAAAGGCTTACTGCTCTAATAACATTGAATTCCGTCCGTAACAGCCAAGAACAGGACGTCCTTGACGGTGAAACGTAAAGAACAGAGCATCTAAATGTAATTCACATCGGTGTTGTATTGTTTCTGGTTGTGGGAGTAAAAAGTCTTACAACGTTCGCCTTGAACCATGTTACGTGAACTCTTCCAGGTGGTGTCATCAGTGCAAAAGGTTATTAAAAACGTTTCAAAAGTCAGTGATCCAAGTGGAATCACTTCAGTGCCAATCTCAATATGTCTGTCCAGTGTGTCTTTCAGTTTTATTATGAGTTATGCACACTTATGCGTTTTCTTAAGTTTTTAGTTTTTAGCACCTTATTAACAGTTGATCTGCGGTACGTCCTTCCTCTGAGCAGAGTCATCCATGACGGATACGGCTCTGTCATCCGGGGGAGGTGAGTAAGCTCCACAATCCCGGGCAGCCTGTGAGTGATTGCTGAGTCAGACGTCCACTTCTAGTGTATTGTTAACACACTTTTCACACACTTGGAAGTGAAATGAATAAATGCCTGACGCATTAGTAGGAGTCCTGGATTTTGTGGGAAGTGTGGAAATAACGTACAAAGCTGAGCTTAACAAGAGTCTCTTAAATGAAAAAGTTATGTAGTGAGAAATACTTTTACAAAGCTCACAGGTGCCTTCGTATGATATGATAATCACCAGCTTGAATAACTGTTAGAGTACGGGTCACTTTTTCCTCATCGCTGATGTCTCCGCTGGGTTTCTACAAATTTATTCTGTCTGTTTATTAAGTTTTAGACCAAGTGTATTACGTGTATTACGGTAAATGGTTTGCACTTGTATAGTGATTTTCTACCTATCGGCACTCATTCACTCACACAAACTTACACACATTCACACACTGGTGGCAGAGCTGCTATACAGCTTAGGCTGACGCACCGGGGCTGGCTTGGAGTTCAGCGTCTTGCCCAAGGACACTTCGGCACATGACTGGGGAAGCCAGGAATCAATCCACCGATCCTACGACTGGTGGGCGACAAGCTCTACCACTGAGTCACTGAGGTTATGGATCATAGTTCAAATTGTCTGTGGAATTGAGTTAGTCCTGTATGCATGTTATAGTTTATAGGCCTTCCTTCAGGTCACTAAACAAACAGCCATAACTTTGAGACGCGTAGATTCTTAATGAACCAAATTTGCTTACTGGTTCGCTCCTAGAACTACAGTACCTGACTTTTATACACTTGAATATGCGGCTGCAGTCTGTACTGAAGCACTGTTTTGCTTCTTCTTCCTGCATCAGCCTCTGTGGACTGACCAGCGTGAACTCTGGGAGCTGTGCTTACTGTAGGAAAATTCTGCTGTGTTAGTGAGGACGTCCACCAAAATGCTTCTTCTGAACCCTCTCCAAGCTCATTTGCACTAAGTACGCCAGCAGTAAAGGTGCACACACACACACACACACACCCCCACTGCTGAGTGTTGAGTCCTCTCAACCGTGGAGAGATTTGTTTTCTGGACGAGACGGATCCGTCGCTGACGGAAAACTGAAGGAAATGTCAGTAGGGACTGAGGCGGGACTGTGAACTGATGCATGATTGGGAAGTAGGCGGGGAGGCTAATCAAGGGAGCTTAGTCGCAGCTCAACATTATTATCACACATTCACAACATCACAGCAGATTCTTTCCAGATACAGTGATTTGGTGATTCAGCGTAAAATATTCATCATGGCTTCTCTTTTTGTTTGCCTCTGCAGAGTCAGCACAATCTTAAATCACTCAAAAGGCTTCGCTGTTAACTTTTTGGCCCGTTGCTTATCTGGGTTCACAAAGGCACCTTTTCAACAGCGCTGCTATCAGTAGTATGAACTAATGAAGGCTGAAATCTAAAGTGTTTCTCTCTGTGTGTGGTCAGTGGGTCGTGAGAAACAGCTTTTGCTCCCTTTGAGCCGGTTTTGTTCCAAACACAGGGTATTTGTAGAAAGACAAGAAAAGCTGAATCTTTATTTAAGGAGCTGCACCGGCACACATTCTGTAGCAAATACGTTAAAGTACCATTAGAGGAGCAACCTCCTCTCAAAGCATGAACAATTAACAGGGATTGTGTGTGTGAATTAGCTGGATCGATACTGCAGCCATCACTCACTCAGGCAGTTTCCCAGGCACAACTGTTTTAGAATACAAGGAATCAATGAGCATTCTTTGAGGCATTACGAGCTAATTACACCTAGAAATAACCAACCGTACATACTGTTGCTCATTTGTTGTCTGTGTCAGCCTCTCGTGCCCGTTCACCGCTCAGACGTTACAAAAGAAATGAAGTCTGCCGTCTCCATAGCTGCTGGTGATTTCATTCTGACCCAATATAATTTGTGGGACGCAAACACACAAGGATCACAGTTTTGTGATGCGAGCGCCATTAAATCATTGCACGTCCTTCCGTCCACACTCTCGTCTCGGTGAACTGGCGTCACGCCGAGGGTGTGTCTGATCCGTCCGCTGCCCTTGTCTTCACACAAAACAGCTCGGACGGGATTCATAACTTTTGTGTTACGGCATATTGTCCCGAGGGATCTCTCTTCCAGCAGATGTCCCGTTTTGTTGCAACTAGTGGGTTCACGCTTTTAAGTGCCTAAAAATTATCCTATGAACTTTCATTTTTACACACAAGAATTTCTTTTTTCCTCTTGTACTCTGTACAACCACTACACCTCTGTCCTTTTATAGAATAACGTCAGTCAGACACATGTGAACTTTGTTTAGTATTAAGTACACACAAGCACATGTAAAGTGTAGTAGTTATGATTTCAGCATTTAATAATTCACCTGGAATCAAAATGCTGCTGATGCTCTGTATTTACACATGAAAGGTGCCACTGCCAGGGCTGCGGCTTGCTCTCTCACACATGATTATAGCCGCTGTCAGTTTTGATTTATGTTGGTTGGAGTGGATTTTAG
The DNA here is from genome assembly GCA_030770545.1 of Macropodus opercularis. Taxonomy (NCBI): domain Eukaryota; kingdom Metazoa; phylum Chordata; class Actinopteri; order Anabantiformes; family Osphronemidae; genus Macropodus; species Macropodus opercularis. Next base: position 15,043,886 of record CM061089.1, read on the forward strand.
TGCAGGTACACACACTGGTTTGTTCTTTCATTAATCAGACCTGAGACCAACCAGCGGCTAAAAACCAGCCCCTGGCTCGCAGGCTGGTCTGAATTGTTGAAATATTTTCCTGACTTCCCGTAGCGCCGGGGTGGGGAGCGTCCGTTAATCCTGTCAGACACAGCGGCTAAAACAGAAATACAGTAACACTAAACATCATGCATTTTCTTACATAACCAAATCAGTCTAGACCACAGAATAGCACGAGACTGTTGGCAACAGATGCTGCTCAGAATAAAATATTGAACTGTACCTGCATTATTGTTTTTCAATATTCATCTGTGCTTCCATTTGCTTTGAATTATTTATGTAAGGCACAATGAAGATAGATCATTATGGCTTGTTATAAAATTATAAAGATGTTTATCTTCCTTGCCTAAGGGGGATACAATGTCAAACTCCACTGGGATTATGAAAATAAGAAGTGACAGGCCTGACAGGTCTCATGACCACGGCTGTATTTTATTAATTACGGGAGACTACTTTATTTACAACAACTTTATTTAAGTTGTTGTTAAAAACACTGTCTAAAGGCAATAGCCAGCAGACTGTCATCCAAACTCGGAAGCATCACTTTTATTTGTGTCTTCATTTCCTCACATTTAGGAGACAGCGTTTTTGATGAGGTGGGTGACATCATTCTCCCTCGACACAGACGGTTTACGTCAGTCTGCCGCACTCCTTGGCACACGAGACACCCACTCTGACACATGTGACTGTCACAGAAATGACCTAAAAGCTTTTGTTTCACAGACAAGATGATAAGTTTGGGCCAGGTCAGAGGTCAACGTAGAGGAACAGGAGGAGACTTAGAATGATTTAAGCAAGCTCACTCTATGAATTGCAAACAGCCTCTATGACTTGGCAGAGTTGGAGTGAACAACAAAAAACAAGTCTGACTACTTCACCCAGGATCGAGATGCAGACCTGCAGCACAAAGCTACATTACGCCTTAATTCAATATTCACTGCTTAGATAGTAACGTAAAAACTGAGAATAAATTATGTAGCCTTTGGAGATTTTGCCTGCTAATTGGTTGCTCATACTAAGTATCAGTTTAATCTACAATCCATTGACAAGTCCAGAGCTGTTGTGGTGAAGTACATCATCGATCTGACAAGAAGTCAAGAAGAATCGACAGAATCCGCAGGAGGAGAAGAAAGATCGAAGGGAAACAGTGGGAGAGAATGAGGAGAAAAGAAATTCCCCAATTTGGCTGTAATCAGCGATACCCCAACAGCCCGGACATGTTTTTACAATGAAAGAACGAAGGAGATGGGAGCAAAGAGAAGGAAGGGGTCAAAAGGAAGCAGAACAGGGGGTGGCTGGGATTAAATACTGATGACAACAGAAGGAGTAGGTGTGGAGATCAGGAGAATGGAGAAGTGTGAACTGAGGGAAGGGGGGATGCAAAGGTGTGTGTGTGTGTGTCTTATTATGCATTACAAAGCACTTCCTGCAGCTTTTCCTTTTCGATGTTCCTACTGTCTCTCTGAATTAAGGCAAAGTCAATTGCAACTTGCCGCATTACTGCGTTGTTCTGAGTATTTGTTGTGAATTAATATGGTCATATTAGGAATATAGACAGTGTAGTGGGGGTGACGCTGCAATAACCGTGTGACTTCAATATCGGTATATTGGCCATACAATATTGTTTTTTCTTGTAAAACATGATCATTAGTAAAAAATAGAATAAGTCATGGCTCTAGGTTTATAGATGTAAGAAAGGATCTGAATCCTGTAATTCAATTCATAAATTATAGGATGTTGTATTAATATACAAGCAGATATTACGTTTGACAGAATTTATTTCGGTGTACTACTCTACATCAAACAGATCATTTATACTACACAACACTGAACTGAACTACCTTCTAATAGTAGTTTTTTTAAGCCAACACTGCAAGATTCTATTCTCTTTCATTCTCTGTTCACAAGAAATATGACCCAACAACAAAGCATCAGATCTCTGTACTGTATATTTAAAGCACTTTGCATACTGAGATGGTTGCCATGCTGACGCTGACACAGATGCAGACACACACACACAAACGATGGAATATTTAAATATACAGTTGCCATTAATATTTATACCAAAGGCCAGTGAGTGTCTTCTACCCCAGGTGCAGGACGTCTTTATCTGAATCCCTGTACATATGTTTTATACAGATTCCCAAAGTCTTCTTGTGGAAGCATTAATTTTGAAAATTATTGCGAGGGTTCTCTCACACATCACCCGCAACAAAGACGGATTTTGTTCCACCCCAGTGACCTCAGCGTAGCGTCGTCTTTTTTTTATGTGGGTTCGTGCTGGTGTTAGTATTGTTTGACTTAAAGCCCCAATAAGCCACGTGAATAGAAGTAGAAAGATTTGGCAGTTGCCTTGTTCCTCCCTGTAAGATAAATGAACATTGCGTCTTGCCATTGATTTGAATTCTTGTGTGGGCTCATTGTACAGTGCATAGACTGTCTAATGAAAAACACATTTTTCGCAGCCTTTCTGGACAGGACCGTTTACCATCTGTAAGTAAATCTAATGCCTTCCCTGCGTCTCATCCCGACTGCTTTGTTTCCATTCGCTCTTAAGAGGATTATAGAGGTGTACGTGGGCTTCTCCTTATCTTTGCCCGAATCAGCTTTGTCTGATAAATTGAAGAACACATTTCCTTCTTTAAAATAGCCTTTAAAAAAGGAAATTAAGAGCCAGGTCGCTCAAAATTCAAAACGACACTGCCTCTTCCTACTCTGTGGTAAAGTACGTAGCCTTGTGAGATTTCTGCTGCTTGTTATTTGAGGGCACTAGGATAAAAAATTCATTGAGCATCTATTTGTATGCAACATTTTGCGGCTGTAGCTGCATTTGACCTTTTGCCGACCCGCGACATAAGCTTTCTCACGTGAGCCTTCCAAAAAAAAAAAAGCTTCAGAAGCAAATATCTCTGCGGTATTACACTGGAATAATCTTCATTTTTCTCATGACTGCCATGTTTGTGGTAATACCTACTTGAGCTGAATAATTCTATACCTTAAAGCAGATGAGAGATGAGGAGCGTCAGTCAGATGAACCGTTTTGTTTTACATGTGTAGATATTATCACACGCTTCCCCTACACGAATACCTACACTGGGGCATGATTGCAGCAGTCATGTCAGCTAATCAATAGTCTGTAATTGAAGGAGTGTAGGCTGGATTGATGCAATTTGTTAGAGAGGACAGTGGAACGCACTAATGAGGCAGAGAACAACATTGATCTACTGCTTGGGTCGTGTTTACGCTGCGCTGTGTTTACAACGTAGCTGCAGGAGGCAGCTCCTGTTTCCTAAAACTACAATATCGTAGCTAATTCCTTTTATAATCTCTTCTCAACATTCTGAGAATCAAGTTCAGACGAAAAATATCAAATTAGTTGCGTTAAGATGTGCAGTGATGTGATAGAAACCCCTGAGGGGGATCCATGGAGTTGTAACATTTCACAGTTGACAAAACTATCAGTTATGGTTGTGTAATAGCAGCTTGTTTACAGCTTGAGTACACAACATGTATCGTAACATCAAAGTAATCCAGTTTTAGCCACGGGCCACTTTTTCAGCATATTCATGTGACAACAGGCCTGAGGCTTAAAGAATATAAAGCTCTTGCCAGTTAATCCTAGAAGTTTGAGTTTAGGACTGTAATATAGAAAAAAGCTATGAAAAATACTGCTGCTCTTAATAGTGAATCATATGAATATATAAAAGAATCATATGTTGTCAACTGGAGGAAAATCCAGTCTAGTCCACATGATGTATTTCACATAGATACAAAAAAAAAATCTTGATGACCCGGCTTCTAAAATAAGAATATTGCAAAGCCACCTCCTGCTGTGAGAAGCGTTATGCGCACGTGTGGCTCGCGACAGCAGTCGTGAGGATGCGGCGATTCCACTCCACGGGTCCTGCGAAGCATGAAAACGATGTAAACCCACTGACACGAATCGCCTCAGAGCTGCATATTGTAAAAAGTGCTTAGCCCGCACGCATACGCCAATCGCTGAGCTAATCGTACACTATTAAGGGCCGCTGGGACAGACTGCAACAGACAGTGTGGAATCTGAAACCGCTGCTGAACACGCAGCAACTCACTGAATGCGCTTGAATCACATCCATGTATTTACTAGCACGTGGTTCTGATTGGCACGCAGGCAGAAGTTCAAATTAAACAGCTATTAAGGAGATTAAGTGGAGAGCGTTTTGTTCTGCCCTGCTGAATCAATACATAGATGTGAACACAGCATGTGGGTGGGAAAGAGTGGAAAGCGCATGGGCTCTACATGCGACAGTGTCAGGACGGAGAGAGAGAGAGACTGAGATCGCAGTTCACATTGTCTGTCCTCAGACACAAGCCAGAGGCTCATCCCCGTATCTCTCAATCACACTGTTCATGCAGACAAATCCATCACAGCATATTACCTTCCTCTCTTTTGTCTGTCTCCTCGCACACACATGAACGGTGACAGGTAATATCATTTTGGACAGTGTCAGGAGACTGAACTTGGAACATCAAGCTGCTTGAGGATGGTCTTCCAGCCTTAAACTTGGTAATGTCTGTTAATTGTCTTTGTCTGCAGACGTAGAACTGAATTGAAAGGAGCTGCCTCCTTTTCCAGGCAGAGAAACCGGACGACAGTAAACCCACAGTAGCTTTTAAACACAGGCTCCCCAAACGCGTGCCATCACAAATCACAGGTTTCTGCGTGTACAGGCAACATCCACTCTCTCACCATGGGCAGAAAGCTTTTTAGCATGCGTATCATCTGGCCGTTAAAACGCACAAGCTGTCATTCTGTCTTCCGCTGGCGGCGGCGTTAAGATAAAAGACAAGGATGACAAGCGTTGCTGCTTCGTCCCCTTGTTCTCGTTTCATGTCAGCGCAACATATTCAGGTTGAAAAGCGCTTTGAGTTGCCAAGGTCTGCATTCATTGTATATTTAAATGAAAGTTTTCATCATGGTGCGCAGTGTGACAGACAGTGATAACAGTCCCGCCCATACGCATTGTCTCATTCAGACCGACACACTGTAAAGGGAGGAAGAGAAACACACAAGGGAGCGACTACACAAGCGCAAGGAGGGAGGATTTCCTTCCAGACCGTGCGGTCCGGCAGGGTTTGCTCTGATAGCCTCTGCCTGTCTGCCGCTCTCTTCTCTTTATTGGGTTAGAGCTATCACAGAGGAGCAGGTGGCCCACGAGCTGCAGGCAGCCCACTTCTGGGAAAGACACACAAACACACACACACACACGTCTGCACCTAGATTTGTAAATGGACGATCACTTCCACACAAATGGATCAAAACTCTCCTTCTTTTCCCTTTCAGGGGTCGCCACAGCGGGTCATCATCTTCCTCGATTTACCCCTGTCCTCTGCCTCCTCTTCTCTCACACCAACTAACTGTCCTTTTTCGCTACGTCATGCCTGGCAGCCCCAACCTCAGCATCCGTTTACCAGCTAACCTTCATTCCTCTGCTTTCCAGAGCTCACCTCCACTAGATGATCCTCCACCTGCTCTCTGCTCATCTGCAAACATCATAGTCCATGGAGATTCCTGTCTAACCTCGTCTGTCTGCCTGATGCAGACCCCACCTCCACCTTGAACTCCTCTGTTCATTTTGAAGTCCTCCTTCCATCTTCCTATCACACTCCTGGCACCTGTCAATACATTTCCATCCCGATCCGATCAACCCTAACCTGCCGTACATCCTTCCCATCTCTACCTCTTTGCCTCGCCAACCTGTCCATATCCACCTCTCCCTTCTTAATGTCCATGTTAGCATACAAGTCCTCATATGCCCTTTGTTTGGCCTTAGCCACCTCTACCTTCATCCTACGCTGCATCTCCCTGTACTCTCATTTATCCAGACTTGGGACTGGCACAAGTTGACACCCCTTCTGCTTTAAATGGATCAAAACTGTTTGCATATATTCACATGCACAAATGACCTTTATGTTAAAAAGAAAAGGCCCATTTGGGGTCAGCTCCTGCATCATTTGCCTTCTGTGCACATTAAAGAGCAATAAATCAGACACACAGGCGGGAATGAAAATAAGGAGGAACCAGTATCAATTTAGCAGAATGACAACAACCCTGTTGAATGATTCTACTCTTCCCGCACAGCTTTGCTTGATTGTATTAATATGTCACAACCCTTCTTTCACTGTAATCAGCAGCACACTCTGCCTCTACTCTTCGGTTATCGAAGCCATGTCTTGCCATCTGTCTTCCAATTTTTATGTCTCGCTCCTGGTAACCACTTCTCACCTCTTGCCTTCGTTGGCGTCCCCCCGTCTCCTCTCTCCTTTTTCTCCCTCTTTGCTCCTCTCTCTTATTTAACAACGAGCATCCCTAACCTCTGTACTGTGAACCTGCTGCTTTTATTCGATTACTTTAGGACACAGCGGCTGCCAGCGGCTCCTAGCCTTAACTAACCGCAACCTATTTTGTTTAAATGCTCCATCTTTCACTTGGAAGACTTTAAACACATCGGGAGAGAAGCAGCAAATGAAATTGCACGCCAGAAGACACATGCACGCTTCTCTACGTACGCTGTGTAGATTGCTGCCTGCATTCACAAATCCAAAGTCTCTGGCAGTTTCTCTCGCACAGACAAAAGAGCGGCCTTCTTTGAGTATTTGTAATGAGTATAGGGGACAAGTCAACCGCTGATATGAGCACTGTAAATTATTTAAAACAAAACAGACGCGACTGAAATGGCTTTAATCTTTGATGAGTTCTCAATGAGCCTCCGGGGAGATGTGTAGTAAAACCGAGCAGGGCTATTTCGTTTCCCGTTTAACCTCACTCGTCCCCACTCTGAGCTCTTCCTCATCTTGCTTTGATTTCTTACCGTACTGTATTTCTCTCTTCCTCCCAGCCTATTCTCAGCAGGGTGAATTATTAGCTATATTGAGCTGCTAATCACAGCATGACTGAGCAGGAACTGTCTTATTACCTCCTCAACCTTTTGGCCTCAGTGGGAGGACATGAGGTTCAGAGACAGTGGGATGAAATCAAATGGATGATGGGAAATATCAGGGTAGAAGAGCAGGGAACGGTAGTGGGTATATATATATATGCTGTTTTTAAACCTCATGGTTATATTTCTGGATTTACTGGCTGAATCAGTTACTGTCCACCAGGTGACCCAATTTGTGTCCAGATGGCCCAGCTCAGCCCTTTGTGGTCCATCTCTCCTGAGCCATTTCAAAGCTCCCTTCCCATTCACTAATGCTGCTGATAATGGAGAAAATACAGCTTAGATTCCACCTTCAATAAACAAGCCCTTTGGGCGGTTTCTTATAAAAGGCCTGATCCAGGTGCCCGTCAGCACAGCTTTGCTTTATATTGTAGGTGAGTGCAAGAAAATGACTAATTTCTGACGCTCCCCAGCTCTCATAAAGATGATGTGTATGTTTTAAGGACATGTTCCCATCATACCCTGAGCAAATGGGTTTTAACGGTGAATGTTGAAAATCTGGAAAGTCGTGTCAACATAACACTTTGGTGAAGTCTGTGGTCAAACTGATGTTTTCGTGCGCGTTCATCCAGGTTCACAAGGTTCTTCATACACGCTACCGTCAGTTTGCGTCTGCTGTTCCCCCAACATAATGTGGTATGCGTTGCTTCTCACTAGTGATGATGAGTGTTGCATTTCCATATGGTATAATAGCCACATTCATTATGCTTGTTCTAATGTTACATCTGACATCTTGATCTTATTAAGCAAATCAGATGAGTGAGGAACACAAACAAACAGGGTGTGACTTAGTTTAACAGATGAAAAGCTGTTGTATGAACTCTGCTACTGTATATGAACTGATCTTAAACACTGGACTTTCCGCTTAATTCACAGATGAGGAGGGGTCAGGCTTTCATGTTTTATTTGGGGCATGTTATATATTTTATACAAGAGATCGAGGACAGAAAAGATTCAGAGTCTAATTAGAACCAAAGATGTTGTCACTCCAGAGTCCTAGTGAAATATTTTACCGTGTTTCATATCATTCGATTATTTACTATTTCAGTAGTGTACTGTAGCCAGTATAGCTGTACAGTAAATGCATCCAAGGAGCAACAAGGACATCTTGACATCTGATTGACTGACACGCAAAATCACCTCAGTAGGAGGAGAAGCATTCTAGCTAAATGTTAACAAGGTGCAAATAAATTCATCTCTCCAATATGCAGATGTAATCTTTATTTCTATTTATTCCAAGTGGTGCATTCTGTGGAAATATCTTCTAGACGTCTGTGTCCTGTGATAATACAGCTGAAGATACACAAGGACTGGCTGTCATCCTCCTTTTACACGGGCAAAAATGAAATCAAGTATTTTTCAAAATCACAATATGCTCAAAAATCTATACAATCCGGTTCCTGATCAACTCACCCACTACAAGATTAGTTTGAATGCGAAAGCAGTATGAAAGCAATAGAGTTGAACATTTATTTGTATGCAATCTAATTTGCATGGCACAGTTTTTTGATTGACTTACTCCAACAAGCAAAATATCCAGCAAGTAAAATATTTAGAACTATAAATATAAAGAACTTTAACTTTAAACTTTAAAATGTTGCGAAAACTTGAAAAGCTGTATAGAATTTTGAATTGAATTAGAATGAAATACATAAACATAAAATGGGAACATTATAATCATCTAACTAAGCACAGTGCACTAAACGTAATGTGAGTAAATGCATTCAGGTACCAACAAGTTGTGATCGGACCAGCGGACACACAGGCATCTTAAATCTCATCAGGATTTAATGTGACTAGACGGACAACACTTGACAAGTGTAAACGGGGCCCGTGTCCTTGAGGGGCGCATTAAATGTCAGCTGTCCCGTGACTCAGTAATTGTTGATTTTGTATAATTTAACCATTACCATTTACGTGTCACCATTTGACTTTCACCCGATGCAGCTGCATCATAAGGGCTTTATACGTAGGGCTTTATAAGCACAGCAATCCAATTGGATCTTGAACCAAGGGTGGTATTTAATAAGAAAGATGAGAGGTGGAGACAAGCAGGGTGGCCTGAAGTGGCTGGCTGCCAATCATCTGGGCCGACATTGAAGCATGTCTATGTCTCACTTTCCTTGTTTGTCTCCTCTATGCTTACCTTCTCTCCTTACTCCCACAGAAATGGGACTTATTAGCAGTGGACCAGATAGTGAGCTGAGCCACAGACAAAACAACAAAACACCCACAGGTGCTGCTATCAATCGGATTTGAAGGTGGCCCAGCCTGGCAAAGTGCAATAATAGGACAGACTGTGGTCATCTCTGCTGGTTTTTAAGAAGATGGTTAAGAAGAGGAAGAGGGAGGGAAGGAGAAAGTAAGGAGATGGGCAAGGTCTGCTCCGGTGTGACACAGCATTCATCACAGTGCTTTGAAAGCAGTGTAATGATGAATAATCTGTTTTTGTTGAATTTTTGCTCTAAAAATATAGAACGATAAAAGACCAAGATAAAGGAAGAGCAGAGGAGGGGCTGCAGGCAACAGATGTCCGTGTTACGCAGATTGTTGTACCAATTTGACGTTATGTTGACAGCAAGCCCAGAAAAATCTAGATGTTGCATACACACGTACACACCCAGTCCCCTGCGGTGGATTGTAGTCGGGCCAAAATTCTGTAATTACCTCAGGAACACCGATCTCTGGGACCTGGCGTACTGGTCGAGAGAGAAACGGCAGAATGAAAGGTGAGTATGTAAAAAATAAAAATAAAAATAAGGACCCGAAGAGGAAAGAGAGTAGAGATAAAGAAGAGGCTAGATAAGTTGTAAACACAGGGATAAAGCTGGATTCCTGGATAAGCTCTAGCCAATAAAGGATTTCAGCTCAGTAAAAGCTTCACCCTGTCTGTTTAACAGATACACAGGAAAACGCACAGTAAGAGGCTGAGCTTCCACAGAAGTATATTCTGTCATACTTTTCATCGATACGTCAGTTTTATGGGTAACATTCTGCTGGATGAGAAAACCATATTTCATGCTCACCCCTTTACAAACTGCGATCTGGCAGAGACGCTGACAAATTTGACTGACGCACAAGTTCATGCGCTGATCGAAGTCATTACAACTGTGGGTTGATCAAAGTCACTGCGACTGGTTTGACTGTATAGTTACAAGAAACTGTCCAACCCCTGTCTGACAATGCAGCATCCAGTTCCATTCACAGTACGTGAAAAAACAACAGCACTCATGCTCAGCCAATCGATAAAGTGGCCGCCACAGCCGCACGACAAACCAGGGCACTGTAACCAGAGGACCTGCTTAAAATTCTTCTGCTCCTTTATATATGTATGGGCTTATGTCCCAGAGGAGCTTGCATCATACAGTAGATGCTGCTATTGAAGTTCATCTGGTTCCTTTTGAGTGAGTGCTAACCTTGAAGCATCTGCATTCTTTGCACGCAGCGTCTCTCGTCTGACCTCGTGCTGGTAAAACTGTTTTGATGTGTCTTTTGACCAATCAGCCTGTTGTTCCATTAACAACAAAGCCACTCTCCAGTTTTGTTGGAGTGTGGAGAGTGTTGACCTTTTGCCTTGTTTTGGACCTTGTGGGTTTTTTGAATTTTAATTATTAACTGGACTGCGTGCTTGTGTTTTGTTCCTATTCAACACTTACATCTGGAATATCACCTGCATCAGCCAATTCGTCTTCCTTCCTCATCTACTGTGTCTCCCAGCTCAGCATTCTCATCCTCTCTGCACGTTCAGTCCCTTGTCTTAAAGTTTTGTGTTTATCTATGCTGGCCAAACTTCTTTTTAGATTGCTCCTGCTTCAGTTTGCAGTTTTGGGTTCTGCCGCACTCAACTCCACCGTTAAAATAAGAAACAGCATTTCAACCTCATCTTTCCTGTCAGCCTGTCTCTGAGCCCACACGCAACCGAAACTGGCTGACTACGTGAGAGGAAGAAGTCAATCGACAGAGTCTTAGCATAAGGTGGTCTCTCGAAAGGGAGATTTTAATTATTTGTAATGCAAACAATAGGTAAACAAGAGCATGCAAACACACATGCATGTGCAGAATCACAGTGCAAATACAAATATTCACTGATAATGTAAACAAGCAGGAATTCAGTGCAGCCTTGAACCTGGTTCCTGCATAATAATAGCTGTCACATTTATTACAAAGGGGTACAAATTAAAATGAATGAAAATGATAAAAATAAAGTCAATAACTTTTAAGGGTAATACGTATTTGTTACTTGTTTGTCTGAGGGCTTATATGGTGTTTAGCTAAACCTTTAAATGTGCGTTTGCACAGATGGAGGACTGTGGAATTCATTCCCCACCTCTTACACTCCACATCCTCAATGGTTGTCAAGAAGGGATCTCTTAATGCTCAATAATAGAAGTGGAAGTGGTTATAGCAAACACAACCTTCATGTTATATCTTTAAAAGAACAGATTTGATTTGTGTGACGCCGCAGCTGAATGAAAAGCTCTCAGCTGTAATTAAAATTGCATTTAAAAAATCTGGCCTGCTTTTTATGCGCTCATACATGAGGAGCGTGTTCACACCTGCACTGGCATCGTTTTATGTTAACTACATTTACACTTTCTCCATCTTATCTAGCTTCGCTTATTAGTCCATTATCAAGCTCTTGCTAGTGTCCTGGAGTAAACAGCTTTGTCCACAATCAATAATGAGTACGGCAACTCTGTGATGGAACAGAGTGATGAACTGTATTCATGCAGTTTGTCTGTATGTTTAACAATCAGAGATGCAAAGGACCGTTAATAATAATAAACGGTACAATAATAATAAACAGTAAAATGTGCCTGACTTACTGGTATGATCTGAATGTTGAGTGGTCACAGTGAGTGGAGTGAGAACTGAAGGTGTGGGAGTGGGAAAGCAAACCGACTGCAAAGATGTATTGACCCAAGATGGTGGCAATGATACAACGTCAAATCCAAACATACTATTATTAAAAACTTAAAGGAGCAGGCAGAGGCAAGATCAAGAGGCGATTATCAGGGTAGATGCAGAGTCAGATTCTGGAACAATGACTGGTGGTCATGATGGTAAAAACTAAATCTGGGTAAAATTGATCATTATTGGGGGAAAGGAGAGACCAACAGAGATAAACAGCAATCACCTTCTGTATACATGGTCATACTGTAAGTGGACTTGGAGCCAGTGATCCTAGCGTTAATGCATAAAGTCGTACTGCCCCCAACAACATTTACTTTGAATCCTAAAAACAGAAAAAGAGAGAGAGAGAGAGAGAAGTTAGATCCAAGCAGAAAAAAAAAACTGGCAGTGTCCCTGCCAGTGTATCCTTTCCAGCAATATGTGAAATTCCCTCACACAGAGCAGGTGGACAAAGCCCAGAGCAGAAGTAAATGAGGTAAAGCAGCTGCTGATGGGATGGCGCACTGGAACGTCCTGTTAATTAAAAGAAATGAATCAAAGTGCATTTGGACAATTTGTGTTCATAGTTTTTAGGAGGATTTAGGAGGAACATCATAAAATCCACCACTGCATGGTTTTCTCACGCATGGGATCTGTCAGGGAACAGTAACATGGGTGAAAACATGATATTACACATTATATTAAATAGTTTGAATAATATTTTGAATGTGTGGAGGATGTGATATGCAAAATTAAATGATATAATGCAATTATACCAAAAACAAACAATAGGCTGGATCTTTACTTCCATCATTTGAAGAGCTTAATTAAATCATTAATCTTTATTAGCATGTTACTGGAACCTGATTCGCATCCCTTTTATGTCACTTGACACAATTAAGGACAAGTATCTTACCTATATACATATGCACACAATTCGTTGTTGTTAAAGTCAAAAGCACGTAATTTGAATTTTGACGGTTTAATTGTTTGTTAAATGCTTGTCTGTTGACTTCTTTACTTCAACAGCTCACCTCACCCTACTCTTTTCATTTTTACGCCCAAACATGCCAAGAGCATGCATTACAGATCCTTTAATCTCAACGACTTTTGGTTTTCCCCTCCCACACAGAGCACTATTAATAAAAGCACAATGATCTGTCGGCTTCACAAAGCAACCTGTTCTAATTCACGTGGGAGGGCAAATAGGCATAAATCCACAAATTAGATGCGTCCAGAATAAAAAAAAATAAATAAATAAAAGAGCAGATTTGAGAGCTTTTCTATCCAGGTACTTTGCCTTTGTTGATCAGCCCACGGTTGGAATTCATGAACCTACAATTATGGCACATTTACTACTGTATACAGTATTACTGATGGAGCTGTCAGGTTGTTTTATAATCCCTGCTGCTATTTATGCAACTTGCAGTGAAACTTCATATGTACTGTGCTAGTAATAGTGTAATAGTTTATACAATTTAGTAAAAATTTAAAATGTGTTTCTCTGTGTTTTTCTCACTAGTTGGATGTGGTTTTGTAAGAAAACCATGATGTCACACTTTCACTACTTTCTAATTAAACCAGTAATTAAAACAATTTGCGAGAGGTTATGTAGCCAGGGTACTGTAAAGTTATACATGGACACACACAACATAGATTTGTTTTGATTACAATAATACTACTACAGCAAACTATTATTTATTAGGTAAGATTAAAGAATAAGAAAGTTTAAGTAAAAACATGAATCACAACTTCTTTAAAAAGTAAAAAAAAAATCTTCCTCTGTGTTAACATTCCTGACTTTACAGTGACTGTAAAGACCACCAGTGTGTGAGTCAGTTATTTGCATGTAACAAATAAATAAGAAGGTTTTAATATAGAAATAAATTCAGTTGTGAATGTGGGACACTGATATTAATCTTAAGGTCTTTTTCACTCTTAGAGAGTAAAAACGTTTTTGTCTTGCATTGCACTGTGTTACTTGCATTCAGCACCACGGACAGCGCCTGAGCCCCAATGATAACGCCAGAAAAGGTTCCCTGAGGAAAAGAACAGAGACTCACACACACATACACACAAGATACTTAACCCTGCCACTTTCCATCTTCACAGTCCTTCCCTCCATTACTTTATCTCCATCTTGATGATAGCAGCGTAGGATAAGCGTTTCAGTCCATTCCCCTCTATTCCTCTCCCTGCATTTTGCCTAAGTTTTCCGTTTATATCTCAGCATAACTTGATTTACGTGTCTTTTTCCACCTCCAGAATTCAGGAGGACTCTTTCTCTCCTTCACTCCCCCCCCAACTGCCCTAGACTAATACTGGGAGAAGGATGATCCTTCTGTCTCTGTGCAATCTCCAGTCTTCCTTGCTATTCCCAGCATCTGAGTTAATTGACTTGCTTTGGTATCTCTCTTTCTGAAGGCTCACTTATCACATTGCTCTCAATCTCTCCCTTTCAGCCAGTCCCTCCACCTCCTTCTCCCTCACTTTCCATCCTATCATTTGCTCTGGTGGTCTATACCCACTGATAATGCCCAGTGGAAAGTATAAAAAAAAACCTGCCAAACCCTTTTCCCGCCTGCCTTTCCTTGCATTCTGTCCTGTCTCTTTTCATCCCGGGCTATCACTCGCTCTGGTGGTCCATATAGTAGGACCACAGAGAGGAAGATGTTGTATTGCTGCAACTTGCTGAAATGTATATCCCCACGTGTAAGCGTGTAAGCTACTGAGGTGAGCTCAGGCCATAAATTAAGAACGCAGGATACAGACTAAGCGAGGAGGCAGCTCATCCCCATCCAGTGTTTCAGCCATGGCATGGTTAACCCTGTGATTTATGGGTGTATGTGTGCATGTCCGTGTCAGGTGGGGCGCCCGGTTTGGCTTGGTGCTTTGCTGCTTTAAGTGTAGGAGTGATTGATGGGTGACTTTGTGATTGACAGGGACAGCAAGGAGAGGACAGAAGCCTGATGGTGGTGTTATTACCGCATCAAGCCTTAACCGGCGCTATGTCTCTCTCACTTCTCTCTTCCGTCATCTCCTTCAATACTCAGACAACAACCACTCAGAGAACAACCTCCTTCCCCTTTTGTATAAATTTCATTCTCTCTCATTTTCTCTGTCCTTGTCTGTGCTGCTGCTGAGCAGCCTGAACTCTGGGCAAATGAAAAACATAATACAGCAAAATGTGAACTCACTGGTAACCAAGCTGTCAAGTACATAATATTTCAACGAATTAGAAATACTGCAAATGCTTCTCTGAACGCTGTTTGACCTAATACACAAAGTAAAATATAATTTAATGGTAGAAGAAGAAAGAAGGTGGGAAACTGGGGGAAAAAAAGGAGGTGTCTGTGACTCTGGCTGTTTAATCGTGTAAAGAGGAGACTGGAGCCTGGGAGACAAGAATGAACAAAGACAAAAAGAGATGGAGAGATAGAAAGATGTGGGTGGATGTTGGAGAAAAGACAATGGTAACTACATTAGACGCCCCGCTGCCCAAGGCACTGGCAATATTGCATTTCCTGCCGAGACAAACAACATGAAAACAGGCCAACAGAGGGGAAGGAATTCGTCGCTCTGCCGGTACGAAACTGCTATTCACTGTTAACACATCAAGATAAACATGCAGCCAAGTACAAGCCCACGAGTGTGCGACCACATGCTCATACACGCAGTAACAGAGGCTGACCAACACTCAGCGTTTACCAAAAAAATTTTTTTAAGGATCTCACATTAAGTCTCCATTTGGCTCTGCCAAGCTCTGGTGGCATTTTAAAGTACAGTACACTTTGAATTGTACTGTACATACATTACAATCATGGATTCTTTTAACAGTCTAAATAAACAGATGTCTTTGAGTAAACATACAGTAGGGAGACGTTAGAGAGCTGCAAAAGTACTACACTCTCATACTGAAGTACTAAATATTTAAAAACTTGAAAAATGGAACAACCCTTGCTAATTGGTTGAACAAGGTAATACTAGATTGGCTCATAATGAACAAATGCTAATTTCTTTTGCTTGACCCCATAAGACATTATTTCCTACATGACCAGATGCCAGCAAAGCCCACTAAATACATTAACAGTACGGGAAAATTACTTTCCTGAGGAGCTAATTATATACAGTGGTGTTTAAAGATGATGGTTCAAATCTTTCATTTTAGGGGGTCATAGGCTGTGCTAGTTTGTTTTAGTGCTTAGCTTGGTTTGTAGAGTACAGAGTATATACCACCCTTCCTGTGTAAAGGTGCATCTACTGTAGTAGAAAATGAAACTGTTGTGCTGATTTTATTGCACATAGATACGCTAATGTTAGGTGCCTAGTTGATGATGGAATGATTGAATTATGAACGCATTATTATTAATGTAACTTAAGTTAGAGCTTTTTCTCTGCTTTGCTGAACCGTGCAATGCGCTGGCTGATCTGTTTTATTGTCTGCAGTTGTGTGGGGCTCTATTGTATAATAAAAATTACAATGAAATAACAATTAACAACTGCACTCTTAATTATCTCCAATGCCTTTGATTCACCGCTGCAGAGAAGCAGAGACCAAACCGGGAGCTTAGCCGCACTACAGAGGCGATTTAAGAAAAGTTCACCTTCATGCCCGTGTCCTCTGATGCAACATCTGAGACATCCTGACACTAACCAATCTGGCGAGTGCTGGGTGGTTCGCCACTAGCAGAGTTGAGTAGATGTGAATATACAAGACTGCACTGCTGATCTGAATTAAAAACGGTTTCAATAAATCACCTTAGAAGGGAAAAACACTACCAAGGCCGTTCTGAGAAAACGAATGAAGCGTTTTATTCTTATTAGTCACTAAACAACCATGGATTTAAAGCAGAATGTCTCAATGGCATACTCAAGACCCACAGAGGTAAAGGTCAGAAGGTGAATAGACTGTCTATTTTTGTGTCTGTGCGTGAGAGCAGCTTTAATAGGGTACGAATAATGGGTAGTCATTTGTGACAACTGTGTAAAATATAAAATACTCATCAGTACTGCAGGAATTTGGTCAAGGACTTACTGGAAGAACTGAGTCTCAGCTTTAACGGAATAAACTAACACCGTGCAGCCAACATCATACCTACCTTTAGGTATGATGGGGTGGTGGTGATAGTGGGGGGGGGTTAGAGGGCCGAGCAGTGAGAGTTTTCACTTTCGAAGGTAAGGACAACAACGGTGCAGCCATTCTCGCCCTCTGATTCCAGCAGGAGTTTTCTGTCGTTGTCTAGTGATGTCATGTTCTCCCTCTGTGCTCCTCCCTGTGTAATCAGTGTTTGCACCTGTGTTTAATTTCCTGTTCTGTTAGTATTTAAGCTTCCCTCCATGGTCCCGTCCTTGTTGGTGAAGCTGTTATGTAATCATGTGAGTTCTTGTCGTTCTCGTTCTAGTCTAATCAAGAGTAATCGCTCCAGTTCAAGTCAAGTCATGTAAACGTTAAAGTTCAGTCGTGTCATGTTTTATGTTCCAAGTTGTTGGTGTTGCTGTGCTTTCTTTGTCTGTTAAAAGCCCTCACCTGCATGAGCGGCGAGTCTCTGAACTCTTTATTTACCTGTGTGTTTTTGTTCCCTTGTTTAAAGCCATTATTAAAACTGTTGTCAAGTCATTCTGTCAGATCATGTGTTTGAGTCCACTCATTAGTTCTCAGTCAGTCATAGTCACAGGCTCTCCAGTTCCAGCATTCGTAGTATCCAGCAGTATCAGACCTGTCATATTCACAATTTATAACAAAAACAGAACACAACAAAGAGAGAAAATGTCGATTTAAATACACACACGCCTAACTTGACATATTTGTCTGTAAGTGTGGCTGATCAAAACGTAGCTTGCTTTGAAGTGTAAAAACACGTGACTGCATATCTGCATCTACTGTCTTTTCTCTTTCATGTCAGGTGTGGAGCTGTTCTGTTCTGTTCTACAGAAGGACTCAGCAGAGAACTCTAATTTATTTTAACATAGGCGATGTGTTGGAACAAGACCTCCAGCTCTCTGTAGCTGTAGTAGCTCCCACTCACATTTTTATTGTTTTTTTTTTTTATTTTTATTACTATGCTGCCCACATTTGCTGCTGCGATATCATATTAAGCAGTCAGAGTGGCAGACCGTCCGCCTAATAGGAGTCACCGAGCAACTCGAGAGGGTTGGCAAAACGTTAAAGAACTTTTTGTGCCAAAAGTGTGGTTCTAGTATTGTTGGTTGTTCCTTTCTTCTCCAGTGGTTTTGAGGGTAGTGGTGAAATGCTTCAGGGCCAGTGCAGAGAGTAGGACATTGTGCTGCAATGAGATGTATCAACTGTCTCTACTTTGACGGTGACTAATGCGTTCAAGTTAAAAAGTTGTTAGTTACAGTTATAGCTAACCGCTCCATCAATCAGAATTTAATAGTTAATACTTTTTATGCTGATATACCCCTATAAATACCATTTCCTCTTCACTCGCTGAAAAACTTTATTCGCATTTGAACCTCCGTCTTCGTCAAATGTTTGTTTTCAAGCTTCTTATGGAGGGTTCATACTCACTTTCTACCTCTGCACGAGCCATTTTACTCATTTATGAGTAATTATTTTACTAATATTTATAAGTAAAGCGATGAAACAGAAACTAAATTTGGCATCTGTTCTTATTTATGCCTTGGACTACGAGCGGTATGATGGTATGATGTGTCTATTAAACTCGACTAAAGAATAATAGGACGAGTATTCTCATCTTCGCCGGTTAACGGGTTAAAGGCCATACAGTGGATTCGCCACTGCCCCTTTCAACATACAGTATTTCATATGCAATGTGTACTAGTACTGTATTTAAGCAGTTGTACTACTCGGGGAAACTCCAGTACGCGCCTTCCTTAAGAGGATTTGATAAAAGAGCAGTTGTAGCAGAGGACAGTAGAAACCCTGGAGAGCAGGATACAGAAGCCCACTCAGCTAATCAATACCTCCCTGGTGTTACCTCATGATCTTTCCTCTCCACACAATGATTTACATTGATTCTCTCACAAGCATTAAAAAGTGAGACACCCACAAGCACCTACTGGCGCACACACACTATTTTTTTATAGTAATGGTTCCGACAGGAGTAGCACATTTGTTGTTATTTTACTCCGCACACTTATCACCTGTGTTATTGGATAACATCTACAGTACAGGAGTGAAACCCACCAACGACGCGGTGCTCTCCCAGCGACGCCATCCGTCTGGTTTCACACTGCTGAGGGACGTGTGGGAACAACATCGTGCTGGAGGTGTTAATGTTCCATGTCACTGTCAAATCTTCTCCATGGGAGCCAGGAGCGAGGGGCGCCTTCTCTGACTCAAAGCTCTCAATGTCAATCACGTGCGCTCAAATTGATCCCAATGCTCTGGAAGAGCTCAGAAAATTCTGTAGATCATTTCATGCGTTTGTGAAGAGCTGAACAGAGAAGGTGTTTGAATCCAACAAGTGAAACCACACACAGTCATCAAATGTATAACCCAGACTCAATTCTAGATAATATGTGAAGGGAAAATAATTTATATGCTGTAATGTTAATTAAAGTGACATGAAAAATACATTTTAACTACTCTGATTTGAATGAGTCTATTTAGCTGGTCTGTGCCGGTATCACCAAAATATTTCTAGCATGCATAGTAATAAGCACTTTAACAACGTAGGAAGATTTGCCATAGCATAAAATATTAGGAATTCGACTAAATTACTAAAATTATTAATAAGGGAAGCGGGATTGATGTTGGGCAGGAATTCAAGGACTTAACTCTGGTTGCCACAGCACTGGCATTCAGTTGTGTCGTGGCATTTCTTCCAACGATAATAGGCTTGGTAAACGAAACAAATGCTTATGTCTCAGCTCCAAGACATGTCGTGTTGTGAAGGACGACTGCGCGCACCTCTTTCCTTCTCGCTGCCGGATCCTCGCTTTCTCGCTCGAGCTGTGGTTGGTGTTATTGCTCCGTGAACTTGCACGTAGCCAGCTCCAGACAAGCTCCCCTGGGGTTTTGCTGAAAGTCATTTAAGAGATGGCTAACTGGACGTGGAGTGAACAAGGCAGAAGGAAGGACAGTGGAAAACGACAAATGTACGTGAAAAATCTGTTTCACGAAACGACTTGATAGCTACGTGTCTTTGCCTCCCAAACGTGATTGGATTTAGCTCTGTTTGCTGGTTTGTTGCCATTTTCAGTGTTTTGCCCTGAACTAAAGAGTGACGGTAAAAAACTACACTGTACCCACAAGCGGAAACTAATGATTTTCCAACCCACCTGCTGTGGAAATGATTCTCCAATGACCAGTGTGCTCACAGAGAGGAACAACTGACTGACACACAAAGCCAACACTCATAAAGCCAACTCATCTACGGCACTAATGCACAAAAGCGATAAACTAGCAGCTCATAGATGACTCCTTAAAGATGGATTATTGTTCACTGTTCACTTTTTATCCCAGATTTTGCCTTCATGTGTATATGAACGTATGTGTTCCTACTCTGCGACTGTAGGGCCTCGTTCTAGTAGTCTCATCACTGCAGGGGACCTATAAGACAGTGACACAGACACTTTCTCCAAAACAGCCTGAGCTGTTGTCCACTGTCCCTGTCTGCCAGAGAAACAGCAAAGAGCCACCACACACAGACTGAGGCAGACAGACATGAGGACATGAAGACCTATTTGTACAGTAGCTGTGTTGAGCATGGGAGAGAGAGCCTGGGCAGCCGTTTGTGAATGAGTGACGCAAACCAAAAGAGAGCAGGGACCGAAGCAGGAGAGCGAGTTCAGAGATGTCAGGTGGTTTTTAGGGTTGCAGATTCTGCATCATTAAAGATTAAACCACCACACCTACAACACAAATCTTCACATACACGCAATAAACGTATAATATATTTTTTTCATCACTGTCTTTATTACATTAACAACACTGGCGGGTTTAGTCAAGTCTGTCTTTATTGTCGTTTCTTCCACATGTACAGTGCATACATATGGAGAAATGAAATTGGGTTACTCTCAAACCCATGGTGCATACATTTAACACAATATAAGTCTGTAAGAGAGAACTTTATTGTTGTGGGGGGCAGTGGTCAGCATTAGAAATGTTGGCCCTCAGTCAGATCCTGCAGTACATTGTGGGTCTAGACCCATTAAAGTGAAATCTGTCCGCTGTCTACCGTTTTGTTTGCAACTCTTTCAAAACCAGGTGGCTGCTGTTGGATTGTATCTGGCAGGGAGACTGCGACGCACAGTAACTCTATAGTTCATTTAAACCACAGGCGCAGAAGCTGTCACGTAATTGGATTCAAGGAACCCTGTATTTATCTGATTTATAGCTGGAGATACACTTCACTTGACAAGCAGTCGCATCTGGTCTGTGCTCGAGCACAAAGCTCATTAAAAACTCACAGTTCTCCGACTATGTCAATCCCGCACACGCGCACTCAGATTTATCCCACTGTCTTTGTCGATAATGCCACAAACAACAGTTTATAACCGTTCAATTCACAAATAGAAACATGGCTTTCTAATTAAGGCTTTACATCAGGCTTACTGGCTGCCAGTAAGTCAGTGTACACCCTGTGCACTTGCACGTGGTTAAATACTAAAAGAGGCTGTAAAGAGAAGAAAGGTTTGGTGTCTGAGTTAATATTTACTGCACCGTGGAAAATCTGTCACATTATGAACTTGGAAACCCACAAAGTTAGTGAAATCAAAGTCAGAAGCTAGTGGCACACACAACATCAGAATTATCCCAAGCAAAGTGTTTCTTCGTGTGAATGCTTCAGTCTTGGCACAAAAGGACAAACCTTAAGGTTTCTTTTTTTATGACACATTGAAATGATTCAAGAAACTGACAGCCTGGTCAAAAATGAACCCGCCACCAGGAGATAAAACATCAAACATTTTTCACTGAGAGATAGAAAAGGCTCTCTACCACAGATGCACATATTAGGAATACAAGACTCCAAACCATTTCCCAGGCAGGGAAACAAGACCCGATGCTCTGGAAGAGCTCAGAAAATTCTGTACATCATTTTAAAACAGACTGGAGAAAACACTGACACTGACAAATCCAGATTACGTTTGTGAAGAGCTGAACAGAGAAGGTGTTTGAATCCTACAAGTGAAACCACACACACACACACATTTATCAGGATTCAGAGCCGTGCGTGTGGCATAAAAAGGTGCAAACCCGTCTTATTTGTGTGAGAGTTCTCTGGGTGGGCGCATGTGACCGAGTGAGGTTTTTTTTTTTTTAAGCTTCATTTCATTATATGCAACAGTAATTGAATTTGCCCTGCTTTGCTCATCTCCAGCAGAGGCGGGCTGCTACCGCCGCTCACCTCCATGAGGAAGCCGAGGCTGTGTGCCTACCGTGGGGTTCAGCGTGAGAATAAAGTCTGACATTGCAGTCAAGCGTAAAAGAGCTTAAATACAATAGAACTCATGCCAATTCATGAGCAGAAGAATTGTTATCATTTCATTTGGTTATTTTTATTGCATACTGAGAGGCTTGCAGTCCTAAAGCAGCGTGACATTGCTGTCTTCTTCTTAGTGCGAGTATGAACCTGGTTAATGAATCAGTTTAAAAACAAACCCAAGCAACAGGCTGCTTTCTGAATTCTGTGGACTGTTAACAACACACTTTGCCCTTGTGTTCACACAAATCACTGCCACTTAAAATGCTACAATGAAATCTTCAGTCAATTAGTCACTAGTCACAGGTGCAAACATTTGCTGATGCATTATTCAAATGGCTGAACATGATAATAAATCATGATTACAATTAGAGCAGGGAGAAAGACGTTTAATCTTTTGTCTGGGACTGTTTTGCCACAAACAACATGGAACTGATTCAATAGCGACGCATCAATGTATCAAACCACAACATTTAGATGTGCGAAACCGCAATGTATAACAGAGAGTTTGAATACGAATCTGTTCTGATGCGGGTCCATCTCAGTGAAACCTTCGAGTCACAAGTCAGAATAATTGAATAATTTCAGACCAAACCAGAGCCTCACATACACGAGGTTGGCGCAAAACCACGTGCAAAACAACATCTTCAGATGCACAGCTTGCCAGGGAGTTAGATCATAGATGTGTTAAGACAGCTGGATATGTCCCACCTCTCACCCCCTCAGTCAATTTCTCCTTGTGGCTACTTGCTGTACTGTAACAACTCCTTCTTCAGGATTCTCTTCATTGACTACAATAATAAAAGAGGTTTCTGTAAAATGTTGACAGGACGTTACCAGCTACAGCAAAGGCTGATGTTTTCTCTTTCTTTTCTAAATATTTAATCCACTGAGGTTTTGTAGGTTAGATGAATGATAGCAATGTTTTGGTGCATCGGTAAATTAATCTAATGTAACATAAGACATCAAGGACATTTCTGCAGTTTTGTTCAGCTTCCTGATTTATGCTTTGTCTGTTATTGCCCCCGTCTGTCCATTAGTGCATCACATCCTGTTCTGGAGATACGACTTTACTTCATTGCGAGTTCTGATACCAGCATTTATTGTAACAGACACCATCCGCATAGCAATTCCCTCAAGAAGCGAAGTGTCAGGAGTGATATTGGTCATGGGGGTAACAATAGAACTGCAAAGTGGGAGGTGATATTTTGGATTAGGACTGAAAAACTGCTATTTATTATCGACAATGTTACATGACTCATAGTTGGCACAGAGTAGCACAGTAGTAGCATTCATATAGCATTTATGTGGTGGCTGACATCAAATTCTGTATTCAAGCAATTCCTCAACGTTTGACAGAAGTTTCAAACTATGTGTCCTGCTACGCCAATCTGTTGAGTCTGATTTATGGCTCAGACTGAGGATGGTTTTCAAAGTAGTCCACACACGCCTTGTCAAACTGGTGATGGAAACATAGATTCTTAAAAAAAACTGTAGGTATATACCAGTAGGACGACATCACCATCCAGTAGAACCTAAAACAAATTAACTGTTAATGCTGTAATAAACAACTGGTCAGTTCACGGACCTACAGTATAGGTTCACTGTATTTTAGCGCTAGGTTTAATGTCCACGCCGACTCATCTGTTGTCTCTTTGACCTCCCTTAAAGAGTGACACATCGCAGATGGTCATTTTTCACCAAGTCAGTCTGGTGTGCAGATCGTGGATGCAACACCCAGCCCGACTGGTGCCGGTCTATGTCTGGGGTGTCACGTTTTGCAATGCGTTCCCGCTGTGCCTAGTGCTCGGGCTGCCTGCAGATCTGCCAGTTTGGCCCAACTGTCACTGAGATGGACAGTAATGACTTTATCAGGCCAGACACTGCTCAGCTACTCATCTCGAGCAGCGCTGCGCGTGTAACTGGACAGTCGATCGTTTGTCGGGACAATTGCATAATCTAAAAAGTTGTTTCTGCGCCCTGTTGCAGTCTGTTGCGCTACAACACATGCCACCAAAACTTTGAGGTGACCTAAATTAGTTTACAATGGAACGTTCTGCAGTATCACATTTTTGATTTATGTTTGCAGCCACGCTGGTAATTAAAACTGCAGTGCCTTCTCCTAAAACAACTGAACACACAGATGGCATAAATCTGTACGGAAGAAGGCCCAGGAATATCAGACAAATGTTGCCAATAATTTGATGAATAAGTGATAATTCAGTGTTTTCATCTAAGACTCAATGCTGAGATTTACAGCAGTTCTGTGCATATAAGTAAAATATCTAGTGCACAACAGGAAGAGTATCTTAATGTCAACACGCATGCGAGTCACAGTGGAGCCATGCAGTCGGTGTGCAGGAATCCACAGGGGCAACACAGAAGGCCTGCCACTGTGTCCTTTTCAAACCTCAGCTCTGACTTTTTTAACCAGCGCCTCTCGCACCGATCACCTCGGGAGCCGAAAGAGGCTTTTAACAGTGTTTTCACCACACGCGCTACCTGCTGCCCACGTTTTACCTCGCCTCAGGCACTGCTCTATAAAACACTGATCACTAGCAAAAAAAAAATAAAACAGCTTTCATGGCATCAATTAGGATACAACACATAGACTCTATTTTCACGTCCAATCTGTGCACATAAAGCGTCCACAGCTCCTTCAGTGGAACAAGCGTTCGATTCCTGAAATGCCAAAACGCACTCAGAGGAACAGAGTCTTTATTCTTCGTGAGAGTCGGCCCACACCCAGTGTTTTAGTCTGTAGTCACGGCGTGATTATTTTTAAGTCTACATCAGCCACACTTTCAAAGCGTCGCGCCAAACGACTGTCAAAGTGATTTTCAAAACGCCTTTCACGTGCAGCAGCCTTGTGCAGATCCATTTAGCGTTCGACACTAAAAGAAACCGAGCTGCGTACTGGTCATATTCACGGAGCGACAACAAAAATCAAACATGACAACTAATTGCAGATATATGACATAATAGCAAAAAATAAGCCGATTTAGTTTAATATTTTTTTTTGTTTCCATACTTACAATACAGTAATCAGTAGTCATGTCACCGCAGGTCTATTAGGGATTAATTCACTGAACACAGAAAGTAATTAACACAACTGAAACACAACTCACGCATCACCTTTTTCAAGGTAAACAAAGCAAAAGTTTTCTTGAATCGTATGTTTAATGTACATGTAAGATGAGCTGATAAGTGGGGGGCTAAGGCCTGTGGTGTTATGTCTTCTAGCAATTAGGAGATGATTGTGTGACGATGCACAATGGCCAGACCAGCGACTTTATTGAATTTCTATAGGCCCCAAAAGGTCAAAGTCATGTTACCCCGTGAGAACACATCAGGTGTTATTAGGTTTTCCGGGCTCTGGCAGGTGAATCCTATTAGACTCATATTTGCTTTAGTAGAAAGCTCTGGGAACCTCCTTGGTTTTCTGTTTCACTCATGCTGCAGCGTTGACCTGCAGATGACAAACCAGTGACCGCTCTGCTGCAACGAGCAGCAGGGGGTCACACTTTGTGCACCTACTGTAAAAGCACAACACAATGCAACGGCACAGAAGTGTAAAAACCTTGTGTCTGGAAAATTAAAGACTTTTCTCCTTAGAACTTCCTACTTCTGTGTTCTACTGACCTGTTGTGTGAGCAACATAAAAAAAAAACTGTGCGACATCATCGTACATACACCATATATTTCCTATAGGTGACGGATGAGACCCTCATCATCATCATCATCAGTTATGCTTTGGCCCAGCTCCTGTTGTGTCTCACTTCAAATAAGGAAATGAAGGAAATTCAAATTGTTCTAGTTTGTTGCGCAACTCGGAAAGGGTTCGAATGTTTGGTGGTTTGTCGCAACAAAAGGGACAAAGGCTTGACTTAAAGAGATAAACACAGTCAGCACAGTTTCCTAGACACCCAAAGACTGGAGGATGGCTGGAGGCAGGAGGAGCTAACCTCCACTGAGCAAGGAAAAATGTTGGAGACAAAAAAAAAAGGACTCTGTAATAGCAGAGATCGCTCACTGCTGCCCCAATTATATGGACAGAGCTGTGGCCCTGGGACACAACTTAATGACCATAATAGGGCTTGTCTGTCTCTTCAAAATCAGCTTAGAGTGCAGCTATACTGACCTACAGCATCACTCTGACTGAGTTCAATGTAAACAGGCTGAATCAGGAGGAGATGGGTGTTTTAGGAATGGGTGGGGAAGTTAGAGTGTGAGTACAAACCTGCGCGTTTCCCATGCAGGCGGATGAACAACAGCCCCCCTGAGTCTGCCTCGTTCCACCTTATAGCCTTGATGAGGATCAATTTGAACTTTAGCATTTCTCGCGGCTGCTGCTGCTCTTTACTTCTGTGGCTGAGCACCCCTGTGATTAATGACAGGTACTTAGCCAGAGGACACGGTCAATAAACACATCGGTCGGGGGGGAACTTAATACCGGGCTATACGCCAAAGGGGAGACGAGGTTTATCCAAGGAGGGGCACCACCAGGAACGAAGGGAGTTAACGGAAGCATTAGAAAGGCAGAGTAAAAACTTCTCTCACAGCCCTCCCCCCAATTATTCCCACTGACATGAGCCTGTATATAACAAAATGAAATCCAAGCAATCAAGTGCAGTGCGCTGCAGCATCGGCAAAAGATAGAAAGGTGGATAGAGCTGAAATCGACAGAAGCAGAAAGAGTAAATAAATAATGAAGGATAAGAATAAGCTCCTATTGTTTGTGGGGCATGTGTGTGCTGGTGGGAGACAGGCACACCCGGAACAACTCAGCTGTTTAGATTCCACCCCAGACCCCAGACCTCTACATTTTATGGACATTATAACGTCACGCACGGCCCTGTCCCATCCCGTAAGCTCCGGCACAGCTTTCCATACACATGATTAGCGCCTCTGAGCGATCTCCAAACGCAAAGCGCTTGGCGCGTCCATCACAACATGACACCAGCGCTGCGTAATCCTGTAATCTTCTTATCAGCGCAATTACTGCATCACAAACACTCGAAACTAATAAGCAGTGGCTTGATACGTTTGTTCTGCAAGGTCACGCAGGCTTTTATTTTTTTATTTTTTCAGTTCATGCCACATGGCTGGCGATCACCTGCAACATACTGGGACATCTATTCACCTGACAGCTGTGTAATATTGTACATCTGCCCCGCTGTAGCAATACTGACCTCCAGCGTGCGCAAGGAAGGACAGAGCTCCTTCAGACGCGCGTCCTGACAGCAGTGTGACCTCCCAATAAACAGCCGGTTCCCTCTATTAGAACGGACGGGGACGCGCTCCGAATTCAGAAACAGATGTTAAGCAGAGAGTCACTTCTTATTTTCACCCCCCCCCCCCCACCCCCCCACCTCAGCAGCTCGAGCTCAACTTCTTTAAAATTGATATGAATATTTTTTTTGCTTGCTTATTTAAACGTTCTCATCTCCTCTCCTGCTATCATCGCTCTCGTCTCCTCTCCGGGGCGGAGCGGATGGCTGCTTCTTTTTTTTTTTTTTTAGAAGAAGAAGAAAAAAAAAAAAAAAAAACAAAACACGTGGTTGTTACAAACCTCTCTCAGGACCCAGCGGGGAGGCGGAGGAGGTGGAGAGACGCAGGCACAGTCGGGATGGGAAAGGACGCGGTGAGGAGGGAGAACCATGGAAATTCTGTATGTGCGGACTAAGGACCTAAAAGACTTTGCCCACCGCCAGCCGTATATTCTTTTATTTCTTTTATTACCAAGATGAGACTTATTTTATATCCAGAGGGAGGAAGATCGCGGGCGAGGAGAGAAGCAGAAATACCGTTTGAATGTTGTGGCGAAACGTGCGCTCCTTTAATGGGGCGCTTTGACATTTTATCTGCGCAGATTTAAAAACCGTTTAAAAGTCGCACCCGGATCGCAAATAGACTCATAATGGATTTCTTAAATTTCTCCAGCCTGGAGGACGGAATCGAGAAAGAGAACATCTCCTCTAATTCCACGTCCTCGAGCCAGTACACGCAGCTCGCTATCTGGACTCTGGCAGGACTTGTCAGCTTTCTCATTTTGTTTACAATAGTCGGGAACGTCCTGGTTGTCATCGCCGTTTTAACGAGCCGAGCTTTGAAACCACCGCAGAACCTTTTTCTCGTCTCTCTAGCCAGCGCGGACATTCTGGTGGCCACCCTGGTCATGCCGTTTTCCCTGGCAAATGAACTCATGGGCTACTGGTTTTTTGGTAAAATCTGGTGTGACATCTATTTGGCCCTGGACGTTCTGTTCTGCACCTCTTCCATTGTTCACCTGTGCGCCATCAGTTTAGACCGGTACTGGTCGGTGACACAGGCAGTAGAGTATAACTTAAAGAGAACACCAAAGCGGGTTAAAGGCATGATCGTGGTGGTCTGGTTGATCTCAGCTGTCATTTCTTTCCCACCGCTCATTTCTATGACCAGAAGCAGCAGCGAGGACAGTCCCCAGTGTATGTTGAATGACGAGACCTGGTACATTCTCTACTCCAGCATTGGATCATTCTTTGCCCCTTGTGTTATTATGATCTTGGTCTATATAAGGATCTACCAGGTGGCAAAGACCAGAACCAGAACAATGTCAGAGAAGAAGAGGGACTCGCCACTGGAGAATGGGATGGACAAAGCTGAACCAGGCAAAGGAGGCTCGCTGAAGTCCAACAGGGGCGGAAGTGTGAAAGACCAGGAACGTGAAAATGGGCACTGTCAGGAGCAGCCGGTTCAGTCGCCTCCCCCGAACGAAGCCAAACACCCACATGCGGACCACGACGACGACTTCGACGACAGCAGCTCATCGGACGAGAAACCCAAAAAAAGTTCCAGCTCCTCCAAGAATCACCACGACGACAAAAAAGACAGGAAGTCCAGTCGTAAAAGCAGCTCGGCTTCCAAATACTCCAGCAGGAAGTCGCGCGCCAGCTCCAAGTCCATAGACCTGTTCTCATCTCGCCGCAAACGCCGGAGCACTGTCAACAGGAAAAAAGCCTCTGCAGCTCGCGAGAAGCGCTTCACCTTCGTCCTCGCCGTTGTCATGGGCGTGTTCGTCGTGTGCTGGTTCCCGTTCTTCTTCTCCTACAGCCTGTACGGTATCTGCCGGAGGCCATGCCAGATCCCAGAGACGTTGTTCAAGTTCTTTTTCTGGATTGGGTACTGTAACAGCTCGCTAAACCCGGTCATCTACACCATCTTCAACCAGGACTTCCGCAGAGCCTTTCAGAAGATCCTCTGTAAGTCATGGAAACGCTCCTTCTGAGGGGACGGGGTGGGTCGGGTCCTGCATGGCTGGCTTTCCACTAGACATTTTGACCTGCCGACATGCATTTGAGCTGTGGGATAAAGTGCTGGTGTGGGGTGCTGCTGCCGCACCTTTGGTTTCAGGGATTGCGCTTGAAACGAAGACGAAGCGGACGCTTAACCGATCAAAGGATTGAACCTACACGTGGAACGGGGATGGAAAACGCACAGAGGGCTTTCATCCAACACCGTTCAGGCCGCCTTTGGACTGTGGCATGTGCTTCGGCTTCTCCCTTCATTTAAATAGGATTCATGACAGTTACTGTGATGCATGCACGCCACAGTGACTGCGCAGGAGAAGACGGGTTTACAGAGACACTAGATTTACAGCATAATGTGACCTCATTCACTGAATCTAATGCGAAAGGCCTTGACAATCTCCACACAGCTGTTGTTTGTGGCGTCAGACGGTGGCACCTATCTTTTCTTCCTTTCTCTTCCCTCTCTCCCCCCCCTTTACCTTTCTGTTGCGTCACACTCTCAACACGAGGACCAATGGGACGAAGGGGCTCTATGCTTACTGTTTCAGTAGCAAAAAAAAAAACTGTTTCAACAAGATCAACACAAACAAAAAAAAAGACATCCTCAAAAAAAAAAAGTCATTTTTCTGCTGGTGTGTCATGTGTGTGGCTTAAATGGTTGCTGCTATGGAAACTTCTCATCAGGATTTATTTTTTTTTTTTTTTACTTGATGCAGTGGCATGTGTAGTAGAGCGGCGTCACAGGCAATTTCCTCTCCCAGGCATGTGGTTGCACCTTCCTGTTCCCTCTGAGAAAATAGATGGAATACATCGAGTGCTGCTGAGGCAGATGGCCGCCTACTGAGGCTCTGACTGTGCATGTGTGTGTGTGTGAGAGAGAGAGACAGAGAAAGAGAGAGAGAGAGAGAGAGACAGAGAGAGAGCTCTATCAAATGGCCTGATTCTCCTCTGTCAAGGGTCTATTCTCATCCTATTTCCTGTCACATGAGTGTTTTGTTTATTACTTCTAGCCACAAAAACGCAGAGACACAGTAAAAAAACAACAAAACAAAAAAAAAAACTCGAACACCTCATTGTTTTCTTTTGTTCGTCCGCTGCTCACACGCACTTCGAAAACCACGCGCAAAGGTTTCAGATCCGCAAGGACATGAAGACTGACGTTAACGGTCAATATTGTCGTCGTTACATTTCAAGCATTCACAGCCAGAAGGGCTAATGCTTCTCTTCGTGTGTAAATATTCGAAGGCAGTACAGTATTAATTGTGTGGTGCTTCATAATCACACATGTATAAGTATGATATATTGTATTGTTTGTATAATGAACAGCACTCTGACAAATGTTACATTAAGCTCTGTCCTTTTCTAAGAGAACAAGTGTTTACTTCTCTACTTTTAGCACATTCAAAAGATCAAATAAAGAGATGAATCCAAGTGTCATTTGAAGAATGTGCGGTTGCGTTGTCCTTCACACAACCACGCGGCGTTAATGTCGTGGCAAGCGGGCGTCACTAAGACCAACCTGAAGCGGCGCAGACTCCTGCAGCCTGTGGTCCTCATACAAACAAATCCAGGCCACACACACTAAATCTGACTCGCAAGAACTCGTGTTTGACATTTTTCCTTTTGTAACTGAGGCTCATAACAGAAGATTCACAAATAAGACACACACACACACACACACTAATGTGCTCAAGGAATCAAAACAAAGACATTTGAGGCATCTAAAAGATTTCTATTGTGTTTTTTTTCCCCACATCACTGGAAGAAATAGTTTTTGAAAATATATCAAAAAGTCTAACTTTAGATGCTCTAGATTTGATCCTGTTGACTTAAACTCTACGGTGCCGTGTGATTAGAACACATTTCTCCTGTTCAAAGGCAGCTCTGGCTCTCCCACTGGGACTGCTGCTCATCGTAGGTGTAAACAGTATCTTTCCTCCTGCATCACTTAGCGTGTCCTCCAGAGATGCTCTTGTCTGCCGTCTGCATTTGCATGCCTGTACTTCGCAAGCATCGTTTCTTGAACAGGCTGAAAAGTGACTGTTTGCATCGCATTGAACCTAATCGTGCAGCCCCTCATTACGATGTAGAAAGTGTCCAGTCACTAGTGGTTTGCCGCACCATTTACGGGGAGAAGAGGTCAGTAGCTTCAACCTCTATTGATACATTGTGTGAGTGCATTTTGTTTGTGTGTGTGCTGGACAACTACTGGCTAGAGATCCTCCAATCCACAGTGGTCAGATCTGGATTAGAGTGTATTACAATTTCTTGCTGACTCAAACACTAAATCCCTGGTGCCTACGGTATGTGTGTAATCCCTGAAAGTGCAGTTGCATTGCCTCCATGACCAAGCGTAACAGATTCTAGGATGGTATAGCCCCTCCTTTCTTAACTTGTTTACGGCTTGCTTTACACTTGCTGTGTCTGCAGGTCACATCACCGTGCTGATCTTGTTTTGGCTCAGACCTGCACATCTCAACCGAAACCCATCAAAATCATCCTGAAAAAATCCCCTCAGCTGGAGATGCACCTGCTGTTTAACCTCCCATTTCCTCCAAACCCCTGCACATCACAGGAGAAACAAATATTTCTTCATCATATCTATTTCTTGATCTCACTTTATTATTACACATCACATTATCTGGCTGCTCTGCTTAACTACTTTTCATTTTGTTTGTTGTGTCAATCACACAACTCAGGTCCTTTGAAAAGTGGTAAAAAAGGAAACATGTTCATGAAGTGAGCTTTAAAAGCATCCTTCCATGCATTTTTAAGTCCATAGATACATTTGTTCCCCGTTGTCTTC
The DNA here is from genome assembly GCA_030770545.1 of Macropodus opercularis. Lineage (NCBI taxonomy): Eukaryota > Metazoa > Chordata > Actinopteri > Anabantiformes > Osphronemidae > Macropodus > Macropodus opercularis. Next base: position 15,076,332 of record CM061089.1, read on the forward strand.
CACTCAGCCTGACCTCCCAAATCCCCTCTTTTTTGCTTTGCTCACACATGTCTAACTAATTTCAGCGCAGTGTAAAGTGGGTGGCAAATCAAGAAAGCCCAGATTGTAAAGCATTTGATGTTTGTACAGTATGAGGTGGTAAATACTCACACAGGGCTTTATACTTAAATTCGGTGAGATGTGACGATGCAGTTCTGAATGTGGCAGGCGTCAGCTTTTGCTAGAACAGACACTACGTTCTTTTTTCATTTTTTCTTTTTTTGGACGGCTTTGAAGGATTGTCTGTTTTGAGAGCATTTGAGGACCAGAATCCTTAGAAAACCTGACTGGCAGCGTCGCTCCAATTTTCCCTGCCTGTAGTGTTTTCCCTCTGCTTAATCTCACATTGCCCCCACCAACAACTTTTCTTTCCTATTTTATCGCACAAATAGTTGAACTTTAGCAGTTCGTCTCTCTTCATCACTACATTTGCATTCATTCAAACCTTATCTTCCTTTTTACGTTTGCAAGAAGTAAGTGTTGGCCTGTCAAATTCTGGAGAAATTCAGACGCGTAAAACACATTCAGTGCAGAAAAGATTGTTCCTACGGCCACTTCTGCTGAAATATGATGAAAACGACTACAAACCCATTTAAACCATAGAATACAACAAGTAGGGGAAATGATGGCAGGACAGTGGTCAGTGAGGGATTCCTTCTGTCCTTTTGGTCTCTAGAGTTTAGAAATGCTGCATCTATACTGTTGATGCATTGCAGAGAAAAGGCCCCAAACCCGACTGGATGCACTAAACACGGATAAATGAAATCATTAGCGGGCGTTTAGCAGCCAGAGACTGGTCCTTCTCTCGTGAGACCAAACAGGCCGAATGAAGATTAGCGTGGTTCCATATGTGCTGAATGTGTTAATGTCCTAACAATATTTCACTGCTCTCTGCTTCTGTAACTGAGGGGTAAAGGAGTTCGCCGAATGTCATATTCATACCTTTAAGCAGTGCATGTGAAGAATATTGTTACCGTGTCACAGAACAACGCGAGAGGTGTTTCATGAATAAAACACAATGTCCAGTAAGGATCATGTTACAGCCGTGAGAGAATGAGTCCAAAGGTGACACGCAAGAGACTCAGTTGCGAGGGGGGAAATCGATTCTTTAATCAATCCCTCTATCCTTTTATTTCTTCGTACGGCTTCTCTCCTCACAGCAAGGATGGAAATACAGGATTCCATCTCTCACACCCCATCTGCTATCAGTCTCACATTCTTCATGCCGCGTCTTTATAGCCTATCCATCCATCTCTTCTCCTCGGTCTGACAGCAAGCCTCCATTCTGCAGCCGCCTCTGCGCCGCTTGCCCGATAGAACCGAGTCGGAGTGCACACAGACACACACGCACACACACACACACACACACACACCCACACACACACACACACAAAGGCTGCAGGAGGCGATTGCGTTTTATCAGCCCGTCTTTCTTATAAAGGCACCTAATATAATTTCCTTTGGCTGAGTCAGCGCTTGGTTCAGTTAAATGTTTTAATTCAAGGCATAAGAGAAGTCATCTCTGTGGACTGCATTTATTTTGGAGCTGCCTGGGTGTTTTTCACAAAGGAATAGTACCTTCTACTTTCTAACGGTGTCACCAGATGTCAGCTCTGATTGTGTTTCTCCCTGTTGTCTTAGCATTCACAACCAAGTCCTTATTTAAAACCTGCAGCCTCTGCACCGAGTAGTTTTATTCACTACCCATGACTTAAGGAATAGATTCTATTTGTTTGACTAGGCATTTAAAACCCTTTATACCTGTAGGCAGTGTTTTTCAACCACTGGTACACTAGTGGGCCGTGAGAGATCGTCAGGTGTGCCATGGGAAATTATTCAATGTCCAAAAAATATTTTTTGAAAACTAATTAATTATTGTTTGCAAATAATATGCCAGTCAAGTGTCTGTGCTGTTTAGTGCAGTGATTCCCAACCTGTGTTATGTGCCATGTAACATTATCCAATTTCACCGGATCAAGTGAGCCCTGTGTAGTGACAAGCGAAACAATGAAACACTTCTACAGAGGACAGCTGAACGTTCCACTGCCACCAGCTGGACGAACCGCGCTAAATACGGAAAAGTTGTCCAACATGGTTCCCCGTAAACTTAAACGTCAGGCAGCGTTACTTAGAAAAACCACCAAGACGAGTGAGAAAGTTCTTACAAAGTTCCTGAATTCATCGCTAAAGCCAAACAGGCTTTTGATGCTGCCTGCCTGAAAAATGATCTTAAAAGAGATGCTCGGCCCTGAAGCCTTTATAGAAAGAAAGAAGTCTCTATCAATTAAACAGACTACACTTTCCTTATTTATAGGTTTTGTGTGTTGAGCCTTTTTGTTTGGCTGATATACTTTTCTAGATCTTCTAGACCTAAAAAGCACTAAACACAAAGCTAACAGTGTAGAGAAAAGGCTACTCACACTATAAGTGGCTTGTTATGAGAGAAAAGTAAGTCAATAAGAAGGTCGTAAATTATTCCACCAAGTGCTTCATCCTCGTTTAACCTGTCATAATTGAATTTACTAGGTAACTTAGATTCTAGAGTCCAAACCAAACTCAGCTGCCTTGAACAGATTTCACCAGTGATGTAGCAGCTTTCATGGAGGAAAGGCTCTGGGAGATGATGACACAAACCCTGCCCTGGCGTGGAGAGGAGACGAACTGGTGACGGCTGATTCTGAGTGTCTGATTAAATACTGATGAAGGTTATTGCAACAGTAGCAAACAGTGGCATAGAGGTGAGAGTGAGGGAGGAACATGGAAGCTAGGGAGGCATCGCAGGATGTAAAACACAGGGACAACGTATGTAAGTACTGTACAGGAAGTGAAGAAGACATAAACACAATTGTGAGTGGAAATTGGCTGAAGAAGAAAACCGAGAAGTCTATTATGCGCATCTTTCTCTTATCGATAGAAGGAGATCGGGGGTAAAAGTCAGACCTTGCTACCTGCCTCGTGTTGGAGCATGTAGCACAACATTGCGATGCCCTTGGTAGTGATTTCCTCACCCTGAGCCTCGTCCTCTAACAACACTGCACCAATGTCACACTGGAGTCTTCTTCTAGAGCTGGGAAGAGAAGTGGTAGATCACTAAACCTGTCTGACCATAACCCTGAATCTATGTTAATTCTATTTCTAATTGAAGCATGAAGCATAGCGTTATCCTAACACCGTTGATTTCCTGCTCTATTCTTCACCCTTCAAGTATTTTTTTTACTGTATATTCATGGTTTCATCTTGCATTGATTGCTTTTGATGAATTAATTCGATAGTGATATTAACGCATTTTGTAAAAGCTTATTTATGACGGAGAAGGGCTTCTTCAAATCAAACATGTCGCTTTTTGTCAAAATGGGGATATTTCGCTGCCTTAACGTCTTTGCTCCATTTGCTTCGCTGACATATAACCGCGCCAAAAGAAATCTTCCATCTGGCACTGCGAGAAACTCTGAAGCTTTAATTCCATTTGCATTAGAGAAACAACACCACTATATCACTTTTGTCATACGGTAACCAACATTATTTCCTGCAAAATCTGGTGACAATCTGGTGCAACATGCAGCATAGAAGCTAGAAAAAAAAAACAGGCGCCCTTGGCCATCAGTGAAGGACAGTAGAAGCACAGTGTTATCATACTGTCTTTAACTTAGAAAAACCTAATGGAGGCATTTACACATATTTGTTTAATTTATATCTGTGGGATGGGTCACAATTTTAATAAAGACTGTATTATACATTAGTCATAATCCAAATGTTCAACTTAAGGTTGGAATCAATTAATCATTAATGCCAAACTCAAAAATCCCAAACCTATGCACATCAAAATTCCATATTAGACGTGTAAATGGGAACTTCTCTTATTTGGTGGCTGCTCGTGACCCAACCTTATGACGACCCGAACGTATGGTGCCATAAAGCATTGCAATGCCCAGCGGATTGGAAAGATAGTACTATATTCTGCTGGAGTGCACTATTATGCATATAAAACATCACCGTATGAATGCAAATTAGGCATGAAAAAAACCCCGTAATGAAATAAATCGAGAATTTCATGCAGAAAGCCGAATGAATAACAATCGCTGCGTTTCACTTGCCCTTTTCCACTTAAGTGAAGCACACAGAGCCAAGTCCGCGCAGGGGCCGAGAACTGGCAAAGAAGCTTTGACAAAGTCAGAGATGGGACAGAGTCGTTATGATTTAAGCCTGAAATGCCACATTATTCCAGGCTGGAGCTTCCAGGGTAGAAAAAAAGCTCAATTTCTTATTATAATCATGATAGCCACCAATGAGCATTTCAGGAAAGATAGCCCTATATGCAAATATAGAGTAGTACACAGACGTCTCAGTGAGTCAGAGTGACAGAAATGGAAACAAACACTGAATAAAGCAATAAATCGGGTAGAGGTGACCCTTTGGAATTATGAATCTTATGTTCAGTGTACTTTAGTAGCTAGAGGCGTCGAGCTTGCGGGACGGCCGTCGTTGTCCATCCTTGTCCATCCGTCTCAAATGTCATGTTTGCTCTGGCCTTACGTTTGTGAATTCACGTGAACGAGATATTTCAGGATCCACATCAGGGAATTTCGATGGGGATTTCTGATTATATTACGAGGGTCAAAGGTCAGCGTGACCTCATGCGTGCCTCATCGTCGTCACAGCTACATCTCGACAATGCCTGGAGGTGAATCGCATTATAAGTGGCAACAAATGTCCACTTGAATTTAATTAGACTTGTATTGGAAAATGGGTCTGGACAGTCCAACTTCATTAGTCAAGGACAGTACAAGTGAAATGCTGGAATGTTAGCAACAAAGCAGATTGCATCTTCAGAACTGCTTCATCCTCACAAGGTCATCCCGGATGTGCTCAACCCATCATTGGGCACGACTCAGTCCATAACATGTACTACACTCAGATATTACAGTCGATAGGAATGGCCTGCCATACACCTTTAAGCCCGTGTCCCTTAAGCAGTATAAGAGAAAGAGAAAAAAGGAGGCGGTAGGAGTAAAACAATCACAGAGTTCAATTTGAAGCCGCTCTCTAATCATTTCCTTCACCCACTGTGCTTCGCGGGAGTGTTTGCAATATAGACGTATGTCATTAAGTGAAGCAATCTGCACTTATTACCCAGTTAATCCCTCTAATATATTTGACACTTGGGTAAACATCTGCACACGCTGTAGACAGACTCTTAACAAAAATCCTGGGCCAGCTCCACACACTTCACACGCTTGCACACTAAAGCTTCACTCTTGTCTGCATCTGCACTTACAGACCATATGTTGATGCAGGGAGTCAGTGACTTCCTTAGTTTTAAGAATGACGCACAGTATTTCAGGTTAAGAGAGGCTCTAGAAGCAGATACAACAAAACAATCTCCATCTAACAGAACTAAGTAAACCCACATCAACCCTTTAACCATATTGAAAACATCCAGTCATTCCTCACTCAGGCGTAAAATGTCAAAGGTCAGATCATATTATCAGTCAAGACATGGAATAACCATCTTCTTGGAGCTGACACAGCCATAATTGATTTCCCATAAAGTCTTCCTATAGGTCATACCCGATGGATTATCTGTTTCATTGACACACACGTGTGTAGGTGTGTGTTTGTGTGTGTGTCTGTGTGTGTGGATGTAAGCTGGTGAGCTATTGATCCACAGGTGTTAGTGTTAATACTGAGATCAACAAATAATTACTGGAGAAAAGATGAAATGCAAGAGGAGACTGAGGATGGTGTCTATAGGGAACTCATTAACGACAGGCTCTTGTGGTTCATAATGACATCAATATTAATTTACTGCATCAAATTAGTTTTTTTTAAATAGCACTGAGCAGTAAATGACACAGGAACGAAAGGAAAAGAAAGAGTGGAAGCGGCAGCTCTACAGTAATAAACGTGACTGATTACATGACAACGAGCCATTAAATACGCAGTAAAAAAACCCCAAACATTTTAGCACATTCATCATTCAGCGTAGAAAGTGAGAAAGCCAGCAGAGAAATGTGTCAATAATAATGAAAACATAAGCGGATCAGATCAGACGCCGGTGTACATGTAGGGAAGTGAATGCAACAGTGAAGGTGATTGAAATCAACTTCAGTGGGTTAGTCAATAAGAAAAATCTTCTTATTCAAAAAACATATGTCTAAGATTAATTGGCACTTATGTCAAGGTAGAATGAACACACAAAGAAACAGAGGAAAGGATCTGAAAATCCAAAGCAGGTGAGTCTGAGGGAGCAAAATAGGGACTGTGCTGTGGAAATGTGTGCTGAAGGCTGTGAGTGTGGAACTGCCGTGCAGAGGTTAGCGAGTCAAAGCCGGGACGTGTTTACAGCGTGAGTCACAAAGCCTTCTCTCACTGCACCTGCTCTCCCTTTTTCACTGCTCTCGACGGATTAAACGAGATAATCCCGCATTTGAAGGCGCGTGTGACAACAGAATAGCTCCACATGATCCCCACTTTGTGCATGCTCTTGATGGAAGCGATAGATGGATCCTGCATCTGCTCAGCTGCGGGGTGGTTCTGGATCAGCAACGTGGCGTCCAATCCGTGCAGATGCCCGTGCTGCTCAGAAAGAAAAAGGCACAGGATAATGCAATAATAATGGAGCCTGTTGTTTTTTCCTGGGAGCATATTATTGGTACATTTATCTCACGTGCAGCCTACACCTCCGTGATGGATGCGTAGGCATGACACACATAACGTATGGGAGAAAACCTATATATCACAGGCTATCACAGGACTACTAACTGGATTTCCTTTAGCTATTGTACAATATAAACGCAACGCATATACGGTATTGAATAAACGCACATTCCAGAGAGCCTCAAGCTAAATATGATATTTCCATTAGACAAGCCGATTTGGTGAATCAATATTTTTCCCATGAGCCACCGTTTCGCACTAACACAAGCCCAGCTCATTTCTACCTGGTTTTCTCTCCTTTACAATAACGTTTTCTCCATCTGCCATAGGTTTATAACCTCTCAGCTGAAATCCTTCTACTGAACTTCCTCATGCACGCAATCGGTTCTGTGATGGCAACATGCTGCTGCTTCATGAGGAAGAGCAAAGAAAGCAGACTAGATCTGAGTGTGTGCCGTCCCCTTTCGAAGAGAAGAAAGAAAAATAAAGCGCTAGCGTTGTTACAGTTGTTTTTAATCTCTAACCTTGATGGTCACGGTCATCCACCGCGTTTTTGAGGTTCAAGGCCGAGCAGTGACGTGTGATGTGACACAGGGCTGACGGCGGTTTTACGTGCATAGTCGCGTCATTCGTACCAGATAAGCAGGCGGATGAGCTACGCTGTATAAATCCTCTCATAAATTGAATAGCGCGCTTTCCAATCCACCCAGTTTCTTTCTCAATGTCTTAAACTCATGGGGGAGAACTGGAAGGAAGATATTCAGTGAAGTTAAATAAATTCATAATGTGAGCAGCCGAGCAGCCAGAGGAAACGTCAGAGCCAGCGCACAAAGACTGTGACATTAATGATTAGCCAGAGACTAGAAGTGAACGTTTATTATTGTTTTTTTCAGCGTGAGGGACATCTTTCCGTTTTTTACGTGTGGAGAGACAATCATAAACAACTAGAGCCGCTCTTGTGTACATAAGACAATTGATGGGACCTTCTTCTTTCTGCTTGTTGTAGCTCAACGTTACAGGCGGAGACCTGAAATCAGGTCCCATGAAGAACACAGATTTATTTGCACTTGGGGTGTGAAATCGGCAACAAATCAGGCTTGGAGGGAAATAACACGGAATAATAAGGATTTATTGTGAGAATAATAAGGGCAAGATATTCCCATGGTTAAAGTTTGCCTATGATACCAGTACATAAGCAGTGTTTACGCTACGTTCTGACAGCTGACAGCTGAGTTTGCCTGGATGCTGTGAGTTAAGGTGAGTCACACAAAGTTTGGATTCTGGTAGTGAAGTGAAGCACTTTGTACAGCGGTTCTTCTCTCTATTGTTTCCTTTGGCTGTATCTATTTCACTCGGCCACCCCTCTATCTGAGCCTCTTCGTTTCTGGCTCGGCCTTCTCTCTTCCCCTGCATCACAGCAAGGTCAGATCAACCAATTGCCTCCCTTGTTCAGCAGCGGTAAATTGTCCTTCTCTCCTCTTCAGCTCTGTAAGTGATGAGATCAATAGCACTCGTGTTCCACAGTTAGAATGTCTCTCTGCCTATTAGCCCCCAGCTGCCCCGCTGACGACAATCAACTTGCCAACACTCTTTCAACTTAGGTTCCACTGTCACAGTGGACAGAATATGAAGTGTTTTATCCCAACACAACTGTGCAAAAGTTTTATGCAGGTGTGATGCTGTACTGTTTATTTTCATAAATGAACAAAATGCAGATAATAAACAAAAGAGGAATCTAAATCAAATCAATATTTGGTGTGACCACACTTCAAAACAGCAGCAGTTCTTCTAGGTCCACTTGCTCACAGTGTTTGAAGGAACTCAGCTGGTAGGTTGTTCCAAACATCTTGGAGAACTAACCACAGATTTTCTGTGGATGTAGGGTTTCTCACAACCTTCTGTCTCTTCATGTGATACACACACCCCCACATATAAACTGCACATTAACTCCTGACATGAAAGAGACGTGTCTATGTGTAGGTTACGTTTCTGATGAATGAGGAATTTTAAATGGGTAAATTATAAACACATTAACTACTTCTTCCTTTCTGTAATTTATTTTTCACACCACTGTGATGTTGTGTTTGTTCTCCCCTAAAAGTGTCAATTGAATTAACAGCAGCAGCGATGTTTCTGCTTGAAGTAACTTAATAAAAACAAAGTCATTAGTTCCATTAGGTCTGTTTGACTTGGCTTCACCGGACACTGGCCTGATTTACATGGAGCCAAATTAAACCACAGGCCTGTCATTCAGCTCAGCCTCTTTGTTTCGCACCGTGTCAGATTGCAACCACACGAGACATTAATGAAGTTGCCGTCATAAAAACACACACATGTGTATTCACAACATGGAAACGGACACATTTGCCAGTTTTTTCAAACTGCTTTGTAAATATGCTGCTAAAAATTACGCAGCACATATATTTTTATTTTCTGGGAGTGTAAATGTCTGTGTGTGCGTTCAGCAAGGACAAGCGTGCGTGTTGTGAACATATTTGGCCATGAAAAGACCAGAGAAACAGGAAATGAGAATCCTCTGATTAAAAACCAGTGAAGCAAATCGCTGTTATCTCAACTAATTACAAAACAATTAACCTGCTGTGGACAGAAGGAACTAAGTGATACTGACACACGAACACACAAATGACGCCTTGTGTGTCGGTGTGCAAATGGCACGTGCATAATAGACTTGTATATACACACATGCAATTAACATTACATTAAATATTTTGAAGGGTCAGATGAAACATTACATCTTATCACATGCAGTATATCTATAGTTGATGCTCAAAGCTGCCTTACTTCGTTGTTTGGCCGTTTGTGTGCATAGGAAACACACTGCAAACACAACACACTGTATTATCATGTCATCATCAAGATGTTTTATCAAAGCTAAGAACTGTTCACATCTCACTAAGAAAGCAGAGGGCGGTTGTGGCAACATGACGGTTTCTCATTTAGCTGTATTTTCGGACTCCATCCAGAAATACCTACGGCTGATGATCTTGCTCAGTAGTGTTCCAGGAGTTGTTTTTTTTAAATACTAAAGCTGTTATTATTTTTAATATGCAAGTCTAGTTGGTGTGCAACAACAGCAGGAGCTTGGTGGAAGATATTTACTGGGCTCTTTGCCCATCTAGGATTCTTCTGGTAAATGTTTTCAAACCAATTCTTTTTTTAAGACCAGCATGCTCAAGAATAAGTACGGCTGTAAAATAAAGGTTGTGAAGTGAAGAATGCAATATTTATCGAATAGTAACATTAAGCTATCTCGAGTACAATACTTACTTATTTAATGGACCTACTGTACTGCAGCTTCTTACCAGGGCAGGATGTACAGTGGAAGTGCAGGATCTACTGATCTGCGTAGCCAGTACTGTATAAAAAGGCATGGGAGATGGTGACAGTTTGCGTTATTAGGATGCTAGTCATGCCATGCTATCATCAAACATGCCAAGGGCAGGCCAGCCAAACAAGGAACAAGACAGAGCAGCAGGGACAACTGAGGCAAATATTCCCAAAGATAAGCTCAGATTCCACAGCTGCACTGGACACAATTTAATAAAACTTACAGATCACTGTGGCTGATCTGTAGGAGAGTAGGTCCAGCAACATGACCAGAAGTACAGTAGAGAGGATCACCCAATCAGTGTTAGCAGCCTCAGTCATGTGAACCCTTCTGTTACGTGTCATCTGTCTGCATACGTTTACTGAAAGGGCCTCGGGAACTAAATGTAAAGCTGCAATAGCTGCCACTTATCCAAACAAATGGGTCATTGGGAAGGATCTCATTTCCACAAGGGATAATGGCACTGATGCATAATGTATAGAGTCGTTAAGAAAAGTCAAGGGGGCTAAAGAAAACACACACATCAGCCTTAGGAACCAGGGTGTACTGTACCGCTAGAGTCTAAAGAAAAGAAACTGAGCCCGGGGGCAAAGCAAAGACAAACACAGCAGGGTGCTGACCTTCAAAACAACACACAGTCATCACCTTGTCAACACTATTACATATATATGTGTGCGACGTCCTCCCTTAAGCTGACTGTTGTGGGCTGCTCAGCTGTATGAGAGGTGCAGGTTAGAAACACCCAGACCTTTCAGGAACATCAGATGCGATAAGGCTGCAGGACACGGCTGAGAACACGCGGTACAAAACATTGCGTGCAAAACGAATCATCTGCAATGGTCAGGAAGGAGAGTGGCTTTTGATGGAACAGCCTTAGGGTGAGTCTGTTGCACACAGTGAGTACAAGATGACTTCCTGCGGGCGGGGGGTTGGGGGGGGGGGGTGACATCATGGAGAGGATCACAGCAGGGCAGAAAGCCATCAATTAAACAGCCATAAAAACAACAGTACCTGCTTCAGAGTGTTCCGCTGAGACGGACAAGTAACGAGATGCGGATGTAGAATTATCTGAAGACTGTAACAAAGACAATGTGCCTTGTGCTGTAGCTGTAGCTTCTACTCTGAATTGTAAGGCAGCCACCGTGGCCTCTGGAAGGAGTAGTTGGTTTCGTTTACGTAACGTTTCACCATCTGAACAAGTAGAATGGTGCAAAGTGTGGTACAGACATACAAGATCAATACCGTTTCAGTATCACCATGAGTTGACGTATTATTCTTCCATGTGTGACACATATTTCTCCTCTCAAAAAACAATTGAGTTGACAAGTGAAGTCCTGTCCTGGGAGGTTAACTGGTCAAATGAGCATCGAGAGACATCTAACACAACATCAATAACAGACGCCAGAGAAAAATGCTGACACTGCAACGGCTGCAGGGGCAACAGCAAGGTAACCTTGATTTAGCTCTTTCTGTATGACAATAGTCAGAAAAATCACCCAAGCCGATTTCCCGCAAGAGTCTGGTTGGACTCTTCCCCTCTCCCTATTTCTGCCGTCTGTCTCTCATAATTCACCAGTGAACTCAGGAAACATGTATTGAGTTCCTAGGATGAAGGACGAGTATGTGACACACACACACACCTGAGAGTAGCAGACAAGAGGACGTTATCTCTGTGCGGCCGACAGCGCAGCCACCAGTTGCGGCTTGCGGTGGAAAGAAGACTGATCGAGTTTCTTTTCTGATCAACTTTCAGCCAACACGAATCCTCCCTTCACTCACCCAGACGGTCTGTAAAAATAGAAAAGGACTAAATGTCGAGACTTTTCCCCTTTCACTCCTCTTCATTTTATCCAAATCGTTTCTATCGCCTCTAATGTCGCCGTGTCATAGCCTCCCCCCTTCTTCAGGGAGTAATCAACAATGATTAGGACGCCTGCTCTAATCCTCAGATGTTCATTTGGCACGGCTCAGGAGGCACTTTGCAAAATGAAAAGAGGGCTGCTCTTTCATCAGGGATTTTAAATATTGACTCAAATTCACTGAACTTTAACTCTCGTAGTCCAACAATATTATTATTACTATTATATATATATATATATAATAGTCTTGCTGCAGGTTGTTATAATATACAGATAAAATACAACAATATTAAAACATATCTTTGGGAAGAACTGTTTCTTTAGAAAGTTACAAGTATATACTTTTAGTCTACGTATGAGCTTGTGTTTCATCTCTTTCATTCTCTAAAATAGGAATGTTCTCAATTCATAAAATCACAGAAAGGTTAATAAAACTGTACACATCAGTCTTCCTCCATGCAGTTGTGTGTTATCATATCAAGACTCTGATGCATATTGTTATAGATGTATTGGCTGCAGTTTGTTAACACTTTGTGATAAGCTGTGGCCCCTGACCCAGATGTGACCTTTCCACAGCCAGTGGGGATATTTATTGGCACCATTTGATTGTCTTTTGCAGAGGAGACGTATAACAGCATAGCTAACTGATGAAATTTTAATTTTGGCACAATTTTCAGGCTTTAGTCAAGCTGTCAAAAACTACTACTGTGTTAGCAGCTGTGTCCTTTTCATGTTGTCAAGATCCGCCATCAAGACGGTGGCTCGAGCTCAAAGTGTTTAACGGAGAACAAACAAGGGTAAACTTCAAAACAGTAGGATGTAATAAGATGACAACACCAGAAAGAACTAAGAACTCCTCTGCAACTGAGGAACGAAGGCAGAATGAGACACTGGAGGGCGAGGACAAACAAGGGTTACAAAACCTGTAGGCAGAAATTAAGGTCAAAGAAGTCGTCCCTGGATTGCGTGGCACGGTAGCAATGGCACAGCGAAGAGCACGGTGGGCAGGGTAGGAAGCAACATGGAACGCAGGGGGAACAACAGAGTGGAGAAGAGATTGGAAAACACATATCCTGGCAACCAGAAGAGTGAATAAAGTGGGGTATAAATGCACTGAAGCAGAAGAGAAGGCACAGGTGAGGATGATTAAGTGATTCAGATGGAAAGAGAGCAAAGGGGAGAAAAGGGGAGTGGCTGATGGCAGGGGGCGTGGCTAAAGAGAGAAAGGAGAAAAAGAGACACATTATATTTAGTTAAGTTCAGACTAAACTCATACATCATGTTAGAAGGTTTTACCATTTATGCTATGGAAGGATTTCTTGGGCTGATATCAAACCCTCAAAAAGCTTTTTCTAGGTTTGGACCATTGAGAATTTAAGCACAAATATGCACCAAAACAGAGAATTATGAGCTTAACAGGACAGATTGTACCTCTGACATGCCTAAGCAGGAAAAAGCTATGCTCATTTGCAATTCAAATCAAGACTTAATCACGTCTTGAGATGAATTTAAACACCTTAGAGAGTAACACTGCACCTGCTTCAGTTTCCCACTGTGCGCTCTAGATATAGAATTAAATGTATATATATATTACTTTCAAGACTTCTTCCATCCACCAACCTGCTTATGAATCAAACCAAGTCAAAGAGTTCATTGTATGCTTAAATTAAATCATCTCCTAGGGTACATCTCAGAGAACAGCGATTCTCATTTCAGTGGACTCAAATTCACGCTTTAACTGAAGTCTATACACACGAGTCACTTGTAATCAGTCTCAAACGGCATGCGTGGCTTAGCTGCGACAGGGACGCGACAGAAAACTCTATTAAGCTCGTAGGGACGCTGATAGTCAGCATTTTTTGACATTGCACCTTCTTTCATTGTCATTGATGGCCATCAAAATAAGGTTTTGAGAAGAGGAGTGGGTAAAAGTAACAGCGTAGTTTTTGGAACAGCAAAAAAAAAAAAAAACTCCAAAAAACAATATGCAGCAAGGACTGCTGGGTAGAGAAATAAGTCACAGCGACAGTGATCATTGTCCGACTCAGTATCTCCCTCAGTTGATGTACAGTATATGTCAGCATGTGAAGAAAAAGGAGAGATTTATTGTACCGCTGACAAGGTCGGAGTGAAGAGGTACTACATAAAAGGACCCTCAGTCAAGGCAATCAGTAATATTACACTGCCATGAATCTGTAGAAGCAATATGAAAATAATAGCAGTGATGCACATAAACTTTGATCAGCAATGACATTCAGTGTGAAGGCACCTTGACTTCAACGGAGTAAATGGGATCAAACCAAAATGCGAGTGCTGATGGCTGTGGTCCAATCATTAGTATGCTATTCTGACACCCATCCACTTTTGGAAATGAGAAGGATTTAGAGCTGGAAGAGGAAACATTAAATTAATGTAATGTTGTAACATGAAATGCTGACATTGATCCACACGACCTCAGTGTTACTGGTTTGTTTCTGCATAGTCTGCCCTGTTGCATGTTTACGTGGAAAACATCGCAGGTTGTGTTACGGAGGCAACTTTTAGGTTAAATCAATGTCATAAAAAGCTAAACTTTTCTTTCACCTGCTTGATTTTACCTGTAATTTTCCTTCTAATGAAACAAAGGTGGAAATAAAAAGACCATCAGCTGAAGGACTGGACCTTTTGCTTTACTGATTGCATAATCATTCCAGGCAAATGAGATTCCTGTGTCAAAACTGCACAGCTCTTAAAAAGAACATTCGCATATTGTTTTTGTATTTCTTTTTAAAATGCTGGCATTTCGCATATGAAAGCTGAAATATATGACTGCTTATATTTTATTATACTTTACATCAGTACATCAACCAAGCAATTCGGATGCTATTGCTGTGTGTCATGTATATATCCATCAGTTTTGTCTGTTCCACTGGCAGCCATACATGTCCATGGCATAACACTGCCTCCACCATGTTGAGATGTGGTTGCTGTGGATCATGGGCACTTCATTCTCTTCTCTGTATGTTTCTTGTCCCATTAAGCTCATATGTACATAGGTTCATCTCCATTTGATCAGTCCAAAGACTCTTTAAAATGCATTCTGGTAAAGTCTGATCTATTCCTTGTCATCACTCTCTATAGTTGTCTTCCAGTCTCGCTCATTGTTGATGTTGTTTGGCTCACTAGCCATCCATCCATTATCCAAATCGCTTGTTGTGGGCTTTATAGAGTCTATCCCAGCTGTCACTGGGCGAGAGGTCAGTCCATTACCGAGCCAGAACGGTGTTTACAGGACATGTAAATGTAAAGGCCACTGGCTGACCCCAGAACTCCCAGAACCCCAGTCTATATTGTCAGTGCTAATCTCACAAACACTGCCAAGCTTAACAGTGTTTTCCTTTCTTAGAATGTACCCAAGTGTTTAGTGCATCAGACTCCTTCACTTATACTGAGACTTTCTTGGAATTTATAGATGTAGCCCCAGTCATTTTCTACATGTAAATACCAACTCAATACCTGAAATCAATTCTGGTCTTTATTTCTTTATTTTTGTCTTGAAGTAAGGGAAAAGGACCTAACTCTTTTTTAGACATTAGACATTGCAATTACAGTGTTTGACTAAAACAAAAACATTCTTGTAATCTTTGTGAACATAGTCTCATAAGCAGACAACTTGTGTTTAGAAATGATTAGCACTCCAGTGAAATGGTTCTACGCCACAAAGCAATCCAGGGTTCATTCACTTACTACTTTAAAGTTCATTTTAATATTGAATTCATTAAGATCGAAGGAATGATAAATGGTTTTAAATGTGCAAAATGTGAGTGTTTCCGAAGGCATCATTCGTAATGTGTACTCCCCACCACGACGCGTTCCACCTCCACCCAGTTCTGTGCTACACCCCTTCGTTCTCTGTGAACACAGAAGTATCTCATGGTGTATCTCTAGGTGCCACCAGGGCAATTATTTCTGGTACATGCACAATTTTCTGTAATTACACAGAAAACGATAAGTGACATTTTGGAGCACAACAATGTACCCTGAGACTACAGGCTGAGCAAAGCATGAGACAGAAATGTGACATGAAATGCATCTCTGCTGTCTGTAAGGCAATTAAATTGCATCTGAATACCTGCACAATCATTTCACAAAGCTGAAAGACCACAGACTGAAAACAAAACATAACAACCCAAGGACATCACAGCTTGTTCCCACTAATGAAAGGTCCCTCTTATTAGTAGAAACCGTGACATCTACAGTATCAACAGTGACATGCTCCCTAATGTACAGATGCACAGGCGCATGCACACGCACTTTGTTCTGGCCCATTACCAAGCCCTTGGTACAGCGAGGAGCAGGAGACTGGCAGGTATTGATCCGCAGCAGATTCTAGGCAGATATGTCATTTTTTTCTCTGTCCTTCATCGTCACACACACACTTGCACTACACACACATATCTTCTGAGCGTTCGTCAATCAGATTTTTTTGTGCAGCGGTTTTACTTTTCACTGTACGTCTATAAACACCCGTATTTATCCTAATGGAGAGAGTAATGATCTGCATTACTCTCACTTTAAGAGCAGTGAGGAGCAACAGTTCAGCGGGAATCACGTCTGCTTCTGGGTCAGGGATAATGGCAGCTGATACAACATGTTTCAGGGTAATGCCACATTAGCCTTCCATTCAATCTAACTGCTGTGTACACAGCATAGAAGGTGATGAGAAGATCACTAAACACCGCGGTGGCACGTTTCACTGAACAAGGCTGAAGGCGCTAAAATAATCACGTCTCCAGAAACACAGTTGATCTGCGTTATTGGTCGGCTGTGCTCATCTACACGGGCTGTGATTCAGCCTGAGTCGCCGTGTGGCTTCACCAAAACAGGAAATGTATGCGGACTTCATTATTAGCGATTTAGCTGTCCGCCACTAAATTGTACACAATGTCCTGCTGCTGTGTGTCTGCCTGCAGGTCTTAACAAACAGATAAACGTTTGATTTCCTTTGTGTGTGTGGTAAATCACACCTTAAAGCAGTTTGACTTCAATGTCCATGCAAGACAAAAGCATTGGCTTTATCTCAGCTCTCTGTTTGTTCTGTGACAAAACTTTTCTGTGGCTGGCTTCTTAATTTGTGACCTGTTCCCAGTAGAATAGATAGTACAATTGCAACAAAATTGCAGAAAGTTGCTGACACTTTACCTCACAAGAGTGTTTTACAATTGATACAGGTAAAAAAAAAAAAAAGACTCAGCCCAGGTCGGGGCTAGGACAGCAGGGGATGTGTCAGACATTGTGTTAGATGCGTTCAACATCTAATTTGGCGGAACGTCTGAAAGTCTGACCTTTTAACCTCCATCTCGCGGACAAAATTCTGGAGTCCTATTTGAATTGTAGGACATTTCTTTTGTCTAACGTAAGGTACTTGCCTGAGCGTTTGAACCCCCTCACGCACCCACTGACAGTATCTGTAAAAGTAACTTCTCTTAGACCGAAACTCCATTTGCATATTTTTTACTTCATCATCTCTCTGAATTCCCACAAACGTTTAAACTAAACAGTGACTTGCGAAATCCGCTACAATCGCTTGAGAGTGTTTTTAAACTATAAATGGGAGAGTATTTGTTGCTGCAATCATGCTGGTACTGACAGGATATGGCTACAAGTTCTTCATCCTACTAAGAAAGCTGCAGAACTACAGTCATATCTAATCCCTTCCCCTGGGTTTTTTTCGCAAGCTTTTCTGTGTTTTGATCTCAGATGGATAAAAGAAGCCGGGGTCAGACCGTCGCACTGGAGAGAGCTGCAGTATCTAAGCAGTCTACTCGTTCCTCTAACACCAGTGAAGCCGTTAGATATTTTTTTGTCTCCTAATCCCTGTCAGGCATTTTGGTCCAGCGTCTCCATCTTTCTGTCTGTTCCCATCCTCTCCTGTGCCTTTCCCTGGTGCCAACCCCCACCTTCTCTGAAACCAGCTCATGTATTACTGTTTCTTAGTCTTTCTCGTCCATCCTTCCTCTTGCAGTTAGCACTCTGAGGCCAAGTCTTGCAGCAGATCAGAGGACGTTAGCGCCATGGTATGATTCAGAACGCTGCTGGTTAAACCTGTGTTTTCATCCTTTTAATGTCATGGTCCACTAAATGTTGCTCCCAGTCACAAGTTTAGTTTGTTAGGTTCCTCTCAGTGGCTTTCTGCTAGAAAAGTTCATTATTTTCCCATCTGGTGCCTGTTTCACAGAAGGCATTGCAGGCAAAGAACCATGCTTTGGAACTCATCAATTAGACTAAATAATGAGTCAAAGCTTCTAATTGGAGTTTCTGAATGTGGAAGCGACAGCCTGGCAATCCCCAGGAAGAAAAATTATAAGTCGTTTTTACATGAATACACTAATCACCCTTGTATCATGCTAATAGGACAAGTAAGGCACTAATAATTGGGGATGCCTTGTTGAGCACATGCTTCAGTCTCTGCCGCTCTCAAACTCGTAATCACGTTTTTTCGTTTTTCACAAACTGCCCACT
Source organism: Macropodus opercularis (assembly GCA_030770545.1). Lineage (NCBI taxonomy): Eukaryota > Metazoa > Chordata > Actinopteri > Anabantiformes > Osphronemidae > Macropodus > Macropodus opercularis. Next base: position 15,094,737 of record CM061089.1, read on the forward strand.
CATCCCCCTTCTGACTGTTGCTTCTCTAACTTCACGTTACCTCAACGTGGTACAGCGTTAGAAAAACCTGGATGCTCCCAAATATGATGGTGCTGTTACAGTGCACAATTAAAGCGTTACCTCAGACTTCTATTATCTAGAATCTCTAGATCTATTAACCCCCTGCTGTTTGTTCAACCACTAGTTGGTTGATGCAAAGACATTACAAAGCAACGGATATTGCCGTATAGCCAACTGTGATGTAACCATGACAACGGGCACCTGCCCATATGCTTTTTTAGAAAATTGCGAGAAATGATGAAAACGCAGAGTATGTCAGCAGAGGGCTCGTCGTAAAGTGCTGCTGTAGGTATGACTCTCGTGTAGCAGGTTTGCTCGAAGGTGCAGAAGGATGTAAGGCGTCACTCGCCGCTAGTGGTCTGGCTGTAGCGTAGGTGCCACACAGAGGGAGCAGATGGAGCAGAGAAGTGCACCTGTACGAATCTAAGACTAAAGAAGCACGTGGTTGAGCTTTGTAGCAGCTACTCTGAACGCTCAGTTCTACCAGAATTTTATCTTAATTATATCACAAATGCTGGAGGGTACAACAATATCTCGCAGTCATTTTTTTTTCAGTGTTTTAATTATTATTTATTATGTTTTACAGGAAAGAAACTTAGTTTGGCATTGAACTAAATAAATCAGCAGGGGGAAAGTTTGTGCACATGGGGCAGAGATGAGAAAGGAATTTTGCAAAGGAGATACAATTTGGTGAAGATGTTCCTCGACTCAGCCCACATAGAGACTGAGATATTTCAAATATGAGTGAGCGTATGCTCGCGTCTCTGTCAGTCCATCTTCTGTTGCCGTGAATTGAATTGAAAACGTCAATAATAATCCCCTTCAGAGTGAGGCTTGTGCGACAGCTACATCCTTTCTCGCTTCATTTATTATCCCAGCCCTGGTGACAGCAAAGCCCTAGCAACCTAATTATCCGTGATAGCTGTCGGTTGTTTAATCTCAAAGGTTTCGTACAACAACAGCTATATTCCGACAGACACATATGGAAAAGAAAGGATAAGAACCGATACACAACAAAATCTTACTGACCCTACTCCACTGTGTGTGTGTGTGTGTGTGTGTGTGTGTTCAAAGTTCAGTGTATGAGCCGTTTGTAATAGCAGTTTGTGAGCCTTTGTGTTTTCCTTGTTTCCCACAGACTTAAACTGTGAGATGCAGACGATGAACTAAATTTAGAGACTTGTCTCATCTCTCGCCTCCCAAGAGGCCGTGACTTATCACAGATAACGGAACGGGTGGAGGTGACCCTGCGAGTCAGCGTCATGATGCAGAGTGGCACTGTAAATGGTAAATGGTCTGCAGCTGCTATGCTGCTTAGGCTGACACACCAGGGGCAGCTTCAGGTTCAGTGTCTTGCCCAAGGACACTTCGGCACATGACTGGGGAAGGCTAGGAATCGAACCACCAATCCTACAATTGGTAGTCAACAGCTCTACCTCTGAGCCACTATCTTTGTTTTTCCTCAAAGAGGTGACGTATTACTCTGACCTACATTGGTCATTATTCATTGTTTTGTTTTAATTTGTATGCGCATTTTCAGTTTGTTTATGTAAACCGATAATAAATCATAACAAACTATTAACATAATTATATTACATACTGTCAGGTTTCTGTTGGTGAAGTGCTTGCATTCAAAATGTTTCAATCTTTTTAAGCTTTTCCCCAAATTAAACCCCTCAATGTTAAATAATTTAATTAATGTTTCTGATGATGGAGTAAAACCTAGAATACATTATTATATTTATATGTGTGTGTGTGTGAAAACTGGGCCACTGTATAAGAGTGTCTCTGACTTCAACCTTGGGAACTGCTCCTAGTTAACAACTAGTAACAAATAAACCAGCCTCTACACTCTAATGAAGCTCACTGGAGACGAACCGGCCCAGTGTTAAATAAGACTTGTTTACAGTGACACAGCGTGGGCGGCTCTTCTGCAGTCCTGTCTAAATCGCTGTGAACAGGCTAAATGGAAGTCACTGTCAACACACTTGGAACGAACAACGCTTTTTTAAAGGGCAGGCGAAGCTGCCAGAGTGACGGATGAACTACCGCTGCTTCTAGAGAGGAGATGTGTGTGAATCAAGCAACGCAGCCTGAGGAAGTCACGTCTGCCGGCTCCAGACAGGAAAACAGGCATGTGGTACAACAGGAAGGACTACAACAGCAAAGCCGCCGGCTTAAAAGTTCTCGTAATTGATTTAAACTTAAGGCTGGGGGCGTGTGGTAGAAAGGTCTGGAGTTGAGAAAGAATAATGACCAATGATAAGAGAAGAATAGTTTGTTCTACAACAAAGGCTATCATAAATCTTTTAGTTTTGCTCTATATAAAGGCAATTATTGATTTGTTTTTGGAAAAAAAACATTAACTGGCAATTTATATGTTGGAATAACTCTCGAAGGAAAACATAAATACGTGAACTGTAATACGGCTTCTCCCTGACTGAATTAGAGATCAGGGCTTATGTCATCCTGGGTGTCATTAGCCAGGAAACTCCACTCTTAGAGAAAGCTTTGTGAACGATGCAATTAGGCTCTGCAGTTGAAGAAAAACGTAATAGGATGGTGCTCTATGACAGATGAGCTTGATTAAATGAACCACCCCCAGCGTTAACCTTGCCCCTCACGTTTCACAAAAAGCAGCTGTTTCTCAAGACACTTCGCACACACCTCGCTTACTTAGAGGGAGACGTGCATTTAAGCAGCAGGATACAAGCACAAGAAAGAGGCTCTTTATGAAAGATGCAAGGCTTTTTCAGTATTTTGCGGAAATCCTAAGACTGAAAAAAAAAAAATCAACCTTTCCTCTTTATGTTAGGTTACACTGTGATTCTTTTTGGGATTAGAGTATGTACTCAAGTGAAATTAGTCTCTTTCTATCATTTACTCCACAGGAACAGTACTGGACTAACAAAATTTCTGGAGAATCCCAAGCCCTCACTAATTCAAAACGATTAATTATTAATTATGAATTCGTTTTTTAGCACTTAACTGAATCTAGGTTTAGTAAGTCTTTAAGCAGGTCAGTGTGTGTGTGTGTGTGTGTGTTTTCGGAGGCGTCTTTAGCAGGTTTACACACAATGGTTTCTAAAGCGTCTTCAGGGAGCCATTGCCAAAATTATCTTGACTTCCTCCCTCTGGTTTCCCTTCATAATGAAGAGTCTTTTGCCTTTTAATAAAGAGTTTGTGGAGAGGGTTGCCAGGAAGTAAAATCCAGTCTTGGCATGCTTTACTTTTTGCCATTTATTTATTTATTCAACAGCTGTGGCTGTTGGTAGGTCGAGCAGCTTGTCAACAAATCACAGGGTCATTTAGTATGATCCCAGGTTGTTCTGGCCAAATATCTTTGGACCAGGCATAGAACCTGTGCCCTGAATGCACTACGGTACATTCACTACGTGCACAATGGTAATAGCTGTTGTTGAAATGTTTTATTGGTGTCCATGGGGGAATGTAATGTGAACAGGTTCAAACGAAAAAGTTCTATTGGTGTGTAGAGGGTTCACACTTGGACGGGAAGACTTCACACTGTTATATGTACCTGGATGGAAATTAAAATAAAATATGGCCTCCATTCATTTCTACAATTTGGTTTGTATTCCAGAGTTAAAGTACCCACAGGAGAACTTTTACAGTTGTAAGGCCACATACAACACTGTACACACTAATGACAGTGTCCAGCTGCACCTCACAGTGCCCCTTATACATAAATGGGCAAAAAAAAAAGAGATTTTCCCCACAGATCTCCTTTTTTGGGGTGCGATTGTGAGTGTGGGTTCAGATGATCGTGATTACGTCTGATAAACTCTCATCTATTTCAATAGCTTCCTGCCAATAACAAAAAACTCACCTACACACACAAACGCGTCACATCTCCCACTCACCCCAAAAGCATCAAATTAGACCAAGCCATAGCCACTGAAGAACAACAGTTGAGTGCATCTGAGTAATCGTATACAATATCAGTCTCAGTCATTTGCTTGAATATTGATGGAAATCACTGATGCTAAAGACTTCTCTCCCTGTGGTTGTGTTCACATCTTGACACAGCTACTGTAAGTCTGAGCTGTGTGCTGCCAAGAAAAGAGGGAAATTAGGCGGAAGGGAAAGAAGGGCACGGAAGTAGAGAAGTGCCTAAAGGTCTTTAAAGTCTTTATGCGCACACGGCACATTAAAGGGGTGTTAGCTGCCAATGAGTCTACATGTGTTTGTGAAAGGGAGAGAGAGCACCTCCGCTGGCTCTGTAGTTCGAGTTGTCGCGTAACTTGTCCACTGTCGAGTCACAATGATGCTGTAAGCGTTAGACATTTGGCCTGTTTCTAATTCACTGTAATAGACATACAGTTGTAGGAACTTCATTCCCATCCTGCAGGGAACAAAAAAACACCAGAGCTGATAACTGATAAATGACATTTTCCTTTTCCCTCGATTGCTACAGGAAGACAAAGGCACAAACATGAAGAATCTCGTACTTAAGCGAATACACGAACACGGGGGAACATGGGGAAAACGTATACATTATATATGAACATTATTCATAACAGTGAGAACAGGAACCCACATGAGCCATTTCTCCACTATATTACATTTGGTGATTATTATGTTCTTGTGCCGGTGGTTGACATCAGCGAGTTCGTCCTCCAAATATGCAAGTTTATCTTGGTGTTGAAGAGCTTAGTGTGATTACTTTGCATGAAGTGTCATACCACCAGCATAATGTACACAATGGAACACTGTCACCTCACAGCAAGATGGACCCGGGGTTTGGTGGGACCCTTTCTGTGTGGATCTGCATGTTCGCCTGCGTAGGTACACTCCAGGTCCCACTGTTGTTCGTCTATGTGTGGCTCCCTGGTGGACTGGCCACCTGTCCAGGATGTTCACCCAAATGATAGCTGGGATAGACTCCAGCCTACCTGTGACCCTTATGAACTTGCTGTGTTGTTCTGATCCGACCGCAGGGGGTAAAAACACACACACACACACACACACACACACTCCAGCGTTCCAGAGGTTAAAGGACTTCTCACTTCTAAAGTCTAAATGTGTGAAAAGATGAATGAACATGCAAAATGTAAGACACATCCTGTGTAGATGACAGCTGGTTACGGAGCTGTCATGGTACAGCGTGATTTCAGGTGCCAGGCTCTGAGACAAGCCACATCACAAGAGGAGCAGACTGAAAATGCACAGCACACTGATCTGCTGGAACACGGGAGGAAATATAACGCACATTTTGCCTGCATCTGTCAGGTCGCTATTGGCAACTGGCCACATGTCAGTTATCAGCTGCTGTGTGTGAGTTTCCCACCCCTTGGATGCTAAAAGTGATTATTTAAAACCCTATTTAGCTGAAGGATCAAAAATTATTTCACCAGTCGTGAAGGCAGGAAGCAAAAGACAGAAAACAATTTATTCATGTTTGTTTCTTTTAATTCATTTTTTACATTTGAACCATTAAGGGGAAATGTTTAAACAGGCTTGGACTGTTGCCGTGCTCTCTTCATCTATGGCCTCATCTGCCCAGGAGACTTTGCCTCTTGGCTTCTCGTCATCGGATCATTAGTCTTATTGTATGCAGTCAGGATTTTCCTATTGTTACTGGTTAAACTGTGCATCTTGGCTTTGTCTTTACTGACTTTATGTGATGTTTTTTCTCTTTTAAACTACTAGTGGTCGGATTTGCTGGTTTTCAAACTTTAACTTTAAAAGACTTTGAAAAAACCAAAACATCTCCATTAAATGGCTAGAATGGAAATTCAGTTGCAATGTGGGATTGCCAGGCAAAGACTTAAATCACATAAGCAATTACCATGTTAATGAGGTCAGTGCCATTTTAGTGGAACGGCTTTAACTTTACGCAATGTTCACAAAAGGTGATGCTGAACAAATGAGGGACATAATAAAGGAGTCATGTTGAACGTCATCTGAGTTCATAGAAATCATTACAGAGAGATGATCACATCGTGTTATGTTTGGCAGACGTGTGATCAACACATCTCTCAACAATAATATGCTTTTTTCTTCTCAGCAATATGAATCTTAGCCTTAAAAACTAGTAACACACTGTATTTCTATAGAAATCATGTTGCTCCTCAGCTCAATTCAAGAGAGAAGAGGAAGTGATGAACCACTGCTCTTCGCAAAGGTATGAAGGTGGAGTGAAGGATCTTGGAAAGTAAAACCCCTCGGGAGGTGTTGGAAAGGCATACCTGTTGCTACGACAACCACTGAAAGCATCTGAGGTGGCAGCAGGGATTTGTTCTAACCTACATTAGTTTGACTGTAGCGCCACCTCATGGTTATTAGTTCTGAAAAAACGCTAAATTTAAAGTTTAAATATTTACTCTTTCATATCAATAAAATAATAACAACAATTGATATAAAGGAATCTGACCTGATCAGAGTTCGGATTAGATTACTGCTTAGCTCTATCGTAAAGTCATAAAGACCATCAGTGAGAACAGAGGCTGTGAACAGAAGTCTGTGTGTGTGTGTGGGGGGGGGGGGGGTCTGTGTGTTGACGGTGAGTCCCTGGGCCGTTATAAATAAAAGATTAAAAGGTTAAACCTAATAAATAAATGCCAGGCAGCAGTTGTGAGAATAAACCAATGCTATAAGTTCTAATGTGTGTGTGTGTTGGGGGGAAGGGCAGCGTTGCAGCTGTCTGTCATCGACCATGACAAACACCAGGGACCTGTGGGGACAGAGCCAACTGGAGCTTCACCCAACCATAATCTCACCCCAACCGAGTCTCTTTGGTGTTAAATTTGTGTGATTAATTAAGACTGAAAAGAGAATAATATTCCTAACTCTAGCCCTAACTAATCACTGTGGGTAAAATGCATTCAACAGAGAATATCACACATTAAAAACATTTATCAAACAGATTGATTGAATTTTCTGAAATGCACTTTAAAAAGTAATTCTACCTTTTAATGTCTTATACTGTAACATATATATAAATAAAGATTGAAAACTTATACTGATACTTTCTCAATTACATTTTGCAACAAAGATAAAGAAATAAAATAAATAACATTTTCCATCATTGGTGAAACTACTACTGTAAAAGATTTAAGATTCTGAAGAAAAAAATAATTAAGTTGATTTGCTATATAATACTTAAAATAAAATCTAAATGTGTGTGTATATTATGTATCTTTCAATAGTATGTCAACTAGTACAGCATCAAAAACTATTTTATTTCTGGTAAAGAAAGAACTAGATAGTTTAAGGCTCAAGAGCTTTATGGGTTACATAAGCATTAAAAAGCATATACGTATATTTACATATGTATATATCACAGAATGTTGTGTCAAACTTAGAGTTGAAAGTCGTACTTAAACCCTCCAGAATTATCAACCTTTTTAGATTTTTAGCTGAATCTCTCGCCACCCTGCACTCTTTTATTTCCCTAACATGTTCAGATATAGTATAGATACTTATGGATGGATGTTTTTACTGACACACTCACTACTCATGCTGTACTGTGATTTCAGCATCCTGTGATTTAGTCACTCCCAAGATTAGCATTGGATGTGGCATCAGTCTCTACATATAGGTGACTTATTTCACAATAAAGGAATCCAAGTTAAGTTGACCTTTGCCTTCATTAATTATTGACACGGACAAGGACATGAAGGATCACATAGTCCTGCAAATATCAAATTTATGCAAATAACAATTTTTTCTAGATGTGATTTAAATGTGTGTTCAAGTAACGTCAACACAAACTCACAAAGTGTAGCAGTAGAAAAAGGGCAGGACTTCCAGCAACGTCGCGTGACAAGACTGTAGGAAACACAGGGCAGTCTGGCGTCACGCTACCACACACACACACAAAGGCAATTGTGCCCTACCATTCCCTTTCACACACACACACACACACACACACACATGCACATGCAAGGTCTTACTCATGATGTCTCTTCAGGTTAGGTTTGCTGCCTTTGCCTCTTCCCCGCTGTTACTCTTCTCCCCTCGAGTTTCTTTTACTCCCTTTCTCTTGTTTTCCTCCACTCATCTGCTCCAGGGCATCAGTCACTCATGTTCCTTACTTAAGACAACTTTGAAAACAAATTGGCTTATTAATATAAACATAGTTCATTCATGGATTCCGGACCCACAAAAGACATCTAATAAACCATCTTTCCATTTCTTTACCTATTCTACTGTGAAAATATATATTTCAAATCAAAGAACACAATTTGATTATCATCACCTCATGCATCAACTAAACAATGGTTCCTGATGTTGTGTTCATTGACTCCACCTCAACCAAAGGAACTTCAGCCTTTGTTGACCTTCTTCCTTAGTTTTTCTACTTTGTTATCACCTTTCTACACCAAGAGCAAAGTAATACAATGAACACAGCCTAAATAAAGGATTCGTTGTTTCACAGACGTTCTCACATATGAGTTGACAAAAGTAAAGCAAAAGGGGGAAAAGGCTGCATATGAAAATGTGCGTTTCAAATCAGCCAATAACGGTTCTCAGTTAGTCCCCCCCAAAAAAAAAAATCTAATTTGCGGTAGGTTGTAAATAAATCCACATTTAAAACCTTTATGAAGAAAGAAAGAACAGAATAAACTCATCAATCTTGCTCATCTTCCTGAGAACGTGGCGACCGTGAGGAGGACAACATGGGCAATGTGCAGCTCTCTCAGTGCAAAATCCAGACACGTCAGTTGCGTGGTAAACGTCTAAAGCCGCCTCCACCGCACTAATTTACTTTGGAGTTCATTAAGAGCGAGATCGCGCATGCGTCCTGCTCGCTGCTCCCGCACGATCGTTTAACGTGACTGATCAAGAAACAACGAAAGGGACTCGGACTGAATTTTAGTTTGTTTTAGGTGTCGATCAAAGCTGGAGCTGAACAAATCTAAATTGTCACTGGACCTGATGTTTTTTTTTTTTTTTTTATTTATAATATTATTGTGGCACAGGTTTCAAAAAGTGGGGTGCGAGAAAAACACACGGGGTAAAATCCCGAAAGATGTGTTTACAATTATCTGCGTAGCAGTAGAAAGTAGCCCCTGACGCTGGTTTTGTATCAGCCATAACATGAGTTTTTGGCTTCATGACGCATCTCAACGCCCTGTGTTTTCTATAGTGACAAAGAATAATGAAATATTACACCTTAGGTAACAACTTAGATTACATTAATGTTTTCCTTTCCGATATTTGGCAAAAAACAAACAAACAAACAAAAAAAACCCCAACTTTTTTCTAACTTCAGCTTTATTTTTTTTGGTTGAATCCGCCTTAGTGCACACGATCGAGATTGATATAATCACACGTAGTATTTTGTGTTGTTATTTTCTGGCTGTTTCTTTCTTCTTTCGAGGAACTTCCGAGTTTCTAAGCACAGTGGAAAAGCGAAAGCTTAGATTTGAGCGCAGGGCCTTTGTACTGGGCTGACGAGCGCGTCGTGACAGGGGTTAACGTACCGTAAAAAGGTTAAACAAACGGGCCTTCACGTTAGAAATCGTCCGGACACACAAGGCCTTATAAGTGGAGAAAGTGGAAGTTGTGCTCTCGGGTTTTAATCCTGCTGGGCTATGTTACGGTTTAGCCACCTTTTAATAGACATATTTGAACCAAAGGACATATGTATTCACTTTATTTTTGCTATTAGTCCATTCAGTGACCAACAAACATTTTATGAAATAATATCCATCTGCCAGTGCAACACAGGACGGATATAGAGATGAAATATCTAAAATGGTGTTGTCTGCAAAAACATACATATATAGCAAAATAAGTATATTTATTGTAAGTAGATATAACTAAACTCTGCCTTATTAAAACAGTAAGAAACTATAATATATAACTATGTGTTATATATTTAGAGAAAACGTCATTCAGTTTAAAACGTCTACGTCACCGGACAGACAATTCAACAAATCAACGTTATCAACAATTCAACGTTAATAACTGTCAATCAAGTCTATCATACCTCATTTGCCTCTGCCATTAAAGCCGCAACACCCTCACAAACAGGCGCGTTAGAAGGATGCAGTCCTGTGCAGCAGCTCATCTTCTCTGTGTTTACCATTTCCATACCACAAAACCCACTTTGATATACAGTGACTATTAGTGAAAGCTCATCTGTGTGGACTTAAAGGTCCTATATGACCCTTAATGTGAACATTTCTCTGGAGACAAAAAGAAGATCTGACCCCTTCCGTTTACAGTACCAACGTTGATGTAACATTATCCTGGCATCAAAGCCATTGGGGATTAGAAGCATGTGTTTTTTAGAAGATGTAAAACAAGATGTATTCCTCTGAGAACTGCATGAAGTAGAATGATCAGGGAACTAGGTCACACCAGCCTCTGAATTGTTTCAGTGAAACAGATAACAGAAAGAGCAAACAGATGTCGAATCAGGCTGACTATAAATATGATTAATTGGTGCCATTTCATCACTAGAAATGTATTTTCACGTCAGTCTGTAACAATGGATTTTCTCTAGAGATGTAGGTAAAACGCCCCCTGTTTGGGTTTGGATACAATGAAGAGACTTTTGTTAGAGCTCACTTGCAAATCGCCTCCCAACATTCCTACTGTGAGGCGTTCTCTGATATGGAGTTACAAATACCTCACTGAGGGCTGATGTTCATTGGCTACATGCTTTTGACTTAGAGGAAAATGAATGACAGAGATTATGGGCAATTAAAGCCCACTTTATGCTGGTGTGCTGGCGTCACTAAGTCTGGCCAGGAATGCTTGCCTCCACTAATACTATCAGTGAGAACCAACTCTGCAGCATCAACTTATTACATACAGTGAATTATTAATGCCAGAGCTAGCACAGTCAGAGTAAGCTCCTGCTCCTGATGAGGGGAACTGTGACCCATGTTTGATGCACTCCCCTCTCTCAGCCATTAGAGGGCCCTCACAAACCCAAGACCACTGCTGTAACAAGTCCTGAAGCACCTCTCAGATCAGAGGTTTGCGTTTGCCCGCTTCAGTCATCTTGTGTATTTTATGCACCACAGAAATAAGTAAATGAAAAAAACACATTCTTACACATGCTTGTGTGTGTGTGTGTGTGCCTGCTTATTCAAATCCAAGTCAGCTGAGGCCGCCATAATTCTGTAAATCAGTATGAGAAAGCCGTGAAGAGGAGAGACTTGCCTTCCTGTCTCACCGCCTGCTGTGTAATGAACTAGGTCAGACTTTCACTTTAAACTTGTTGGAACATCACAATGAGCAACTGAGAATAATAATAACAAACCTGAAGGTGTAGAAATGCTGTAAGAAAAGGGTGTGTACTGTTAACTGCAGTAGATAAATTGTCGAATGATAATGATTCAATGTTCAGCTTTTTATTAGCTCCTAATTAAGTGACCTGCAAATAGAAATGAAGGCTTGAACGTCATCTGTATGTTAGAACAGATTGTAAAAGAATCAAACATTGCTCGTAATTTTCAAAGCATTTAATCCAATGTTACGCTTTCTAAAAATCATGTCATTTAGCCTTTCCCCCATTTCACAGAGGACTTTCTCTTCAAGCAAATGAAGTCAGACTCTATAGCATTGTTTCACTGCTTACAGGCCTGGCAGTGCCCAGGACTGGGAAACACCCACTACCACTATAACCATGCTCAATTTGATGCAGCTGTCTCCCAGAGCACACGCTGCAGATATCATTTTGTGCGGTGAAACTGTATTTCAGCGCTGTGGTGGCGCGTGTGGGGAACCAGCGGCTGTGGCGCAGTCCAGCGGGCCATATAAAGCAAAGGGCACGCCAGGCCGAATAAGGATCAGGAGGCGGATGAGAGAGTGAGGAGGCAGAGAGAGGAGTGAGAGACGGGCCTCTGGGTCTGGGGCTGTCGGCCGCCCGGAGCAGGGGGCACTGGCCAGGGTGCCGCATCATCCAGGCGGCCTGCGGTGCACAGAGAAAAGTGATCTAATGTGGGACTTTGACGTGTGCAACGTCATCATTAACATATTAACATATTAATACTGAGGGTTGTAGTGAAAGAGGTGGCAGCAAATGCACAAATATAGTTGTATGTAGTAAGTGTGTTGCCACTGAGACTGAATGTGTGTCAACTTAAAGCAGTGACTGTGCTCTGTGTCTACTCATATGATGTTGAACATCTTTCATATTTTGGCAGAATGTGACATTTAGAATTAATGCTAAACTTGTTACACGTAGAAACACAAAACACCTGCTTAACTGGAATCGTATATATACATTTACATGGCCCGTAAAGTTAAACTCTGCCGTTAAAAAAGGCTTTAATTTCTCAGGTGTTAAGTTGAAACCTTCATATTTGACCTTTATTATTAAGGTCACAGCGGGTGCTGGAGTATTATACTATAAGACAGTTCTAATGTTTTGGCTCTGTTAGACATTTTAAACATGGTGGCCAAAACTACTGAAATTATAACACAAGAATGGACTGATTTTTATCCAAATCCAGTTTTTCTCAAAATGAACATATCATTTTGTCATATTTTGTTGTCTTTTTATCCAAGTCTACTATTTTATCTTAATTATGGCTAAATGGTAAAGGCTAAAAGAAAAATCACAACATGAAACATCTGGAGCATCTGGATTTCCCCCCATTCCTCACTGGATTTGTTACATATAAAATTCAGAGGTACCTATATTTAACCTTTATATCAGTATTAACTATGAATTACATAAAATATAAACACATAATATATATATAACACATCACAATTTACTTCTCTGCATGATGTAAGATATATTTACTTTACTTTACATTTTTCTAAATGTGACATTAGTCGTGGTTTTTATGCTTTAGGTCTCATGAAGAAAATAAAGGAGACAAACCCAATTAAAGACGTGTCCGGCCCCTCGATATCTTCTATCTTCTATCTTTTTATTTAGCGGGATATTACAAGGCAGGTGCAGGAGTCAGCTCCTCGACGCACGGCTTATGTTACTGTTGTCTGCGCTGAGTGTGAGGTTGAAGAGCAACATTACCGCTGATCCCCTGTCAAAGGGTAAACCTAGCCTTGGGGGTGGAGGGAAGCAACCGGGAGAGAGGGAGGGCAAGAAAAAAGGGAGAGTGTGTGAGAGAGTGAGCTGAAGTTAAAAGGTCACCGCAGCTGACTCCAGTGAGGGAAATAAAAGGCTCAAATGTCTTGCCATTTCAACGAAAAGGGTAAAGACGCCCGCCAGCACGTATTTAAATGTTGTAGATGATCTAATAATGATAATCTCATCTTAATCTGCGCGATAAGTAGGTCTACTGCGTTCATTGGACACACGCTACCTACAAAAGTGTGTGTGTGTGCGTGTGAGTGTGTGCGCGTATTTTTTGTGTAGTGCAAAGTTTAAATCCGGAAGCGACTCTATGAACACACGAAAGTTATTGTGAAGACGAAAATCCTATTTGTGAGATTAATGTAGCGATTAAATGCTTCATTAAATAATAATAATAATTAAAAAAAAAAAAACAAGACAAGACAAAAACCAGGCGCAATTTGTTGCCATGTAATTGATGCATCTGTTTTGTTCTAATACTCCTCAGGCTACATCGCGTTTATGAAAACATGCACCGAGCAAATTGACATAAAAGTTCACAATTAATACAGAAGTTGGTAAAATGAATCTACTTTAAGACAAATAACTTTAGAACCCAAAGACCATAATAAAAAGCTTTGCCCCCTGCGCACATTCGAGACGCGCCGTTGCACCTGAAGATCTGCGGGGTCTAGTGCTCACACGAAGTTACGAAGTCATCACAATAAGGTCAAACACGTCACACGCCGCTTTATTATTTTATGTGGGTCTGGAAACGGAACGTCACCGTGACCTAGGAGTTGCCACAGGTTATCCAAAGGAAAATATTATTAATGGATTTCGCTGGTAGAAGAGGAGAAGCCGTATGAAAATATGTCTTGGATTTGTAATTGTATTAAACGTCAAATACTTTTTATTTCATTTCATATTATCAGCCCACCGTGGGCTGCTGCTGAGGGCACTGGGGGGCTTCGAACCACTGGACGGCTGATCTTTATTTTGATTTGCACTCTGGCTGACCCATATATAACGGACTGTAAAGCACTAAGCGTTTTCTGCGAGCTGCTTGACCCTGGAGGGGACGGGCCTGCATGGACACACTCACGGAGCAGCGGCTGACGCAGAGTGCCAGTGATTATCCCTTCCTTGGAAACCCCCATTTGCTATTGTGCTCCGCCAATCGCTGGGTGCCCTCGGCTCGTTAAGACACTTCGCTGTACTCCCGCTTCCGTTTTTGCTGTCTCTCTCTTTCTTTCTCTCTCTCTCTCTCTCTCTCTTCCCGCTGGCACGGAGGAGATCCCCTGTCCCGTCTTTGCCATGATTCCTCATCCGATCACTGCGCAAAAGCAGCGACGCTGGAAATGACTACTTCTGTTGCGCGCCATCAAGACAGGATCCGCTCGCTTTACGCGTAAAAGCACCGAGAAGTAGGCGAAGTATGCAGATAGAAAACCACGCTGGCACTTCATCGAGGGCGTCGTCCTTTTTCATCGAGAACCTACTGAGCAAGCGGAGCGATGAACAGGAGAATACGCCGGCCAGCAGTCAGGGGGAAGCAGGTGTGGAGACGGTCTCCACCAGCAGACTCCGGGACGCTCGTCGCGCCGACAGTGGCGCTGCGGCGCACGACTACTGCAGCTCCTCAGCCCGGTCTCCATACAGAGAGTCGCCGTTTCAGTGGTACCGCGGGGGAACAGCGCTGAACTTCAGAGTTTTGGAATTACCGCACAGTGAGTAGCCAAAGCTTTTATCCATTCTGAACACATATCATAAAACAAATGAATATAACAATATATACAGCTTTATTCGCCACGTGTTTCGATGTCATCGTTTATTGAGATTTGTGGAGATAATAGTTTGACTTATTAGAAGAATATGGCGTTAAGGGTGGTTCAAGTGAGGAGCCCAGCCTCAGTCTGTTTACACCCTGATCCGAGCGACCTCCGACTCTAAAAACTTAAAGGCTAACCCGACTGGCTTTGCTAAGATTCTGCAAACCTTCAATAAGGACACGAGGATTGTGGCGACTTGCAAAAAAAAAAAAAAAAAAAAAATACACCCAAGATCCTCTGCGACGCATCAGATGTTGAAAGGTGAATGAAATATGAAGATTACGCACACGGATTACAAGCAAACGCCCACTAGCCTACACAAGCCAAGCATGAAACTTTTGCCATATCATTTGTGCCGATCACGTTCAGCTTTCAGTTGAAAACAAATGCAAATATAATCTTTTTACACGACCCATGAGTAGTAACTTGTGGGATGTTAATCAGGCCTGACACAATTTACCTTAGTGCGGATGTTCTACAATCCAATCAAAACATCTTATCTCTGCCCATGCGCAACCAGATGTTCTAATAGGGAATTTGTAGCAGAGCACTGTTGTAATTGTATCTATTCAAATTAACTGAATGGATACATGAATTAGTTGAACTTAACTTGATACTTTTCCTTCATTTCCAGACTTTGGGAGTATTCCTCTTTGTTTTATTTCTCCTCTTTGCCAGACTGATTTCTTTATTCATGCTACAAACAAGAGACATGTTTTATTTGTTTAAGAGTCAATAAATCAGAAACCTGAACTTCAAAGCTCCTTTGGGCTTTTCATCCTTGTTTATAAGTTAATAGTGTTTCCCCCCCTTCTCCTTTCAGGCCCAAGGGACAACACGAGTTCAGAGGAGCACTGCTTCTCCTCTTCTACCAGCGAAAGAGGATCACCCACAGTGTCGGAGCCGATAACAGAGGTCTGCGACGAAATCGAACGGAAAACAGGAGCCAACAACCTGACGGACGACAATGATGACGTTGCCACGCAGAACGCTTGTGACGCGCGGTCGGTGCCAGACGCGTCGTCTGACCCAAGCTCTCACCGGAAGAAGAAGAGCCGGACGGTGTTCAGCCGCAGTCAGGTCTTTCAGCTGGAATCCACGTTTGACATGAAACGGTATCTGAGCAGCTCGGAAAGAGCGGGACTGGCAGCGTCTCTTCACCTGACGGAGACCCAGGTCAAGATCTGGTTTCAGAACCGGAGGAATAAATGGAAAAGGCAGCTGGCAGCGGACCAAGAGGCCAAGCACATCCCAAATTCCACGCAGCGGATTGTCAGGGTCCCCATTCTGTATCACGAGGGACCAACCCACGCATCGTCATTGGGTTTCAGCCTGAACGGACACGCGATCTCTCCACCGGTCGCAGGCTTCTCCAGCTCTATCAGCTACCCCCTGTCCTCGTTTGGTCATACTGTGAGCATGTTGAGGTCACAGATGACTGGCTTAGTGTAAAGACTGACATGTGGAAACTGTTAAACAACACAAACGCCACACGAGCCGTGCAATAACCCACAACAACGCAGTAAAATACAATACACCCAAAGCAACGAGCTGCAGAGACGCTGATTAGAAAACAAATGAATAAACCTACTTTATATTTGCTCCTGTGACAGTGGGAACTGGAGAAACAGGGCTGAGGTTGTCGAGGGACGCGGGGGCGGAATTAATGTACTGTATGTTTGAATACACATATTTTTGCAAACTTAACTTTATATTTAATGCCACAGATTTTACAACTTTATCACGTTTTTTTTCACGTAACAAAGAAATAAAAATAAAGCACAAAGCAGTGTGTTTTTCTGTTGTTCATAAAGACCCCACAAGCGCAAGCGAAGGGGTGCACCCATATGTTTGACACATCCAAAGTTTACAGTACATAGCTGGGACTCTTTTCGGGAAATATAACCATTCACCATCCAATCGGCTTCGATCTCCAAATCATCAAAACGTTATAAGTAAAGTAATGTTAAAGTTATATGACACGTAATTAAAGAAATAGCTGATAAATAAAGATTGTTGACGACCAATCAAGACACGCATGCACTGGTTGCATCCCAGAGTCGTACTAAACAAGCTGGACCACTTAGAAACTAAGTATGTATGAAAGAGGAAAACAAGTCACGATGCCACATGCAAAATTCTGTTTCGGACGTTTCGAGTTTTCGAGCAGAATTTGCAGCAAACCCCTGGTTCCCGCTCAGCCTTACAGGACAATAAATAGATGACGGCCTGTTTGGGCATTATTATACCAGGCAAAAGAAATGTTTAGGTCAAAACATCAATAGAAAAATCACAACTGATCTCAAAAAAGTTGAGTTGCGGATCCTTACACTTCACTCCGTTTTTAAAGGAGACGTTAACATGTACTAGACGTTTAAGAATCAATATTTAATCGGACTACGTGAAACAGCGATAAGTTATAAAATAAGCGATAAGATAAAGATACGCGCGAAGACAGGGATTCTTGTTGGGATGGTTTTTCTTTTCATTTTTGTTTCAACCTTGAATTCAACTTTTTATTCAAAAAAAACCCATCAGACCCTTCAAAAACAGCGAATGAATCGAACCATCGATTGTGGTCACAGCTTATACGTTGTCTGTGATTTCACTGTTATGTTCCTGGAGGACACCTGCGCCTGCGGACTCCGAGTCTCCTTGCAGCAAACGTGCCATGGTGGACGGTGGTGGAGGTCTGAGAGCAGCGTGAAGAGAGCGGAGCTTGGGGGGAGGGATCGGCGACTTTATCCCTCCCTCCATTCAACCTCCTATGACCGCGCTGTTATTGGCTCCAACTCCACGCAACCTCTGGACCAATCAGCGAGGACAAAGCGCGCACCATCCGGTGTGTGCCGTCACGGTGCAGGCAGAGCATCGCCAGCCCAGCACTGCCTGCTCTCAGTGGATGCTGCTATGTTGCGTGCAGCATCGAGGCGTTAGTAGTGAGACGTACATCCCAGTTAAAGACTCGAAGGAGAGCTGAGTCGCGGAAATAAACTGGAGAGGACCCACGCTTTGGAGAATATGAACAAAGTGGACGCACCATGTCGACCCGTCACTTCTTTGAAATTCACCATTGACAACATCCTCAATCTGAAGACAACCGGGAGGGACTGTGACTGCTGTGATCCCACCGAACTCCACGATGACTCGACCATGGCAATGCGTAAAGACGGCTTCCAGAGCCACCACGAGGAGCACGAAATACAGCAAAGACAGAGCTCGGACGAAGGGCTTCACAAAAGTGGTAAGAGGGTGTTGGGGACTTATGGAAAGCTCTAAAGCGTATGTGTTCACAATTACGCACGAGGTGGATGAGATTTTCGTGTTTTCATAGTAGCGCAGTTTTATATTGACCACCGGCTAAACAAAGTGTGATTTTTGTTGCAGAGCTGATCAGAAACTGCAGCGGAGCAACGGAACCGGTCGTAATCGCTCGCAGAGACCAGAGGAAGGAGGCAGAGGTGCGCTTGGAGAGCGGGGACAGCAGCTGCGACGACAGCAGCTCCACCACCACGGCCACGGAGCCCCACAAAGAAGACAGCTCAGCCAAGAAGGGCAAAATGATAACGAAAAAGAAAACGCGCACTATTTTCTCCAAGAGACAGATTTTCCAGTTGGAGTCTACTTTCGACATGAAGCGCTACCTAAGCAGCGCGGAGCGCGCCTGCCTCGCCAGTTCCCTCCAGCTCACGGAAACCCAGGTGAAAATATGGTTTCAGAACCGCAGGAATAAACTGAAACGACAAATCTCCACAGAAATCGACGGACCCATTAGCGATTTCCCTGAGACTGGAAAACCAGTGGTGGTAGTGGGACAGCTCCCGGCCTTGTACAAAGAGAGCAACCTACTGGGGAGATGCGTGCTGCCCATGCATCTGCCCGTCGTGTACCCGGGGAGTAGCACGCCTTACCTCTGCTTCTCCAACGCCAGCAAGTATTTCAGCTTGTACGAAGGGGACGTATGATGGTTTTTTTTAGCGGTTCTTCACGTGATAGAGACACTTTTGGTGGTCTGTTGCCAAGTTTCAAGCATTTTTAGGGAGTTGGGCCGCAGCTAAGGCCTTAAAAAGTTGAAGATCGCAAATACAATGACAGAAAAATAAGCTCAAGCGGTATTATTTATTTTGGGTTATTGATTTTTTTATAAGCCTGACACTAAACAGTACACATATCAGTTTTTAGAAAACAGGCTAATGATAATGATAGCCTGTGGGAGGCCTGATAACCAGTCCCAACATTTTATGTTTTACACGACTTATTATTATTATTGTTATTATTATTATTATTATTATTATTATTATTATTATTATTATTATTATTGACAGCAGCATTTCTTAGCAGCCTAAACCACCAAAGAAGTTACTACATAGCCTCGCTATTTGCATGCATTTCCTGTATCATAAAGATTTCTGAATTACTGAAATTATATGTATTTAAATGAATGTAATTAACATTTTATTCTGTTTCACGCATGTCATTTATTTCTTATTATTCTTACTTTGTTTCACGTTTTCCTAAAAGTTCATTACACGATTTACTGTAATTAAAACAATTTCAAGAAAGAACACAGAGCTGATTATTTTTGAGTTTGACCTTTTGTGCCTTAGACGTAACTGCTTTATTTTTTTATACAGCTGTGAATTTGATAGTGAATATGTTATGCCAGTTTATTGATACCTGCTAACTTTTGTCATATCTACAAAATTATACGTGGATTGAAGTGGAGTTTTGAGGTAAACTATTTTAATAATGAAGTGACTGAACATTTGGAACTGACATTAAGTTGTAAAAAGTTGAAAAGATGCTTTTATTAACCAAAAACAGCTTGAAAGCTCAGACAACACGTGTGTATGGATATAAGGGGCACATTATAACAAAACATATATAAGATATCAGCTCAGTGTTTCTCTTTGAGGAACTAAAACATTAGAAAAATGTAACTATTCGTACTATTCTGTGCTGATCAATATGTCTTTGGAAATTGGTTTTTATGATTAAGGCAATATGAGGTTAATTTTGTGGCTTAATCAACTTGACCCTAGTGGTGTAAGTCAAACAAAAGCATCGGCCTCGCTGATGTGCTGCTGTACCACTGACACACACTAAAACACCCACAGTCACATCATTTAAATCACACACTGTGGAAAACTGTTCTCCCACTCAAGCTATGTCAAGCCAAAGTTAATTTCCTACAGACTAACTTAAAGTCAAACGTATTACAATCTACATCAAACTAAACACCCACTACACAGATTCTTCCAAAAGACAAAACAGGGTTTTATTTATCCCTCAGCTGCAGTTTCTTTGATAACATGCGGTAGCTGTCGCACAATTTGCTTTGTGTGTAATATTTTTGGGGAAAACAGGAAAACCCCCCCACCCCCCACCACCACCAAAATAGTCAGTCACCAACATTTACAGCCACACTTTTAGTAGCCAGTTTAGTTAAACTGCAATAAAAACTGAAGAAGACTGTGAAGTACAGAACCCAAACATTTACACTGGGATAAAATCCATGTGAGTTTTAAAGTTTGTTCATCAACTGAACTCTGACTGATTCTGAGAGACTCGTATTTTCGGCTTTTCAAACTGTCTCACATATCTGTGCTTGAGTGGAAAACAAAAGTTGTTCAACCCACGATGATTTTCCTAAAACAAAAATGTATTTGATATTTTATTGATTGCTGCAGGGAGTTGCTTCACACTCATTGTGCCACAAGCTTACTCTTGATGTCGGTAACCAAATTTGTTCGAAGCACAAAACTACATTTGTTTGGACTCGTGGCAGCACGAATTGTCAAACGTCCTGCAATGTCCTTGCACAAATGATTATTTTGTCCCACTTTAACAAGGTTAAAGGTTATGCGTTACCTTATCAGTGGTGCCTTCTGACCCATCTACATACAAACACTGATTATCACAACACTGCCCTTTAAAGTTTTATTAATAAAACACTATTTGCACAGAATGCAAAATGGCATCAAACAACATCAAAGATATTAATAAGCACATCGGTACCTGCTCGTCGTGGATCCGCGGCACCAAATAATAAAACCTCTGGGGCGTTTGTGTGCATCATTACACATATGATGAAAGACGCCGGCCGTGTGTGCGCGCGTGTGTGTATTCAACACATAAAAGAGGCCTGTTGTGTTCGGCAGGCCGTCTCGTGTTTCAGCGCTGCTACGTACTCACACCACTTTCTCAGCACCCACAATCCCCGGCGGCTACCTCCAGACATGACGGCAGACAGGCAAGACGCAAGGTGTGGTCAAGTGGTATATGAGTAATGTTTAGGCTGTATTTAATGAAAATATAACTGTGGGCAGCAACACTGGATGTCTGGACTGCAGAGAACAAGGTATTTATTTTCCTTTACTTTATATGTCACACTTCTGTACTAATTAAACGTCATATAAATACATCCAGTCTCTTCACTGCTTGTAACACATGCTAATTGTTCCTACCACAGTGCTCTTTTCATTTTGTCACTCCGTCCTCCTCGTCCATTCTTACTCGGCTTGTCTCCCGCCTCTTGCCTTGTCATAGCCCATCACTGCAGTGTGCGCACTGAAGCCTGTCAGTGTGTGATTATGACTGAACAAGAGGAGCTGAGGAGAAGAGTGTGTAACAAGGGCAGGAAGAAAAAAAAAGAGAGAGAGAGAGAGAGAGACAGAGAGAGCTGGGAGGGCTGAGAACAAGTTGATGAGTGTGTGTTTGTGTTGGAAAAACCACAATCACGTTTGTATTTCTACATGGGTCTGCGCCTCTCTATAGCAGAGGTTGGGAGCAACAAAGTGCTGTTCCTGTTGGGTGAGAGTGACTCGGAGTGTGCGCCTGAACCGCGCCGTGTAAAGCTCTCTGGCAGCTCCTTTCTGCATGACTAGATTGCCCCCCCCCCCCTCCTCCTCAGCTCGTCAGTTACTTTAACCTCTGTTGACCTCTTCCAGTCATCTGACAAAGGTCATTTCCCAAGACGATGGAAGAAACCAGCCCCAACTATAGTTCTGTAAACAGAGTGTCACAAGTTTTCATATTTGGAATGTACATATCCGTCCACGTACTAATGAAGTATTATCAGCGTGGTGAACAAACATTCAAATCAAATGCATCTCTCAGGTTTAAACCATATTAAGGATTCGAATAACACATTGGAAACCAAATAATATGGAATGTGTGTGTTCTTTAAAGTATCAGTTTCCGTACGGATTCCCCTCGGCGGGTCGCGATGTGCCAGAGGGCAACTTGAGACCAGAACTACATGACACAGCACATTGTAAAGTAAACAACAAGGCTATTAGTTAGGAGGAAAACCTGAGACAGGAGTTGCGTACGTGTTACACTTAAAGACTGTTTGATGGCCTATTGATCTGATAATTTACCCCCCCACCACCCAACCCCCAGCCCCACCATGCAAATTGCTTGAGGAAATTGAAAGATGGCAGAGGGGATGAAATCAGATAAAAGCAAGCGATACAGACACGGAGATAAAAGAGAGCAGGGGTGAAGGAAGATGACACCAGATTGGAGCAGGGCCAAATACTAATTGCACAGCCAGCTAAGTAGAAGAGTAAAAAACTATTTCATGAATGGCTTTATTAGTCATGCGGTATAAACTTGGCCAAGGCCTGTGAGTGTCATAGTGCATTGGTGTGAACAGCCATGTTTAGTAGGACAATACTTGACTGAATAGCAAAGTTTACCACATGGTCGTGGATTCTGTTATTTAATAATGGTCATATGAAGACAACTGACATCTGCAGAATTAACTTTTAAATCTAACTGACTTATAATAACACCGGGTAGAACATACTGGGCACCACTATGCCCAAACTCTGAGAGGATATGAATGATCTAAAGTATCATCTGTGTTTTTCAACGTGGCCATTCTTCAGAAATATCCATACAAGGAATAATCCAATGTAATTTCAGCCAATTTTACCAGTGTTATAGCTAATCTGGTTTGGGAACAGCTTGGGACTTAACAAATGGGGCTGGAAAACATTACTAAACAAAGGGCTGTCTGTACCACATTGCCAATGGATGGACAGACATGTAATAGCTCGGCTCCAAATTAGCGGCTTTGTAAGATAGTGTGTAGTTCTTTTGTTTTGTTTTCTGCATCACTCAGACTGAGACATGTATGACTGCAGCCAGCCTGATAGCTCTGTAGGTCTAATATTAATATTAATAAACGGTCCGGGGGACTAACACATTACTAAAATATCGACATCACATGAGTCTACAGTGGCTGAAAAGTTATTGCACACAAATTTAAAAAATCACAATCGCACAATTTGGTTTTTCGTACTTCATCATGGTTACCTGGAAGAATATATTTTCATTTTGCAAAATGACCCGACAATAAGCAACAAACACAGGCCCTCCATTTTGATTGAACCTATGTAAAATAATCTAAAGCCAATCATTTATTCATTATCTCAAACACACAAACTCTCTCTGTGTATCAATTAAAGGGCATCGTCTCTCACGTCCTGTCCCCTCAGACACCCTTGTCAAGATAATGTGCCATTAATCTAGCACTGAAAACACATTATTGGCAAATCAATAGGTAAGATGGAGGGATACAGCGAGAGGAAAGAGGAGAAGGAAGGGTAGGGGGTGGAGGAGTGATGCTCTATGTCTGGGGGGGGAGAAGGAGTAGTGGGCCAACACTTATCCATAACACCAGAGAGCAAATTTCACTATATGCAGGCATGGAATACTCAGTGTGGTTTTGTGCCGACAGTCAATATGCATCCATTAAAGCAGGCACAGTAATTGTCAATATACACATTTAATGTCTCTCTATATACTTTAAAATATAATCTTTCACTTTCATCCATAAAGCATATTTATGTTTGTATTCCATTTGAATGATTTAATCCCTTTTCACTCATGACATAATGACAATCAAGTTCAGTATCGGTTGTAGTTGTAGGATTGAAAATATCAATTAATAAATACTGTTCCACAGATTGACAATGTTGAGCGGAAGAAGACAACATAACTCTCAACTCAAGCCACTATTTTAATTCTCCAAGTTTGCCAGGAGGAGGTTGGGGTAGATGGATGCTTATCAAAGCCCAGGGCTTTCTCACAAGTGACACAAGTTCAGTTCCAGTAAAAGACAACTTTCTATTCAGGTTTCTGTTACTGGCAGTAGAATCCTGTTTTTTGTTAAGGCCAGAAAGACCTGAGCCAACCAGGGGGGCATTCTAACAAACATTCATTTGGATTATATAAAAAGTTTAATCGACAAATTTAAATTAAGGTTAAAAAGGTTAAATTAAACATGGTCCTAGTTGTCAGCACTCTTGCTCCACAGGTCCTGGGTTTGGGTCCAGGTGTTACCCAGGTGCAATTGTTCTCTGGTTTCCTCCCACAGTCCAACAAACATACAATTAGGCTGAATAGAGAGTCTGAATTGTAACAGTGAACATGGTGATGCTGAAAGTGGTAATTCTCTGTAGAGATAGGAGTGATCTTCACAAAGAAACTTGGAAAACACGACTAGCATTAAAAAAAATCAATCCCCAAAAGAATTGGTACAAGTTAAACAGGTACGTAAATAAAACCAAAATGACTGGAGAGGCGAGAAAGCAAGGGATATAAAAAAAAACAACTCAAACAGTTCATTGCTTTGGCAATTCAGTGGTACTGTACCAGTAGCTCACAACAGGATGGTCAGTCTGAGAAGACACAAAAACAGATAAAGAGCAGAAACAGGGTGTAGTGAACACATGACCTGATAGAGATACTGTGGCAGAGGAAACAAGGGGAAAATAAACTGAAAGTGAGTGTAGATATTGACTGAGGGGGCGTGGACGAGGTGCGCGAGGGGGGAAAAGCCAGGAAATTACATTCAGGCTAGAATTATGACAGACATGCAACAACACAAAAGGTCAAAAGAAATCGGCGTAAGGTTGCATGTACACATTTGTTTGTGTTGTACACATGCGTGTTTGTCTCTGTGCTTATCATCCTGATCTAAGCACAAGAGAACATGTACTGCTCATGTCGCGGAACTGATCTGCATATTACCATAGTAACGTGACACAGCATCACTCAGGAGGCCAGAAAGACGCTGGCTTACTAATCTATACAGCTCCTGTTTCCAAAAGATATATCCATGTTTTATAGCTGCATACGACCTTTTCCAGGGAATAAACATTATATATTTAATTAGGACAGACAACAGTATGGCTTCGTAGTCTGGCCACTGAACAGACCTGCCTGCTATTCTGACTTTTAACCAGTTTGAAATATTTGGCACGTGTTGGAAAGCAAAATATGACAAAACAAAGAATTTAGAGCCAAGAATGGCACAATATTCCTGCCCCATATTGCCCAGTAACTGGTCTCCTCAGCTCCTGAACATGTGCATATTTGTAAAAGAAGAGGAGATGCTACATTGTTGTAAACATGGCCCTGTCAACACTGCATTGCTACTGCAGTTTCAAAATTAGAAGGCGAAAAGAGAAAAATATAACAAGCAACAATAACAGACAGAAAACCAAACAGACAGCTTGGTTGGGTCAGTCGGGCCTGAGTCCAACAATATCTGTAGGTACAGAGACAGAAAGAGAGTCAGTACTGTTAATTAATTAAGCACATTCTTTTAGCAGGCCCTGCCTTTCCCTAAACGGTTCCGTCACGTTGAGTTTCAGTGGAAGCAAATGAATATTTAGGTAATGTGACTTTTTGGGAAGTCGTGGGAAGTTTGCTTTTATTCCTGCTAGGTTCAAGCGTCGGAGCTCCTAAAGCTAAATAAAACTGACCCTGAAAACCTAAGCCTCTGACTTTCTGGCTAAGACCCTTTAAAAATGTCTTATCGCTTTAAAATCATATGTTATAGTCCAGATATTACATTTGTCTTTACACTCATGATGATTATTTTTCTTAAAAAATATAGAACAAACAAGTTCTTAGCCGTCTCTCTAGAGAGCTGTGCTCCCCTTTGGCCGGTTCAGAGGAGGCTCTAAGTGCTCTGTAATAGCCATCAATCAGCACAGATGGATAGAAACCAGCGTCCTGCCCTCAGGAAAGAAATATAAATAAATAAGATGAATAAATAAAAGCCTGGTGTCCTCACTACCACATATTGCATTGGGCATGTGTTTTATAATGAATATAGATTGAGAGGTTGAAATATTTATGGTTTGGGGGTGCTGTGAGGTGGAGGGACTGTCTAATGGTGTGAAATCGCATCCCAAGTGGACGGAAATGAAAAAGGAATATTCCTCTTAGTCCGAAAGCTTTTAATTCCTTTTTTTTTTTGCCATAAAGATAATCCTGCTGTAGCTAGACAATAAATATAACACACATAAAAATATCTTCTTTATCACAACCCATGTGTTGTATCAAACACCACCCTCAACAAAGATTTTCAAAGATTCTTTGGCATTTAATAAGTATTCTAGTCCAGAATGAAGCTTACGGTGCCTTGCAAAATGCAAAAAGTTTCAGTTTTGGTCTCGTCGTGTTTTATGGGACTTCTTCTTATCCAACGTGTCAGTTTAGGTTGATGGCCACGTCTTGGTAGGTTTCATGATGCTGTCTGTTCACTAAAGTAAAAAGGGCTGGATACATATAAAATACATTTCTGTTTGTGGCTGTTATGTGACAAAATGTGGAAATCCCCCATTGGTCGGAGGAGAGGTGTCTGTGGATGCAGGGTTACTACAACAACCCAGGGGACAGATGAAGAATAAGTGAGTAGACTGCTGAAGAGAGAGAACATATTGTTTCTGACAAGAACAAACATTAGTCTGATAAACAAGTGGCTCCGGGTGAGCGAGCGTTTTAGGAAAGCGTGAGAGAGGGAGAGTGGGGGTACAAACTGTAAGCGGTGAAGGGGAGGCAGAAGAGATGAGCCAAGATGAGCGCCGGCTCCAAAAATAGCCCCACTGTGACTTCAAGGAGCGCGCGGAGGTTCACCGTTTCACTTTTACATCATTACCTGAGATCAGCCTCAAGACGATTTGTGTTTGTATACATAGAGTGTATGTGCGTGGGGCTTGTCTATTAAAGACGGTCTGTGATGTCATGTATGTGCAGACATGTAACCAGATGCTTTATCGAGCCTGGGATGAACTACAAACACTAGAAAGCGTCTGGCTAATCTCTGGTTCACCAAGGCAACTGAAATGTTCATCAGTACATTGAACGCCAATTAAGCAGACAGAATAGAAACGAATAAAACACGAGTCGACGTTAACCACCTTTGCCCTGCAGACAGAGATTGTCTATCAATAATAACATCTTCGTCTCGTAAAAGCGTCTCCGGGCTCTTCTGGCGATGATAAAAGAACACGTCATCCGAGAGCTTTCCTTTCACGGCTGCAGTTCTCCTGGCACTTTGACTACACAAAGCTTGCTTGTTGCCTGAAAATGTTATATCTTGAAGTAAATATTTTGTCCTGTATTTCAGGGGCAGTGTTCTGAAGTGTCGTTTGGGGGTAGGGTGCTTAGGGCCGCTAGGAAATATTTGAAAGAAGCAACTTCTGACAGCAGACAGAATAAAAAGTTGATCGTCTTTTGGGAGGGTTTAATAATGGAACGGGAACATGTGGACTTGCTAGAGTTAGTACACTTAGGAGTGCACTCTGAAGTGTTGTGGAGGAGATACCGGATGATGAGTCGGGACCAGGAGGTGCCAGAAAGATGGTTAACAAACCACAGCTACGAATGTGACTTCGCTTTGTCTTTGATTCTCAGTCAAATAAGAAGTGATATCTTGTCACGCTAAGTGAAGTCGAGCCTCAGACCCGATTAATAACATCATAAAACACGCCGCTTTCCTTTTTTTTCTAAATTTAGAGGCAGTTCATCTGAACGCTTCCCATTCGTACGCGGGAATCACTGGCGTCTCAGTGCGCTGTTGTGTTGAGGCGGAGTTGTGATGGAGCACAATGGACAATAATGCTAAGTGCATTCCACTCGTGTGTCTCAGCTAAGAACGTGTGCGTTTGTGTGTAGCCTCTTTGCCATCAGGAGGCTTTAATAGAGTAGTATATTGCTTTGCATTTTACATGACTCTAGGGCAGGCTGCTCTCGCCTGTCTGCTCTGCTCAGATCACATGTTCAAACTAGAGCACAGAATGGACGGTGGGTTTTTCATACCGTCTCACTCTGTAATGCGTGTGTGTGTGTGTGTGTGTGTGCAGATATTCTCCATTAACATATGCAGTGTTACTTCCTAGATTTCTAATATTTCTGCTTAAAGTGACCGTTCTGGGACAGGACTGAGCTAATTAGCAAGTTGAAAAGTGGGCTTACGTGGAACCTTCACACCACTGCTGTGACGTAAAGAAAGCTGTAAGAAAACAGAAGCGAGCACCTCTGTCACCTTGTCACCTCTTCCTTTACTGGATACCACCTAAAGTGTCTGGACTATATATATTATATGCTATAGAAAAGGCTGTTTAATCTTTACAATACAAATATTACATAAATTAAATATTCAGACCCACATCTCCAGGGACCAGTATGTTCTGTGAGACACACACACACACAACTAGCATGTTGTCGCGTAGGCTGACTCAATGACAGACCAGAGGCCATGCTGCAAATTACTATATCAAGATTAAAACAGAGACCTGCTTCATCACCACTGACCCTAAAATCCTTATCTTCTTTTTCCCGATAAACGGGGAGCTGATTTATTTTTAAAAGCCGCCAGGACCAATGCATATTATACTCAACACTGCTTTACAGTGAAACTGCTGCAGCAAGCAGGCGCACTAAGCACTCAGAGAACCAAGAGAGACACTGACTCTCATGTTTCCACACGAAAGAGCAGTGAACTGGACTGTGGGACCAGAAGAGAGAGAGAGAGAGAGAGAGAGAGAGAGCGGGAGGGAAAGTGAGTCAGGGGTGTGTTGACAGCTTATATAAAAGGGACCAGATGGAGACAGGGACTGGAAAAATAGATGCTGTGTTAATAAGAGAGGCAGTGTTTAAAAAGGTTGTAACTGGGAAATATGCTTCACTCTCAAGTCGCATTAAGTTGATGTTACACCTTTCTTTGTTTTACGGAATCTCCAATAGAGATTACGCTGCATAGTTCGCGAACATATAAACACATCTTTTGGACTGTGAACCTTGCACATGGGTGTGTGCTGCTATGCGCCTCTGTGTGCGAGAGCATTTATGTATGTCTTAACTTAATGCAAAATTAATGAGACTTGCCCTGCTTGCCCGAAGAAAAGTGCCGCCAAATCCTCTCTTTCCTCCTGACGTGGCGAGGAGTGAGGAACTATTAAAACGGAGTAATTGCCTGAAGGGATAGACGTGTCGGACAAAGGTACAATTTGGACAAGAGAAAAATAAGCTCGTGCGATAAAACACCAATGTGAAGGACGAACAGAGAGACGGCAAGATGTTCAGATGATGGTCGGGTTAAGAGACATGGTGGCTATAAACACAACAATGCAACCAAACATCACGTGTTGTACGAAGCCTTTGTGTTTTCTGATGATAAATAATTGCATATAATCGGTTGTGTGTACATAAAACCTGAAGTGTAAATTGACTCGCTTGCTTGGCGTCAGACAGAACACTCAAACCTCTGCTTGCTTTTCTATTCTGCACCGAAACTCCGTCTACCTAAAAATATTCTACGCACGCTCCAGTCCCCCCTTTCGCTGTCTTCACACTAAATTGAGTGACTGAACACAACTCAATTCACTATGTCTAGGTAGAGTTATTTTGATAAATATTAGATGGGATACTTTTGCACGAAGCGCTGTGTTTGTTGTTTCAAAGGCCTGGGAAGTAGCTGTAAAGTTAAAACTAAAAACAAGATCAAACCAAATAGTCCGCATGGCTGTAATACATAAATAAATAAATAAATAAAAGACTAAACGCAGCACTACTCTAAATATGGTCGGGATTTCACCTGGAGTGATCAGAGGTGTTTACTCCTCTTTGGATCTCTAAAAAGCTTTTAACAATTTCTGCAGCATCTTCTTGAGTCAATCAATATTGCAAGGGTGCTGTAGGGACGAATAAATAAGCGAATAAAGCGCATTTTGAGGCTGAAACGCTCTTACGGCTGCAAAGTTTCCATGTATGCCCTCTGGCCGAGCAGCAGAAGAACATGTGTCCCGTTGCAGAGTGGGAATGCGTGGCCATGAAAAGCTCGGCTCTCTGTACGCAGCACGAAAACGAAAACAGTTTATGCTATACACTTAATAAAAAAATAACTGTTTTGGTTTTTCTACATTTGATTCTGTTTGTCTCCACTCATCTATCAGGTTACAGGCGGGCAAGAGAGTGACTTCATCTACGTCTCCCTGTCCTGTGAAACTCATCCACCAGATTTATTATGATTTCATGAGCTACACGTGTGTGTATCTGTGTAAAGCGAGAGAGACCGACAGTGAGAGAAAAAAAAGAGCGTCTGCGTCGTGATTTATGATGCTGTATTGGTAATCAATATGGTTCTTTTAAGTCATTTAGATGCAATGATTGATACTTGGAGTGGTCAGCATATGGGCTGGGAACTCGAGCTGTAAGTCAGAGCGTTCCCATATGGGAAACTCTATCTATGCTGATTCCAGTGCATTTATTGTTTGTGCTGAAGTGAATTATGTCCAAATAAAATTGTCAAAAAAAACAAAACACATCAAACAGCAGCATCAATTTTATTATTCAGTTGGTACATGCACTTGGTTTAGGGCATGTTTTTGGTTTCTCTTTCATGTGCAGGTTGATTTGACAGGAGGGTTAGATGAAGATAAGGACATACAGAGCCCTCTCTTCGGTCGTCTGTCAGCGGACGGAGACAAGGCTCCCTCCGACAGACATGCTTCACCCCCAGCCAGGCACGGGACGAAAGGCAGCTATTTTGATTGAGCTTTGATTAAATGTTGTTAACAATGCTTAGAACTGGTTTGGCCTCATCTTAACGTCGCAGCCAGCGGGCCCGGGGGCCACCACTACAAAGTCCCGCTGAACTCCAGGAGAAGCTGCTGGTGAATGAATCGCTCATGTCCTGGGTTCCTGTTAGTGATTATTCACTAATTATACATTATTTGAAAAATGGGAGAAAGCCAGGATTAATAAATTGCAATGTCATAGAATATATATTACGTTTTGGTAAAAACAACAACAGCAACAACGATAAAAAAGGAAGCAATTTCATAATTATGTCGTATAGACTCATCTGTTAATTTTCATTTTAAAATGTTAATTTTTACAAGGTAACAGTTGAACGTCTTCATCTAACCTGTGTTAGCAGCTCGTGAGGCTGATCCAAACTATTAGAAAGGAATGTTTCATCCGGGCTGATGAAAGACAACAACACCGCACTGATCTTATCAGCTCTCGGTGATCAGGACAGATATTTAAAACCCTACAATAGGGATCAGAGCCCTGGACACAAATAACAGCATTTCTACAAAATGCCACAGTCACACACACAGTGTGTACAAACACAAGGCATGTGAATGAATACTCATGATGATGACAGCCAAAATAGCCTAAACTAACCATAGGATAATTCTGTTGCAGCAAAGTTTTTAATTTACCACTTACACTTCACATTTTATTGTCTTTATACATCTGGCCACAAGATAAAACAAAACAAAAAAAATACTATTGTGGTATAGTCCAATACAATTAAGTCAAACCTCATTTTACCCCTTTTTAAAACCGGGGTTACAACCTGTTTCACATTAACACCTTTTGAGAGGAGACAGTCTGTAAGACGGTCTGAAATTCGAACGGGGCAAAAGCAGGAGCTATTTGTCTCTCATTTGAGCTGCCTGGTTGATGCGTCTGAGATCAATGGTTAAATGATGTGAAACGGAGCAAGCGGACTTTACAATAAACCCATAATTGCACGTCTTATATCTTAGATAATTTGAATAGTAATTTGTATTGGGAGCCATTACATACACTCAAGACAGTAGGATTTCTTTACAGAAATAACAGTATAAATATGGACAAAAGGCCATAAAAACTACAAAAAATAAATAAATCAAGAATGATTTCCAGTGAAAATGTGTGTATGGTAATTGTAGCTGTGCTTTGTTCATTCCAAGCAAGCACAAATATGAACAAAGCATCCTCTGATATGTATGTGCTTTAGGTGTCTGACTGAGAATCTTGGACTTTGAAACTGTAACATTTAAAGAGGCATAAACACACACACACACACACACACACACACACTTATCAGATCTCAAAGGCCTGTACTTCATGCCCAGCGTTGCACTGTTTGCAATAGATTTCAGATGAGGATCAAAACTCTTAACTCTTAATTACCCAGAAAAGCATTCTGTGGATCTAAACTCAGAACTGGCAACGGCGCGTTCACGACATCGTGTTTTCCTGCGTATGTGTGTGCAATCTAAGAATGATGTATTCATAACGTGGCATTCATAATCCAATCTGTGACTGATTTAGCTGTCTACTGCCCGGGAGCCAGGCAGGCGCTACGGGATACCCCATCTAACACTTTGCTTTCCCACACCGGGACAGTGGGACACCAGGAAAACCCCCGTGGGGGCTGGAGCTGGGTCGGAGCGGGCCGATCACCTTAGTCTAAACTGACGTCTCCGCTTAACGCGCGCATTCACACAAACTGCAGGTAGGTGTGCATGACAAGGGTTTGGAGGCGATATCGAAGCAGTGAGGATATGTGCTTTGGCCCGTGGTGTAGAATGTCATCCCCGAAGGGGGTTGAGGTGTGTGTGTTTGATCTGCTCTATGTATTTCTAAGTTTCTGTGACAATGAGAGATTGAGCATTGCATGTTTTGGCACGTTCTCCAGCATGTAACTGAGACAAAAAAGCCTCTAACGGATAGATCTCACTGCACAGTAATGGTACATTCGAGCAGCCTGATATTCACAATCATACAAAGGAGACTGAGGAAATACTCAGTGGCATTAATCCTCAGGCCGTGAATCGAAATTGCCTTTCCTACGTCGGGATAATCATCAACATGATTTAAAACACCGTCTTTCAAAGGTTATTGACCGTAGCCCCTGGCTCTCTCTTGTTTCTCAAATACCAAACCTCTTACTTTTGGTTTCATGCAGGCATCACAATGTGAAACAAACCACAGTGATGAATATTTTGACTAATGGTTCCTTTCCAAAATTCTATTTGGCCTGAGCACATAGAAACTTTATGAACATAACCTACAACTGTAGCTTGCAATAACTGAGTCCTCTTTCAAGCCCTTTGAGTTAACAACCAAAAACCAACAGAAAAACATCCTGGGTGCAGGGGTCATGGTACCTAGGGGGTATTGTTGTTCTCTGGATCTCCTGCCTCTCGCCCTCCTTAATGAATATGAGAGGCCTAATGCCCCTCAGTCTGACCTCCAATAAGTGCTCCACGCTTGGAAACATGAATTTCTGTCTTCAAAGTGGTGCCGTTTCCTGAATTCTGCCCTTTCATTCAACTTGTGAAGCGTGTGGGTGTGTGTGTGTCTACACAACTTGAAACCAGTGCGGCAGAGGTGACTGCCCCCTTGAGCAGCGAGGATAACCCAGGGATTCCAGGCTCACACGCATTTCAACAATTAGCCTTAATTGTGGTGTAACGTAGAGACCATGAGAGTGAAAGAGATCTACAAACTGGCAAATTTAACAGTGAATATGTTGGAACGCCTCCGGAACAGGAACAAAAATAAACTTAAGACATAGTTTTTTTTAAATCGTGCTGATCAAATGTAATCTCACGTTTAATTTCAGCCTTAACTGTAGTTCATTAACTACAGGCTAAAAGAAATCCTGTCTTGTACCTTATAAATTATTTCAGTTAAATGTGCACTTTCACAGGCTTCCTCACACAGGACACAATCAACTGCAATTAATCTGATCAATGGAATGTTAAACGGCGTACAGGATATGCTGCAGCAAAACTAAGTGCCCTCGAGCCCCATCGAGGATATTCAACGTGATGGAGAAAAACCATGTCCCCATCTCCTCAGGGGGCTAAATCTCTCCCATGTTAGATAAATTAGTCTGGGTTAGTACCTGGACTTCCTATAGTCAACTTGCAACCTTTTGATCTCTAACTACGGCAAAATGGATCCAAGCTGATGAATTTGTACACCCCGGTTATGATTGATTATGCGGGTGCTCGGGACGGAAAGGCCTGTCAATGTTTATTTTGAGGTTTTTTGTTTTTTTTCCCCACCTCTGCAAGTCAGTTCTTTTCAATATTGTGGTCAAAACAGGAAAAGCATTAAACAGAAAAGTCCCAAAAGTAGAGAAGAACACCACAGAGGCACACAAACACAGGGGACGTCATCGAGCACGGCTGGACTGACGACACGAGGAAGGTTGTGCGACTGAATTGGTGCAAATCTGAAGTGAAATGATGACGCTAATGAATGAGCCCGTAATGATGTCGTCTGCAGCGGCTGGTTCCCATACGAACCGGTGAGCCAAGCTGGAGGCCAACACACACACACACACAGGATAAAACAGAAACACATGGTGACTGTGTACATCTGTGTGTGTGTGTGTGCGTGTGCACAAGCATAAAATTACTTCACACTCCTCTTTTCTTTTCTCCTTTGAGGCTTTTACACAACAAGCAGCAGGAAGTAGCTTCCTGTTTATTTCAATGATTTACAGGACTATAATTCCTTACACATTTCGTATAAATCTTTGAAATGTTGCTTGCAGTCTCTCGTCTGTGCAGTATGTACTTTTAACAGAAAGTATTTTTATGCAGTCCAGGCTCTGTAAATGGAAAACAAAGTGTCTCAGACCAGATTCGTGCATTTGCACAGCGGGGGCAGGGGGGGCAAGGTCAAAAACGTAATTATTGGTGTGGTTTTCAAAACTGAAGCAACCTCAGAGAGTTGAACTGTACAGTCGAGTAAAACGCTTGTTTTTCTGTGCGTTTAACTCTGATTTTGATCAACTGGCTCTTTTACCTGCTAAACTTTTAAGAAGTCTGCCTCTGAATGTGTCACGCTACGTTCACACTACCAATAAAAATCCGCTGCGCCCTAGCAAGGGTAGTGGTTGTAGTGGTGTGTTGTGTTGAGCACGTCGTGTTGCGACAGTATGCTCGTTTCAGGCGCATCAACAAAGTTGGATGCTTACTGTCCTTTCTCCGGCTCCGCGAGTTAAGTTTCGTAATGTGTTAAATACATTCAAGTAGATCAGTAACCGGGAGACCATGTCATCAGATTCTTCCCAGATCCCAGATTTGGAAAAAAAAAAAGAAAAAGGGTCTTTACCTCAAAGCCGAAAAAGCACTGTCTAAGACCACTTTCTGACGTAAAGCACTGTTTACATTCTCATATACATCAGTATTATTTTGCACTTCAGGATTTGGTTTTAAACTTTTAACTTCTTCTGTCAGTAAAACTCTTTTCTTGTGTTAATGTTTTAAATCGCACTTTTATTATGTTGAGTTTGAGGGACTTTAACTCTGACGTGGCTAGAAGTGAATTATAATTAGATTGCAGGTATGAGGACTAGTAAAAATGGAAGTGACTGCCGGTAACGGGTTCAATGCAGATGAAAATAAATCATGAAATACAATCTCACTGTTTTCTCCTTACGCACAATTTCATCACGCCTCTCTTGTTTGTACAATAGTACGACAGCCAGTGGTAAAAGGAGATAAAAGAGTGACACAACACCAGTTTTCTTGTCTGTCTTCACGAGGTGTTGCTATAGGTGGACTGGGGGCATCAAGGTACCAAAGGGGGGGTGGAGGAGAGGGGCGTATTGCTTGTACTACACTTTGACCAGTGGTGATCATTTTAATAAGATCCTGCTAATAAAAGAAAAAAAGCTTTAAATAAAAGCTTAAAATACGCAGAAAACAATGAAAACAATTTTGTTATTGTTTTGTATTATTGTTTGGCGCCGGTTCGCATCAGTTCAATCAACAGCAGCGTCCGGTCACTTCCAACACAGGCATGCGCCGGACCATTAAAAGACAACCGCGGCCTCAAGTCTCCTTGTTCGATGCTCCTCCCTCAAATTAGGGAATTGGGTTGTACCCTGTATGCAGGTCAGTGGAGAGTGTTAAAGGATGTGCTCACATAACATATGTGTGCGCTAGTGTGCGTCCTGGGCTTTTCACTTTGACAATGAGTGCTGGTATGACTCACGCCCAGTAAAACAAACAAACAAAAAAAACCCCCACTAAATTAAAAAATAAATATAATTTGATCCACTTTCAGTGGCTACACCTTTTTGTCGCTGTAGCTTTGAGCCCCTCCCCCGCCGTGTAACCATGGAGATGACCAAATGCATATCATATGCATGCATGGGTTTGTGTGGCTTAAGCGCTCAGGGCTGGGCAGCAGGCAGAGGGGGGGAGAGTGTGTGGTAGCGGGACGCGACACAGAAATGTGTTCTACTTAAAATGCTAATTTTACATATTTAATGCCACGGAGCTGTTTCTAGAGGGAGATGAGCTAAGAGGCAGTGAAGTGAAAGGAAACGGGGAGAGCACTTATAGCATACACTATCCTGCGTGAGGGAGGGGGTGAGGGGGGACAGTTAAAGCACAAATTCCCTCCTCTCCACTTAACTCATTATTCATCTGTTTTGTACCCTATCCTCTCTGCCGCCCTCAGCGCTTCTCAGCGTGCCGAGATCCTTATATAATTGCTCCAAGCGTGGCAGATTCACTGACACTGGTCCACACAGTCGGACTTCAGAGAGAATAGTGGACTAGTAGATAATGCAGTGGATTTTTATCCTATGTTATTGCACGGTGCATACTACTTCCTCACAAGTCCTCACTATTAGTTCAATGTCTCAGAGGTCTCTCAAGGTCTCTCCCCGTTGTGCCTCCTGACCCCAGCTAGCATGCAACCATCGGTGTTTTCATGGTTGATTACAGCCGTTCCTGGATTACTCCTGTGTTGTTTTTGCGGCTAAAGGTAAAATCAGATTAACTCGACTTTGGATCTGTGAACTCAGCTGGAAGGCCAGAGGGTTGGTTCTCATGGAGAGATGATGGACACGGACATCCATGTGCAAAGCCGCGTACGCTCTCACACACACACGCACCCCTACACACACACACACGCAGTACAAGTACAATTCTGAGTAAGTTTTCTTTAAAAAAAAAAAATTATATTCAGATATCTCAGTGTGGGTACCTGACACCACTTTATTGGTATTATTTGTATTATTTGAACAAATAATAAAGTTTTGACAAAACTTTGCAATGATGTTATTATAGATGAGACCTCAAATGTCACATAGGCAACCGCACCATCTTAGCCGCTTATTCCTTGCCGTGGTCAGCTGACAATCAGCATCAGTCCATCACAAGGCCACACACACAAACCCAAGCCTGTTTCCACATGTGTACAGAAAGCTGCTGACGATCTGAGCTGCTGTTGGCCAGATAATGCATAGATATGTTGCGCAATATTTGATTTAGATCCTATATTTATTTATTTTTTTTATGCTTAATGTAAATACATATTGCATTATCTTATGGTGTAACCCAGCTCTTGGTCATTTCATTACTGACTAGTCATTTGCCTCTTGCCAGTCACAGACATCCTGAGCCACTATTTTAGTCTAAAGAACCACAAATAACGAAGATAATACTGACAGGTTAACCTTTTCAATTATCTCATAGCCACAAGGGAAAAAACAACACACGCTGTTAATGCGATGTGGCGTGAAGACAACTGAAAGATCATTGCTCTCACATCCTGGTGGCTGCGCACACACACGATCTCCGTGCGATACTACACAGAAAGTCCCAAACAAAACAGCTGGAACTCCAAATCTGGGGCGTGTTCGTAAAGTTCAACTGGCCGGTGTCAGGACAGCCTGCGTCGGCCATAAAGAAAGCGCGCACGAAATCTCACTGAGTGGCCTGTTGGACACGCAGAGTTTCTCCAATCGTCCCACAGGCACCAGTCCGGCCCATGAGGTCATCGCCTGCCGAGACCCAGGATTATAACTCCAAAGAAACCCTCGGAAGCATGCGGTTATACGTTCCGACAGCCCAGCGGCCCGATTAAGCCCCCTGTTTGCGATCGCTAATGCTAAGCTGATATTAGCTCTGTTGTTAGGCTAAAGGTGTCTTTTTGAATTGCCCCGCCAGGCTGGGCTACGGCGGGCTAAGCTAAAGCGATGCTAATTTCCCCTCCCGGTGCATCTTGGTATCTCCTCTCCAAAAAGGACTTAACTCAGTGTGAGAGATTCCTCATCACGCAATGAGCTCGATGCACTGAGCTAAGAGGGGATCGCTTTGGTCTAACACGGGATTACAGGTGGTCATATGCGCAGGATTTGGCTCCAACTAGGTTAGAGACCGAAGGGAACGTGGGTAAGAGGAAGGGACACGAGCTCAGGGCTGCTGCCTGATCAGTGGTTGAATTATTATATCATAAATATGGAAACAAAATCAACAAAGCCAAAATACCTGTAACAGTCAAAACGGCTAGTTTTGATGTAATGTATAAATTCTACAAAATTGTTTGCGTGTAATGACAAAAACTATACAACTGTACTGTAAGTATTATTAGTGTGCTCGGTTTTATTATAATTATTATTATTTATAATAATAATAATAGCTTTTTGTACACACATTGTGCAAGTCAGCCTGTTGGCAGGATTTCAGCAGGCTTTTGTCGCCTTGCTTGAGAATGAGCCTGTAGTGTAGATGCCATTTCTCTCACTCTCTCTCTACACGGAACCCATCAGTGCACTGAGCACTTGGTGGTTTTAACATCAATTAAAATCCCAGCGCCACTTGCTGAGCTGCACTGTGCACTGTCACATCGCGTTGTGTGATCTTGCAGCGTGATGAGCAGTGACAAAAAGCTCCATAGTGTTTCTGTGCAACACACACATTCCCAGAGAAAAAAAAAACACACACACACACACTCTCTCTCTTGTCTCTCTCTTTTTTTTTTTTCCTCCCTCACAGTATGTAAACATGCAAACGTGTCTCTAGCATACACCCATTATAACAAATGTGCTTGTGTATACACATTTAAACCAAAGGTTCATTCACGCCTGCGCAAGCAAACACAATTAGCAAATAAGGTCTGGCTGAGAAACCAAACAGAAAAGTGTGGTTAAATAAGACGAGAGAAGAAATAGAAAGAGACTTGTGTGAGAGAAATCAACCGTCCTCATCTCCATCGGTACAAGTTCTCCGCTCCATTCTCTCTGTCCTAACACGTCGGCAGTAAACAGGCTCAGGCCAACAGCTAAACTCGACGCCACCACGTGTTGTCCCAAAGCGTCGACTAATGCCTTCACGGGTCTAAAGCAGGTTTGAGAAAACAAAGTATCTCTGGAGCGTTTATGGCACTTAAATTGGCTTATCGGTTGACTTTTAACTGCGCGGCAGATTGCGTGGCTTTGAGGTCAGTGCCTACAGGCGTGAAGCATTGAATAAAGTATGCATCAGTGTTTGATTACTCCGATGTTACAGTGTAATAGAAAACATAAAGGCAATAAACATTTTAAAAACAAACCTCGAGTACTGTGAATAAAAGAAAATTCCCATCTAGTTAATTAGTCCACAGAACAGCGGACTGAGTGAAAGCCCACCTTAAAGTTTATAGAAATCCTTCTCTGTTGTCATTTTGTAAAAAATAAAACCATTTTACGTCGTATATGAAAAGTGGAATCCTACCATCGTTTACCACTGTGGCTATGTCTGTGTGTGTGTTCAGTGATGCTGACTGTGTGTGTTCACTGGGGCGTTCACATACTCTTGCATGACAGCTAAAGTAGCTTCGTCTAACGGCACTGATGTTCCCTGCCATTTGCCTCCGGGGCCTTTTCCTCATTCTCTCTCTTCCTTGCTGACTTTTAAAGTGTTCTTCTGTTTTTCTTCCCCCCCCCCCCCCCCCCCTAAGGAACTACGATCAACAAAACCTTGGCTTCAGAAAGACTGAGGCCACTGATCTCGGTGACCGTTTGGCGAGTTATCATGGCCCTGCCAAAGTCTCCCGCCAGTTTACGTGTCACTAAAATACAGGTTGAAGGGAGGGCAGGTGAAGTGCGGACTAAAATGCTTCTTCCTGAGTTCGTGTGAGACTACGGAGTCGAATGTATCCATCTAGTATTAAACCCTAAGTTGTCCCTTAATTGTGTAAATGGTTTCCATTTCAGGTGCTCTCTTCCTACATATTTCTTCCTCTCCAGTGATTCCAC
This sequence comes from Macropodus opercularis, assembly GCA_030770545.1. NCBI lineage: Eukaryota > Metazoa > Chordata > Actinopteri > Anabantiformes > Osphronemidae > Macropodus > Macropodus opercularis. The sequence continues at coordinate 15,134,776 of CM061089.1, forward strand.
TTGAGCCGACTGTTTGGTAGTCGTGTGTAACAATAACACATGGTCTACTTCTCAGCATAGCATGAGGAATGATGGGAACACAAGAACAACCGAGGCCTCGGGGTAACGACCACCTAATTGAATTGCATTTTACTTCACTACTTTCCACACAAACTAAAAGGGCTGGAGGTTGAAGGGAAAATACGTGAGACATAAAAATAAAGATAGTAGTCAATATCTGAGGAAAAAATAAGAGAAGGAAAAAAAAAACAGTAGTAGTAGTTACTTCAAGTTTTGATATTTACGATGGTACTTCATCACTGCACCGAATAATCTAGCTGTCAGAGCAGCCTTTAAATAAATGTTGTGACTGCCCCCACATGACAACATGAGATTTAGATAAATGTAAATTAGAACTGTCACAATAATTAAGGACGCTAATCTAATATTTGTACCGTACCTCGATATGGACTCTTTGATCCTGATTTAGTTAGCACTCAAGCACATAATCAGAACATTTTCTACGTACCCTTTTGTTTTGTTCCTGATCTTTGCTTGCTCCCCCCCATGAATCATAATGACTAATGCTAAAAATATGTCATTCCATAAGAGCGTCTGCCGCATTTATATTTGTTTCAGTGGCCACACGGCTTCAGGGCGTTTTACTTACGAGACCATCAGCTCAGGGTCTAAGAATTTTTAAAAACCGTGTGTGTGTCATTGTGTGGACAACATCAACCAACTACTATAATGAGTGCAATTTGGCTGGAGCTCAACTTGAACGGGCTGCATATGAGAAGTTCATCTGTGTTTTGTTTTTTTCAGTTTGACTGGAATCGCTTAAAGGGATCCATTTTGAATCTGCACTTTTATTGATTTTTCCTCTCTCTCATCTGGTTACGACTGGGAGAACTGTGACAGTGATGTGTTTAGACTTTTCTAGTGCTTTTACCAAACTTGGTGGACTTGGGAGTGGACCGACATTTCTCTACTTGGATACTGGACCACCTCACAAACCGACCACAGTACATGAGGGCTGGTGTGAGTCTGGCATGATTGTCTGAAAGACGGGACCCCCCTGCAGGGAACGACTCTGGCTCAGTTTCTCTCCACTGTCTTCGTCGCAGACTCTCACGTTCAGCTCAGCATCCTGTCACCTGCAGAGGTTCTGCGAGGATCACACATGGTGACGACAGAGAGTGTTTGTGTGGTCTTTCACTGCTAAAGAGCACTAGATTAAGATTTGGAAACACATCTACAGGGCAGCAGACCTCACTTTCTCCAGAATGTAGAATCTCTAACCCTCATATACTGTAAGTACTTGAGAGACACGTGCATTAAGATGTGTGTTTTGTTAGGTCGTTGTTATTTTTTTTGCAAATCCATTTAATTTGAATGTCTCAATGCCTCAGTTTGCATAATGTCAGGCTAAAAGTATGTGCAAGCTTCTAATTGGCTGAATGGATCACCTGACAAAGTTTGCGAGGGCCCATCGCTTTATCATTAAGGGTCAGAGCTAAAGTGAATGTAGAGAAGACTGATACATTCACACAAATCGGTTTGTGCACATGGTCCAAGAGGCGCACGTGGTCATTGTGCTCAACTATGTCAACAGTTTCCATGAACAGTGTTAGTTAGTGCACTTAGCTCTGCGTCGCCGTTAACCAAGACTATCTGAGTCTGTTTCATGAATTGACGCTAGCTTGTATGACCGTAATGACGTTAGAGAAATATGTATGTTAAAATGTCCATCCATCCATCCATCTTCTTCCGCTTTTCCCCGAAGGGGTCGCGGGCGTGCTGGAGCCTATCCCAGCTGGCTTTGGGCGAGAGGCAGGGTACACCCTGGACAGATCGCCAGTCCATCGCAGGGCCACATATATAGACACACAATCACAGTCATACACACACTCACACCTATGGGCAATTTACGCATCCAACCAATTGACCTAACTGCATGTCTTTTGACTGTGGGAGGAAACCGGAGACCCCGGAGAAAACCCACGCAGACACGGGGAGAACATGCAAACTCCACACAGAAAGGCCCCCGGTCGCCTCCGGGAATCGAACCCAGGACCTTCTTGCTGTGAGGCGACAGCGCTAACCACCACACCACCGTGCCGCCCATGTTAAAATGTTTATACCTTTTAATTTGTTGTTGTTTTCACGGTGTCTGACGATAAGAGAGAGAGAGAAAGAATAAAAACTCAGAAGACATCTGTATGATGTGTGGCCCGTTTCTTTTGGGACTAGTGTATCTACACTTACTGTATATATATATATATACATATATATATATATATATATATATATAATGATTTGTTGTTATGTCGTACACCAAACTACTGTGTTGTCATTATTACCAAATAGATCGATTGATTGATTTCCTAGGAAACAATGTTTACGTTTTTTCCAAAAAAGTTCCAAAGATTTAACAAACAATCAGACTTTTCACTGTAAAAAACACTTTGAATCATCACCTAAACCACATTATTGTACATAATGAATTGTGAATTTGGCTACAGACCTTCTAATCTATTCACGTCTTGTCCTGAAACCAAAAGAGCACTGACCACATGAATAATGACGTGTCACATTCTTACTGAAGTCTAAGTGTCAACTTAAAAAGCAGCTTTCTTCGCATCAGAGATTCACACACTATGAGTTCTACCTGACTTTGAGGAGGTGCCGACAGAAGTTGCCCTAGGAAATCGATGTAATCACACACAAATGGTTGGGACTTGTGTCCAATTTCACAGGTATTGTTGCCGCTTACGGCTACTTTGCCCCGACCTCTGACCTATTCAGCAACCAGACACTGGCTGCTGTGCAGTACAACTTTATGGCTACAAAACTGCGTCCAAATCAAAAGCAGATACTGTCTCTTAACAAATCAGAAGCAATGAACTTCAATTTTTATACAAGGAAAACATTTCTCAAGGCAAGAAGCAATAATAAAAAAACAGACACTGCAAAAGTCATGAATTGCTTTAGTGTTTTTTCTTCTTTAGCTTTAGCAGCAATAATAATAAATCCTAACAAGAAAGTGTGAACTTAAACGAGGGGAAACCAAACTCAGTAGTGCTGAAACTGCCACTTGTTAAAAGAGCTTAAGCTGGCAAATTAGTTTTGGGGTCAGACTTTGACTCTGTCCCATTGTCTGCCATGATCCCAGTTCGTCATGCTTCTGTAGAGAAAATCAAATAAAACAATAGCAGTGTAACAGGAAAGATCAGTCGATGTTTCAGTAAAACCTCGTGATGGCCATTGTAGGAGTCATGGTTGGGTAGCCATGAGAGTGTTTAGTAAAGGAAGTGACTCAGAGAGATGTCTAAGTGTGTGGTGCCCACACAAGCCCTCAGCATTCACACTTTAAAATTAAAAAATAAAACCAGAAACTTCAGCTTCATGGGTAAATCTGATATATTATTAGTTCCTAGGCCCTTAGATGTTTCCATTACCACCATTATTTTAATGCAATAATGATGATGGATTGAAATGTATGTATTTGTAGAACATCTTTACATTTAGTGGCTCTGACTATTTAAAGATTCAACTGTTTGTATTGCTATGGCTGCATATCTGCATTTCCAGTGTCCACACTCAAATTCATACAGTTGAGCACTGGCTCAGAGGTACCGGCTGTGGTTAAATCCTTGACTTCCCCAGTCATGTGCCGAAGTGCCCTTGGGCACGACACTGAACCCCAAGCTGCCCCCTGCTGTGTCAGCGTAAGTATGTGTGTGTTTGTGTGCGCGAAAAGATGAATGAGACGCAGTGTCAAAGCGCTTTGAGTGCCAATGGGTAGAAAAGCGCTATACAAGTGCAGACTGTTTACCATGTACGATACTCTGCGCTTACATACCCTTTAGCCTCCACCCATGACAAAGATATTCACCCACAGTCTGCTGCTCCTCTGTGCTTATGTGTGTACGTCCAGCAGCGACAGGCCCGAGTCTGTAATTGCTGCAACTGTGCCGTGGACAGACAGGCAGACTGGGGATTGAAGATGACACGCACCCATTATTAGTGGACCAAGTGCTGTTTTTGTAATTACCAAGGGGTTTTGGCTGAGCATACTGAATCGGACTCTGGGATTCTCTATTCAGGACCCATTTCAAGTCCAACTGGCTGCACAGCTTCTGTTGTCCACAGCCTACACCGAGGTGGACTGGGCCTCTCTGAGGCTTGACAGTCTGCTCGGTTCTTCATACTTTGGAGTCCAAAAGAGTAAAGTCCTATATTGAGAGTTTCTCACACAGAACCTAAGCATAATCACTATAAGTGAGTTTAACCCTCGTGCAGCCTTCGAGGGGTCAAAATAAAAAATGGGGGGAGCTCAAAGCTCAAAAACCACACAAGGGTTAGATGAAACAGCCGCAGACAGACGTGCTTGAATGTTACACCCACAAAGGCTGTTTTATCCAACCCTTGTGTGTGTTTTTTAACTTTGGCTCCCCCTATTTTACAGTGGGGTCATTTTGACCCCTCGAAGACTGCACAAGGATTAAGCAAGACCAAACTCACAGACACAGCAGAATACTCATTTCTGTAAAACTAACTCAGTTCCTGGTTCCTCTATGGTCCTCATCGGTCAAAAACCTGAAAACATCAAGCTTTTAAATGTGAAACAATGAACGTGAGATCATGCTAAATTAGTATCAAAGTATAATGAAACGTTTTACCAAGTGGCTTTTTACAGCTTGCTTGTCTAACCGCTATGACTGAACAGGAGACCTAGGGCTGGAAAAAAGTCCTGTAGTGAGCTGCATAACTTACTGTACAGCGATATCAAGATTTTAAATGCCACCGTTTTTGCTCAGGTGCCAATAGTCCTCTGGCTATAATTTCTTTCCAAAACACCTGATTCATAATCAGACTTCTGCTTTGATAAATTCAGAACTATAACTTGGAGGTTCTCTGCAGCAAGCATCTCCTACACATTTTGCCTTGTGCTATAGGTACTATCTTACTAAACGTAGTTGAGCGATCAGTATAAATACTGTCCAGCTGTGTATTCTCAGGTAGACAAGTTCCCAGGAAGTCTAGACATACATATTAGTTCTGCCCAGCAGCTCAGTGTGAGTGGGGGGCTGACTTGGAGCCAGCTAGCCGCTCACGCATGAGAAGGGTTTGAACTTAGCTGAGTCTATATGACTCTGCGCTGGGTCTGAGGCCGTGGTTGTTGTGCCGGCAGCCAGTGGCTGCTGCGTACCTGCAATCTGCCTGATGGTAATGCAACGTGGCAGCCCAGAGGGCAAAGCCCATACAACTTTCTCAGCCCTTTCCGAGTAATTGGTGACCCCTGAACCTGCCCTCCGTATGAAGGGAGGCAGAAAAGGAGAGACAAGAGGAGGGGGAGACAGGACCTGGAATAGTCAACAGAGACACTGGAAGAGGGGAGACAAGGTCAGAAAGAGGAAAGGAAGACAGAAGGCAGAAGGAAGAAAAATCAAGGCGACACAGGCTGGGACGAAAAGGTTAATCTCTCTCACTGTGGATCGTTTGAAAGTTCAACAGAGACAGAATAAGTCTACAGCCCAGTTATGCCCATCACACATTAGCCACAGATAGGGAGACCCTTCACCACCTGTTTGTCCTCCAGCTACAGTAGAAACTCTCTTAGGTCTTTGCCAAAATCTGTGCAGTGAGAATTCCCTCAGATATTTATCAGTATTATCCCAATTATATTATCAACATTAGACCAGGGATCTCTCCCTACATATGTCATCTGTTCAACTTCATAAGAGTATAGAGTTGGCTGACACACGTTGAAGAAAACACATACTCTGCATGAGTCACTACAAATGTTTTCCAGTCCAGAAAGTGATTTAATCGTGCACCGAAATAAAATTAGAGCTGGAGCAAACTAAGCTGACAATTTTGTCATTTAGTCAGTTTGAAAACTTTGATTAGACTAAAACGTCCTTGTAAATTAACTTGTAAACATTAGCTAATCAGTCTCGCCCTAAATGTGATATGCAAAGCTTCCAATTTCATTGATAAAGACAATAATCCAGTAGCTACAGTCTAACTTACTTTCAAACAAGTAGTATATTATTTTAATTTCCTCATTAATCAGATTATGACAAAACTCCTGAAGGATCCACAGCAGTAACAGGCAGATGGCGTCTTTAAAGCTACTAATAGCAGCCAGGTGGTTACATATGCAGCACAGCCATTATGAGATGTTCATGATCTTCAAAGTTTCACCTGAAGTGCTCTATGTCCTCTATTTCTGTGCTTGAGCGGCACATATTACTCTGTTCAACTACATTCATTGCTGCAGCCCTGTCTGTGTGGGTTTTTCTATGCAGCATGAATCCATTTGTCTCCACTGACGGAAAATAATTGGAAAGCAAACAAATCATCTCTGCCACATTGAGCAGGCCTCTGCTCCTGGGGCATAGCAGCTAGATAGCTACAAGAATGAAAGACAGACAAAGAGAGGAACAGTGAGAGAGCGAGAGAGAGGAAGAGAGACGGAGAGAGGGAGTTCAGGGCAAAGTGGTTTGGCATTATATATGCAGACTGTTAAAAAGTGTGATGTTAGAGAAAGTGATGCAGTCGGATTGATAGTGACTACATGGTGCACTGGGGAAGCCAGCTAGAGAGAGTCACACAGAGAAAGAGAACGAGAGAGAGGCAGAGACCTCAGTGGAAGTCTGCCAGATGGAACGTTACTCCAGGAACATAAGGAGGAGACAGCTGGTTTGGAACGAAGATAATTATAGACTGATGCAAAAGAGAAAATATAAAGTACTAAAAATAGAAGATGTAAAAGAGAACTGGCAAACTATACCTGTAGTCCAATATCTAATCTGCCCTTCATTTCTAAAATTCTTGAAAGAATTGTAGCTAAACAACTATGTGACCACCTGCGTAGGAATAACCTGTATGAATATTTCCAGTCGGTATTCTGATTACATCATAGACAGAAACAGCTCTTATTAAAGTTACTAATGATCTTCTCACAGTTTCAGACAATGCTCTAGTTTCTGTATTTGTCCTGTTAGATCTTAGTGCATTATTTTATATAATTTTATATAATTTTATGTATTTTATATAAGATTCTATTACAGAGATTGGACCATAGCATTGGGGTTAAAGGCAAAGCACTGGGATGGTTTGAATCTTATTTTATGAACAGATTCCAATTTGTTCATGTTCATGATCAATGTTCCATCCGCACAAAAATTAGCTTTGGAGTCCACAGGGTTCTGTGCTTGGTCCAGTACTTTTCAGTCTATACATGTCTCCTCTTGGTAATATTATTAGGAACACAAATTTTAATTGCTATGCAGATGATACTCAGTTATATTTGTCCATGAAACCAGATGAAACAAACCAATTAGTTAAAACTAAACTTTCTTCAACTAAATTCAGACAAAACTGAGGTTATTATAATTGGTGCTAAAAACCATAGAGAGTCATTATTGAATCAGATTGTTACTCTGGATGACATAACGTTAGCTTCAAATTCTACTGCAAGGAACCTTGGTGTCATCTTTGACCAAGTTCTCTTCTTTACATCATACATTAAAGAAATCTCTAGAACTGCCTACTTTCACATTAGGAATATTGCTAAAATTAGGAGCATCCTCTCACAGAGTGATGCTGAAAATTTAATCCATGCATTTGTTGCCTCTAGGCTGAACTACTGTAACTCGCTACTCATAGTTTGTCCCAATAACTCTTTGAAAAGCCTCCAGTTAATTCAAAATGCTGCAGCCAGAGTCTGACTGACCACATTTCTCCTACGTTAGTTTCTCTGCATTGGCTTCCTTTCTCTGCATTGGCCTTATCTTAAAGACCTCCTAGCTCCTTATGCTCCCAACAGAACGCTTGGTTCTCAGAGCGCTCCATTAAAAGCTTGCTCTATGTGGGATTTGTTAGGTTTAGTTGTGTAAGGTCTTAATTGGTGAATCGGCGCTATATAAATAAAATGGAAATAATTCACGAAATAAAATCTAAATCACATTCCCTTTTTCTTGAATGTTTATTTTATCAATCAAAACTCTCACTGTGAATATCATGCACACACAGACTGCAGTGATGCTTCTCCGTTGAATCATATCGTGTGTCTTAGAATGTACTTGCGTGCTGGTGTGTGTGTGCATTTACTCTGCAATTACACAACTGCACCGCTGGGTGCACGGTGTCCGTGGCATTTCTGTAGAGTCCAAAGACATGCAGTAAGGATGATTGGACACTGTGAGTGACAGACGTGTGGCCCTGTGATAAACTGGAGACCAGTTCAAAGTGTAGACTGGCCTCTCGCCCAATAACAGCTGGGATTGGGCTCCATCATAACCATGTTTGTGCTTGAAATCACTCCCTCGCTCATAAAATAAATGTTCCAATTCTACATGTGAACACAAAACAGCTGACTCAAAATAAAGACTAAAATAACTAATCATTGCCATTTAGCATCACTGTGCACACATCAGTACACATGGAACTTTTGTGTTCTCTGTAAAGGGCACTTTAATATGCTCAAACCTGGAACAGTTCAAACAAGAAGCAGCCTGTTAATGTAGGACGCTATTTTAGACACGACCTGTGAGTGTGGTTAGAATTACAGCTGCCTGGCAAACACGCAGACTGTCATCGGATTAGGAGTCGAATGCAACTCAGTCCTGATGCGGTGCACTGAACTAAATGACAACATGTGTTGCTGCTGACCACTCCGGCAAACTGCACAAACAGAGTGAAACAACTAGAGCTGGAAGAAGGACACATGTTCACGCAGGATCCAGTAGGTGAGACTGGCTTTAGGAAAACGTCACCTGGTGTACGACAGGTTTAAAGAAAGAACTAAATCTGTTGTACGGAGAAATTACTGGGATAAAATCTTTCTTAAACGCCCTTTAACGATAAATGTTAAACAATAATTTGGCTTTCTTTCAGTACAGTAATGCAGAGGTGCTAAAGCTACTAAAATAAGGCAAAATGTCAACGGTGGCTTCAGCGACGGAAACTCAATCAATAATAATATAATAATCAATACAGTAAGATAAAGTTAGATACAGTTTAATGTTGTATAACGTTGGAATGGCTGGTTACTGTCATAACACAAGCATATAACGTCTCACTGGAATCAGTCATGTTCATTTCTCACAAACAGCTCCTCACCCCACTAAAAGCAGTTCACAGCGGAGAAAGACGCTAGTGCTTAAAACAGGCAACGTCACTGTGAACATGTTGTGCAAACTAAAGCGTTTAAAATGCTCAAACTAGACAAGAGACCTATCTTAGTAAAGGTGACACAGCAGGACCAGGCCACCATCTACTACGCTGTGCGGCCTTTGATAGAGACGAGCTGGTCTAATGCTTTGGATTTCTGAAACTAAATTCACTAACATAACCTGCTGTCAGCCCAGTAGCTAGCTTATAAATTCATCATTTTAATAAAATGAATGTCCTTCTGCAAAATTAACAAACTTACATGATGGTTGCAACATGAACGCCAAATTTTCAATCTCTAATAGTTTAAAACTTGTTTAAAGCTTGTGTGTGGGAAAATAGGGCCCCCCCTTAACTTACTGAATATGTCTGTGATGTAATGCATACATTTATGAATACACAACGACAACCCATTATATTTACCATGCGCTACTAATTAGACTACTCAATAACCAGAAGCAGGTTTCTCTTTAGTCTGTCATTACATGATCTTTGGCGCCCTCTGGTGACTAAAGGCCACACAATAGCCTTTCAAGCTGGGGAGGTCAAAGGTCTACTGCAGGAGGCACCTGTATGGCCATTTACAGTCAGCACGGTCTTAAACAGCCCAATACCTCCAATGACATGTTTGACATTTATTGTTGATACTTCAAACAAAGCAATAATTGTGTGTTTACAAATGTTGCAGAATCAGTATTGACCCAAGCTTACATGTGGCGCTGAATACGAGATTTGTGTGAGTGTAGTACTTGCATATTGAATGAATGAATGAAATAAAAAAGCTTTTTTAGCCAACTCAAATTTTTAAAAATGATTCTTTACACAGCTGCTGTGATCACAATATCATATTCATATAAGCGCGTTGTGTGTTTTATTTTTGACTGTGAACATTTTAAAATGTGGGATATCTGTCTGTTCTTTTTTCTTTTTTTGGCTTCCCAGTGGTTTCATTTTCACAACGTAACAAGTTAAGTGATCCCGCAAACCAAAACTCCACTTACAGTACAAGCCAGAATTTAATTTGTCGCTGGTGGGATAAATGAGTCTATTCACATTGTTCCAAGAAGCACTGAAACATTTAAGCTACTGCTGATTTCAGTGTCACAGCCCTTGCTGCCCTTAATCGGTCTCCCTCTACAGCGGTATAACGGCCGCTTCCCAGGTCTTATCTACACATTTCGCAGCAGCCAGTGTGGAGGTGAGATGCCAGACTGAGCGAAGTAGTCCCACCACCAGGGCTTCTCCTGCCGCTCAATCCCCCCTTCGCCGTCGTCCGGCTCAGTGTTGCGCCCAAAGTTGTTGTAGGGGTCAAAACGATCCCATGTGTCTCTTATGGGGAAAAGGTGGTCGTCAATATCAGGCTCCACGGGAACCTGGATACAGGTGGAAGGCAGAGATGTTTAATAAATAACAACCCCGCGTGTTTAGAAATAAAAGTTTTTACAAATATGCGCCTGAATAGCATCGAGACTCAAACCTTCTCCAAGACAAAGTCAACGCGTCCGGCCTTGTTCATGTTGTTGGGCAGGTGAACCCTCTTGCTGACCTTGGAGTAACCCTTGGCTGTGGCTGTCAAGATGTAAGTGCCAGGGTTCAGCAGCCGCCAGTAGTCTCCATCTTCGGCTGAACACACAGATACAGAGGGAGTGGCAAGAAAACAGGACTTATACAGAGGAGCTGCAGCAGAGCATGGTACAGGAAAGCACGTAGGACTTATTTACCTGTGGTGATATCTTTCCTAATCCCCCTGACGGAGATAGTTGCACCTTTTATACCATTTCCATTAGAATCTTGAACTACTCCCTTTATTCCTCGATGGACCTGTTCAGGGACAGGGAGCATAGTGATTGATTCACAGTCACCACTTCTCCCCATACTTAACTATTTATCTTACAGCGGGATTAAAACGAAACCAAGTCCAGTTACGAACGCCTTTCTTACAGACTCGAGAAACGTCAGGAGAGCTTCCTTATTCCTCTTCCACTCTGGATAAAGCTCCACCTCCGAGGGAAATTTATCACAGCCCAGCTCCACGGTGATCTCCAGACAATTTGTGTGCAAGTAGTTGAAGTCTGACATGCCTGAAAAGGAAGCATGAACGCAGTAAGCCACTCGCAACCAGTATTATGGGTAGTCACAATATTTTATGAACGTCTATAGTTTAAAAAGCGGCATCTCACCTCCAGCAAAACTGTACCACAGTGCCCCGTTGATGATGCCCCTGCTTCGGTAAAACGAGGCTCCACACCTCTCTGTGTCGTTGTTTGACATGGTGGTGTGGGAATCTGCATAGGTGCGAGCCAGCTGCTTGAAGATCTGAGAGTCGGGAGAATAGATTATGTGCCAGGGTCAGTTTAAACTGTGGACCTCTGATGAGGATCAGAGTCTTTCTATCTCAGATTATAATCCAGCAGCTCCTGTACCTGCCTGGATGGGTTTAACAGAAATTCCTTAGCAATGGTTAACGTGTCCAACTACTTATTCTCAGAATTATCTTGCCTACCTGCTCATCTGGAGTGGGTGAGAACATCCTCTCCTCGTGTGGGTGTCTAGAGAAGTCAAAGGGATAGGAGATCACCAGTTCTCCTCCATGGAGGCTGGCAGACTGAACAAACGGCAGTGACCTGATCCACTTCATCACTGCGTAGGTCTCTGGTGCCACCTACAGTCCAAATGAAAAATTGAATGACGCAATTTGGATCCGGGCAGAAAAACCCTACAACGCAGACAGCTTTGCATACAATGAGATTAATGAAAGCTAATCTTCCCTTACATTTCCGAACCAGTAGGCATCTGGAATTGGGATGTGGTCGATGCGGTAGTGCTTGCTCCGCCGGTTCCGATAAAAGACGGAGGTGAGGTCTGGAAAATTGCGGTTTAGGTCGATGTTCTGGGCATTTGTCCTTCCATTGGTCCAACCATTTAACAAGTGGCCCTAAAACATTTCAGTTCAAACATCTACCAGTGTTAGAAATGGTGAATCGTTTATACTGGTTATTACAGTGATTATGATATTAGGGGAAGCAATGATCATGTGATAGTAAAAAGTGGAAACAACACACTACACTATATTTGTTAATCCTATTGTTAACATGTAGACAGACCATATATCCGTCACGAGCGAGTGTAAACACACACACACTAAATTATGTGATCCATAATTTAGCCATCCAGACAATCAAAATATTATATTTTGATATTTTTGATTATGCAAACTGTTACATATGTTGCTCATATATGTATATGTTGCCATATGCAGTACAAATATGGCATTTGAGGTGTATATGTACATATGCAATAAGTGATGCTGAAGACATGCCTGTACACAGTAAATGAATACATAGTTCGGCCAGCGTAGCACATTAAACTTTGGACTGTATGAATAATAAACATCACGCTATATACATCACTCTGACTGGCGCAATCAGATCAAAACCTGTGCCCAGAAAATGGATCTCTTGAATTTAGCCTCTCAAACTGGCCAGAGGGGGCAAGCTTCCTCATATTAAAGGACCGCTTTGCTGGATGTAACTGCAACGAAACATGTACAGTATATAAATTAAATAACTCTCTGCTCCTGCCAAACCCTTCCAAATCACGCCATTTGGAGTGTTCTCATTCAGATGATGTCACCTGAAGGCGGGTCAACACTACAATCTCCGTGTAGACTCGGCAACCAGATGACATCATTTGTAATAAAAACCTTTTCCAGGTAACAAAAGTTGTACATGTAATGTACCCAAAATACAACTACGTGATTCTCGATCAGAGGCAACTACGTACATACGTGTAACACGTAATTGCACGTAACATACAGGATTTTATCTTTGCACTAGTCCTCTCCATGTGACCTGCACAGTTCTGTGCCAGGTGACCACTGGACAGAGCTCAACAAATACATGATCAGTTTACAGTATAGATATACAGTACAGGTGCAGAATGATTAGAGGCACCAACCCTAACCCAAGACCAGAGGCATTCATGACAAAAGCAGAAAGAAAAAGCCTCTCCAGCTCATCATATTGCACAGAAAACTAGTCTCAGTTGTTATCATGCACAGGGAACTACGCACAGAGCAGGGTGATAATTAGTGCTCCATTCTCTGGTCAGTACAAAGAGCATGCACGCCGGTTTCCCATTCCTACAGGCGTATGAAACCTATGTTTTAGTAAAACTGCGTAGATAGATGGGTAGGAGGTGGAGGAGTCAGGTAATCAGCACCCAGATGAAAATATAAGTGCAGGTGGAGGTACCAGCAACTTTTTCTGCAGATTTCAGCAAAATCGTGGCGTTACCAAATGTAAACAGTAGCAGTGCAAAGACAGTTAGTCTCTGAGTCTCTGAGTCCCTAAGTCCTCCACGTCCACACCTGCAGTGCAGCTGATCAGGCAGCAGCTTCAGAGCGGATAATGGCGGTTTGTCTTGTTTTGATTGTTAACAATATTTACTTCCTGGTTGCTGAGCTCCGGGTCATTGCTATCCTCTACCTCTGAGGCGGCCAGCTCGTAGCCGTCGGGGTTCATGGAGGCCAGAAGATGGATGCGGGTCGAGTTGATGATGGTCTGGATTCGCTGGTTCCCCAGAATGTACTCTGAACAGAGGTACTGAGCCAGGTAGATGAGAAGCTGGCGGCCCAGCACCTCATTGCCGTGCATGTTGCCCACAAGCTTGATCTCTGGCTCCACTGCAGTTCCCAGACAGAAGCGAATTTGATTAAAGGGGCGGGCATTGTTTTTATTCTGGCCACTTTGAGGGTCAGCTGATCATACCCTTAAATTTTATCCCACCGTTTCTATGATAATAAAACTTCTATAAAACAGGATCACAATCTCACAAAACACGCTACCAGCCAGGAATGGAGACTTACGGGAGTAATGCAATCCAAACACTACCCATACCACAACACTCACGGTCTTACTCACGCAACTCATGCTGTCCAGGGTTGTTGGTGAACTCAATAACTAGCAAATCTCTGCCCTCTGTGCTGCGTCCAATGCTGTAGACATGAGCGATATGGGAGCACTTGGCTGCGGTTCTCTTCAATATGCTGTACATCTGTGAATTGGACGTGTGGGTGAACTGGATGATGGTGCTGGGTTCTTCAGGGGAGACACTAGACACCGCTAGCTCCTGCCTGGCTGTAAGAGGGAGACCGGCATTCAGAAAGGTGCTGTGGTTGTTTTACAGGTGTGACTTAGCCTCAACAGGGTCAGAACAACAGTACTGAGTGCTACCTCTCAGCCCGGCCAGCGGGTCGAAGCAGCCCTCTTGGTCACTGGCAAAAAAGCGATCGCAGTCGAGGAAGTAGGGCCAGGCCATTTCGATGGCCTCAAAAGCATGGGCGCAGTCCTTCCTCAGCGCCTCACACGTGCTGCGGCACGGTTTGATCATCTTGTTGTCCCTGCAGGGCGAGGCGAGCACCGCGCAGCCGACGAGACGTATCTCGGGGGAGCACTCGCCATTGAGCAGGCCGTGGATGACGCTCAGGAGGAGGTACTCTGCCCCCGATTCGGCCTCCAAACGACTCTGGTGGCCAAGGATGTTTGGGAATATGGTTCTAGAGAAGCAATGTTTATGTCAGGTACTTACACAGAGATCAGACTTCCAATCAGTGATTGAAACAATGTGTCCTTCCAGGTTTTAGCTATCACCCACAGTAGAACCAACCTACCCACCTAGAGTATTCCAAATCATTGCAGTAGCCCAGATTCAGCTCCGTACAGGTAGCTGTGGGATGAAGGCAATTAAAACAGTTTTAAACACATACAATTTCAGTTTTTGGAAGACAGACCCAATTTTTTTTGACTTGTTTTACACTGTACTTCTCAATGTTAAACTCAAAATAGTCCAAATCTTCTCAGGGCTTGTCCTATGTCATCACATATATAAAGACTGTCATAGAAACACTATAATGCATTAAAAACACTACTAGACCTGGTGAGCCTGGCGTTACATCATGGAATAGTGCAACCTTTTAAACTCCATCTAAAGTCTTTGCTGCTTGCAAACTGAGTGAAAGAGTAGAGCAGCTCCTTTTCCTCTAAAAACTGGTTCCGTGAACAAGAGACCTGTTACATCTTGTAGCCCTTTGGTATTTCAAAAAGCCCGGAACATGAGGTCATGGTCTGAAACTTCATGCTTGAACATTTAAAGCTACTTTGTCAAATTAAAATGAACAACTGGTGAATAATCCACCTACGGTTTTCCTCGTACACGTTGTTGTTGCATCTTCCTGTGGTGCAAAAAACAACAACAACAACAACAACAACAACAAAAAACATTTAAACATTTTTAGAAGATTAAACAAATCAAAGTCTCGCAAACGCAACGCTAGGAGGCGATAACTTCATAAAGTAAACATATCCCAAAACGCAGCATCTGTCCAGTATAATAACAGTTTATGACAAAGCTGTTATGGCTGTGAAGCTACAGCAGGTGACACTGTGTCTATATTATTAAGTTACTGTCAGCTGCGCATGATAACAAAACTACAGAAGCTTTAATAAATCCAAGCGGGTTACGGCGGAAAGAGACTCTGACATTACGGCACTTGGCTCAGTACTTCTCGGCCTCCTTGCCTCAGTCTTTCCACATGCGCAGCAGCAGCTCAGCGTCGGTCCTCTATACGCATATTTTTTAGGAGTAGTTATCCGAGCTGTTAGAAGTTCACGCTGTCTTACCCAATACCTCGTCTTCAGGCTGACAGCCCTGCTGCGGGACGCACCAACAACCTTTCGTCAAGGAAAGAAAGAGCAGCGCAATCCCTGTTTTATGCATGTCTTCGCGCAGCAGTTGACGTGTGATGTGGCAGTGCGCGTTTGAAGCTGTGGGCTTCTGCGCTCCGTGGATGATAATTGCCACCCGCCGCAAGGGGAACCTCCTTCCTTTGTTTGCGCGGAGCATCCATAACCCCCAAAAAAAAGTGCGGCGCGTCGGGATTACTGCGCTGCGTTAGGGGGAAGCGCCGATCAAATTTCAGTGTGTGTGTGTGTGTGTGTGTGTGTGTGTGTGTGTGTGTGTGTGTGTGTGTGTCTGAGAGAGAGAGAGAGAGAGGACTGTGACGAGCCTTTTGAGTTTTTACATCATAAAACTTCTTTAGACATTAAGTTTCTCAGAGAGAAAACAAGGTAGAAGCATGGCTTGTGATAATTAGAGATGCGAAATGGCCATATCCTGACATCTACAGTCACAACACGAACGTTTTCCTCAGCTTGCACCTCATCGGTTTTTAAAATGCTTGTTTTCTTTTATTGTTACGATTTAATTTCGTAAAGCCTTTCATTTCCTGTAATATTGAACTAGAACTTGACTTAGAGCTGTAAATATGTGATGAGTCACAAGCCAACAACAGTAGGAGGCAGTGAAGTTAAATCTTTAATCTGTGTTTTGTTGTTGTTGTTATATAACAATAATACAAATCCTCACATTTATTTCTAATATATATATATATATATATATATATATATATATATATATAAAGATGGCACTCATTATCACAACTTTAATATTACCTTTAAACAGTCATAGCTCTTCTTAATGTCACTTCAAACATACATTTACACTTGTGATAGTAATAAACAAAGTGTTTTGATATTTCCTTGGCAAACTGACAAGCCCTAGAAACAACAGTCTGAAGTCTAAAAAGGCCTTTGGCACAGATAAGGGCCAGTGCACTTTCACTGACCGTACATTGTTTTGTGTCTTTGACAGCCCGCCCACTGAAGAAGACAGGGGCCTAAACAATCTCGCCATCAAACCCTCTGCTGGAGTGTTTTTGAGCAAGACGCTGTCTCCTGCATCTGTTCCTTAAAACCCCTGACAAGACGTGGGTGCTGGAAAATTAAAAACACACCACTAACACTTAGACCTCAGGTGATTCTGGCAATGCAGTTGTCGTCCGCGGTGTCCAGCGTGCTGCTGATGCTGTGGGCGGACAGAGAGTACCGTTCCTTTCCCAGGATACGGCTGATGACACCGATCAGGACCTTTCTGTACTGCTGCCGCAGCAGACAGTACACGAAGGGGTCGCTGGAAGCCTTGGCATAGCACAGGCATTTGGTGGCGATGCCCCAGTATCGTGGGATGTGCACAGAGGGCAACAACTCGACCAACCTGCAGGAGGAAAACAAGCAGAAGTAGTAAACCCTGCACAACTTGGTGTCCCGAATATGAAAAGCCAACAAATCAACAAATAAAACGATAATTTACTCATGTAATCTTTTTCAAGCAGGTGAACTTCAACGACTCTTCTTCCACTATCTTCTTATTGAATATAACTTTATATGACTTTAATATAACTAGATTCTCTTTATTTACTTTTAGTACTTTTTAATCATTAATCTGGCAAAAATAAAGAAAAGTGTTTTTTTATTATATGACCCTAACGTTCTGGAAATGTTAAAAAGACAGTTAAAAGGTTCTTTGAGTGTTTTTAACGGCATTGTATGTAACTATGATCTAAATGAATGAATTACAATGAATGATCCTCAGTTATTTATTTAATAGAGCCTTCTTATAGTACAATAAGTCAACATTGTTCAACACCGCAACTGCAACAAAAAAGAAGTGAGAGAAGAGAGATTCATGTGTTTCGAAGCCCAATTGATTTTGTTGATTGATATTCTCGATATGATAAATATAAAGTAACAATCTAAACATGGTTGACAACCTCACATCAGTGTCATGGTCTGATTTTTTGTAAAGACGCCTGAAAAAAATCGAATTCAAAGCCTGAACAGTTACAGTTACAGTGAGCTACAGGTGCTACCTTGTTATAACGTAGGGTGAAAAGCAGAAGATGAAGGAGCCGATGAAGATGCAGATCTTCTTCGTGGCGCGCTGCCTCCTCTTCTTCTGTTCAGCCAGACATCTCGCCCTCACACTGTCACGGCGAGAGTGAAACGAAATCAGGTCTGACATGAGCGACACCTGAACGATTTGCACAAGTGTAATAGTCTCATGGAGGCTTTACCTTGGGTGAAGATCCACCAGCAGGAGCAGAGTCTGCACCGTGATGACATCTATCCTCTTGCAGTGGGATCTAGCCACCTTGAAAACTTTCAAATAGGCGAAGCACAGCACGACGAGGCAGAGCGCAAAGCTGCTGAGGTGGAAGAGCACCGTAAACGTGCCGTAAACGGCCATCTGCGACCTCTCTCCCCCGATCAGGTGAACGGTACATGAGGCGTAAGTGTGGCTGTATCCTCCCCAGTCCATCAACATCTGGGTCAGAGCAAATGTGAGCGAGTGCAGCCAGGAGTAGGCCAACGTCAGAAACGCGTCCCGGTAGCGCATCTTGCTGGAGTAGCTCAGGGGAAACACAACAGCAATCCACCGGTCCATGCTCAGCGCGGCCATGCTCAGCATGGCGTTAGTGGTGAGGAAAGTCTCAGAGAAGCTGACAGCTCGACAGAACAAGTCCCCGAAGGGCTTTGCGCTTCTGGCCACCCCGAGAAAAGTGGCGGGCATGTTGATAACAGCGAGCAGGACGTTGGAGAAACAGAGGTTTATGACGAAGAGTCCGGGCACGTGAGACCTCAACTCGGAGCTCTGGGTGAAACATAGAAGCACGGACAAGTTTGTGATCAACGAGACGACAGTTATCACCACAATGGACACTTCCAGGAGAAACTCTGGTATGCTCATCTCTCGAGGCTCGAGGTGTCAGCAGCAGTTGCGGGGAGGGTGCCGTGGAGAGTTCGCCACGCTCTCTGCTCGTGCCCTCCACCAGCTGCTCATCCCGCCGCCGCACATGGCAGAAGCGCGCTTGTGAGCACGAGACACGCGGAGAGAACTGTCCAGTGCTGAAATAGCTGTCAGCGACATCAACCTGTTCTCACCTCATAAGCCTGCGTCTTATCTGAGCTCCCCGGCTATTAAACCAGCGCTGGTGCGTTTTTTCCTTCAGTGTATAATTACTGTTGTCAGGTCTAAAGTGAGAAGCTGTGGAGATGACGACTTGAGATTACCTAGTGCTCTCTCTCTCTCTCTCTCTCTCTTTGTTTACTCCCAGTCATGCGCACTACCCTGCGCCTCCTTTCTGGCTGGCGATGCCGTGCGCCCTGCACGTGCAGCCAGTAGCTAACTCATGTGATGCTTGAACAATATTCATGCAAGCAGGAGTTACCATCTTAGATGTGGCCACCAGGGTTTACTCCAAATTTGAGTTAGAGGCTTTTTAACAGATTGTATGATGGATATATTTATTTATTTGTTGACACTAGCAAAAATCTTAGAAATGTGATTTGTGTGCCCGTGTGAATTGAATGACTGTCGATTGTCCAACCAAAGACGCAGGCGAAGAACACACGCACACACTCACCGGGAACCGCTCATCTCCATAGCAACAGAAAATCCCTGGTGGCTTCATCACTCCTTGAACTTCATCTTCTTTAACACTGATTTGTGTTGATCTCGGCCTCAAACGACCATTTGTAAAAGCGTGTTCACTTAAATACATGTTGTAGAACATCACACACTGTTTTGGGCACGTTGTACAGAACATTACATTGGAATACATACGCAGGCTGGAGTGAATAAGGAAAGTATGCAGGGATACAACCTGAGGCTGGAAGGAATAATTAAGAAGCCCCCCCAACACACACATCCTGAACTGTAGCACTAATGAGTAAGATCTAAGGGAAGATTTAATGTAAGCAAAGATCTCTCACTAACCAGCAGGTGACAACAGGGTTGAAGAGTTCTGGTGCAGTAATATTTTGGAAAGTATGTATATATAACTTGAAACGACACAATGTGAAAATATTACCTCAAAAACTAAAAGTGTGAAGTTGAAAACATTAATGATCGGTTAGAAAGACACGTGTTTATATGATCACAATGCATGACGCTAACATAGCTCTACAAACCTTGTCTTTATCACCATCGTCTCTGATTTACTTTCTACATGGCAAAGCTCCAAGGCATACGGCCAGCAGAAGTGGCATCAGGACAGGGCTTTGACTTGGTCTTTGTTCTTGAAAGGCCCAACTAAAGCGTGGAGGTCAACCCTGTTAAACACACAAAAGGTGCACAAAGTTATATACACGAGTACCGTGCAGCCTCGGTGGTAACAGAGCGTATTGCATGTGGTTTTCTGCAGGTGGTAACATCACCCTGTTCCTGTCCTGTCCCCTGCAGCAGGAGACTAAACTTTCCACTGTTACTAAACTGGGGTTTACTAAATACAAAGTTCAAGTGCAGGCACTTCTGAACCAACTGGTAGTACCTGCTCCAAAATCTAATTTAGCAAGTTTTCCTAAATCTAAGAGCAGCGACTAGGTTAGGCTGACTGCTTGGAGTTCAGTGTCTTGCCCAAGGACACTCCGACACATGACTAGGGAAGCCAAGAATCGAACCACCGATCGGTGGGCGATAGCTCTACCTCTGAGCCACTGCCGCCCCAACTTGTCATGATTTGACTACATAACCTGACCATGGAAACCGCTCACCATGGAACATCAAACAGACCGACAAGGACAGAGACATGAGGGGAGGCTTAAATGCAACTAAACAGGAAATTAAACACAGGTTTAACTACTAATAACAAGGGAGGAGCACAGAGGGAGAATGTGACCTCACAAGACTGACAGAAAACCTGGAACCCTCAGGGCTCTGAGGGCCAGATTGTAACAAATCTGATGAAATTTTGAGTGTTTCCTAATAATATTACAGAGAGGAGACATGTATAGACTGAAAAATTAGAAAAAAAAATCTGCCTATTAACGTGTGGCATCACCTAATTCCTAGTATTCTCTATAAATTAGAAATTACATTGATTGAAAGATTAAGGTCGTAGCGAATACTTGTTAAGTCCCAATGGTTCTTTTTGAGAGCTCCGTTTAAAGGTATTTCACTTCATTCCTTGATTTAGACATTTGATGTCGTCCAGTTTTCTGTGCTGCCTGTGAGTGCGTAGGCAACTTCTCCCTCCATGAGCACATGTACACGGGTTTGTCTGCAGACATGAAGTTGGCTTTCGCCTCTATCTGCAATTGATCTTTAAGTTGAATTGATCCTTTTCTGACTCAAGAGGCTCTTTCTAAATTTATTCTACTTATTAGAAAATCACATTTACAGCATTGGGCAGTAATGTTCTCAGTGCTTAGCCTTTTTTTTTTTGCTGTCCTCTGTGGAAGGGCTGTTCCTGAGCGTGATAACTTAATGGCTCTATCGCTAGGAAGGAGGAAAAAAACTCTTTGTTGCTAAGAAGGAGAAAGAGAGCATGTAAAAAAAGAACAGAGGGAATGAGAAATCACCCTTCAGCTAGAGGGAACTCTCTCACTGGTCACGTGTTTTCTTCTGAGTTCTCGGGGCTGGTGAGGCTGTTATGCAAGAAACAGAATGCTGATGGCAGAAGCACTTAGGAAGCCCCATTAGCAGACGAGGGAACCGTCCGACTTTCCCCATAAGCCACTGCCCCTAGTTCTGTGACTCTGTGTATATGCTTGGAGCGTGCGAGCCATTGCATAACATCACAGTTCCCACGGTCTGTTCCTTTCTCTAAGCTAGAAGGTGATGGTGTGTCCCCACCATCCTCACTGCCGCAGGTAAGTCAGCCTCAGCTCGCCTGCGGCCTGGTTCCTCGCAGGTTCGCTTAGCCTAATTTAAAAAAAAAACAAAAACAACAACACACATTTAGATGCATCGTTATTTCAACAGACGAAACCTAGAAGTGCAGCTGTTCAGTCACAGCAGCTGAGGGAAGAAAAGTACACCTTTCTGGCAGCACTGGCCCTCATCTGTCTGCTCAGTTTAATCCAGCTGCACACTTGAAAGACCTGAGAGCAACGCGTTTTGCGGAGGTGATGGTAGCATGCCCCTTGTCTGGAGGTGATGGTGATGCTGATGAGAGGCGAGCGAGAGCTAAAACATGAGGGATGAGAAGATGATCTGGGGAAGAAAACCAACCGAAACAAATGTCACGGGTGAGTGTTTTCAGAACGTGGGAGTGTGGGTGTATAAATAGCTCTCGGCGCTGTGAGCTACGGAGCCGGCGCTGCACGCAGGAAACGCTAACTCGCACAGACACTCACATGTCCAGACACACACATAGGCCTGCTTTCACGCAGGCGCTCCGTCTCCCGACGCCCCCTCCCCCCAACCCCCCTTCACTCCCCTCACGTGTTAACAGTATGGAAGCCCTTAGCAGGGAAGCTGTGTATGCATATGCATGACGCCAATGAGCTGCTTTTACTTGCTGACAGTACATGTATGTAAGCTTTAAAATAAACTTTAACCTGAATTGTTTTTGGGCTGGTATTGTTTTTATTATCTTGATATTGGGCCTTTGCATCAGGATTATTTTGTTGCTTGCAAAAGTAGATATAAAGTAACCGCACAGCACCTCCTGCAGTGCTTCTTAGGGAGGCATTCAGCAGAAAAACCCACGTTTCAAAACAAAAGACTCTTTCTCTGCTGCAGTGAAATGCTGGTTTTCACACAATATGGTGAGTCTCTAGCTCGAACAGCAGGGATTTTCTCATTAAACACGGCTTCAGTATGAGCCAATTACTCTTCTAACACTGAATAAACTGCACAGGCAGAGAATGGGTGGGGTTTAACATGGCTTACGCATCTACCCCCCCCAACCACCACCAAACACACACACTCAGAAAAAAAAAAGTAAATCACCAAAAATTCCAGTTCCCAAGAAGAGTAGAGGGAGAAGCAGAAAACTGGATTTATTATGAAAAAGACAGACAGACAGAGAAAAGGGAGGGAGAGAAAGAGATAAAAAAGCATGAGTCAGCAGTCTGCCACTAAGACAGAGCTGGAAGAAGGGCTCACGGGATTTAGCTACTGGAGCCCTGACAAAAGAATTTCTGGGCTCACTTTTCTGTGTGTGTGTGTGTGATTTCCTTCACTCCCTCCCAGTTCTGTGGAATTTGTCTAAAACCACATCAGCACACTGGCTTCTGTCTCTGTTTTGAAAGACCTATGGCTCAACAGTTCTGCTCAGGGCATGATGTCAGTGCTTGAGCCCCAGTGAACTGGTTGTTGGGAAACACACAGATTTGCTGTCTTGAAAACATTTAGATGAGAAGAGCGATAGCGCTCCCTTGTCTAGTCTTGCACTAAGGTGTAACTAGCAAGACACAGAACTGAACTCGAAGTTATCCTGGTTTAGCATAAAGCCTGGAAACAGGGTGAAGGCCCAGCGTGAAGTACATCACACATTCACCCGGTTTTATTCCCCACTTGAAGGCTGGAGGCACAGGGATGACCTGAGCTTGGGGGGGGGGGGGTAAAAGTGTAAACAATATACAAGCAAGTAGACGATCTAAAGTTTTCCAAGGTTGCGTGTGAGCCTCTTAAAGCAGCTATTGTAAGAATGTGCATGTACCGCTTGCGTGGCCAGTTGTCAACTTGAATATAACATAAACTAGTGTTGTGCCTGTGTAGATGTTGTTTGCCTTTATCTATAGACTCTAGCTAAATGACACTGTGTGCTGAAGTTATGTGTGTGTCTGCATGTGTGGTGAGCTTGTGGGTCTGCAAGTCCACAGTAGTTCTGGTCAGTAAGGCGGTGAGTCACAGAGTAAAGGCTGGATGCCAAACAGATGATGGTAGTCATGACCTTGTATGTTTTCCAGTGCTACACGTCAGATGTCTGCAGTACTTCATATCACTTCACCGTGAACTGTTTAGTAGTTTCTTCGTGATCCGAGTCTTAATGATTCCTTTCCTTAACTATATGCATGTACGTGTTTTCTTTGTGTTTCAGAATCCCAGCTTATCGTTTGCATCCCATAAGAGCAGATGTTTTCCGTTCATTTGAACACACGTGTACGTCTGCTTTCACGCATCAGGGACATGATGCTTATCACCATCTATTAAGAGCTGCTAATGGCACTTCGAATGCCATGGGGTGTCCAGGTCAACGGTGACTCACAGGCTGACATTATACGGGGGCATAATGATCGGAGTCTTTCATGAATGTCCGTCGGTCTGAAGTGGTAGTATACTCCATGGTTTCTCATTTTTTCTGATTGTTCCTGAGCCACACAACAGAAATGTGGTCTATCTGTTTTCTTCCCTTACAATAAAAAAAGTTTTCTAGATGTTTACTAAGCCTTTTCATTTCACTTCTAAAGAAGCCAGCGTGGGACACAAGAGTTAGATATAAACTCTGGAGCTACACCTCTCACACACAGTAGTCAGTCTGAGCGGTTGCCACGTCAGGAGCAAGCGCACACAAGTCGCCATCTAGTGGACATAGTTCAATTTAAACTGGAAATAACTCCGTTTAGCCTCTAAATGGTATTTTTCACCTGGAATAATGCATTAGCAGCAGGCGTATACATTCATTTGGCAGATATATACCACTGCCCTCATATTGCTGAACTTTAAATGTGATGTCATATTATTCTTAAAGCAGCAGATGTTATGATTCAGTCAGTATTCTAGTGTCAATACAGTTTTGTGGTTATATAAGTTCCCTCTTCTGGGGCAGTCAGCTGCTCCAGCCTCTATATGCAGCTAAGGCTCAGACGATGCTGGATGAGAATACGTAAGCGAAGGCTTCGCTGGTTTAATCTTTATTGTTTAAGTTACCGCAGTGTCACAGCACAGTGGTTATTTGAATAAGCAGTAAGATTCCGTCTGGGTCCAGGTTATAAGCAGTGCCCTCACACACGAACCCTGGTTTTAAACCCATGCATTCTTACAAGTTCAGTTTGTACAACTGATTTTATTTTCAAGAATACACCTACTTTTGTTTAGTTTAGTTGGATTTCGATGATCTAAAAGCGGAGTTCTGTCCTTGACTTCACGGTTCAGAGAATCTTATGCATGAGGAAGGTCATTACCAAAACAGGAGACGATAAAAGCGTGTCTCCAGTAATAGCACTTCGTTAGGTATGTGTGTTCTCATACGTCTTGGGGTGGACTTGGTTTGTTTAAATGAGGCCCGAGAG
The DNA here is from genome assembly GCA_030770545.1 of Macropodus opercularis. Classification (NCBI taxonomy): domain Eukaryota; kingdom Metazoa; phylum Chordata; class Actinopteri; order Anabantiformes; family Osphronemidae; genus Macropodus; species Macropodus opercularis. The sequence continues at coordinate 15,159,858 of CM061089.1, forward strand.
GAGGGAGGAGAGTTGAGAAGCCATAAACAAAAAGGGAGACAAACCCTGCTGTGCCCGACAGCTGCTGAACTGGCCAGAAAGCGAGACAGATGCTAGAGCGTGGCTCTGATAATCCCTCTGTACTGTAGAATGCAATACATTTTATTCAGCTGCATTGTGAGCATTACATAGTCTGTGATAAAACACACTGCGACATTTGACGAACAAATAATCAGATTAGATATGTGCTGACAGAAAAGACTTATCGTGTTTTCATAAGAAACATGTTCGTATAAATAGCTGATTCTTAACTGCTTGACATCGATTTGCTTAAATTAAGTGTATTATTGTTCAGTGTAGGGAAACCTGGGGGTGGATGTAGAACAGTAAGTCATCGTTGCCCCGATGAATGTCTAACAGTAGGGGCTGGTCACCTTTCAGTGCTTCATGGATGTCTTCAGTGGTCTCAACTGGCCGGCCGTTTACCTTCAGGATGACATCACCTTCTCTAATGCCTCCACTGACACACACACACACACACACAGGAACATCCAGTCAGTCAGGGGCTTCTGTTGCATTGTGTAGAGCAGCAGAAACGCCTGATCCACAGCGTCAACGTACTTTTCTGCAGGAGTGTTAGGTATGACCTGCTGCACCAAAACTCCACTGCTGATGTCAGGGAAGCCTGGGTTGTGGCGTTGTAACTCTGCTACCAGTCTGAAATGAAAGAAACAATACTAATACTAGAAATAATAGCACTAATGTTGATACTATGGCATTGGTAATAATATACAGTGCAAAAAAAAATGAAAATGCTCAGTTTGAGTGCGTTTCAACTCACGCTTTGGTGATGGTGAGCATAGAGATGCCTAAAAGACGTCTCTTCACTTCCGACACCCCTGAAAGCAACGCATTAACGTTATTAAACTTTGACAGAGCTCAGCCTCAACCTCTGCAACAAGCACTTGTTCGCACCTGAATCCGACTGTGGCTCCTGTGTGAGTCTCTTTTGCAGTCTTGTCTTTTCTGTCAACAACAAGGAAACTGGGATTTATTGAGAAAGAAAGGATTAGTTTCTAATTGCTGTTTGCGTGTTGACCTCTGACCTTTGCTGTGTTTGGTCTGAGACTCTGTGAGGAAGCGGCTGATCCTGTCCGACGGTATGGCGAAGGCAATTCCCGCTGTCACTTTAAGAGTGTTGATGCCTATGACTTCGCCATCCTGTAAAAATAAAGAATTGATATTTTATTATTATTTATTTTTATTAAAGAATGTATATCTTATTTAGATTAATATAACTATGTACTTTTTTCTTATGCAGATATGGACATTTCAAACATTTACCCAACATTTTTACACACATGGAAAAAAATGTAAATTAGTAACTTTCCCTTATATTAAAATATAAGCAATATTAAATCTAGTGACATCATTTTGACATTTTTTTCTAACTAACTTAATATTAATATGTGTTTTTCACGGTTTAGCACTAAGGCACCACTCACCAAGTTCACAAGAGGTCCTCCAGAGTTGCCATACTTTAGTCAGTTAAGAGAAATGGGACAAAACGATAACATGACTGATTATGAAAGATGCAAACAACCAAAAAAAATGATACAACAAAATGAATATGTGTATCTGGCCTGAACAAAACAGTCTAAGCAGAGTGTATAACCAAATATGTGTGTGTGTGTGTGTGTGTGTGTGTGTCTTTGTACTTACATTGATAATAGCGTCAGTCTGGATGTAGCCCATGTCTGAGTCTTTGATGCCCAGCTCCTTGCCGTCTCTCTGCGCTGTGCTGACGATGCCAGTGGTGACTGTGTTCTGCAGTGCAAAGGGGCTGCCAATAGCAACCACAAACTCCCCTGGTCTCAGATCAGCTGAACGGCCCAGAGACAACACAGGAAGCTTCTTCTGCTCCCACAGACGCCAAAATAGCAAAGTTACAAAGCTCACAGCACACGTGAGGAAATACAGACTGTAGGTTTACAGAAAAACACATAAAAGGTGGATAAATCACTTTGGACGACAGGAAGAGAGAATGAAGGAAGGACTTAAAGCTTACAAAACTGTCTTAGTATTTGAGAGGTGTGTGTGAGAATACACACACCAGTGTTGTGTCTCTTAGTCACAGAGCTTGTGTTTATGAAAGCATTCCCACTAACCTAATGAATGTCTGGCAGAAATCTTGGCAGGAAACATGTCAGGATGTGGGGTCTTGTGCAACCGTGCAGAATGTTTTTGTGGATATGGAAGCATTTCAAGTCTGGAAAAAGGCAGTTGTCTGCAGATTGTATATGAACGTGCGCAGTCACCTGTGGATTTATTTTGATTGTGGCGATGTCTGCCTTCCTGTCCACGTCTCGCACCACAGCCCCGAACGCTTCGCCGTCGTGGAGCTGCACGCGCAGCTGGGGCCTCCCTGTCACCGCGGTGGCCGTGGTCACCACATGAGCATTGGTCACGATGACGCCAGAGTGGGTCACGATGAAGCCAGAGCCACTGGAGAGACGCATGTGGCGAGCGAACAAAGGATGTCTGGAGAAGTTTAGGACAGAAAAATTCATTCATTCATTTTCACCGCTTCTTCCCCGCCGGGGTCGCGGGCGTGCTGGAGCCTATCCCTGCTGGCTATGGGCGAGAGGCAGGGTACACCCTGGACAGATCGCCAGTCTGTCGCAGGGCCACACATAGACGCACAAGTCACAGTCATGCTCACACTCACACCTATGGGCAATTTAGCATATTTTCCAATTGACCTAACTGCATGTCTTTGGACTTTGGGAGGAAACTGGAGACCCCGGAGAAAACCCACGCAGACACGGGGAGAACATGCAAACTCCCCACAGAAAGGCCCCCGGGAATCAAACCCGGGACCTTCTCGCTGTGAGGCGACAGTGCTAGAAAAGCTTGCTCTGTCACTCTCTACTCACGCACCTCACAAACAGCTCGATGTGGACAACAGCAGGTGCTATTTTCTCCACTACGTCAGCGATGAAGTTGAACTTGACGCGAGGGCTGCTGGGATGAGCCAAAGAAGCACCTAAAGCAACGCAATTAAACCAGACAGTTAAAAACACAATAATCACAAAGCGTAACAAACAACGGCCTGCAACAGGTGGGAAGGGTTGAGATTCACAGACGAGGTATTATTATGAGACGCCTTGGCTATTTCTTGGGCGGAATTCATTTTTAGTCCTACCTGCGCCTGAAGGTGAGCACGCTCCTTTGTGCGCTTGGCTAACTGCGGCTCTCCCCACCTTCTGAGCTTTACGGCTGGCTGCTCTCATCTTACACGCGCTGCTGTACGTTTTCCCGTCGCTTCCACACACCCGGTGCTCCGTCTTGCACCGACAGACGCGCTTGGAGCCTCGCCGCGTACCCGCGGCCAGCAGCTTGCACTCCAGGCCATCCCCGCAGGGCAGGTCGGCTTTGCGGCCGCAGGGATCTCCCTCGCGAGATGAACACACCAGGCAGCAGTTACATCGGTCCGGGACATGTCCTCCGGGACAGCTGAGACTCGGACACGAGGTCGGCTCGCACGGGGAGGCGCACCGGTCAGAGCGCACGGCTCCGGTGAGGTCGTGCGTAAAGAAGATTACGATTGGAAATAACAGCAGTGTTGTTTTAGACATCCCCGCTAAGCTCGGATAGTTGAACTCATGAATTCATATTCAAATCAATTCAAAACATCCTGTGGTCTTAAAATTATTCCAAAACAGCATCCGATGGATCTAGCGCTGTTGCCAAAAAGTACCGACGTGAAGCTGTTTTTAAAAACTATGTTAAGATTAGATTCATAACCGAGTCATCAGTGTCTACATATTTTGACAAACTTGTCACTGAACACCCACTAGTCCTGCCACCGAGTGAACCTAGTGCCTAAATGTCGTACGGGAGCGACTCATGACCACCATCTAGCAGACAGAGACACACAACACGTAAGTCATAGCCTCTTGTCTCTCTCTAAGCAGACGCTCTAAACTGGTCTCAGATCAGACCAAATGGTTTTGAATGGGAAATGGAAAAAAAAAAAAGTTATTTTCATAATTTGTTAGAAATATTTCCATATAGTTAAAATTGATTATTCCAAATATTCAGTGAATTATACCGTCTTATCCTAATTTCAACAGTTTGTTTTTTAATCGGCACATTTTTAAACAAATTCCTTTTTTTAAAGCAAGGCCCCAGAGAAGATCTTTAGTTTGTCTGCCCTGTGTAATGAAATGCATCCTGGACATTTGTTGTAAGGTTGTGTCTTGGATCCAATTGGGTGAACACAGGATTTGACCCAGGATGTACCAGCTAGGCTCCAATTTAAAGTTTTAAGTGCTGTGTTTTAACAGTTTATGCAGGGATCCGTGTTCTTGTCTTCTATCCATGAAGACTCCTCAGGGCTGTCTTCACACACAAACCATTAGCAACTCATCCTCCTGGTGTAGTCTATAAAAAAATGTTTCAGTACAGGGTGTCATACAGTCATGTTCACAGCATCAATTTATGGTATAGTTACCATATGCAATTAGACAAATCAAGTAACAAGTACATCACATCAGCATCTGTTTCCATCTTGAAGCAGCTGTCATGTGTATTACCTTTAGTTGACCACCAGATGGTGCTGTATACAAAGCTCTGACAAGTAACGGAGGCCATGAGGACCACAAGGTGCCAAGTACTTAGGACCTCACTTTGCTTAGCCCCTAATGAGAATGCATACAGTGCTCAGTGAAACATGCTCATATTACTACATCGACATTACACATACACTGTTTACATGATATTTTACTATACAATAGTTACGGTACATGTTTGACGCGAGTATGGGTAATGAAAGAATGGGAAGTTGTTAAACAAAATGCAATTCAAATTTTAACCTTCAGGTCTGAGGACAGTTTGCCACATGAGCGCAGTGTAAATCAAGGTGTCGCTACTGTTCAGTGTTGACACTCTCTCCAAGTCCACCCACCCACTGCAACAGTTATTTCCTGTGCAGGTGTGCACTGTGCCACAGGAAGTTTCTGTACAAACAGGTATGAAGTAATGTTTGGTTCCGCATTCTTCTGTCGCGGCTGAGAGTTTCATTTTCACATGTGTGGAGAGATGTTTGTGTATGAGAACTGTGAGGAAGCGCCTGCTTGTCACCGCCGAGGGAGCGGCACCGACCTGACGCACGCATTCACTCACCTCATTAAGGATCGTTTCTCCCGTTTAGCCGGTGCACTCGCTCGTACGACGGCACATGGACATTCTTATACAGATGCACTCATTATAAACGACGCACACACACACAAACTTCGCTGTTGTTCCGTTTATTGTCATTTGTTTGTCTTACGTAGTCGGACGTCCACCATGCGCCGGGCAAAACTGAAGGGTCGTGCGGCGCTCCCTTTTGACGTCACGGCCTGCGTCACGCCGGCGCAATGGGTTTGGAGTCCGGCGAAACCAAGTTTATGTGTGGGGGATTTGTATCGTCTGGTCGGGAAATGTTACAATGTTAAATGTTATAGCCTGTGTTATTTATGTATACATGTTATTAGGAGGACATTATAAACAGGGGTGGTGAGTAGTGTCCCGTGGCCTGGGGAACTAAGGGTCTGAGGAAGTTGGGAGTCTTTGTATACTTACCTGTGGTTGGTTTCCTCCTATGAAGGGGTGGAGCCTGGGCTATAAGAAGGGTGGCCAGGCTTATACTGGTGGATTGACAGAGCAAGTTAGAGAGAGACAAAGTGTGCAATTGTGGTGCTACACATATGTATATTGGAGATATACATGAGCTTTTTGACAGGTTGTTTTCTTCATTTTGATATTTTGGCCGTTGTGTGGCGTACCTCCACCCTGGACCTGCATTTTGGCGCTGTAAATAAAATTACATCCTGCACCCAAGCCGTCATCCTTTAACGAACCTTAACACGTCTGAGGTGAGCTGGTAGAGCACACGTCTCACAGAACAATGCTGGAAACATTTAGCATGTAGGTGGACAGAGACAACTGCTCTACTGCCAGAAGATGAATCTGTTCAAAAATTCCTTTAGTACTAAAAAAACAAAAACATGTTTTGTCTTTAATACAGATACCAGCTCGTATGTACATATGAAGTCCATCTACAAACTACAGACTGCTCCAGTAATCCCTTAACAAAAATGAAGCATGAACTGATACCACCAGAGACAGTTTCGCCAACTGAAGTCTTGCTACCTACACTGTAAAAAGTAATCGAGAAATCTGAGCCACAATTGTTTGATTGGTCAATTAGCAATAGAATGAATTCTTTTTAGTTTTGAAGCATTAACTCACTTAGTAAAGAGACAGTGCCAGAGCTTTGCTGAACGTGCCTTTGGCAACATTGTTTGACCTGTAAATGTACGAGGATGGTGCCACCTGGTGCGTCGCATTCATGGACACCTTCATGATTGCAGGATGCAAAAAAAAAAAAATTTCCCATTTTATTTTTAATTTTAAATATACAACTTTTCTCATACAATCATATAGTTGGAATACAAATTTTAAGATGCATACATAAGAAAACACCAGAGCATTAAGCAAGTGTGAAATATTTTTGTTTCTTCTCTTCATGTATTGTATAATAAAGTGGAGGGATGAGACAGCCCTCTTCATGCCACACGGGTCCAGAGAATGCTGCCTGCCAGTGCTCAGATATGTCATAAATACATTCAGAGTTACTGAAATGTTTAGGAGAAACCGTGAACAGTAGGTTTGTTATTAGTTCTCCTCCACATTTTTATATTCAAGTTTTCAACAATATTCTGAACTTCCCTCCACAAGCAGTTTTTGGCAGTAGTGAGTTTGAAGACACTGGGTTTGTGTTTGTTCAAGAGATGTGGTTTTAAAATCCGAACAAAAAAGAGACATAGTGACACTTCGAGCATGGTGAGTGCACGTCGACATTTCAAGAGGCATTCCTACAAGGCAAAGCAAATATATTTGGACTGTGTCATTGACCAGGAGCAACACTGTAGAAGAGAAGTTTTCAGTCCTTCAGATTCTCAAACAGTGCTGCACCGCAGACCTGTGTAAGTGACTGTTCTTTGGCTGTTAGCCTCACTACGAGAACTTGCAAAAGGCAAGAGGTACTTTGGGTGGGTTAAAAAAAATCCTTTTCGGCTTCTAACAATAAACAGAGCCCACCTCTGCGGAAAAGCCGACTATTCAATCAAGTCACTATGGTAACTGCAAATAGCCTCAAGGTCTTTAAGAGACTGCGGCACACCAGCCTCTGCGGCCCCTCTGCTTCTCTGTGCTCTCTTCACAAACTGATGATGGTCCTGAACCTAATTTCTTTACAAACCATTTTCTTCATTGCCATCATTGTGTCTTCTCCTTCATTTCAAGACAATATGTCGGCAATTTCCAGTGAGATAATCTTCCCCCCCGTTTTATCGTTCACAAATTTAGGACAGGTTTCTGAACAAAAAGTGTTGCAGAAGTCCCTCCTCAGCTCCCATCCTCATTTCTGGCTACCAAGAGGAAAAAAATGGCCGCTTGCAGTGGAAGGTTTGTGTGAAGGCATTGCCTAGAGTTACTACACGTCCTTGGCCACCTGAACGGCTGCGTTCTACTACCACCCGGGGCATTTGCACCAGCTGGATGGGGCTCTTCCCGTCCTTCAAGGCCTGCGTCAGGTTCAAAACCTGTGGGCAAACAGGATTCAGTTGTGAAATAAGTAAAAAGCAGTGGGTCAACGTAAAAAGAAAACAACATCTTAATATATTGAATAGCACAGCAAAAAACACACGTTTATTTTGGAGAGCAACAAGGATTTAAAAACACTAATAATTCAGACATACAAAGGAAAAGTAGAAGTGAACAGTAGAATTGTAGAGAATGAAGTAATCACAATAAGGTGAGAAACTAGATTAGGTTAGAACAGGTGGTGATGTGGTTACAACGAAAACAGAGGACATGAAAGTGGGACATGTGAGAGGAAGCAAGACCAAGGCAGAATATAAAAAAGAGGACATGGAGGAGAAAGAGGGAAAGGCAAAGAAACACAAAAAGAAAAGTCACCTGTCCCCTCATAACCGACAACTGTCTCTCAAACATGGTTTTGTCAAAGCCTTTGTCCGTCTGAAAAGCAAGAAGAGGTCTCACGTTAGCAGGTGTCAGTCTTAATATACTGCGCTGCCAGACAGATGCTTGTATGTAATAATATCACTACATTTGATTTTAATCTTCAGAAACAGGGGGGGGGTCTGTACCATGAACATCTCATAGAGGTCCTCACAAAGGTCCTGGACAAAGTTCATGTCAGAGAGTCGAGACAGCACCAGGTCTCTGGTTTCCTGGGAGAAGGCCACCTTAGCCTGGGGGAGCCATGCCCAGTGGAATGGGTCTGAAGAGACGTAAGAGAGCGTAATTCATGTGCTGGATGACATTTTACAAGCTCTGCCTGTCACTAACCATCATTCTACTCTTATAAATGACTAGTACTGCATTAGTGTCTATTTTGTACTTTGTTGATATCTTTGTTTTTATCTTTTTCACTTTTGTATCTGTTTGTATAAAAAAGGGGGTATCAATCTTCTTGGCTGTATGGCTCTTCAAGCGGAAGAATACAGCTCTAAATGTTAGTGATACCCATTAACTGATAGTCGTCATTGGTCTGACTCGTTACAGCTCAAGTCAGCAAACAATTTCAGTTTTGTGTATTTAAAAAAACATTATTGTATTCATAAATTTACAAACAGAAAAAAAAGAATTTATACTAAATTTAAAAATTCTGTATAAAGTGTTGATATAAACAAAGAGCAGCTAAGGTGGGTCGTAAATAAGTAATTAATACGTAAGAATAAAAGACCAACGTACAGGCTCTCCATTCATCTGGGTGTTTGAAGGGGAAGGCCAAGCCGTTGTCAATTGCTGCAATCTTGATGCAGCAGTCTGGACTGCTCTCTGGCCACTCTGCATCCTACAGCGAGGAGGAGCAGTGAAGACACAACCATTAAATGACTGAATGATTCATCACCAGTGAGTAGGTCAGGAATTGATCACTGTCCAAAGAGCTGATTAATTGCATAGATCGATGACAGCCGCAGCTCATTCATCAATACATGGCAAATAACGATGATGACAAGTAGCCAGATAGTACAGTCTGCGTATTCTAAGCAGCAACACTGTCAAAGCACTCGTATTTCCCAGAACTGCAATATCTGAACTATTGTGCGTACAAGTGTATGCGTCTGAGCATCTTGTGTGTAACCCATACGAACTCTTGGACAATAACATTCCACCTGGGGGGGAATGATGTGGGAGTCTGAACACACCTTAAATGTGTGTGGGTTTCTGCTCACCTTTTGTTTGTCACCTTCAGCTCCTTGTCCTGGCTTCTCATACTTGATCAACCAGTTGTCATTTCCCCGATCTAAGGAGGAAGAAAAAAAGGAACAGGTATATGCTATGTTATGACGTATTTGACATTTAATTGCTAACACCAGGTCAATAATACAACTGGCCAAACAGTTTAGCAATATAACAAGGTTGGACTAATGAGCTCCAAAGAAACAACCTCACCTGTGTTTCTGATAACATAGTCCAACACCACCAGGCGCTCAAACTGTGACTGCAGCTGTTTCCTGATGTTCTCTGGCAGAGGTTCTGCTTCAAAGCGCCGCAGCCAGTAGTCCGCTTCACGGTAGCCCTCCACAAACAGCTGAAACGAGCCCACCTGAGAACGGACACAAAGCGTACATACGCGACTGTAGCGGTCAATGCTCCGAGCACTTGTGTGGTAGAGATGTGGTGTGCGCTGCGTGAATCCTTATCAGACTGTAGCATGAAGTCAACTTCCTGATGCTGCTTCCCGCATTCGTCAAAGATTGTTTCAAAATATCTAACACCTTCAAAGATATAGTTCCGCTAGAAAACCGGCTCATACGACGAATGCGCACACACATGCAATAACAGACTTGATATGCAACTGAATGAACTCATCCTCCAGGAAACACAAAGCATTATGATTCCTTTGACTGTGAACAACTGCTTCCTTTTCACAATAACAATAAGTATATGCAAACAACGGAAGAAGTTTCTGTTACAGTTTGTTGTTATTAATTTTTTGCAGTATATAGCGGTTGTGTTTAACACAAAAAGCAGCATAGCGTAATTTAAAAGAATAAACACTTGAACATGACAAATTGACTGTCTTGCCTTGGGAGGGAGGCCCACTCTGTGGAAACGTCGTCCCACCTTGGGGACTTTCTCTAAGGCGTACTTCTTCCCCCTGGATTTTGCTCTGTCGATGGCATTGTAGTGGAAGGTCTCACTAGCCAGATACACCACCTGATTAAAACAAAATCATGTTCATGAGTCACCTCAGCTGAAATCTACAATAAAAAATGTAAAAGAAATAAAATATAATCCCAAGAAAGACCCACCTTAGTTTTTGGCACCACTCCCAGGCCAAGCTTGGTATCAACCAGTGAAGCAGCAGCCTCTGACAGATAACCCTGGTTAGGTAACAAGCATCCACGGCCAAAACAACATGGACAGCAGAGCTGGTGACAGAGACGGATGGAAAAGATGGAGAAGATTTTTAAGACAATGTTCCTTCAGTCTATATCAGTTAAGTACATTTGATTGTCTTTATATCTCTATGCATATTTTCGCTACCATTAAAACCTGGACTGTAAATTTGTTGCACTAGTAGAGTAACTTACATAAAATGATATCTATTTAAAGAAATGAGCCAAAATAAAAAAAAAATTTGGCTACACTGTGCACCTTGTGAAAATATTTGGTCCATTTTGGGTTCAGGTGGCCGTAAGGTTCCTCTGACTTTGGTTTGAAAACGCCAATGATTTTCTGTTGAGGGAAAGAAGAATGATGAGGGAGAATAACAAACATAACCACATAAAACATCACAACGCTGACAAACAAACAAAATACAGTAGAGGTTTACGACGCAAAAGTGGAGTTAAGGAGCATAAATTATATGCAACTAGAAAAGCATTTCCATAAGAAAATGCACTGTGAATGCTTTATGCTGAATGGATTGCCAATAACTGCTAACTGTAGCTCGAGAGTTTAAAACGTTCTTAAAAGTAGTTTAAGTAAAATAGAAGTGGCTAGAATAGGGTTGTACAGGTCCAGAAGAAGTTAAAAGTCTTAAATTTCAAAATAAAGTATAATGAAAAAATATTAAGTAAGTATTAATAATTAAATAATTGAATAAAACACAGGTGAGTTGATCTACACAGTAAAAGTATAGATAACCCCTGAGATATGTTGATTGAATTTTGCAAGACTTTCCTGACATTGCTGAAGCTTTAAAAGCTTTGTTACAACAAGCAGAACATCCAGGTTCAATGTGCTGGTAACAAACATGAGTCTGAAGACAGTTGCCTCGGCCGGGGTTTGAACCGGGATCTCCCGCTTTGCAGTACAGCAGATTAACCGCTCGGCCATGTCAGTGGCTGAAATCGGCTTTGAACCCGTGGCCTCTGACTCTGGAGCTCACCGCACTATCCTCTAGGCCACTGGGCTGCTTCTAGTATCAGCTCGCGAAGGGTCTATAAGAGGCTGACAGCAGCAGCAGCTGCGGCTATGAAACGATAGAAACGAAGCCCGCTAAACGGTTCGTAGCTGCGAAACCGTAACAGTAATCACAACAACCATGACATCAAATGAAAGCCGAGACTGTAATCTACAACCTGTGTGAGTTTCATGTCGAAAGGCTGACAATTGTTGAATTTATATCGAGTTCAAAACGTTCAGATGTGTCTTTTCTGTCTCGCGAGCCAGGCGAATTAATGGCGGCCGCTGCCGCCGGTACGAGACAAATACGGCGAAATGTGCCGGTCTTTCGAGTTTGTCATGTGCCCAGTTAGCAAGTAGACAAGTGTGTCTACATCTGAGTGAAAGAATCTTTTAAAAAGAGCGAAAATTGCGGCCGTAGCGACACACTGTTTAAGGCATCAAAGCTCAAACAGCGTAACACAGAACTATTTCTATAAAACGTAAATGTTAAGCACATCAAACATTTACATCTAACACAAAATGCAACCAACATTGTAATTCAATTGTTAATCTGCAGCAGTCAGTATTTATAAGTTAGTATTAGTATAAATAGTTGTTCTCTCTGCAATGCTCAGGACAACCAGAAGATGGCGCTTTAGGTACAAGAACGGAGGTGACCGAACCTTCCCAAGCATTGTTATAACAAGCAGAACATAGATGCCTTGAGCGGGATTTGAACTGGGGTCTCTTGCGGGAGTGTGCAGTTGCCCTATACAGCTTCCCATTCATTTTCAATGGGGAAAAAAAAGTGAAAATAGCTTAATATTTCAAAAAGTATAAAAGATATCAAAAAGTTGTATAGACGCACTCGATTCCCGGAAAAGCTGCACATTTTAATATTTGAATGGTTCCTATAGCTCAAATAGTGCAAATAGAGTTAGATGCCAAAAAGCGTACGGAAGAACTATAATAATAACTAGAAAAAGCATTTCCATAAGAAAATGCACTGTGAATGCTGACATGCTGAATGAATTCCATTGAATTGGTTAAACTGCTGAAGCAGTTAAAACATAGCTGAAGTAGCTGAATTTGTTTGAATGTCTGTAGAAGTAGAAAGAGTTGAACAAATTGAACTTTGAATTCTAAAGTGTTGCTAAAAATGCTAGAGCAGTTAAGCTGAATGGAGCACAATTTGTTTGAACTTGTGAAGTTTGCAATGAGTGGAAGTTGAACCCATTGTTCCTGCAGCAGAGGGCAGTTGCTTGACCATTACACTACTCAGTAGCATACAAGATGCAAAGCTGGAGTAACATAGGAGATGAAAAAAGGCAGTTGAAGAAAGTTGAAATAGATTGATAAAAGTGCTAAAAGAGTAGTTCAAAAGCATTAAAAATCATACTTTTAAATAATGCCATGATGTTTGCAGAAGTTGAAGCAGTTGAAGAAAGTTGAAATAGAATGAATTCCATAGTATTGCTGAAACTGCTGAAGCAGTTAAAACATAGCTAAATGGAGCACAATTTGTTTGAATGTTTGTAGAAGCTGAAACAAATATATTGATAAAAGTGCAGATTAAAAGCATTAAAAGTGTGACTTGTAAATTTTGCCATGAGCAGGAATTGAACTCAAGATTCCTACAGCAGAGGACAATCACTTAACCACTACACTATTGAGCAGCACACAGGACAAATAGCTAGAGGACCATAGGAGAAGTAAAAAAAAGAAGTAGAAAGAGTTGAACAAATTTGAAATACATTGCTAAAATTGCTCCAGCTTTAGATTAAAATTGTCACAGATCTTATTTTTATAGCAAGCCCACAGTTGGATTTGAAGTCAAGATTACTAGAGCAGAGAGCAGTTGTTTAACCACTACACTAGTGACAAGTTAATATGAAACAGCTGAAGCAGATCTCATACAGATTGCAAGCAGTTTTAAAAGTACCATCAGGTGCAAGCTACTGATTGGTGGGCCAACAATTAGCACATTGCACAACATGCTAATTATCAAAGCCCCAACAGCTTGTTTTGGATGTCATTAGCTTGACATGCAGTGTGAAGGTCATTTCTTGTCACAGCAGTTTCAGTTAGGGTGTTGACAACTATTTCTATAAAACGTGAATGTTAAGCACATCAAACGTTTACATCTCACACAAAGTACAGCCAACATTGTAATTCAATTGTTAATTTGCAGCAGCAGTCACTATTTATAAGCTGAAGCTGTTTTTCTGGGAAGGAGGTGTGAATATTTAAATGTGACCACCCCCACTTTTGAAACTCCCATAATGCTTCTAGAAACATTGAAGAGTTACTGGTGTTGAAATCAACTGCTGAAACTGTTGACAGAGTGTTGCAGAAACCAGTAAAAGGTTCTGTACAATATATTGTGTACATGAGAGGCTTAAACAGGAAAAGCAGGATTTTAAAAGAATAAAGTTGTAATATATTGATAAAAGTGCAGTTTAAAAGCATTAAAAATGCACAAATACTTTGCTACTACATTAGTGACAAGTTAATATGAAACAGCTGAAGCAATTAAAACAAACAGCAGGAATTGTTTGGATGTTTGCAGAACTTTTTTAACATGCCCACAGCAGAAGTTAGAATGCTGTTTCAAAACTGAAGTTATGTATTTGAAACAAAGAGGAGAAAAGGTATCAAACAGACTGCAGGCAGATTTGAGAATATCATCAGGTGCAATCTCCTGATTGGTGGGCCAACAATTAGCACATTGCACAACATGCTAATCATCAAAGCCCAAACAGCTTGTTTTGGATGTCATTAGCTTGACATGCAGTGTGAAGGTCATTTCTTGTCACAGCAGTTTCAGTTAGGGTGTTGACAACTATTTCTATAAAACGTGAATGTTAAGCACATCAAACGTTTACATCTCACACAAAGTACAGCCAACATTGTAATTCAATTGTTAATTTGCAGCAGCAGTCATTATTTATAAGCTGAAGCTGTTTCTGTGGGAAAGTGGTGTGAATATTCAAATGTGACCACCCCCACTTTTGAAACTGCTATAATGCAATTGTTAGGAACAACCAGAAGATGGGGCTGTGTGTAAAATATCTTAGAGTGTTTGACTTGTAAAGTCAGTGTCAGACACTAAGTAGACTGTGGAAACTGTTTAGTGCCACATTGGCTTCAAGAAACGTCGAAGAGTTATTGGTGTTGAAATCAACTGCTGACAGAGTGTTGCAGAAACCAGTAAAAGGATCTGTACAATATATTGTGTACATGAGAGGCTCAAACAGAAAAAGCTGGATTTTAAAAGAATAAAGTTGAAATATATTGATAAAAGTGCAGTTTAAAAGCATTAAAAATGCAGAAATACTTTGCTACTACACTAATGACAAGTTAATATGAAACAGCTGAAGCAGTTAAAACATAGAAGAACAGGAATTGTTTGTTTGCAGAAGTTGAAGCAGTTGAAGAAAGTTGAAATAGATTGATAGAAGTGCAGTTTAAAAGCATTAAAAATGCACAAATACTTTGCTACTACATTAGTGACAAGTTAATATGAAACAGCTGAAGCAATTAAAACAAACAACAGGAATTGTTTAGATGTTTGCATAACTTTTATACATGCCCACAGCAGAAGTCAGAGTACTGTTTCAAAACTGAAGTTATGTATTTGAAACAAAGAGGAGAAAAGGTATCACACAGACTGCAGGCAGGTTTGAAATTACCATCAGGTGCAATCTCCTTATTAGTGGGCCAACAATTGGCACATTACACAAAATGCTAATCATCAAAGCCCAAACAGCTTGTTTTGGATGTTATTAGCTTGACATGCAGTGTGAAGGTCATTTCCTGTCACAGCAGTTTCAGTTAGGGTGTTGACAACTATTTCTATAAAACGTGAATGTTAAGCACATCAAACGTTTACATCTCACACAAAGTACAGCCAACATTGTAATTCAATTGTTAATTTGCAGCAGCAGTCACTATTTATAAGCTGAAGCTGTTTCTGTGGGAAAGTGGTGTGAATATTCAAATGTGACCACCCCCACTTTTAAAACTCCTATAAAGCAATTGTTAGAAATCATACTTTTAAACTAGAAAAAGCATTTCCATAAGAAAATGCACTGTGAATGCTGACATGCTGAATGAATTCCATTGGATTGCTAAAACTGCTGAAGCAATTAAAACATAGCTGAATGGAGCACAATTTGTTTGAATGTTTGTAGAAGCTGAAACAAATATATAGATAAAAGGTTAGTTTAAAAGCATTAAAAATGTGACTTGTAAATTCTGCCATGAGCGGGAATTGAACTCTAGATTCCCACAGCAGAGGAAAATCACTTAACCATCACACTATCGAGTAGCACACAGGTCAAATAGCTAGAGGACCATAGGAGAAGTAAAAAGTAAAAGTAAAAAGAAGTAAAACTGCTGAAGCAGTTAAAACATAGCTGAAGTAGCTGAATGTGTTTGAATGTCTGTAGAAGTAGAAAGAGTTGAACAAATTGAACTTTGAATTCTAAAGTATTGCTAAAAATGCAAGAGCAGTTAAGCTGAATGGAGCACAATTTGTTTGAATTTCTGAAGTTTGCCGGGAGTAGGATGTGAACCCAAGTTTCCTGCAGCAGAGGGCAGTTGCTTAACCATTACACTACTGAGTAGCATACAAGATGCAAAGCTGGAGGAACATAGGAGATGAAAAAAGGCAGTTGAAGAAAGTTGAAATACATTGATAAAAGTGCTAAAAGTTTAGTTCAAAAGCATTAAAAATCATACTTTTAAATAATGCCATGATGTTTGCAGAAGTTGAAGCAGTTGAAGAAAGTTGAAATAGAATGAATTCCATAGTATTGCTAAAACTGCTGAAGCAGTTCAAACATAGCTGAAGTAGCTGAACAGAAGTTGAAGAAGCTGCAAGAACAAAGTAGAAGTAGTTGTACACTCTATATTGGATTTGAAGCACAGCCCCTGACAGTGAAGGCCTGCAGCCTAAGCACACAGCTAAAAGTAGTAAAGGCTAAGTATTGGGAGTATGTAGGTTGCTAAAACAGTTGAGAGCATGCTTTGATGCAATTTGTACAACACATGGCCAAGGTGGATTTGAACCAGTGATCCCCAGAGCAAAGTGCTGCTCCCTAACCACTGAGCTACTGCACCACACAGTGAAGATGGAGGTGCAGAACGTTGACATTTCAGAAATAGTCAGGAGCTGCATAACTAAGAAAGTTGAAATGGAATGAATTCCATAGTATTGCTGAAACTGCTGAAGCAGTTAAAACATAGCTGAAGTAGCTGAACAGGAGTTGAAGAAGCTGCAAGAACAAAGTTGAAGTGAGGAGAGAGGTGCAGGACGTTGACATTTTAGAAATAGTCAGGAGCTGCATAATTACTGCAGATTGCAAGCAGGTTTGACAACACCATCAGGTGATATCTACTGATTGATGGGCCAACAATTAGCACATACTACAACATGCTAACCATCAAAGCCCAAACAGCTTGCTTTGGATGTATGTAGTTTGCCATGCAGTGTGAAGGTCATTTCTTGTCACAGCAGTTTCAGTTAGGGTGTTGACAACTATTTCTATAAAACGTGAATGTTAAGCACATCAAACGTTTACATCTAACACAAAGTACAGCCAACATTGTAATTCAATTGTTAATTTGCAGCAGCAGTCAGTATTTATAAGTTGAAGCTGTTTCTGTGGGAAAGAGGAGTGAATATTCAAATGTGACCACCCCCACTTTTAAAACTCCCATAATGCAATTTTTAGGAACAACCAGAAGATGGGGCTGTGTGTAAAATAACTTAGAGTGTGTGACTCATAAAGTCAGTGTCAGACACTGTGGAAACTGTTTAGTGCCACATTGGCTTCCAGAAACGTTGAAGAGTTATTGGTGTTGAAATCAACTGCTGAAACTGTTGACAGAGTGTTACAGAAACCAGTAAAAGGGTCTGTACAATATATTGTGTACATGAGAGGCTTAAACAGGAAAAGCTGGATTTTAAAAGAATAAAGTTGAAATATATTGATAAAAGTGCAGTTTAAAAGCATTAAAAATGCAGAAATACTTTGCTACTACACTAATGACAAGTTAATATGAAACAGCTGAAGCAGTTAAAACATAGAAGAACAGGAATTGTTTGTTTGCAGAAGTTGAAGCAGTTGAAGAAAGTTGAAATAGATTGATAGAAGTGCAGTTTAAAAGCATTAAAAATGCACAAATACTCTGCTACTACATTAGTGACAAGTTAATATGAAACAGCTGAAGCAATTAAAACAAACAACAGGAATTGTTTGGATGTTTGCAGAACTTTTATAGCATGCCCACAGCACAAGTTAAAATACTGCTTCTAAACTAAAGTTATCTGTTTGAAAAAAAGAGGAGAAATGGTATCAAACAGACTGCAAGCAGGTTTGAAAATATCATCAGGTGCAATCTACTGATTGGTGGGCCAACAATTAGCACATTACACAACATGCTAATCATCAAAGCCCAAACAGCTTGTTTTGGATGTCATTAGCTTGACATGCAGTGTGAAGGTCATTTCTTGTCACAGCAGTTTCAGTTAGGGTGTTGACAACTATTTCTATAAAACGTGAATGTTAAGCACATCAAACGTTTACATCTCACACAAAGTACAGCCAACATTGTAATTCAGTTGTTAATTTGCAGCAGCAGTCACTATTTATAAGCTGAAGCTGTTTCTGTGGGAAAGTGGTGTGAATATTCAAATGTGACCACCCCCACTTTTAAAACTCCTATAATGCAATTGTTAGAAATCATACTTTTAAATAATGCCATGTGAAGTTTAAGCAGTTGAAGAAAGTAAAAATAGATTGATAAAAGTGGTAAAAAGTTTGGCAGCTCCAGAACTGGTTTAATAGATGAGTTGCTTGCAAAGGCTTAGATGCCCTCAGTGGGGTTTGAACCGCAGTCTCCTGTGGGAGAGTCCAATTGGTCTATAGCAGTTTCCATTCATTTTCAATGGGGAAAAAAAGTTGAAAATAGCTTAATATTTCAAAAACTATAAAATATATCAAAAAGTTGTATAGAAGCAGTCGATTCCTAGAATAGCTGCACATTTTGATATTTGAATGGTTCCTATAGCTCAAATAGTTCAAGTAGAGTTAGATGCCAAAAAACGGATGGAATAATAAATATAACTAGAAAAAGCATTTCCATAAGAAAATGCACTGTGAATGCTGACATGCCGAATGAATTCCATTGAATTGGTTAAACTGCTGAAGCAGTTAAAACATAGCTGAAGTAGCTGAATTTGTTTGAATTTCTGTAGAAGTAGAAAGAGTTGAACAACTTGAACTTTGAATTGTAAAATATTGCTAAAAATGCTAGAGCAGTTAAGCTGAATGGAGCACAATTTGTTTGAACTTGTGAAGTTTGCCACTAGTGGGATTCGAACCCTAGTCTCCTGGAGCAAAGGGCAGTTATTTAACCATTACACTACTAAGCTGCACACAAGACTCAAAGCTGGAGGAACATAGGAGATGAAAAAACTCGCTTGAAGAAGCAGCTGAAGAAAGTTGAAATATACTGAAGTTGTAAAAGTTTAGTTCAAATGCATTATTATTACAAGAGTAGTTTAATTGTAGAGTTAAAATGTCAAACATCTTACTTGTACATCATGCCCAGAGCGGGATTTGAACTCGGGGTTCCCACAGTAAGGAGCATTTGTTTAAGCAGTACAGTACTGATAGGAACATGTGTAGAGCAGTTCGAGGACTGGTTTAATAGATGAGTTGCTTGCAAAGGCTTAAATGCCCTCAGTGGGATTTGAACCGCAGTCTTCTGTGAGAGAATCTAATTGCTCTATACCAGCTTTCCATTCATTTTCAATGGGGAAAAATTTTTGAAATTAGCTTAATATTTCAAAAAGTATAAAAGATATCAATGAGCAAAATGGAAGCACTCGAGTCCCGAAAAAGCTGAATATTTTGATAGTTGAACGGTTCCTATAGCTCAAACGGTGCGGCCGGAGTTAGATGCCGTTAAGTGTACGGAAGAACTATAATAATAACTAGAAAAAGCATTTCCATAAGAAAATGCACTGTGAATGCTGACATGCCGAATGAATTCCATTGAATTGGTTAAACTGCTGAAGCAGTTAAAACATAGCTGAAGTAGCTGAATTTGTTTGAATTTCTGTAGAAGTAGAAAGAGTTGAACAACTTGAACTTTGAATTGTAAAATATTGCTAAAAATGCTAGAGCAGTTAAGCTGAATGGAGCACAATTTGTTTGAACTTGTGAAGTTTGCCACTAGTGGGATTCGAACCCTAGTCTCCTGGAGCAAAGGGCAGTTATTTAACCATTACACTACTAAGCTGCACACAAGACTCAAAGCTGGAGGAACATAGGAGATGAAAAAACTCGCTTGAAGAAGCAGCTGAAGAAAGTTGAAATATACTGAAGTTGTAAAAGTTTAGTTCAAATGCATTATTATTACAAGAGTAGTTTAATTGTAGAGTTAAAATGTCAAACATCTTACTTGTACATCATGCCCAGAGCGGGATTTGAACTCGGGGTTCCCACAGTAAGGAGCATTTGTTTAAGCAGTACAGTACTGATAGGAACATGTGTAGAGCAGTTCGAGGACTGGTTTAATAGATGAGTTGCTTGCAAAGGCTTAAATGCCCTCAGTGGGATTTGAACCGCAGTCTTCTGTGAGAGAATCTAATTGCTCTATACCAGCTTTCCATTCATTTTCAATGGGGAAAAATTTTTGAAATTAGCTTAATATTTCAAAAAGTATAAAAGATATCAATGAGCAAAATGGAAGCACTCGAGTCCCGAAAAAGCTGAATATTTTGATAGTTGAACGGTTCCTATAGCTCAAACGGTGCGGCCGGAGTTAGATGCCGTTAAGTGTACGGAAGAACTATAATAATAACTAGAAAAAGCATTTCCATAAGAAAATGCACTGTGAATGCTGACATGCCGAATGAATTCCATTGAATTGGTTAAACTGCTGAAGCAGTAAAAACATAGCTGAAGTAGCTGAATTTGTTTGAATGTCTGTAGAAGTAGAAAGAGTTGAACAAATTTGAATTCTAAAGTATTACTAAAATAGCTAGAGCAGTTAAGCTGTATGGAGCACAACTTGTTTGAACTTGATATGTTCGCAATGAGTGGGATTTGAACCCAAGTTTCCTGTAGCAGAGGGCAGTTGCTTAACCGTTACACTACCCAGTAGCATACAAGATGCAAAGCTGGAGGAACATAGGAGATGAAAAAAGGCAGTAGTGACAAGTTAATATGAAACAGCTGAAGCAATTAAAACAAACAACATGAATTGTTTGGATGTTTGCAGAAGTTGAAGCAGCTAAAGAAAGTTGAAATAGATTGATAAAAGTGCTAAAAGTTTAGTTCAAAAGCATTAAAAATCATACTTTTAAATAATGCCATGATGTTTGCAGAAGTTGAAGCAGTTGAAGAAAGTTGAAATAGAATGAATTCCATAGTATTGCTGAAACTGCTGAAGCAGTTAAAACATAGCTGAATGGAGCACAATTTGTTTGAATGTTTGTGGAAGCTGAAACAAATATATTGATAAAATTGCAGTTTAAAAGCATTAAAAATGTGACTTGTAAATTCTGCCATGAGCAGGAATTGAACTCAAGATTCCTACAGCAGAGGACAATCACTTAACCACTACACTATTGAGCAGCACACAGGACAAATAGCTAGAGGACCATAGAAGAAGTAATAAGTAGAAGTAGAAAGAGTTGAACAAGTTTGAAATACATTGCTAAAATTGCTTCAGCTGTAGATTAAAATTGTCACAGATGTTACTTTTATAGCATGCCCACAGTTGGATTTGAAGTCAAGATTACTAGAGCAGAGAGCAGTTGCTTAACCACTACACTAGTGACAAGTTAATATGAAACAGCTGAAGCAGGTCTCATACAGATTGCAAGCAGTTTTGAAAGTACCATCAGGTGCAATCTACTGATTGGTGGGCCAACAATTAGCACAGAACAGAATGTGCTAACCATCAAAGCCCAAACAGCTTGTTTTGGATGTCATTAGCTTGCCATGCAGTGTGAAGGTCATTTCCTGTCACAGCAGTTTCACTTAGGGTGTTGACAACTATTTATATAAAACGTGAATGTTAAGCACATCAAACGTTTACATCTAACACAAAGTACAGTCAACATTGTAATTCAATTGTTAATTTGCAGCAGTAGTCACTATTTATAAGCTGAAGCTGTTTTTCTGGGAAGGAGGTGTGAACATTCAAATGTGACCACCCCCACTTTTGAAACTGCTATAATGCAATTGTTAGGAACAACCAGAAGATGGGGCTGTGTGTAAAATATCTTAGAGTGTTTGACTTGTAAAGTCAGTGTCAGACACTAAGTAGACTGTGGAAACTGTTTAGTGCCACATTGGCTTCAAGAAACGTCGAAGAGTTATTGGTGTTGAAATCAACTGCTGAAACTGTTGACAGAGTGTTGCAGAATCCAGTAAAAGGTTCTGTACAATATATTGTGTACATGAGAGGCTTAAACAGGAAAAGCTGGATTTTAAAAGAATAAAGTTGAAATATATTGATAAAAGTGCAGTTTAAAAGCATTAAAAATGCAGAAATACTTTGCTGCTACACTAATGACAAGTTAATATGAAACAGCAGAAGCAGTTATAACATAGAAGAACAGGAATTGTTTGTTTGCAGAAGTTGAAGCAGTTGAAGAAAGTTGAAATAGATTGATAGAAGTGCAGTTTAAAAGCATTAAAAATGCACAAATACTTTGCTACTACATTAGTGACAAGTTAATATGAAACAGCTGAAGCAATTAAAACAAACAGCAGGAATTGTTTGGATGTTTGCAGAACTTCTATAACATGCCCACAGCAGAAGTTAGAGTACTGCTTCAAAACTAAAGTTATGTGTTTGAAAACAAGAGAAGAAATAGTATCAAACAGACTGCAGGCAGGTTTGACAATACCATCAGATGCAATCTACTGATTGGTGGGCCAACAATTAGCACATTACACAACATGCTAATCATCAAAGCCCAAACAGCTTGTTATGGATGTCATTAGCTTGCCATGCAGTGTGAAGGTCATTTCTTGTCACAGCAGTTTCAGTTAGGGTGTTGACAACTATTTCTATAAAACGTGAATGTTAAGCACATCAAACGTTTACATCTCACACAAAGTACAGCCAACATTGTAATTCAATTGTTAATTTGCAGCAGCAGTCACTATTTATAAGCTGAAGCTGTTTCTGTGGGAAAGTGGTGTGAATATTCAAATGTGACCACCCCCACTTTTAAAACTCCTATAATGCAATTGTTAGAAATCATACTTTTAAATAATGCCATGTGAAGTTTAAGCAGTTGAAGAAAGTAAAAATAGATTGATAAAAGTGGTAAAAAGTTTGGCAGCTCCAGGACTGGTTTAATAGATGAGTTGCTTGCAAAGGCTTAGATGCCCTCAGTGGGGTTTGAACCGCAGTCTCCTGTGGGAGAGTCCAATTGGTCTATAGCAGTTTCCATTCATTTTCAATGGGGAAAAAAAGTTGAAAATAGCTTAATATTTCAAAAAGTATAAATTGTATCAATAAGCAAAATGGAAGCACTCGATTCCCGAAAAAGCTGAACATTTTAATATTAGAACGGTTCCTATAGCTCAAACGGTGCGGCCGGAGTTAGATGCCGAAAAGCGTACGGAATAACTATAATAATAATAAAGATTAGAAAAACAATACTGTGAATGCTTTCAGCATTCACAGTGATAATAATAATAAAGATTTGAAAAACAATACTGTGAATGCCTTCAGCATTCACAGTGATAATAATAATAAAGATTTGAAAAACAATACTGTGAATGCCTTCAGCATTCACAGTGATAATAATAAAGATTAGGAAAACAATACTGTGAATGCTTTAAAGCATTCACAGTGATAATAAAAAAGATTAGGAAAACAATACTGTGAATGCTTTAAAGCATTCACAGTGATAATAAAAAAGATTAGGAAAACAATACTGTGAATGCTTTAAAGCATTCACAGTGATAAATGTGAAGTGACAAATGACTAACAAGCCACGGTCAATAATCCTTCCCTGTAGTGCATATTAAGGTTGTTAATGTCAAACTAATCGTGTACACAGGCTGTTATCATTTTCAGCATCAGTGATTTCATTATTCAGCAAGTCTCCTCTGTAGGTTTGCCTTCCTGTGTAGAACATCTCATTTCCTTTTCTGTTCTTTTTGCTGCTCAACTCTTCACAAGAGTAACACAGATCCATTTTTAGATTGCTTGTGGTGACTTCAAAAATAAAGAAGCTAGTTTTCATCGCGACCAGAATGGGGACAGTACAAATAATGAATGCATTGAATTGAACACACAAAAGTTGTTTACAATTACTTTGAATGCCCCCTGTCCCCTGCTCACCCCTTTGGAGTCTTTGACAAAGTAGCTCCCACTGGAACCCTGGGATATCCTCTCTGGAAAGACACCATTCTCGATAGCTTGTTCTGCCTTTTGGATAATATCTGCAAACTCTAAGTCTTCAGGGAAATGGTTAAAGTCGCCGCTGTTGGTACCTAGTGGGAAGATGAAATGAGCTTAAATTTCATATTCATACTGAACTGTGCAACAGAAAAATAGCACAAAAAAAATTTCAAAACAAGGAATAATAATGCACCATGAACTCCAAAGCACCATTAGCTCAATCAACCTTTGATAATGCTGTAGATGGGCTTCACTGCCCAACAATTGTAACTTCAGTCACAACTGAAACAAGTGCACTGTGAAATCAATGGTAGAACATATGATTAAAATCATTTACTAAATGGAAAGATGAGGTAGTGCGCACCATTTGAGGTTTCATCCATCAGCAATCATATATAGAAATGATCTTTATATGAATAATGAATGAGGAGCTGTAAAAACTTAAATGTATTATTAGCTTAAGTGATGTGAACCAAAAGAACATCTTTGCACAAGAGAAAGAGATAATGTTTTCTTCTATAAAAAGGTCTTTAAAAAATGAAATCAGGCAATAAAAAGCTGGTGGTCCAGAAACCAAATGTAATTAACTGCAAACACATCAGTGGGTCAGTCTTTTCCCCATGTACTCTCTCCTCAATGAGCCATTCTACTGCACACAAACCGTATGTGAGAGGCAACTGGTGCGATTCGTCCGTTCTGATTCTCCTGTTCTGGCTACAGGAGGCTGGAAGTGGTGTAAAACAGGTAGCCAAAGGCAAACTTTTCCAGGCAATGGAATAATCATTTCACCAACTTCGTGAGACCAACCCAGCTGGCCAGTGGGGTTAAGTCACCCCACATACAAGATGTCTCTTGTATGTGGGGTGTTAATTACTCCTTCGATGAACACCCATTTATATGACATGACACGTTCTACCTCCTCCTCCTCTTCACACAGGGCAGAACAGTCAGCTGACAGTCAGGCTCCATATTCTCAGTCACACTAGGATGCAGAATGAGATGAAAGGACAGGCACGGGGAGAAGCGGAGGAAGAACCGACAATGAGACGAGGGGACAGTTAATGTGCCATTTGTCACAAAGACACCAGGGAAAACAAAGACAGCCTTGAAGCTAATTCACTTGAATAAGGCTGGAGAGAGAAGCAAATTAAAGAGGAGAGAAGGAGAATGCAAATATTACCTTAAGGATCTGGATTATTTAACAACTGTCAGTCACGTGGTTGACTTAGAACTAACCACCTACCAATAAATGCCCTAATGTAGGGGTGTTCAGATGTACCTATAGGCCAGAGTCTTTGTTCCCCAAGTAAAACAGACACAATAACAAAACATAGTTTGCACAGAATGTTCACTGAAACATACTGATGATTTAATCTATGTTGGATTTGTGTGTATGTTATCTGGCACTAGCTGGGCCTAAAGAATCCCAAACATTTTATTTAAATAGCACATTAAGTGGGAGCCTAAAAGCAGTGAAACTTCAACTGGGTACGCTTGAACAAGGCTGGACTATCAGACCTCCAGATGAACTCCATTAAGTAGAGGAGA
This sequence comes from Macropodus opercularis, assembly GCA_030770545.1. NCBI lineage: Eukaryota > Metazoa > Chordata > Actinopteri > Anabantiformes > Osphronemidae > Macropodus > Macropodus opercularis. The sequence continues at coordinate 15,185,307 of CM061089.1, forward strand.
TGCTGCCACACACCTCAGCTTGTGTGTGACTGTGAAGTAAAGTTTGCAGGTTTTAACTGCTCATATACCACTATATCACAAAGAGCATGACGTTTTGTTTCAGTCTTGTGATGAAACCTACGCAGAAAAAGGTCCGTCATTACTTCCGCACAGAAATAACGAGGTGCCACCGCAGGCCTGGTGATAGATGGCGTCTCGGATTTACAGCATCGTTTCTTTGTGTAAAACACAGTTGACACAATATTTTATCTTCATCTGCTACTTTGCAACAATAGATCCAGTGTTTACTCAGCTGCCAAATGAGGGACGGATCCTTGTGCTGGATTTAGTTGTTGCTGAAAATCTATGACAATGTCGCTGCGTTTTCTGACTCCCTCTCTCTCTCTTTCCATTATTCACACTGTGAAAAGCCAGAGTGAAAGTAAATACACACCCAAACTCTCACTCGTGCGCTGTACTCAAATACAGAGTGTATGTTACTGTGCACAGAGGCCTTGTGCATATTTAATGCATGTGTCCCTCTCACCATCTTGGTCAGTTAACAGGCCGACCAGAGCTCTTTCACAGCGTGAGTGCAGTTCACTCAGGGCTCTGGAAACCTGCCGACCTGCCTCACACAACACTGCAACCCAAAAAGCGTGACGACAATGGAACAACTTTAAATTCAAGCCTATATCCTTCATCGAACCAAACGCGCCGACAATGCTTGTCTTGTTTAGACAATTACATGCTTAAAGGTGTTGTGCATTTTCATAATGTATATGTGTCAATCAAGGTACTAACCGTTAGAGCAAACCAACTGACTTCTGCTCAGATGAATGAATGCATTTTGCATTTTACTACTGACCTGGCGATATGTAAACATTTTACAATCAGACAGTGATACAGTGCACGGTCTGCAGGAATTTGCAGGCGTAATTTGTAAAATATAACAAAACACAGACAAAACTTTAGTCTTGAACCCTGATATTCAAAAAAAGACCACAGGAAATTTGACACCAACACTTGAGATTTCAGCTTGTCTACCTCCGGCCTAGATTTCTGGTCCTGACAGTACACGACGAAACTAGTGCATCTTAACAGGGAAACCAGCAGGCCAATAGAAATGAATGTTGAAAGACTATGTTGCAGATAAAGAAAAGGTGGGTGGCATGAGGAGGAGTGATGGTAAAATCTATAGGCACTTAAGTCAGGATATTTGCTGCTTCCATGGCGACTACATCACCTTTTTGTTTTCGTCTCTACCACCCTCTAATCTCACAGTCGAGGCAGTTCTAGTGCTTTATTTGCAGTGATGTCATTTTACTATTGATCACCCTGTGTTGGATGTAGTCTGGACTTTCAGCTGTTGTTCCAGACACCACCAGGTGAAAGTGCCAGATCATATCAAACACACACTTGTGACGACACGCAGGTATTACATCAGCTGACTGGAAAGTACGCACTCAGGACACAGAATAACACTTCAGTGCAAGCACAAGACAAATGGTGTGTGTGTAGCATGGATGAGTCACAATGCTTTGTTTGTTTGAGAAACACGGGAGCGTGTTTTATGGGGCTGTAGCAGGGCAACAAGTTACCAACCTCAGGTCCTACCCCCCCCCCCAAAATAAGACCCCTTACCCTGCAGGGTCCCTAGAGTTGGCCCCAGATGAAGCGCAATTAAAACGATCAACACTGCCCTGAAGGCTTAAATTACATAACTGCAACAGGTTCTTGCCACGTAGCACTTTCATGTTGTTATCTCTGCCCCAAACACTAATCTCCAGGTGTAATTTGGTCCTAGCTCAAAATCGACAAAACATATGTGCCTCGGGACATCGACACTGACCGTTCACTGACCTTACTGCTCATTTATCCGCCGATGCCTGCCATAGTGGCCTCTGACAAGCCTTTCATCTGAAATAATTACCTGGGGAGGCCAAGGTGTCTTTATCCGACGACGAGCTGTGTCTGTTCCGCCTGCTTCTCTTATCCCGAACACCCCGCGGTGACGACGAGCTTCCCGCTAAGCACGGCAACAACAGCGCCTCTTCGCCGGAGCCGTCGGTCTCCAGCTCGGTCAAGACGCTTTCGCGAGAGTCCGAAATGCGGACGGCGGACCCGGGGTTCGCCGCGAGCCCCAGAACCCCCTGGTTCCTGTCGAACGACACCTTTGGAGGCTCCGCCGAGGGAAACTTCGCCTCCAACACCGACTCGCTGGTCTCCGTGTCTGTCGGGTCGCATTCTGACATCATTGTCGCTCAGTCTCCAAGAGGGACAGTTACATTAAATTATACCTCCAAATTCCTTCCAGGTTATCACATGTCCATTTTAAATACCCCCCCTTCTTTCCACGACTACACAGGCTCTAAATAAAATACTAGAAAGCAACTGCTTTCGCTCACTGATACGTCCACATAATCCAGTTTGACTGTGCTGCTTCCTATTTATCACAACACGCATGCGCTTCACAAAAAAGCGCAGTTGATTTAAGTTGCCTTCAAGTGTTCGTTGGAAAATGCAAACTCGTTGAAGGTTCGGGCAAATCCTCCCTCAGATTTGCTTTCTGTAAACAACAGACGTCAAATAAATAAATAAATAAGGGTACCGCAATTAGAGTGGAGCTTTAGTTAATTAACCGTCAGTATAACATGTTTTTAACACAAACAAAGTATATGTAGTGCATAAAACAAATTTCCTTTGCTTTGCCATTCAAATATTTGTTATTAATATTATTTATTACTAACTTGCTTTGAAGGCAGCTTCGAAACACACGATCTAAGCTTTTGCGTAGAGTTAGTATAAGGTAACGTATTACAACCAATAGTAAAACAATAACTTTAAAAAAAGAAGTTTAAGAAACACAAAGGGAACAAAGTTTTGGGATGAAGAACGCGCAACTAACGTAACTAACTTAACGTAATTCAAAATAGAATAGTTATTATTAGTAACGTAATTCATCCCGAGGATTTAAAGTTATATTGGCCATTTGCGCTGTGGCCATTTTTAATCGTGTCAGTACCACTTAAAGCCACCAGATGTCGACAGTAGTGTACAAATGAAAAATCCTGAAAAGTTTAAAGGGCCTTAATGCAGTGATTTTGTCTATTTGTTTAAGTTAATAAAGTAAAGAAAACAAGTTTTCGACATAAGAAGCAAACAAAAAAAAAAACTTCAGCCTTCAGTCTTTCTCTTAAGTTGAATTTGACATTACAGAAGACCAGTAAATTACTACGAGCATACAGTAGGTAATTGCTGTATAAAAAGTAAAATACTAAGGTATTAGAGCCTTACATGATGGTGTGTAGCAGGTAAATTTGACACCAAGTTATTATACTGTATTTTGGGCTTTGTATTACTAATCAAATTCTGAAACTACAGTTAAAAGTGAAAGTGCAGTTGAAAATAAGTGGAGTAGAGTAGAACTAATATATGGGCTATTGAAATGTAGCAAAGAGAAAATATGAAGCGTGTGTAAAATGAAACGGAAATGCTTAAGTAAATTAGAAAAAGATAAAGTACTTCCTCCAAATGCAAATGGCTAATTTTTTTTATTTAGCCATCACATGAAAATAATAATAGACTTTATTTAACTCCCTTTTTTCTGGCATAGTGACTTAATGCAGGGTGAAGAACCCCTGCATTAAATTTCTCATACAGTACTCCTCTCTGACCTTCCCCTCCTACTTCCTGTCTACCATATAAATTAAGGGTCTCTCTGTTTTTCTCTCTATTCTCTCAGTGCCCCTCAATCACCCAGTGGTCTCCACAGCCTTCACAGTGGTCTCCCTTAGCCCTCAGCCCCTCTCCAGTATAACGGGGCCCCTCCACTACCAACCATCCCACTAATAAGGTAGCATAGCTGAAACCCATGCAAATGAGCAGTCAGCCAGCTGGTATCACAGCAGTCATGTGATTTATCAAGGTAGGGGGTTAGGGGTGAAGGAGACAAGGAGAAAGGAGACAGCAAAGGAGGGGTAGAGTGGAGGAACAGAAGAATAGGGAGGATAAGAGAAGGACCAAGAAGGGTCAAAAGGAAAGGAACAGTTTCAAGCACATGTTGTAGAGACTCAAAGAGATCATCTAGAAATATAGATGTTCAGATAATTTCGTCTGCCTTCTCTAGTTGACCTTCAGTGGTCTCTCTATCCACATGGTTTCTCCCTCAGCTTTCTTTACCTTTTATTTATGTATCTCTCCATCCTTAAAAGACAAATACCTGCAACTTCCCTCGTCTGACACATGACATTTTACCTCTGCCTATCATCACATCTCTTCTCTTTCCTGTGTATCTATGTAATTCACCCACCACTGGCTGACAAGCCCCTGCAGCACTCAAGCCACACTGCATGAATGCATGTGTCTGCAGTGCGTGTTTATGGGAGTGCGTGTGCACGTGTGTGATGTGAGCGAGATCTCTGCTCCGCTGTAGCACCCATTCCAGCAGATTCTGCTGGCATAAGATCTGGTTTATCCTGCCAAAAGCAACCACCCTCATCCACTTCTGCTTCCTCCCCCCTCCCCCTGACTGCTTGATATGGGAGAGTGGGAGAACCCTATGGCTCAACACAAATTTTCAGTGCACGTGTGTCGTAAATGGTTAAAATGAAAATGCATTTATTAATCTTGAAACTTGAATTACATGAATAAAAAGGGCAGTCACATTCATCACAATATTTCGCTTTTTGCAGGCATAACCCTAAAGTGTATGCAACATTAATAATCAATAATCACAACTCATCTATCTTTGTACAAAACAGGTCGTGTGGCCTGTTTTTACTTGAGCGATTGTCAGTTTTCACTCAGCTTGAGTTCAACAGATGAGATGCACTGCGCCGAGGCAACACCAGTCACCTGTTACCTGTCAAGAGAAATTCACACCAAAAAAAGAAATTCACAAACAGTGGGGGCCAGTTTGTGTGTGTAAATATATATGTGAGTATATGTATGATAGTGTGTTATAATGGCTAAATAGCACACCTCTTGGACCAAACATCTTCATGTAGCAGTATGGACAGTAAGGCTTCTCATCATGCTAAAAGACAACCAACAGACAAATGTATCATTCTACTTATTCATTTCCTTATTATTTTTCTCATTCATGTATTCATTGTTTCTATACCTCTGCATGTTGTCCAGCTGTGAGTTGTCTGTTACAGTTCTGACACTTCAGGCACAGAGGGTGGTAGTCCCTCCCTAAGGAACGCTTTTTCTCACCTGCAACAAGAAAAACAAGCGTTTTTGTTTATCAAAATGTCAGCAGATACTATATTTTCATCATTGTTAGATTACGGGTTAGTGGAAATGTGCAGCAATCAGCCAAAAAGACATAGCTTCAAATGTGGTTCACGTTATACAGACTTTCGCTCTGATCACCACAAATGGGCCGCACAGTCGAAGGAAGTTAAGTAGGCTAGGTCACATCAGATAGTGCGAGTTTAACGTATGAACTGGAAAGTACAGCCGTCAACAAAGGAACAGCAAAACTGACTTGATGTTTTACAATTCTAAGCACTGTTGTACATCTACGGCAGCGAGAAAAGAGTGTGGGAGAGGATTTAAATGAAGAGACAGAAGGTAAGGAGGAAACCCAAAGAGCAGCATGCAAGCTTGTTTGGCTAGACCCACATCCTGTTGTTAACGTGGACGTGTGTGTGTGTGTGCTTGAGCGAGGAACAGAAAAGCGTTTTCTCCTCCGCACAAAATAGTTATTGATAAAACATATTTCAGCCCCTTTTAGATTCTTACAATGCTGAAACACGACAGATGTTGACAGAGGCAATAAGGAATTTCATTCAGGGCGTCAGTGACCCAGCGGCCACAGTGTCATTGACAAAGGTTTTAGTTAGAGATGGTTCTGGTTTTTATTCTAGCCACCAACATGCCACCATCTCCACATGTGAGTAACTTTGTCTCTTTTTCTTCCGTAGTTTTCTTTCTCCCTTTCTGTCTCTCTCTCTGTGCTCATCTACGGGTATCATAAGACTCAGAGCCGTGTGTCTCCAGTGTTCACTTGGTGGTCCAACCGGTTGCTGCTTGTTGTTGTTGGGTTTAGTCTTAAACCTTACTTGTAAATTGCCTTGAGATAACTTCTGTTGAATTGGTGCTATATAAATAAAATAAAATTGAATTGAATCATTGCATCAATACCAAAATATTTAAATTAAAGGTTATTCGTTGCCTGTGTGCTTGGAGGGATAGAAAGCTCAGAAGAAACATTAAAAATAGTATTGGTAAATTAACCCATTCTTTTGTTTGTTTTGCCCAGTTTTATATTTGTGTCAACATTTAATTAATTAATGAATTTTCTTACTTAAGTGAAAAAGTTAAATAAAAAGGCTAAAGAAATGGAGGAACAGGAGCCAAAGTAAATTCCTGCCAGAGAAAGGCAGACGAAGCAAAAAAAATTAAAGAGGTAAGACTCACCAAAGTAGACAGGCTTCCCACAGATTGGACAGTAGCCTACCATGATGGTATATAATTATTTATTTTGCTGTAGGATGAGTGTGGGTGTGTGTGTGTTTAATTGGCGTGGAGAGAAAATAAATCCTAAGAGAACATACATGTGCCTATGTGACTGTGAATTTAAATTTGAAAGAAAAACCGTTAAAGAGCAGATACGCTGGCGTCTTGTGAAGTCAGAAGCAGGATGTGGTGAACGAGACGTCACAGGAAGTGAGAGAATGTCAACAGTACAGTAAATACTAGCATCAGAGGAAAGTAGGAGATTTTTTTTTTTTTTTGCAGGGTATTGTTAGCAGATATAAAAGGATCATTTTACAATCAGCTGTGTATTTGTAAAGTTCCATCAAATGCTTTGGGCACCCTGCCTTGGCACTGTAAAAGGAGACGAAGGGAGAGAGAGAAAGACAGAGAGGTCAGGAGAAAAGGGACAAAAAACAGCTGTCAGCAGCTCAGATTCCCAGCTATCTTCTCTCCTTTCCTGCTCTTTTCACCCTCTTCTCTAGATTAAAAACAAAGAGTTGAGCCTCTGAATTGAAAGAGAAACCTGACACGTGTGCCTTTCTGTCCTTCTTTCTGTCAGTTCTCTCTCTTTCACACACACACACGCACATGCACAAACTTGCTCGCTGATTCAGACACACTCACAATGACATCACATAAAATATCTTCTGCCAAACAGTCGAAAGAGAGAGAGAGAGAGGGAGAGAGAGGTAGGGGGAGGACAGGCTGGTTGAGGAACAGACAGAGGGAGGTGTGTGTGTGTGTGGGGGCAGTTATCCCCTCGGGATAGGTGATGGAAGAAGGCCTGGGATGGGACTGGGGCGAGGAGAGATGAGCGAGACAAGGATGGAGACAGTGGCCTCAGCTCAGCTGGGACAAAGAAGTTGAACTCTGATGAACTTTACGACGTAGAACGAGGCTGATGAAGTCACTGGGAAGACAGAAAAACCTCTGTGAGCTTCTATCACAGACAGATGATTGAGCATGATTAGAGGGGTTTTTGATCACTATTACCTTGTTGTAGTTGGCATGGGAACCATAAATGTCTTGGTGAGCACTACTGCATATGAAAAAGTTGTGTGAAGCTGTAGAAAAACAACTGACATTTCTGAACATTGGGTTTATTTAACACAAATTACATTTTAGAGCCTCTAGACCCACTGCAGCTTTTTGTGAAACGCCTTCAGAGCTATTGGCTTAAGTACGAACTGCTGTGCTTTTCAACTAGTATCTCAAACTTAACAACAAAGAGAAGGCTTCTATTAATTATAGATAAATAGGCTTGAAATTACAATTACATTATGGTAACACACAGAAGTACACAACATGAAGAGTCTAATTCAGTCCAGCACAGAACTCTGCTGAGACAATTCTGCTTTGGTCCCTTCTTTCATTTTACATATCATGACCAAATCAGTAGAATCATCTCTTATGTACTGAAAAAAGTTTATGGTCACAGATTTTCAAAATTTAATGCATCATGTATAACTTCTTAAACATCCCTGTGCTTCTCGTTTTAAAACTAACCCTTATATATATAAAAAAAATATTATTTTATTGCATGTATGTGCTTACAACATTTGTTATGTCACGAGTGATATGTTCACACACTACAAATATATCTGCATATCATTTCTGTTGCCCCTGAACTTCAGAAGGTCTGTCTGAAGTATTTCATCATTTGCATATTTGCCAGCATCCTTCTCCTGTGTGTCATGCTTTGCAGAAGGATGGAATACCAAGTAGCTATTTCATCTGACCAGCCGTCCCTACAGGATAACTTATCATGTCTCTCCATCAGCATTCATTGTGTGTGGACAGCGCTAGGAGAGTTACATGCTGAAATGAAGGAACATACGCATGCACAGCTTACAGTGCCTTTCCATGCAAATTATGATGTTGGGATCTTTAGAAAAAGCAGATAGTGAATGTATGCAAAACAGAACAAAAAAAAAAACAAAAAAAAAGGGAGCAGAGGTTTGCATTACTGGAGTGACGAGCAGAGGGCGGGAGGATTTCTACAGGTTGAGTGTGAGGAAAATGGAACGGACACAAAGGGAACGGGATGAAAATTGAAAAGAATAAGGGAGAGGACTGTGGAGAAACAGAGGCAGTGTAATTGTGAAATAGCGAGAGAGAGAGAGAGAGAAAGGAGACGAAGAGAGAAGCGAGGGGGCGTTCAAACCACATTTCCCAGTAGATTTTTTGGTAAGACTGTGTTGAGAAAACTGCCAAAACTCTTAACGCACAGGCACGCACACACACGCACAGACATTCCTGCACTGGCACGCACATATGCATGGTTCCCTTCTGCCAAGTTATATGAGATATATCAACACACACATGGATGGAGAGATGTGGTGAAATGTGTGTGTGCGCCGGGTGTGTGAACAGGATTTACAGTAACTAAGCGGTGGAAACAGGCTCAGCTTGGAGGACAGAGAGAGAGAGAGGGAGAGAGAGAGAGAAAACACTGGCTGCTTTCCTCTGTCTTCCCTGGTGGGATGGAGCTTGCAGAGGCCAAACCCTCCGACGGCGGCTTTGGGAACTGTGTGCTGGGGGGACACGGGGAGAGGATCAGGAAAAGAAAACGTCTGGAAGGATTCCTTCTTCCCACACATTACTGCACTCTTGATCACATGTGTGCGCACATGAATGCACACTCATCCACAGACACACACATATAGAAAAAGAAGGAGCCTTTGGAAGGAATCCTTTTTCACCACTCACTCTCACACACCCACTCGTCCTCACGTTTCAGCTCTTGGCATCCTCCTTTCTCCTCCAAGCCCAGAATATGACATGGCTCTGGGGTTGCATCTCAGCTGCGTACACACAATCAGCCTTGCCGTACGAGACATATGGCAAATAAAATCAAACAGCATTTCAAACGTTTGACAGATGAAGATAACCAAAGGAAAACAGGGAGGTTTTCGCTTTGCGGTACCTTACGGGGGATTATTTATTTGGCTTGTTTGTTTTCACATTCCCACTACTTTGAGTCACCATAAAGAAAAGGGAAACAGTTTAATCCTTTCTCAAAAGACAAAGTCTCACCCTTTGCTATTACAAAGCTATTCTGGTATTTCTTTGGCGCAGCTGAATGGATATTTTGGTATGTTGTGCACCGTGGTGTGGTGAGCCATTACTGGGGTGTGTTTTTCCACAAATATCCCCCTCTGTGACGGCCTTTCTGGAGTCAGACGATCTAAATGCTCTAATCCTGTACTCAGGGTATCAGTGGATGGAAAAGTCACAAAAATAAGTCCTTGTTTTTCACCATTAATCTGGTAAAGCCTATAAGTCCCCTCATGACTCTATGTGGTGATATGATTATGGCATGGCAACCATTACTACATGATTAGGAGTTGTGAGTGGCTGGGTCAGTCAGATTGCATTATGGGATAGTCTGTTGTTTTGTGTGGTGTGCGCAGAAACCAGCGGAAGGATGTTTTTTTGTTTGTTTGTATGTACGTGCATTGGACAGGTTGCTTTTAGTTCTCGAAAGATATGCCACTGAATACAGCAACATAAAGTCAAACAAAAATAACATGATGCACAAGACGATCAGTTTGTTTATTTTCTTGGCTTTACAATCTGTCACAATTATTCTTTTTTTTAGGGCACTTCCTTGACTCTTGATCATTATTTCTTTTGTACAGCAAAAGACTTAAAAGCATAACGAAAGAGATATCGTAATACCATCTATGCCAAGAGCAGTTATTAGAAATATAGACCTTTAATTATGTAGAGTCTTGTTGAGACTCTCATAAAGTAGTACTTGCACTTTTGTATATTAATCCATTTAGGGTGTGTAGGCTATTTAGGTTATTTCGTTCAAATATTCATGGTCTTATAGGTTATGAAGCCTATTGGTGTTGCTTTTTATCCCCCAGAGCTTTTATTGGACCTTTCTGGTACAGTATGATTTGCAAGGAAATTTAGAAAACTCATTCTACTGAAAGCTTAACACAGTTCCTTTATTTTCTCTAGCCTCAACCTCAACTTCAGGTAAAGGTTGTATTATGTCCAATACTTTGTTTCTTAACAAGAGAAATCCTTAGTTAGACAGAATGAACAATTTCAGAGAAACGCAGAAAACCCAAAATATTAAAACTAACCTCAAACTAATTTAATAATGTTAAATAATTTTAGCCTAAAATGTCTTCCTTTAAACTCTTAAAGTCTGTTTGACAAAGCTCCCCTGCTCTAGACTTTTGTTCTAGCTTTAAAGTAACACATTAAAACTTATTAAAGGGTAAGAAAAGATCTAAACATGTTTACTTTTTCTCACAGAAAGCTCACAGAAAGTGATTCTAGATTCTAGTAGGGACTGTATGCTTTAGATAAACTTTGTATAAAATGAAGCAGAAGACATCTAAAAAAATCTCCATCTAATTTAATGATGCAACCACAAAATGTGCCTTTCTTCAGTTGAAAATTTCCCTTATTGTTAACATCTTATAGCTTGAATAAAGATTTGGAACATTCTGATACAGAGCGATACAGTTACACTGTGTGGAATAAGATGATTTTACCGACCTTAAGCTACTTAAGGGAAACAATATAGCGAGGTTGCAGATTAAGAGGATGATATGCTCATTATACGCACTTTCAAACTTGCAAAGTTGCCTTCAGTGACTAAGCTGGGCACGGTGGGTTCGGAGCGCATTGCGTTTGGATCTGTAGGCTAGTCCCACCTATTGTTTAGATCTGCTTGGGGAAACAGAGAGGCAGGCAGAAGGAAAGAACCTAATGTGTTGCTTCTTGCCTGCACATTCTTGGCATAGCTCTTTTGCCCTTTTCATTTTTTGACTGTGATTTTTTTTTCTCCCTTGCTTTAATAGTGAAGCCAAGGGTCCACAGCCAGCCAAGTCCCACCGCTCCAGTCTGGCTAAGCCACAGAAAGCTTGGCTTCCTCTACCCCCCCCCCCCCCCCCCCCCTCATGCACACACTCCATAAATACAGTATGCATCCCTCTCTTTCTCTTCGCGTGTTACTGAATCTTGCTATGTGTTCCTTAATTGTCTGTTTCTGTTTTTATTTCTGTCTGCCTGCACTGGTTAATCTGCGACTTTGTCTCAATTGCTCATTCTTTCTTGTTCACTTCTGACACACACGCAGACTATTTTGCCGCCTGTCAGTCTGTCACAGGCTGCGGACTGGTTTAGCAGGCGGGGTTCAACTGGGCTCCACGAACACATGGCTCTCAATCTGCCTTCTTCTGGGTGCTGGAATTGTGTTTCCTTTCTGTGCTGTTCATACTTTTTATTTCACTTCCTTTTAACTTAATGGACATGTTTAAAGCAAGTTATTACTGTTCCTATGGACATATGGTTGGCCATATGTGGCTCTTTTTTGTAGTATATGTACTAATACATTTCACCCACTGATCATTTCAAACATCTTTTATTTTTGTCAAATATAACCTTCAGAACCATATCACATATTCAGCAATGCAGTGACGTTTCATCTCAAATTCAGAAGACACACTGTAAGTTTAACTGCAGAGGATATGTTTGCAATTTGCACCTCTCTGTCTTTCAAATAAAATTGAATTATAAATCAAGAACCCCTCGTGTGCAATAAAAACAGGATTCTCCAACTCAAACAAAGCCTGCTCTCAGTTCTTCTGAGCCTATTTCTATCTGATCAGCCCCATTCATTCCGCCACTTAGACAGGAATCTAATTAGACCAGAATATCAGCATTAAAACACATATCTGCCCCCCCTTCCTCCACTCTCTATCCCTTGTTCCCCTGCACTTCCCTACAGCTGGTGAGAGTATGGTTTGTGGCTGCCCCTCCCCCAGCATTTGAACAAACCAATAAGAGAGTACGTCAGCAAAATAACCCCCCCACCTGACACACACACACACACACACCACCACTCGTTTTCTCTTACCACCCTATCCATTCCCAACCCCATCCCCCAGAGCCCTCTCTACACCCCATCCCCCTTTGCTACCACCCCTAACCCACTTACTCATCCTGCCTCCACCCTCCCACACACCCACGAGATTTCTCCACCCTTTCTACTCACCCGTGCTCACCCGCCCTATAAGTGCTCCCTTTTTCCTTTTTCCTGTCCCTGGGCTTCCCACTCACCCTATTTTCCCGGACGCCCTTTCTTCTAACTACCTCCCCTCACTTACACCCACTCGCCATTTTCCTTATTCTCATCTCTGTCTCTATCCTTCCTTCCCCCACCTTTCTCTCCTCTCCTTCATCTGTGGCCTTATCTTATGAATATCGGTAACACACTGGGTGAAAAATTGATCCTCCCCGCCTGTCTGTGGACGCTGCCACAGCACATTAGCCTGTGTGTGTGTGTGTGTGTGTGTGTGTGTGTGTGTGTGTGTGTGTGTGAGAGAGAGAGAAGGACTGCTGCTTGTGGGAGAGAGAGAACTGAGAACAGAGGAGGAGTGAAGGAAGGAGGGTGGGTGGGGTATTTGCATATCATCAAAGTAGGGAAAGGGAGTGTAATGAGGAGAGAATATGTGTGTGTCTGTTTGGTGTATGTGTGTATTACGAGTGGTGTTGATGGGCCAGAGTGGAGTGTGTGTGAAACGAGATATTGAGACCAAGAGAGAAGGATATGGGAAGTGAGATGGACCAGGATAGCTTTAGGTGTGTGTGTCTGTGTGCATGACAGAAGAAAAACAGAGATCATATACATGTTTCCCATCACATGCCATCATCACACTATCTAACACACCCACACACATAAACAGCATATCATTACTACACATTGTCTATGATTTTTATGCTAAAGTTCTATAATGCCTGAATATAGAGGACTTTAAATGTGTCCTCAAAAACACATTACGATCCCCCAGTTTCATTATTATTCAATACCTTTACATATTGCACCATTAAAGTAAGAATCCTAATAAGTTATTGTCAGATGAAAAGACACAGACATGTTTATAATATCAACGAGTAACTGTGACTTACATACATTCATTTCCTTAAATAAGTAAGTGTACATTTTATTTAAGGCAAATGTTTTGTCTTCTTTTCTAGGCACAATGAAATTTTAACCTATGGAACTTAAAACAAAAACAAAAATACTTATTTTTAAAGCGAAGTTTCGGCCCCGGTAGGAAACAGCTGCAATGGGTAGGCTTGGTATTTGTAAATAAATAATTTAAATCCCCTTTTAGCCTGCCTCTCAGCTTCTGATTTAACAGGTATGACTAATCGAACACCGACCCCAAACCAAGAGGTATCCAACGCGGACGCGCAGAGTTAACGCAGTGTGAGTGAAAAAAAAACAGCAAAACGTGACGCTTTTCGAGCAGAGTGATGTGTTAGTGTGCTCTTTGCGGAGGTGTGCGAAATCCGGATGCAAAAAAAGAACTACGGAACCTACAAACGCCGCCTGTTGTCCGGCATCGATTGGTCGAGGCTGGTAAAATCCGACTTGACGGTCTGTCACATTTCACGCTGACACCAAGCGAACACTGGACGCATACACACGTTCGTATCCACTCTCACGCAGGGCTCACAATATTATCGACAGATCCGAGTCAGAAGTACGGTCGAGGAGAGCACATCGAAGGTAAGGTGTTGTTTAAAAACCACTCAAAGCAGGAAAATTAGACCGGGTTTGTGCGGTAGATTCAGAGGCGGGGTCATTTGTTAAGATCGCGTTAATTTTGGCCGTGGTTCTTTCTTTGTAATTTTAGGTTGACCACTTTTTTATTTCTATCTGCGCTTTCCTGCTCGTACCCTTTCCAACCGGCGGAAGCATTGCCGGGTCATCCCAACTCAATGAAATCAACTCGAATAAGTTTTAACTCAACGCCCTTTCGGTTTGTTACTGTTAACCGAGCGTTTTAAAGGGATTCGAGGCGTGGGTGGCTAGCTATGGGATTTTTCTCTGTGTTGGTCGGCGGAGGAGGAGGGGTTGGTACGGCTTGGCAAGCTAGCGAACGGCATTACGCAGCCTGATTAAACACGTTTAAATGTGTGGTAAAGTGGACAAAGTTGGACTAAACTCAGTTTGGCGATTGTCGCAGTCTGTGGAGAAGCGACCGAGTTTGGCAACGTGCTTGTTTTAGGGCTAGAATGGACGAAATAACGCGTTTTCCACAACATGCTCTGCGCACTAAACGTTAGCTTGGCCGCCCCCCCCCCCTCCCTCACTCAGCGTTAGCCTCCTCTGAGCTAGCGAACAACTGCCGTACTCGGGCTTCGGTTGTCGGGGGACTTAGGGAAGCTAATGAGCCAAGGAATTTGACGTTACTGTGCCGGAGAAGCAACTAAATAAACACAAAACAATGTATTGATAGTATCTTAGACGGGACATGTTGTATAGTCGCTAAACCAGTTTGGGAAGGAATACTGTGTATCAGCCGCGTTACGTTACTCAGACAAACTTGGGGGAAGTGGGTAACTCAAAGTTGTAACACACACACACACACACACATTTGCCAAAACAAGCAGTTGTCTGTTTTCTGTGAACTTTTCATACATGGTGAATGTTTTTCGATTTAGTCGCCCCCGGTTTTAACCCCTGTTCACTCTTAAACCCTGTGCTTTTCAGTGTGTAAAAGCTACTTCTGTGAGAGGAAACGAGAGGGAAACGCAGGGAAAAAGAAACCGAGGAAATCCCCCGAAAGGAAATGCCAATCGCAGCCGCTGGACAGCCAACGACTCAGGAGCCCAGAGTTTGCCCCCGGCTGCCCTCCACCCCGGAGCCTGTCCCTAAAGGGGCTGATTTATTCGACGAGGCGGGGGCGGCGGAGTCGGCAGAGCGCACAGAGTACGGGGGCGCGGAGGGGGGCAGACGACTCGGGGGCTATAGTTACAGCCTGAGCGGCGATAGGGACTTTGTACAACCCGGATCCGCCAACGGCTCTCCGCCGCAGTCCACCGCCGCGTCCTCCTCTTTTCACCCGCTTCACTCGCACCAAATGGCCACGGAGGCCATGGAGCCCCCAAGGACTCGATCGCGTTCTCGGTCTGGATATTACCAGCAGTACGGTGGAGGGAATGGTAATGGGATTACTGGCGGCGCAGTTATGGGAACTAACCATTATCACCACCACCACCACCAGCAGCAGCAGCAGCAGCAACTGCATTCACAGCAGCAGCAGCAGCAGCACGGTGCCGGTTGCGCACCTCTTGGAGCTCACAGCAACCACGCGGAGATTCAGCAGAGAGCGCCGGGAAGCAACGTCTCTCCCGGCATCCATAGGCTGTCCACGGTCCCCGGAGCGCACCGCGTCCCGGCGGCAGGTAAATGTCCCCGCTTGTCATTGTCACCCTGAATACGACAGTTAAAGCTCCCACATTTACATGCGGTCCCACAAGGCGCGTTTACTGGACTTTTATCTTCCTGCACGCACCCAGTAGAAGTGTTAGAAGTCGAAGTGTTTAATACCGCGGGGGTGTTTTGGGAGGCACAATAACAGGAGGAGAGGGTGCCTGGGGGTCGCTATGACAAAAGTGGCTGTGCATGTGTGAACGCATTAGTTGTATTCTTATTAGACGAGGCGCTTGCCACAGAACTGCAGTGTGAATATATTGCACATACAGTGTGTGAATGAAGAACAGTCTGCTGTGTGGGCAATGCTTGCCTCCAGCGCATTGAGCTGCTGTTCATAGTTAGCCATACTGTGTTTCTAAAGGTGCTGTGGCATGTTTGCTTTTAGTTAACTGTATAAATATTGGTGTAGCTAGGTGACAAGCCTGATGGTTTGTACAGCCCAATTCTTGTCTAAACCAGGCATAGTCAGTTCTCTTCTTTTGTTTGAGATGCAGTCTTACTTAGAGTAACAAAAATGAGGCTAGATAACCTCAGAGTTAGGCTTTGTGGCCTGCAGATGTGACTTTCTGAATATGAAAGAAAGCAGACACTTTCCAAAGTGGAGCTCACATTCATTTTGAGTACAGTCCTGTAGCACTCGGTGGGGATATGACGCTGTTTGTTTCAATGTACACGTTAAAATTAAAGTCTTGTAAGTTGTCAACGATTTAGTGAACAGAATTGGCTAAATGACATTATAGGATGTGTCATATTACACAGAAGAGGTCTGTAATACTAGACACGCAGGTTGCACAGGGTTGAATGGGCCAACCGTGTGTTCTAAGATAGTAGAGTTTCGCAACTACCTCTGTGATCAACAATTTGAGGCTACGCTGCAAAACAGAACTTAGTAAGTGTGTTCGTGGATTGGCGATGAGAGTAGAATACATGCAGGGGCACTTTTGTGTAGTGAATGCAGTGCAGTGAACCACACAGCAACGAAACAGCACAGGTAGAGTTTCACATTCAGCAAGGCTGTGGGAAAGATTTTCTTTCAGCACACACCCAACAGGCTTCTCAGGTTAGTAAAATGCTTGATGGGTAGTTGTCTCAATATAATTTCCTGTTCGTAGATAATCATCTAGTGAATACTTTCTTCTGGCTCGAGGAGAGTATTTGTACTATTGGTAAGTTTTCTTGCACTCAAGTGACCCAACTAAGTCGTCCCTGCTACCGAGGAACTAATGTTTGACATGATGTGTTTAACCCGTAGAACAGACAGATTCAGTCTCTGGCTTGACTTAATCACTACACACATTTTAGTCCACACAACCACACGATTTGGCTACACAGTGAAATGAGGAGAAATCAAGCAGATGGAATATTTTACTGAAAGTTTACCCCCTTGTTCCACATACCAACAGCACCAGACTCATGGTGTTTTCATGTTTGGTAACTTGAATTACCTGTTTGGGAGAGCAAGAAAACAAAACAAAACAGAACAAAACACACATACAAAAACCCAAGTTCCTTTTGGATTCCCAGCTTACACACTATTTAGCAATCTGTGCGCTTTATGTCCTGTTTTGCGTACGCTTTCTCGATTATCGAGAGGCAAAGCACTTTTCTGTAACCTTGTTCCTGTGCTCAAGGACTCAGTTAGAGGTTTTAAATTTATAATAAAAATATTGGTGAGTTTGCCAAGTCAAACTGCATCACCCCAAAGTTGAGTGCTCTTCCCTGACCTCTGACCCATGCTCTGTGATAGCAGCTTGGTACGACATGTTTGAGAGTACAGATCAATGGCCGTAATGACTGTATTGTATTTCCATCCAAATGTATTTCGATCTGAATGGGGAATGGGGAAGACATGGACTTGAAATTCTACAAACACTCTCGTTTGCAGGACAAATTTAGACCTGTAGGATGCACAGCTGTACAACAAACTAGGAATAAGCACAGGTGTGCATTCGAGAGTGGCTGCGGTTGTAAAGCATTTGCTTTACGGTACTTTAAAAGAAAACAATTGCTTTGTTTCTGCCATTTACTTTGTTGATTCAGCTTAAAGAAGGCTCTGGACTAATTTTGCGGTTGAATATTCTGTCCTCACAAGAGAAAGCAGCTGGTTAGCTGGATCCTTCCCAATGCTACACACCTTTTATTAGAACCTCTTTCCATTCCCAGAATGGCTCCAGCTTGTTAGAAGAAATTGAGAGAGAAGCTGAAATACTTAGTCTATTCTTCCCATGCTAGTCACCTGCGTGGAGCATGAAAGCTAATGATATCCTGTACTCTTCATTCCCTCCCCTTCTTTCTTCTTCTTGTAGCCTATTCTAACTTCTTTTGGCCCCCTTTCCCCCTTTGTGTCTTGTTGTTTCGTGCCAGATTTATAAACTCCTCAAAGCTCATGAACAGAGATTTAAATAAGAGTCAGAGTGAATGTAGAAGTACTAAAGCAAAAGTGGGAACCAAAATGCTATAAAACCACTGCCAGATTGGTCCAAGTTAACAAAAAAAAAGAAACCCACACATCCTCTGTAGGAGTTGATATCCTATCCTGATTCTGACCCACCTCTGTAACAGACTGTCCTCTCCTAGTCACATTCATTTCTCCCTTCCCTCTGGATCAGTCAACCCTTTCTGTACCCCTCTGTTCCATTTTCTCTGGCCTCCTCCCTCACATTTGGTTAATGGAAGGATCGTTTTAATGGATTGCCCAAAGCAGCAGAGGGGATGACGCTTCTGCCACTATATCTTTACCCCTCCACTCCACTCAGCCTCTCCATACTTCTGTCTGCACAAGACATGAAAACATGCACTCTTTTTTTTTTTTTTTTGCTTTCCTTTGTCTTGTCGCCCAGACAACCTTTCTAGTTAGAAGGGAAACCTTTGACTAGAATTGACCAAGTGGCCGAGGTTCCCCGGTCTACATAACTCACTGATCAGCCCGGTTTAGTCTGCAAGACAAGATCTGAGGTTAGAAAACGGTGTTTCGTAATTATATCTAAAGTCATGAGGTGTGCTTTCATTTGATTTGAAAAAATATGTACTTTTCAAATAGGCTTGGGACAAGAAAGCCAAAGATTACAAAAGGAAAGTAAGGAGGAAGGTTAGTTGGAGTGCAAAAATGGAGGAAAAGGAGCCTATTTCAAAAGACGATGTGGGCTTCATTAGGTAATTAGAGCAGGGAGACTGTGTAGTGTGAGGGTTTGGAAGGCCAGGTGCAAAGAGGATGAGGACAGGAACAGAGGGACAGGTGAAATGACAAAAAGGATAGGGAAACAGATTTCATTGGCCAGAGCAGACTATGGAACAGACACAGGATGGCATTTGTGTTTTAAGTGTCAAAGCACAAAGAAGCAAGCCTCACATGTAGCAAAAGTGTTTGCAACCTGGGAGAAGGTGTGAATACTGTGACTGGAAATAGAGAAGTGAAAATGATTGGCTGACAGTGAAGATAAGAGTTAGGTTAGGTAATGGATGTGTCCCGGATGTGGCTATGTTGTTGTGTCACAGGGCTGAATGTGTGGTTCCACTGGACAGAAGGATGTATGCAGTGTTTTAGTTACATTTCTGTTTCAGAACAGATTTTATGTTCACCTTCTGCATGTCATTTCAGCACAGACCTCGTCTTTCCACATCTTTTTCCTCTTTCAGCTTTAGTTGTGACTGTTACGCAATGAGAAGCAACTTCCATCAACCAGTCAAGTCTATGTATCGTGACTGGCACAGTAGCTAAGTTTGTTTCTCATATTTTATGAGGAAAACATAGTTTTGTTTCCAAATCACTCTTTGAACATAATCTAGTGTTCACAAAAAAATAATCCCCATTTCACCGACTTGTGGCTAAATGTACAGCATCTATTGAGGATTCAGATTGTCGAGCACTGTCACGGAAGCATTTCATCCACACAGTTTAAGTTGTCTATGACCAAACAAAGGCAGTTTAACTTTACTGAGCTTGCAGTTGGTCGGTTGAAGGTTTCCGCTTCAGTAACATTTTATTAATGCATCAAAATTACAAGTTTCTACAAGCATGTGTCCGTGTAGAAAACATTTTAAGTTACTGCACCAAGAAATGTATGAAAGTAAAAGGCAAATAAACGTTTTAATGAGGAGAGATGTTTTGATGAAATATCAACCAGTATAAACATTCTAATTGATTATTCGACCAACTTTTTGAAATTCAAAATGTCATTTAAATTTTTTTTTAAACATAATTACAGTTTCAGATATTTTTTACTGTAAGCCAGAAGGAATTTGCGCAGGCTTTCAGTTTTCTGATGACACTAAATAGTTGGAGGACGACGACTTGGGAGAGAAGTAGAATTAGTCATTATTATGTTTTCTATACTCACGCAGTCCAGATCAGGTCCGTTCGAAGCAGTGTTAGGCAGGTAATGGCTGGGCAGGCGCTGCATGCCCACCTATTTTAAGCCCATATGCCAGCTTGTTACTCGACTCTGCTTTGCAGTATGGTGTAAAGTGTGCTGTGACATGTGTTCAGGAGGAGGGGTGACGTGAGGTGTGTGTGTCTTCACTTTTTGTATGTAAATTGGTACAAGTTCTACAACAGTCAACAAGGCTTCTGTCCATTTTTCTGTTTGTTACTGTTAAGCCAGTGATTTGTTAACCAAGCCCCTCCCTTATCTGTCATCTTATCTATCCAACCGCTGTTTTTGTTCACTCACTCGTTTTTTCCCCCTGTTTTGTTTCGACACAAAAGAAAGAGGTGGTTTAATGTAGAGGCTTGGAAAGATGGGGTGGTGAAGATCATGGATGGAGATGGTGCGATAGGGAAAGCAAGGAAATGTGAATGCTGCGAGATAAAGCAGCAGGGATATATGGGAGGAGAGACAGGCCGGCAGATAGGGAAATAGATTGGTGGCAGGGAGGGCTGGTGATGAAGTGATGGAGAGTGTGAGGAGGAGGAGGAGGATGTGTGAGGAGGGTGTTTGAGCTGAGTGCAAGGAGGGAGGTGTGTGTGTGTGTCGTGGGGGGTGGGTGAGAAAGAGAGGGAGAGGTGGAGGAAATGGATAGAAATAGCTGATGCACTCTGAGGCTTACAGAAAATCAATAGCAGTCAAGAGGGGAAGCCACAACCCCCATCCTGCTCCCCCCCTGCTACTGCTCCCTCACCCTCCACCCGCCCTCTCTCCCTCCAGTCATCTTCCTTCTGTTTTTTCCTCCACTCTTTCCCATTTTCCCCTCTCCCCCTTAGCGCTTTCATCCTTTCATGTGCATTTTCATCCTCTTCTCTGCACACCCACCCTGCCCTCGTCTTGCCTCCTTCACACTCCTCCTTCATCCTCACCACCCATCACTGTTACACCCATCTTGTCTTTCACCCTGTTCCCAAGATATCCTGTTTATTACTATGGGCTGTTGCATGCTTTCAATAGAACACCAGGGACTGTGGAGTTCTGTATTCAGTCATTTATTTATTTTTTTCCAGAACAAACAACTGAAATCAGGGGAAATTTTCTTAAGCATGGGCATACAAATATAATATAATACCAGTACCTGATCGCTTATCACCTGTTTCTGCACCGCTGACTATTGCAGTTGTTTCTATGGCAAACACTGTCGGGTTTTGAAGCAGTCACACACGCCCAGTTGGTCATCGTTATGAATGTTCAACAAATGAAATTGCAGGGCCAGTTCTACTGAGCTATTAGTCCCAGCGCCTTCATACTGACAACCCCACTCTCATTCTCGTGTCCCAAGTCTTAGCGCTCCGATGCTCTGTCTCCCCCTCTCGAGTAGTGCTGCTGCCTCAAAGACCAGCTTATGCTTCTCATGCGTTTGCCACAGAATTACACAGGGACTACACAAATGGTACATTTAAGTCGGACTTTGGTTCAGTGAGGAGTAAGGTCACTTAAAGCCCTGTGCTATGTGGTTATGCCTGCCGTACCTGTTTACACGAAGAACGTTGTGCATGAGGGAATATTTAACTTGCTGTAGGTCCATATTAGCATTAAGTTTATTAGTTTTGTTAAAAATAAATTTGTTACAATTTTTATTCTACTTTTAAGGGGAGAATATCTATTTTGGTATTTTTATTGCAGTCCTACTAGTCATCTTTCTGCAAGGCCTGATCTTTCAAACTACATTGCGCCCACTGTGCAGTCTGTTAGGCCAACGTTGGACATGATGTCATTGAAACATTTTAGATCTGTCTGTAGCTTCTGTATTGTGCTCTGTGGAGTAACTGGCTGAATGACTCGTCTCTGACTCAATAAACCAGACTCTGACAATGTGCAAGTGAGACCATATTCAAGGAGGGAGCTGGATTTTTGCCCATTGTGATCTGTGAATGTGTATCGGGACAGGAGCGCGGTGCAGTACTCACCAGTACTCCATCCCAAATCATCTCTGTGAAAACAGCCTTTTAGCTGGTCCACACTAATATAAGCTTTACTTACCTCAACCTTTTTCAATCCATTTATCTTGCCTGCTCTGGGGATTGGAGTATGAGAGGAAGGGCCTTTTTTAAGGACTGAGGAATTCAATTGTGAAAAACCTCACTCAGTCTGCCTCTTCTTTCTCCTTCTCTCTCCCCTCTTTTCTTTGTTGTCAATCATAGCTTTTCTTCAAAGAGAGGCTGTGAGCTGGAGAAATCCCACAAACAAACAACCAAGAGGTGAAAAATGCTTTTTTTTAAAAGCCTGTTTTGCATCTATCCCCTTCTTGGTTAGCTTTCTTCATCTCTAGCATAAAGGTAGCCTTGTCTGGAGTGCCCTTGGGAGCGGTTACCCTTGCAGTGTGTACCACTGCCACCATCTGCGGCGAGGACGTCCCCAGCTAAAGACGTGCCCATGACAAAGGGACAAACAAAAGCCAGAATAAATAGAGAAGACAATAAAAAGATGAAAGGATTGTGGAAAAACAAAAGCGTAAAAGTCTTAGCCATGATGCAAGCGGCGGTATCATCACAAAGCTTTTCTAATCCAGGATTACTGTTTGTTTTGTGCTTGTGTGTGTGTGTGTGTGTGTGTGTGCGCGCATGCACACGTACATGTGTTAACCTACATCTACTGCCTATCATCTGAGACACGAGCGCACCATATGTGTTGAAGTCGGTTCTGTGACGTACACACGGTCAGCACCCCCCAACAAACATGTTGTCACTGTTTTGTTTTCTGCCCCCAGTTGTGTGTTAAATCCAAGTTGCATGAGAACAATAACAACAAAAGGATTAAATGTACTGAATGCAGATAAACAGGGGGCTCTCAGCAATGCCTGCGTATAATGCTGCTATCAGTAGCAACAAAAGGTATTAACAACATGCTTTGTGTATTGTCGTGCAAAATAATACGCAACGCAGCAGAATAACTGATACAGTAGTCTCGGACACAGCAGAACAAAGTTTGGATGAGTGTACATATTTGGACATATGCTAGTCTCTAACTACAGGAAGGCGTAGACCAACAGACCTAACGATAGTCGGTGACAGAGAACCGTTTACTCAAAACTGTCATGCTGATGCCAACTCAAGGTCTGTGTGTTTATACAAGAAACATTTGTATTGTTGACTAGTTGTTGACAATGCTACATTAGCAGGGGCCAGCGTGGCCGTGGCAAAACAAATGTATTTTCACCAATTCACAATTTCATTATTGTTAGGGCATCATAAAAAAAAAAAGGATCCTCACTTTTAGTTGCTGAAATTGAAGGGTTCTTGTCTCACTGTGTGGCCTTTTCTACTGTCGTTTTCGCTGTAGGAGCGTCCAGTGGGGCCCACCACTGCCACCCGGACCACGCATACGGGGAAGAGAGCGATAAGGTAAGCCACGCACCGTTTTTTTATTTTAAGAAATTTCACACTGTTGTGATTGAGATCGTGCTGCCCTTTGACTTCACATTAAATGCTATTTAGAGCTCAAACACAACCGGACAGAATCAGTTCGTCATTGTGTATGTGCTGTGTCAATCTCATCTTCCCTTGGTGTGTTAAGAGAATAGGATGCTGTGTAGCTGGTAAATATGGCTGGAATTAGGTTTGTGTTGGTGCGGCTGTGGTCATGAACTCTATTAACTCAAATTTGACCTATTGGGAGGCTTTGTGAATTATTCACAGACAATATGTTGCAGTATGTCCATGCTTAATTAGTCATTTGAAACTTTGTCCACGTATTTGAGAAGTTTGTCTTCTGTTTATTATGAATAATATTTTAATGTTTTTATTTTTAGTGATATTATTACAGACGCTAAGATTGTTTCCTTGAACTCTTGCTATTTGCACATACAAGCTCTGTTTTGCATTTCACAAAACCGTAAGTATATTTCTGCTTAGTCTCCGTCAAGATAGTCTGTAACGGCGCAAGAATCCCCCCATGTATGGAGGAATGTAAAGCTTGTTGTTTAAGCATATTACTTATGGGCAGTTGTGTGTGTATTTTGTTTTTCATTTGATTGGAAGGACAAAGTAGGAGCTGTGACTTGAAGCGGTCATCTGATGAACAAAACTGTTCACTGAATAATCTGTTCCTGCTAAAGTGCGTACATTAAACAGTAGCTATAATAATGTCATACTGGTGATGGCAGTCTGGTAACCTTGTGTATATATACAAGTGTATTTCATCATTTACCCGAGTGTTTTTTGCATACTGCAGTAAATGAAGTGCAATTGAGCGTCATCACAAGCGGAGGTCTGTGTTAAAAGCAAGCAGATAAACTGAAAAAAGCTGAAGGAGACTGGATGCTGAGGAAGGTGTTGCAGGAAGCTTGAAGGGAGAGAGGGAAGGGAGGGTGGGAGGCGAGGCCAAAAACAGGGAGGGGGTATTGCTAATGATTTCACCTCCAGCTGTGGGACTTGGTTGGAGCGAGAGAAGGGAAAAGAGGGGAGGGAGGGAGAAAGGGAGGGAGGGGAAGGAAGGGAGGAACAGTGACAGAGGAAACAAAATGGGCTTTGAAATCTTGTTGATGGAAAGAAAATTAGCAGGGGGAGGGAGAAATGTTTGAGTGTTAGTGGAAGCATGTCTGCAAATATTAATGAATCTGTAAAAGCAAATGACCATATTTGCTCAGCAGAATTTCTAGGGCATGAATGCTGGAAGTGAAAATCCCAGGCTTGGTTGGAACTCCAAGGTGTGTGTGTGTGTGTGTGTGTGTGTGTGTGTGTGTGTGTGTGTGTGTGTGTGTGTGTGTGTGTGTGTGTGTGTGTGTGTGTGTGTGTGTGTGTGTGTGTGTGTGTGTGTGTGTGTGTGTGTGTGTGTGTGTGTGTGTGTGTGTAGGGGGCTTTCGTCATGTTGTTGGTTTTCAGCACTGGTAGGCAAACAATAATGGTTGCAAAACAGTTATTTTGTGTGCGTTACTTTGCATGCGTGTATGCATATTCCAAATGTGGGTTCAGTGAAGTAGAGCATGGTAGGGTGTGTCTGTACTCGAGCTTCAGGATATCTCCTCACCCTGGTGTGTGCATTCCCTTATCGAGCCTTCCATTCACATCCTCTGTTTAATTTAGGCTGTTTTGCCTGTCTGACATGTCTGACACTGCAGGCATTGGCAAAGGAGAAAAGACATGCTGGCGTACACAAATGTGCGATAACTCTGCAATGCTGTTGTCAACAACACACATGGCAGACTGGGTTAAACAAGTCAACGAGGCAACGGTGAAAGACAATATTTGCAGGTGGATACTCGCTCTGGATGAAATTCATTAAAGAAGAAGGAGGAAGTGTTAGGCCTCAGTCCACTGCTGCTCTTACGCTTTTACTGTGTGACCTGTAGCAGTGCTATAACAAGTTCACCTTGAGATAACATTAAGGGCACCGTGCAGCAAAACATCAATGACTTCTTTAACTGATAGTCACTGAATAATAAAGGAGACTTTGACTGTGTCATTTCTCTTTTTGCATTTGCAGCACAGTTCCTCAAGCGAGGACCAAAACTCTGGGCAGGGTTAGTCAATGTCACAGAGCAGTGGCCCTGTTGCAAAGCTGTTCATCACACCAGATAGTGCAATTAGACATTTAAACTGTGAACAGCAAATAAGAGACACTATGGACAAACATTAACATCAACACAAAACGTTTTCATAATTTGATGAATGCTCCTGAACGCCATCCTTCAGAATGAGTCTGAGTTTCTTAGAATGTCGTTGTATATTCTGGCACTAGTGGAGACATGTTTGAAGTAGGTGAGTGTGCGCATGTGTTCTTAACAAGCACTATAATGGAACATAAGGCCACGTTATGAACTCACACGCACACACACAAGCACAGCCACCCCCTTTGTCTGGCACTGCTCCCCTCCCACTAACGTGGGTAGACAGGCCCATCAAACTTTCATACTAATGGGCGATAGTCTGCATGTGTTGAGATAGACTCTGTGTGTGTGTGTGTGTGTGTGTGTGTGTGTGCGCGCTGGGTGTGTGTCCCATCTTAGAACTTCATGTCTTGTCCCCTTGGATTTTAGGCCAGGGTCTCGGACAGGACAGACGGAGGAGAAAAGGGGGGGGGGGGGGGGGTACAAAAGGAAGAGGAGTCTGAGGGGCTGCTAGCTTCAGATGGAAGGAAAAGACAGGGAGAGGGTGGTGGTTGTTGTTGAGAAGGGTGGTGTGTGTGTGGAGGTGGGGAGGGGGGGCCTCGGATCTGAAAATGGGCACAGTAGATGTCCCTGGGGTTTTAGAGTTGGGACTTGGCTGGTAGGAGGTTGTGGGGTGTCAGGTCAGAGGAGAGGGGGGGGGTTGTTGTTTAGATGAATAGGGAGGTGTGGGGGTGGATTCCCAGTGCCCTCCAGTCCTACTGTGTTGAAATGGGGGCATAGCTCATATCCTCCATATAACATTTCCCTAGAAAAAGCTTTATTTCCACTAATTGTGCACATGTAACGTAACGTGACTTTATATGTCAAGATTTATTAAAGTAAGCAGACGCTATTACACGTTAAAGCTTCAATCGGACAAGGAGCGTTTAAAGTTACTTTAGCCTTTAACAAGGCCTCCTTTTGCTTTCTCTGCACAAATTCCACCGACATACGTAGCGTAAATATGTGAAAAGGCGATTGAAACATTACATCTACCCCTAATAATTTGCTAATTTATTCAGACTTAACAGCATGTGTACATTACTTTTGTCATGTCAAGTTTACTCTTAGTAAGTAATTAAACCAAAGTTAACCACATTAAATTGTTCAATCAGCAGAACAAAATGAAAGATTTTGTCTAATGCAATCAAAGAAACCAGGATCAACAATAGGTTTCTGTTCCTTCAGAGTTTTTACTTGCTTTAAGAACAGAAAACCTGCGTCTTTCCATGTCAGTGAGTGTTAGCTGAAATAATATTAGACAGCCAAACGGCATTATGAGCAATAGATAGGCCATAGAGGGATGTGCTCCAGCTTTTAAGGGCTTGGGAGATGCTCGCTGCTGCACCAGTTGCCTTGGGCTCAAATGTTCAGGCATGGTAATTTACACGGCTTATAAAAATACAGACAGACACGCTCTGTATCGTGGAAGCCAACCCTCACCACGACCCAAATTTGTTCTGTCATTTAGGGTCTGGTGCGCCCTCGGGCTCCACCAAGCTTTGCCCCCTCTTTCGTTCCCGTCTGTCCTCCGCACTGGCTCAATCTCCGTTTCTCTTTTTCCTCCAGTCCCCTTCCTTCTTTCCAGCCCTGCCCTATCGCATATCCCACTCCAGTCGAGACTAAATGAAGTCATTGTTGTTGTTTGTTTCCTATAAGCCGCTCAAGCTCAGGTCACATCCAGTGACATGAGTGAGCAGTAGAGCCATTAGTGTACCGTGTGTTTGGCCCTACAGTCAAAATACGTTTTGTTCGGGATTGCGGGAACGGCAGCCTCCCTCTGAAGGGCTTCAGTAGGTATTGTTCTTTATGGGCTGTAGAACGCAAACAGTGGCAGCTGCCCGTGTGTGATTGTGAATTTGCTCATGTCTGCAGGCGTTTCCATAACTGCATGTGTGTCTGTGTTTCTGCAGGCTGCTCTCCAGCTGTTTCCTGTTAGCTATCACACTGCTCTCAAGGTTGCTGAGCAGTGTATGTGTGTATATATACATACATACATATACACGTGTGTGTGTGTGTGTATATATATGTAATGTGTGTGTGTATATATAATATGTGTGTGTGTGTGTGTGTGTGTTAAAAGTCACAGCCCCTGAGTCATTTTTATCACACTTTAACAACGTGTCTCTCCCACAAAGAGGGGAGGTAGAGGCCGTGTTCGAGTAAGAAGAAAGGGAGGGGAGTGTTTGTGCATGTGAGGTGCCTCGTAAGGAGCATAAGGGAGAATGACTAAGAACTGACACACAACTGCATGTGTGTGGTCTTGCCTCACCAACTGCTAAGAGAAAGAGTCACTCCTTGACTGTAAGTGCAGTGACTCACCGATGAGTTGATAGGACTGAAACAAGAGTATACGATAACGCCTTAGTCAGTCTAAACCTGAGTGACTCCATCCTCAGCTATGACACTGTTTTGTCTGTGTCACAGAGTGTTTGGACTCTACTTGTTGAGCTGATCACTGGAGGGTGTGTGTATGACTCGCACACGCCCTGTTGGAGTGAGGGCTTGTCTTGCGTTTGCATTTCTCCCTTCCAAGAGGAAGTGACTTTGAACCCTGAGGGCCTTAGAGTTCTAGTGGTGTAATATGCTCGATGCTTTCACACACACACACACACACACACACACACACGCCTATATGTGTGCACACACACACACACGCAGCATCATACAGGAAATGCCATGTGTCACAAAGGGGCTTAGTGTCCATGTAGCACTGTGTGTTGTAGGCCAAAGAGACTGCAAAGCAGGGGGGAATTAATTAATTTGATGGGAGTGCTATGGGTCACTAATCACAATACCCCCTCTCCTACATCCCTTTTCTTTTTTGTGTTTCCTCCTCCTTCCACTACTCTCAGAGTGAGGAAAGCCCCAGTCCAAAGCGCCAAAGGCTGTCCAGTCAGTCAGTGTTGGAACAGCTAACCTCATCTGCACCCCCACCATCCACCCCATCTCCCCCTATCCGGCCCTGGGAGTCAGGACCCCCAAGTCGGAGACAGCCCCACTCCCACACACACTACCACCAGGAGAGATGTCTCACTCCAGTGCGGCACAGGCGCAGGTAACCGGCTTTTTTGGTTTTTAAAACTTAGTTCTACTATAAGAAGTTATCCGAAGGAATATAAAGTTGTTTTTTCTCTCTCTTTACCTTCAGTCCACCAGTAAGGCGTCAGCGGGGCCGTCTATCCAGACCTGCCCGTCACTTACCTTCCCATCACCAGCCCTCCACCCAAGGCCCTGCACCTCATCTGCCACCATCGGAGCGCCAGGATGAAAACTACCAACACATCCCCCATCATTCCACCCACCAGACGTACCCAACACACACTCCCAGTGCTTACACCCAGCCCCCCACAGCTGGCGGCACGGGAGCCAGTTCGGAAGAGCCCAGAGCTTTCCACCCACCCACCTTGTCACCACGGCTACTGCATCCAGCGGCTCACCACCATCATCCGCAACAGCACCACGCATCACAACAGCAGCAAGGGGCCATGGTCATGGACTTGCATGAACAGGTTAATGTGGAAATATGTTGTTATTTTGTGGTACTTATTGTGCTTACTTTGAAACACTGCATATTTTGTGTGGCTGTCTGTTTGTGTGTTGACTGTGTTTTCTCTCTCCAGCTGCAGCAGGGTAGTGTACCAGTCTCTTACACAGTGGCCCCAGTCCCGCCACACGGTCTCACGGCGCCTTTGTGTAGCGGTCAGCACCTTCCTCCTACTTGTTCGTCACAACAACAGGTCCCCACATGCAACATGGTCTTCAGTGCTGGACACTACCACCCGGTGAGGGGAGAATAAAGCAGTGTGTAGTTTTTAGGTTTATTAACAGAAAGG
The DNA here is from genome assembly GCA_030770545.1 of Macropodus opercularis. Taxonomy (NCBI): domain Eukaryota; kingdom Metazoa; phylum Chordata; class Actinopteri; order Anabantiformes; family Osphronemidae; genus Macropodus; species Macropodus opercularis. The sequence continues at coordinate 15,214,878 of CM061089.1, forward strand.
TACATTTTGTCCTGTACACTCTAGCTAAAAAAGGAAAGTGCTTGAGGGACGGTGGTTAAAAGTATCGGTGACCTACAGAACATTATCCTGTTTGAAAGGGCTTGTTAGTGATGTCAGTCTCTGCTGCCACCTAATGGCAACACCCAGCACATTGCCACACCAATCACCACTGTGAAATAACGCCATTAACCTTGTCTGTTGCACCTTTCTCATCTCATCCACCGCTTTTTAGATGCTACAGATGTGTTCAATGCAACATTTGCCGGTGCCCTTCAGTTTTCCGTCACTGGTGTCCAGCAACCCTCAGTTCCTGCTTCCTCTTCCCCACCACCTCTCTCACCGGCCGCCCCAACTCCCAACGCCCGGACAGTTTCTGCCGTTTCAAACGCAACAGCCTCGATCGGTGAGTGAATGCATCTGATACACTGGTGCCGAATTTTCTCTTTATGTCTGTGTGCTTCTTAAACAAATAGAAACTCAAAAGTGGCTAATAATAATTAGTCTAATAGTCCCAACCAATAATAATCTCACTAAAACACCTCGTCATTCTCCCTAGCCATTACAGAGGATTGAAAATGAGGTTGAGCTGCTAGGAGAGCAGTTGTCAGTGGGTGGAGGTTTCAGCTACGCCCACCATCACAATCACCACCAGCCCCCCTCAACACTCCCGCCTTCCACGCCTCTCCAGTTCCTTTCGCACCATGACCCTCTGTCGCAGGAGCTCTTTACAGTGGTGAGTACATCAATTGAAAGACACATTTGTATGACAATCCAATGTATGGTTATGCTTTTAATGATTCTCGTGAAGTAAATGTATTTATTTTTTTCCTTTATTCACAGCCCTATCCTCACTTTATGCCTCGCCGAATAGCAAATCGACGTTACCGCTCTCAACAGGCCGTTCCTCCAGCACCCTACCACCCCAGCTTCCTGCCTTACTTCCTGTAAGTGTTTTTCCTACGTTGACAGATTCAGGATTGTAACCCCGTCCTGATTATGTCCAACTCAATCTAAACATGTTACTTGTCGTCCACCATACACCACAGGTCCATGCTTCCAGTTCCCCCAAATGTAGCCCCCACAACCAGTTTAGAGCTGGATGTGGATGATGGAGAGGTGGAGAACTATGAGGTAGGGAAAAAAGCACTTTTATTCTGCCAAGATTGTCCTTTTAAAGCATGTTTGTTGAAAGCGAGACTGGAATAAATAAAGGCCTTGACAGTTTTAATACAACAAAGAACAACTTCTCTATGTATAAAAGCTTGTCATGGAGCAGAGAGCAACAGGACCAGCTGCAGTTTTACTAACGTTATTTTAATTTGTTTTTCCTCTTTGAAATCTACAGGCCTTGTTGAACCTCGCTGAGCGTCTAGGAGAGGCGAAGCCCCGCGGTCTGACAAAGGCAGATATAGAACAGCTTCCGTCATACAGGTTCAACCCCAACAACCATCAGTCTGAACAAACACTGTGAGTACCATCCTTCATTCCTTACGAAATGAGTCCCAATTTGGGTACGGTATGATTTTAAAATATACCACCTTTTATGTTCCAGGTGTGTGATATGCATGTGCGACTTCGAGTCTCGCCAGCTCCTACGGGTCTTGCCCTGTAATCACGAGTTTCACACTAAGTGTGTAGATAAATGGCTTAAGGTGAGTGTGGACACTAAACTGGTTGGGTAATTGTAAATGTGCCAGCTGTTTGCTCACTGGACTGGTTATATATAAGCCAGTAGCCCAGGTTTGGTTTTTCTTTTTTTAGAGAATTCAGATTTCTCCCATTTAGATCTCTCCAGGACAACGCCACTTGCCATGTCCTGTAAATCCGTAATCAGGTTACTAATTAGTAGGCTGTGAACTACGCCTCCATAATAAGCCAGAGGTACAGGGCAAATTAGATTATGTTTCTTGTGCATGTATACGTAGATCCAGTAACCCGGTTACTTAAGTCCATATTGAAACATCTGCTGGGAAACGTGGTTTTATATGTGTAAGCTAGTTACTGGAGTGAATGTAAACACATGGAATGATGCCTTTGTTTTTGTGGTTCTGGTGACATAGGGCTAAGCTAAAACCAAACATGCTAGTTCAACATCAATATAAAGAACAATGGCTTCTCTGAAAAGAAAATGTCCAACAAATTGTGGCCATTTGTATCTTCTATTAATCATAATAATTTCTCTCTAAATATTTTTTCCTTTCAGGCTAACCGGACCTGTCCTATATGTCGAGCCGATGCCTCTGAGGTGCAGCGGGACTCCGAGTGACCTTTGACCTCCGTATCGACGCCAAACAACCACAATTCAAATCCCTTTTGGATCCACTGATGAATGAACAGCCACCCCCTCGCTTCCTCAACTCATATGTTCCCACACGATAACTGGGACAGCATTCAAGGGTGTAGAAGTTGGAGTTCTTCTAAAGTACCCAGAGAAATTGGCATTCCAAAGAGTTTCATTGTTATTGTTCCGGTCATGTCAAGTGTTCATCCTGACTAATGGACAGGATTCAGTCAAAATTAGCTTGAACAGAATCAGTCAAGTATAATTTCTGTGTGTATTCTTGCATTCCATGTGTGTGTTACCATCTCTGTGGTATTGATACGGTTTGTGTGGTACAGCATTGTCTTCCTTAATCCTGTTTATCTCCACTCTGCTTCAGAGTAAAGTCACTGGAGGTCTCGTTCAATTTGGGTCCAGCAACACCACCTACCAATATTTTATTGTCATCAATACCACGTTCCACAGTTCTTCACTCTTATTGTGATGTTTGCCCATCTACGTTGTTATGAGATGACTAAAGGGTCATTGCTCTTAAGGTTAATTAGAAATTAGACAGTATTTTCAGTGTAATGAGACATTTATCTTGATCTCAACAAGCTCACCCCCAGTGCACAGCATGTGAATACATTTAGATAAAGTTATGGTGAATTAAAAACATTTGTTAAACTGTGTCTGCTAAAAAACCTTTACTAACATTTGACCAGACATAAAGCATTTGAAAACAGGTCTGTATCCGCTTTGGTACTCAAACACTTTTCTGTGAGTGTTGAGAGATATAGAAGATGTTTTCTTCATTACTGACAGGGAATAATGTTTAAAGAGGCAGATAAGGTCACAGCTAAGTCTACTCTGTTTCACCAAATGGTGGCTCTGGCACTTTAATGTGTAGATTTAGGACCGTCACTCTCATTTTGGCTCTTCGCTCAGCGGGTGTGTGAAAAGAAACCCAAATACGTTAAAAACATACATGTTCTCCACTTCAGCAGCGTGTACCTATAGATGTAAATCTCATAGCACATCTGTTTGGGTTTCATTTTTCCCTTAAGCAAATCGCTGTAAATCCTGTGCCGGGATGTCGCAGCATAATCCCTAGATGTTCATCTCATTCCCAGGCAGACGTTTGGTTTGCAAAGTTCAGTCTGATATCCGAGACGCGACTTTGTGTCGATCCAGCCTCACCACATTAGACCAATGCATTTGTTTAATAGCAAACCAATTGTTAGTATCCAGGAAGTACGTTCACTTTCTACAGTTCCTCCTTAGTGCAGAGAATTATGTAATATCATGGGAACGAAGGGAAATGATTCCGTCATCGTTTTGTTGTTCTACCTGTGAATGTATGCATCTATTTTATGTCTTAGGCGTCTTTTTTTGTGTTGGACAGTTTTTTTTTTGCTTGGTACACTAGCAATTACCTCAGTCCCACTATTTATGTCTTTTCAGAAAATGGTGCCACCTGTATGATTAGAGCTTACTCATTCATATTGCTAACCTTTTCCATGCAAGTTGTTTGAATATGTTTTCCTTTAAATGCCATGAAACTATTACACAACAGTGTAGTTTCATTATGTATTATATCTGTAACCAAAATCATTTGAAGGCCTGTTATGATAATGAAATTTTTAACAAACATTTGTACATTTTGTATGAGAGTTATTACTAGTAATACCTTATTAAGTAGTGCAATGATTTTTTTTTTTTTAATCCTTTACCCCATCTTTTGGATTTCAAAAGCTGGTTAAGTAATAAATGTATAACATCCTCTTCTAAGCCTTGTGTTATGAAGTTATTCTTTCTCACACTTTCCTCATTTAACCTGCGTCTCCACTGTTTGAGGTGAGACCACTTGGTGGCAGTGTAATTCTACTGAACTCTTTTGACTTCCAGTCTGTAAGATCAAATCAAATAATGCTTCAAAAGTAATTTATATGTTTGATTTTATTTTAAAATCTCTGGTTTAAATTCATAGCATATAAATGTTCAAACCCTACAACGCGTATACAATCAAACCAAATCCACATTTGTCTGTAAGACGGAATGATTCACTTAGTGTCTGCTCTTGTGTGTGTGTGTGTGTGTGTGTGGACTCTTCCTGCCTGTTATCCTCCAGTGACTGCTGACCCGGCAAAATCCTTTTTGCTTGTATGCACAAAAACTCAACTCCGTCGTAGAGCTAGCACCAGACATTCACGATTTATGTCGCCTGAAGTTAGGCCAAAGAACCAAGCGTGCACTGATGATGCACAACAATCTTATCTTAACTAGCTACTTTATTTCTATGCATATATAACTTGTGTTATAGTTTGCTGTCTTTTGATAGTAAAAAACAAACTGATGCGTAGCGTATACATCCGTTAATGCAAATGGTTCTTCTGTTCGTTTAACTTGGTTCATGTGCAACTGACGCGTGGAAACATAACTAAATGAAAAGATGTTACACAGAGATTGACCGATCGATAGAGAGCAAACAAACAAATTAGCCTCGTCATACTTTCACAACATTACCACAGGCTGCTGAATACTGTGTTGTTTCCACTCTGAAGGTGTTCTCTGGTATCTGGCACAAACATTTTACAATAGTGTTCAGCAGCATATTCTTCAGAGCAGCAGTTGGAAGCACTTTTGCCAGCGGAGTGTAATCAGCATGGTCCTTCCTCAGTCCATTATGGGGGGGGATGAAGAATACAGACGACCTGCTGCTTAACAGATGTTCTGACCCACTTGTCTGGCCAACACAATTTGTTGCTTGTCAAAGTCAAACTCGGTCAGAACTTGAACGCTTGCCCATTTTTCCTCTTACCAAGACATCAACTCAGGACTGGAGAGACACCGTAGAGGCTGTTCCGTTGCGATCCGATGATCTTGATTTGGATGAGAATCACTTCATATGTCTGTAGTGTGTTTGTGTGGCCTTTTCCGGCCTCTTGAAAACCTTTAGCTGTTCTAAAGACTTCAGGCCTACTGGCTACCACAGTTTCAGCTTCACTGAGACAGTGCTGCCATCTAGTGGTGATCATGATACAGAACGATCACAAACCAGTTCTTTCACCTATGTCATCTCTTTATCATCCATCATCTAAAATGCTTGTCCTCATAATGGGAGCAGCTGCATTTTACTGGCACAATTTAACCAATACAATTTCTATTTTCTCACCCACGCCCTGCTAAACGTATGTGTATGTATATGTCATGCGTTTGCTCTCACCATCCAGCACAACTGCAGCAGCAAGTTAACCTGAGTCATCAACCTATTTCTGTCTGAGATTATTTCAGAACAACAGTTTTGACTGATGGTCGGAAGCAGATCCAGGCTGCTGTCAACACGGATCAGTAAAGTAGTAGGTGTTCCCATTGAGAATCCACTAATCCACCTTAACTGGGTGGAAAACCTTGAGAAATCTTGGAATTGTAATCGGACACACTGGGTGAATTGTGCCAGTAAATAAAACAGATTAATTTCAACAAATTAATGATGTGCTCTTATCCTGGCGCTAACGTAAAATGTGTTTTCCGTCATACTGTGACAGTCACATACGTCAAGTGTGTCTACTCCAAAAAAAAAAAAAAACAGGATCCATACCAGGGTATATGATAAAAAATTATTATATAAATACACAACACACATCGCTTATTTATGTTATTTATAGGCTTACACACATGACTGCCTCAGTGCTCTCTCCCTCTCTCTCTCTCTCTCTCTGAGCCGTTTGATCAATACATGAAGAAAACAGGCATTAAAAAAAAAAATCTCAGGTCACTGACACGAAACACATCACAAATGACATATTAGTGTTATTGTGCCAACTTTTGAGATGTATAAAAATATTTCCACCCCTTCCTGCCGACCCTGTCTGTCGCCATCTGGGTGCGGAAAACCTTCTCCTTTCATCCAGGGCTGTCAGGAAGCAAGGATGTCACCAAAGCAATACGCTGCCTTCTCTTCACCGCCTAATAGTTTCTCTCTTCCTCCTCTGACTGCGACAGACATTCAAATCTAATATATTTACCCTCAAAACACAGAACTGTTGCCGTCACCGTCGAGATCAGAGCAGTGCTCGTGGTTGTTCATCAGCTTTTGTGAGAGGTTTAAAAAGCTGCTGACTGTGACAACAACCTGTGCAGTTGTAGCCAATTTGCAGAGACTCTTATTTTTGGAGACAGAACACAAATGGTAATATGTTAGAAAAGAGCTGGGTCATATATATATATATATATATATATAAATAGATAAATAAACACACACACACACACACACACACACACACGCCCAAAATTATTCATACCCCTGGCAAATTCTGACTTAAAGTTACTTTTATTCAACCAGGAAGTTTTGTCTTGATTAGAAATGACACAGGTGTCTCCCAGAAGATAAGAGGCATCATTGAGGAAAAAAAACATCACTCATCTTTTATTTACATTAGAACAAAAAGTGGCAAGTCAGAATTTGTCGGGGTATGAATAATTTCGGGCTTGACGGTATATAATGAGCTTAATCAGAGAAACTCCCTGAAATGATTAACAAACATTTTATCCATAGCTCTGCTGTTGCAGTATCCGAATGACAGCAAAGCTATTCAATTAAATCTTCTTCTTATGACTATTATTTTTGATTACACACGCGCTGTTACTAAAGCAATAGGCATCAGAGCACGGAGAACATCCACGTACAAATTCACAGCTTTTTATTTGATATGTTGCATTCAATTACAATTAGTGTTAACCTAAAACATGTGCTACTACAGTTTATTTGGGCCGTAATGGATCCTTTCACAGGATATTGAGTCAAGTTTAAGGCAGCTGTGTCAGTGAGGGATGGAATGCGCTCGAGTAAAATACAAAGGTGAAATTGATCTTCAGTTCAATTCAATAGTAAAGAAAAGGTTAAAAATTGTGTGAGACGCTTTCCTGGTTTTAGATTTAGATTTTGATTTTAGGCCTTTTTTTTAAGTATTCTTACATTTTTGGGAAAAGGAACCAAGTAAAGATAAATGAATATAAAGAAAATGTATATTTTGCAGAATGAACAGAATTAACAGTTGAACGGAGAACGGTAGAGATGAGGCACAAGGCTCTGAAGCAGAATGAGAAGACGACAGAGCAAGAGAGATGGTGCATTAATAGATTCATGAAGAAAAGAAGCAGCACAGTCCAAGTTCAAGACGAATCACTTTATCTGGAGCTTTTGCGAGTTCTGTGGTTCACACTGGGAAAAAAAAAAAAGTCTGTACCTGTAACTGTCGGGCTTGCGATGGTGGTGAAGATTGGATGGAATGCGTAGCCCATCAGATGAAGAAGACATGCAATCAGAAATAAAAGGCTAATGTATGAATCCTCTGCTTTTAGGCTTCATGGTGCATCACAGCAGAGTATAGGTGTAGCTGCGTCATGGCTGAGTCGGATCCGACCCGCAGCAGGTTCTCACGTTCTATGAGATGCTCTTCTGATGCTCCTTGGAGTCTTATGTCCTAGAAATCCCCATACCTGTGCAGAAGCAAACACACAGCTGTAGGAATACAATATACTAACAATACTACTAATAATTATTATGTAGGGATTCAGTCACTTGACTTGTTGAAATGTGGGCAGTCAATTGCAAATTAAGAAAGAAAAAAGAAATATACAAACAAATCAAGTCAAGTGTTAAAGGTGACATCGAACGTAAATCCATGCTGTATATTAGCATATTAGCAGTGTGGTGTGATATATGTAGCTGTGACTCACTCGGTGTCATCAGCAGTGGGTGTGTTGTAGCTCTGGAACAGCGGCTGCATGAAAAGACCCAGCGTTCCCACCACACACACCAGGATGAAGATCCACAGGAACAGACGGTCTATCACCATGGCGACATACTTCCAGTCTTCTATGATCTGGAACCAAAGCGAGATGACTCTAACAGGTTGTTAAGTCAAATCAAATCGCGACTACAAAGCGTGTGTAGGAGCAGACCTATGGGGGAACTCAGAAGAACACACACTTGGGAGTAGATCCTAAAATGTTGCACGTCAAATGAAGTTTTATTAATTGCTACTGTGGTTGTGGTGGAGGTTCAAAAGACACCAAATAGGCCGATGCAGAACGGAGAAGAGGCGGCTTGAGGCAAACTCTGCCATAAGATATTGCAGATGCAAAAACTGCTTGTAATATTTATTAAGTGTGGGAGTTTTCTGAAAGTTTGGTAGCCCAGGGTCACAGATGTGGGGTTAGACTCAGTGTTATGTTCAGTTTGTGTTTGTAGGATTGCTTAGGCAAGATTATGTGATGCTGTCTGCTTGCTAAAAACAATACATGTCGTTTGTCAGGAAGGAAAACCTCGTTTGGCCTGGCAACCTTTCTAATACTTGAATGAATCCACCTTCACACATTGTTCTTCACTTATTCCATTTACTGGATTTACTGATCAGGTTCTATCTTGCCCTTCGCATTTGTCTGTTGTTCTCATCTCCTCACCCCTTCATCATCATCTTCGGTCTTCATGTGTTCAGCGATGTATCTCACTCCATCCACTGCTTCTTCTAAATCTGCGTCCGACTGAAGGGCCGCAGATCTTCGAAAGTCTGAAAACCCACCACCTGCATCGGGAATCTCTCCCATCTTCCAGCAAAACCTACGGGCCAAATCCTCGTTCACGTAGAAACTGTCCGTGTCCGGCCGAATTCCGCCGAGTCTGATATTGGAGTACTGTTTTGTCTCCCGGCCGGCCTGCGAATAGTTTTTCCCACCGGTGCCCACGTTGGCATACTTCCGGCTGAGTTTATCACGGACGCTGAAAGCTCCTGGACGCCTCATGAGGAGGAAAGCGGGGAGGCGGACTAGGAAGAGACGCTTGACCCAATCTGGCATATAGTGAGTGGATGGGGAGCGGTGGTGCACGTTGAGCACGCAGACGGTGCTTACAATGGAGAAGGTGACCAGCACCATGGTGAACATCAAGTATTTACCTTAGAGAAGGTGAAAGACAGGACAAGACAAGTATGAATGACATAATATAAACAGTGTAGTTATCAGGAAGTAAGGAGATGTTTCAATAAAGCTATAGTTTCTTTTATGAGACACACTAACAAACACACACAGACCAGCATTGACAGGACTGACCTATGAGTGGTACAGCCAGAGAGGTGGGAGGCACGATCTTTGATATCAGCAGCAGGAACACAGTGAGGGCCAGCAGCACTGAGATGCACAGCGTCATCTTCTCCCTACAGTCCGATGGCAGGTAGAACACCAGGATGGCCAGCGACGTGATCAGCACACACGGGATGATCAGGTTGATGGTGTAGAACAGCGGCTTTCGCTTGATCACAAAGTCATAGGTGATATCGAGGTAGGCGACGTCGTCGGGGTCCTCGTTTTTGCGCGCCGGGAGCGAGACTATGTCCCACTCCCCGCTGGGCGTGAAGTCGTCGCGGCTGGCGAAGTCGCTGGTGAGAATTAAGTCCACTTCCGTGTGGTCGTAGGTCCAGGAGCGGAACTTGAGCGTGCAGTTCTGCTGGTCGAAGGGGAAGTTCTGCACCTCGATGGCACAGGCGGATTTGTAGATGGCGGGTGGGAGCCAGAAGATGTCCCCGGTGTTGGAGACCACGGCGTTGCAATAGAAGGAAACCTCGTAAACACCGTCAGCGCTGTTGGAGGGTTGGGAACAAAGGCAACATGACCAAATTAACAGATTATTTTCCTTCAACGTGTCTCTGACCCTCACTGGGTGTAATTACACTCAACACTTATATCAGTGACGTAATATGCATTTGTTGGTTTCACTGCCAAGTGAGATCGATACCACTCTGTGTCCTTATGCTACGCAGCCAAGAGATCTTGCAATAGATAAACTCTATATGTAAGCGCAATTAATGGACAGAAATTAGTGGCATCCATCCTTTTAATCTCTTCCCAACGTGAATAAGCTTCCAAAACGCCAAACTAATCCTCTCAAGTGGATGCACCTGGAGTCAGCTACCGTAACCACGGGGGGTTGGTGCCGATAACCTTTTCTTTCCCTTTAATGCCGTGATAGTCGTCAGACAAAGCCAAGCGCTCCCTCGTGACTGGCTGAGGCGATAATAAAGCCAGATTTATCGCTAATCCTCAACACCTCAGCAAAATGCTTTGGAAAATTAAACGAGAGATTGCGTATTAATGGTTAATTCTCTCTATAGGCAAATATGCTTAGTTGAGCATGTTGTAAAGCCTGGGTGGTAAAAAAAAACTCTTAATACTGACGAAGCACAGTCTGTAACCTTCACACACTTACTTATTGTAAAGCACTATATCAGGAAGCCAGATGTGCTTGGATGGTATTCGAAGTTTCTTGATGCCGTCATACTTGTCCGGGTCCCATCTCAGCCTATAGTCATTCCACTCCTGCAGACAGACGGCTCATCAATTCTTTTTTTTTTTTACCGGAACTTCGCTAATACACTAGAAATCTAAAGCAAAAAGGTTGAGCCGTACGTTACCTGACACAGCCACACGTTGGTCGTCATTATTTGTTCTCGTTCATTCTGCGAGAACAAACATCTGTCACAAATCAAGCAGCGCTCCTATTTCACAATGCTAAGGATTTCCATTATTTCCATTCCAACAAGTAGTGGCCACACACACACTTCACTTCGCTGTCTCTCTTACCCTCTGGAACCCCCCTGGCTTACACACTGAAGCCCCCACTTCACCTCAGCTCCTTCACTCTGCAAAAGGCTCAACTCCCATCCCTCCTCTCTTAGTAGGTCAAGATCACAAAGCCCTTTAAAGCTACACAAGGGCATTGTCTGAAATAAGTTGACTTTGGATGCGCTCCTGAAACTGTTAAGTGTGTACGAGTGGCATAAGGACATTGACCAGACCTGCTGCTGCTGCTTTTAATACTGTTAAACAACTTGAAGGGACAAACCGTTGCTTCCTTTGCAGATGTGCACACTGATCTTCATGAGGACATCAACTCGCCTTTGCTCTTTTTTCCTCTCAGCGGTAAACTCTGGGAGCCCAGTAGGATGTACACCCCTCTACCTGCTATCATTTAAATAATGCTGCTAAAGCTCAAAGCGTTGGATTCGGTGTCGTCGTGAGTCCTGCCAACATCACTAACGGCAGGTCTTCCCACCCCTTTTTGTTGCCTCAGCCCAAGGTTTTACAACTATAACTGGTGAATTAAATAAACATTACTAGGGTCCGAGCCTCAGAGATGTGCATTTGTACTGTATGTGTGCCCAATATTTCTGTGTACTCACCACGCTGATGAGCTGAGACAAGGACACCTGTATGGAGATGGTAACTTGCTGGCTCTTATTGACAGCTGGCCTGATGAGTTTGTTGTAGCGCTCCGGACCCAGCAGGTAGTTCACCAGCCGCTCCTCTGCATTCTCTGCCCTGACGCCTTCAGGCCAAACACACATAAGAGACACTACGAGATTGTGCGCATTTATTTTTTAAAGAACTAATGTCTCCTCTTGTTGAAAATGGCACCTTGCAGGCACATTTCCTGCTGCGTTAGAAAGGAACAAATTCTGCCAAAAATAAATGTCACGAGCAAAACAAATGCCACGTGTTTGTCGAACAGCAAAAGAGACAAAACAAAACGCATTTTGTTAGGAGTCACAACATCCAGTGTTCGGGCATGTGTGGTCTTCATGAACGATGAACAATAAACAAGTTGGCTGTAAATAAAGTCAATCTAGCAAAAGGGCTGAATCACATGTTCTCAGTAACAGTAGGGGCAGCAGGGGTTAGAGCAAAAGTAGTACAAAAAAAATCCATCTGTCCCTGTGAGAGGTTCCCTGAAGCTTTATGTTGCCAGTTTTGAACCTTCTCTCATGCATTTCCCAGTGTTTGAGTCAACATTGTCAAACGTAGTGACAACAGCACACACAGCGTTTCAGTATCTGCCTCAGCCCCTTCAGCGCCACATGAACTGTGTGTTGTTTTCAGGGGAGGGAAAGCTGAGCGAGCACCGATTCACTGCTTTTTCCAGTAGCTCCCTACTGCTTCGACTGTTCATGTCACAATGAACGCCACCGTTTCAGGCAGTTTCAAAAAGAGGCAAGTGCCTATTAGAACTAATGGGCCTCAACTCACAGTTTATTTTAACTTCAGAGGATGACAATTCTGAGTGTGAGTCTAAGATGAATGTTTTTGGTTATAACAAGAGGTATTGAAGTCTGTGCTGATGGTAACCACTAAGTATCAACACACCAAAGCTAATCTGTGTAGTTATAGGATGTGTGCTACGGTATTTTGGGTTCACGCGCTAGTAGATCAGTTAGCAGACATCCCAAAGGTCACGATAAGATACGCCTGCATGAGGGGATGGGCAGCATGTTCAGAAGACAGAGTTTGATCTAGCAGATGGTGCACATCATGGTTAGTGAAGCTAAGATGGGCGCCCGCTTCCGGTTCGAATAAAATAGTTGAAGATTTTAAAGTGAATTTGATTCTGTGAAAGGTTTTGGATAAGACGTTTTATTACTGCGAGTTTAATGAAAAGACTGATAACACAACAACACTAACCCTATTAGACTAATGTCATCGTAGCAGAGATGCAGCATATCCAAAGTAAGATAACTAGATTTTTGGCAGTTCCCTCTGGAGCCACATCCAAACTCAAATACACCGTAGCGCAACAACATTCACAGCAACATGGACAACACAGACGACTATTTTGTGGCTTAAATAATTTAAATCTTTGCCTTGATGGATGTTACACAATAAACCTCAGCTGTGTTAACTGCCGTTACTTGTCTTTGTCAGACTCCCGTCGTGTTTCTAGAGTGAATATGAATGGTTCTATTGTTTTGTTTTAACTTTGACAGTTACAGCTACATTTTAGCAAACTACCCCAAACAAGGCAACTCAACACTCCATGAAACAAACACCTGAATTAAGGTCAGGCTATTAAAAGGAAGTTTTGCTTTTGGGATGATGGTAGAGATGCTCAAGAGCTTTTTGCTGCTTTTTGGGAGAATGTATAAAAAATAAAAAAAACCTTTATAAAAAATTCAAAGGCCATCCACTTTTACTTTGTAGTATTTTAAGTATGAGTACGCCTCACATGGCTTTGGGACACACATGGGGCATCCGAGTTTGTATTTATATCATTCACTTATCATCAAAGTGGACTCCAGCAGTGTGAATCCGATTGTAAAAAAATACTATGTAAGGTGCTGAATTTTGAACGTGTTACTAAAATATTAACTATATTTTTTTACAGAAACAGTATAAAAATTAAGCATAAAAGTTATCTGAATAGGTTTTGAGCAGAGGCTGCCAAAGTTACAGGCTTGACTCTGTGTCTGGATAAGCACAGACTTTAGTTGCTTCATGTGGACTTTAAAATCTGCACATAGACACAAACCCAAGAGCTTATTCAGGGTGAATACTGCCATAAAACAATTTTGCTAAAAACAAGAACAAAATATATGTTTTGCTCCACTTTGAGGCAAAACAGAACGTTTGTGTCTTTCTGTTCAACTGCTGTTTGCTATATTAATACAATGATTTTCATAGACCAGTTTCATCACCTGCTGCAAGTGCCTGCTCTTAGACATTATACTGATTAAATGATTTTGGACCTAAATGCAAGAATGAAACCAATATATTTTGTGGACGAAAAAAATGGGTCAATCATTCATTTACCTTTGTCTGTTCAGCAGTTCACAGATGAATAGAATAAAATGTAAGCACAATAGTTGTCTTTTGGAAAAACAATTGCAAGGATATAGTGTATGGTGATGTGACTATGGAGGCAGTATGTGTGTGACAGAAAATCACTTACACAGTTTCAGAACCATGGACAGCTTCCAGTTCAGGTTTGAGAAGCAGACACCCTCTCTACTTTTAAAACTAGGCTTACAACCTTCCTTTTTGGCAAAGCTTATAGTTAGAGATGGTTCTGGTCACTCGGAACCATCTCTTAGTTAAGCTGCTATAGGCTCAGATGCTGGGGGACGTTCTTCATTCACTGAGCTCCTCTGTTTTCTATTTATTCTGTCCACTAACATGCCTCCATGTCCACATGTGACTAACTTTGTCTCTTTTCTCTCCTAGTTGTGCTTCTCCCTTTCGGTCTCTCTCTCTCTCACTGTGTGCTCATCTACGGGAATAGAATCAGAGCCATGTGTCTCCAGTGTTCAGCTGCTGGTCCAACCATCCTACCTGTGTTCTGTTGCTGCTTGTTTTGTTGTTGTTGTGTTCTTTTCTCACCTCTCTATCCCTTCACCCCAACTGGTCAAGGCAGATGGCCGCCCACACTGAGCCTGGGTCTGCTGGAGGTTTCTTCCTCTATAGAGGGAGTTTTTCCTCCACTGTTGCTATTAAAATGTACAATTTATTGATTGGCTACAAATAAAAGCTTGCACTATGTGGGATTTGTCTGATTTAGTTTTGTAAGGTCTTAAATCTTACTTGTAAAATGCTGTTGTTGTGAATTGGCGCTATATAAATATAGTTGAAGCACCTAACGTGGTCTTAGCAGTCAGACAGGTTAAGCTATTAACACTGAAATAACACTTGCATCTACGTCAAAGTTGTTTATCAGGCGTCTCTTTGCACATACACATAAATCTGCAAGTTTTCGAAATAAAATAAAAAAGAAGACTTACTTGTGAGAGAGAGAATGAAGAGCAGGATGTGAATGTTGGTAAGCATCTCCTTTCTACGCGGCCGAACAGAGGTGATGTTTCCTTACACAGTCCTCCAGAAAGAGAAACGTGTTGAGTACAATTAGATACAAAGTAATTACTGTAAACGTCCTTTCTGCCTTTGTGCTTTTGTGTGGTCGATAACAAACACGTGATCCGAATGTTTGATTAAATGTTGAGCGGCAATAAAAACACACGAAAAACGTAGTCTAGTACAATAAAGGCTGGACGTGTATTTGCCAGAGGTGACATGTTGGTTCGTGTATTTATAGCGTACTAGTAGAGGAGCCGGGCTGTTCATAACTTGGCGTCGTCTCAGTCACAAACCAGCCGCCGTCACATTCGAGCCGCTGCCGAGACCAAAAAAAATATTAAAGCAACGGTGCTATGGTTAAAATAAAAAACAAAACATAGCCTTATTTCGGGAGTTGAACCACCCGCTCTTATTACCCTCAGCCCTCGCTATCGTCTAATGAAGCGCAGACAAGTGGTGACGCGCCAAGAAACTGGCGCAGTTCGTAATAGAGTGCGCACGACCAGGACGCGCGACGCAGATGGGTTCCGGGAAAAGTCCATGAAGAAGCCTGAAACAATTTTCCATGAAACTCCGCGTTACCCAGAGGAGAAGCCAGAAGGAGAAGCGGGGAGAGGAGGGGGGGGGGGGGGGGGGGCTGTGGAGGAGAGTGTGCGTGTGTCTTAAGCGAGAGGCAGGAAGAGGCACAGAGGGGGCTCCCTCCCTGGTGAAGAACCACGTCATAACTTGGACTGACATTCAGATGCAGTGGTGCTTTCAGTAAGAGACAATTATTATAGCCACAAGTTTACAAGTTAACTTCCATTAGAAATAAAAATTGTGACTACTGGAAACTTGTATGGTTTTATATAGCTTTTAAAATTTAACATTTTCTTGTTTAGAAGGAAAGATCTGCGCTAGCACTCAAACTATGGTTCCATTCTGTTTGTTTAGTTATGACCTGCATTTAATCAGAGCCCGTTGAGAGCAGAGTTTCAAAGTCAAGATCTCACAAATCACACTGCAGGTCAGGAACAAGAGTCCAAGGAACGGATGGTTTAGTAGCGACAGATTTAAGGTAACTCTCATTTTCATTCAAATGTTTCAAAATGTTCTGTATCACAGCTGAATGATGCTTGCGTGTGAAAGTGATGAGTCGACATGAACAGACATTTCCGCCTGTGGACATTTTGTAAGCGGTCATACAGTAACACATAATGACAACTTGAGATTAATGCAGTCAATTATTCCTCTATAAATTCAAACACTACAATAATAAAACATCTGTACATGTTCACAATCAGTTATTTACAGTATGATTCAAAGGTGAATTTGTGTACCCACAGAAATGACCTAAATAAAAGATAAATAAATAACCAGATAAGAGATTTATCCTGTGCTGTTATTAATGGGTTAAGCAAATGCATAAATCCCTCACAGCCAGGGCCATATAACTAACACATTACCCCCCTACACGGCCCAGTGGAGATTTCAATCTGCTGTAATGGAAGTGTGTGTCTGCTTCAGTCAAGTTAACTGGCACAAGGGCACCACAGCTTATGGCCGTTCACAGCACTCTCGTTCCAACTCTGCTGCTCCATCAGTTCTCCACTACAGACGGGCTCAATAAATAAAAGGCGCTAAGACTGTACATGCAGAAATGCTGGTACCCGTACTGAGGTGCAACATTAACTTTCGTACTTTATTTGTGCAGATGAGCTCTCGTGTGCGTGTGGTAAAGCTTGTCGAGCCTGCAGAAAATGACCCGTCTGGTCTTGACATTCACATTTTAATCCTGAACCTGAATGTCTTCGATATATAATTAAAGTGAATCAGGCAGAGTTGTCCTGACATTTAGTCCTTAATATGCATTTCCCAGAGTGCAGTCTGTTGGCCTGTTTTGTGGTCCATTTAACCACCTTTCAAACTCCACCTTGGCCTCAGGAAACCTCATTCCGCCTTTTTCAGAGCGCATCAGTCCAGCGAGATCTGTCCACTCCAGCCCCTCAGGCTGTAAGTGGCAGGTAAATGGTAGTAGGTTTGGGATGGTGTGATAAGGTCGGATAAACTAGTGTAAAGCAGGAGAAGCAGATGGGCTTTAGCTCAGAAGCACTGAGCCGCTCTCTCATTGATACCGTCCCCCTTAAGTGCAGTCACACACACGTCAGGCGCAAAACCCACACCAAGGAAAATGATTCATTAGACCCCACACCTTACAGTGTCAACAGAAATCTTGAGAGTATGGATTCCAGTGAAAAGTTCAGTATTTTTTTTCTGTATTTTCTAGTGTGTGTCAGTTGAGAAAAAAAAAAGTCATTAGTGTTTTACTGGAAAGAAAGTATTTGATCAGTCTTGTATTTAAGCAATAACTCCCCTTAAGCGATGACTCTGGTCCTTCTGAAGTGGGTGAAAAAAAAAAAAATCCACATGCAGGGTCACATCCTGTTAATGGCTGTTGTGTGTGTGTTGAGTGTGTGTGTGTGTGTGTAAGAGGGAGCCTGACTATAATAAGATTGAACTGATCCAAATCCTTTATCTCAGCAAAAGCGAAGGCCTGATTCCTGAAGTCAGCAGGATGCTAGGAGCCTCTGCTGTAGCGGACAGTTATCGACAGTACACATATTTATCGTGCCCCACCAGTGTGTGTGTGTTTGTGTGTGTCTGCCCATTGTGCGAGATATTTACCTTGCGCCCCAACCTATCAATAAAAGGTTGACTGGAGGAAAATAATAATAATAATACAACAGATGTGATGTTGGTGTGTCTGGGGAAAACTGCAGGGAGGGGGGGGGGCATAACCAGTCCAGCTGTCATACTGTAGTGTCAGACTTTGTGATGTAATGTTCTGCACATCTATGAATCATAGACTAAGTGACAGTGACAATGAATACAACGCAGCACATGACAAGACATGTAGTCATGCGACAAGACAAGACTAAACCAGCATGAAAGTCTAAGAATTTTTACAAATAATTAACCATGTCTAATGACATTAATAAGATACGTTGGGTCACTGACCAACTTCTGACCAGCGTCATTATTTTTCACAGAGCAGCACTTTTCCAGCACAGTGCTTTTAACAGGTCTCTCTCTCTCTCTGTTCTTCCATCTCTAAGCATCCCATTTACAGCTATCCCTCACCTCATCCCATCTCTGCTGGCGGAGCCGTCCTCAGCTGACCCACAACATTAATTTAAGTGAGCGCGGCTCTTCAGATCAGCAGTTTTCATCCGGAAGTCGTATCTTCGGGACAAAACGAGACAAACCGAGAATGAAATAAAACAAAAAGGTCTACGGAAAAACAAAGCTTTTGATTTAAATATGGATTAATGTGGATAAACACGTTAAGTAGATATGCATGAAAAGGTTTTAATATGGAAGAAGACTTCAATAAGAGAAATAAATTAAAAATAAAAGCTCCAGGTGTAGGCGCAACTACAGAGAAAGTTCACTGCCATTTCAATCGCAACCTAGAAAACTACACCTCCTTGACGTTTTTTGTTTTAGGGTGTGATGGGGTTTGGGGGTTTTCCATGATTGATGTAAACCATTTGGCTCTCAGTGCTCCCACGGTGCACCAGACCTACTCTCAGAGTGTTCCCTGAACAACTCCCACACCTGGCACGTGTGGCGTGATGGCTGGAGCGTAGTGAAGCCCATCAGGTAAACAAAGTCTTTACTGCTAACGTTCACCCTGCACCTGAACGATACTATTGCAAACTGACTTGCTCACTAAAGATTGTGAACAAAATGTGGGTCAACAAACGAGCTGTCATGATGCATTTGATGCTACGTTGTTGTGTGTTTTACTTTGTTTTCCCCACCCACATCGCTGCTAAATGGACATCCTGACAGCCCCCCCATGACGTGATGCCCCGAACCAGAGAATGTTCAGCAGATTTATGTTCCTATGCCCTATGTTTGTCAGTGTTCGCAGAAGTCTGCGGTCTGGTGAAAGATCTTACTCTCATTTGCTAAAGTTTCCTAAGGTTGCTCTCCTAAATAAGCAGGATCTGTCAGGCACCCCTGCAGTCACCCAGAGGGCTCGTTCTGCTCCATCTACCTTCCCTGATGCCTGAGGGTGGATACACTACTGCTCCTTCACACGCATGCGCACTCCACCAAGCCTGGACATGTGCCAGACTCCATCTCCGTGGCCCATTGCTTCTTCCTCTCTCTCCCCTTTTCTTTATTAACCCCTATTTCTTTCCCTCTCCTCTTACTTTTCCTTCTGTTTTCCCTTCTCCCTCTATTTCTAGTTCCTGCACACACACCCCATCCCCTTTCAGTCTTTTTGCTTGTGGAGAAACGGCAACTAAAAATACACCAGAGATAAACCCAATTATCTGTCCTTTTTCACGCTACACGCCCAAATAGCTCAGAACATGGGA
The DNA here is from genome assembly GCA_030770545.1 of Macropodus opercularis. NCBI lineage: Eukaryota > Metazoa > Chordata > Actinopteri > Anabantiformes > Osphronemidae > Macropodus > Macropodus opercularis. The sequence goes on from CM061089.1 coordinate 15,234,186, forward strand.
CAGGCTGTGTGCCAGCTATCAGCTTGAAGGGCGGATTCCTGACAGTTTGTGTGCCTGCACCTGTGCATTGCACTGTTCAGTGAACTCGTTCAAGAGATCCCACTCAGAGCTTTTACCATTTCGAAACTGCAAATCATATGATTGCGGCATTAACACCTGATATTACACAGTTAGAACAAATGCAGCGAATGTTTCGCTCCAGAATGAAAAAAAAAAACGAAGATGAAGTTAAGTGTTGAACTCTCTGTGTTTCCACCATCTATGTGGCTTGTCCCGCTGGAGGATAATCGCCTGTTTGGCTGTCTCTTGTGAGTTGCGGGCACAGAAACACTGCGTTGAGGAACAACTTTTCTGTTGAATGCACAAATGTCAGAGCAAACTTTGAATATTTACTGAACTTCCATTCGATTATTTAAGACTGCGCAGCCCTGATGCGCTGCACTTGGCAGATACGTTTTAACTTAGGCTATTCGGCTCATTTCGGAGATCCAACCCATTTAAAAACCCTCCCCAGCGTTGACAGTACATTTGGGCTCTAATTATACTCTCCCTCTCTCTGTGCTGCCACAATGATGAATAAAAGATATCCAGCTCTGACGACAGCAGTGTGAGCGCGATGGTCTTAGACAGCGCTTATAATGTACTAACAAGGTTTTTTTAGGCGTGTTTAAATATTCCTATTGCCTGTGGTCCAAGTACGTACCAGTCATAGATACCTCCTCTCTCCCTATCACAAGCTGTAACAGTCAAGTGCTGCCAGACTGGTGAGCTGACACATTTATTTCACATGTCTACCCATCACATCACAGTCCCTGACAGGAGACCTGTGCATCTCAATGATCAGCAGTGTTTAAGTGAAGGCTGGCATATACCACACACGGGTGGTGGTGGTGGTGGGTGATCAACCCATGAACCCATAAAAGTGGTAAGATGATGTCAAAAGTGAGTGATGAGTGCAACAGTGATCTACCTTTTGCCTTGAGAGCCGGAATGAAGCTTTGACTTTAAGTAAGATAAGGAAATTAGAAAAACTTATTGCATTAGCTTGCTATACTTTTTGATTTTTATCAGGTTGCAGCCATTTGCAGCACAGGCCACTGATGAGTCTGACGGATACAGCAACACTGAACCTCTCTGACAGGCTCTATATCGCAACAGCCACTGCTTTTCTCACTGCGTAAGACATGACATCCACCTTCCTGCCTTCTGGAAGCTTCCAGAAGAATCTGATCACCTCCGCTCTATTAAACCCACCTCTGTGAGGGGACCATGCCAGTGAGAATAAAAAAAGAAAAAGATTTCATTACTTAGGATGGAAAATAAAAGCACTTCTCTCGGGGTCATGGGATGCGGTGCAGATATGTGGATGTGAATAATTCAGAGTGGTCTAAAAGTTCTAGCGAGGGAGAGACAGATATTTTTATGTGTTTCATTTGAGGCAGAAAGATGTCACCAGTGTACATTATATGAATAAAGGCAGGTGCAGGGTGGGGAGATGCATGTTTGAGATGGAAAGAGGAAGAGAGCAGCAGAAAGCACGATCAGGAAGACCTGCACTGATCTGGTGATGGAGAATCAAATATCACAAGAGGAAACCTGGAGGAGGACAGAGCGCGGTTCATGAAGAATGTTGATAGTAGCGTTGGGGGACGTAAAAACGATGATGCTCTGGAAAGACAGGAGGATGACACTAATGGCTTTTGGGCTCGGTGAATTCAGCTTCTACAAAAAACATGAATTAAACATTGCCCAGGGCAGAGCAGAGAGACAGGCTATGGTGCGTCACGCTAAGCAGTCCTGGCAGAAACATTGATTCGCACCTAGTTCCTCTGCTAAACCGCTTCACTAATAAGGCCGGCGAAGACAAGCGTGTCATGACGCCACTCGGTGAGCTCAGCACTTGTCAGATGGCAACACCAGCAACAACAAAAACGCATTATCCCTGTTGTGCTTATTCTGTTTTCCTTCCTGGTGGTTTCTTTTGTGCAGCACTTGTCTGCAGGGATTAAACTCTGTAAACTCATTCCAGTCCCTAAAACAGCAAGAGACGATGACATGCACAGTGTTGTGATGGTTTTACTAGTGTTCAAATAAAAAGACACTGATTGTTTTGACAACGCTTACACATTGTTTGAAAGAATGATTGTGTTTATCCTGGGTGATATGGCCTGAGGGCGAAGGAGAAGTTCTGGCGTTGTGTGTGTGTGTGTTTAAACACCAATATACAAACACCTATTCCTCCGCCCTGTTTTTATATTTATATCCCTTATATGACATCTGGCAGTGATTCACCAGGGGCTACAACCACTGCTTGAGTGGTTTTGCTCAAATACTGCAACATCCCATACACAGAAAAAAAACCCCTCCAGAGTCGTCTTACCGTGATTTCTTGTTATTTAAATAATAATTAGAAAAATGATAATGTAGAATGCATTGGATCAGAGACACCATGGCTAATGTTTTATGTTGAGAACCCACTAAAGGAACAACAAATGATTTATGTAAAAATTAATCTAATAAAATAGTGGCTCAATTAGTGATGACGCACACATGGCAGCTCTACAACGCCTCTATCTGAGGTGAATGCTGTCAGCATTAATGTTCCTCTAAGGAAAAGTAAGAATGCCCTAATGTGTCTTTGGGTGGTTTTTGATGATTTAAACACAGCTGTAGTTCCACTTTGTCTTGTCGTGAACTTGTCCCAGGCAAGATCAAACAAAATTAGTCAATATATTGGAGGTAAAGATGTAAGTGGGGGTTGTGTTAAATAGCACTGTCTAGCAGGCAATGCATAATAGATTTTCCTACATAATACATTTGCACAGTGCATACGTGCACTCTACTGGATTCAAAGCATTTAACTTAAACATATTTGACAACGGGATCTGCTTAAAGAAAGACTAACCTTCGTCACACGGTGACCAGGCTGATCACTGTAGTTTTATGTATAATACGCACGATTATTGGTCAGTATAGGACGGAGGGAAGGGTCCCCTGTAACCGAACTTCTGAAGTCTTAAGAGTAATTTAAAGACAAATACATGATTCATTAACTCCCCGTTGGCTCGATTCTAAGCTTTGCCTCGTTTATTATTACGCTTTCGCTCGATGACGTCAAGCCGAGTGTGGAGAATGGCGGGCTAAAATTAAATCTCATCAGCGCGACGCTGAAGCTGGTAAACATGCGTCTGAGGAACACAAAAGCACGACGAGCAAAATGAGGCAAAATAAGACACGCTTCGGTGACTTTCCTCGTCCAGCGCAGTGCTGCGGTTTAGTGGCTGGAAAAAGACACAACACCACCGCCTGAAATAAGGTGAAGGTTCTCTGACTCACTGGTGAACATTTAATTTCATTTTTGTGACGGCACGTGGTGAGACACCCCCACAATACCTGACACAGTCTTGTAGAATAAATAAAGTTAGTACATAAGTCCGCAGCTGATTTCAGCACCACGGACAGCGCTTACTGAAATCAGCTGCGTCGCTCTCAACCCGCTACAATAAAGTCGAATATTGTAATTGCTCGTATTTAAAGCATTTAACCCTAACGTTCTCCCCGGAAACCGAAGAAAAAACTACACCAAAGTGCGCGCAACACTTAATTACTAAACCCCAGTAGAAAGAAATAAAAAAGAAAAAAAACCCTCGTTTTACGTTCCCTCTTTCCGTCAGCCACCGAGCCAAGCTGTGCCTCTCCCTCAGAGCAAGTGTTTAGGGCGGTTTTCCCTGCCGTTGCGCGCGGACCCCGTGTGGATGCGCCAGTGGGAAGCCATGCGCTCATAAGGAGGAGGGACGAACGGAGTCAAGTTCGGATCAGATCTAGAAGCACAAAGACACAGACAGCATCCGGGGAGAGACGCGCCGGTTCGTGTCATTTCACATCTTTAGGCCCTCGTATTGATTATACCGACCTGGTTATTTTAGGAGAGAAGTGAAGAGGATTCCCAAACGACCCCGGGGAGAGATGCAGCCAGTGGCGAGATGGACTTTGTTGTTTCTTCTGGTGGTTTTGGCAGCTCAAGGTAAGAAAGCTTGGTCGTTTGCGATGTTATAATCCCTTTACAGTACATGTTAAACTTTTAAAAGACACGAGAGGTTTTCCATCTCAGACGAGCCGGGGACGCAACGTGGCATCTGTTTAATTAACGTGACGGTTCAATCAAGAACTTTGTCTTATTTATGCCTGACCAGTGCTTAAAAACAAACAAACAAACAACAACAACAAAAAAACATAAGCGCCGGGAGCGTGTCGACATACAGCCTCAGAACTGTTTCAGTTACTTGTATTATTCACTGAAGCGTTAAACGCCGATTATTTAAATTGATAATAAAAGCCGCAGTTCAAAAAGTTTTATCAATTCTATTCTTCTTCCGCTGCTCTTCTCCATCATGGTGATGTAAACCTCATCCCTTGGTCGCCTTCTTAACTAGGCCAACAAATCAAAAACGCAACATCATCCCAGAAAAGCAAGGACTGGCACTTTGATGAATGCAAATTTTGTTTTGGGGCGTAAATTGCGATTACACGAAACCAAAACAGATTAGAATTTGTTTACAGGATGTGTTTCCCAGTTTGTTGCTGGTGGCGGAGTTTGTGGCTTATACATGGCCTCTGTCAACTCGGTTTTTTTCAAAGTGAAAGCAGATAGGATGTTTTGAGTCAGGGGAGATTTGTCGTCTGCAGGCATTAGTAAAATATAAAAATATATAAAATAAACGTCTCATAGCCATTTTCGTCTTTGGTTAAGTCTGATAACCTTACCGTTACTTGTTTGCCTCAATTGAAAGCTGCTCTAAACTGTTCCAAGTTCTTCTATTTTATTTTTTTGGAATAAACATGTTTTAGTTTTTAGAGCATTAAAAATGTCAAGTGGGTTGATATATATATATATATACACACACATATACTTCCTCCACAAATATAAAGATAGAGAGCATCCAGGGGCAGGTAGTGAGGAGGAAAGGATGAAAGTCAAGCTGAAAGGGAGCATGAGAGAAGGAAAGGAAGAGAGCAAAGGAGATGGGGGTGAAGGGAACATTAGTTATTACTGAAATGCAACCAGTGAGTTTATCACTGACCGGTGCAGAAGCACAGTCTGGGTCTGACCTGGAGCTACTTCTGTGGATTAGATGCAGAGATGGTAATTATGTGGCAGCATTTCAAAGGATTAGCGTAAACATTTGCTTCCGGGGCATAAATAGCAGCTATATCTGATTTATTCAAGGTGGCAAACAGGCTCCTTTATACTGTACGTTATCAGCTTCTACACACACTCTTTATTCCATGCTACTTGGGTGTTCTCTCTCTCTCTCCCTTTCTCCCTCCCCTCTGGTTTTCTCTCTCACTCTCCATTTTCACAGCACACAAGAAATGGAGCCAAGCTTTCAGCTAAATCATTCATATGTGTTTATGGAAAGTTGTTAACCTGACAGACATTACAAGTGGGGCAGGTGTGTGCTACAGTACATAGATGCAAAGGTACTTCTGCCAATTAAATTGTATTTATATGGCTCCAACTCTCAACAAAGTCATCTCGAGGCACTTTACAAGGTAAGGTTAAGGACCTTACAAAACTAAAAGCCCAACAAATGCCATATTAAGAAACCTTAAACCGGATCCTTGTGAAAGTTCAGGCAATTAAAAGCTCATTTTAGCTAACTGGCATAGCAGCATGCTAATGCGTGAATCCTCGCTGCCAAAATTTTCTAAAAACCCCCTAATTTGCCTTTGCGTTAATACAGCAAACACTCTCGCTACCACTTCATTAGATACACATTAGAGATACATGAACGAACGCCGTCTAATTAATGATGACTTTGAGCACCACCCGCCGCACAACCGCTCTTGCAGATTTGCTCAGATGAACAATTGTGTGCATCATACAGAAATAAATGCAGCAGGACACACACACACACGTTTGTTACTTCAGCATGCAGGTGCTGTATATTCAGTGTATATAGAGGATGCCCTCTTAATCTAGTAAATAACGGATGTGGTGGGGTGCTGGGGTGATTGTGAGTGATTGTGTGTGTGTGTGTGCACCTGTGTGACAGCATCATTTATGGAGCAGCAGAGGGGGTATGACTAAACACAGAGTGAGTCACACCTCACACACACACACGTGCTGCTGCAATGACCTGCTCAGCAGCAGGATGGGTAAAGAGTAGAGGAAAAGTAACGTATCCAGTCGCGAGAAACCAAATGCAGCGTCAGAAACGGTTGATGAAACGCGCAGACACAGGTAGGTTTCACTTTTAGCACAATCTTATGTCACCATCACATGCTCTTAGTGTGTTTTTACCGCTAGCATCTGTACGTGGCTACGTTTAAAGAAAAAGGGCACATCAGCAGTAAAAGTAGTTGTCAAGGTTTCCACAGGATGCAGTTGTGGTGACGGATTAAAATCAGAGAGCATTTTGATGTCACAAACATCTTATACATCACTTGCTATTCCATTTACCAGTCCGAGCGAGAGAGAGAGAGAGAGAGAGACATGTCTGTAGCTTCAGCACACTCTCACTCAAGTCTCTCAGGTCCAGTTGTACTTCATCGTATACTGTCTTTTCATTCTCCCACTTCATCTCCATCACTTGAATTAAACTCGTTCCAACTCAGCTTTGCTGACACAAAAGCAAAACAAACGTGAGCCCCGAGTGTCGCAGCTCACTGCCAAACAATTAAGCCTTTAAAGAGCGCGTACTGTATAAACACTGTACATTATAATGGCGTGAAGGTAAAGACGCGTTTTTGCTTTCAACGCTGGCTCTTTTGCTCTCTCTCGCGCACACACTCTCTACTCTAAAAGCATTTGCAAGCTCAGGGGAAAACAAAGGCTAAATGCTTCTTCCAGCATCCTCTAAAGCAAACCATAAAACTCTTCTCCATCACTCATCATCTGTCCTTCATTCCTCTTTTCCTGCATCCTCACAATCCCCTTTAATCCTCACATTCCCTCTTCCAATATAATCTGTGGACTCTTTTTTTCCCCAAACTGTACACGTTGACCTCTAACTGCTACGCATTAAAGACATCCTGTGATCTAGATTTGAATTACCTTGCTCTCCTGCTCTTGGGAGGCCAACCACTCTCCACCACGCCACAGACTTTTCGGAAGCCCACGTGAGTCCTGCCAGCATGAACATCAGACAGCCTGGGGACCTCAGGGACCTGAGGGATAGAATACGAGACCTTTAAGTGCACAAGCTGCTTATTTCTATTAGACTTTTTTGCAATTTAGTTTTAAAATTGTTGGATGGATAATGTTAAACAAACAAAACTGAGAATCTAACGTTAAGAGAGGTGAAGTTTTTATTAAGCCCACGCTGGGCTGTGGTAATGTACGTACAGTAGAAGAACAAGGCCACAGCTCAACAGGGTAAATGACTGTAAGACGACTTTGTGACTAAATTCTTATTTGATGACAACGGCTGGTCAGAGCAGTGGCCTGAATAGAACTGCAGCATGTTCGACGTGACAGAACAGAAATAGCACCAAAAAAGAAGCCAGGTGCAGCAGCTCTTCCTTTTCCAAAGTAGCTTTAATGACGCAAGCACATAAGAGGGGATTTATGCTTTACTAAATAAAGCAAGATGCTTCATAAGCTGGTTTACACATAAAGTTACTTGTTTTTTCTTGTGTTTATCTGCTGAACTGAACTGTTGGTTACATAAACCAGGAGGCTAAATGGGATTCATTCATAATGAAAATAAGGCAGAATGTTTCCATTGATGATACATAATCTATAGAACAGCAAAGGTGTCAATTTGTTAATTGAATTAATTATGATTGACTTGCTTTGAGCTGCTTTTCTATAAAACCAAAGTTTCATAAATCACACATTTCTGTAAATATTTTGTTTATATCATAAACGTACATTGTTGTTGATGCAGATTCATACATTCCCCTTTTCGTATGTGGCCTTTTTATTGTCTTTACTGCAGCTTTGTGCATTGTGATATGTTAGCATGATGAAAGCAGCCAGTACAATCTGGTAGAATAATAGCCAGAACATGGAGGGGGGGGGGGGTAACTGTGACATCTCCAGATGAAAGAGGGGAGAACCTGTGGCTCATTTTCTGTCATAATTGATTCTTTTTATGATTCTCAACGTGAAATGAATCTGACCACGTCACATGTAGTGCGTGTGTGTGCGCAGGATGGCACAACGCTGTTTTGATCAAAGGGCTGGATTAGTCAGCGGAGCAGCTCTGCTGTTGTAATTAAACTAACTAGCAGATGAAACACAGTGACAGTCGGTTTTCGTTCGTCTCATTGCTACACTTCTTCCTCCCCTCCTGTTATAGATTTTTTTTAAATTCTATTCTCTTCTTGTGCTTATTCAAATGCAGCATTGTTGACGCCGTGTAGAGAAATCTTGGCAGCTTTGGAGCAGATGTACATCCATGTTCTCTCTAAACTCTATTTAGGCAGCTTCCAGACAGAAGGCTACGAAGTCTGGATTCACATAATCTTCTGAGTGACATCTTAAGAAGACTTTGCTTTCAGTCTGTCTTCACTTCTCCTCGTGTTTCATTTTTGTGTGTGTGTTTTTTTCTCAAGGAGGGCTGTCACCAAGAGTTCAGCACCAGCTGTACTTCTGGCATCATTGTGTGCATGAAGAAGGTTCCCTCTTGCCTTTGATGGGAGGGCTCTTAATACAATAGGGTCAGCACCACTTCATCTCTAGAATTTCAAGGCCAGCTCTAAAAAGTGTATTTCAGTTATGAGACGTTTTCCTCATGTGTCCGAAACTCGGTTTGAGTGGGTTTCGTTAAATGAGGATGCTACTTAAAAAGGTGCTGATCACACAAGGTCCGTGTTTATCTATCGCTTCAACAAATTTAAGACTTTCTCAGCCTGCTCACGCTTCAGTCCAGCTGTCTACTCTCTAAAACTCTTCCCCATGTTCCGCAGAGAAGGATGTGGTAGCGCTCTATTTGTGTTATGGGGGGTGATGTGAAGGTGAGAGCAGGGTTTCTGAGCAACAACTAAAAGCACTCAGAAGTCTTGAAAGAGGAATAGACGGGCTTCTTTTAACCAGCGGCAATGTAAAACGTGACGCAATACATACTAGGCACATGTCACCTGGTTGACACATCTGGAACAAAATTAGACTAAAAAATTGAATTTTTGTATATAGTGAGCACAAGGGACAAGTTATATATGTACATGTGGCAAAACGCATCCAATCACTGAGCTCAGAATTCTGCTACGAGCGCTGCCAACAGTCTTGGCTGACTGAGTGACACCTGTGGTTCCTGTGGTAACATTTGACCCCAAAGCCATTCACTGTTATTACTTTTTATATTTTTTATTATTACTTTTTCTTTTTTATTATTAACTGGTGCCACATAAACTTGTTTTTCGCTTAAGATGTCTGTCCAGACTCAACTGTAACCTGATTTCATGCTATGTACACTAACATATAATTTCAAAGAGCACGGGAACTTTGTTTACCTTCGACTTACAGAGAAGCTCTTCATGAGCTCACAGTGGCCCTTGATTCTTCTAATATTTATACTAGTAACATGATCAGTTGAGAAATTAACCATAAGATGCATTATTTGCATTAACAACACCATCAATCTTTAACATGGCACTACTACTACTACTGTGTAGTCATAATGTTAGTGGCTAAACTACAGAGCTATGGTGCAGCTACTGTATGAAACCGCTGTAACTGGCTACTTCATTTTCATAGCAGTGACCAAACTCCCCCACTAACAACGACATGCTAGTCATTGTGCTCCGCCGTTCATCTGTTACACGCTGGAAAGGTCGCCAGCCGAGCGCAGGGTTGACATTTAGAGACGGACAACCACTCAGTGTCAAAAAACAAAACAAAAACAAAAACCCTGCAGAGACATTTCCTTAAGAAAATGTAAATTAGAAACAGCATAATCACGTCAACCTCGCAAAGTAGCCTGGTTTGTAACCTGCCAGACATTCTTTCAAATATTTACACTATATTCAATTATTGAAGGAAGCTGCTTGTGTGACAGTGATCCTTGGCCCAAATGTTTTACCTGCCTTCCTGTCACATCTGTCCATCATTCATCCCAAACCTTATGTTATACCACATAATAACCTCACTGTATATTATAACCTACCCATAAGCTCTTAAAGGATTATATAATAAGTGTGTTGAATTTTTAAACCTAATTTACAGTAACAACTCATCACATAGATTTCATTACCATTGTTAGACCCAATTATGTATTTCATTTTAAAATCCTTTTCTTACTGGACATAAATAAACTATGCGCATGTGATTTACCTTTTTAAACATGGGCCTATTTTTGGGCACAAAAATATGCATATCCCTAATGAAATCAGTATCTCTCAGCAACTATTTGAATGCCAGCAGGACTGTGAGATTTGTTAAGATGGCTAAACTTATGTGCTACTGTGTGAACAGTAACAGAGTCGGCTGAATCCAAAACGTAACTCAAAATGCCTCAAATAACTAAAGTCTTTTCTAAAATCAAAAGGATTTCAGGAGGATAAAACCAAAGATGGCCACTTGCTACAAGGCATTCTGGGAACAAACATTTCAGAGCACACGGCCATGACCAAAAAAAAGCTTATCTTCCTGGGTCATGATGAATCACATCATAACATGGCAACACTCAAAAGATGGTTAACTCAAGGTGGCAGGTTTCCAACAATCTTTCCCCTAATGTGAGAAAAGTACTAGAATTCACTTGACCAAGAACACACGAATCACAGGATGAACTCTACAGCGACAGTCTCCTTTCATTTGTGTCTCAGTTTAAAGAATAAAACAAGCAATCCATTACATGGCTAGTAACTGCTTTGAGCAAAATAAGCAGATATCCAAAAAAAAAAAGGCATGTCTCGGTAAACATATAATCAAGACAGGAGTAACTTACATGGCTTAAAGGAAGGCAGACAATGTGGAGATCTTACTGTAGCAATGGAGAGTGAGGCATCCAGTAAACTGAAGGGAGGGAACAGGTGAGAGTAGTTTGCAAACATGAGCAAAAGGTAGCAAAAGGAAAAGAACAGGAAGAGGGAGTGGCCAGGGGGCGTGGTCAATGTGAGGGGCGGAGAATCCAGAACATCCAAAGCGTCACGATAACAATAATGACAATAAAGATGCAGAGAATATAATGTGAATATAGAAAAGCAATAAACTGAGTCCTCTATTGCTAATATCACATGTGCTACTCCCAAGGATCTCCCATCAAATAACACTGCTCTGATACAGCATTATGAGTGAGAACAGTAAACATGAGATGATATTACAAACAATAACATGGTTTCCTGTGTAGGTGTAGGCAATGTGAATAGTCCTGATGGATTCATCTAAGTGAAAATATGCAAGTAAATCATTTTAAATTGAGCCTGAGTCAATTTTAAAATAATTTAGCAAATATTGCCTTTGGCTAAGTTTTGTATTTGCCATTGTTCAGATTTACATGTTGAACTAAAGCTATACCAGTAAATAACATTCCAGCTATTGTATGAAGCTTTAAAAGTCCTCCTCTTCTTCTTTTGTGACTCTATTTCTCACCTTAGCTAAATATGTCAGCGCTTCATCTCCGATCTTGAGGCTATAGTCCACAACTCCTCTGCGCTCTATTAAAATAGCTTGCTGGGCTTTTTCCTATAGGTAGATATACTAACATTTGGCCTCAGGTCTGTTAGGTTCCTTCCTGGATAATTAGTGAATTATGGTTATGTACTGTATATAGACAGCGGTTTGGCCCAGCACCTAAACTATAATAAGTCATGTTTCTCATACAGGATGAAGCGCAGCAGCTGCCAACACCTACCTACTATTTGAAAAGAGAGGAGGACACGGCTTTCACAGTGATTTATATCCGTTTAGCTGGGCTATTTTTATTTGAGCTGAAATGAGACTCTATTCTAACACCTCTTACGGTAATATGTCACCTATGCATAATTTTACCTACACGAGCAAAGAGCATTCTTTACTCTAGAGACTTTTGAAGAGGCCATACTATGCATAATTAGGTTAATGCATTTCTTCTGGGGCTCCACTGAAATGTCCGAGCAGTTTACAAAAACAAAATCACGCCAGTTACTCATTTTACTGTCACGTTTTTACAATCAGCAACAATACTGTGAAGCGAGGTTACAGTTAAAAGTATCATGTAGCATAATGACGCCTCTTTAAAGTGATAAATCACCTAACATGAGGAAACTGCCATAGTATTAATTCATAAATTCAGGTCAGGTCACGACACTTCCTTTGTAGTGACTCTTGGGACTGTACTAAACTAGGCTGCTAGTCTGCTGTTTTCCTGTTGGACTGAAACACTCCCCACAGGGATTAGCCATAAACCTGAGCCTTTAAGGACCTAACTAATAAAAAAATAGTCGATGACACTGTAACGTACGCATTCTACGAAAGAGTGGAATAAAGGCAACGTTGCCCAAATATTATTTTGTTAAATGTATTAAAAACCTGCACTGCCATGGAGAAAAGAACATTCTGAATGTCATACTACTGTACTGGTTTCAAAAAGACCATTAACTATACTGGACTGTAATGAATGATCAAGAATGGGTTGGGTTTGGTCACAACTGAATGAAATTAAAACAAATGGAGACGGAGAGACTGAAATGTGCCATGTCACTCAGCTCAGGGTGAGAGGTCGGCGAGACATCCGCGTCCTGAATTAAGCGATGAGAATCGCTCGTGGCTGTGAATGTTTGAGTTTGAATGTGTGTTGTCTTACACAGGGATGACTGGGACTGGCTCCAGCGCCCTTGCAGACCTCACAAGGAAAAAAGCATTTAGGATGATGGATGAATGCATGGATGGATTGAGAACCAATTCCCCTAAAGAAAATCAGAGAAGCAAGAAAAACAAGCTGATCACTATTCACAGGGTTTTGTACAGGGCTGAACTTGACCTGAGTTGAATTATTTAACAATATCATTTAATGTTCCACACACACACACAAACCTTTTTCCTGATTAGCGATAAGATATGATCTAAAAAGGAGTTTTTTGAAATGATTTAATTCTGTTTTTAGTTGTTTAATTTAAACGTTTTGTTTAGTTAATGAACTTTAAACTTTAGGTGGAATCTGTCTGTTCAGTTGGTGTGTTTGTTTTCTAAACCGGCTTTATATTTCGTTTCTTTTCCTCTCTCTTCATTTAAATTCCATCTCCCTGTTCTTTGTCACTGCTCTCTCAGGCTGCTCTTCATCCAAGGCAGAGGACCGGCTGTTCAGGAAACTCTTTAGAAGATATAACCAGTTCATAAGACCGGTCGAGAACGTCTCGGACCCCGTCACCGTGGAGTTCGAGGTTTCCATCTCCCAGCTGGTGAAAGTGGTAAGCTACACACCCTCCCCCCTAAACTTTAAACGTTCTCACCCAGGTGACATTAATCAAATGGTGACTTTGTGGCTGTGCAGGCGTCGAGTGTGTGCGCAGTAAATGTGTGTGTGTGATTGATGTCTTGGTTTATGTTGAACCCTGGCTTATAGGGGAAACATTTTGACATGAATCTTCTGTTTTTTTGTCTCTGCAGGATGAGGTGAACCAGATCATGGAAACAAATTTATGGCTCAGGCATGTGAGTACATTTGCACAGGTTTGAGAAATACCCTCGCAGTCGACGAGCAGATCTATAGTCACAAATGTCACAAACGTTTTTCCTCTCTCTGTCTTCCAAGGTCTTATGATGTGAGATCATTGTTTCTTTATCCTGCTCATTGTTTGCCTTCATGAAACCTGAAATATAGCTGCATCATTTAAATCTGTGACAGCAGACAGACCCTTCAGTGACGTCTAAGCCTTCAAATTAAAATGCATTGAACATTTCCAGGCTGATCTTTTTTTTTTTTTGTTGCTGTTTGTAATGGCTGAGCTGTAGCTCTCTATCAAAGCATCACTGATCAGCAGCTGTGTCAACACAGTCGACAGATAAAGACTTTGAATCGCAGCCAGTTGCTTTACAGTGGAAGCCATTTTACTGTAGAAAGCTCTGCCCCCCCCCCCTCCCATTATTGCATCTGTTGTGCAGCAAAACTGCAGGATATTCCTTCACTGCTAAATTGGTTCACTTCATGGTTCAAACCACACTTGCCAAGACATAAGAGAACTTGATTCTAAAGAGCGTCACAGTACCAGCCTACGAGCGGCTGCTGTAGCGCCGGCGTCTTAAAATAAATACAACGCGAATGCGTCCAGATTGGTCATTGTTTTGTAAGAGACAAAGTTCCATCTATTTGGACTGACAGATAAATGAACGCCAAAGCCAATGAGACATGGTGAAGGGGTTAATTAAACAGCCCGCAGGTCACAACAGGGTATTATCCCAGTTGGCTAATGAATGGCTTTTCTCAAATGACATGTAAATAGCCTAGACTAATGAAGAGATGTTACCCACAGGTATGTTGACAGAATAGTGAACACGCTCATTCTTTATCCCTGTCAGAGCTATTTATTCTGAGCTGAGGTGACTGTTGTACACGTCCCCTCGGTTTCATGTGCAAAAGCATCGAAAGCACTGAGTACATACTGTAAATATCTAAACATATGACAGTTCTAGCTGTAATGTCTTCATTCGGCTCTACCGGTAAACATCAAATAAAGCTCTGCCTGCAGTGAAAAATAAAAAAAATAAAAGGTCTCTGACGCAAAGCCCACAACAGATGACTGACTCCCCCAGCATGCTCCCTCTGTTTTCTCTTCTTCTCCTCCAGATATGGAATGACTACAAGCTGCGATGGACGCCAGCAGAGTTTGATGGGATCGAGTTCATTAGAGTTCCGTCAAACAAGATCTGGAGACCTGACATTGTGCTGTACAACAAGTGAGGCGCTCGAACACCATTACAGTTATTATTATACAGTTATTATTTGCCGTGTCGCGCTTTAAATATAGCGTCTTTGCGCTTATTGTTTTGATCGTGGCCTGCCGGCAGTAATATTGCACTGTGCGGAGGGGACATGCAGTAAGTTAGTGAACACATTCGCAACCTTGGGTGTGCGTGCGTGACTAGGTGAGCATTTGGCAGCTAAAGAGCCAGATATTTCCCTCAGGCTTTTTGGGGGGAGAGATCAAGCCAGATTTGCGTTCATTGTGTCTCCAGACGTCTGTGTCCACACAACCATTTTTAAGTGGACTAAAATCCCCTATTGCAGCATTAACAATAAAGTTTATAACGTCCTAACTTCCACAGACAAAAAATATGACTAAAATGTATCTATTCATGGGAAATTGTCGTATTTATTTGATCATGATTTAGGACCAGTGTGTTTTCTGTTGTTGCAGTATCTCAGTTTTAGTTGCTCATTATATTTTCTCATATTTCCTACTCTCATGTATTGCAATCCATTCTCTTCTTGCCTTTCCCCTCATGCTGATGTCTATGTCCATCTTCTAACCTCGTATCCAAATCCAAACCCATGTATATCCTCATACCTTCTTTCCATGGTTATACCTTCCTTGTTAATACGGTACATGCCATCATACGCATCATATGCAGCGCTGTAGGTGATTTCTTGGTGGAGGACAAAACCAAGGCTCTGCTAAAGTTCGACGGTACCATCACCTGGGTTCCTCCGGCCATTTTCAAGTCTTCCTGCCCCATGGACATCACCTACTTCCCGTTTGACTATCAGAACTGCTCTATGAAGTTTGGCTCCTGGACCTATGACAAAGCCAAGATTGACCTGGTACTTATCGGGTCCAAGGTCAGTGTTTGTAACTACGTTCACCTCTGGACTCTGTATTTGCAGGCTAACGTCAACATTATTGTAGTTGTTGTAGTGCTTGTGGAATCAATCCTCCAGAAAATAACCCCTCATGACAGGCTGATGTCACAGGTTAGTCTTGGCTGAAAGCCGCTGTTTGAAAGGGTAAGTAGTGAAGTTGCATTAGTGAAGAGCTCCCACATTACCAGGGACAAAAAAATCCGCCGGAACCTTGACTCTAATCATTATTTTAGTATATATATTTTATATGGTTCATTTTTATGAATATGTGACAGTAAATTATTAGAACAGCATTTTTAACGTCATCTTTATTTTAGGAATAAATACATTTATTTTTCTCTTACAGCACTAAAAGGTTTGTCTAGTGCATAATCAATTGGTGCATTGTTATTTTCAT
This sequence comes from Macropodus opercularis, assembly GCA_030770545.1. Lineage (NCBI taxonomy): Eukaryota > Metazoa > Chordata > Actinopteri > Anabantiformes > Osphronemidae > Macropodus > Macropodus opercularis. The sequence continues at coordinate 15,250,308 of CM061089.1, forward strand.
ATTCATTCATTATTTTGTAAATATTCAAGCTATAAAAAGACATTTTAGGGGGATGTTGACATTAAAATACACATGAAATTTAATTGGCACCCATTTTATCTATAAATAATTAAACCCCTGAATAATTGGCCACTGGACACACAAACAGTTTATACAGTGATACAGCAGCACTGCTTGCTTTTTTACGTTATTATTTCTCAGGTTTTATTGATTAATAACCATAAATAATGGTGAAATGATAATTGCATGAAGTTATGGTTGTTATCCATCTTCTAGGTGAACCTCAAGGACTTCTGGGAGAGCGGCGAGTGGGAAATCATTGACGCTCCAGGCTACAAGCATGATATCAAGTACAACTGCTGTGAGGAGATCTACCCAGACATTACCTACTCCTTCTACATTCGACGCCTGCCACTCTTCTACACCATCAACCTCATCATCCCCTGCCTCCTCATCTCTTTCCTGACAGTGCTGGTTTTCTATCTCCCATCAGACTGCGGAGAGAAGGTCACGCTCTGTATCTCCGTCCTGCTCTCCCTCACTGTGTTCTTGCTTGTTATCACTGAGACCATCCCCTCCACGTCGCTGGTCATTCCACTCATTGGAGAGTACCTGCTCTTCACAATGATCTTCGTCACGCTCAGCATCGTCATCACTGTGTTTGTGCTCAATGTACATTACCGCACGCCAATGACCCACACTATGCCGGGATGGGTGCGCTCTGTGTTCCTCAAAGTGCTGCCGAGGATTATGCTGATGCGAAGACCGATTGATGAAGATAGCAAGGCTGGGGGGTTGGACAGCAGTGGGGAGGCAGGAGGAGCTGGAGGGGGAGGAGGAGGCGGAGGAGTGAAAGGGGGGAAGAAGAAGAAGACTAATTTGATGCAGGTATGTCATCCATATTCTTTGTCCTCTTGTTTTCTACTTGGCATTGTTCTTTAAACCACATAGCATCTAGGGAGCCACCATGAAGCAAACACACCAAGCCCTGCTAGAGATTCAGGATTTCTGTCAGTAACATGCGACAACATCGGCCACGCTCCCGCTGCAGAGAAGTTCTTACTCTCTGTCTAGACCAACAATGGGCAGCTTGGTGCCAACCTGTAGAGAGCTTCAGTCTCTTTCTGAATATGTTCAAACTTCATTAACCCCCACAGGATGTTTCAGTCAATATTAGGCAGGCTTTGACTATGACAGTATAGATCTGACTCGAATGCATGTTGTTGCTGAACTTGAATGGTTTCAGCTGTGGGACAGCAAACCATCATAGTCATCACTTTCACTTGAGTTCAGATACTGATGAGATGGAGGAGTGGTTTGGGGAAGGAAGTAATTTCCTGAATCAAACCTTGGATTGTGTCAGTGACCGGACTGAGAGTTTATCTAGCCATTAGATACAGTAGTCTGTTTTACTGCACGTTTCTTCTGCATCTGCTTTTTAATGCTGTGGCCCTTTTGAATCTAACTATGTGGTGCCCGCCAAGCACATTCAGCAGAATCCACTAAGAAAGCTATTCTCTGCACTTTAAACACTTCTCACTCATAATTTATATTTGGTATCATTTAATCAATACAACAAAAGCTCAGAGGAAAAGCCTCATCTCAATCCACTCAGTGTACCAACGATAATGTCACCTCTCGCAGATGTAATATACATAGAGATCCCCCAGTATCCAAAGCTTGATTTTAACTGTTTTACCTGTGAACTGTGTTTCCCAGCAGGTAGGTGGCGGCTCTCTGAACTGTCTGGAGTTTGGAGACAGTAAACTGTCCTCCATCGAGGGCTGCACTGGGAAGAAATGCCCGTGCCCCTGCCAACATGGGCTCGAAACCCCAGACACACCGGAGATGGGGAAGATGACGCGTCAGCTGAGTCCTCAGAGCATCAACACCGTGGTGGCCTTTTCCGTGGTGTCGCCCGAGATTAAACAGGCCATCGAAAGCGTCAAGTACATTGCCGAAAACATGAGGAGTCGCAACAAGGCTAAAGAGGCAAGTTCAGCCATTCTTATGACACCTTGTAAAAGACTAATGCTCAGACCAATCAAATGTCTATTTTGATATAGCTATCCCATATCATTAAACACCTTTATTGTGTCACACCAGCTCTAAAAACACCTGATGTTTAAGTTTTATTTCAATTTTTTTCAGTGCTGTTCTAATTTTGAATGAAGTCTTTCTTACGGTGCCAAAATATGCATCAGCTAAGGTCCAGTTTCTAGCGTCTCAAACTCCATGTTTATCCTGTTCAGTCCTGATGGCTCACTATGCTAATTGCAGACATCAAGCAACTTGACAACATCATTGATTTTTGTTTTTAATTTAGGAGAAGAAACATCAAGAGTGATTATTAATGTCAAGAATACTGGTCGACCGAGTGTGTGTAAGGAGCCATCTCGCACAATAGACCATTTTAAAAGCAGATGTTTTAGCTCATCACATGTTTAAACCAAGGCTGCACCTTGTTCATTTGAGCAATGACGGTGAGACGACAAACAGCTAATCATCAATGTTATTATTTGAACATGCACTTTTATACAGTTAAAAAGCAACTGTCAGACAGTAAATCTTTGTGTTTCTAAACTTTATGTAAATCTACCCCTGCTAAAAAACAAACACAATTTATTTATGAAGGAGCATCCACTCCTTCTGATGCGCTACTGTAGCTCCTAACCAACTCTGTAAGGTAATAATAGTCTACGTTAGAAGCACTTTCGAGTGCGAGGAGGGATCCTCTGTCTGTCAGTTAAAAATACAGTGGGTGAAGTCTCCCAAAGGGAAGAAGCAGCTTTTGATATGCAAAACTTGTGCCTCAATCAGCTTCGTCAAAAAACGCCTGTCGCTTCTTCTGATGCTGTGGTTTGAATGTAATAATCACATTCATTTCCTCATGTTGAAAGGATGTTTCGGTTTTATGTTGGCTTTTAAGCAACGTTCAGCTCACTTCTCTATTCCTGTTGTTTCTTTTTCCTCCCTACTATTTCCTCTGCGTAATCCTCCCTTCACCCCATCCGATCCCGCAACCTCCCACTCTGATTTGCTGAAGCCTCCGTCTCATCCTCGTCCTCTGTGCTCCTCTACCCACCTGCTTCCCTGTTCATCTCTCGCCGCTGACACGTCCCTCTGTCTTCTCACACTTCTTCTTGTCTCCTCTTCCTCGCTCGCAGGTGGAGGATGACTGGAAGTATGTTGCCATGGTGATTGATAGAATCTTCCTCTGGGTGTTTGTGACTGTGTGCGTCCTGGGAACCGTGGGACTTTTCCTCCAGCCACTTTGTAGCTTTGTTTCGTAACTGCTAACCCGTCAGGGTTTGCTGCCACCCTGTGTTGACCCTTCCTGAACAACGCTAACTCGTAAACGAAAGAGTTCGTGTCCTAAAGCACTATTTGATGTGTCGGGTTTGTCACATAGAGGCTTACTCTAAAAATCATTTTAGTACAAGGGTGATTTATTTTAACTGTTTAATTCATTTAAACTGAGAAAACAACTTTGTGGCCATGGATTAAAGGACAGTTACGCCAGGATCTGACGGCCAGTTTCCTCTGCTCCATCCAGTTCGCCTTCCTTTCATGGCACGTTGCTGTTCTGCTATGCTCTGCCACACTCTGCAAAGGTTACATGCTTCAGCTTTAATCAAATGAATGTAGCTACAATCTAACGGATTCTAAGATGAAGTTAAGTAGAAATAACAGAATATTGGGGGTTTTTTTAGGAGGTCAGTTTTGAATTATTCAGAAGTACAGCGCGTTAGACCTGAGCTGGGCTCAAACTCGACACATCCACTAGTCCTTCATGACTGGAACCTGACAGACCTTAGTGAACTGGGAACTGTCCACGTGCAGCAAACACGACTCGAACTCTCTGCAGCTGCCAGTTTACTCTCCCTCCGCTGAGCCGACGGGGGGGCTTTTTACAAACAAGGGCAGGCTGTTCTTATTTTTTTGTAATTATAACTGTGCGTTTATATATGTTCTCCGTGTTTAATGTTCCACAAGATAATTGGTTGGCCTGGTAAATATCAGATTAAACGGAACTTCATTAGTTGCTCCTGAAATAGCATCACGTTTATTAATTCTTGAGAGGAGTCTATCATCCTATTCCACGGTGATTCATTTAATATATCTTGTCACTTTTCGTTATGGTCATTGTAAAGAGTGAAGTTAAAGAAACATGCACGACAGAAATTTTGCTTTGACTATAAATAAAATGTCCTCAGATGGCGGTGCATACAAAAATACTGATTATATGATTTAAATTCATTTCTCCCTTTCGTCTTTGAGATTATCTGTTGTGTTTTGATGCAGATGTTCGTTTCCTGATGCTGAAAAGAGAAAATGTTTGTCTTTCGTTTGACTTAAATGAAATAAAAATATTTATTCAAATAAGTGAATGTTGAGGCTGGTAGCAGTCTTATTTATGTAATCCATGTAAAGCATGAACAACTTTGTTGTATAGGAGCACTTTACATGCACCCACAAACACACGGTGACTCAACGCGGCTTCGATATTTCTGTTGCCATTACCTGTAATTAAGCATCCAGTTCCGGTGTGTAATTAAAAGGGACACATTTGAGAGCCATTCAGATGTGATTTTAGTTTTATACTAAAACACATTAAGAGGTCGACATTGCTACACAACCATATTTATAGGTTAAGGTCAATCCCACTGCTTTAGTGATGTGTAAACACAGTGTTGCCATTTGTCTTTTAGCTTTAATTTACAGTTGCACTACTGACCCTTGTTTTTACAATGTCTATTGTTTGAGATTTATTGGGCCATATTTTACTTCATGTTCCCTTTTCCTCTTTTATGTACAAATTGCAGTCCATTGATCCATTGAGCGTAAACTATTTGCACATACTCTAGCTACTTTACCAGAGCACATTGAAAACAAAGCTTGGGGAGAGAAACCCACCCAGAGGCCAGCTGACAACTGCAGCACCCATCAGGTAATGGTGGAATGCCCTGAGTCGTGGAGGTGTAGAAGGCTCGAGTGGATGTGGGTGCCCTCTCCCGTCTGCCTTTCATCAAGAAGACGCGGCTTTTTACTGAGTAGGTACTTTTTAGAGCTGCTCCTTCTCGGCGACAAGCTGAAGATCATATCAAACATTAAAGCACTTTTCCTGTGTCTCTTTCCCCGTAGCAGCTCCTTCAGCTGGGCAGTCCCCTGCTTTACGCTAAAGGTAGGTGGTAAGTGTCCTGTTGCTCGAGGTCGTGTGCTCCTGGTGGAAGGTACTTTTACTGTTTCTCTGCTTTGAAGTCTCATGCAGCCTTGTTCGTTTGTGTCTTCATTTCCAGCCTGGTAAAGCGCTCACTGACCCTGGAGGCGAACCTCCATCATGTCGTCCCCTGCACCTGGATCCTCCTCTTCAGTTTTGCACTCCCCTCCCCTTTGACCCACTTGTTGGAGCACATCTGCTGACACAGATACTACTTTGATCAGTCCAAGTGTGCACAGTGTTCATGTAACAGGTTGCATTTGACTTGCATTTCACTTACTTGTTGTATAATAAAAGTCAATTTTCCCTCAGTGACTGTGTATTGTGCTCTGAGCACTTTCAACCACGTGACCTCTACCCTCACGCCTCCAGTGTGGACACACACAGTCACGCTTCTATAGACACACAGTGTAAGGATGAAAAATTTGTCTCAGTGAACTTTCTCTCAACTTTTGTTGAGTCTGACAAATTTTCTATTCAAGTTTTCCCTCAAAGCGATTATTCTCTTTGGATAGTTTGGCATCTCTTTCTAGTTGTTTTGTGTTTCTTTCTGGCGGGTGATTAGTTCTTTGTGGTCATTCTGTGTGTTCTCTCTCTCTTTGAGCACATTTTGTGTTGTTGCATCGCTTCATGCTGAGGCTTTTGAACCACGACACTAATAAGCCATCAACCCATACAGCACCTATGTCCCTCTGCAAGCAGATTAATGCCCATGGTTATTAATGCGAGTGTCTCGTGAGCTTTAGGTGAAAGGTAAAGACCTCAAGCCTTGTGGTTTATGTCCTTTAGATTTTTTTCTTTTTTTTTACCTTTGCCCTCATCCGTCTCATTGAATTCCTGCATCATGCTGGACAGAGAACATATATCTACATTGCAGAATAGTTCAGCATGAACATAATTCATGGGAGCAAGGGCTGGTCACACACACACACACACACACACACAGTTATAAGAGATCAGAGAGCAGTTTGACTCACTGGATAATCTCCTCTGTGGTTAGTTACGTTGTCATCAGAGCATGAAACACGTGACTGTAGCCCAGAGGCTGAGGACGGGTCTTACTGAAGCAGCAGCAGAGCCAGAGAGCCGTGACAGAGCCAAGAGGGACATGAAGGCTGGTGTGGAAGAGAACATACTGCACACGCAGAGCTGGACCAAATGTCACAGTACACAGCGAACTGCCGTCCGCTGGGACCACATCCAATGATAGGAACACTGACAACCAACCAGGAAATGTTACAGATATGCTCCATCAACGAAAGTTAAAAGTTGAGAGAGTTAAAGCAAATTACGGAGCAGAACAACTTTAATACGTCCAGTCCAGGTTTTAGCTCATTTTGTCGGCTTTGCGTGGCTGTTTGTCATCATCCCTGTGTGAATCAGTAATGTTAGTATTGTCTGTTGTTTTTATATAAAGGAATCATGTTGCCTTTGTTTTGAAAAGCTTGGCAAAGTCCACTTCTTGCTACTAGCATACAATTTGATTTAGGTGCGATTCACATTAACACTGGGTGAAGCCTTAGAGCACGGAGTGAAGCATGAAGCCCCCTCACTGGGACAGTGTAACACAGTGGTACGAAGTGCTGTGTGCAGTATATAGGAGGCTGTTTGAGGTGGAGGTCAGAAACAAACTTCTGCTCTCAGCAGAACTGGCTTTGCAACGTATAGCTTGATTCACGTTTTATATTTCATGAGATTTTCACAGAGGAAAATGTGTGTTCAGTATATATTGATGGCTCATGAATCTACTCTCTCATGGAGCTACCGGAGAAAAAAATAATAATATAGAATAATAAAATTATAAATTCTCATCTGAGTCGACACATAAGAGGTTCCCAGAAAGTCACGATTGGGAAAGAAACACAAGAATTGTGTCCACATGTTTACAACACAAAGATACAAATACACAGCATGACTTGTGAGGACATGTGTATTAACCTTGTGCGTCATCTTTACCTTAACAAAAACCTACATGTTTCTAAGTGTCGACATCCTTACCCAACATTTGTCTGTAGCTGTACGTACGAGGGCGTCGCTCACTTTTTGTTTTGTGAGAAATCGGTTCGTTTGTGGGGAACTGGAGGAGGAAGAGATGGAGAGAAAAAGAAGAAAGCTAGAGATGCGGTCCGCAGCAGGAGAGAGGTGTCTCTTTGATGCCTGGTGGAGGCAGGAAATCACAAGATTTTATGTTCGATGTTAAGCTGAGCAACTCTCGCAGGCACACTTCAGACAGAACAGTGGGAGGGAGATGTACAACGCTGCATCCAAAAATATACGCAATGAGGCGTTTCTACGTGGGACAACCCCACATACAAATCACTACATTTGAACAATCGAATTATTTTGGCAATTAATATTCCTGCAATCTGATAGATGCAGGCCTGTCACAGCTGCAGAATCAGGCCACTGCAACACCATCAAGAATCCCTGTTTTCCTTTGGTTAGTTACACACTAAATATTATGAGATTAGATAAAATTAATATACCATAAGTTCGACATGCTACAAAAAAATGTTTTGCAATTAATAAGAAATAAACCATATGTACAGACATGAGCATGATGCTCTCATCTGAACTACATGCTAGAAAATGTTGAACTATTCCTTTAATAAATAAAATTCAGTGAGTTCAAAGAAAAAGAATGAAAGCAAAGACAACATAAAAATTATCACCAAATATCAGAAAGACTGTTGAATTAATTGAAGGAATGTTGGGGCTACGACTGGGCTACACGTCAAAATTACAGAAGCTGGATGGCGAGTACGATGAAACCTTGACTGTGCATCCGGTAGATGCATGCAAAACGTTCTTTACCGTCTTTATAGTGAAATCATTCACACTACTGGACGTCACTGATTTCATGAGGTCATCTCTGGGAAGTCACCTGATCTGCAGCATAAGCTCTGACACAAAGACGGATGCGATGACACATTCGTCCTGCCCGTCGTCCCCGATCGTGACTCACTATAGTGGCAGTAGCTGTTTGGAGACTGCTGTGACATAATAATGGATCTTTAATGATCCCCTCATTACACATCTCATTAAAGATCACTCGATAAGAGCCCTTTATGGAACAGCAGCAAGAGGAATGTTTTCATGAGAACGCTCTTCATCATTGCTGGGCTACCGTTTCGTTTTTAAATGTAAACCTCTGAAGTGTCGTGATGTCACGAAAGCGATGAGACGTTCACCAGCGTCACTGTGTGCTTCAAACATCGCCTCCGCTGAGATTTTGCCAGACAAAGAGAGCGAGGCCTTGTTTCCCAGAAGCTCATCAAACCCATACTGCGTGGAACAAAGATCAGTAATGTTAGATATTTTATTTGAATTTCAAGTGTGGGACACGGTGAAAAAGAAAACAGAGAAACTGCTGTGATACCGACCTGTTTGCAGCTGAAGGCTTTTAGTAGAACTACTAGTTTCTGCATGCATGCATTAATGTCACACGCAGGCGACGTGTCAGTATAGATGAACATTGAATAAAAACTGTATTAGGCGGCTGGAGGAATCATTATTCTTTGATAGCTGCCACTTTTATACCCTTAGGATACTGCAGAGACTTCAAATACTGGCCTCATGCAGGGTGGTATTTCAGAGTAGATTACAAGGTGTGTGTGTGTGTAGCAGAGAGAGAGAGTTGCCAACATGTGTGTCTGTGTGTGTGTGTGTGTGTGTGTGTGTGTGTGTGTGTGTGACACAAGGACCAGAGGAAGTGAAATAAGGAAAAGGAGTCTGATTGAGTCATACCTTCAATTCTCAGTCCAGAACATTTTTTATGACAACTCCGGTGTTAGAGGAGCGTGTGCAGACGGCGGCCGCAATGCGAGTATCAAGGTACCCGGCTGCTACGAGTGCAGACAGTGAGTCGCACTGAGTCACTTTTCTCGCTCTCTATCAGGAGATTTCCGTGACAGCTTCAGCAGCAATGAGCCAGAGAGGTGGAGTGGAAACGACAGGCTTGGTTTTACTTCATGCCAGCTCCTGAGCGTGAGCGCGGATGCTGTGATGCGCTCGTGTGTCCCTGTGCCCACTTGGCTTTTGCACTGGGAGACAACAAATAGAGTGTTTGTCAAGCAAGATGTCACATCGGCGCTGCTTCTGAAGCGCAGACAATGACTTTCCCTACTAAGTCACTCTGTCCATTCATCTGTCCGTCCACGTAGATGGTTCCACTGTGACATGAACGCTGACTTGTCATTAGCGTGGGAATCTGTGTGAATTTCTGCCACTCATCACGCATTACACACATGTTTACTGTCAGTGAAAATCTCCAGTTGCTTCACAGAAACCTCCTGAGGGACATAAACGATTTGTACGTGTGCATGTGATCGTCAACCCTTTCCTGTCAGCCGCTCGTGCCTTTATGTGCGGACCGGTTCGCTAACAAAGCCAACAGCTTGTCCTCTTCTATCTCCGTCACCATTCATCCCAGTCTGCGCGCCCTCCTACGCTCCTGTGGCCCCAACATGTGCTCGGCAGCAGGCCCGACAGGATCTTCCTTACATTTCCGTATCATTGATAATCAACCGGCTCAGGGAACGGAGGAGCAGAACGGCGACGCGAACGCTGCCCCGTCACTGCAGCTGCTCCTAGCTGTCACAGCAACTGGGGCAGAAAATCAGACTTATCGCTTTGTCATAATCAGCAACGCACTGCAGCTTCCTATCTTCCTGACCAACTGTGCTCTCTGCTGGTTTTTTTTTGTTTGTTTGTTTAATCTGCCTTTTGCTCTGTGCTTTTTTTTGATTCTATATATGTATCTTTCTCCATTGTGACTTTGTGTGTCTCTTATCTGCTGCGCTTTATGTATGTGGTGAAGGACAGGAGTCCACTTGCTACAACTGTAATGCTTTTGCTTTAATCAACAGGTGTGAAGGAGCTTTTTTGAAAAAATGAGACATTTCATGAGAAGGGAATCTGCACCGCTGTTGTGAAAATAATCATCAGTGGAGTCAATGATATCTGTCTGCAACAGCAGACCTGTACCCTGCTTTTCGCCCGACTATAGGCTGGGATAGTCTTCAGCATGCCCGCAACCCTTACGAGGAGACGGCGAGTGAATGTGTGATGAAGAACCCAATTTGCCTGGATCCAGAAAAACTGTCCAGAGGTTACTGCTCTGGGTTTTCATTAATTACAGCAACCAGTTGTGCTTCAGTAAAAGAACAACCACTGTTTATCATTAGGGACTCTTGAATAAATAAATAATACATCTACATATTATACATACAGTTGTAAGAAAGAGTACATGAACCCTTTGGGATTACATGGATTTCTGCATAAATGGGTCATAAAATGTTTTCTGATCTTCGTCGAAGTCACAAGAATAGAAAAACACAGTATGCTTAAACTAATGCTGCACAAACATGATATGTTTTCATGTTTTTATTAACATAACATGTATTATAGCTGGGTTATTTCTGCCAAAGGAGGGTGATATGTATGTGAGATATGTACATTTTTTGTCTTTCTTTTTGTATATAATGTATAACATATTTTTACTCTTTATTTTTTTCCAACTGTTTTTTTTCTCTTGCTGCTGCTGGGTCACCAGAATTTCCCCACTGCGGGATTAATAAAGTCTTATCTATCTATCTATCTATCTAAACCAATTATTAAGTCCAAAGGTTCACATATTTTTTCCACCCTGCACTATGAATCTTTACATGTTATGCAACTTGCATAGAACACACTGTAGTACTGTGCTTGTTCTTGTGATGGCAAGCTTTGAAGGTAATTATTTGCATAGACGCGCTCGATTGCTCATGTTACATCGTCCCAGTGTTTGTTGTTCTCAAACAAGGGATTCTGTGTGAATGTAGCACTGCAGGGTGTCTGTGGTCCCAAACCTGAACCTGTCACTCATAAATGACTGCTCAATTTCATTACTAGGTCATGCTACAAAAAAATAAAACAAAATAAAAAGGAACACTCAGGCTTTGATGGAACTTTTGTATTGTAATAATAATAACAATAATAAGGTTCTGGGGGTGTAGTAGTTGTTTATTGGCAACTTTCCTATAATATAAATAAAAGCTTTATAAGTTCTAAGGGAATCTGATGTTTTCATGTGATGACAACAGATCCTCTGGCGCATTCTGGTCTTGGAGTTCTCACGTACAGTAGGAAGGATGCTGGGGAACCTCTGGTGGTGACTTATGATATTCTGAAGTCACAAAGTTAGTTAGTCATTTGTGCCATAGGGATGATGAATCTGCAATTACATCACCAGCGACAGGCGGAGAGGAGCTCCTTATCCTCGGATAAGTTGAGTTAAGTTGGGCAAGGTAGCCGTAGCGTACCTACAGTAAGCATCCTGTGTAGCTCTGACAGAGTCTGCTGGGTAGGATGAGGACATATTCAATGTAATGGAGAGAGAGGTGGAGCAGGGAGAAAAGCCAATTTACACTGAATGACATGTTCAGCAAAGTATGTTGTTGCCTCTAGTATTAGATGTGGATATGGAGTATTAGTAAAAGAGTAATCAAGTGGCATACAAATGCACTGAAACTGTACTAAAGTAGACCTGCATTAATTATGGAAATTAATTTATGAAAGAAACAAAAAAATGCAGAGCTTGCAATTTTGTGAGACTCCTCTCACAAAGTCTAAATAGAAATATGGTGTAAAACAACATGAACCAAACAGTAGCTACTTTACAATGTGTAGTTTTGGTTAGTGTGTTGTTAATACTGACCTTTTATACACGCACTGTATGAAATACTGTCTGATGTGTGTTTCGCATCCTGACAGTGATATTTAAAATCGTCAAACCCTCTCTAATCACGATAGACGACTTTTTGTCCCGTGTTGTCCATCTCTGTTTAAGAGCAGGAGACTGAGATCTGCTCCTTCCTAGAAGTAACTCAGCCTCACTGGATCACTGGTGGTGGGCGGGGCTTTGCACCAGCCTTTCATTGTCCCCCTTTGCCCAAGTGACTGCTCAGATGGCTGTTTTCCAGTGAGGAAACAAAAAAGGTTATGTACTTGTGTGTGTGCTGTTTTTTTAGTTTTTTTTCCTGAATGGCACAAGCTTTCAGTAAAGGTGGAAATAATGATGCTGTGGAGACACATCTGTGCAGGAAAACAGTGCTACAACATGGTGTAAAGCTCCTGGAATGGAATAATGAAAGCCAGGGCTGAAGGAAAGGAGGTGACCTCCAAACAGAAAGACTGTTTTATGAAATACAAATTGGTATTGGTACAAAAGGACACATGCTATATGCACCCAGCCACGGGCAAATGCTCCCACTGTACAGGTTCATCAGTTGTGCTTTATCTTTCTCCTACTGTTTGGATTGAAAAGGTCACTGAGCACACGCCGAAGCATGACGGTTAAATGGTGGCGGGGACGACGGCAGCGTGCGGGTGTTTCTTAGTGTGTTTGCCTGTGAGTACGCACTGACTCTATGCCTGTTGTTGGTCACAGCAGCAGTCCCACAGTGAGTAGTCCAGTAACACAAAAGACGCACCACGTTATCGTAATCACAGTTATAACATCGATTCAATGCCATGAAATTGGGTTGAAGGGGAAAAAAAGATGTTTCCTGCTCATTTATTCTTTTAATTTGAAAGGAAAGAAAGAAAAAAATGACTAAAAGAGGATTGTGATGCAAAGTGGGGTTTTTTTACATTTTATTGTGAAATGTAAGCACAGATTGTGTTCTCAAACCTCCACCCAGCACTGGTGACCTTAACGTGAACTCATTCCCTTAATTAACTTGGACTGCAAGTGGGATGAGGCTAATTACTGAGTAGTCTGCAATTTAAAGGCCATCCAGAATCTACGTTCACCTCGAGCGCTGGATAACAAGACGTTCCGAGCATGTGCCATCAGTTTGTGTGCACTGACCCAGAAGTGCAGTTTGTTTGGGTGTTAGATAAGCTGTGAGGGTGCTTATGTGTGTGTGTGTGTGTAATGCAGATGCTGCATTCCAACTCTGAGCAAGTCTTGGCAATAGCCAAGCAGCGATCAGGTGCCTGAGTATGGCAGCGTTTAATGAGTTACACAAAGCCAGCAAAAGCAGCCAAGTGGCCGATTTTCAAGTTTGTGACATGTATGTGCATGTGCAGCGGCCAGCGGTCCGTTGATTACGACTGATTTATCAACGCATCCCATGCATTTGAATGCAAGCCTGTGTATGTGCGCATCAGAGCGTGGGTGCAACATGATTCACTTTGCAGTTCTTCGTCCAGCTGCTGTTAGCTCAGACCTAATTAGGGGAGAGACGGAGTCCGTCTCCTCCACGAGTTCGCCATGAGTTGTTTACGAGACGACCAACTGCTTTATTTGATTGCCCGAGTAAATGACACAAAGCAAATGAGTGCGAGCTCTCTGCTCTCTGTCAGATGGCCTGGCTCTCAGCCCTTTGCGCCGTCATAACTCACTCCCAGCATCCACACTCACACGGTGCGTTTGCTATTACAGTGCATGGGAGAATAATAAAGGCGCTACATCCATTGTAAAGCCCGATTATATTCATGTAGGTCTTATTTCTCTCCCTCATCTCACCGTTAACTGGTAACGGGGCTGAATCGAACTGCAGGAGGTGCAATTTCCCAACAGTCTATGGAAACTCTGCAACAATCGATAGCTGGATCACCTCATCCGCTCGCCTTGTACAGCAGAGAATGAGATGGACTGTCCTACAGTAAGTGCTCATCTTCACCACTTTACCTATTATCAGCGAAAGGCGATAGCTTCTGAGTAACAACATGCGCGTCATACAGTAACGACATAAACACCTTCAGTACTTCTTTGCACTGGCGTCAGAGTGGGATCCATCATGTCCACACACGCTGTGGGCTCTAATCAGATCCGGTTTCAGGACGTGATGTGCGTGTGGTTCCAGTCACCTGAGGTTCCTTCTTTCACTGTCATACTATTAGCATGGATTCGTATTCAAGTTGAACCACAGCCAGTATTCCAGGACAATATGAAGAGTTATAATAAGCCTGACCTGTAAAGTGTGGCCTGACATCGCACAACATGCTTCAGTGTCTGTCTGCGTGTGGCAGAGTGAACAGAGCATCAAATTGCTCTGTGATGATTTATGATAATGTGCAGACGCAGTGGCTTTAAAACAGTTTGATTGACCGCAGGAAACTTGCAGGTCACTGCTTCCTGAATGATGAGCTGAAGTCATTTATCACAAAGTAAAGGGCTTCATGACAGTGAAGTGGTAAGTCCTCTATCTATCTATCTATCTATCTATCTATCTATCTATCTATCTATCTATCTATCTATCTATCTATCTATCTATCTATCTATCTATCTATCTATCTATCTATCTATCTATCTATCTATCCATCCATCCTTCCATCCATCCATCCATCCATCCATCCATCCATCCATCCATCCATCCATCATCTTCTGACGGGCCAGCCCTCCTCCGTCCCGCCCTCAACCCGACTCCGCTCCGGCAACATCCATCTCCGGGACACGTACACACACACACACGCACACCCCCCCCCCCCCCCCCCACACACACACACACACACGCACAAAGGAAAGAGGTTGCAGCGCAACGGAACAGGCGACGGAACTGGAGGAGGAAAACGAACCACGCAAACAGCTGCCGCTCAACAGGGTGGAAGTCGGTCTGTTTCGTGTAAAGTGGACACTTTGGTGGCGACTCTCCCGAGGTCCCACTTGGCTGTTGAAGCCACGCACCGCTGCGGGATTATGCGGACGGTAAAATGATTTGATCTCCGCCGTGGATCCCGTTCGCTGCTGACCATGAGAGGGAGCGTGAAGTTGGCGGTGCTGTGGTTGTGCCTGGCTCTCGGGGAGGCTACTGTGCAAGGTGAGTCTCCGGACGCTCTTCTTTGTTCCGCTGAAGCCGTGAGCCTGCCAGGTCCTGGCACCGTAGCATCTCTTCTGTCTCAAACGAGGCGTAATTTCACTCAGGACGACGCGGGATGGAGATTAAACTCAGCTCAGCTTTAAACTCCCCTCGTTCTCATCCCGTCTCGCAGACCAGTTCACTTCTTTTTATTTTAACAGAAATCTTTTATAAAGAGCCGGTCGCACTGGCTAATTCTGGTGAGATTGCACTTGGAACCGAGAGCGAGCCAGCAAGACGGGGTCAGGAGAGAGGAGCACGGTCATGATTTATTAAAGAATGGCAGCGTGGCGCCCTCCTGGGGACTGGTGAGCTGCAGCCACTATAGAAGGCAACGTAGGACAACAGAAAAATATAATAATAAACACCGAAATGGATGGAGAAATAATTCCCATTATTAATAAAGCTGTGGCTCAGCCCTCTGTGTGTGTGTGTGTGTGTGTGTGTGTGTGTGCGTTGGTTGATATTTACACCATTAATCTTTAGATGCTATATACAGTAGACTATAGGCGTCTGTGTGTGTGCGATAAGAAAGGGAGAAATAAATAGGTGTTCGAAGGAGTTTATGAAAATGATGAATCTATCTTCAGTGGCCAAGATGATTTTTCAGTGTCGGTCCATACATAATTACACAAGGAACCTCGTTTTAAAGTGACACTAATCTTCCTGCAGAGGAGTTTTGATTAATGACACCTATTGGATGCAGGTCGGAATGAGATGTCAAGGCTGACATATTGGCTCACTCACTGCTGCCGTGATGACGTCCAAGCTTTTAGACTTTTAGGGCTGCGATTTTCAGACGCTTATTAAATATTGCATTCCTCCACCAACTCAAAGTGATTTATGATGCTTTTGCTCCCAGTATGGATGACATATATTTAAGATTGTGTTAATGTATGTTGGCTCCAGCCCCTTTTCTCACTACACCGTTGGTAAACAAGGCATCGGCCAGAACTTTTCTGACCTCTGTCTTCACGTTTTGGCCTGTGTCTTGCCTCCTTTGCTTTTTAGCATCTCATGTTAAATCGCCATAGCGACTGCAGAGAGAAGAGGCAAACCGCCCTTCATTTCCATTAGCGGGGTTCTGTTTCTCATTCTATTACCCCTGCTGTGGTTCGTCCACAGTTCCACAGTGAGCAGATGGCAGTGTGAGTATAATCATACCACTGTGGGGTGTTTCAGATGCAGGGTGCTCATTTGAGTTCACGCCTGCGATTGCGCCCATCAAGAGCGAGCACGAAAACCAGGTGCAGCTCTGCGTCTTCTCACGTCCTTCATGTGACAAGCAGATATACTCACAAACATAAAGACTCATACTCATACATCATAATTTGCCCACATGCGCATCCACCCCCCAGCCCTCACACTGCAAGCTGTGATCAATACCCTTCTATTCACCACTGTTCAATCAACAACACACACAGATACATACAGTCAGAGTAAGAAAGCAGCCTTGTGTGGATGAATCCATCCCTGCACTGTTGGACAACTCTGGCTCCTGTGTTCTTGTTGAACAGGGTCGTGGGATAAAACTGCTTCCTGTAGCAACCCTACTGTATATAGGGTTTGGATGTCAGGGTGTAGGGATGCCCTGCTTCAAGCCTTTACAATCTGATCTGATGCAATAGGGAGTAATCTCAGTGTGAATACAATGTGTACTTTAACACAGTGAGGAGGAAACAGGAGACTGATGACAGGCAGAGTAGGGAAATCACACAAGTCCACGCACACATGCCCTGTAGCAGCTTCCCTTACAGTCGTCCAAAACATATAGGTGTTTATACATATGCATGTATGTGTGAGTGCATTTAGCACTAACTTTATTCATTCCCTACTCTCTAACCCCATCTGTCATGACAGCATGCATAAAACAAACCCTCCAACCCAAATCTCATAGCGTAACATCTCATTATTTCCACTGGCTAGCCATCCATAAAAAAAAATAAAAAAAAATGTTGACAATTCTGCCACAGCTGTGGTTATTTCCATGTAAAAAAAATCAAGGGAACCCTTGTCAGAACATGAAATCAACAGCAGCAACTGGAGGGTTGTTACAAATGTGTGAGGTTATAATCTTGGAGCTGGAGGATCCTGCAGGTACAGTATCTAAAGAAACAGTGTCAGACTTTATGTACAGTAAAGTCTTTTTTTGGTCTTAAGGAAGAATAAGAAAAATGAATCTGAAGAGCAGCAGGGAACCAGAGCGAAGGGAACAAGGATGTATAGTTTGAATTCATGAATTAAGGTTTACATGTAGTGTGATATACAATAATTTGCTTATTAACTGGTTTTGTGTTACCATCTATGCTAATATTCACTGTTATTACACTGCTTAATCCAAACTCAACCATTTAAACGCAACAAGTACAAACACACTATGTTCGTTCAGGATGCTGTATTCTCAGGAGACAGCTCTGCCCTCCTCATCTTATCGTCTTAATAAACTATAATAATGTCTGAAGCAAGGAGGCTGTGAGGGAATCAGCTGAATTATCCAGAATCTTCCAGATTCGATCTGTTTTGCTGTCCGTCCTCATTGCCCTTGCCCCAGTTAACTTCTCCGTCTGTCCCAGCCCTTTCCCTGCCCCCCTCGCTCTGTCTCTCTCAAGACGCTGCAGGGAATTTCTCTGGGTCTTCCCTTATCAGCTCTCTCCACTCCTTTGACTCCCTTCTTGTACAAGGAGCTGTTGATTTCCTCTTGGTCCAGCCTCAGCTCTCTGCACCCACCACTGGCAGTTGCCAAGTGTTTTCCCTCTTACAGTACGCAGACAAACGCCGGGAGCTCAGAGCCGATAGAGCGGCTTTTGTTACTGAGGGAGGATCTGTTACGCAGCCCAAGTACAAATACCACATAATGCTCTGAGCGCACAGCCGACACCGCTGTCATCTGCATCTTTCAGAGTGAGTTACAGTGAGTGTTAGGAGAGAGCTGACTAACGGACAACCACTGAATGTGTACAGTCTGTGAGCACACTGACTCCTACAGTACTTCATCATGTTTTCACAAAAATACAAGCTGCTCCTCTATATTTTCTGCCACGATCTGCGTAAGAAGCCATCAGGTTTGGTGGCTGTCTACACCTGAGCGGTGGCGGGTGACGTTGAAGTGTCCTGCTCTGTGTGAACGTCAACTCTTTGACTATCACGTCTTGTGCCTGACTGCACAAAGCGCTCAGAGCTCAGCTCGCCTCCCCTGGCGATCGCTATGTCTTAGATGATCATGTCAGCTTGATTATTTTGTCAGCCTCTGGGAGCTTAGATGCATTCGCTCGGTCATGACCAGCTGTCATTCTGGGTTTGATAGTGTCTGCGTGTGTGTTTTTCTACCTGACTCTAAGGCCCTGGCATAGTTTTTTTTTTTGTTCCACCTACTTTTGAGGCGGCAGATGTGATTCACTTTCCTCATGCATGACTGTGTGATCTTAAACATGTAGGACTTGAAGGAGGGGAGACATTAATGCATGTGTATGAATATTACAGGTGTATAAGCAAACTGCTTTCTATGTTGAGGTTTTGACTCATTTAGCTTCATAACATCATAAAGTTACGCATTTATCTCTTTCAACTTTACTTCCTTGTTTCTTTATCGTCATCTGTCCAGCTAACGAGGACTTTGTGTCTTTGGCTGAGTTGGAGGATTCATTGTTGAGGAACCTTTTCAGGGGTTACCAGAAGTGGGTTCGACCTGTCCAGCACGCCAACGACACCATCACTGTGCGTTTTGGACTTAAAATTTCACAGCTGGTTGACGTGGTGAGTCAGCACATCAAGACACAAAGACACACACAAGGACAAAAAAAAAACTAAAATCAATACATTTAAGATGTTAATAGAGGTTACACAACAATAAAAATACAGAGGACATGGCCTCAGTGTTCCGATCATAAAATATGCATTATATTAATATTAGATAGATAGGCTCCTTCATTTATCCCTTGGCAAACTGGAGCAGACGTTCAGACTCTAATGCTTCCAGGAGACCCAGCCCATCAGATTGTGTTAAGCAACGTGTATCTCTTAATAACACTCTCTAAAGAAATTAAAATGGCCTTATGTAACATGGTTAAGAAAATCCTGTTATAGTCTTCTGAGGATTGGCACATATTTTTGGAAGTATAGAGAAGAAAAGACGGGAAATAGCCAAGGATGGGAGAAAGAAAGCTCCACGTCAAGAGCTGTGTTTAGTTTAAGAAAAGAAAGAGGCAAGAGAGGAAATTATAAAAAAGCAGAGATCTGTCTGGGAGTGTCTCTTCTTCTGTGTGGAGTGGAGCAGAAGGTGGAATTTTACAAAGTAATTGTAAAATTTCACTAGGATAAAAAAAGACAGAGAACATGCAGCACTGAGGACAGAAAAAGGCAGGCCAGGTGAAAAGAGAGGTCCAGAGAGGTCATAGCAGCGGAGGACGTAACGAGGGCATCAGGCTGAGAGGAGCCACATTGCATTTATTATTTACACAAGGACAAGCACTCACAAAGTTGCTCCCACAACTCCACAGAGGGCTACGCTTTGACTACGTCAGCGTTTGACGTTCTTCTTCCTGCCGCAGGAAGAACGTTTGGAACACTGCCATCTTGTGGCATATTACCGCAACTACTAATATAGATTCTCTCGTTGCTCCTCTGAGCTGTTACTGTGCAGTCAGTCTCCTATTAAACAAATAAGACAGTACTTACTAGACATTTACAGCTTTGGCAGTAAGACCAGTATTTCTCATTGAAGACCTCTCATGAAGTGCTTTAGAGATGCCTCGACTCCCAAGATGCTCCACTGTGCGAGAGAAGCAATTAACCCAGGTTGAACAAAACAAATCTTTCACTCCAGTTACGCTTAAGCACTTATTTCTTTTTTTATCCTATTCAGCTTTTTGTCTCCAGCTTCTGGTTTGCTCTTCACCTCCTCATTAGCCTCTTTTATCTTTCACAGAAAACCCCACTAAGATTTATAAATAGTAAACAAGATTGTCTCTGCTTTCTTCCACAGGATGAAAAGAACCAGCTGATGACTACGAATGTCTGGCTGTGGCAGGTAAGAATGAAAGTGTAAGAATGCAAAAAACAGATTTGATCGGTCAGATATAGTTACTTTACTGTTTCAAATAAGATCAGAACAACAAAAATTCAGAATTCAGCTTTTATTATATTATTTTAAATAATATACAACTCTGAATTGTTTAGGGTCAAACTACATATCTGATCTGTAGCCACATTGTGAGAAGCAGGTAGAGAAACTCCCCAAAAGGTTGATTTCTGTTGACCAGCGCATCTTGCACAAATTACGCTTTGTGTTTGATTCATTCCTAAATCATCACTACGATTTTTGACCTTGATTTTTTTTTTATACCATTTGTCTCAGTACGTTTTTATGAGCAGCACTTTGAACAGATGCTGTATAAATAAACTTGTCTACAATATTTTTTAATTGCTCATCAACAAAAAACAAACACACATAGATTCCATTTGATTTCTCTATAGCTGATAGTCTGCTGCTGTCCATGGTGCTGAAGTGGCAGAGACGCACTTACACTTACTCTTTTCCTGAATCAGACGAGAACATCATTATGTGATTATGCTAAACTACTCTTTTGCTCAAGGAGTGGATCGATGTCAAGCTGAAGTGGAACCCAGATGACTACGGAGGTATAACCTCCATCAGAGTGCCATCAGAGACAATATGGCTGCCTGACATCGTCCTCTATGAAAAGTGAGTGACATGGTTTTACGCACACATCTAAGTACCACATTCTGAGCTTCTGCTTGACAAAGGAATAATTTCAAATCTTGTTATTATTGTCAACTCTCCATGACTAATGTGATGACGTTAGTTATCATTCACACACGGTCTTAATGAATCTTTTCTTGACTTTTCCATCCATCCCAGTGCCGACGGGCGTTTTGAAGGTTCCCTGATGACCAAAGCCATTGTACGCTGGGATGGCACCATAACATGGACCCCGCCTGCCAGCTACAAATCCTCCTGCACCATGGATGTCACGTTCTTCCCTTTTGATCGGCAGAATTGCTCCATGAAGTTTGGCTCCTGGACTTATGACGGAAACATGGTGGACCTGGTCCTGGTGGATCACCACGTGGACCGCAAAGACTTCTTTGACAATGGAGAGTGGGAGATCCTCAATGCAACAGGAGCAAAGGGAAGCAGGAGGGATGGGGTGTACTGGTACCCATTCGTCACATACTCCTTCATCCTAAAGAGATTGCCCTTGTTCTACACTCTCTTCCTCATCATCCCCTGCCTGGGTCTGTCCTTTCTAACTGTGCTGGTGTTTTATTTGCCATCGGATGAAGGAGAGAAACTGTCGCTCTCCACATCTGTCCTGGTGTCGCTCACCGTGTTCCTGCTGGTCATAGAGGAAATCATACCTTCATCCTCAAAGGTTGGTAGCCTGAGGGTTTTAGATCCGTCTGTGCAGTAACTGCTTTCACAGCACACAACTATCCTAATTGTAATCTTAACTGTAGCATGAACACAGATCACAATGACTTTGCCTCTCAGTTACCTGCATGTCAACTCAATTACCTAGCCTAAGGCATCAGTCACTTCAGATAAACATTGAAATGTAAACGAACAGCACTGAAAATAAAACTACATGTTGTGCATTAAATGCTCACTCATATATTTTAAAATCTGTGAGTATATATGTATATTTTGAAAGAGAAAATGTTCATGCCTTAATATAAGGGTGTATAACCGTAAGTCAGTACTTACGTAAGTCAGGTTTTCCTCTATAACAACATCACAAATAACAATTTAACTCACTCATCCTTATTGTTCATCCACACAGTGCTTAGGTTTCACGTTTAATGATGAACCAGTCGGCCTCCTAATGTTTTTCTGTCCCAGGTAATCCCGCTAATTGGAGAGTACCTGCTTTTCATCATGATCTTCGTTACTTTCTCCATCATCGTCACCGTCTTTGTAATTAACGTCCACCATCGCTCCTCTGCGACTTATCACCCCATGGCCCCCTGGGTAAAGACCCTGTTCCTTCAGAGACTCCCCAGACTGCTGTGCATGAGAGGTCACACTGACAGGTACAGAGATACAGGAGGACAATACTGCAGTTAACTGTTAGGGCCAAAAATGCCAGCTCATCGTTTTCACCATCATACTAAGATTTAGAGGAGAGATTGACATTATTCCCATGTCCTTACAGTAAATTGTGGAATGACAGCCAGGACACAGCTAGCATAGCTTAGAGCCTACTTAAAGACAATCGACACAAAGAGCTACTGTACTGTAAAGATAACTGTATAACAATATTGTTAACATTTATTTGTTTTATTTGTTTTTCCAAATTAAATGTAATCTAAATTATTAGATTTAGTAGTTTCAAGATAGTAACTTCGAAATTGTAACCCAATGACTTTTGGGTAGTCCACTGATTACAGTTAGCTACTGTTAGGTCAGGCCAAATGCCTGGCAGTAACTTAACATTAACCATTGTGGCTTCACAATAAATAACAGTTATTAAATATTATTGAAGAGTAACCGTCCTTGTCCGTCATTCTCAGATATCATTACCCAGATATTGAGATGCGTAGCCCAGAGCCGAAGCCCCGCAAAGGGGCCGGGAGAAGAGCGGTCCCTGGTCTCAGCGGCAGCCAACAAACATGTCCACTCGGAGTGAAGGAGGATGAGAACCAAGCCTGGCTGGCCATGTTGGAAAAAGCTACAAACTCAGTTCGCTACATCAGTCATCACATCAAAAAGGAGCACTTCATTCGAGAGGTGAGGGGGTGGGGGACACGTCAGGAAGGGTGTGGGGTGAAATGGGCCGTGCTTGCACGCTACTGTAGCTGAATTATATTCATCATGAATGTTTTATAGTGTTTTACCTTCTGGTGTAAAATTTCTCAAATTATTCACGTCTCTTTTACGAGGAGGATTTAGAAGGATCTTTTGCGGGAAAAAAAAACAGTTGAGGCTGTTTCACGTTGACAGCTGTGAACTTCTTTGTTTTTGTCATTCTTGGTATTAACACCAGTCTTTTCCCGTCTCCCTCTCAGGTAGTCCAGGATTGGAAGTTTGTGGCTCAAGTGATGGACAGGATTTTCCTTTGGGCCTTTCTCACAGTGTCAATACTGGGAACTGTCCTGATCTTTACCCCTGCTCTGCAGATGTACCTCACCACGCCCTCATGAGCACAAACCCACTCACGGAATGCGATTCAACAGCCCCTTCTTGTGTTCTTGTTTGTTTTTAATGATAATTTATTGATAAAGCCCAATAAAACATTCATACAGTGTATTTCTGCTGTGCAAATAACATCGAGCTACATACGTTTACCTCTCAGTTTGCAGCCTGTAACGGTGACTGGAAGCTGCAGTGTTCAAGATGCAACTTGTCAACTCTTTGTACGGTGCATGGACGTGAAAGGTGAGAAGGAGTAAAAGCAATAACCAGGTTATAGTAGCGTGTGTGCTTTGAGTTCCCATTAACACTATCAGTACATGAGTTATGAGTTGTTCTATGTGTCACAGGCAACATGTTATCCAGCTGTATGTGCTGTTCGAATACACACAATAAAAGAAACTACACTTGCTACTTTGCAGCTGTACTGTTTGCTTCCACCAACCAGCAAAGCTGTGGTTTACATACACACCCAGACTTGTATTCTCATAAAATTATGCTAAGAGTCTAAGCTGATGTTTGTGCCAATAACACAGCATCCCTTAACCTTTAACTCATAGACTTACAGTAATAGACCGCTCCCCCATGCCTTTCCTCTGAAGAAGCCTCTCCCAGTGGCACCTATGGCTGTAATGACATTGTGTCACCACAGAATGGCAGCAAATACCTGCTTTTTCTGAGGACCCAGTAACTGAAATGCATAGTACAGTGTAGTACAAACTATATCATTGATAAATATAGCTGCCATTCCATCTGTACAATCTAATTCAATCAGATGCAGCATCTCTTCCATTCATTCTATTTTATAATTAGTCATTTTTTACTGTCGACTTTTTTGAGGTCACATTGATTATTCCATCCTTGGCTGCTTGTTCCATTACTTTTACTAACTTAGAACTTTGATGCCAAACAGAAATATTTGTTTTCTATATCTTTATTTTCTTACTACTCACTTTGTAAAGCGCCTTTAGGTGACTTTAGCTATGAATTGGTGCTACATAAGTAAACAGAACTGAACGGAAGTGGCTGCCTTTGGTTAGCGAGAAAAGCCTGGAGGCATGTTGTAATGCAGCCCTCTTCCTTTTTGAGTCAATCCCCCGGTGACATCATCATAGTATTTTGCGCTTTGACCCAGTTTTTGGAGATGTGACTTTGTTCCCTAACTCATTAAACATTTCTGGTCTGCTTAAGAGCACTTGTACAGTCTGACCTCAGCCCACTTTTCTATTATTCACAGCTACAGATATGACTCAGGCAGACAGGTACGGCTGTGTGTGAACATCAGACAGAATGAGTGCACACGAAGAGCACTTTACTGTATGGGTGTGTGAGACATGGGGAACTCACATACTGTAGGAAGGTGTGAGCTTTTCAGGAATCCAAAGAAATAAAAACTGTGTGAATTTAATATCGAACGCCCCAAATATTTTCTGAACATCCTGTAGGTCCTTACTTTCTCTTTTGGTACTGCTACATTCATAATTTACTACTAAATGTAATGAAAAGCAAAGTAAAACCTTGCTTGTATTTATGTAATACATTAATTAAACAATAGGACAAATACTAATATCGTGCAACAGCTGATGCGAGACATCACATCACAAACATCCACAATCCTCATTAGCAGAAAAACAGAGGCCACACCACACAAAGCCAAGCACTGATTACGTCTAATCAGTTGTTTCTAGAAGGATTGACTTGCCTCTTCATAACATGGTGGAATCCACACTGATTCCACACTTGCTCACACTCTTTTCCAGGGATTGTTGACTCGGTATTTGCTTTATGCCAGAGGCACAATCTGAGTGAACATTCATAGGTAAAGCAGATACTACATTTGGAGTCAGTTTGACCTGCCTTTGTGTGTGTGTGTATTGTAGTCATGCCTTAGAAACAAATACTCATGAAATATAAAGTAAATGCACCCAAGCAACTTTCAGTGTTCTCTACTTTGTTTGAACAGCTTCAGCAGAAACGAACAAGAAAAGATTGAGAAGGGGATGATGGGATCACTCAGGGGAATTTCTGAGCATATAGAAAGACTCAATTTTCTGCTTCACATCTGTTATCACTGCTGTGAATTGGATTTTGTCTGGTTGGAGAGACTGAGCACACATTCTCCACAAGGTCAGTGTCACATGCATTCCTAATGAAGCATCTCCAGGTTGTAGATCACAGGGAGGTTACAAGGCAGGATCCACAGGCTCTGTGGCTGTGAGCAGCTCTGGGCAACACGTGAACACATCATGCATGTAATTACTGATTGAACTGCCAAAAACCAAGGCAATAACATGACAATGTCCTACAGCAGCATCAAATACATAAACTGCATGTGTGTCTGTGTGTGTGTGTGTGACTCACTCTGTGAAAAGAGTTTACAAGCCTGATCTGTTGCCCACGTTCCTTGTCGACAGGTGCAATCCTCTCTTTCAAAGAAAACACAGCCAGCCCATTTTGAACTTGACCTTTAGCTTTTATGTCGCGTGTCATAGAGAGCAGACAATCTGAGGAAAAAGTCTCGGTTAACGTTTCTCTTTCTGTTAAGTGTGTGACGTCAAACAGAATCCCTATTCCACACATGTTTGCTTTGTATTGTCCTTCATCTTAACCCTTGTGGGGCCTTCGAGGGTCAAAAAGACCCCACTGTAAAATAGGGGGCGTTCAAAGCTCAAAAACACACACAAGGATTGAATAAAACAGCCTTCGTTGGGTGTTACATCCAAGCAATGAACACGTGTGGGTCTTCTGATGAACAACTTCATCCAACCGTTCATCTAGATAAAGCGTGTTGTGATTTATCGTCTGTCTTATCCAACCCTTGTGTGATTTTTAAACTTAGAGCTCCCCCTATTTTCCTTTTTACAGCCTCGAAGGCTGCACAAGGGTTAATCAAAGATCATTTACAGGCAAAGCAACAAATCCAAGGTGTGTCAAGGTATTTCTATGAATTTCTATCCAAATGTAGTATAACCCCCCCCCCCCCCCCCCCCCAAAAAAAAAAAGAATAAATAAATAACAAGTCAAGGAGCAGAGTTAAGGTTAACTCACCAAGATCAATAGCGATCCGTGCACATTTTCAAGTCATCCACGATGAAACCACTGCAGAAAAAGTTAGAATAAAGTGTCTGTATGTTGCACGTCAACATGAAGAACGATCAAAATAACCATAAAATATTGTATAAATTAATTTGAAGAAGAGCCAGTTCGTCCAAATAAATCTATGCAACAGCATATTGCATAGCATTTCAGCGATGCATTTACAGTTGTCCTTCTATTTAAATTTTCCAGTAAGGCTGTACTGTATGTTATTAATAGAGTCTTTTAATTGTCATCTTGTATGTTTTTAATCCTAATCCTAAAAGATTTTTTTGCCGGCAGTTGAAATCCTGTTATATCTTCAGTGCATGTTGAGGGAACATAATGAGGTAAACTGAGACATATGCGGATAGAAAAAACCCAGAGCGTGAATCACGTGTCCCCACCCTTATGTTTGATGATTCTACATGAGACGTGTATGTTTATGTTTCTGGCATATGCTCGGGGGCTACTGAGCTGTTTGGGTCAGTATGTGTTAATGTCTCGTGTGCGATAACAGGAGGAGTGTCTCTCAGATGGACTAGAAGAGACAGCACACATCCCCGTCGAGCGCACTGCGAAGAAAACAGGCGAACGGCGTGGAGAGCATACACATACAACACATCACCAACTCCAGTCCCTGGAGGTTCAGCTAAAGGCGCGTGGATTTAATATCATAGTCAGTCTACGAGCAGGTTTGACACTGTGTCCAGTCTGAAGCCAGAGAGCGACCGAAAGACAAGCAGAGGTGTAGTTTATGGTGGTGGGGTTTTATGCATGGAGGTTGAAGTACATACAGTAGGAGAGGAGCGAGTGAAAAAGGTGGAGGTGGAGGTGGAGAGGAGCTGCAGGAAATCTCGTAATGGTCTGAGGACATCACTGCATCTAATTCTCACAGGCTGAGCTTTGGGAGCGAGAGAAAGGCCAATTAACCTCTACCCATCGGATGGAAGCAGATGGGTAGAGGTTACAGGAATTGGGTAAAATACAGCTTAAAGGAAGTGAGTAAAGTGTGACTAAGAGGACGACAACAACAACACTGACAAACAAATAACAGACCACCATAATCCCATAAAATGTCTTTATACAAGCTGACGGGACGCGATAATGATCCGTCCAACGTCACGGCAGCGTGACGCTTGTGCTTCCCTGTGTGCCCCCAAGATGTTTATCCTACTGCTGGCAGCTTCCACGCTGAGACTCTCATTAGAGGTAATTATGTGGCGCAATATGTTTTAACAACTGGCCACATGCACCAAACTTCACCAAACTGGATCAGCGCTGTCGCTTCAAATGACAGCTTGGAACAAAAATTTCTACTTCTTTATTGAAGAGGTTTCAAGGCTAAAAAAATGTCCTCCCCCCTCAAGTCTGAGCAAACAAAAGAGGACGAAAAGACGTTGAAAATATATTTACATAAACGTATATAATCCTTTTATGAATATTTTATTGTGACATGGTTGGAATCATTCCTTATGTGGGGGGTGAGGTGAGGTGAGACAGAGGTGGTAAGTGTAACATACACTTAAAACAATCTCTCCAACAAACATCCCATAAAAGCTTGAAATCTAAAGACGAGGGAAGGAAGAGTGTGTGTGTGTGTGTGTTTGGGGGGTTGTGGTGGGCGGGTCACCGTGCGTGAGCGGCGTGAGTGTGAGATTGTGCTGAAGTCATCCTTCCTTGAGTCATCGCCCATAAAGTGGATGACAATGAGCCCGAACAGGCTGGAGGGGACAACGCTCGGCGAAGTTGACGACATTGCGCAGCGGCGCACAGGTGGCGGTCATCGTCACCAGCGGGAGACACGCAGGTGACAGGCTCGAGATGTTTGGTATAAAAAACCCTACCGGGCGCAGAGAGAGGACAAGGCAGCGGAATCCAAAGTGACTTTTGAGGAGACTGTCGACCCAAACGCGAGGAGACAGACATCGGGTGCGCGCGTGTGTGTGTGTGTGTGTGTGTGTGTGCGAGTGCCCGCGTCTCATCCAACATCCGACAAGGAGACAGAGAGAGAGAGCGAGAGAGAGAGGGAGGGAGAGTGGCAGTCTGACAAAGCTGCACAGTGTCTAACTTTGAGGAATCCAACGGCTACAGAGGGAGTTCCGCTCCGCCGCTGCCATGGACCGTACAGTATCAGCATTGATTGGAGTCTACCTGTGGGCGACATTCGTTTGTCAAGGTGGGTCACTGATGGATGGAGCCTTCCATCTGTTCATCTAAGATGCCAAAAGAGGGCAGAAAGGAAAAAAACAAAACAAAACGAAGAAAATATTGATATTTACCGTATCTTTCTCATTCGAGCGTCATTAACATAAACACGTGTCATATGAGCGCTTCGCGTTAATTCGGCTGTTTCCACATCTGGCGCGACAGGCACATCTGTACTTATTCACCATAAAACCTTACTTTATCACTTGATTTTCTACCTATTATGTTTATTCTACCGTGTGTTTGATGGTTAAATCGCTTGACCCATAGTTTAATAAATGACTGATGAATTTTAAGCATTTGTGTTGGTCAGTGTGTGTTTAGCGCAGCGAGCCTTCTTTAATAGACCGGCAACATCTGGCCCTGAAAAGGGAAGGCGTCCAGGCGATGATGCACAAAGCCCACTGGGGCCGTTCATTCCTCCAGTGTAATCCCTGGTCATAGAAATGTTAGCTGCATGATTCCAGACGCCTGGAGGAGCCTCAGAGGAAGGCAAATCCCTGTTACTGTATGTGTTTTCAGTCCTCGGTTGATTTATTACACATGCTTGACGGCGATACTTTGGATCATCCCTTACTGGTGGAGTAGAAGAAGAAGAAGAAAAAAAAATCTGCGTTTACTGTACAAACGTGACTAAAAAGGCCTTCATACAGATTCTTCATACTGTTTCTCATCATAAATCCAGATGTCCAGTTCAGAATGGGTCCAGAGACACAGATAGTAATCAGCTATTCTCCACGAGTCCCTGGTGTAAGAAAATAATAATGAACAAATGGTCGGTTTCGTTGCAGCTGAATAGGAAATCCTTAAAACTTTCATTTCCCTTTGGTAAATGAAAATGAAAGTGTCATTTAATTAAACATTCACTATGTCTTTTGGTTGCTGGCTACTTTTAAACAGCTACAGTGGAGTCATGATGATGCGTCCCTGTCAAATAAAATCAGTTTCCATGTAGTACTTGTGATCCACTTTGAAAGGATATACAACGGAAGTGCTGATTTTGCAGCTTGTTTTCTTTGCAATGTAATCGGTTGCTGTTTGTAAAAGTAAAGCAAATATCTTACCCAGAAATCCTACATGATTCATGAGGTTTACTTGTTTTCTGTTTATAGGTATCGTGTTTGTGTGTGTACCCTTGAGTGAAGCCTTGAAATCCAACTCCACACACAAACAACTGGCCTTGTTCTTAAAAATGCGTTGACCCAGTCTGATGTTGGGCTTTTTTTTTTTTCGTTTTTTCCTACTCCTCAGATTCTAGATATGTATTGATCTTTCGCGGATATTTGGGGAAACAGCTGCTTTAATGCGATTCGATTTGGAACTTGGAAAAGTTGCCTATATGTCCAGAATACCCCCAAGGCTAATCAATATTTAATCTGTCTCCTCTGGTGGCTTAGTCCATGTGAGCGTTGTCATGGTAATTGTTTGTGACTTGAATGGTAGATGCAGTAGTTTACAGCAAATTTTCTTCAGCGAACTTCAGCAGCTCTGAGGAGACGCTTGCTTGTACTTTTCCTTCAGCCACTGGAATGGGAAGCGTTTCAGACGCTGAACTTAATCAGTTTATTTATATAGTTCCAATTCACAACAAAAGTCATCCCAAGTCTCTTTACAAAGCAAGGTTGAAGACAGTGGAGATGAAAAACTCCCTTCAACAGACGAAAGCTCCAGCAGGAACCTCCAGCTCAGGGTGGGTGTGAGGGGCTGGTGTGAAAAAGAAAAGGTCCATACATTAGGTAAAGATTAATGATGCATAAGCTTACATGTAGATATGTAACAGCAATATGTAAAAGCCTCTAAGCAGCAAACAGCAGCTGGCAGCTGCCTCTGTGGTTTATATCAGATGCATGTTTATATCAGCACTTTATTTAAGCTTAACTCATTTTCTATGACACTGCTGTTATAAATACTGATCTGCTCTCAGTATTTATGATCTATTTACCATCTTTAGTTGTTGTTGTTGTTTTGTGCATGTGTTTCCTGTTTTGTTCATTTGACTTCCGTCTACAAACCAAGTCTCCCTCTTCTCTGATCGGTCTTTGACCTAGTGTCCTCAAACATCCCTCTCAGGCTGAAGATGACGTCGCTGCGAGCAGCAAGCTGTCAGGGGTTGCCTTATGGTCATTAAACGCACCAATATGGTGCTAACGTGGGGGAAAGCCCAGATTAGGACGTGGCTAAGGGCCGTAGCTTTCAGATATTGTACGTTTCCACAACTGCCCTGCGCCGTTTCCTTTTTAGCTTGTCTGTTGACACGGATGTTTGTCTTCACGCATTAGCGGCCACATCCACAACATGATCTGCGTTGATTATCTGCGTAGCACCTTCACCTTCTTCTTACGGTTCAGACATCTGCATAATCATAGGTATCTGGGGTGGCCAGTCGTGTAATCCAGTCTTCTTTAACCCTTTCATGCATAGTGGTCACTACAGTTGACAGCTATTTAAAAACAGTTTTCTTGTATGCGCATGGGTTCTGACTGAGATGTTGTATATAATCCACTTCTGTGGACGCTAGTGCGTTAGTCTGTTACACTGCCATCCATTGGTCAGCCACTGTAAGTGTAAAAATAATTCTTGAAACCAAGATGGCCGACAGAAAGCCAGAAAGGCCGACCACCTCAGGAATATCTTGCCAATCCTTTTATAGGAGGAGACCCTTGGAGGTAAAAAAAATATGATAACATCAAGTACACCCTAAAGAAACATAGTGTTGTTAAATTTTCAAAGTATTGATTTTATCTTGGGAGGAAATTTGGATTATTTATCTGTCCACTAATTTGGACATCATGTATTGTTGGTTATATTTCAACAACAATTCATTTTATTATCAGAAATGTGTTTGTATTGTAAATAATATAGTTGCAATACCTTTTTGGCTGTAAATCAATCTATGTATGCTATTACAATGTAATTAGCAGTTTTTAAGTAAGTAAGTAAGTTCTATTATGTGAATAATAGGTAATGTGTATATATATTGTATAAGTGCAGAGCGTGATAGAGAGGCCTACAGGATAGTGGGGAAAATTCCATCTGGATCAAGTGAGGATGATTCTAGTAGCAGTGATGAAGAATGGCTGCTAGAAAAAGAAGGATTAGCCAGTAGTGAAACTGAGGATGCTGAGGAAGTTGAGGATACAGATGCTGAGGAAGTTGAGGATGCGGATGCTGAGGGAGTTGAGGATGCGGATGCTGAGGGAGTTGAGTGTGAGGATGCATGCGGTGTCTTGTGGCTTTGTGCCCTGGGTGCTTTGGCAATTTTCATACAAGATAGACTTAGTGAAATGATGCACAACTCACTAAATCAGACCATGCAGCTAAATTCCATCTAAAATTGTGAAAACTGTTGACAATATTTTTGATAGAATATGTTCAAAAAGGAAGAGTTTAGTGATTTTGCGATGCATTGAGCAATGTTATAAAACGTTAAAAAAATTATAAACGGTAGTAACAACCTTTCAAAAATATTTTTTTAGCTTTGAGATATAATTTCATTCTGTGTTTCTGTGAAATAGTTTCCTCCTTAAATTCATGCAGTCCACGTGAGTGGACAGGTGAAGAACTCATTGAAAGTTACAAGTTAAAAAAAAAAAACTTCAGTTTTTGTTTTTTTATGCCCAAAGGGTAATAAAAGCACAGAGAAAAAAAATCTTGACTGTGGCTTTCATAATTCATGCATGAAAGGGTTAAAGCCTCCGTGACCTCCTTTAACATGACAGGTCAACCAAGTACGCTGGAGCAGCAACCAGAATGAAAACCAACAACGACACAAGCGTTCCTCCTTTCCACACCATCACCTGTTCTTCAGCAAGCAAGCGGCTCGGTTCAAGCTCATCCATTCCTCACTCCATCATCTGTCTG
Organism: Macropodus opercularis; assembly: GCA_030770545.1. Taxonomy (NCBI): domain Eukaryota; kingdom Metazoa; phylum Chordata; class Actinopteri; order Anabantiformes; family Osphronemidae; genus Macropodus; species Macropodus opercularis. Next base: position 15,282,667 of record CM061089.1, read on the forward strand.
TCCTCTTAGTTATTCGTGCACTAAATGAAGCGTGAATAAGTGGCAGAATGAATTATGTAAAATACTGATATTTGACCCTCAATCATTTTTCCAGGTCAATAAAAATGAGAGAGGTGGTGTAAACCTTAAGATATGAACGTACTACTTACGTATGCATTTGAACAAAATCAAAGATGAATGAATTGATTTTAATTTAATTTAATTATAAACAAAATATGTTTTCTCAGATTTAGGTAGCTAATAAAATAAAATGAGCTAATAAATGTTAAAAACTCGTCTTTGTCTGTATAGTAACCCAATTTTTGTCTTTTTAGGTTTTACTAAAAATGACTTTACCACAAGTTTTGTAATTCAGGTTTGTTAAACTAATTGTTATTCACATGACAAACAGAATGGAGTGTCATGCTGTTTAAGAGGCAGGCAACATCTCAGCCACAGAAGCTCGAGACTCCTTCAGAGGAGTCACAGGTGTCTTGTTGGAGACACTCGCTACTCCCCCCTTTCTGTTTTCACTTAAAAAAAAAAATCCTAATAATAAGGCGAGTGACGGATCAGTTGCAGTCTCTGTGTCATGTTGCCATCCTGTCAGTGATGTGCTCATTTCTCCCCCTGGCTCTTTGACAGGACTCTTCACTGGGCTTGGCTTGTTTTACTCCATCAATTCTCAACGCTTCTGCTGGCTGTCACTCTCGCCCATCAGGCAGATTCCATGTCAGTCTTAAGATCTGTGGGGGCGGGGGCTGATCTGACACTCAACACGCCCTCGCACACCCACACACAGCCAGTCTTTGTTTATTTTCACCTCATTAACTAATTAGTCACCCACTCAGTCAGCGTCTTGGCTGTCACTCAGCAATTACTCGGACACGTAAAGACAACAGCTAATGTGGACAAGGGTCATTGAGGACATGAGGGCTGGGACCTTTTCAGACCTGTTTGACATTTGGAGAAAGATAAGATGAGAGTTTTGCCTAACTGAGGACAAAATACATTAAATTTCGATATGTTTATAGTTAACGTTAGAAAGAGGCTCACACTCCTTTCTCTTAATCTGACGCCATCTGAGTATGTCAGCTTCATGTGTGAAGAAAACATCGAAAAGCAATTCTACTAGGTTTGTCATCAAGCTGAAGGCGGTTTCATTAATATGCTTGTCATTAAAAACTAAAAACTAACTTAAAATAATCTTGTGCTTATGGTGAGTGTGTGTGTGTGTGTGTGTTAACTTTTAACGTTAAGGTGACCAGTGCAACCAGTAACGGACAACCAGTGATTTAACTAATTTTTCAGCTGTGTTTCATATTCCCTTCTCAAAAAGGCTTCACGGCGTGTTACAGTTAAACAGTCTGCAGTCTGTCAGGTGCTGGTTGAGTGATAATTGGCGGATTTTATTTTCGTGTCACTCACTCACATTTTTTTTTATTGTTTTTCAGAATGGTTTTGTTGGGAATGTTTTTTTTAGTATGACAAACTGAAATAATCAAGAGTAACTCGAGTTCAGTTTGAACCTGAGCACTTGAATAAATGACCAATTAAGAAAACGTTTGTTATAGTTTGACTATATTTTTTTGTCACACAGTCTTGGTCAGAGCCTTTTACTGTGGCAGACTAACACCCACTAAAATCACGTCTGACTGTGTTTGCCTTTGCGCAAACAATTATGTTTCTTTCACCGCTTCAGTTCCTCCTTCTTTCTTTTTCTCCACTATTTAACTTCTGCCCACCTCCTACATTCCCAAGCACGTCTATCCTCTCCTTCCTTGTAATCGATCGCTCTCTTGTCCGTCCAGGTTGTCATGGCGGTGTGTACCAGAGGAAGCTGTACCGCGATCTCATGGTCAACTACAACCGCTTGGAGAGACCCGTCCAAAACGACTCGGCGCCCATCGTGGTGGAACTCGGCCTCACGTTGCTACAGATCATTGACGTGGTGAGTGGGTGTTTTTTTTTTTTTTTTCAACATGCTTTATGTGCGAGGATGCCTGAATATGAAAAGCGGAAACGGAAAAGTTAAGCAAAGCGGAACAGACTTTGTGAAACGTTTGTTCGTGTTTGATGTTGTTTTTGAGGAATTTGTTGCAGGTTTTTCCCGAAGGCCTCCCATCTGTTTTTACAGCAACTTTGGTGCATGCTAATGCAGATTCCTTGTGTTTGGTGCAGGTCATTTTCTGAATGCAAAACTACTTTTGCTCCACTGATAGCACCCAGAGAATATTTGCGCGTGAAAGGGCAGGATCTTTGTTTCCTCCAGTATTTTTCATGTCATGACTCTCTCTCTCTCTCTCTGTCAGTAAGAAAATTCATTCTTAGTGTTTAACTACTTCTTCTCATTCTTTCCTCTTCCTCTCACCCCCACACTCCACCTCCTCTTTGTGTCATTCTTCTCCCCCATTCAGATCACAACCGCTTTCAACTAGCTTAGAACAAACACGTTTATAGCCAAAAATCGACAGTAAAAATGTCACATTTGGATTCAGGTGCTGAATCATATTTTGTTCCCCATTGAGGAAAGTTTATGAATCAAGATTAGGTGTCAGCTTGATTAGGGTCACCATGAAGGGATCCATTCATTCTAGAACAAAAAAAGCATAGAATAGAAATAGAAAGACACTTAAAAGACACATCCTTGTCTTGTTTATTTTGTGATTTTTGTGAATCTGCGCTAAATCTACTAAAAAAACAATGAGAGAAATGTTGGGTTCTCTCCTAAACACACTCTCACATGCTGATGTTGCATCTATTGTTGGTCATTTACAGCTGAGGTTTGTATAACTGCTGCATTGGTTGTTTTGAATACCTACGTTTCTTCACCTTCATATATAGAACTAGAAGTTGTTTATGACATAACATTTATTTAATGCACATCTGCGTTTCCTGACGCACAGCGTATCCACAAACACAAACCTCATTTAGCTCAGTGCCGCCGCAATCATCTCTGTCACACTTCACTCCTTTTATGTCAACGCCGCAGCCCTTCAATCAGCACTAGCGCTTTAGGTTGATTTTGTGTCACATCTCATTTTATCTCTTGTTCCTCCGGTGTCTGTACTACGTTTCTATCGTGCGTTGCTCCCTGCTCCATATCTCGTGCACCTTCCGTCACACAAGCCCACACATAACCTCTTGCCCGTTAGCCCCCACCACACATCCAGAGCGCTCATCCAAAAAACCCAAGCTGACACCCCGTCACATCCCTGAGCCAGCCCTGTCACTAGATGTGTACGTCTCCTCATGGTAAGGACATGGTGGCATGAGGGGTACGTTGGGCTGTTACGTAGGATTGGCCCTTTTTTTTTTTGAAGAACAGCTTATTATACAGTGATAATCATTCGGTGCTGGTTGTAGTTTGTAAAAGCTTTTGGTGCTATTGTTTCTGTAAGTTCAACAGTTTGAATTTAAGACTATTTTAAGTGCCTGCAGAAACTCTGCTTATCTTCCAGGAGTTTATACATTATAGATAAACTGATTGGCAGTGTGTGTGTGTTTGGATTATGCCCTTTGATTCCTCCATCTGCTACTGGGTCACTTTCTATCTGGGGAACTGGGGCAGGTTGGTAGCGACCGACTGGACTCGTCGCCGTGAGTGATGATAAACCAGCACAGGACTAATTATTTTCCAGCTTGAAGAGCCACCATGTTCCAGGAAACATACAGAAACCAGTAAATATTCACTGGTGTAATGTAAATATTCCATAACCCCAGTACACATTGTGTTTCACTTGAGTATTCTCATACTGCTAGAGTTACTTAACAACTCTTTTGTAGCCTGGCTGTAGAGAGAAGCTGCTCCCTGTGCTCTTGCTGAGCCAGGCTGTGCTGTATCCGTGTGTTGTAGCGCAGCAGAAATTCAAATCTGTTGAACCATTAAAACCTGAGGGCATCTTGTTCATCCTTGATATCATCACGGCCGGTTTCAGATCTATTCTGCAGGATATTAATAAAAATCCAAGCTGAAGCCAAGCGAGTGGACGGTAGCGGAGATATGATTCATGATCTCAGGATCTTCAGGATTTCCTCTCCATCTTTGAAACACTGATCCTCGGATACGGCGTGAACAAAAGCTGTAAGTCATTTCCTCCTGGTTGAGGGAGAAGTGGCACAATACTGCATGTCGATTTACAATCAATCATCTGTTTATTTATACTTTATACTTAGTCAGATATTAAACGATTGCCATAAAATGCACTTAAGGAGCTTTCACAGCATTTTGTCTGAAACCTATCACAGCAGATTCATGAGGCGATTATAGGGTTTATAGAGGGTGTGACAGAACTGATACTGCCGACCATTGAAGCCGACTGAAAGGGAGGTCAGGTACCAAACAGGTGCGAAAACACGACAATTTCAAAGCCGCATCTCTGTGACTGTGCATTACAATGCACAGCACTTTGTGAAAGCCCACAATGGAAAGCTATTCTTTTTCAACATCACAGAATTAAGGCTGTTTAAACAAGGGCCAGATCATAGAGGACAGGTGGAGATAAGCGCGAGGAGGATAAGGAGGAGGATTCAGGCCGGGATGAGGTGGAGGAGCGTCCATTGTGTTGTGTTCACTACAAGGAGAAGCAAGAGCGATGGGGGTTTGCTTAGCTTTTTAGTTCGTCTACGCACATTGCAAGGTTGTTCTTTCACTCTACCCCACACCCACCTTTAAAAAAAGTACTTGGCACTGTAATCAATTTATAGATATAGAGACAGAGAAAAACAATAAATGGCCACTTGATCAACACCAAGCGACTGTGAGGAAGAAAAAGATCTTTAAGGAATTAAACCACAATCAGTGTAACTTACTATAACAGATACGAAGAGATTAGGATTTGAAACCATTACTATTGTGCTTTTTTTAACTGTTATGATGAGACAAGCCCTTATACTGTGAGTTTTAAGGTCAAAGCTATAAGCTCGCTCCTTCTGTTTCACAAGAACAAGGTAGCTTCACTTCTGAAGGAGCATCCTGAGAGAGAGAGAGAGAACTATGTGAAACTGGGTGATAAGAAAGTAAACCATTCAATAATTATATCCGATGAGGGCGAGAAATGAAATAAAGTGCAAAAAGTTGTTTAAATGTAGATTTGATTTCACCATATTTAAAGAAAACCACATTCAAAGTGTTGAACTACAGTAGCTGCATTCTTTCAGCTTCAGTCATGGGTATGAGATAAAAAACAAAAAAAAAAAGAACGTTGTCACTCAGACTTGCGCTTCACTTCCCTCACTGCTCCTTCGCAGTTACACCAGCGGTGTAGAAACAACAAGGATAGAAAAAAAAAAACATGTCGCTGTCATGTAGCATTGCGCAAAATCCACTGAGACATCCGCAGCGGAGCAGATGTGTTTGTTTGTGCACCTCGTCGTCTCTGAGCACTTTGTCCTTTTTGTCTGGAACTACCTCGACTTGTCCGTCCTGCTTCTCTCTCCCTGTCACTCTCGATTCCTGCCGCCGCTTGTCTCTCCGCTCCAGCACTGTCCACTTTTTCATCTTTCTGCCCATTTCGCTATGAGCCGACCCGTGTGAGATAATCACAAAGTGCAGCTGGAGCAAGAATGTCTTTGTGTGTGTGTGTGACATTGATAGAAATGCCAGTAAACTCGTGTTTGTTTGTTTTTTGTTTAGGAGCCCCATCCTTTCCACTCAGTGTCACTCTCTGCTTTATGCTCAATCTGCTGTATGCTGTGATGTATCTTTATTTACTATTTACAGTTTGGTTTAAAATGGCCAAGCTTGGATTCTCTTGCCCTGCATCATAACAATAAAAAAAAAACCTGCAGCACTTCATTGTCATTCAGCAAGTGATCTGCTGTACCATTTAACCTCATGTTTGCCAGCTATAATACATTTTCTTTCTACCTGCAGAAGAATTTTACTTGCTATCTGTCTGCTGCAACATCTACTCGCTGCTGATTATTCTCTTTCACCTCCTGTCCCCCTCTAGGATGAAAAGAACCAAGTGTTAATCACGAATGCCTGGCTGCAGCTGGTATGTCTTTTCCTCAAGCCCTTTTTTTTGTGTGTGTGTTTGATCAACTCTTGGATAATTGTCACAAAGTATATTTTTGGAACGCGTTTGAGCTTGTGATGTTTGTGTCCTGTGGGTTCAGCGATTCGCATTTTTCAAAAAGCGCTTTTATCGGCTACGAGCCAGGTGTGATTTAAAGCTGCAACTGTTAACCTCTTGTTTTGCAACCGAAATCGTTCCAGCAATTATGAGAAATATGTCTAAACATTTTAGCGACTCTCCAGAGCGTCTGGTGACAGGGTGTGAACTATCAGCCCAAGGAAGGTCGGACAGCCTCAACCTTGTTTTAGTGTTGATTTGCTTTCCCTTCAAAATAAAAAGGCAGAAAGAGCAGGTTGAGTCAACAAGGGCAGTTTGCATTTCATTTATTTAATGATCCCCTGTCAGCATTAGGCTCATAGCAGGATGAGGATAAAAATATCTTATTAAGGCTTCAAATCATATTTCCAGAGACACTGTATTATTGCATTTTTAGCTTTATAATATCTTACTTGGATTTTTAAGTCTTTATTTGACATTTGCTTCAGGTCAGGTTGTAGCAAATTCACCCAAAAACATGTATTACTTGTGTCTGGCAAGTGACTTAGCAAGTAGAAATGACCATGAGTGGATTATGCCTCATTCTGTAGCTACAGTAGTAACATTTGAAAGTTTATAATACACTGAACAAAAACTCACACGACTTGCACTCGGTGATGGGTTTAAATACATCATTGACTCCTCAGTATCTTGTTTCTCCACAACAAAATCACAAACGTAATAAGGTTGATGCTTTTTGTTGTTAAACTTTTTAATGGTGGTGTATGTTTAGTTATTCACAGCATCATGTTTACTCATCGTTAAACGAGCCCACATACGTAACCTCAACCAAAGTATTGACCAAAGCAGCTCCACTTTGGAATGTACTGTAATTCTGCATGTACCTGCTTAGCTCACATTAAATTAAGACTTCCATGATGGAAAGTTGAAAATAAATTCACAGTTCATGTAATGCAGATTAAGATTAAGATTAGTTTTAGGGAAACTTTAGGGTAAAAAGGTAGAACAGCCTCATTAAGCCTGAGCTGCTTGCCTTTAAGTTATCAATCATTCAGTTATTCATGAGCCCACTCCTTTAATAATGGCATCCACTTTGGTGTTAAAGGGGTTTTGCAGATGCAGCAGATTTTGACGGGAGAGAGAGAGAGACCTGACAAATACATGAAGCAGTTCGGTAACACTCAGAGTGGAGGGTGGCGGGTTTACCTCCACGCCACTGAGGAGGATTTTAGGATTTGAGATTTATCAGGCAAAGAGTGTCTCACATCCAAATGGATGGGATTTCCTGTGGCGTGAGGATTGTAATGAGCTCAGGTTTTCTAAGAAGCGAGTTGTTACTTTATTGTCCGCCTCTGCAGCTTTTCTGATGAAAGAGCTAAAGATGCAGGTCACCTGAATTACCAAACAGTTTGCCTTAATTCAAAGATATGGTCTGAATCCAATTTAGGACAAGGAAATTGTGTCTGTTTGGCTTTACTCACTGAAAACTGAAATATAACACGTCACTAATGTGTTTTTGTTTCAAGCAGCTGTGTCACAGATTTCACAGGATCCACTTTCCCCAAAAAAACACCTGCTCACCACAAAGCGGTGGGAGCCGTACATGAAGTTTACCTCTGCTGTTTTAAGATGAGGACACAAATCTTAAAGATTTAATACTGTATGAGCGATAACTTAAATAAATAAAAGATGTTTAATAAGATTCATTTTTAAATTTACACATTGTTTCAAAGGTAGTTTATTCTCCTGTTAGAACTATAGGTAGATTCTAATAAAGAATCCTTCGCTGTGTCAGCAAATGTATTAAAAAAAACTAAACAGAAAACTTTATTAAGTAAAAAAGAAAATCGTATCATGCTCAGATTTGCATTCAGTGAACCTCACACTGTCTTAATGAGAAACTTGTCTCCAGTCAGCGACGCTTTTGCACATTTCGTTATGCAACGCCGAATCTATTCTTAGACAGCCGTTACCTTATGCGGCCCGGCGTCCTCCTCATCTGCTCCCGTCTGCAAACGTACCGAGCTGTGATGAGTTCTGCTGGCATTTACTCCTGCTTTCCCAGCCAACAAACATGAAGAGAAGCCTCTCTAGCACCTACTGTAACTGCCAAATCCCAGAGATGACAAGCGTAGTGATTAAGTCATTAGCTGAGTGAGTGGAGACGCATGTAGATGGAGAGCATCACTGTGGATTTGAAGTTTGGGGGGGGGGGGGGGGGGGGGGGTTGTAGAATCACCTTTAAACAAAGGTGCACACACAGATTTAATTGCAGCATTTGAATATAGAGTATGCATTCCATGTAGAACATGCATCATCTGTAAAGACATGTCAAACTGCTTGTGTATGTTACTGAATATGGGTCTAAACTCACAGACGTGACCGGTGATCTATGGTCAGAGTATTTGATCAATAGGGAAACGCTCAGTCTTTGTGCTGTAACACTTTAATGCTGAGTTCAATTAGTATTTGAATATGGGGCCTGACTGAAGCAAAGGGCAGAGGTCAGTGCCAACAACTGTTGAGTTGGAAACATTTCACTGCCAGGCTCCATTATCTCAGTCCAAGAGCCAGCAGTCACTGCTACTGTATATCGGTGTCAGAGCTGTAAAGGTCACTGATCTATCATCTTGCCAAACAACACAATCCAAAACAATACAAACCTGTTTTTTGTTGCATCATCTCTTCTGGAATTCATTGACTTCAACTAACCTAATGTTAATGCTCTCTGTTTACTGTTTTTTTTCTCCAGTATTGGAACGATATTTACCTCTCATGGAACCCAGAGAGCTACCCCGGGGTTCAGAACGTCCGCTTCCCCTCCAATATGGTCTGGGTTCCAGATATCCTCCTGTACAACAGGTAGATTCAGAAAACCTTGATTTATTTGTAACTGATTTCTGATATAGAACCACACTTGCAGAACCAGTTCTAGTAAACTCATACGGTAGGTCTCTAAATCACATCTTATGCAACAAATAAATCTTTTTTTAGGATTCAGCACAATGCGATAACGATGACATTTGAAAAGGTTTTAGAGGGTCCAAAAACTTCTGACCCAGATCTGTCGTAACTCCTGGGCCCCAATCTGAGAGAGAGATCCATCCCTGTCCAATATCCAATGTACATTGGGTTTTTAAGAATGTAATGTAAAATGGAATGCAAAATGTAAATATAGCTACAGTACAGCATAAACATTAATGCTATGAAATCCCCTATGCTGAAAACCAGGGGCAGTGCATTTAAAAGTAACCAATAAGAATAGGCCATTCCAGTAATTGTGGATTAGAACATACTGTATACGACAGAGAAAAAGTCTAAAATCTAAAGAAAAGGTTGCATTTTCATCTTTTTATGTGCTAAGTTTGGCATCAGTTCATCATTTTTCAACTGAAACCTGTCTTTCAATAAACTCCTACATGATAACAACAAAAAACATGGTTTTACTAAATATATTATTAAATACATTATGAGGCCATTTAAAATAAAATAAAATACTCACTACTGACATTACAGAGCTCATGTACTACTGTTTATACACAGTCTCACACTTCTCACATGCATAATTTGGTCGTGGTCTTTTGACTTTGAATGATTATTTAATAAAGTATATTGATTTTAAGCAAGCGATGAAGCGCGTGCTAAACAGTGGACCTTAAACTCGCTTGTATTAAACAGTAGCTGCTGGCATTACCAGCACTGTTCACAATCCTTCACCGCTCTTGCGCCTTTATTCTATTTTGCTTAGTCTCTCGGTTTCTCATTTTCTGTTTCTCATGCTCCTTCTTCCTCTACACAAACCTGGTTCCCGGTAAACATGTGCAGACGCTCTAGATTGCCTGGGCTCTAATTACCTAATAACACAGTGGATAGAAATATTGCCCAAATGAAATTTCACTCTTGGTTACAGCCTTGTTTACAGGGATGATTAAGCAATTCCCTCAGGGAGGACATACACCACGTTTCCCAGGGGGCTTTGCATCTGTTGCCTCTAACAGGCAGGACTAAAGGGACTCTTCTTATAAAAACCTCAGAGCAAGTGACTAGGAAACGTCAAAAGATGGCTGAGCTCATTTCTTTTTGACATTGATATTCACAATCCATTCTCAACCTTGCTCACTTTGAAGAATAATTCATGGACCTCCCAAGTTTGCCGACGAGCCACGTGTGACTTTTCCAGAGTCATTTGTCTTCCAAGATTCAATTTAGAGTTTTGTCTTCAAACACGGGCTGATTCTTGGACTTTCATTACATCCATACACTTGGTGCCTAAATGCTAATTGGATAACCCCCTGAATATTCCTAGTCTGGCATTCAGACATGCTGTTAAAAAGCGTGTGCCTCTACGTGGTCCATCCAGAAGAATCACATGACATTCTGGGCACATGAGAATTAATGGATTATAGCATTAAAATGCTAAAAAAAGGGGGGTGTAATTATGAAACACTGGGTCCTACTGTAGAAGGGAAAGACAGGCCTCAGAGGACACTGAGGTATCCTGTATCCTGAGGCGTTACAGACAGTAGTTACTGCAGAGAGAACGACTGAGTTAGATTAAGATTAAGGACAGTTTTTACACAAAGGCCTCCCTGTAAATCATAGCAATGTTCGAGGGAGCACCACACGAGGAAAGCCAGAGTGCTGCGTTTATGTGACTTAAACAACTTGTTTATAGCGTTGCTGGTCATAAAATGCACCGGTGGGACACTTTGTGTAGCTGTTAAGCGGTAATAGATTGTTAAACTCAGACGGGGGGTTATTAAATATCGCAGACCTGCATCTCATGCTCTTTTAGAGTCGCATGCAACGCTTCTAACGTTGGTGAAGAAAAAACAGGACGAGAGTAGAATCTGATTGATGTCACGGGGTTTTAACACAATTTTATAAGTGAGTGGTTTAGATGCCTACGTGATTGAGAACATCGAGCAGATTACTGTAGGGATCAGCGACCACTAACCACAACAACAGTCCAGTCCTGACACAGAGGGAAACCGACTTTACTGAGACGCAAGAGTAGAAATCCTAAGCAATTATTTATTTTATTTTCATGAAACAAGGGAGCGAGAAGAGAGATCACATCAGATAAGACCTTTTTTTTTTTTTATAGTCGCAGCAAAAGATAAGGAGAATGTGCTGTATGAGAAATACAGAACTTTTCTAAAGTAGAAATCTAAACCGTGAACAATTAGCGCGTGCGTTGTTTTGCAAAACTTTTCAAAGCCTGCGCAGCTCACTCAGCAACTGCCAACGCGTGTTCTTTGTTCAACTGAGTTCGCCTTCTGCCGAATTGTAAATGCTAATGCCCTCTAATTAATCTCCGTTAGTAGATGCATATACCCTATACCATTACGAGGCTAAATGCTAATTTAGCTCATTTATTCCATGCAGTTGATAAGAGTGATTGCAGCAGTTCCACAGTATTCCCACTGCGTCTTCGGTCCTTCCACCTCCTGTGAATCGAAACGAGTGATTAGATTTAGATTATTGATACGTACGTATAAATCTGCATCGGGTGGAGCTGTGTCCTGTTAAATGCCTTCTGGGCACAGTCCCAATTTCTTTTCTTTTTTTTTTTAAATTTATGTTTTATCTGTCCAACAAAAAGCATTCGCGGAGAGTTTAATATGCCCCTGGCTTCCTCCCTCTGCTTCCAGTCTCAGACTGGAAGTAGAAGACGTCCTAATGGACGATAACTGATGATGTTGTGAGTCCAGCTACTGGATGGGCAGTAATTTATTGCTCAGAGTGAGGTGCGTTCTGTGTGTGTACATCACTCAGTGCTTTATGGTGAACACAGCCTCTGAAACGGTACAAATAAATATTATACTAGGCATGAATAAAAGAATAACTGTTGCCATCACAGGAAGCCTTTTACTGCTTCATTACTTAAGTCAAGAAGGTTGTGTTTTCAGTCCTGTCTGCTTTTTTTTCCCATTTGCCTGTTTGTTTGCTTGTCTGTCTGTTCTATTATTCAACAAAATACATTCTACGTTCTCCTCAACTGTACTGGGCCGTAGTTGATGGTAACAATTCTAACTTATTGATGTTCACTGTCTTGATTTGACATGTGAGGATTAAACTGCTGGATAAATTAAACATTTGAGTTGATGAAGGTACTGTATTGTTGGTAACGATCAGTCAATCCAAAACCAGACAAAACCTGAGGTGTGGGTCATGTTTGGACTCTATAGTCATAGAGGTATTTTAAAATGAGACATTTTTTAAAGCCCGGAATGAATCTTTATTCTTGCGACATCTTTTCTTTTCAGGGAATCGAAGGCAGAGGCATATCGAACACAAAAGAGCTCTCTACCATTGCAATTACATTCCAAAATCGGCTGTTCTCAGATATGCATTTTGTGAGGAATGACGTTTGTTCTTTTGTGTGAAATGTGTCATTTTCCGATCGTGATGTCTGAGTTTACACAATCCCAGTCTGCTTGAAGGACGTCTGGATAGAACAATAGGAGACGGCCGTGTTTGTTCAAGACGATCATTCAAATTACAACACTATCCGTCGGGATCTACACTAATCCCGCCCGTATCTGTGTCCCCGTCATTCCCACCTGCTGTTTACTGTCTGGATCGCTCTAATCCTCACACTCAACGGGCACTGTTTTTTTCTAAATGCTCTGTTTCTCCCACGTTTGCCTCTGTGCAGTGCTGATGAGAGGTTTGACGCCACGTTCCATACAAACGTGCTGGTCAACGCTTCGGGATCCTGCCAGTACCTCCCACCAGGTGAGACCGTAAACGCTATTTGACCTTTTCTTTCACTAAATATTTCGTCTCACCTTACTTACCGACACGTCTCTCCAGGCATCCTGAAGAGCACCTGCTACATTGACGTACGATGGTTCCCCTTCGACGTGCAGAAGTGTGACCTGAAGTTTGGCTCCTGGACTCACAACGGCTGGCTGCTGGACCTCCAGATGATGGACGTGGACATTTCGACTTACATACCCAATGGAGAATGGGACCTTGTAGGTAAGACAGACCTACAATGCACATGTGGATAACACCTGGAAATCAAAAAAAACAAATCAGTTGTAGGGTTTGGTAAACAAATCAAACATTGAATTGGAAATACAAGTGTACAGTATTTGACTGAATATGCTTCTGCATGTAATATGACACAAAAAACTTACTTAGCTTGACCTGTAATGTTGTATGGAGATAAACAACCAGCCAGTGTCACACAAAAGCGGGTGTTGCAGCGAGATTCTTTGCTTACAGACAGAGTGTAAGGTTATGATTGAACACAACATTGTGATTATCCTTGTGATTGGTCTAACAAATATAATAATCAATTTAATGCTGTCTCTCATATTTTCCCGTCCTTTGTTTTTTTATTTTTTTTACCGCCTTCTTTTTCTCTCCACGGGCAAATGAACAACTCTCATCGTTTCTAACCCAATTTCCAGTGTTAATCAGAGGCCACGAGAAGAGCTCTCACATTCACACACAAACGTACTTACGCACAAAGTGAGTGTACCCAGCTGGCTAAGGGCAATAGAAGGGGTGAGGGGGGGGGGGGGGACAGCTGGCCCAGAGATGGTTCACTTAACTCAGGCACAGCCAGGCGGCAAGCTGGCCAATAACACACGCTGTCCTGGTGCCTCAGAACATACCCTTGCCAGCATGTACACCCCCCCCCCCCCCCACACACACACAGGTTTGAAATCCGTCACATTAATAGACGGCTAAAAAAGGCTATTCCTCTTCAGTGTTCAGGTGACACAGTTTAAATGAAGTGAAATTGGTTCTGTGCAATTTAATTTCTACGGGGAAGGGACAATTTTACACACGCACTCGCTCGCTCTCCCTCTGTCAGAAGAGGAATCAAGTATTGTTTGGGACATTTCACCTGCAAATGAGTAATTTATTCTGAATAGGTTGCTGATTGCGTACCAAGGCTTCATTCAGAGTCACTAAACACTGTCCAGCGCTGCTCCGGCCTAAATTAAATTCACGGCACTTTGGGGCTGATTTTTACTCACAGCAGCTTGTTGACTGTGGGCCACAAATGACTCTCACTTCATCTCTCTGTTGCTGTCTCTCTCTCTCACTCTCTGTCTCACATATTTTTAAAGCTGTCTTTGTCATCACAGTCAGGCATCTGACATATATTCCTCAGCCCTTTGCCTTAAATTTCCCATTACAAATGAACGCCTCAAATCTCAGCATCTCTAAACGTCTTCATGTCCAACTGATCTCCTGATGTAACCTTACTAGACATTTTCAAGAGTTGTTGATTTCGAATCAAGCACTAGACAAAAAGACAGACCCTGAGGTACAGGTTCTTCAGAAATATTATGCAAACCAGACAAATGATGATGAGCATTAAGGATGGCACGTTATAACGTAGCTAATGAATGGCTGGAAGTTCGGATTTGCATGTACATTAGGCCTGAACCGTATTGCCAAATGTTCTTGTCTGAGTGATACCTCCCCTCGCGGTGTACGGGTGACAAGGGAAAAAAGGAAGTAACATAAAACGCCAGATGTTAAAGCAATGAAAGCTTTTTAATGTTGTACTTGACGATGAGCTATAATAACAGGAAGGATGCGTCTGCTTGAGGACTGAAAGAAGCAAAGCGAAACTACAGGCTTGGTTTGCAAGTGAAATAAACGAGGAAATAAGAAAAGGATTACAAATGACGCAAACTCACTGATGAAGCAAAGACAAGAGTACATGACATAAACAAAACTACTAAGAGACGAAATTAACAACGAGCTAACTCAGGTGAGAGCAGGGGCCAGTAAAAACCAAAACACTGGCCCTAAACATGGTCAAAGCCCCAAAACTAAGTGACCTCACTTAATAAGCAACATGATGGTCAGCTGATCGGTAGAGGGATGAGCCGAAGGGACCGGTCCACTTGTGGTCCCAGACAGGCACTGGCTGTAGTAGATTTACATAGTGCATAGCCCACTGGATACAGAGGAGCAAATACTGTAGGTAACCTAAACCAAGGAAGTGTCCCGGGGAGTTGACTGCACGTCCTGTTCAGACATTATTCAACGTATATTTCTGAGGTGTACAGTAAAGAAGAAAGGTGTCCTGTCTCTGACTTAAAGGGACCTGGAGTGCAAGTTTTATTTATTTTTATTATTTTTATTCTTCATTTCTCTACCAGGTGTGCCAGCTAAGCGCAATGAGCTGTACTACGAATGCTGTAAAGAGCCCTACCCTGACGTGACGTTCACTGTCACCATGCGACGCAGGACACTTTACTACGGCCTCAACCTGCTCATCCCTTGCGTTCTCATCTCCGGCCTGGCCCTGCTGGTGTTCCTGCTCCCTGCTGACTCTGGAGAGAAGATCTCACTGGGTCCGGCATGACACAGACACACACCTCTCGTGGCTTATCTGCCTTGGCGGTCTCAGCCCACCGGGTTGGGCGCTTGCTTACCCATTTATTTGCTGCTGCTCTATGTTAATGCTGACATTATGGCGGCGGATTAGCATTTGTGTTGGATTCGATTCATTAGAAGAAGAATAAAGCTCGATTATACACAGACATTTTTCACCTGGGCCTGAAAATGTCAGCTTGTTTCAAAATGCCACTCAGTGACACAAAGTTAGAGTAAACACAGTCAGTTTTCCCTCGAGTCAAAAAAAAAAGAACATTCCAAAATAAATCGACAGCTGTTTTCACAGTCAGCTGTATTTACTTTGAGTACATTCAAGCCAGCATATAAAGAAAACTAGTGACGGTGTGAACAGTGGTCTTGCTATTGTGTTTCAACTCATGGCTCTGTGTTGTGGCTTTGTTCCAGGCATCACAGTGCTGCTGTCTCTAACAGTGTTCATGCTACTGGTAGCGGAGATCATGCCTGCCACTTCCGACTCTGTCCCCCTCATCGGTAAGACACTTATCTGCACTAATTACTGAATGATTTATTATTTTTAACATTTGGTTAGAGTGAGGTGTGTGTCCTGTATATGATCAACTTTACAGCTTTACATGGCATGGACAGTTCGGATGGGTATTGAAGAAGCTTTCAAGACTAGTGCTGGACTATTCACTTCACTTCATTGGAAACAAAATGAAAAGCTGCAGCGTTTTAATTTAAATTTTTTAAACATGTTTCATTTATGTGGCTTGCAGTAAAAAAGGTTTCTTCCGACTTGTTTGATCACAGTTTCAAAGTGGCTGCATGTTCAGCATGCGTTTACACATTGGGATGTAAAGTAGCTGGCAGTAACCGGCCTCTGGCACATCTGTAGTCGTTGCGGTGTGCTTTGTGTGAGCTCATTATTTACATCTCGTGCTGTTTTTTTTGATGTATGTGCCATTGCCAGAAGATTCGTTTTGTATGTTCCGGTTACTTGCGTTACGTAACGCGTTGAAGACGCGTCTTGAATCATCAGGAGAACTTGAGAGCGTGGATGGACTTCTCTTCAGACGGTGAAGAGTAAGATGTCTGGAATCGAGATGACTGCGGTGGGCTCTCAGCTGGCCATTGTTCACCTGCATCAGAGAAACAAAATGGTTAAACCTGTTAATCTTCACCTGCTGACACCAGTTTAGTTGAGGTTCAGCTGTCCGTCATACTTTAGAGGTGCATGCTCACATCCTCTGCTTTACTGACAATGTCATAGTAACATCCAGATGCTGAAGAGAACAAGTCTATTTTTAATATGCTGTTGAAGGGCCGTGGGAGGTTTGCTGATGCAGGATGTGCAGATTATGCTCAGTGGATGAAACAGAAAAAGCTGCATCGTATAAGATCAAACTGATAAAGACGCAACGAGACAAGGCAGTCGGCCATGAGATGGGAGAGGAGGCAACGGACAGAGAAGCTGCTCGGCATCATTTGGCAGCCTGCTGATGTAAAACAAAATCATTAGCAAACCTGGCCTTACTGGAGCAGACATATTAACAGAATGCACACGGAACCGGGCACGTAGATTAAAGATAAAACGAAACGCATTCGCTCTGGAACGGGTTCCATGTCGCTTCTACGTGGAAAAGTGTCCAGAGCTATTCGACTGGCTCGTGAGGGTACACATTACTTTTTCTTCCATCTCATGTTTGCTTGTATAAGGATGTGTATGTGTGTGTGTGTGTGTGTATAAAGGGTTGCTTAGTTGCCTGCGAGCATATGTTTTGCATTTTCATGTCTCAGTAGCTTCCAACGCCTCCAGATCTGTGTATTTGTTTTGGTCGGTTTGCAAATAAGGAAAAATGAGGAAATAAATTGTTAGTCATGTCCCCACTGGCCTCTGCGGTGGCCTTAGGTCTGCTGAGGGGAAAAAACTCGCCAACCTGCTCGACGATTCGGCCACGATACCGGACCTGTCGATTATCATTGTGATTTACTGTTTGCTTTTCTCCTCAGCCCAGTATTTTGCTAGCACCATGATGATTGTTGGCCTGTCTGTGGTGGTAACGGTCCTCGTGCTACAGTTTCACCATCATGACCCACATGGAGGGAAGATGCCTAAATGGGTATGCAGGTTCATTTCTAAGGCCAATAATCAACACAAGTCTATGCTGACAGTTTGTTTTTAATAAGACTATTATGCATCATCAACCACGTAATGTTGACATATGTCCCGCTTGCTGAAGTGAGACCCATAAGAGGATTTTTGTGGAAGTTCACTTTTTCTCCCCAATTCTTTCTTCATTTTACCAATCAACTTTTCATCTATAATCTCTTCTCTTTTTCATGCCTAATCCTCTTTCATTTTCCAGGTTCGAGTCATCCTCCTTAACTGGTGTGCGTGGTTTCTCCGCATGAAGAAGCCTGGAGAGGAAAACAAAACAGCCGTGAGCTCCAGCACCCCAGGGACCTCGTCGTACAAGTACCCCCACCCTCCTCCGCACCACACCAGCACCAGCAGCATCCAGATGAGCACCATCCCGGGGCAGGCGTCCACTCAGTCGACCACGACCAATGGGAACATGAATCTATACTTTGGCTACCACTCGATGGGCACGGACAACCCCGCTTTCCCCCCGAGCACGGAGACGTCCCCCCTCAACCTGAGCTCAGAGCAACCGCGGCAAACTTTGCTGCTGGAGCAGATTCCAGAAATTACCCAGATCCTGGAGGAAGTGCAGTACATTGCCAGGCGATTCCGGGAGCAGGACGAGGGAGACGCAATCTGCAGCGAGTGGAAGTTTGCAGCGGCGGTGGTGGATAGGCTTTGCCTCGTGGCCTTCTCGCTGTTCTCCATCATCTGCACCTTCACCATTCTCATGTCCGCTCCCAATTTTATCGAGGCAGTTTCCAAAGACTTCACATAAGGCTGAAGAAATTTTAAAAAAAGAAAAATAAAACAAGGCAAAGCTAACATTAAAAATCCTGACATGGTTAGAACTGTGCCACACAGGCCTCCCTGCTACTACAGTATGTGAAGTAACAAGACCCTGGTATTTTTTGTGTGTGGTTACAAGTCACGGTAGTTCAGAACAAAACCTTTCCCTTTGTGATCACGTATGTGTCGGTAATGTCTGGCTGTATCAGGGTAACGCGGCTTTCAACACCGTACACTGAGTTCGCCTAACAAATGAGAAACTCACCACCCTGCAGAACCACGTTATTTACAACACCTGCCACCTCCTGGGCCACAGTATGTACTGTACAGTACAGACTGTTCTCTCTCGGCCTTTAAGTCAACCTCTGTTCTTCCTTTATTTGCATCCACTTCCTTTGTATTCACCTCAGATCCAAGTCCATTTAATTATCAGTGGCGTCATTAATTTGTCATGGGTACATAAAGATGAAGAAATATCACAGGTAGTAATGACTGAAAGACTAAATTTGGGAGTTGTTTTTTTTTTATTGTATCCTGAAGTGACACCAGCTTTTGGTTTATCATTTGTAGAGAGATGAGTGATTTTATCTCCCCTCTCTCTAATACTAAACAGCAGAGTTTTGTTTTTTTTCCTCCTGTAATCTCTAGCAACATGCAACACAGATTATTGGCTGACCTTATGTAAGAGATTTGTGTTAAACCTTGTTTCTTCTCACTAACCTACAGTAGTGTCCTGTCAGTGTTGTGTGAATTCCCAGTGTCGTGCGCAGACTCACAGACAACACAGACGCAAAAACACTGCACCTGAAAAAGAGTAGATGCAGCAACACAACAGAAATACAATAACACTCAGTTGGGGGAAATGCACAAATACAGCACAGCTGTGATAAAAGGTGAAGCTATTTAGTTGTTGGTTGAAATATGCCTACCTGTAATGTTTGCTTCTGGTTAATAGGCACAAACCAGCTGAGACTCAGCAGGAAGTTACTGCACCCAGCAAAGAAATAATCAGAGGTACAGTATCGTTCTCCTTGTCTTATTCTCAAGAAAGGAATCCTGTCAAAATTGGACTATTCCTTTAATATTTGTTATTATGTTGTTGTATTGTATTGATGACTGCTGGTGAAAAGCTAGGATTGAGGTCTTCTACTCATATGGACTGACGTGACATTTATTTGTGTAGATACTATTTTGTTACTTTGTCATGTTGACGTCTAATCAGCATAATTCACAGCAGGTTTTCATGCGCGAGGCTTTTCTGAAACTTATTTCTAAGAGCTGAATGAAAATCTACGAAACCAGTGGGTGAGACATTCGATGCTTCAACAATCAAAGCTGTAACTAGCTCAAAAGACAGCGTCACAAAGTTGAAGTAGTGTCACTAGTAAACTCCAAACCAGGGCGGCATTCAGAGTTCCTTTGTCTTTTTAATCACTAGTGTTGTGTTATGATTAACTTCACAGTTTTTCTTTGCAGTGTGATTCATTTTCTCTTGGAGGGTGTACAGAAGTGATCAGTGTTCTTGACTCTTTTGAGAAAAATAAAGAGGAAATGTACTAATTGCAGAGTGACATGCTAATTCCCTAAATGATGCACTTTGAAAATGCTCTCGCTAAAGTTGTCAAACCCTCCTCTGTCCTTCCTCGAAGTGAAAGGGCTGCTGCTGTCAGTCAAATGAGCATGTGGTTTAATAACTTGTTCATTTCTATGGTGTTGTCCACAGACACTGGAAGGGACTTACATTCAGTAAAACATGACCTCGACAGAAACTGGAGGATATTTTTTTTAAACTATAAGCCTTGAAGGAAGAGTTTTCCATATCTAAAAGTCATAATCTCCAGCCTCAGTTCTTGGTGCTTTCAGTGTGTGTGGTCAAAAAAGTGTATCGACATCTGAACCCAGCATCTGTGGAAAATATAAAAGCAGGCAGCTCAGTGTATTGATCTGTTTTTATGTACTGTAGCCGATGTGGATTGATCAATAAGACCTGGTGTAAATTCTCGAATCCAACGCGGCTTCGTGGTTTGAAGATATCACCTTGACTGCGGTATCAGGATAGCTAAATAATTAAATTTCAAGTACACTGCGTTTAAATGTAATATTATTTCTAGACAGCACTGTCCAGGTGGGTGTGTTTCACGTGTGGCCCGACACGGCGGTGATACAGCTTTAGACTCTTTAAGGCGCTTTGTGCGAGCTGAGTTTACCTGAGTTCAATTCAGTTCAGTTCAGTACAAACGTTCCATTAAGCAACCAGCGGAACTAACAGAGCTCGTGTTCCCACTTCACCCTTTCCCTCACTTGTGCCTTCTCTGGGTTTGGGATGGAACATCTGGGTTTTGGGTTTTACATAACCCCGCCAAATAAAGTCTGCTCTGTTTGGTGGCACCGTTGGTGTCAGGTTAGCTGGAACAGATCTTTGCAGACTTGTGCAGTTAGTGTGAAGTGAAATGTAAATGGCTCTGTAGGATAACTGCCTGCACGAATGCACCCATCTGGTCTATAGGGGGGCACTAGGTCAGATAACGTCTGACCACATATAACCCTAAACCTTGGCATGACAAAGCCAGAGATGTTGGCTATTCTGACTTCTTTCTTTTGTTCTGTACAGAAACACAATTTAAACTTGACTCACAGCCTTGAGAACAACGGGGGGGGTCTGACCAGAAAACCTGAAAGTCACCTCTGTGGTGAAACTTTTAATGAAATCATTTGGTGCTGAATAACCTGTGTGACCTACACAGCGCAATCTGATATATGCAAACACTTGGTAATCACACGTTTCCTGTTCAGCTCATTAAACCAAATGACACATCACTCCAGCGATAGCACAAGGCTGACCCACTGCCAATCGGGGCTTTTCATTATTACAAACATGTCCGTTAGTTGTGAGACATTCATGGCAACAGCTGTTCCCGTTGTCCTACAGCTGTTGCCATCAACAGGCTGTGTTTAAAATGTCAATCGCACACACTCTTTTATCGTGTTATAACGCTTCGTACTCCACCCCCACCATCAAAACAAAATAATATTCAAAAGTCCATTTTCCGTTGGACCCATCTGTCTCAGACATCGACCATGTACTCTTCCTCTGACTTAATCCACAGGGATGAAAGTGTGTGTGTGTGTGTGTACGGGATGATAAAACAAAGTTAATCTGGTTTCAGAGTGACTGGAGCATATAATCTCATTTACTCCTTCAATCCTTTTTGAACCTCTTCATTACAACAACAGTACAATCCTCATACAGTAGCAACACAGAACGGTACACTCACTGTTACCCACTGCATAAACTCCCCTCAAAAAAAGGATTGATAGGAAGTTAATAAAGAACAAGGTCAGTGAATCTCAGTTGATGATACACGAGTTGCACAAAATCATTCATTTGTCCCATCACCGGGCACAGACAACTGTAGTTACACCAAAAGCTAAAGTCTGAACTGAATTACAGTGCTTTACTTGGGTAAAAAGAAAAAAAAATGAGCATAAGTGCACTTTCAGGTGCAGCTTGTAAGATTGTGCCTGTTTTAAACAACTGCGGTTAAATCTGTATGGAGGCGAGATTAATAAATAGAAAGGTTTCACCTCGGAAGTGTCCTGACAAGCCTGATGAAGAGTGCTTGAAAAGCCCCCGCCAAGCCTGACAATTCATCATCATTTACAGCTTTAGGAGACGCCCCAGCTCGCAAATGTGTACAAAATAAGTAGTAATAACTCAAACGCAGCGTTAGTGCATGTAGTGAATAGCGAAGGACAAGGACGTGAAGGAGTGAAGCAGGTATGCAGAAGGCAGCGTGTATGACAGAGACTGAGTGTGTCTGGGCCCTGTCTCAACTCATCCCTCCTGGCTACGTTTTTTTTTTAATCTTTGGGACTCTTTTGTTTGTGTCCAGCCATCTCGGTTCATCCATCTACTGTATGTGTTCTGCTGACAATCCCTCCGACTTCTCTCTCTCTCTCTGCGGCTACTGTAGTAGCGTACTGTAAATTTCAGTAGGTGGATTCATTTAGCAGCCGCCCACGTTGGGAGTCTACTATATGGTGTTAACGGAGTGGAGATGCAATGTCCCCTCTTTAACGATCTACAGTAGTGTGTCTACTCTCATTGTGTGTCAGCAGAATAAAACTTTGTTGCAGCATATAATCTCCACCGATACGAGAATGTCGACTGAAGCAGAAAGATCAGTCAGGGGTGGCACAGAAATATTTATTAGAACTTTCAGCATAAACTGCGTCTGTGAACATCTTTATAAATAATGCCACAAAAGAGACTAAGTTCATTTAGAATAGTGCGTAGACGTATGTGTTCCAGTCACATTTAAAATTCACTTTTTGGCCCTGAGTAACAACTTAATTATTCAACTGGCAAAGGAGAGCAGAGGCTTTTGATATCCAATAGTCGCTGGGCTGCTTTGAGGGAAGCATTACTGTCACAACAAAATTTGTTGAGTGACCTGCAGAAAGACAGAAATAAAGTGCATGGATCAAATCAAGTTCATTATTACATCCATGAACCCCCAAAATGTATTCACAGAATCCCCATTAGTTCATCTAAAGCTGGACAAAATGAGCTAAAATGAACAACTGTGGAGTGTGAACAGAATTTTTGAATGAACATTAATTGTCTGTAGAGATCAGTGTGTACCTGTGGTGGATAGAGTCCCAGCTCTTGCTGAAGTCTTGTACAACGGGGCAGGGTAGAGGTCGGGCTCAGACACATAATTCTGCTGGGGTTCAAAGTGCACCACTGGTAGCATGGGGTTCATCACTCGAGGCAGCGCATCCTCAATCACCATGTTCTCATCGTCCCAGCGACTGGCATCCATGAACATCCCGTGCACCAGCACGCCGTCCTCTGGCTCCGGTAACTGTAGGGATGAATGAGATAGAACAAATATAATTAGTCACTGATTCTCTCTGCATCCGACTTTTCCCAGTAAATTCTAGCGGCCGTTTCTTTTTTACTCTCACTTCATTATTTCTTTTCTGTATTTATTTACAGTATTTTGTGTTTAATTACATAAGTCACGGCAAGACAGAAAACGGCTCTAATGTACCTCCTCATCCATTTCCAGTACTGCATTGTTGGGTAGCGTGTGCAGCGCCTCACAGACTGCTACCTGGTCTCTGTATGCAGGCAGCACGTTGAAACGAAAATTCAGCTCATCGATGGGTAAATTGTGATGCCTGGCATGATTCTGAAGGACCCCTGCAGGTCAACAGGTAAATGATAACTTAATAAAGCATCTTAACTAAGCATCCTGCAGCACAGTTTACAACTAATCACTTTATTGTCATGCATAATTTAAGCAAATATTGATAGATTACTATAACATGATGTATTCCAAAGTCCTAGCATTTTCTGCAACTTGACTTACTGCTTTATAGTTCATTAAAACCATTGCATATATTTTGGTTTTGAAGTATTTTACCAGTAAGAAAGCCTTGAGGAAAGAAGAATCCTGAAATCCAGAAAGATTTGGGCTGACCACGCATGATCCAAGTCTAGCAAGAGAGAAGTAGACAGAGAATAAAAAAGGGAAATGTAATTAAATGTGTGTATCTTTAAATAGCTAAACCTTTTAATGTGCTAGGCTCAGTGTTAAACAAGCCATGGTGCATAACAGATACTTAAGGGACTTGAAAGTGACTAAGTGGCTCAACTTGTACTGGCACAGTGGAGTGAATCCTCACTTTTGATGTAGAGAACATGTGCAGCCTGAGTCAGTGGCTACCCATCACTTAATGAAGTCACGCAACTGTCCCCCGTTAGAGAATTTTGTGATGTGTAGTGAGAGTAGATTTCAGTGCTTGTGCAAGGCACATGTTCAGACCAGTGTTACGGAAGAGCAGCTTAAACAAGGGGAGATGAACCAAACATGGACAGAGAATTAACAAGAAAGGCGATAAAGAAAGAGGGACTGCCTGTGCCTGAGTTTGAGTCCTTAATGTTCATGTGTTCTGTGTTTTTTCATTTAATGAGATAACGCTCATATGTAACAAAACACAGAAATACAAGCAGACACAACCTGCCTGACTTACTAGAAGAGTACACTATTTGAAAAACCAAATATGTAAAAGTGTGTGTTTGTGTGGTTCCTCCCAAACCTGAATGAACGTGACTCTAAGAACCAAATCCTTGACCCAAGAGGCCAAGGGTTTGAGAGAGGGGTAAGCAGAGTTTGCCCAATGAGTGGGGACCTGGTTGTTAAGGAAACTTGTGTACATGCAGTCCACCTCCTCTGACATCACCAACAGGCCAGCTATGGCCTTTTGCAGAGTGACAAGCGACATCTGGGAAATAAAGAAATCATAAAACATATTGAGTTGAAAGACAAGAGTGCTGTTTCTATAAATTTACACAAAATTCTTGTGAAAGACAAAGTTTATTGACAACAGTCAAACTTTAACTGGAAAAAAGAAGAACAGGGATCTCTCCCTGACACTGCTTTCTAATTCCCACCCCAAAATAAGTACAGCTTAGCTACCTATTGGCAGCTGTGTGGTTCCCCTTCTACATAGCTCCATCACAATGGATTTACAGTATATTATGTGTATGTTCATGCTTCATGTTTCACCTTAAGGACCCTCAGCAGGTTGTTAAATCGGTCTGTTTCTTGACCCAGCACAGTTGTGAGGGAGTTGAGGCGGCCGTTTCCATCCCGTATAAGCAACGTTTCGATTGCCTCATCCATGCTCAGGCGCTCTGTACTCAAGTCAGGCCAATCGATACATAGAAACACAAAAGCAGCGTGCAAATATTATGTTTAATGGCAATATACATTCTCAGCAATGAGCCAAATTCACTCTGAATGTTTGTGGTTGTGCATTATGTGAGAGTATGCATGTTTATACAGTGTACAGTACCAGGTAGCTTGGCTAGTATAGATTCAGCCAGCTCGCAGACCATCTCATCATTACTTTTAGCTCCACAGTGGGCAGAAGAGCGAGGGTTAACATCCAGTATGGAGCTGATTAGTGTCGTGGTTTCTTGGCGCTGAGGAGGCAAAAACATTGTCAATATTCAAAAGATGGCAGTTCAAACGTTATAAACAAAAGTGGATTATAACAGACCAAAACTCAATGCCATATTACATCTTTCTTTTCTTTAAAAAACAAATGGGCAAAAAAAATGATAAAGCAACAGTTTTTATCATTTCAATAATGTTCCTTACCTGGAAGGTCAAATTGGCGTTCTCATGCATGCCAAAGACCTCAGGATTGTCTATGATTGGTAGACTCTCAATATAGTTCTTATATTCCTCCAGTTTATCTGTATCTGGTGCATAGTAGATTCCTACAAAGTGGAGATATGGAATATCATTACTGTCAAGTATTCCTGTTATTCAGCATTTATGAAGAGGGGAAAGGAGCAAATTAGAATGAAGAGGTACCTGAGGAGGTAAAGGTGTAGCCAGGCTCCAGAGTTTTAGGGGAAAAGAACCCTTTGAGGATTGTCCTAAGACAGCGCTGGTCCCAAGCATCTGTCACTCTGCCTCCATATGTGATCTCACCTGGAGAGGTATCAACAAGGACCTACACTGTCAATCTGCATCAACTGCTATCAAAATGCTAGATAACGTTGCAATAAGAGTCTTTGGTTTCAGGTTCAGTTTAAATTTGACGCTGAAATCATTTATTCCATTCAAAATGTAGTGACGATAGAACATATATTTTTTCATGCAGTAATGCACAGAATAAAAAGGCAAACACAGACATAACTGAAACATACAGTAGCATAAATATTACCCACAAAGCAAAAATAAAGTTAAATTTAGTTAGATTTGAAATTACACCGTAACAATGAAACAACAGCACTTGAACTGTAAATATCCTCACAGTTACATAAGACAGCAGGAAAAGAAGCAAATAATCAGACAAATCTATGTTGATGCCTTTGGAAAGCTGCAGGCATAGTAAGGCTGCAAGAGACATTTCTTTTTCTCCTTTTTACACCAGACAAGAGAGCTGCTTCCTCTAAAATACGAAAGGCAATATCATGCATGGTTTGAGCCCAAAATCTTTTCCTCTGGCTCGCAAGGCTGTCAGAATCAAGGATTCAACTGATAACACTGGAGTGCGATTGCAACTATGCGAGACATCCGTTTGATGCAGTGTGCTCCACTGAGACTGAGGGCAGCACATAATTATTTGAAGGTGTTATCGGAAAGCAGATTATGTAAACTAATGATACATATCATTAATAAAAGGCTGCCCTCCCCTCTTAAGAAATGTTGAAGATGCCTGGAATTCGACAATAAATAGTTAAGTTAAGTTACTGAAACATAAATAAATTTAATTTGTGTATTATTCATGATCAGGATATATGAGAACAATGAAACAAAAGTTTTTTTATCTTGTGTTTGTAAATATATATATTCCTACATTATACATGTTGAAGATGTGTGTCCTGTTGACGAAACAACAATGTCCTGTGGCTGCATTTAGAAAAAGCAGTGTGGTTATAAAACTACAGTATTATTTATCCTTTCTCACCAGTAATATAGGTAAGGGCATCCCAGGGGATGGTGCCATTTTTGCAGTAGAGGTTCAAATTAAGCAGAGCACACTCCCTGTCACTATCATTAAACTCATAAGGGATGTTCCAGCCCAGAGGACCAAACTTCTTGCGCTCCTATTGCACAGCAAAAAAAAGAAAAGCAAATAAGCAAGCAGGCAAAAACTGAATGCAAGACAGTAAAACATACAAGGGCAGATGCGAATAAGTAATGACCATATAACCTGAATAACTGCGTGGAAGAGACAGATTCCAAAAATCAGCTTTCCCCATGATAGTCCCAGAATATTTCCTTCAAAGAAATTGTTGGAGATCTCTGTGAAGGCTCGTCGCATGTTGGCTCGCAGACCTTTAGGAGGCTCATTAGTCACCTGACAATAATAACACAGAACAAGAACAAGGTGTGACTGACAACAATGCATGAAATTCTGCTCAAACTGCTAAAAAGTCTGTGGGGTCTGGCCATTTCTGCCTATTATAATATAAACACAACCTGATTCCGGATTTTTACAAAAAACAAATCAAATTACACAATGTTTGATTTGGTTGTAAATAAAGTATGAAGACTGTACATGAATATAAAGATTTGTGGAGAATCGTTGACAGGCAGGTATTTTTTATTATTGGAATATGTGTGGAATTATGGTACCTTGACAGAGTTTTGGAGAACTGTAACTGGAAATACTTTGGTAGGCATGGAACTTAAAAACAAACGAAAGTTCTCATGGATTGACGCCTCTAAAAAAAAAAAAAAAACAGAGACAAAGGTTATTTACAGATAAGATGTGCAATTGAATTGAACTGAATAAAGAAACAAGCACAAATGTTGTATCCGCATGCCTTGACCCACTGCAGTGAGGAGACAGTGAAGAGACAAACTAACAACAGGCGATAAAAGACCAGTGACCACAACAGTCATTATTTATTCTTCCACCAGTAAGTATGCCCTAAAATTCCGAACCACAAGTCAGGATCAAAATAACTATATAACGTGTACATGTACTGAAAAATGCCATATCTGAAAGCACGTGTATTCTTAGATTACAGTACCAGGCTCAGCAAAGGTCTTGATGAGCTCCTCCATGGATAACATCCATGAGACAGCTAGATGACAGTTCTGTAGGAAAACCCAGTTACCATTCTTCAGTGCTGCATGGATCATTTTCTCAGCTATTGGACCCTGGCCTTGACCCAGTGAGATCGACACAACTCTAATTGACAGAGAGAGAGGTAGAAACCATGGGTGCAAAGTTTTATGTACTGAATTACGATTAAATACTTACAAACAGATGTACAGCATGTATGACTATGAATAAGGATTAGTTCATTTTATTTTAGTTTCAGTAGGTAAAATTCTTAGAAGGCAAACCTGAAAACTATACTGTTTTTGCTAATACAGTAATATGCCTTGTTGTTGTTCTTTTTACCTGTCAAGATAGCCTCTTTCTTTTGCAAAGCGCTGGAAGGCACCCATGGGATCGGATCCTGTACTAAGGATAAAGACCAGTGGCGTCGAGGGGGACATGTCGTTGTAAAGATTTGCCAGGTCAACGGGAGGGTTTTCCACAAATTGCTTCCCTAAATTAACAATCACAAACTCTGTTGCTGCAAACACCACCTGGCAGAAAAAGAGGGAGTACAGAACAACATACGCAGCAATGGGTAAAGAAACACCATCACTGTAAGCCTATTAGGGATTTATTAGGAGCTTATGAGAACACATATAGATAATGGATTATATTGTTCCTCACAAATGGACAGAACTGGAATAAATTCTCTAACATGCCAGTACCTTCTCTTCTATGAAACTCTTGACAATGACTAACTTCTGGAAGGTGCCCAGCCTTTCATTCCAGTAACCTGTGATCCCTCCCTCCTTGTTCGCCTCTGTAGACTTCCCAAGAGGTGCTACCTCAGACACGTAGTCTTTCCACATCTCTGGATTGATAGACGACTGAAAACGTCCTAAAAGAAAGTGCCATAATGTATAATAGTAAAGATATGGGGATTGTGGAAGTATATTGAGCCAGACAGGGAACAATCGTGTTTTGTAACTAGCTGAACACATTTTACATAGATTAGTTGTTCTATTTCTAGAAGAATGGTTTAAATATGTAAAGTTTTTGCTAGATTAGTCAAGACAGCAACCTGTTACCTAGTCTGATCTGGATATGGGTTCTGGTGATTTCCTTGGAGATGTCCTTGAAGCACGGCAGCGTGTCCTCCAGCTCACAACACGTCTGCCAGTAAAAATCACTTAGCCATGGTACATCTGGCCGTTCTGCATAGTGCTGGGAGAAGGGGAAACGGAAAAGGAGATGATTGCAGTAGTAAAGAAAAAGAAACCACAGACCTTGAGGAGGCAATAAAGAAAAAACTATGGTAAAAAATTCCAGTAAAAGTGTAAAAACTGTATTAATCAAAAGACGTCCAGAATGCATAGAGATGTGTTGGCACGGAGATGCAAAGATTTATTGGAGTACAAAATTAGTCAGAGGAGTATAAACAATAGATCTGTTGAAGCTGTGACGCAAAAGGGATGGAAGAGAAACAAAGAGATGAAGGACATTGAGAGAGACAGCATTAGCGGGAACATGACAAGCAACATGCAGCACTTCATAAGGCTGTCAAGAGGGCCAGAAGGTGGGTGAATATATCCCCCAACTCATCTGTAGTGCAGTCTGAATGACGTTAAAAAGTACAGCTGCAGTAAACCACAGAGGTTTAATAGAAAATTCTGACTATTTTGACTGGGAGACTAATTCTAGGAGCTCGGATGACTTCATTTACCCTGCTGAAGGCGTTATAACTCACATGAGGTACTAAGGACTTATTAGCGTGCTATATGCAAGTTGTACAGACAGCTGAGAAGCACAGATACTCTCATTTTCTTATCTGTCTTTCACAGATATATTTATTTTGTCAACCTCTCCACAGGAGAAAAAAATACAACAACAACTTTCTCATATGTTCTTTTGTCTTTCCTACTGTCTGCATTTCTATCAGTCCCACTTGTTTGTCAGCAAGCTGGCTAAAAAAGACAGGAAGCCTGAATGCCACTTTTTGACAGCTTCTCTACTCTGTAGGATATTGCCTACAGGGAAACCTGGAAGGATTGTTGCAGGGGAAAATAATAGATTATCTGCAGTTAAAAGGGGAATCCTGCCAACAAACTGTAGCAAATTTCACTATTTTCTACTAATTCTTAGAATACGCATGAGTCACAAAAGGTGCCGAGAAACACTGTTACTTTAATTTAAATGCATGACGCAGTAAGAAATGGTTTGTTATCTGCTGCTTCTGCCGGCTACTAAGCCTCACGATGGTTTGGATGATTTGTTCTACTGTAGCTTCAGAGGTTGAAATGGTTTGGTGGTTGCTCTTATCGTCAGTTCGTTTTCTGGTAAATTCTGAATGGTTGAGCAGATGTAATTCAGCTTAATAAGTTTTCAGCACCAACTTCATATGGTATACGTTTTAATTTTAGTAGCACATTTACATTAATGCTTCCCTACAGCATGACTGTGTCTCTGGAACTCCTGACCTTATTACTTATAACTACTTAACCTGTGGTCTTGAGTGATTGTTCTGAAGACGACAATACCTGAATTAAAATCTCCTCAAATTGTCCCATCTTTTGGTGTTTGTTCCTTACATTTACAGTAGCAAGAAGCAAAGAAATAAACTAACATAAAAAAGGAGATTTATTTGGGAAGTAAAAAATCAGTAAAGTTACCCTTTAATTCCCAGATACATGTTTTTGCATTTACACGAACATGACAGATTCTATCAGTGTACTGTATGTACTGGATGATGACACAAAATGCACAAGAAACCTTTGTAAGAGAGGCAAACGTGTGATTTTTCATGCCAGTGTATGGTCATCTGATATATCCCTGTGCCCCCAGCAGCACTTTATTAAGCACCGCAGTTTCACAAAGACTAAATGTCTTCACATGGTTGATGAATGAAAAGCACTTGGTTTGAACCGCTTATCAGATTTTTGCTTTTTGTTACGTCTGTTGTATCTGGGGTCAAATGATATTTTAACTATTTATGTGACATGTTTCTTAAATTAATCATATAATGACTTTACAAACACATTACACAAGCCTATTAAATTATTAAAATATGAGTTTTTATTCAAAGTAAAAAAAAGGAAATATATATAGACTTGCCAAGCCTTCTTCGCCAATTAGATATTCAGCTATTTGATGAAAATCAGTTATAATATTTTATAAACGTAATTCTTCAACTCACCTTTTCCAAAGAAGCAGCTCCTCTTAGGAAGTACTGCCACTCAGCATCGGAGATCTCCCCACGCTGCTTCATAATCTCTACACATAACATGAAGCTATAGATGAGCTTGTGCTGCTCGAACAGGCCACGGGACACATTGATGTAGGAGTTAAGCAAAATCTGATCCAGCAAAATCTGAAGACGCTCTTCCAATATGCTGCTCTTCTCTGATGTCTCAATTGTGGTGTTAAAGAGCTGAGGTTGTTAAAGAAAAGCACAGAGAGACACATTTAATTTCAAAATATGTTCTGATAAAAGATGTAAAACTGGCTTCTAAAATGAGGCAAAGTTATAGTCTCTTACTTGTTTGAAGTACTTGAGAGAAAACTGGTACATAGGATCAATCTCAGAGAGACTGGCAATGACAAAGTATAAGACTGAGCCCCGGGTGGCCACAGGTCGGTAGCGTTCTCTTGCAGAGTTGATCATCTGCTCAGTGGCTTCTGCTTTTTCCAGACGATGCTTTATGGTTTCTGATGTCGACTGACAGAAAAACAAGTACAGAGGAATCACAGACCCGATTTAGGATATGGAACAGAACAAACGTTTAGGGTTGAGGTTTACCTTCGATTCTTGGAGAATAAGAACTAACTCTTTATTGTCCAGTATGTTGCCCTCAGAGGTGAAGAGAAGCTTGAGGATGCGGTCTTCAATTTCCTTCAGTTGATTGCGGTCTGCATTGATGCGCATGATGAGCTCATTCCTCTGTTCCTCAAGATCTGGACTTTCTAGGCGCACCACGTCACTGGCCAGAGAAGAAAGAGATGTAGGACGATCAGATAGAAACGACTGAGGTGATTATCAAGGTGCAAGTAAGGATAACCCTACAGATATACTGTAGCTTGCAAAATGTCCATCACGGAGTATTAACATTAACATTACATTGTGTCTGAGCAGTACCTGAGCAGTTGGTCCTCCAAGCCAGACTTAGTTACTGTGAAATTAATGATTGTAACTTTGATGCACACCTGTAAGGCAACAAGAACACACACGTCATTTAGAGTCTACGTGTCTTTGGACTGTGGGAGGAAACTATGACGTACACATAGGGACAAAGGCAGAACGATAAATGTACACACATAATGTGTGTCCTTGAGCAAGATACTCCAGCTCCACTCTTGCCTGAGTGACTCCCCACTGCTCCCCCTGGGGAGATGGGTTTCCTTTCTAGACTGCTGTTCTAACCACAATCTGCCCTTAGTGCTGAAATACAGTAAGCAGGATGAAGAACACAGCACTGTGCAGTGCCTTGAGATGACTTTTGTTATACTCTGAATTGAGCTCACACCTGTGTATATGTGTGATATCTTTACCTCTGGCAGGTAGTGCGGGTTGGCCATCTTAGTGGTCATATAGAACCTGAAGTTTTTATTATAGTCGATATCTGAATCTCCCAGTCTGATCAACGTCCGTCCACCAGATACAAACGTCTGCTTTAGTAGGATGGGCTCCAGCGCTGGATCTAAGGTCTCTTTTAACTATCAATACACACACAGATCCACAAAAAAAAAATCAATCAATCAATCCAGAGTATAGGAATACAACAACATAAAAAACCACATAATCCAAGTCCCAAAAATATTATTACATTACTATATGACTGATCTTGCAGTAAATGCAATTATATTTTTTAATAAACAGCTGTGTTTACAATGTCTTAGGAATATTGTTCTTACCTCTTCCAGCAGTAAAGGCATCCCCATGCGTATGGCATTTTCAAGAATACGGAGAAAACTTGGGTTTGTCAACTTAACCACTTTTAGACCATTTCTGGCCTCCTTGGAGCGGATCCATCGGTTGGCCTGAGAGTAGGACAAATACATTTTAAGCAAAGGTCTTGATGTGCTGCGAACAATATACTGTAGCAATTCTGACAGTGAGAATGTAAATCTTAATGATGTAGCTAATGTTTTTATACTGTAGAAAGATAGAAAATCTAGTTTCTAGTTCACCTGATCCTGTGGGTCGATCATGAGAGGCCAGCGGCGCCCCTGAGTCACCAGGATCCCATTCTCAGTAGAGACAATGTCACGAGGTAGTCCCTCTGAATTCCACTGGCGAATGACAAAGGGGTCACCCAGGATCTTGATCAGGCTAAAGTTGGAGCTAATGGGAATATTCAGATCCTGGCACTGTACAATCCACTTTTCAATTAGCTAGAAAAAAAAGAGCACAGGAGTTGAATGGATAGTTCTCAAACAGAGTGTTTTGAAACCATGATTTGCCTACGAAATGATGTCTCATCTTCAATCAAAACAAAAATTTATTAGTGGATTCGGGATTGCATCTCATCGATTAAGTATAAATCCACTACATTAGTTTCCTATTTAATGCATATATACTGTATAAATGTTCAGATGCATGACCACAGTACACAGCACCTACCAGCTGTCTATAATGGGAAGTGAAGGCACCACAGTAAGCCACACAGGCAGCTGCAATGAAGACATTCCCTACAACGTTGACGATCTCTTGCTCGAGCTGGGTCACACTTTCCTCCCAGCGCACTTGCTCATCGCCTAAAGCAGAAGTTAGCTTCCCCGCCATGGTCAAGCGAGCTTGTGTTAAAGCCATGGTGTTAACTTTTGAAACGGTAAAAGATGACAAAAGGGAGAAGGGAAAAAGAATAGTCTGAGAACTATTAACACATATTATGACCGTTTGTTTCTCAAACAATAGGCAGGCATAGGAAAAATACTTCCTGATTGTATTTCCAAAAACAATTTTAAATTGCCAAATTCGAAATGGCAACACATGAAGTGACACACCCTTACCCAATTCCTCTTTCTCAGTTACACTTTTTTTAAACTGCTCCTGCAGGACCTTTATCTGGCTCTCCACTTCTTGGAGCTTTTCCTGTTTTTCCCTTAAGGTTGCCATTGTCGTGTCCAGCTCCACCTGTTAAGAATAGGATGAAGGGGAGAGGGAAGGAGATAACATACTATTAATAAATAATTTAGGCAATATTTGAGTCACTTTTGTCATTAACTCTAATTAATGCTTTGATTGTAATAAACCTGGCAAGAAAAAGCAAGTGTTGACATTTTAATCCATGTTTCCATGATATCCATAAAATTGAAATTAATGCATTGTGTATGTTCATGCTGGACTAACCTGCGCCTTGGCCAGTTTTTCTCTCTTGGGGCCAACTTCTTTGAGGACTCTGGAGTAAAGATCCATGGCTCTGACCCACAAGCACATCGATCTGCAGGCTTTCGATACTTTCTCTACCTAAAATTCACATGATAATAAGGATTTAAACCAAATAAAAATGTCCTATTGGGTTCATATCTGCATAAGAAATTCCGATTTGACAGGTACTGTGTGACCATAATGCTATAAACATAAACGTCTTTTCATTCCAAATTGGACATCTCGTGTGTGTGTAAACTCCAAGTTTACCAAATTCTCTTTATTACAAGCTAAACATTTTCAGTGTTTGATGTAAAATCCAAACAGGCCTTTTCAGGTATGAAATCAGGATTGTTGATGTATTTGTGCAGTTTCTGCAGGATTTGAGGCTTGATGTTGTCCTTGTCATAGTCCGTGAGTCGTTTGAGAAAATTTGCATCTCCGAGTAGCTGCTTGGCACTGGGCCAGTCTGGTCTGTAAAAGGAAAAGAAATCAATGTGATGAAGTCGAGAGCTGTTAGCAAAGTCGAAGCGTTAACAACTCTTAACTGCTAGCAACGGCATAAAAGGAAACGCTATTTACAACTATCATGCAAACCTACACTGCAATTCATATTAAACGTAAACATAACGGCTACAAAAAAGCTTAAGAATAACTAAACTAATGATAAAACATGAATGTACTACGCAATGTAAGCTTAAATAATCCAGATATCACACATTTAACTGTGCATGTGATTCTAATAAGGTAGATTTTCCATTCACGCCTTTCTTATTTTTTTTTTAATTAAATAAAGACTTTTATTTTTGAGAGAGAGAATCATACTGACTTGCAGTTAAGCAGGATGCAGACAGCCTCCATAACGGTCATGACCAGATCTGGGGGTTTGGTAAACACCTTGATCTCAGAGATGTCAGCTTTGTCAAGAGAATTAAGGGCCTGATTGGCACCTTCTAGAGCTGGCAGAGCCTCGTCCAGGTCCCTCTTGGCATCATCTGCTATGGCCTGGGTGTCCTCAGCCATGAACTTGGCCAAAGCTTCATCTTCTTTTACTATGCTCCGCACCTGTGTTGGTATTATGCAAAAACAAATACTTAAGCAATGGCACAAGTCTTAAGCAATGGCACACGTCTCATTACAGAACTAGTGAAATTACAGGTACAAAATTTCAAACATGACACACGAACCTCATCAGCCCTTTCCTGGTCATCAGTTAGCTTCTCCATGAGTGCATCAACATCTGTGGACTTTTGTTGAAGGACTGGCTCCAGAGCAGACAAGTCTACTTTCATTTCATCCACAAGCACATTGGTCTCCAACAGTTTGGTCAGCCCATTCTTCACACGATCTCTGGCCTAGACGTGCACACCACCACAAATTTTATGTACATTGCATTTAATATGCATACGTACAAACACAAAATGACAAGTTCCCACACTGAAGTCACAGCGGCAGAAAAATAATCTGGTCATAGAAACACAAAACCGTACAGTATGTATCCAGAGTAACTAAATCTACAGCAGCAACTATTTTCACTTTTATTAATGTTAAGAAAAAATTCATCATCAATTCCACAACTGCTAATCACTTTAACTGACACTTCTTCACTTGTAAATAGTTAGACTTACTAAAACTAAATGCTGTCTCTTCTCATCTAACATGCTCAGGTAGAGGTTGATGAGCTCCAGGTAGGAGGTGGGCGTGGTGTAATATCGGCGTCTCAGCTCCGAGTAGAAGCGCTCGGCCATGTCAGTGACACTAACGTGAATCTCCACACACATGGTTGAGAAGTTCTGTTTCAGCTCCTCACTGCCAAACTCCACATTCTGGAAGAAGGCTTGTGAGACAGAGAGCAGGGCCTCACGAGGCCACTGGACACCAGAAGAGGAGAGAAAACTCCAATTATTTTTCCAGCATTTGTTAATAGGACTGTATTTAATTTATATAAATTATATTTAAGTATTTACAAACGTAGATGAAACATAGTAGATAAAGTAGATAAACATAGATGAATAAATTGTACAGAAAAATAATATGTGGTTTAGAAAATGAATGGCTATGGCAGCACACCTGCACAAACCAGTCAATGGTGCAGCAGTTGACAAGTGAAGGAAACATGCGGCAGCGAGACCTAAAGGCATCACCTACGGGGCTCATGCACAAAACAATGTGCAACTTTTCCCGCACGCGAGAGATAAAATACTGGAACACCTAAAGACAAAAACAAAAAACATGTAGAAATGCAGAAAATGTAAAGAAGTAAACAAAGCAAAAAAAAATATGATATGGTAAAAAGTGTCATCATATCGCATGATATAGAAATTCATTCTTAATGCCTGGAGAAGTAATGTATTAGAGTAAGTTTAGATTTGTTGTACCTCATCCCTGTTCTCCTCACTGACTCCAGCCTCTTTGGCTTTAGGGCGGGTGGCAGCTAGCACTTGCTCCAGCTCATCTTTCTCGAAAAGGTTGGGTACCTCACCAGAGTTCAGCATGTTGTTGACATCCTCTAAGAACTCTTCCACCACTATCTACACAGGCAAGTGAAAATAAATTGCTGTAAATATACTTGGGTGCACAGAACTGATCTATAATATTTTATATATCATTCCCATTAACGTCCTTCCTACCTGAGTGTCTGTAAAGAGGAAAACCATATCTGTGCCCTCCACACCGGCCATCTTGTAGAGTCTCCTTAGGTCTTCATGAAAGCTGTCATAGTTATATCCACGGCTGAGTTCAATTTCAAAGCAGCGGTAGCCACACATATGGGCTGCCAACCGAGTGAGTGACTGTTTGCCTGTACCTCCCACTCCTACTAACAGGGCATTGCCTCTCTCCTGGCGAATCATACGAGCAATCCTAGGTGGTGACCAAAGCACAGTCATTTTTCTTAACAGACTCTGTGGATTAACACGGTACTAAATACTCATTTTTATTTTTAAACAAAATATTTGTGAAGTCTTTAAGACCTGGACAAACACTGTTTGCAATTTGTGTATGCAAAGAAATAACTTCAGCGGGAATGAATGATCTATTATAAAGTATGCTTGCTATTACATG
Organism: Macropodus opercularis; assembly: GCA_030770545.1. Taxonomy (NCBI): domain Eukaryota; kingdom Metazoa; phylum Chordata; class Actinopteri; order Anabantiformes; family Osphronemidae; genus Macropodus; species Macropodus opercularis. The sequence continues at coordinate 15,320,006 of CM061089.1, forward strand.
CAGGCAGAGACACATTTCTATTTGTATTTCTAGCCAGTGTGCTTCACTGCATGGCTTTTTGTTTGATATAACTTTCAAGTCACATTTTTCACCACCTACAGGTAAAATCCATTAACCACCAACCAAGACAATACTCAGTGATGCAATTTCACATGTGCACACCTGGAGACATGCTCAATGGCATCCTGGAAAAAAACCAGCCTGGTCTCCTTGGAAAAGGTCATGTTGTAATTATCAAGGTAGTCCTGGAGTACGGCCTTAATCTTATTCATGTCTGTTAAGTCCTCATACTGACGATCTTCTTTGTTTACACCCACCTGTAGTGAAAAATGGCATTGAGGGCGATTGGAATGTGTACATGTCTAAAGGTACAGTACTTCAGAGTAATACTTTTTTAACTTATGGTGCATTTTCTATAAGAAGATAGAGTCCGACCTTGATGAAATCTCCAAATATGATGGGCTTAGTCAGAAAGTAGGAGGGCTCCAAGTCAACGCTGAAATATTTCCCTGATAGAAGGAGACAAGATAAAAGGGAATATTCTCTATCTAGATAAGATGCAGTGAAAATAAAAATAACATTTACTAGACCAAAAAGAGCATGAATCACACATTCTGGGTGTGTGATCAGGTTCTTACCGGCCATTTCACAGATGACACCGTTGAAATGAGTCTTATCTTGGTTGTTGATAAGTCGATCATGGAACACCCGCTGACATTCATGGCAGAAAAGCCGGAAGATCTGGTTCTTGTCTCTTACTTGACTAGGATCACACTGCAACATCCCTGAACATCCAGAGAGGTAAATGCATATGGAAGAGGAACAGTCAATGGTAAAAGCAGATAGGAAGACATTGTTCATTGATACATAATGATTAAATACAGAATTTGTATGGACAGAATGATAGACAAAGTTGTACAAACAGAGGACTTTTCGAAAACTCTACTGTATACAGCACAGTGCATGTATGTCTGTTCTGGCTGTGTTTCATTTAGCTCATATTTACAGCATGACTTTCCATCCATAACATTTCTAAAACTGAAATTAAATGTAAATCTCTGATACTGCTCAGTCATCTGAGCCTGGGGTGTAATTCGTCATCAGTATCCTCTGCAACCAATAAACTGCTTGTGAGTCACAATCAGTCACGTTCTCATGTCTCACCTTGGACACACTTGGAGAGGTCTCGGAGATTGAAAACATAGTGTGACTTAGCTGGAGTGGGCAGCAGATCCACACTCAAACGGTTGTAAATCTCCACAGCTGCATCCACAATCGGTCCAGCACAGTCCTTCACTGCCTCGGAAAACTCACAGAGGAAACCATTCATGATGGCCTTGAGGAGAAACGAGAAGGGAAAGTGGTTATAACAGATATGAAAGAAGGAATGAAGTGTGATTAAAGAAAATTTGTCATGGGGACTGGGGTAAAATGCAGTATTGATAATCAGAGAGAGAGCAAGGACAAGGAAGAGAAACACTGAGCTCAGGCTACATAATAATTGATGCTAAACTATTAAAGATCATGTTTCACTGTAAATTCAGCTCAGTATTTTGAGCAGATATTATAATTCAGAACAGGTTTAGTGTAAGCGGGTATCTATGTGTGTTCAAGTACCTGTACTGTATGTTACATATCGTCACTTGTGTGTTACTAGGCATTTATATGAGAGTGAATGTGTGTCCTCACTTTGAAGATCTGTTTGAGGCTGCGTTCTGAAGGTGTGGGCAGACACAACATGCTGAAATGGCGAATGAATCGGGGCGTCACTGGGTTGCGTCCCCCTCCTGGAGGTGCACATGCTGCTGCGATGGTCATTTCCTAAATGACAGGACGACAGGAAGAGAACTATAAAGTCACGCGACACAAATAACGTCAACATGTTTTCCTGGTGGACTTGGTTCATCACACATTTACAAAACATGATCACATGCATGGATAAAGTTGGAACATAGCTACACAACAGTTACATTCAATATTAAAGGTAGCCAGGGTTTAATCAGCCGTGTGTGCAGGGACAGCGTAATGCAAAGTTGAAATCTTAACACAAATACAGATGCAAACACTAGCACACCAGATAAATGTGTTTCTTTTATAAGTGCACAGACCTCATTGAAATTCCAACTAAAAAAACAATCATGCTGAGTGTGTAAAATCTTTCATCTCTATTGATGCTGACAAAAGAGCTACTTTTTAACATAACATATATTTACACACATTAAACAAAAATATCTCTAATTTTAGGATACATAATTCTCTGCAACATTCCCCAGTGTTTAATGTCTCTAACCTACACTGCATAGTAGAGCCTAGCTTGGCACAAAAATAAGAGGACGCCTATCAGTATCGCTCCAGTATCATCTGTGTTTACCATGTGAAAAAAAAAAAAAAATTAAATTTGAGTCTGACTGACCTTGAGCCCTTGGAATTGGAGCTAATTTGGCCAAATGTGTAAAGGTTCCTTTAAATGGGTATTGAGTCATCAAAGGTACACAAATGCCACAGAGTAGAATAAATTACTAGACACATCTGAAGTCCAAATACTTTACCCCCAAGTCAAATAATAATAAAGTGGCTTATCTCATCTGTGTCAGTGTACAGTACCTTGATCTCCTTCCAGAAGAATTTGTTTCGGTCATAGAAGCCAGAAAAGTCCTGGAACTGACGCAGAAGTTCTATTGGGGGCTGTGAGCCATAACTGTCCAGCTTAGGCATATTCAGGTCATCCACAAAGACCACCAATGTCTTATTACCAGGAGCGACTAGAAGGAGCGAGGAGTAATAGTATTATGGACAATGAATGACATGCACACTACCTCCTTTTTTGTAGTATATTAACTATTGTTTAGTAGCAACTGTGAACCAATACCTAGGACGTTTTTCCTTTTTTTCTCCAATTTCGACTCAATTATCTCCTGTGTGCGGGCAGAGGAGGTCTGAGCTGAAAAGTTGATGTAGACTGGAAGGTATCCTGCTTCTTCCTGGATACTGTTAAGAAGGCCTCGAGCTACCACAGACTGCAGAGGAGGGAGAAATTACTTTTTGTCTTATACGTTTACAGTTTGCAATCTCTCTGAATGGCAGCACCAACATTTTTTGTTCCAGTCATATTGTATAACCGTCTAAAAAATTACTATTAACAGAATACGGAATATAAATTCGAGAAGAAATCCATATAATCCCAAAGGGTTTTTCTTGCAACTGTACGCTCCGGTCATTAATCCTTACCTTTCCCACTCCTGTTTCTCCAGTAAAAAGTACTGAACGCCGTACAGACAGCAGCTTCTCCATCAAGTAGCCATAGCGGACAGTGTCTGTGGTAGGAACCAACATCTCAAAAAAGGGCTGCTCTCTGTTGTATTCAAATGAGGGGATTACGTTCTCCCATGGGTCCAGACGTTGTTGGTTTATGTTCATATACACGCTCCACAGGGTGCCATGTTTTGGGAGCTACACATAACACGTAAACTCACATTAATCAACAATCATTAAACATTTTAATGAATTGATTGTCAGTTGGTGCTTTGTGCTCTTTAGAGGTTTCCCTCTAAACTGAATTTCTATGTACTGTAGGTCTGCTGCTACTGAGGGGTGTTTTCACTTTATATACCTTAAAGCTTCACAGCTGGAAGCTGCCTACCACATAACCTACAACGACATCATCAACTCCTTATTCACACAGCTGAACAGATGTGGATGTCACACATGGAGCCCCTACGAAGGTTTCTATTAGTTGTTCACGTTCATTCCTACATAAGTGAATTATGCACCTAGTATAGCCCACTGTCTGTCTGTAAGATATCATCTGCCACCCCACCAGTCAAGTTAGCTTTCTGCCTTTGAAATAATAAATGTCTATTTGCTGTTAGGCTGAAGGATTCACAATATCAGCTTGCACAGGGTCTCCATATATCTCCAACTCATTCTATGCATATTAAAACCGTTCTATAATCTAGATACTTAATTTTGTGGTAAGTGAGTAGAATAAATTATAGTCAGCAGACTTGTATACCTTCTGCATAAAAATCCCCCTTTAATGAAATTTACCTTTCAAATATGTTCACTGTATTAGGTATTGCTTAAATGTACCATGTGTGAGCTTTCATAATGTCCTTACTTCACTTAAATTTACAGTAGGAGTCTTAATACAGAAAATCTTCTATATATTCGATTTATCGATTTCATTATAAATATATATATATAGTCTGAGTAATGTACGTAAATTCCTAAATGACAGGACATACCTTAGCATCATTGTTGTCTTTAAATTGCTCAGTCACAAATGAGTCAAAAGCATCCCAATAAGAACTCATTAGGTTGCCACCTATTGCCCACAGGTAGCAGAACATGAATGTCTGGCACAATACACAGTTGAGCTTCTTGGGATCCTAACACCAACAAATACCAACATATAAGAGGATAGTTCAGTCCAGTTAAACTAATTTGCATAAGATAATATATACTACACTAAAAGTCTATTAATATTATAGAAGTATATATATATATATATATATATATATATATATATATATATATATATATATATATATATATATATATATATATATATATATATATATATATATATATATATATATATATATATATATATATATATATATATTGAACAACACAAACCAAAACAACGGTAACAGTTGTGTTTAATGTACCATTTTAAGGTCTGGGCCTCCTTTCCCCAGCAGCAATGCCTCCAGCAGGGCGCACAGAGTGGTAACTTTACTGATGTTCACCTGGTGAATTGCCTGAGAACAATGCTTTAACACAAACTGCAGACCCTTCTCGACATATTGCTCAAACAGCTCCAGCAGGTATTGGCGCACTGGGTCTGGGAGCTAGAGAGAGAGAGAGAGAGCGAGAGCAGGGAATACATTAAGAACTCTGAATGAATGTTGGGTAAGGGTTTGTGTAATGTTACAGAGTTTGTGTAGATTTAGAGAGGTTGTTGTATAGGTTTTATATATATTGGTTTTATATTAGAGGTACACATTGTTGTCTTAAAATAAACACAGAGAAAATGACAAACAAATAAAATATGTACAACCTTGTCTCCAAGACCACTGCTCCATGTCCGGACATAGGGCATCCACTTCAGCTCATCAGGATCAATATACACCATGCCACAGCGACTGACTGTTGCTGGAGATGCCACAGCCAAGTCCTGGACCTAACAACACAGTTAACAAAGGTGACTGGAATAAACTGTGAGTTCCAAACACTTTAGAACCACTGCATTTCATATATTCAGCTCTAACCTCAAACACCATATGTATAGATGGAGTAAGTTTGATCCGCTCGCTGTTAGCCAGACAGAGCATCTTGTTGTCATCTAGCACCGTGTTCATGTTCTCAATCCATAGAGCATCAACCGGTCCATCGCAAATCACCCATTTGTGGTCGTCACTTGTGTCACTAACTGCATCACGGACGCTCAGAGCCATCAGGCCGTCACTCCACTCCAGTGTTAGTGTGTTAACCTAAGACAGTTTAGGGGAATAACAATTGCATATAGAAAAATATTTTAAAAAGCAACTGTACAGTGTCATTCACACTACTGCGATCTACGGTACCTCTCCAAAGAGTTCTCCCATTGTGACAGATTTTGGGTTGAGAACATAGGTCTTGACAGGCTGATAGAATGGGTTGTTAGCCTTATGCCCCGTGCGATGGAGGGTCTCGAGTGTGTCTGCAAGGATGGTGTAAACAGTAGTCTTTCCCCCACCGGTTGGGCCTACCAACATTACACCATGACGCACTAACATGGTCTCATAAAGCTGAATCACCTAGTTGAAAGAAAAATGAAACATGCTTAAAAGACTGGCTTGTTAAACACAACAGATCTCATATAAAATCCAATATGTAAATGTTAACCGTATTCAATTCCATGACTGTCTTTTAATTGGCATCGACTGGGTTTAGGATTGAGAAACACAGTTTGGGTTGGGATGTCAGACAACACTGAGAGACATAACACACTATTTTTGGGGGGTATTATTGTAAATCTTATTAGTATTAATATAATAGCTAACATGTACAGCTCAAACCTCACTCAAATCCATCCACTCTCCACTTTAACGCTTACTGTACCTTCTTAATCATGGTAGGAAGTGGCTGCAGGTTTCGCTTAATCAAAGACTCCAGGATGGTGGAGTGCAGCACACCATAGTCATGCTCAGGGATACACACACCAGGAAACAGATCAGACAGGATACCACTGCAGTGAGTGAGGGATGCCATGATACACACACATATACACTCAACAACTCAACAACAACTCAACAATAGAAAAAAAAGTTTGCATATACTGTACATTATAAAAAGTCTTTTTCACTTCCAATTTCGTTTTCCCACTACAGGTCAACAGGTTAAAATTATCTTTCCCAACACGTTTTACAAACTCACCCAAAAAGCACTGCATCATCAGTGAGGAACTTTGGCAGATTGGAATCCCTCAATGCTCTGATAAGAACCACGTCTTCACTGAGATGGGGGTTATCCCGCTTTAGAGACCTATGAACATATACATAAGTTCTTGTGTTTTGAGTTATTGCAAGTGCAGAAGTATTAACGCCAACATATGCTAAGAATTAAAGCTGTAAAGCTGTAGAACCTAATTTTCACAGCAACTGGCTCCATTTGATTATATATAAATAAAACTGGGTAAAAACACAATAAGGGGAGAGATAATGCATCTGTGCTTGGCATGAAAGAAGCAGATTCGGAGCAATACCTAAGAAAAGACAGACAATGGATCACAACCCAATCAGAATGGTTCCCTGAGCTTTAGCTAATAACTACTAGGGGAGTGACTTTCCCTATATACTTTATGGTCAAGAGCACCAATTAAAACCTGTTGTTACACCAAGAAAGAAAAGAACTGTGTTTTTGCTGCTCTCAAATCTTCCTTCCTCTCTACCTTCTGTAATCTTGTTCTTATCACTTAAGTGTTACGCCTGTATAATTGGCCAAATTAAGGTATTATAGACATAAAATATTTACTCAAAATGTGAAATTTGAGTGATAATCCATTTTTTCTGCAGTATTGCATAATGATATCGCTGCTCAACACACACAATCTACTGTACACTGGAGTTAAAGTAATAGTTTTTATGCATGGGTGTGTGTATGTCTTTGTGTCAGTGTTTTATCTGGGAACCCCCTGCAGAGTAAATGCTTTTTTATTTCAGTGTAATTTTTATCTTTTTTTTTTTTACTGCACATGTGTTTCACTGTATGTATTAGTGTAATGATCTGACCCAGCCATGACCAGGACAGACTTGACGGCTCTCATGCCAAAGTCATAGTGGTCCTGCTGGGACAGCTGCTCAGAGCATAGCTTGTACATCTGGGTCATCTTCCTCGCTAGGGTCTTACTGGACTCGAATCCCTCAGAGTACAAAATCACCTAAAAGAAGAATAAAAAAATTGGGTAATGGGACACTAAAGAGGAATAAAAACATATGATGTATTTAAGAATACACACAGCTGCAATATAAAATGCAATATGTACAGCAACTTATTACCTCGGCAATGAGTGCATAGTTGGGTACCATCATGGCTATGGGTCTAAAGAGAGCTTTAAGATTGTCAGGTAGCTCTGTTCTGCCAGCATAGCCTGGGTTCATGGTGATGAATGCAGCACATGTCATCACTAGCTTGATCTCCCGGCCCTCAAATTGAAACCTTGACAGCTGCATAGCAAACAGACTTGGGTAAAATGTCCTTATTTATGTAAAAAATAAGAAAAAGTTTCTACAGCAGGGACCTAATGCCTCCCCCCATAGGGGTCACGGGTGTGCTGGAGCCTATCCCAGCTGTCTATGGGCGAGAGGCAGAGTACACCCTAGACAGGTCACCACTCCATTGCAGGGCCACACATACACACATACTGGCACAACCAGTATGTGTGTACCAGCACACTCACACCTACGGGCAATTTTATACTTTTTCCAATTAGCCTAACTGCATGTCTTTGGACTGTGGGAGGAAGCCGGAAACCCCAGAGAGAACCCACACAGACACGGGGAGAACATGCAAACTCCACACAGAAAGGCCCCCGGTCACAGAATATTTCTGCAAGAATATTTCTGTAGCTAGTTATTATTTTGCAGTGGCAAAGTGTCATATCTAATCATCAAGTGGTTGATTCTGTGTGCAAACGTACCTTTGCAGCTTTAGCATTTCGTATGGTTATGAGTTGTTGAGCTATAACAGACAACACTTCAATGTCTATTCGGTTAAATTCATCAAAACAGCACCAAGCTCCAGACTGAGCAAGCCCACTAAAGAAGCGGCCCATCATCTGGAAGAGAAACGTGGAACTGAATGAGAGCAAAGAAAATTTACTTCTAACAGAAAAAGTAGATAATAATGTAGTGAAAGATTACAGTAACCCATAATCTAGAAGGTTATTTAAATTTAAAAACATTTAATAATGTTGCCTTTTGTTTTATCAGTTACACTGATGATAATAACACATTTAAAGCTTTTTGGTACCAATTCACTCAATGGCAAATCAAATTGAAACATTTAAAATGGCTACATTATAATTGGATACTAATTTTAGACCATTTGCTTAAATTACTGGGCAAACACTCATTACTTATAAATATTTTGAAGATTACAGAGAAAATGTAGGCAATGTTTTAGTAGTCAACAACTACAGGTCTTTATTTCAGTACCTTGACTAAAACATGTTTATGGAATGCTTTTGTAATACTGCCATCTCATGGTAGATCTTAGTAGTTACAGTTAGAGTCAGGAAGAACAGGAAGCCTACCCAGACTGCAAATACAGCAAATTTATTTAGCAGTAGTAAAATTTATAGCAAAAAAAAAAAAAGGGAAAATGCAGAGGATGTAAACTTAAATTTGGATTGCAGATGATTACAGTTTGTCATTGCCTCACCTTGTAATCAAGACCATCAGAGCAGTTGAACACCACACACTGGATGGCCAGGGCCTTAGCCAAGTCTTTGGTTGTCTCCGTTTTGCCTGTTCCCGCCGGACCAGCTGGAGCACCTCCCAGGTCCAACTGAAGAGCTCCCATCAGGCAAAGGTAGCAGCGATCCTACATAATAGTAATAACAGAAAAATATTCAGCCTATCTAAATAAGTTAATACTGTGCTCTTGAACCTCGGTCATAATTGAACCTTGTTATACTGATGGTACAAAGGTAAATGGTCTGCACTTGTATAGCGCTTATCTACCTATTGGTACTCAAAGCGCTTTTGACACTGCGTCTCATTCACCCATTCGCGCACACAAGCACACACACATTCACACACCGGTGGCACAGCAGCTCAGGCTGACACACCGGGGGTGGCTTGGGGTTCAGTGTCTTGCCCAAGGACACTTTGGCACATGACTGGGGAAGCCAGGAATCGAATTGCCAGAGCAGGGACTTGAACCCTGGACCCTCAGATTAAAAGTCTGAATCTCTACTGACTGAGTTACTTAGGGTTACGATGCCAGAATTAGAACAATTTGCATACAGTGAGCAGTTGGCAAATATTACCTGGTGTTTAAGTCAACATATTTGGCCAGTATGGGGATGGGGACAACCTGTGCTTAAAATTTTGTGCCACTTAAATTTAAAGGTCTTTACTACCGTAAGTGGTGTAATGACAAGCCTAGGGCAGGCTCCCAAGTATTCATAGCCATAGATGTACGTCGACAGAGCCATTGTAGCTACACAGTTGTCCAAGTCCACGTCCCAGTAGTAGCGTAGTTGTCTCTGCCATTCAAAGTTAGATTTGGTGTCCACCTGAAAAAAGACACATAATGTTACTGTACAAGAATAGTATGGCTGTTACAAAACCTTTGTTACCACCTGGAAATACATAGTCAATATACAATTTGTCTTAACGCTGCACTACTGTACCTTCTGTCGAACTAGATCTGTGACGATGTCTCTGGCATGAACATCAATGGTGATGAGGGCAGTGATGATATTCCTATGTAAAGAAGGGAGCTGTCCTCGTACTAGGGCAGCAAGGGCATTCAGCCTCTAAAATACGTACAAGCAAATGGAAAATAATGGGCTATAAATGTTAGGTTGAAAACAGTAAAACCAAGGTCATACGACAAACAATTAATTACATGATTATTCTGTACAATTTTATTTTAACCAGTGCATATTACTGTACATCAACGTTTTTCAGTTCAAATTGCTGCAAGGCAGCAAAATGGTCATGGTCTCCTTCCAGACAAGCATCCATGTCTCTGCACCACATTAACTGTGAGATGGTCAACACAACCTGATGGACAAACACACAGACAGACAACAGACAGCAGGTTTTAGGGCTAAGGTTAGGCTGATATTAGGGGGATGTTAGGGTTAGTTAGTGTGTGTGTGTGTACCTGCGATGGATGTCCAGACACCACCCATTCCTCTCTAGACTTCACCTGGTAGTCTACGATAGCGGCTTTGCTGAGGCGACGCAGTGATAAAAACATAGCCTCCTCCACATTACAGAGCCAATCTTCCACATTACCTTGTGCCTTCAGACCTTTAGTCAAGCCCACCTACACAAGATCAGTTACAGTTAAAATATGAATGTTTCTCCTTTTGTGTTTCGCTTTTCATTTTCTCACTCTCATTCTGAAACAAGGTTGTCTCTCCCCTGGACAGAAGAGTAAAACCCTGTCTGAGAAACTCATAATCAAAACATTAACTTTTGGTAAAGTAACTTAAACCTGACCTTCTCGCCTTCAGGAGAGATCATATACAGTATGTCGTTGCTGTAAATGGTTGTCTGTTCTCCAGCATTCAAAACAGTTCCTGTGGCACCTGTGCGCTGTTCATGTAACAGTGCAAACTCTAGTCGCGTAATTGCATCAAAACACTTCCTGAGGTGGGGCTGCACGGCTTGAGGGTTTCTTGTCTGGGCCAAGATCTTTAGGAGCTCATCATTTGATAAAAAGTAGAACCTATAGGCAAATGTTTAATAAATAAAACTCATTAGCCACAGTATTAATCACTCACCCAAAAAAATATCTTTAGAGTGACAACTGGTGGGAAACAATGTGACATGACATTGTATAATACTCATTCCTTTTACAGGAGCATGAGAAAATATATAAACCAAGATGGGAAGTAAAAAGCTAAGAATGTTTATAGAAATGCAAAATTTGGTTGGACATGTAAAAGTATGTTGTCCTAGCTAAATCAAACGCGTACCTGGGAAAGATCACTCTCTTTGACTCCAGGTAGGCTTCCAAGCACTTTAGTATCTCATCCAAAAGACTATTATTATGCTGAAAAGTGTCCAGCAGACCTGTACAAGAAAAAAAACACGACTCTGTGTACTTAGTCTAACTTTTATTTATCTACATGCACTGTGAGCATGCATAGCCATCTACCTATGTCCATGTTTAAATGTATTCTTCCAACCATATTGTAAGAGCACCTACCAGGCTGTGTGGCTGCTTTGAGAGCATTGGGCATTTTCTTGACCCTTGCCATGATCTCCCTCCAGGACTTATCCACCTTAAGGAACATCTTGGACTCTGCAGGCAGTTGCCTCTTGATGTCTGGGGCCAAGAAGATACTTTCTAAGTATAGCCAGTTCCTTTGACATGTAAGCCACTCATCCTGGAAATGAAATTTCAAATTATTATTCAGTCTTAAATGGCAAAACAGTTTAGTCTCTTCTTCGATGACATGCAATAGAGAACTCAATAAAAATTAACAAAGCATAACTACTTTTGCAGCCACTAGGGAGAGCAACTGTGTTGAATTGAATCCACATTCAAAGTCCAAACCTGCATTTAGTAATGCAGGAAATCCTGTTCTGGAATATTTTGATACAAGGGCCTGCATGAAATATGGGTTTTTGCCATTCGTATCTAAACCTTTTACCAATGTTTGGTTGAAGAGGGTCAGCTGTCGGAGAAATTTGTCCACCTTGACCTTAATGGGGGCTACATAGCGAGAAGATGCTGCTGTGCCCACGCTGATAATGCTATCATCCAATAGTGCCTTTGCAGTACAAAAAAATGGAAACAAACAATAAGATGTACTGAAAACACACAATACGTTTTGTAAACGGCTGTTTTCTTGTGACTATGACTATTACCACCTGGATTTCATCGGTGCCTCCCAAAATGAAGACGTCTCTGGAGTCGCCGTGAGACAGAACAGTGAACTTTGTGGTCTTCCACACGCCCTCCACCTGCATTGCTCATTGGGAAGAAGTCAAACAAAATAAGTTACTGGAATATATCACCTGTGTTATAGATGTCAGGAAGATAAAACGTGGTCACAAGGAATTTGACACAGTCACTCTGGCTATATGGATGTGCCACACCTGAAAAGCATGAAGTATCAGGATTGAATGGAATCTATACCAGCTAGCCATGTTAAAGAACTACTCTAGTTCATTTGCATGATATAGTCTATAGCTATCACCAGTAGACGGGGTGTTATTTGTCTATATTGCAGTTACTTTACCTTGCCTTCAAAAATATAAATTCAGCCTAAAGAGATAACCTGACTCTAGGCTCACTCAATTTCTTATTAGTTACATGACACTTCTGTCTGCTTAGCACAAAAACTACAAGCTTGGGAGAAACAGCCAGTTTGGTTCTGTCAAAAGGTTAAAGATGTTCGCAGCTTCTTCGATTGATGTGTTGACAACGATATGTGCCATTTGCTGCATTTTAAAACTCTGCATTTACAAAGGTAACATGAGTCAGATGAGGCATTAGTAGAATAAGCATATGTGGGCAAAAATATATATACAGTACTGTAACAGAAGTAAAAATATGGCTCACTCCTACTGCTGTTTTTTTCAGTAAAAATACATATAGAATAGTATTATTACTCATATTCTATTGCTCCTTCACGCACCTTTGCAATAATTGCCTCTACCGATGCCTCTCCTGAAGCCTGTCCTGATACCTAAAAGTCATAAGACAACCAAAGTGGGTTATGCAGTTTCATGCTAACACCAGTTAGTAACGAGCATATCGTTAACTTTACGAGTATAGCAGGAAAAGAAACTTTATTTACGTTACCTCCTGTATCTCCACGCCATAGGAGAAGACATTGAGCTCATCCAAAGCAGCCCCAGTGAGCTCCTCCACATTCAGGGATGTCCCAACAACGGACTCCAAGGTCTTCCAATGTTCTGCCTTCATGCATGGGTTGCGCAGATCAGTTATCACAGGCAGCTGAAGGAAAATACATTAATATTACGCATAAGTCCAGGAAAAACTGCTGAACATTACAATTATGTAATAATTCTGTTATTATCTCTTACACTGTACAGATCTCCAGTATTCAACATACAGTAGACAACTACCCACCCTATGCTTCATGACTTCCACCTTTTCCTTCAGACATGGCACCACATTGTTTCGTGGTAGACCCTTCTCTAGCTGATTAACATATTTGTTGTACTTGTTGACCTGTGAGCTTAACTGCTCCAGGTCCAGTTGCTGAAGTGTACTCTGGGGAGGAGTGTAAGAGAAAAAAAAAATGCATGTGAATTGTAGAAAAGAGGATCAGTTAATTCAGATCTGTACTTCATATTGTATGGATGTTCAAGCAGTATGATCGTTTAGCTGCGTCTTACCTTCTGCCATTCTTCATGTAAAATGTCCCATTTTTCCACAGAGTCCCACAACAGCTGCTTCAGCCTATAATCTGCTAGTAAATCCTCCAGCTCTTTAAACTTGGTTACTTCCAACTTTACCCATAAAACACAGGAAACAAACACAACAAAATCTAATGTTGCCTGATGTGTTTAAAGAAAGAATAGAATAGAAGAAAGAATATTTTTGATTTATTTCAGAATACACAGAATTACAGTACCTTGAATTTTTTCTTGTAAGAAGTGTAGGTGGAAACCTGGGCCTGCATCCCCTCAATGGTATGTTGGATCTCTTCCAGCAGCAGAAGCACTTCTGAGGAATCTGTATCGATGTCTAAGATTTTTGGATCCTAAATATGAAAAATCATAAGGTAAAAACAAATAAAAATCCGTCAAAGACATAGCAAGTACAGCACATAGGTAGACATAACTAGCCTAAGCATGAAAAATAACAATTTGGACATGTATAAACATTTTTAAATTGTATTCATCTCTCTGAAATAATATCTCTAACCTCTACATTACAAAATACTGTTCACCTCTACTTACCTGTAACTTAAGATATACGTTCCTGATCTCATTCTCCAACTCCTTTATGTCCTTGTTCAGGGAAGTGCAAAACTTGTCCATGTTGGCATCTCTCTCTGCCACTGACTTATCAATGATGCTGTTCAATGAGTTAATGCAGGGTTGCAAGATGGCAAAAACAGCCAGGTCCTCAGGTGGCGTGGGAATTGAGTAAACGTTAATAAGATTGTACATCTGACATACTGTCTCTTGCTCTTTGTGTAACTCTATAATCTGGAGAAAAAAGTAAAGATATTGAATTTAGTAGGATGCCAGAAAAAGAGGACAAAAGAAAAGGGAAAGGTAGACTGCATGTTACCCTCTCTTGTATTTCATCCAGGAAAATTAGGGCATTGACTAATTCAGCTGTAGTAGAGGGAGAAAGCTCTAGCTTAAGCTGGGCTTCACATGCCTCTGCAATGACAGCATCTAGCTTCTTTCTAGCCAGCTGGGTGAGCATCTCATTGATGACCTGGAAATGAGATTCAAAGAAGGGTAAGTACTTCCATATTTATGGATTATTTTAGTATTGGAAAGTATTTCTTCAAGTCAAATCATTCAGTGAGGCACAAAACCTTCCATTTATTTTCATTCTGGTGAGATACAGTATGATACACCCAGTCAAAAACCTTTCCTTATGCTCAAGCCAACTGGTCATGCTAATATGTTGATAACTCTGTTACAATTCACTACAGTACAATTCTAAAATGTGCCTAAAACTGTATGTGCATGTGAACGTGCAGATGCTCACCTCCAGACAGCAGAGTGGAGAAGACACAAGCTTCTCTTTGACCTGTGTTTGATCCACAAGCAGCAAACCAAGATGCCTTTTCTGCTGAATGGCCAAGGCCTCCTTGTGCTCATTGTGGTACAACTCCAATGCTTTTTCAAAGAAGGGCAAACCTGTGAAATGAAGTGTAAAATAATCCATCTAATACAATTATACTTATCAATATTTCTGTCTTAATTGCTAATTGTAAATGTTTGCTACTGCTTGACCTTTAGATTTTGTTTTCTTTATAGTGGTTATTTATCATAAGAAGGGCAGCAATTAACTGATGCAGTAAGGTTTGATTTTTGTGAACATAAACCATGAAGCCTATTCTCACATAACAGGAACATGTTAAAACTTAAAAAAAAAGGTTGTGCTCCATGTCATTAAAATGTAATAATGCTGCTTTAATTAACATCTGAAAATATGACAGTCGGCATATACTGTATGTTAAGCTATTATGTTTGACATGTCTAAAATATGTTTGTTACAAAGGGAAATTTCTTCAAAAAAAAAGTTTGAGATGAGCTACACAAGTAATATCTGTAAAAATAACATATACATTACCATGATCCTGCTGCCGTATCACATCAAGATCCAGACTCTCATTCTCCTTATAGAACAGTCGGAAAGGCTCAAACGTGAGTGAATACACTTTTGCAGCATCAAAGGCAAAATGGACAGTTGCCTAAAAACAGATTTGACTCATACTTATTATAACACAATAAAGCAAAGTACAACCTTCAGAGACAGAAGAAACAGCAAAATACAAAGTGACCTTGATGTTTTGGATAATACTTTGAAGATGGCCATCAGACTCTATGATAGATTCCACACTGGGGCCCTTTTCGTGTTCATAATTTGACATCTAAACATAAAACATACACGCAATTAATTTTAGTTGACATCCAAATCCAACTATACAATATTTTATACAGTATATAGCAACTGTAATGACATCATTGCTGCCCTCCTTATATTAAGTGTTTTATGTGACAGAATGAATGTTATCTTTTAGTTTTTATCTATTTAAATTAATTTATTTGTATGAACGTCTGCACAGACGGATTGACACTTTTAAATTTTCGTTATACATGTAACATAATAAACGTCTTTGTCTTCTTCTTCTTCTTCTATTGTACACAGTGTACTCAGTTTTCCCTACCTCAACATTTTCAGGATGTGTCACTGAATCAAAGTCAGGATGATCAGTAAGTGTCCTGACTGACATCACAGTGTTCTTAAAGAGTTCAGTGACCTCTGTAATAGTCTCCTGTTGGAAATACCAAACACACAAAAGCACATTTTGTTTAGAATAAGAGTGATAGCAATTACGTGCTAATAAATACCATTTATGCTATGCAATAAGATGAAAATTAAAACTAGAATAATTTGAAAAACAAACTTGAAAGTTCTCTTCAGAGGGTTTGAAGGTCAAAGCATCTATGTCCAGCATCAGCTCAGAGATGAACATAGGTGGGTCAGGAGATGGCGTTTCTGACTGGACAGAGAGTATAAAGGTACACATGAGGTTAATTCATAGAGTTCATTCTCGCATTGTCTGTTTGACAACTTGATTAACTGCGAATAATAAAAGCAGTGGCTTGTTCGTGTGTAGGTCAAAGCAAAGATAATAACTGCCAACTGCATGTGGCCTGTTTTGTTTTGACTATTTTGTTACAATATCTTCATACAAACCTTTTCATCAGCATGGTCAGTAGAAGCCACAGAGGGCTGGTTCCAGCTTTGTATAGTGGCATGGCTCGGCATTTGACATATCTTGTCCTGAAGCATTGCTAATAGTGCAGTTGTTGCATTCACCACCAAGCAGTGCAAGGTGTTAACAACCAAATAGTCAACAAGACGAATGAAGCTGGGTGGATGAGGGAGGGAAATGGACAGGCTTAATTAAGGATGACATACAGTGGGCCTTTGTGTTTTTAAATCAAAGCAGCAGTAGAGGCAGCATGAAGAAAAGAAGAGGTTATACTAATATCAAATTCAACTCAGTTTAGTTATAACCAAGAATCTTAAATTATTAAAAACATACAAACTAAAACACAAAGAAGAATTTAAAAACAGGAGCATATTGGAAAAAATACTCACCACTTAAGGCGATTTGTGAGAAAGGTCTTCCCCATCAGAAAGATCATTCTCTTTTCCTTATCATCATCATCTGTGACAAACAAGATGAGTGCCACTGTATCAAGCAATCAATCATGTATTCAAGTATGGTTGTACAGGTATGCACTGTATGTACTGTACATACTTGAGTTATCTGATGGTGGTTCCAACAAAAAGTGACAGGCAGAAATTGTCACCTCCTTTACCAGGTCTTGAAATCTTTCCAAGTCATTCAGTACCTGACATAAAATTAATAAATAAAAATAAGTATGCACATACAGTTTAAATATCTTGTGTATTTTCGCCATGTGTGTACAATTGTACCTCTTGCAGTTGTTTGAAAATAATGTCCTGGAACTCCTGCAGTGTGTATGTGTGTTTCTTCTCCAAGTGACAGGAGCCTGTGTCATTAATTTGATAGCACATTTTCCTGATGTCTATCAGTGCAGGTCTGAGGGACTTTTTGAAACACAGATTAAAAACCAAATAATTCCAAAGCCAAATAATTCCATAACTATTCACTCAATAATTCAAAGATAGATAGAAATTATTAAAAATAGTGTATTACATAAATACGATTATAAGGACAAACAATGTTACATTTCAGTTTATAAACACTGTTATATACCTCATTGACAATAAACAGACGGCTTTCAAGGGCTTCTCTGGCCATTTGAATCTTCTTGGCACGAACTTTGGAACGCCAGATATAAAAGGATTTCCACTTTTTGAAGTTGGCAAAAAATGGGATATTCATGATCTTGCAGTGGTAGTCATACTCCTTTTCCAGGCGCTCATGGGTTATAAAATTATACTCTTTCTCACACACAGATAACACGCCTCCTTCACTGACGAGCAAATAGTCATCCTTGCTAAACTCGTATTTCTGAAATCCGGACAGAGTATGCAGCTGTCCGCAACTCGTAATGGAAAGGGGCCTTCTGGGAAGAGCTGGGCTAGATACCACTTTCTGAAAGGAGAGAATCAGTCATGGAGAGAGTATTAGTCGCGATTACATTTGAACTGAAAGAAGTTTGTCTACAGGAAAGATTTACAGGAACAATTTCCCCATATTGCTAGTAATGCTCCAGTTTCATCATCTATTTTTATTACTTGGGCTTTTTTGCATAATTTATTTCATAAAAGAGGTACTACAGGTACAACACTGACCTTAGGAGTGGTTTGCAGAGGAGGTATGTGTACAGGTAATTGTTCGTAGCGCTTGTGTGGCCGCTCTGCGTGTGGAGATGAAGGTGAGGGAGCGTACCATTTTGGAAAGAACATCTGCTCACGGGCCTTTAGGTTGTTGAGAACTTGTTCTTTCCGTATTACACGTCTTTTCAGCAGAGCCTGCATTAAGGGAAAGAAACTGCTATAGTACTAATAGTAGTAATATTCTATTTATACTGTATATAATAATGATAAACAACATATACAATGTAAAAAGAGACATTTTAACATATTATTGAAAACACCAGCTCATTTTGAATTTAATGGGATCAAAAGGGTGATATTTACCATTGTGTAGAATCAATGTTTCTCTTAACAATTGTGTGTAAAGGTCTGGCAAGTAAGTAGGCCAATTGCTGGAGTTTTAAGCCACTCAACACTTTGTTGAAAGAATTGTTGATGTATGTTGATGTACTGAAATGTTAGGACTCAGCAGCTGGATGCTGAGTCCTCTATGCTGCTGTGATGCATGCCGTATGTTGCTTAGCACTGTCTTGTTGAAATATGCAAGAGAAGTTGAGCATTTGTTGTTCTAAAACCTCTGTGTGCCTTTGAGTATTAAGTGTTGCCAGAGGTATAAGCTGTCCACACCGTAGGCACTTTAATGCTCTACCATACCATCAGAGATGCAGGCTTTCAACTCTCTGCTGATAACAAGGCGGATGGAACGTTTTGTTCCACCTATTCCAACTTTTTTTGAGACATGTTGCTGCCATCAAATTTAAACATTTCTCCTGTAAAATGTCCCAGTTTCAATTTCTGATATTTTGTCCACACTCTACTGTAATTACTGAGATTTGGAATCACTGCATCCTGTTTTTATTTAGATTAGATTTTAAGACCTTTATCTACAGGCCATACTTTATAATTATATTCTTTTTTAATTATATTGACTTAACAAATTTAGTTTCAAGACTACTATGAATTAAAAGTATGGAAAATAGCAGTCTGGTGTGCAGTAGGTGGAAATTCATACCGACTCACCTGTGGATCTTTGACATGGACCGGAGGTCTTGGTATGATGTTAAAGTGCTGTGGCTCTGTGAGATGGTGAAGCCGTTCTAGGACAGGATGTCAGATAAAATCCAGTGTAAGTTTACTGCTGACATGTCATGGAAAAAGATGACTTACCAGGACTTGGTAGTTATATATGACATGTTGGACTGATCTAACTCATTCCATTAATGTATGAAACACGCATTGTAAATTGACCTACCGCTGGACTCATTTTCCCTGCTTTGCCCAGGGAGGCTCGGCAGAGAGGCTCTAGTAGATCTAGAATCCGTGGCTTGTATCTTCACAGACTCTGCCTGTAAGGCCAAAATAATAATAAATAATAACTGACATTTTATGAATCGTTGAAAAAGCCAGCCATCTTAAAGTGCCAAGGCTTCCAACATATGGCCAGGAATAACGGTTGGCTAACTCACATTTTGAGAACACATTTATATTAATTCCTAATAACAAGCTTAGCTGCAAAACACAAAACAATTTAGCTACAATTCACAAAAAAACACAATAACAAACCAAAAGCTAGTGAATATGGACAACAAACTTACATTTTCAACAAAGATTTTACCTGAGTGGGATTTTCCTAACATCGCACTCAAAACAATGTTCTATTTTTGCCACCTTGTTATTTGCTGGAGCATTTGTCCAAACTCAATGTATTAAGAAGATAGTATAGACATTTTAAATCAATGCTTATCTTCTTTCCAGTTCACCGACCTTAGTATTTGTTTGAAGAGATGGTGGCTGTTGTGTATTTAGAGATGAAGGTGACTGAGTGCACCATCCTGGAAAGAGCATCGCTTCACGGGCTTTCAGGTGGTTGAAACTGGGTTCCTTCCGTATTACACATCTTTTCAGCACAGCCTGCATCAAGGAGAAGGAACTCAAATGTACAAAAAAAACATTTTATATAAGTTATACTTTATATGTTATATTCCAAGACAACGCCCAAGCAACTATGATTCTAAAATATCGATAAATCACGATCTAGTGTGCAGTAGGTGGAACTTCACAATAGCTCACCTGTGGGTCTTTGACATAGACTGCAGTTCTTGGTTTGACGGTAGAGCGATTTGGTTCAAGGAGGTTGTGAAGTCGCTCTAGGACAGAACGTCAAATAGGACAGAACGTCAAATAGGACTATTGACTAATAAACTCACTACTGACCTTGACTTTTCTGTTAAATACTGTACTATTAGACACACAGGACTTACCTAGAACTACCATAATATATGAAATGCCAATTTACGCCTGACCTACCTCCGGACTCATTGTCCCTGCTTTTGACAGGAAGGCCGGGAAGAGAGGCTCGAGTAGATGAAGAGTCCATAACTTTACCTGTAAGGTCAAAATAATAATGGACGCTCTGTTGAGTGGACAGACAGCCCCCTTCACGAGTTAAAAGTTAGTTAAACAATATAAAACTATACGTGGTTGGACGCGGTATACAGTAAACAATGTGGCAAAATGTTAGCTACAAACATTTCAGTCCGTGATCGCTAGCTAGCATGTTACGGATTTAATTTTTACTAGTTGTAATTGTAACGATTGCATCTTTAAACATTATCGTACGAAGTATTGCCGGATAAAAATAATTTAACATGCCTACCGGATCAAATACTCATTGTCAAATCGCCTGTATAAGACTACCACTATAACACAAATGCAATGTGAAGTGGCGTTTAAAGTTGTCGAGTTACGCTAAAAGCTGAGGTTTGCGGTTTCATAGCAACAACATTGTTTCCCAGAGTGCAACGCAGCCAATCAAACGCTCGGCTCGTTGCAGGTTTTATGTTTCCCTTTACGCCAATTTTGACAATGCGACGTAGCACACAACTAAAACACTAAACAGTCGGGTTGCATTCACTTTATTTTAAAATTTTATACACTACATTCATAAAAATAAAATGCAGAGAAAAAAAAAAAGGTAAAGTTGGTAAAACAGTGTACAGTTGAAAGCATGTTTGGTCACTTCAGCACTGACGTCAGCATTGTTTTCTCATGTCTTTGGGCAAAATGTTAATATCAAAAAACAAAAGGCTCCAAACATATATGGCTGTATTAGTTTTTGTACAGTACATGGACAAGTTGATATTATACGGTGTCTGAATCGATCGTGGCTGTTCTTCTTCTTTGTGATGCCAGTTTACTTAGCTGTGGAAGGAAAAACAAAACAAACAAAAAAAAAAAAACACATGACAGATGAAATTTGAGTCAGTTTTCAGATAAGTGTCTCTTCATGTGAAATTCACAGTGTTACGCCACCATACCTGTGCATATATAATACACTGAAAAAGTTTCCATACTCCTTGAACATTTCTACATTGTATGTTACAACCAGAAACAAATGCATTTTATTGGAATTGTATTTGATAAACCAACACAAAGTGGTACATCGCTATAATGTTTACAAATAAATAAAATAAAAATGTGGCATGTATTTGAACAGTATTCAGCACACAGAGTCAACACAGA
This sequence comes from Macropodus opercularis, assembly GCA_030770545.1. Taxonomy (NCBI): domain Eukaryota; kingdom Metazoa; phylum Chordata; class Actinopteri; order Anabantiformes; family Osphronemidae; genus Macropodus; species Macropodus opercularis. The sequence goes on from CM061089.1 coordinate 15,341,801, forward strand.
ACCCTGTTGCTGTAAATACAGGCACAAGTCTTTTGGCGTATGTTTCTACCAGCTTTGCTAATACAATAAAAATGTTCCTCTTTCTTCCTCAAGCTGTCAGACTAGACGAACAGCGCTTTTCACGTCTTGCGACAGATTCTCAACTGTACGAAATACAAATGCATGTTTGTAATGCACACTTTAAACATTTATACATGTAAAACATTTTGAAAACCATTTACCACCTTACTTTGTGTTGGCCTATCACATAAAACCCTAATAAAACAAATTTAGAAGGCACACTGTAGTTACTCATACCTGTTGCGTAGCAGTTGTCGCCCTCTGTTCAGCTTGTGTTAGTCGTCGCTGGAGACGACTTGTCTTCTCTTGGTAGTCTGCTAGCTGCCTCTCATACTGAAAAAAAGATATGCAGACCTGTTAGTTAATTTAAGTCTATACACATAAAAATCAGTGTTAAATTACTGTTTAGAAACATGCGGAAACTGCCAGGAAATCACCACAGTGATTCAGTTAATGATGTTCCAGCCTTGTTGCAGATTATTAAATGAACTGTAGAGTACTGACAGACTAGAAATAGTAAATTGGGTAAATTATTTCACATGCTTGGAGTTCAAGCTGTTTGAATTTGTTATCCTGATGCTTGGTGACTGGGCTGCATGATGTTAACCTTGTCCCAACTGTCACTGATGCATTGCTTGGGATCCTAATGCTAATGTTGGAGGTTTCCAGAAAAATGCCACATGCTTCTTGTACTTCTGGAGGTCCTTGTCTGAACGGATTTTTACAACAGAGACCTGACATTTACAGAAATGAACAACAGCTGAACGGGCATTAACATTAAAGGGCAGCTCCTTCTGCCAGTTAGAAGGATATGTTCTACAGAGCGGGATAAAGCCCATCTTAGCAGAACTCATCCTTAGTTCAACTGTACTAAGCACTGGCTTTAAGGTGAACATACTCTACCTCAGCAATGCTATCACGTGCTGTTTCAAGCTGCAACTCTAGCTCATGTGAACGTTGCTTCTGCCGATTAAGCTCTGCCCTGAAAAATAAAAACAAGACAACAAAGTCAGAGTCAGCTGACCTTTCACCAACAGAAAAATAACTTAGTTTTCAACTGTTTAGCACATTTTCCAGGGAAATTCCAATACAGCTTACCCGAGGGCAATACAACTTCAGTGGGTGAGTCTATTGTTTTTAAGTCATTATTATTTGTATTGCCTCAAAAAAATCCTCTATAAAACATTACTTCACTTCATTCTCAGGATAAGAACCAATGCTCCCATTAGACTGTTAATCAGTCTACGCTTCATTTGTGTTCTTATCTTTTTTAAGAGAATAAACTCATCAGATTGGCCCCAAAGCCAATTTCTCATCTCATATCTTCATCGTCCTTGGCTTTAATATGAGTAAGTCTGCCTTTATAGATTCTTACTTGAAACCTGTGGTTTTAGTCTCAAAGGCCTGAATCAGATTTTTGGCCTCTTCCTTCCAGCGCTGAGTGCTTTTCTGCTGTGCTGTTAGGAGGCGTGTCAAATCAACGCTGGAGCTTCGGCTGCTTTCCTCCAGCTCCCTCATACGTGCATCAAGTCCCTGTTCCTTCAGGCTGTACTCCTGTTCCATCTGTGACACCTGGTGGAAAGTAGCAGGGGGGTGAGATGGTTAGCGTACACATAAAGTAGCTGGTTCAAAACAGCTAATTCATCCATCCCTTACCATAACCACTGTCGTAAGGAGTCAGCGCTACAGTAGATTTACTCAGTCATTAGCCCAGAGGCAAAGGGCACCAGTCCATCACAGTGCCACTATATAAAACATACAACTGCTTATATTCATACCAACGGCAACTAATTAACCTAACTGAATGTCTTTACACTTGAGAAGAAAAAAAAAGAATACACAAAAAACATCCATGCAAAGTCTACACAGAAAGGCACCTGGAATGACAAAAGGCATGAATGTGTCCCATACACCTGAGAAAATGGAGGAGATGTGGCTGTCTCTGAGCCGTATTAATGAATTTCATGGGCGTTACACAATGGCACTCTGTTGTTATGCCAGTAAGACTGGGCTGCGTTGTGTCAGTCTTGTGTTCCAAGCAGCAAACATTTAGACATAATTTAAGCTAGAGAGCAAATTCTAATTTCATACTAATGTAGGAGAAAATCATCACTACAGCCACTACCAGAACTATTCCCCTTTTTCTACGCAAGTTCCATCCAGAAACATCCTTTTATGTAATGGCTTTCCAGCTGTTAATCCAGTTGCTTGGCAAACACTTCAGGCTAAACAAATTCATATTCTTTTCCTACGGCTTCTATTTATACTCTATTCTTGTTAAAGGCACACTCCACTGATTTTAAGCATAGCGATCATCATGTTCTCATCATGAAGTTATTTAATGCGATGCAGTGAAAACTGTTGTTTCCTGAGGCCTCCTGAGGCTTTAAAAGTACTCAGAGGAAAATACCATATATGTCATCACTGTCATCTCAGCTAGGGCTCAGAGGCAATACGTTTATAAAAGAAATCCTAAATAGCGGACTGGTGCTATGTTTCATATTATGTGAGCACTTCCCTGCTGGGATTATCAAAAATATTTGAATCTTGACAAACTGATCAAGCAGGAAGGGCCTCGCAAAAGATTGTTTCAAAGCAAACTTCACTTGTACTTGGCAATAAAAGTCAAAATATATTGGCTTTTGCTACACAAATTCTAATAATTTGCACATTTACACAATTAACACATCATTAATTATAGTTTCTTTTTAAAGTGAGCGGCTACATCTGTTGGTCAGCCAATAGATCACTTCGGTCCAGAATGAAAGTGTCTTTGTGAAGAGCACCTATTCGTTTGGCTCCTGATAAGTCCTTACCTGTTGTTTGGCCTTCTTTTTAACCAGCAGAGTGGCCTTGCGCAGCTCGTCCATCTCCTTGCGAAGTTGTAAGTTTTCCTGTTGCAGCTGTAGCCGCTCTTCGCTGACGCCGACACAGTCGTTCCGGGCAGAGGCCAAGGCGCCCTGCAGGCGCCGGACTTCCTCCTGACACAGGGATAACTCCTCACTGTAGCTACATGTGGGTTAAAAGAAAAGGAACACAAGAGGGAGAGGATGATATGTTATTACTGTTTTTGTAACCACACCACTGTGCATATTCCAGAATGTGAGAAGGAATAAAGGAAGTATATAAAAGTTAATTCCTGTCTACAAAAGTTGATATCAGCTACAACTTACTCCATCTCCATCTTTCTTAGTTTGGTCTGGGTGGTTTGTAGAGTGAGGTTTAACTCCTCCTTCATCCTCTCTGCATCTAGACACCTCTGATGAAGAGCATCAATCTTCCTGAACTCTGGCTCTGCCCTGCCCTCCTTATACACCTTAAACAAAACAAAACAAAACAAAAATCAGCACAGGTAGCATTAACACAAAAGTAGAATCACCATCAGAACTCTGGATTAGCAGGTTCCTTAATTCTGTGGTTCTACCTTCTCCAGTTCTTCCTCTACTGCTTTTCTTTCTCGCATGGACCTTTCAATCTGAGACTCTTTATCTGCACATTCCTAGAGAGCGGTGGAAAGAGGGGTTGAAGACAATGACAATGATGAGTAGACAGTCTGAGACAAAAAGAAGGATTTAGTGAATTGAATTTGTCCTTAACGTAGACAGGTTCTTACCAGCTGTAGGGCAGACAGCTCCTCAGCCATACGATGGATTTGAACATTACACTGCTTACGCACAATGTCCACCTGTTAACATAAAATGATACTGATATATCAGGATCTGAGGATTGTAATTGCCTTGCATTGTTCTTTACTTTAGACATTAATTTTTAACAGATGAGAGAGTAGACGTCTGGGGAACACCTAAGTCAGCAGCATAAAAGCTGAGTCAGACGTTCGCTTCCACTGTGCACATTTTTGTTTGGCAAACAGATTTAAATGATTGAAATTACATAAAAATGAACAGCCCGCACCTCAGAGGCTGTAACAACAATCATTCCTGGAGTATTATAGTTGCAACAAGTTTTTCCAAAGTTCCAGGAAACAAACAGAAAATAAATAAACAGAAGGATAAAAGTTGTTGAATTGGTGTTGAAGTATTTTCCTTGTGTACTCCTACACAAGGAAAAATACTACTATAGCAAGAAAACAGGAGGACTAACATTCCTATGATAGTACTAGAGCATCTTTACACTGTAGCCTCCTTTCTGTCCTCTGATATCCTGCCACTTAATTTGTTTAAACCATATGCAAAACGGAGCTACTTCTTTGATTGGTTAAGTTTAGATGAAGATTTTGGTGACAGAATAAACTGCTTCAACCTGCTTCTTTAAACACTAATGCAAGCAAATGGGGTAAGCAGTATAGATAGTGTAACAATAGACAGTACATATCACATCACAGGGTGTTGTCAATTGTTTCATAGATGAACTAGTGGTCAAAGAGCATCTTTACAACCTGAGTTTGAGACCTTAGGTTTGGTCTTAGTATTTGAAAGCTTTGGGAATAGTTCTTCATTGGTAGATTAGGTTAAATTTGCATCAAATCTGGTGCCAAGTTTAACCATAACCTCTAACTTCATTAGAAAGTTACCTGGGAGGTAGAAAGGCAGAGCCACTGAAGGCGTGTCACAGAAACTCTAATGCATCTCCATAATGCCATTATCTGCTAAAGGCCAGCCAGATACTAAGATGACAACCAGAGCTGCAGTCATACCAGGCCTCATTAATAGGATTAAACAGATGAAGGGTTTGATGAAAAGGGCCCGTTAAGAGAGCATTAATCACCATGTCGCCTGCTGGGGTTATGCAAGGGGAAGGAGTGAGGCTTTACTTTTCGATTAATGCATCAGTTAAAACAAGACATGAGCAGAGGAGCCGTTACGACTGGTACTGTAGTTGTGTTTTTCTTTAAAACTAATTATAAGTCAATAAATGTTTATTAAATTAAATTAAATTAAATTAATGTTAGGATTAAATATGTTAACATCCAGTGAACTTAAGCCAAGAGGTCATTCAATCACTTTTCCTCTTGTCCAGAAAGTCGGTAAATTCCCTACCTCTTTCCTAGTGCGGACTGCAGCATCCTGAATCAACTGTTTGATGGCCTCCTTTGTCTTCTCCAGTTCTTCCATCCTCTGTTTCTCTCTTAACAGGGCCTGATGACAAAGCCACAGTCTCACATTTCAGTTCCTTGAGGCTGAAAAACATTTGTCAGCGCAAAGTGCAGCTCAACAGACTTGGATGAAGGTTTGGCCAGTGGAAAAAGAAAATGGGGGGGAAAAATAAGTTGGGAGTTAAAAAGAAAAGAAGACCTGATCCTTCTGCAATGCAGCCTCCTCGGCCATATGAACACTCTCTCTGACTTTGGAGAGGGCCTCATACTTCTCCTCCTCTAGGGAGGTGCATCGAGCCTGAAGTTCCCCCAGCTTCCGCTCCCAAACAGTTTGCTCTCTGCGAACAGCCTCTGCCTCCTGAGATGCAGCTTTTAGCCTAGTAATGGGGGGGGGGGAAATTATCAAGAGGGGAATTCAACCCTACCATGTTAGTCCTGAAAATGTGACATGTTGAGTCTGAATTATGTTGTAGACCTTGTTTCTCTTCCAACCTCAGTAGCTGGTCTCATAATAAAACATCACTAATACGACTAAACTATTTCGCAATGCTACCTCTGGTCTTTTACACCAAAGCTTGGGCAGCTTACCAAACATTTCACACTACCTCTTAACGTGGTTTAAATAAGAGCGTTGTATATACAGTAGTTTTTTTTTAAAATATATATTCAAGGTCTCTGTCAATCCTAGAACTTGCTGGGATTGTTATAATTTTACAAACCTTACACAATCTCATTTTGGTGAGAAAATTACTTTCAATTCAGTTCACAATACTGGATATCTTTCATAAATGTTTAAAAACGCTTGGCAAGGCCAGAGGAGGGTGTAAAAGTAATTACAGCTAAAGCAGCAGTCATATGCTTACCTGGCTTCTAGCTGGCTCAAGGCTTCTTGGAGCTGTTGGAGCCTTCTGTCTGCTGCATCCTCTCGGCCCTGAGCCTCAGCAACATCTTCCTCCTAAACACATGGTGTTTAAGTGTGGCAGCCAGAGCACGGTTTTCAGAAACAGTGTTGTTTTTACAGATTAAAGTCAAATATACCCTCATGGTACATTTAAGTTATTACATTTTTTTTTCACAACAGCTTGAAGCATTTACTGCAATCAAGCGATTTCTGTAATGCTCAATGAGACTTCAGCACCTGTCCACTGCTACCTTAGGTTTGAAGGGTGCCTTCGTTGCATGTTTCACCTTATACAAGGACATTTGTGAATAGTTCAACGTTTTGTTCATCTGTGTATTCTAGATTATTATCCTGTTGGAGGATACATGACGGAGACTAAGCTTTCAGACACTACGCAGCAGAATGTCGTTCCAGAATGTCCTGATAGTCCTGAGATTTCATTGTACCCTGCACAGATTAAAGACTCCCTGAGCCAGAGGCAGCAGAGCGTCCTCAGAACCGAGCCTACTCCATGTTCACATTAGCCACAGTGTTCTTGATTCCTGCTGATGTGAACTTATCACTAAGTTCCAGTTTGTCTCATCTGTCAAAAGAACAATCTCCTAGAAGCCTCGCGACTCGTCAATATGCCTTTGGAAATTGAGTCGTCCTCAGTTATCTTCCATTAAGTCCTAGGTTCAAACAACAATGGATGGTGCCACATGACACTGATGTACCTTGACCTTGTTCACCTCAAAGCTGTTATTTGGTTGCCATTTGTTTTCGCAGACTCTTGAATTTGTCATCAATTTTTCTTTTGTAGCCACATCCAGAGAGGTTAACTTGCAGTCCCATGGACTTTAAACTTGTGATTGCCGTCACAGGAAAATCAGGCTGCCTGGAGATGGGCTTACAGTCTCTTACAACATTACTTCTGTTAAACCTCGTCTTAAAGAAACACAACCAGCACATCTCCATTTTCTGTTGGCATTAAACATATAGTGTCCTCTTGTCTCACCCGTCTGTGCATCTGGTCCTGGACATTCTGTAGCAATTTGGTCATCTCGTCCACTTTGGCGGTGGCCGTCCTCAGCTCAGCCTTGGTCTGCCTACAGCAAAACACCAGCATATAACAAGATAAAGGGCCATTTTGAATATATAGCTATATGTTTCTATAATTATAAATACAAATCATAAATCCTTTGGTTTTGCTGATTTGTAAATATGCTGTCTGTAAAACATGACCACAATTAATAAACACAGCAAAAACATATATAAAATATACTACCTAAAAGCAGTATGTAGCTTGTGCTACTCAGTACAGCAATATGCATCAGTGGCCCTCAGGGTAAGAACACAGATCACTGGACAAGGAGGTGAACCTTATTTACTTCACACTCTATTTACAACTGAGGATACAGTTCTCAAGCTTAAGCATGGTGCTCTGCATTGAAAGGTTCTAGTCCTCTGATGGCAGCCATTGTTACTCTCTGAGGTATTTGGTTACCTGAGCTGGCTGTGCAGCTCCTCCATCTCCGTGCTCTGCTCTGTCACCATCTTCAGGAACTGCTGGTTAGTCTGTGTGTGGCAGGAGACACAAGACTGCCATTTGTGTGGCATGACTTCAAACGTGTTCCTCAAACTTTAAGCTGAAGCCATCTTTCCCCTAAAACTTTACTCTCAAAACTTTCTACAGTATGTCCTTTTAGAACAAAACCCCACGGAGCCTCTGTCAGTCATTCGCTGCTACAAAGTTAGTCGTTCTCAGATGGAGTGACTGAAACAGGCTGCTTGTGTGAGGAGTCAGAGAGAGGAAAGCCCAAGGCTTGCCCTCTCATTAAAAATGCATCACATGGATATTGTATTACGCATTTCTCACACTCTGTATTGTATGCTAAGCGAGCATCCGATGTGCATGTGTGTGTGCATGGGTTCTTATGTTAACAAGTGCATATGCACTGAGCTGCAAGCTTTAATCTCCAAGGTCGAGCCCCAGTTATCTTAACTGTCTCTATAATTAGAAATTAAGCTGTAGGGTTTTTAAGGTGTCTGCATTAGTGAGGCACAGACAAAATAAGGTGCAACAGTGTGTGTTTGAAAAAGAAAAAGTTAAGAGAGTTAGAGGATTATAAAGTGATGTGACAGTCTATTATACAACTAAGACAGATCTGGCAGACTAGCGGAGTGATTTAGAAACCGATTAACTTAGTTACAAGATTAATAATTGGAGCAGAGTTCATTTCGGATAAATGCACAGCATTTTGATCCCACTGCTAATTAGGCGGCAGTAATTTAAAACACATTTAATTAACCGTCACTTACCGATTCCAGTTTTTGATTGGCCAGTTGAAGTTTGTGTGTGTGCTGTTGAAACTGAAAAAGCTGATCCTGCAAAGAGAAAAAATGGAGCATTCAATAAAATTTAACTGTTGTTAATTAGCTCCACTTTATATCAAGTACTAGCTGAGGCCCTAATTAACCTCAATGCTAGAATAACGGCTCCATCTAGTGGCGAAAGCCTCATGCGCCAATGATGTGTTGAATATTGAACCTTGAGCTGCTGTCTCTCTGTGTCATGGATCTGTCCATCAGAGGCGGTCTTCTGGTAGACCTGCTGGAGACGGTCGAGCTCCTGGGCTGCTGTCTGCCACAGCTCCATGGTTTGTACCCGCTCCTAAACACACACACACATAAAATGAGCTCACACCGAGGCATTTATGGATAACAATGCATCTTGCTAATAAGTGGAGAGCATGCCACCACTAAATCCAAAAATCATCTGGGTTATGCTCAGAAGTACACAGTGTGCAAAAATAGCAACTTCATTACTAGAGGAGCTCTTAATACTGTTGTTGTCAGTCAGTCAGTCAACTTTCAAAAACAAATTGAATGTATCCACAGCCTCATTTTCTCTTTGCATATATGGCAAAGAAGTGTTACAACAAATTGTTCAACAGAAAGAAACTTGAGTTTCAAGCTGTGACAGATCTCAAACAAAGCTGGTTCCTTGATCTTAACGGTAAACACACAATTACAACTGCAAACTTAATTCACATGGATTAAATGTCGCACACAAACAGATGCAGACCTGTTCAGACAGCTGGAGCTGTTCTTGGAGGTTTCTGATGACTGCATCTTCCTCCAGTGTGCTACCCTCCATTCCTGAAGCCACAGGCAAGGCATGAAGCTGCTTCTCAACTGAGTCCCTCAGTTCCGCGTGTAGCCTGAATAAGGTGTCATTCATGATAAATAATTAATAAAGTCTCAGTCTTAAAAACATTCTTTTACAAAGTCCCAATAAACAATAACTGAAAGTATGCCTTGGTTGAGTGACTTAAAGTATTAAAGTCACTCAATAAATAACAACTGAACGTAGAAAATAGGCCTACTGACATAATAAAAACACTTAGGTGTTGATTGATGTGATAATTCTCTCCTTTCCTACCTTTCATTTTCCTTGACAACTCTGTCTAACTTCACTTTGACATCACTCATTAGGGTCTGTAGATTTAAACAAGCAGAACACTTAAGGTTAAGGTATTGTGATGCATTTTACAGCACATGAAATTTAAAAGCAAATCCATATTTTCACATCAATCAAAACAAAACAGAAGCAGTCAATCAGCGTTCTTTATTAAAAAGACAGGACAATATGTGACTCATTAAGTAAACTCAGAAGAGAAATCTCATCATAAAGTTGTCCTTTTAGAGCTGGGCTTTCTCTTAATAAACTTCTCTACTACATGTTTTAATGTTTATATTTTTTTCACTACTTTCTTTCAGCTGTATATTTAGAATTTTTCAGAAGACGAAGGCAAGATATTTCATTATGTAGGTATGGCTCTGCACAGATTTTTCATAACATTTCATATTTCACACCTCATTGTCACTGTCAGAATTGGATATTTTGGCCTTGCTCCTTCAGTGTTTTTCACCTGGTATCGCTGCAGCTGTTCAGTCATTTCATCCATGTGACGATCATACTCGGCTATGAGAGGAGCCATCATACTGTAACGCAGATGAACAATATATGAAAAAAAGTATTTGCACTCCAGGGAATTCATTACAACAGGTTGTTTTTACCCCATAGCTAGTAGTGGCAGCAGCAAGGCTGCATAGCAACAAGATGCAACAAAAACACAATTACACTGACCTTCTGTCAGAGATCCAAGGAGGTGGAGACTCTGCTTGTCTCATCCCATCGACCTGAAACAAGTTCACAAGTAGACAAGATCTGATGTACAAATCATGACGTTACAGCCCAACATTCCTCAGAGAAAAAATACTCACAAAAGGTCTGACTCAAAACGTCCTTTTTGTTGACGATACAGCCATGAATATTTGAATACGCATCATTTAACACGTGCTTTTAAAGATGTTTCTGTACCTGAGAGGATGCTGATCGAGTGCTGTGCCCATACTGGTGTTGACTGAGAGCAGCATTTAACCTGCGGACTGAAAAACAACATACAGTACATAATCAATAACAATGCACAAGATGTCCCCACAATGCAGTAGTAACGTTACTCTGGTGTTGGGTGACTCCCATTAGGGCTGACTCGCTGTGTCATGGTAACTCGTTTTACAACATAACCTTGCTGTAGCTGTGCTCCCCGGTTTGTCCTTACCTTGATCACGCAAAAACTCCACTTCTGCATCCATGTTGACGGTGTGGAATAACCAGAAGCATGCATTCAGCGACTTTGTCTGTCTTTAAATATTATTGACGTTAGCTTTGGGTACCTGATTCCGCTAACGCTAATCAATCTCAGCTAACAGTACGTTAATTACTGTAGCTAGCTAGCGTTAATGCTAAGAAATCCTTTCAAATGTCAAACAAATAACTGGCTTGCAGCCCGCTGTCAGAATATTGTGCGGCTTGCGAAATATTTATTGTTTGTATATTGTTAAAAATACAGAAGCGTATATTTTACTTTAGCATTAACCATCGGTTCCGCCGTCCGTTTGAAGCAAACAAATAACAACCAATGGCAATGAAGATGTGCTCTGCTAAAATTCTTCCGTGTACTCCACCGACACAAGAAAGTGTTCCGGCCCGTGTTAACCACCTTTAGTCGGAGACGTTTTGTTGGATATTTATTGTTATTTTACGTACATCGGAGTTGCTCGTTTAGCTACTTTTAGCTACTAAGTGGAGTTATTATTATATATGACAGTTTTGGAGACTAAAGATATGTTATTTTAACGTTTAGTCACAGAATGGCGTATGTAAAGACACTGCTACTGTAGAGTGATCGTCAGTCAGACTGTCGTGTGATTTTCTATTTTAATTTTTGTAGTTATTGCTAATGTTAATGAATTCTGGCTGGTCTTGTGGTTGGGATATTAGTTGTTTGTTTTTTTTAAGTCTAGTCTGAAATCACAAACGGAAAAAGCGGGTAAGTTATTTTCATCGTCTGAAGTTTCTCCATCAGGAAGTAGCTTTTACTACATTCATAAGTTACTGAGTAACAGAACTGTATCTGATCTTAACCTAGTTTGATAATAAACTACCTAAATAGCCAAGAATGCGCATATTAAGAGTTGACAAGCTTGCGGGAGCCCAGTAAAGGGTTTCTTACTGTGACAACCATTGAAAACATGAGGGGAACTCTTGGACTACAGTTCGCAACTCTCATTCACCTTTTGCTATGCTGCGACACTCTGTAAGTTTGGAGATTCTTGCTGTACTGTGTCACTGTAGTCACAATGTGGATTCTCATCTTTACTGATTTGTTTTCTTTCAGTCCTCGCACGCAAATGGAGTTTGCTATCCAGCATACCTGGGACAGCAACCCTGTAAATCACGACCCCATCAAGATCCTTTTCTCTCCCGGACAAGGAGGCCTGAAGATTGAGGTGTCCGGTCCCTTCTTCAATGACCCAGCGGCTCCTGCTTCGCCCCCAAGTCAGGCTTTCCCCGGGCTCTGGGATTACGAAGGTGAGTAAGGAATTAGGAGCGAAGGCCTATAGACACTATAGTACGTTTTAAATGCATCACTAACTAAAACACACGTCTGACATATTCTTATTTAAACTTAAATCGTATGAACAGTGATTAAACAACATGTAAGAGTGCACTTCTGAAAATATCATTGTACGTCTGCGTGTTCAAATTATTCTGCTTAACCAATTAAAAATTGTACAATTACATTATAAGATATTCTAATTTTGTTTGCCACAACATTGCATTGATTAAAACTGAACTTTATAAAGTTAACAAAGGTCACATTTATGACCTGTTCTAATAGGTTGCATATCTTATTACAGGTGGTTCTACAAGATAATTCCAGTAATAGTTTAGTGATTTAGGCCCTTTGGTACAAATAACTTTGTTTATGAGTCCATAATAATCAATGTATTATCATTATTATAGTAACAAAGCAATTAAACTCTGTAATGAGGTAGAGTAATAACAATCCTATGTAATTGACCTTAAGTAAACTCTGTTTTTGATTAAGGTGCCCCCCCATATTTGGCCTCATTAATGTTACTTATTAGATAGGAAGCTAACCTCATTATAATTTAGGTAGATAATGAGGCAGGTTTACTGCTTTTCATATCCTGTTGGAAAGGTTAGTTTACAGTATTTATCTGTTTCATTTTTACAATATTGTTAAGCTCTAACTTAGAATATATGACTCAAATAATATAGTCATTGCCATTATTCTTTCTAATACAGTAGGTGTCAAATGGGCTAGTAATACAATTTCAATAATGTGGGATTAAAGGTCGTAATCTTTTGTTCTTGATCTTTTCAGTTGTGGAGTCTTTCTTCCTTGATAACACTACAGAAAATTACCTGGAGGTTGAGCTTTGCCCGTAAGTAAGGGCTAAGTAGTTCCACTGTCCATGTTGGTAAGTGATGTGTTCAGAGATGGTGAAAAATATTTTCCATATTCCTGTTGTTAGACATGGACAACACCTCATTTTGTTGCTGTCAGGTGTCGGCCAAGCCTTCCTGGTGAGTAGACGTTGGTAAGTTGAGTTGCTTTTTTGTATGAGCTGATAAAGCATTCTTACATTTCGCCTTATATTCCTCCAGCAACAACTGCCCATGGTGTTTAATACCAAAATCTCAGGGGACCGGTGGACAGGCGAGGCCCTCGTCCCCTGGTCGTACTTTCCTCCCAATATTAACAAGATGAACTCTTATGCCATCCACGGTTCGGGAGAGAAACGCACATATGAGGCTCTCTACCCCATCCCCAAGCAGGAGATAGTGGAAGGCCAGCAACCCAATTTGTGAGTCCACGCTTTTGTGTACAGTTAAATAACATGAAAATAGAACACAAATAGTTTGTCCTACATGTCCTTCTATGCAAGTTCATGGAATATAATATTTGTCATCATGATATAATGAATGATTTTAATATCTGTTTTTGTTTTTCAGCACAGTTCAGTGCTTTTTTTTTAAACCAGATCCTCAGTTGTAAAATTAGTAATTAGTGTTATATGTTGTATCAGATGTTTGGATGATAGTATAAAGAGACCAAGTGCATTACAATAGTTTTTGAAGTACTATTCTTTCTGTGTTTTTTAGCCATCGACTGGAGTATTTCCAAGATTTCCGTCTGCAAAGCATCATGGGAGAAGGCTGGGTCCAGCCAGGATCTGACCTGTGGATAGGAAAGCCCTGAGCTTTTCGACAGCACTTTCTTTTATTCCCCTCTCCCCTCTGTCTCTCCATTCCCCACAAACAGAGACGAGTGCTAAGGCAATATTACGAACAGCGACTAACGAGGAACAAAGGGCAATCAATCTTTATTAGTTAATGATGTTAAGCAATATGACAAGAAATATGTTATCATCTAATCAGAGCTTATTAGTCTTCACACGCAGACGAACGCACATCACAAGGTGTTGGATGTCACCATAAATTGCCTCAGCGGAGTGTGACCTACAGCGTTTTCACTGTGGATGGTGGCGAGAAATGCTCACTTTGACAGTCCGCGCCTGCGTAGCCTGTGTGTTTCACGTCAGTGAGATAAATACAGCAGATCATGCTGATCGAGTTTTCTCCTTGTCTTTTAGGTGACACAGAATAAACATGCAAACATTCATGCATACAGTAGAATATCAGATTAACATGCACTTTTGAATAATCGCTGTACTGTAATTGACTTTGCAATAATTCTGATACAAATTGACTACATGCTGCTGGTGTGGTATGTTGCCTTTTTTGTTTGCCTTTATTTGACAGATGTTGCTTTAATCACATTTCTGATAAATTATCCTGGTGTGTGTGTGTGTGTTTTAATCTATTAAAATGGCAATAATTCACGTTGGGAAATTAGTTTTTTGAGCTTCATTGCTGGGAGCTTTAGTACAACTAGTGAAAATAATCAAATAAGTCCTCAAATCAAATTCTCACTTAGATGTATTATCAACAAATTTTAAGGTAGAACATTTACTGCTAAATCTATTTAAACAGCACTGAGGTATTACTAAGTTGTTATAGCATTGTGCTATGCATTATGCATTGAGGTTGTGGGAGTTTTTACGTTTTGAAGTTTATTAATAATTCCCGGCCCACTTTTCAGGCTCACTGTAGTAGGTCAAAAGATCAAATCTGAGCAGTGGGTTAGAGAAGAACTACTGCCTTGGTTAAAAAGCACAAGGAGTCCTGAATAGACTCAATTTAAGAACTCACTCACTCACTCATTTATCTTGGTCGCTTGCTCTTCGTCAGGGTTGCGGGTATGCTGGAGCCTATCCCAGCCTACGACCGGACCGGAGGCAGGGTTGACCCTGGACGGTATGTCGCCGCGGCACACATACACTCTCGCAGACTCCCAAATCAACCTGACCTGCACGTTTTTGGACTGTGGGATTACAGAGATATGCCTTTAATAAGACTGGAATATGATGTATGTCCTGTCATCATTTTTTTTAGGAAGTCATCATGACAAATAAACAAAGTGGGTTCAAATCTGCGTAACACATAAAACAGATCCATCTGGACACCCTGCAGTCCGTCCCCTCCCTCACATATACTTATGTATCAAAGGCTACCTCACATACGGTACCTCCCTTCTTTTAGAAGACATGATCACAGTGTTTGTGATCCCCAGCATACACTCAATGACTGGGGACATTCAAAGTTTCTCGCTCCATGACCCTGCAGGTCTCTCCCGCTTGCTCCCTGCTTTAGCCCCTCGTAGAGCCCATGTGTTTATCCCGGGTTCCTCTTGGATCACTGGCTGGCAAACCGCTGACCAGGAGTTGGAGGGGGGCCAATCGATTTTCGCGTTGGATGTGTTGCTCTTCGCTGTGGCAGCTCAAAATCCCATAGTGAGTCCTATCAGTTTTAATTGGCATTCTTGCCTTTGAAATGTGTGCAGTGATTAGACTTAGAGTCCCCTGCTTAAGCCCCGTCCTTATCATGGCCCGCGGTGCTGTGCCACCGCACTGAGCATTGTTCACACACACTCTGATGGAACATTGTATTCTACCAGACTTTTTTATTGCTAGTAAAATCTTGACCCGAAATATGTTTTTCGGACCCATTTACATAAAACCGGGATCAATAAAACACTTGAATACATACGAAGGCGCACCCGTCTGTGTGCAGGTAGACAGACGACGTGTGTCCTCGCTAGGATTTAAACCCAGCTTTCCCTAATTAGTGTGAAGAGATGAGAGGGGAGAGCAGAACAGGTAGCTGCCTTCCCTTTACCTCAAAAGCCCCAGCAGACGATTAGACGCAAGAGCCGTCTTATCCCCTTTAGAGAAAGAGACCGGGCTCCTCTAAAACATTCAACACCAGCTTAAGGGTGATTCTGCATGTCAGAAAAGTTTCTGGTGATCACCACAGACCTAGTTCCTTTATTTTTTATTTTATTTTATTTTATTTTTTTTCCAAGAGACATGGGTCTCACTTCTTCAAGTTTAAAGAGTGTTTGAGGCTATGAATGATAAAGTTGTGATGAAAAATAGAATGCGAAGGGATAAAGGAGTGATCTCAGAACATGAAAAGGACGAGAGATTGAAAAAGTGAAAACGGTAATGACTTAGCCTAGTTTTAGGGCTTCTGTGATATGGGCCCAAATGAAAGATTCATACCAGAGCCAGGCACATGCTGGGACAATTCGTAGCCTTTGCAGGCTAATTTTAAAAACAGAATCTGATTGGAAGTTGTCGACACACAGGAGAACTCTGTACACAGTCCTTGTACGGCTGGCGTCTAGTCTGCCACAGCCAGCAAAAGCCAACTTTGATGATTTTCACGTGGGACTTCATCTTCAGCTAATCTCCAAACTGCCATTTAGGAGTATATTGTCGACAGCCCGGTCCCCAATCCATCTTCCACAACAAACAAAGCTCAACCTCCCGTAAATGACAGTAATTCATCATTGGCCTTGGGTTCTGTCAGCCTCGCACTCAGGTTAGAGAAGATAAGGCTTAATAGTAAAAATGAACATGGCATCCCTGTGTTTCCCTGCACCAAATGAATGCCTGTTAACTCAGTCTAATTATTGTCGAACACGTCCATCATTACTGAGAGGGCCGCTGGGGTGAAGAAAGGGAAGAGTTGTGCTGGGTTCAAAAGCAGACTCGAACGTACATGCCTCTGCTGTGTGTGTGTGTGTCTGTGTGCGGGTGCGGGTGCATGTGTGTGTGTTTGGCGGCTCAGGTGCTAATTGCAGCTGAAGCCCGCTAGTGCTGCGCGGACGAGGACGGCACGGGCAGAATGTGGGATGAAGCCGTAAGAGGCGAGAGGGAGAGGAAAGGAGAGATGCAAAGCCGAGCGAATGCCAGGGACGTTAATGAGGGCCAGACGAGCTCTTCTCCTCAATAACGCATGCGGCGAGATGGGAGAGAATGAGGGGAATAGAGAAGAAGACAGCGGAACCGAGGCGCTGCATTACAGAGCAGTGTTGGACAACTATTTGCAAACAATTTTAAGGTCAACGGGAAGACAAATCACACACATCCAGATACACACGGTACAGAAATTACCCCACTGTGTTTTAAGTAGCTCTAACACATTAATATTTTATATACAGTAGCATGTTAATAATTAACTGTTGCCTATGATTCATATGTTACATACACACAAGCCCACATGCATAAACAGAGGCGTATATAAACAGGCACTGCTCGATTTATTTGTCACAACTGTGAACAGGACTCATGCGTTATCATTGCATAAACATTAGAAACAAATGATATCAGTAAGAAGGGAAAAAGCAAGTAAATTAAGCTTTCTTTGTTATCAACACACAATATAAATCACAAGTGTTTGCCTAATTGATTCCATTACATTCCCACCTGCCTGACAATGCTCTCATTCATCCGTGTATTGTTTATCTTCATTTTAGGCTAGATGGATGAAAAAGGCTGTTATTGGACGCGAAGCCCGCAGAATTTCCATCCTTTTTCGTAAGCACATTAATTGGCAATTAGGTGCAGCGCAGGATTATTTGAGAACATTTGTTCGTGTACAATAACGTCACAAAGACGCTTTACTTGCTTTGGGAGATGGAAGATGGCGAGATCCCTTTGTTTTCACCGGCTGCATTAGGCTTGAAGGTAATTTATGTGGCGCTTGATATTACTGGTCGTAAGCGAGCAAGTTCACCAACTCCTAATTGGGAAATAAATCACACCATCGCCATAGTAACAAACACTTAAAAGTGGCAATGAAAAAATGAGTGCGCTGATAGTGGCTTAGCGCAGTTAGGCGTCGTGGGTGTGCGCGCGCACGTTTGTCTAGTCATGCGTGTTTTCACCTCCTTAAGGTCATTACCATAGAGCCTTGTTATAGCTGCAGCTACAGTAGGTACCGTGCACAAGGTTTCGTCCCGATACTGTAGGTCTTGTTTTGCCTACATGGTTCTTATGGAAAGAGCTTGTTCATTTAAAGCTGTGGCAAATGTTGAACTAACAATGTAGTTCATCACATACTGTCAGCCACATGAAAAAATTACATCACGAGCTGTCACTGTAGACACACACTTTTTTTTTTTTTACCATGATGTGTTTGTGATTCCTCTGCTTTGTTTTATTTTCTATTACTATTCTTCTTATTATCAATTTCTTCTCCTTTCCCTTTTTTGGTCCTTCTCCGGGGGCCCTGTCCTCTTTCTCTCTGTGCCCTTCGGTTTTTGAAATGGATGGAGACAGAACGGGCGTTAGCGTAGATGAATGAATCCGCTGGCCTAACACAATCTGGCTCACTTCAGCAGACAATTTAATATGAACTCGCCCACAGTGTGGTTACCTTCCTTGGGTGCTGTACTAAATCTCACTTTGACTTGCTATGATGGATACAGATTTAACACATCAAAACAGTGTGTGTATGTGTGTGTAGACGCATGATGGATACAACTGACAATTGGCAGACGGGTGAACTGTGAGAGGCAGAACTGATAATTATAGTATTTATCTGGGTTAGGTGCCATGGCTGCCTATACCACATTATAACCCAATGAAAAGATGAAACACTTTTCAATGCATTCCATCAATTCAACACTTGCACTTCGCTTTTTGAAGGCAGCGGGCTACACAGAAAAGAGATGAAGTGCACAGTTGAAGTGAATGTCTTGAAATGCAGAGCGTAGACTGAAAGGGTCCTTAAGGTTGTTATAGAGGATTTCACTTCATTATGAATATAGAGTAGATCTATACAGGTAATAGTATACATTTACAGGAAATTAATCCAAATCCATACAGAAAACTAAGATACTGCTCTGAGTGAAGGCTGAATCCTGTATCTCTAAATTCTAAAGATATCATTTAGCTGTTTTTTCTTAAAATGTCTTTACAAGCCTAGTGCATGTCAATATGTTGATCTTAGTACGAATACAATGAAAAGTCACAAATTAAAAATTGACAAGTATATTTACGTTTTGATTGAATTCTGCTACCTTTCTCTTTCCAAAACTCTGTTAGCTTTACCAAAGGTAAACTACAGTTGAGCCAACATACTTGCTGTACTTACTGTATATGGTAAACTATGCACATCATTAAATCATAGATAAACGAGAACACGGCTCCCTAAAAACTTTAAATATGGTTCCATCCCAGTGAGCCAGCAGATATTATGACTGTGTAGACGCTAAGTGAAAGTCAGTTATCTTTGGTTTATTGTTGCCTCTGTGCCCTTTCTTCCACGTTGCTTGAACTACTATCAATACTATTGCTCCTACTAATGCTACAACCACTGCTAATTGAGTTAGATAATTAAACCCTTATTGGTTTAATCACTTGCCCCAGAGAATTAAGTAACACTAATTGGCTTAGGTCTGTATAACCACTGCCTCCCTGTCCTCCACTTACTGCATATTATTAGGCAAGATAAGGGACAAATCGAAGGTTTGAAAGTCACTGGATCAGCCATTAGTCTCGCTCAGTTAATTGTACCGCTATCATTAAGCCGATCAATCAACACAACAAAGTGACAACTTTGCTAAGATTCTCTAATTATCTATTATAAAAAATTGTGGGATTGCCTCTAAAAGTATTTGTGAATTGAAACAAAAAAACTTAGCAGGGTAGAGGACACAGTTTATCGTGGTTGCTGCTTGGACATACCAGTGTGGGGTAGAACGTATTAAATCCTGTGGAGCTAAAAGACAGACAACTTCAACTTAAAACAATATGTGTCTATTAAAATGAGGGAAAATATTGATACTGTACACATCCCAATATTAGCCAAAAAAGACGAAGATTAAATAATACAACTGTTTGAATTTGATTGAAGTGAATTTTTCAGGAGTAAAAAAATAAATCTCAGAGTGTCCTTTTATAATGGAAACAGATTAAAAGTGTTAAAACTGTCACACCAACAGCTCCAAATGCACCTGACAAACATTTCAGGAAGCTGTTATTTCAAAGACGACGCCCTTAATTGAATTAATTAGTCTTTATCCTAAAAATAAACCACGAAAGCTACAAGGACAGAGCCTACTGTACTGTATATAAGCACGACATCTCTCAACTGTGTGGGATATAAAATATAGATGACCCCAGATGTGATAAACCAGATGGTTTGTTGGTTTGCGTCCCCCCACTTCTCATTAAAAATGCTGTTCTCTGTATGCTGGTGGCATGTTGGGCCCATTTACAGCTTAGTGGTCTCCTGTGAGGACAGCACAGCTGACATAGAGTAATCCTTCCATCAAACCAGCATCTACAATCTGGACATGGTATAAAGTTAGACCTTGGATTCCTCTTATGGTAAATCGTAAAAAAAATAAATAAATAAAATTATATATAGCCTCTGCAGCATTATGGGAATAGGAGTCACTGTAAATGACCTGAAGAAACCAAAGCAAAGCTACTGTACAGCTCCAGAATAAGCACCTTGAAACACAGCTTGGCAGCCAGAACAGCTACTAAAAGCAGGCGTCCAATTCATGATAAAAAGCTTTTAATAACATTAGATGAATTAAATGAACATATGAAGGCTGGGTCAATATAACCTGCTTAAAAGGAAATAGTTTTACTAGGTTAGAAATAAGTAACATCTGAGTTTAACTGGGTCATTTAGGCAGCCGAGAGAAAAAAAGGTAGGTAGTATACAATACAATGCATTAAAATCCTGAACTCTGAACATGAGGCACTTTTATCATGGTGACAGTGTGTCCTCCTCCCTCGAACATGTTCCACTGTTGACCTCATGTGGAAATGTTAAATTTAGAGCTTTCTGTTCCGCAGCTTGTAGCTGGTGCACCAAGAAACTCACTCTCTGAGTCAGAAACTGACAAAGAAGCGGTGCGCAAGTAGGTGAGGTCAATGATGTGGCATGTTAATATTCAGCCTAGGCTTTACTGCTTTGAAAGGATTATAAGGAAGTTTCATCACATGAAAGTGGTGCCTCCTGGAGGCTTGGCATCTTTGATATAAAGATGTGATCAGAATGTGAAGGGAGTAGTGCGTAGTGCAGCAAAGGGAGGGGTGCTATACAAAGAAGAGGTGGTACGGAGTAATATAAGGCAGGAGGGCTGAAAGGGAAAAGAGGAAAAGGCATAAACAGCACAGAAAAACAATAAATGTGGAACAGATGAAAGCAGCAAAAACAAACATATCGTCTACGGCAGAATTTACACCGGAGAGAGAAAGAGAGTGAAGTATTCTTAGAAAGAGTGGAAGGTGCTGTGGGATGCAAAGCTGAAGCACTGGGACCCAACTAAACGCTGGGATCCTATTAGGAATGTGCTGAAGATGGAGGTTAGCAAAGGTGAAGGGAGAGAGAGAGAGAGTTTCTTTATTATACAGTGTAAATACTGTATCACACACACACACACACACACACACACACACACACAAACACGCACGCACGCACCCCCCCCCCCCCCCCCCCCCCCCCACACACACACACACACATATATATATATAATGGTTCCTCTCAGTTTCTTCCTCACTTTCAGCACTTGAGCTCTCTCTCACTTCCTCCTATTTCTACACCGCCTTCTCACTTTTTATCTGGCTGATAAGGTTTCTATCTAGCTGCCAGTCAACTCCGATGCCAAGCAGACACTGATAATGCTCTGACATCTCCTGCAACTGCAATTAACTAAAGCCGCGTCTCCTTTCAGAAAGAAAGTCGCTCCCTGTGCCCCGTCCTGTCGCGATCACACCTCAGCCACTTTGTGAGTATGTGATCAGCGGGGCTGTGCACTATCAGACGTTTGGGACCTTGGCTAATCTCATTTTCCAAAAAGTATGGAGTTGGATTTCGGTGAGCGAGTGTGTTTGCAGATGGCTCATTGGGCGAGCGAGTGGGCGAGTGAGGGAGTGAGTGAGTGAGTGAAGGCCGGATAAACTGTCACAGCTGCTGCGCGCCATTCCAGCATTACATGGGTAACGTGTCAGCGACAGCTAATAGCTCGTTCGCCGCACTGAATTAAAACACAATCCCCTAATAGGGGTACAGGGAGGGAGGCGGGATCTAACAGGATTTATGAGAAAATGAAAAGTGATTGGATGTGAAGTTTGAATTAAGCGAAAGCAGTCTGGTGTCAGACTCTATGAAGGTGACTGACTGGACCGGTGAGGGGCTGACTCTCAGCGGACCGAATCCCATCCAAAACCTGTCTGTCAAATTAGCGCCGTAACATAAGCCCCTCCCAGCAGTTAGGCCGGGCTAGCAACCATTAATTAGACTATAGTTCCAACGGCCTTACGTGCCCTTCTGCCTTCCATGTTGATGCCGGCGTATTCGTCTCTACGACTTTAGAGATGCCCTGAAAGTCAACATCCTCCCAGCGCTCGACGTGTATGAAGTTATAGCACTGAATGCGGCTTTCAGAATAAAATTCACTCCCCAAAGATGCTGTACAAGACTTGTACAGAATCGGTCTCAATGGTTGCATAGAGAGGAATTGTAACTTGTATTTGCAACACAACAGACTGTTTTCCATAATTCATATAATTTGTGAAGTGTTGTGACTTTGTGGTTTTTGGTCCTGTGAACTCATCAGATACTTGAACTCTGAGGTATAAATACATTCCATTCTGTTTTATTCTAGAGTTTATGTCAGGTACACCAACAAGTGAATCAGGTTAGCGGTTCTTATCATTCATCACCTCTTGTCCTTTCTTTCATCTTCTCGCCTGTCCATCCTTTCATCCACGGCATCATCCATCTCCTCGTGCATCCTCATACGTACGTTATCGTTCATCATGGCCTGACCCTTCAGTCTCATCCCTCACGCTGTTCTGTGTAAGATAACAGTGATGCCTAACATTAAAAACCGCTTCCAACAGCAACATTAAGTGTTTTCTAACTGCTCTTGTACATTTTCCCATTTTCGTTCTTTCTCTTACTTATCATTAGGGTCCTTACGAAAAGCCATCCTCTCTGTTCCCTCCGTATCATTAAAGGCCATGTACAGTATCTTGGGGACCGTGGTGATAGACCCTTGTGACCAGGCAGGTTTCCCCACTTGATAAGGAGCACACCATGGTGAGTTAAAGAGCTGGGCCCCCCTACCACTCTCAACACTGTTTATTTCCTCTGTCAGTCTCAGTTTTGGTGCGTCTCTTCTCTTTCTCCGTGTGTCTTACATTAAGATCTCCTTCTTCTTTCATGGCATTTTCCCCTGTGCTTTTGTCCCTCTCTTTCTCCCTTGCTGCCTGCTTTAGTGTTATTATTGTGGCAGACCCAGAAACAAAAGGGATAAAGGTATATTAAGGAGGAGAGGGCAAAAAAAAAAAAAAAAATAGGAGGAAGGACAAGGAGAAAGAGGCGGGGAAACGGAGGAGAGATAAGGAGGAGAAGTTGGAAAGAGGAATAAGGTGAGAGAGCAGAGAGGGTAATGTAATCTTACAGTGGGAAGTGTGGTAATATATCACCTGCCACAGTTAATAAAATGTCACCACGGCATGGCTTTAGACAGGAAAGAAAGGTTAACTGGTGCTTCATATAAATGTGCGGCAACAAGCACAGGTGGAGGAGATTAAGAGTCTGCACACATACACGCACACACGCATGGCTACCGTAAGCAGATGCACTGTACACGTACAGCATGCACACCTTTAACTAAAGCATAGATTTGCATGCATGCAGATGTATATGCCAGCAAGGCAGCAACAATAAGCAATGTTTTTGGATCACACATACAATCGCTTGCACCCTTTGATGATGGCGGATGAGGTGGCGCATCATTAAATGCAGTCCCCCTCATCATCATCATTTTCACCATCACTCCTTTCTTCCTCTTCTTCTCTCTTGTCTCCCACTTGTTCTCTCTCCCTCTCACTTCCCTTCTTCTTCTTCTTTGCACATCTCCTCTTCACTCTTCCAGCTCCCTCTCGCCCTCACCCTCCACCTTGCTCTCCTCCCTGCGGTCGGCTCATCATCCCTCTCTCCTACTCCTTCTTTTGCCCCAAGGATATCTCCCCTCCTACACGGCCTCGCCTCGTCCCTCTCTCTCTCTCTATCGCACTCTCCATTTATTTATATCAATGAGCAAAAGTCATCCTTTCATCTTCCTCCAGATGAACAGACTCTGCTTGTGGAAGAGGACAGAAGAAAAAAAAAAAGAGCGTAACACAGAGGAACACATTTTCCCTTAGACCTGTACTAAGCAGTGGGAATATTATATAAACTCTGCCTTGTAAGAGCAGATAATTCAATGTGTTTTGGCTGACTAGTAAAGGGATTGTTTCACCCCAAACACTCCAAATGCATATTAATGCTGAATTGGAGAAATCAAGACTTTATTCCAGCGTTTACACAATAGACTATTGTGAGGAGAAGAAAAAAACCTTTTAAAGAGTCAAATTCACCCCAGGCTCATACTTTGGCCTTAAATCCGCCAACTGTACATAAAAAGACATGCTTTGTTTGCAAAAGCTGCCTTTGTGAATAAAAAAAAGAAAGGAAGACTGGAAGCAAAATAATGTTTTGAAAATTCTGGTTATTAGAACTGTTTCAAGTCTCTGGTCTTAAATCTTTCTGTATCACAGACTGTATTACAGTGTGATTATTCTAAAACTCAAACACACTTAAATAGTAATGTTTTAACACAACAATTTAAAAAGCAAAAGTGTTCATTGCAATGATCGTAATAGTGTTTATCGTTTGTTTTACACTGAGGGACAAACATTTTATTTGGGGTGGAGTTGTTTATTGATTTAGCATTTTTGTCGAGTTCTATTAGTTTTTCTGTCATATAGTTAATTTTTATTGGTCTTTATGTTTATATGTTTCCAGTTACAGTACATGTTTATTCAGTCTGGCTCCCGGTTTCTAATAGCGGACCAGACACCATCTGTGACTCAAAGGCAGATCTGGTGGTCACAAACAGTGGGAGGATGATCCCCCAGAGTTGTCGGCGCCAGAACCAGAGCCTACCTGGGCAGCTGGTGGCAGAGGCGGGACACACTGGGTTCAGAAACGAAGGTTGGATTTGACAACAGGAGCATGGAGACTGAGGACAGAATTGGGAACAAGAAAATGGAGGCTAATGGCTGGAGACAGATGACTAAGGACTGGAAAGGCAGGGCTGGATAATGAAGACAGGAGACTAAACGCAGGAGACAGGAGCAACGCACTGTGGAGGTCCTCGATGGAAAACCAGGAACCATCTGCAAGCCAAAGACAGGTTCTGGGGTTCACAGGCCGTGTTTTCTGATCTTTGTTTCCACACTGTTGAGTGTGTTAGATTTCACGGGACTAACGTGTAATTGTTATGGTGTATAAAAATATAAACATTTAATTTATACAATTTATATAATTTAAACAATTGATCTCACAACCAACTGTCTGAAATACTTGTCTTGTATCTATATTCTAAAGTGGTTTGACTGGGAAGTTTAATGTTGACATCACAAGGTTTCCAGGTAACATCAGACCCATTAGAATCTACAGTGACTTTGACGTTTGACATTGACGTCACATGGTTTCTATGGTAACTCCACTTTTTTTTCTTTTTTATGGACATTGTTGTAAAATGATGGGTTTTTTAAATCATATGATATCTACAACTTGCGCAAACTGTACTATCTGCACACATTGCAGTTAAGTTGCTGTATAACTGGGGGCAACTGTTGAGACAACAAAAAATAAAACAAACCAGTAGCTACTGATGTCAGTTTGGTAACAAGTCTTTATTTCACACTCATCACAGTCTTACTCTTCCATTTGCATGTTCCAGATGGTTCTTTCTGTTCAAGTCTGGGGTCAGAGATCTTTTTGTGGTCATGCTCCGGGAGGTTGACTACAGTCCCACAGATGTTAAACCTGCTAATTATATTGACAACTGTGGTCGCTGGAGCATCGAGCTGCTGGGACTTGGTCTTGTAGCCTTAATGTTGACCATGTTGTAGTTGCTTTGCTTGTTCATGTCCTCAGACAAATCTGTTCTTGTACTTGTTTGTGTTGAGTGTAACACGCACCCAGTGACACCAAACAGCACAATCAGGACTCCTCTCGTCCTCCTTGTTGTTAGGCTGAGTGAGGGATCAGACGCTAGAAGAGTCTACTTGGGTGAAATATACTGAAATATGAACCCTCTTATTTTGAAATGCTTCTATAGGATATCAGTAATTGACGAATAAGCAGCTTCAGTTTTATCGTCTTAATGATAAAAAAAAAGCTTTTCATTTCTTTTCAAGAAGAACAAAGCATTGCTAGAGTGTGCGTCGTGTAAAGTTACAAACGCTGTGCGTGGGTGTACATTAAGCCGCTTCGCAATTATATATCAGTGTGTTATTTACATTTACTTCGTCTTCCTATTGGGTAATTTTCACTTCATAACAATTGCTTGTCAGCCCTTCATTTTCATTAAGAGCCTGGCTCTGTCATAAATGCATTCATCTGCTGTAACGTGTTTTACCGCCGGACTGTCAACGAGTGTCTGTTGGAGGGAATATGATTTATCGTATTTACAGTGATAATTTGAATATTTACAAAATAATATTCACATTTCCTGGTTTTGTTAGAGCACATAGTGTCAGTGCAGCTGTCACGCTGTTCCTGATTGCAGATGGTAGATGTGCTTGGCATCATCATCTGTTGCGGATGGTAACTGAAAGCACTGAACAGTGTATTACATAGCATGAGACACATTTAGTCTTAATTACAGGAACTTTTCTGGAAGGTGTTTCATTTTTCTCTGCAGTTCAGACTGTCTTGTCAGATAAGACCTGTGAATGTTCACAACCTCCTCAGCAGGAGTATTTCCTCCCATTAGCGCCATCTGTTGAGCTTTGTGTTATCAATTAATGCCATTTGAAGTCATAATATTGCTAAAACTCCCTTCATTAGTTGAATTTGCTGTCTCATTTGTTACCCGAGGGTCAGTGTATGAGAGACGGACTCGGACCGGAGAGCTGATGTCTGACACATACAGTATCTGTCCAATCAGCTTTTCCTGCCTTGCCTGACTCATCCTTTGTGAAACATACAGTAAAAAAAACAAAACAAAACTATAGCTCTGCCGAGACTCCTTATGGAATCACACACACACACATATCCACATTCACACACAGTGGTGATAATGGAATAACAAGCTCTGTTTGGAGGCTTACTGTGTTAGACTCAGATGAACGTGGAATGAGCCGGAACACCTTTAGTTTTCCATTAAGGGGGAAAAGCAGAGAGGGGAGGGGAAGCTGCCTGGAATCAATGGTCTGTGTCCAGGGGAAAACAGCAGAGCTGGAAGGAGAGAACGAGACAAAGGGTGAGAAAAAGGATGATGATGTTATTGGTTAACTGCTGGGACTGTGATTAAATCCTCCTCACTGAGATAAGTCTCTCTTTGTCAGTTTCCCTTTCGTTCTGAATGCATACATTTCAGCTCTCTGACAGCTCCTTTCTCACTCTAGGTCAATCTCTACAGTATACAGTCACATCCCTTTGTCTTTCCATCGCAAGACTAACACACTGACACCATCTGTTTCAACATATACTGTATTTAACACCATTCTTTCTGCTTTTTTTTTCTTTTCTCTCTTTGTTGTCATGGCTGGATCTCAGTCATATTATCTCCTGAGAACTACATCAAAGCCTCGCCCAACCAAATACTGTCCAACCCCAAGTCGATGCTGATTCTGTCTCCTGTGCGTTGATTTGTCTGTGTGTGTGTGTGTGTGTGTGTGCGTCAAAGAAAACTGATCTAAAGCCTGGAGAGCACAGTGACAGTTAAGTCTTTGCCCTATAAAGACCACCTGTGATTTAAAAAAGGAATTTTTAAACTGAGAAAGTCAATATTAGTGATGATCATCATTAAAGCCTCTTCAACAGCGAGCACAGAACTGTTTGGATTCAATATTCTGTCAAATCATGTAGAAAGAGAAAATTATTCATAATGCCATATGGAATTAATGATTTAAAAATCTCTCTCTCAGAAGTGTTGGTTGTGAAATAAATGGAGAAGCAGAGGCGCATCCTTCACACACTTAGCAGACTCTCTGCAGACGCTCTGCGTTTTCTCTCTGCGTCGCCTTTATCCATCTATCATCGCTGCTTCCCGGTTTCTTCACAGCTTCTCATTTGTTCCAGAGTTGCACCTTGCTTGGATAGACATGTAATTACAAGGATTCGCGTGCGAAATAGTCTAAAGAAGCCTAGGAAATGCGGACACATGCCGCGCGACGCCAGTACGTGCAAGCACACGCCGCGCTTGGCGACATATGGACTGCGATCCAAGCATGATGACTAGTTAGAGTCAACAACACTCACTCCTAAAAATGATAAAACCTTTGTTGACGGCGACTTACAGTGATCGCAATCACAAAACAACCACTGTCCCTGCGCTGTGCACTCTAGTCATAGGCACCATTTGCAGTCTTCTAAATTGGAGGGACTGACGGAGACAAGACATGAATCCATGTTTGGATTGTCTGAAAAATTATGACATGTTTCAAAAAAATGTTGAATAAAAATATTCAAGAATGGAATCCATCCATTAATCCGTTTTGCAAGCTGCTGGGTGGAGGCTGGAGCCATTCCCAGCTGTCAGTGTACCGGCTGTCCGTCACGGGGTCGGAACCAGTCAGATGTTAGCAACAGTCTCACATGGTAATGTTGCATTATCATGCACATAAATGCACATGCACAGATACATACAGTGCATGACATGAGGACTATACATGGACAGCGAGTTCACATATGTTGCTGTGCTGTCACAACCAGGCGTGAGCGAGTTGTTTCCTTCATCGGTGGGGGGATGAAAGTGCGGCTCACAGCCAAACACACCTCTGTACTGTACAGTACATGAGTCCATCTCATCGTCAAAGAGCAGTGGGCGTCTCACACACACACACACACGGTTTTATTATCCATGTGAGAAACTGCCAAGTAAGGCACCCGAACGAGGCGATAACAAGATCCGCTGTAAAAGTGACAACAACATCAGAGAATGCTGCCGCCTTCCAAACGCCACAGCCTCCACCTGCAAATGAGCGAATGACAGAATTAAAAGAGATTAAGGAATGACAAGCGCTCTCTGAAAAGGGAAAGAGTTGCTCATGGCCTTTACAGAGAGCGATGGAGCTGTGCTGCGCAACCGTTCTGTCACCTTCTGATAAGGGCTGAGGGAAAGAGCAGGACCGATACAACAGAAAGGAGGAAAGAAGACAGGATTCCGCGTTGTTTTTATTGTTTT
Source organism: Macropodus opercularis (assembly GCA_030770545.1). Taxonomy (NCBI): domain Eukaryota; kingdom Metazoa; phylum Chordata; class Actinopteri; order Anabantiformes; family Osphronemidae; genus Macropodus; species Macropodus opercularis. The sequence continues at coordinate 15,370,857 of CM061089.1, forward strand.
CAGCTACGGAGAAATACCTAGAAGGCAAGCAGTCGCTTAAAATGGACCTCGAACTCGTGTTTGATCAACCTTTGCTCGATTCACGCAACTGTGTGCGTAATCTCTGAAGCTCTCCTGCCTCACCTCCGCACACGTGCCACATCTGAACGCTCCGAGCACTTCACACAACACACACGCGGTTTCTTCTGCACAGAAAAAAAAAAAAAGTTGTCTAACCTTTCAGCATCATGTCCTCGCTTATTAATACGCCTGAAAGGCAGAACGGGAAAATGTCTCATTTAAATTTGGAGCGACGATGAGATGGATGTACGGTTTCCATTAATGCTTCCTCTCTCTTTGCGTGACATACACACACAAGTACGCACTCGCCGTCGTATGTACACACCTTGGCAGGGTTTCACTCAGCACTGCATGACTCAGTGATTAAAAGGATGGCACTGAATCTCAATCTGAGCACGTTTTTTTTTTTTTTTTTTTTTTACCCGAACCTGACATTTCAACTCCCTGCTTCTCTCTAATCTTGGGTCTATAACACAGCGCTAAGTGGCTGGTAGAACAGCTTTTAATTCCTTTTCTCTTATTCCGTCCTGTAAAACTACATTTTCCAGCCAACTACAGCAGTTTCGGAGCTTTATTCCTTAATCTGTCCATTCGTTATGCGTAGTATTCCGCTTTGCAAACAGTTCACTGAAGATAAGATCTGATGCTGAACAGGACTGACACAAAGAAGACATTTAAAACAACAAAGAAGTGTTTTTAACCCCTTTAACATGCATATTTGCATTATTTACGTTTTCGTATAAGATACATACCTATCGAAACACATTTGACAGAGCATGCTTGCATCAGGTCACCTCAGACCTTATTACTGATGTTTTGAGAGCACCTTGGATGAAACACTTTATTTTCCATGTCCAAGCTGAGGCTTCGGTCTTTCCCGCGCACAGTCATCAGCTTTTATAGCCAAGGCAAACAAGCACGTACAGTACACATCTCAGGGTCACTAATGACCTCCTGATGAACGTCAGCGCATTGGTAGCTCGACCTGGAAGCTGCAGTCAAGTCATGGAGCATAGCATCCCTGCTGACACTCTGATCACACCGACTGGCTGAATATGGTGTGCCACAAGGTTTAGTTCTGGAGCCAGTCTCTTCTCTGTGCCAATGTTTAGTATCCCTGCCTGTGGTTTATTTGCTACAAGCAATGCCCAGCTGCAACTGTCAGTACAACTCACTAATTTGCCCAGTGTACTTTAGCTGGAGTGGAAGGCTGGAACGTCATGCTGCCAAAACTTCCACTGTCAAACCAACAAACAAGTGCGATTCTATACCCGTGTGAGGCAAATTGTAAAAAGCTCACTGCTGCATTCCGAAAATAAAGAATAATAGGAATAACTGTACGTCTTCTTTAATCAGTATCCAGCTGACAAGGAGATGCAATACAAATCCACTAGAAATGTTCCGTCATGTCTACTGCCACTACCTGGAGGACTTAATATTTTACGACTTCACAAATTCTCCCATTCCTTCTGGCAAAACACTAAAAACAATGTGTTGCTTCTAACCCTGGATAAGCCAGCACACAGCCTGAGATCCTAGCGCAGAGCCGTGTTTGCTCCCACACGGTCCATACTTAGGAATTAATGTGACACGTTTTTGTTTTTTTTTTCTACGAGAGCCACTTCAGTCTGATCCTGTCTGAGGACATAAGCCTGCAGACATATACGCTATGGTTTCTTTAAAATTACACAAAATATTAGTGTCCACAACCAAATGCCTGGTGATGTAAAAGAAAACAACACAAAAATACTCACATTATTAACTGCCTGTAATAAATATAATATAATATATTGTTTTTCAGTTATTTAGTTTTTGTACTTTATCCAACAAAACCCTGAATTCTTTAACTTCCTTCTGCATCACCTGCCCAAACTCCTACTTCTACCATTTTTAAGTTTGTTTCCATTTAAATTCATAGATAGTATATAAATCATAAACAAAGAATTTAAACAGAACCAGAGTCTAATAGAATAAAATAATAATTTAATAACAAACATGCAGTTGAACATCTAAAAAGTAGAAGTAGAAGTCAAACAATGGGATGAACTAGCTGTTTAGAATTTCACATTCACTGCCTACATTATGAACACACTCACACAAAGTCAAACAGAAACAGCAATACAAACGCACGCACACACACACACACACACACACTTTGGGCTGTCAGGTTTGACACACCAGTCTGAATACAAGCTGTCATCACTTTCCACGACTTGCTGTCCAAGTCTCTTTTGCGCTGTCCCCCCACATCCAATCCCTGTCACTCCTTCTATTCTTCTCTTACACCCCTAACCCCGCGCCTTGCATGTGCCGTGTTTCTCTCACCTCCCGGCGTGTGAAGCGCGATCCGACATTCTTGAAGCCGCGTCGTTTGTTGACGTCGCCAAGATTCTAGGCGTGTAAATGTCGCACCCACACAGCTTCAGCAACAAGGTCTGCCCCGTTGTCAGCCAAGACGTTCCTGAGAAGCCTGTAAACTGGTGTAATTTACTGGTGAGCTGACGTTAAAACACTGAAATGACAAAGAAGCTCAACAACAAACTGCCAGTGATGCAGAATATTACTTAATACATACTGTAAGGAAACAGTCTATTTTTTTACACTAGCTCATTGTAGAGTCAGTGTGTGAGCTGTCAGTGGTTCTCATTCTCATTCTACCAGTGGCGCCTACATATCAGCTACTAAATGTTGAGTGAGGCTCATCCTTCCCACCAATACACCATCAAGTGTGCGAGTGCAACTGTGTGATAAGTTTTAAATGTTCCACACAAAGCTAAAGCTGGAGTAGATGCAACTCTCTGCTGAATGATGTCTCTGCACGGGAAGTTGCCAGTGGCAGTTGTACATGTAGCTCGTGTGGCACCCCCCCCCCGGGCGATCTACGCTTCGGTTTGTCACTCTGCTCAGAGGGTTTATTGGGGAATAACACAGCGTTTAATACTACACAACACATTTACACACAAGAATAAAGTTGTATAAAACTACAACAGAAGAACTATTACTGCAGGCAATGTGTTTTTTTAATTGTACATGAATAAATCAATTTTTTATTTTACTTTACTCCAGTGTGAGTGATGTTTGTGGTGTACACAGTTAATGTCAATGTCAGGGCCGCATGGATGTGGCAAAAAAAATAAATAAAAAGCATAGAAAATTGTCGATCATTGTACTTCAACATTTAGAGCATAAAGAACACAGTATAATAAACTATGCAATAAGATCAGACTGCACAAATAGTAGTACAGTAAGTCCTTCATCGCGTTCAAAAAGATCAAATGCTTATTTTTCATAGAACACAAAGGCTGGACAAGCAGATATCCCCTCATTCGTACCATTCCACCGCTTCACCGCGCACAAGCAATGAGGTGTGATCGTTTATTTTGCCTTTTCACCCCAAGCGTTGGATCCAATGAACATCTTCGTTAACTGCACTGCAGACGTCAATTTGTGGCTTGCAAAGAAAGTTTACTACTCAATAGACGTGAACCAGAATTGATGATCCCTAAACTGGAATCCTGCACAAGCTCCTTCATGCTTAACCATCAGTTAAAAAAAACGAAACCGAGTTCAACTTTGTCCGTGTGACAAAGTGTCAACATGATGTGCTCAATAAGAATCGCTTTTTCACCCAAATGACTTGGCTGGTGCTGTATGCTAGTCCCTGCAGGCCGGATTGGGCTGCGTTACTTGTTCTACCTGTTCTTGTTATTTTGCGTCTTTCTACTTTTTTTTTTTACATTTAGCTGATACAAAGTTTCACAGAGCGGCGTGATTTTTCACAAAGTCAAGAAAAGCACAATACATGAAAGAATCACTCAGTGTGTTTTTACCTGTAAAGGTGTAAAATGGCTCTGTGCACTGCTCCTACGCTGACTAAAAAGAAATGCTCAGTATCATGTCTGGTTTTTCACATCATTTTATACAGTAAATTATTCAGTAAGTTTATTTCATGCTCGATTTGAAGAATCTTCGTTTGACCTACACAAGATCATTGCACTTTTGCGGCTGTTTGTGATTTTGTACCAATATCAATGTGTGTCAACATGCGACTTGGGCTCAAATGCAGACACGTGACCTGGAGCTACTGGTTTGTATAAGAGAATAAAATCTCTTTAAGAAATACAAACACAAAAACAAGGGGGTCATGTTCTAAGAACCGAAAATCACTGCGAGAGCAAAAACACTGCAAGGCAGGAAGCTAACAAGAGATCTACGAGCAAAACAAAACCACTCTGTGAGAGAAACCAAAATACACCAAGGAGGAAACTACAACTCGGATAACTAGAAACACGAAAGCGCTGCATGAGGCAGGAAAACCTATCGACTGAACTATACAACAACAGACTAGACTAGACTAGAAAGACTAAGAAGGGCGGACATGCTAGAAGTCGGGGGAACAGAAAAGCGGGATACAAGATGGAGACAAGATGAGGATGGTGACACACCAGCAAACTTGCGACACAAGAACAAGGGTTTAAATTCATGCAACATGCGGTACAAGCAAATACAAAACACCTGTTACAGGAGTCGAACAAAAGCAAGAAAGCAACTAGAACAGTGCGCCGAACTGTAACACAACATCTGAGGCAGAACACAACAATTTTGTTAGACAAGTGAGTAATGAAAATGGACGGGAAGATGAGCGAATAGTATTTTATGAGCTTTCATACTTTCAAATAATAAGCATTTAATTGAAGCATCAATTTTTCTACATTTACAGGTTTGCCGTGCTTACTTGTTCATCTCTTTTTTTTTTCATGCCAGTTTCCTGTCAGTCACAAAAAAAAAAGAGCAACTCTTCGCCCTCAAACTGATTCACTTATCGATCATTCGTTCGCTCAGTGTGTCAGTCAGTGAGTCAGCCTCTGCTCTCCTCCGTATCTCCCTCTCTCAGCCGCTCTGCTTGCTTGTGTTCTGCTTTCTCCATCTCTCATTGAGGTGCTTCAGTGAGGACAGGCCCAAGACCCCAAATAGTTCAACAACAGCTTCAAATCCGCAGGCTTTACTGAACTGATACTGATTGATGATTACTTACACACTGAGGGAGCGGGATGTAAAGGCGTGCGTATTGATAACGTTGTCGTTTTGTGTGAGATGTCTACCCGGACTGTTTTACTTCGATATTCGGTGCGTGACAACATGTTTAGTTGGAGGTTTTCGAAGCGAATGTTAATTTGGGTGAGAACGCTCTAATTAAGCCTTGTTTAAAACAGGGGAAACACCAGTAAAACACACAGAAATAAGAAAAAACACACACACCCACACACATAACCACATACCATAAAGGGGATGGAACCCCTTTCACAACTTGCTGTGAGTGGTTACGTCTCGGTGAGCTCACCAGGCCACACATACACACCATGGCGCTTGTCTTGCTGTCCACATGGCGTAACACAACTGCACAGAGATGTGTACTTAAATATCCCAAACTGTAGTCTCTGTAACAGATTGCTATGGTTTGTATGCACTACCTAAGATGCTTAATGTGAGATTAAAGGCTACAATCAGACTTTATAGTTGCTGCTGCTAAACATTTGTTTGTCCAGTAAACAGACTAGCTGGGTTTGCCGAAGTTATTCACGTGAATATACGTCCTGACTTACATAAACGTGTTTACAGTTGGAAAAACCAAGACCACTATGCAGTCACATTTACATTGTGCACATTTATGTTTCATTACATGTATACGGACATAAACTTCCCATCACCTCATAATTACAGCCTTTCAGCACTGACAGCACTCTTGGTGGTGGATATGGGGGTTTGTATACAGACAGTAGTATCACAAGTTATAAAAACACAACTAAAAGGAATGTGAATGAAATAAACTCCATACATTTAACTTGAATGACATAAAAACTTGAAACAGCAATTCTGAGAAATTACTGTGAAGTTATAATTCCAATCCAATTAAAGGGATTCAATTCAATCTGTCGTTCTCCCTCTTCTCTCGCTGCCTCACGCACATCACTGTCCCCTTGACCTCCTCACATCAGGCCGGGATCCGTGTGATTCACAGCCTAACTTCATGTTCCATGACGCTGCTCTGCTCACAGACAGATGCACTATTAACATTTAACATTAGTGAGTGTTTTGCTTCTCTGCAGCATGATGACTCTGTCGAATCTGTTGTTTTGCTTGGTGATACCTTCTCCGTAAAAACATAAAAAAAGCTAAATTATACAGTGATTTCAGAGGCACTGATTATGTTAACGACCAAAGCTCATGGATGCGCATCTCCTCACAAACAGGTGGTATTCATCAGGCTGAGAAAAAAAAAAAAAAGACGCTTCAGAAAGAAATCAAGAAGCTTCATTGTGTCTGGTGTGTGTACACATGTATGAACCGGTTTAGATGAAAAAAACGACAACACACAAGACACAAGCTGGGATTACACAGTGGCGGCGTCTACCAAATGGTGAGTTACACGCTGTGTGCAGGCAGAACTTAAACAGAACAAGCAACAGGCAAGTGAGTGAGTAGGTGAGCGAAGGAGCCCGCAAATAAATGAGTCACACTGAGAAAGTAAACAGGTAAATGAGTGAGTGAGCCAGCAAGTGCCTGACTAATCAAGTGAGTGAATGAGCAGGTAAACGACTATGCGTATGACTGATTAAGTCAGCGAGCACTTAAGCTTAGAAAGCTTGAGGCATTTTATATGTTAATGCGCCAGAGAGGAAAGTTGGGAAAGTATGTGGCGTGAAAAGAAATGAGAGGGCAAGGAGCGGTGACAAAGGGTGGAGGTGGAGAGAGAGCAGAGTAAAAAGGGAGAATCACTGGACTGTGCAGGAGGGATGGAGGCAGGGTGCGAGGGTGGCTGTGGAAGCCGGCGGTAATCAGAGGGCAGTGACGGGTGGTCAGGTCGTGCGTATGTAGCCAGCGCGTGCGTGCATGTGAGCCCCACTGTGGCCAAAGCTCTGTGACAGACCCACAACCCCGCAGAGTGTGTCGCTCCCACTGTTAAGGTGGCTGAATGGATTCTCTCCCGCCGGTCTGCCGCGGGGTCTCCACCACCGGAGTCTCCACGCGCCTACTGTACCAACGAGCAAAGAGGAACGAAGTTCGCATCAAATCTAACTTCAAGTGCCAGCGTACAAGAAGGGCAGCTACTGTGCATACTGGCGGCAAATACAGGAAGGATGCTTTTCAATGTTAAAATTCAACAACTTGTTTCCATCAATTGCTGTCATGTGAATATTAGGAGCCGGTTCACAAGCAACCGGTGCCGCCAGTGCGTCAGCGGGGTGACATTAAAATCTCGGGCAGGAGCGGAGGGACGCAACCCACTAGATGATGCAATTATTACAGTGCCAGTCAAACGTCAAAACGCGTTTCTCTTACAATTAATGTACATTATCTTGGAGGTGGGGGAAGAAAAAAAAAAAACATAATGGGAAAATACACAGCTAATTTATCATCTGGTCTGTCTTCAGCACATCATAGGTTCTACATTTCCATTCATATCAGCCTTTCATTTCAGGGGCTCAGACGTGTTCGGACAAAGCAGCAGACTCATAAATGTAAACACTTATGTTAAAGCTTGTACATCTGCCTGAACACTGGAACTCACGGGAGTCAGTTGCCCTCTCTGGCGTGACAAGTCTAGCTAGAGACCAACTATGATAAATGTTTGAACGGTGCATGAGGCAAGAACTAGAACTATACGACAATGCGAGTGTGTCTTTGGTCAAAGGAGTGCATCTGGATCATTGTTTTAATTCAATGACACACAACTATACACAAAAATGTGCACTTGTTCATACCGGTTACTTGCATTTTTAAGTAAAGTTTTGTTATAGTCCCTATATGTGCGTGTTGTCTTCATTTTCATGTTTACAGGATTGATTTCTGTCAACATACAAACAGGAGACGTGTTAAAGCAAAGCTCCCTCTGCTTCCTCCTGCCTCCTGTGTCTTTTTTCTTTTTTTCTTCTGGTTCTCTGCTGGCTCACTGTCTTCTGACTGGCTAAGCTTTTGAGATCACCTTCCTGTGATCATTATACTTACCACCGCGTGGGCGACTGAGGGAGGAATGGAGACAAAGGGAAAGATAGCACATATTCTTGTCTGTGTCGTTACCTTCTTTCTCTTCACTCTGCGCTGATTTCTTCTCTGATTCCTTCTCTGAGTCTCCCGAAACCCTCCACAGACGCTGGAGTACACACAGACGCACGAACAGCTTCTCAGTAACACATACTGTGTGTGAACGCAGGCTGGTTTCTTGGTAGGATGGGACACTGAGACAAAGACACGCACCAGTACAGCCCAGTGTGAGCCCAGTCATGGACTACTGTTACTCCCAACAGTGCCCTTGTGTGTGTTGGCACGGACACGTTGTGTGGTGAGATTGTGTTTCCAGTTCTCTCACACTCCTCCACTTCAAGTACTGGTATCAACCACCTCCCTTGTTGACATTTGCAATTAGTTAAATGTCAACATAAACATGTCTGTTACTTTTCATAGTCACATTCTCGCACACAAACTCAGGCGTGTGCACAGACCAACCATCATTCTGCTACTTTACATTCAAATCTTACCTTGGCTATGCTCGTGATTAAATTCCCTGTCTCTGAGGAGAGCAGATGCTATTGTTTCCTCCCTTTGGCTGCCATGAGCGGAATGAGACTTGAGATCCCCATTCTGGCTCAACCCGCCTTGCGGTTGCTCTGCATCTATGAAGCCTGACATGTAGTGGGATGAGACTACAGGGTAATATATGGTTGCCATTACCAAGAGGCCTGCCAGTTTAACCTCTCTCATAGATCTCCCTGTGGAATATCGGCTATGTATTCTGTATTCAGACTTAAAGCTTGTTCTTTCTAAGTTGACTTTTGTGGGTGCAGGCATATGAGCAGCTTTCTGGTCTTATATTCCAGTCTTATTCACATATGTATGAGCGTATCCAGTGTTATGAGTAAAACACTCTATTTTCCCTCCCACAGCATTGTGGTGTGGGCACTTGCCAATAGGTGGCACTGAAACTCTTTGTTTTTCCTCTAAACGAGGAGCTGTCCATGGTGTTGAATGTAAATACCCCTGATTTGATGTTGCAAAGGCAGAGAAGGAGTGGAGAGAAGAGAGTGGACAGGACGGGTGGAATGTAAACAAGAAGAAAAGGATGAAGAGAAAAACAAAAAAGGCGGTAGGCTTTGGAGATAAAAAAGAATGTTGAAGGGGGGGGTAGGCAATTTAGGAGAGGGAGAAACGAATGGCTGCAGGTGAAAAAAGAAAAGGATCAGAGTGGGAGGCACCAAGAAAGGGAAGACAAGGAGTTTTTAAAAAGGCTTGTCTACAGAATACAAAGAAACTGAAAATGCATAAATCAAACCCAAAATGAAAAAAAAAAAAACTGCAGCGGTAAGACAAGATCTGAATGGAAAAGAACAACAAATCAGACAGAACCCAGAAGAGAGAAGAAAATAGGAGGAAATGTGAAAGGCAGGGAAAAAGGCATGCTTGCCATTTTAATACAGCAGAAGGTAGGTTAAACAGGTTCAACAGAAAACAAGCATCTTCTTAGCAAGGTTTAATTACTAGAGGCAGTACGGGGACCAAATGGAAAAACATGAAGAGGAAGGAAGAAGAAGAAGAAGAAGAAAAAGAAGTAGTGGTAGAATAAGTAGTAGAAGAAGAAGAAGAAGAAGAAGACTGAAACAAAAACAAAAAGCCTGAACGCTGTGCAGGCTGTGCAAAGTGTGTGTGTGTGTGTGTGCGTGCATCGATATGCTCAGTTGCTGGTGTGCGTGTTCTTGTTTGTTTGTGTCTGTCACAGTGACAACAGTGTTTATGTGTGCATGAGAGGGAAGAGCAGAGGAACAGACGCAGACAGATGGGGCTAAGAGGGGTGGAAGACATTAAGTGTGTCGTGTCCGTCTGTGTTCTGTGAGAGCGAGAGAGAGAGTGTGTGTGTGTGTGTGTGTTTGTGTGTGTGTACCGATGATCTCTGATGCAGTAGCGACAGTAGTACAGTATCTATGACACAGATAGCAGGATTTATGCTCTCCAGACTACAGAGGGTGGTGGGGACGAGGGAGTGCAGGGGGAAGCCTCTTCTCCCACCCCTTCTCTCCGTAAGGCTCTCTTCATCGGCCTGTTCCCACTCACCAGCCCTCTCCTCTGGCCCTCGCTGTGCTTTGTTGCACTCTGACAATGATTCAGGAAGACGACAGACTATCCAGGAATGATTTAGAGTTCGCTCTTTACAACTGGCCTTGGTGGGTTTTGGTTTTTGGAGGTTTGAAAGGTTTAAATTCAAGCCGAATGATGCTGTGCTGTGGAGATGCTCCTTTTTTCATGTTTTTTAACATGGCTGTGCATAGAGCATATTCATGTCTCTTGGATTCTATGTGACACTAGTGCATGTGCTCCTAAATGTCACATCTTGGCTGGCTTGTTATCAGCACCAGCTGTTTTCGCTCTTCATTAGGAAACACAGCGAGTTCCTCTGTAATTCCTTCCATATTCAGGAGCATGTCACCAACCATTATGGCCCAAACTATTCACAACTGAAACCTTGATGAGTGTCAGACAGGATTAATCAGTAAAACAAAGTGGGCACTTCCTAACGTGGTTTTGTTCACATACATAAAGTTGCGACGACAGGTCGACTTGCCCTTTCTTTTGAGCTGTGATGTTTAGCACATGAACACCTAGAGCTCCTGGGAAATGGCGTGCTTTAAATACCGCTTATATTAACAAACTAGCGACTTCACGCTGTTGGGGAAAGGCTGGTTTTCCAAGGCTGCGTCTTTTATCGCAAGCAACGCTGAACTCTCTGCGGGGATTTCGAACGGGGGGATTTCTTATATCTATCGACTAAAGGACTTCTAATCCATACGCAGCTTTTTTTTGTTTCAACAAAATGAAAAATGCCTGCAGTCAGAACGAAAGGTTTTTGAACAGCGACACAAACTCACAGAAAATTAGTCTGACAAAGCTTCTTAAAAACAAATGCAGTGAGTGGGAACCAAGATGTAAGCGCAGCTGGACACGATCTGCCTTAGCTGATGGTGAAATCAATTTCGTATTCTTGGTAGATTTTGGGTTATTGGAAAAGAGAGTAGCACAAGACAGTAAGTAGAGTAAAAAGCATGTTAGTTTGGTGGGAGTTTCACGTAGCTTAATGTGGTTGATGGGCGAGGGCGTAAGAGGAGGCAGAGGTTTCAAAAGGAACAGCTGATTAATGTGGTGCGCCCGTTTGTAAATGATCTTCACCGCTTGGTTACAGATTTAAGAACAACCCAAATTCACAGCCAAAGTCCACAACCTGATCTAAGCAACATCATATTCTTGCACACCTCCTAAACCAACTGGTTATTGAAGATTTATGTTTGGTGCCAACAAAAGTCGTTTCAGTATTAATGTGTCCCGACATTCACCTTGGCCAGTTATTTCAGTGTTGTTGCATATTGTCCATTGGAGATTGTCTTCCACACGAGTTGCCTCTAGCTCAGCTCCAGCTAACTCCAGTTAAGGAAAGACGGCTTCGGATGCGCTTTCTGAAGCGTCTGCCCTTTCTCACACAACCGGAGGATAGCGTTGTCAGAGATACTTTTATTTTGCTTTATTTACTGCACGCTGACGTGCAACAAAAACGTTCGCATGGGTGTGGCGATCTCCAGACGACGAGCTGACTGTTACGTGTGACTTTGCGTAGCATCACGTAACGTACGCGGTGGATGTGGACATGCAGCCCAAACAACAATGAGTCTGCGGCATGTGAAACTCATTCTGGATGCAAACAGAAACATAGTAGGAATAAGTCTACAGAAGTGCGAGGATTAGCCAGCTAAAAAAAATGGAAATCAGAGCGGAATGGCTAGAACTGACCCATGGAAAACTGAAGGTTACGAGTTGGTGTGTTCCCATGGTCAAAAAGAAGACTTTTGCGAAACTGACAACAAAGTTTTGGTGGGACAACAGGAGTGTTAGTTGAATGAGTGGGAAAGTAAAGGGCATCTTTTGTCTGGTTCGAGTCAGGACTCCTGACATTTGGGCTTGTGTTGCCTTACTAACTAAGCCCATCTGTCGTTACTAACCTGGACCAGCTGCAGTGACTTACAGTGTCTTCGCTGCGTTAACAAGCAGGGGGTAAAGGCGCGATGGTTACGAACCCTTTCTGCATCAATAGTCCTCTTTAAAGCTTTCCTCACAACTCAGGGCCTGCCTGCACTGTACAGGCTTCTGCTGACGTTCGGGGGGGGGGACGGGAAAACAAGCAGAAAGCGATTACTTTAGTGCCAAATTCTGTGTTCCTCTGCCTTCAGACATGCTATGTAACAGTGATGCGCATCAGCGTGTCCTTGCTGGATATGTCCCCATTAATCGTGACTAAACACGCGGATGCTGTTTGTTCCTGAGGTTGGTTCCGCTTGTTACAAGCTGGTGGTAGCTTCACGGGTCTGTAATGAAAGAATGTGTCGATCGTCAATACTGCTGTATAGCTTTAGCATTTTTTTCTTTTCTTTGCTATTTCTATGTCTGGGTCTTCTCGGTTTGTAGTTTATGGTTTATCCAGCCTCAGTCCACCGGTGTCTCTTTTACAGCATATTTAGTGTTTTCCCTCTTCTCACTGTAGAGAGAATTACCTATTCCCCTTTCACTTTTCAGCATCTTTTTCTATCTATTTCACACAGATCCACACAGACACACACGCATTTGTTTTTTTCTCTCAACCTCCAGTTGTGAGATCAATGCCTCCCCCAGGTAGGCTGAGTCTGAGTTATCCTGCCACATAGTGTGGGTGAGAGTTAAAAGGCAGACGAGTGGCATAGTGAGTCAAATTTTACGTGCATCTCAATGCACCTTGCATGTTTTCGGTATTTGGACATCACTAAATGGGAGTCAGACTCGACAATTTCTCTCATCCTGCAAAGATCCAAGAACCAAATGCTGTGCTTTGGAAATGAAAACAGTAAGAACATTTAGAAAAGAAGCGCAGGAGGATGCAAATGGTCAGTTCACCCTGCAGATTTTCAATAATAATAACAATCACGGTTAATCTCTCTCACTCAGATATTCCGTTTGATGTATTTCCCAATCATTTACTGTGCATGTACAGTACATGTATTTATTCACTGTACACAATCTTTTTGGGGGCAAACTGGGCTCAGCTGGTGTAATAATCCTCTGCTGCAACAAATTCCAAGCTTTACTTGATCCCAAGCTGAGTTAACTGTGCGGTAGTGCTCTATTGTCACAGCCATGCCATTAAAGACATACAACACAGAATTAGTAGCTGACATGCAGCTGAAAACACCAGTGTCACTAAGTGAGTGTCTGTGTGTGGGATAAATGAGACAAATACTCCAGAGACAAGGACCTTTGAGTTAACTAGAGGTACTGAAGCAGAATTTAGCCTGGCCCTAGATTTTATAGCAACTCAAATAGGCAACTTTGGGTAAAACATTAAAACTTTTCACATGTGGACAGAAAAGCCCTGACTTTTGATAACGCTGTATGACAAAAAAAAGTCACACCATCACGCTTTCCTTGATGTACTTGATGTTTACTTGGCGTATGGACTCATCTCTCTGGGTTTGCATTCTTATTATGCTATTATCCTTTAATTATCTTGCAACAAACGCACACAGCCATTTGCATTATGTTAGGACTGTTTCAGCACAGCACCGCGGCTTTATGAATCTCAATTTCACTTGACTCCCACACGTTTTCTCACTGGCACAGTTGTCTTTATACTGGTAAGACTGCGATGAGAGATGTATTCACCTGTGTCTATTCATCCATTACCCGGTGACGGTATTGTTTCATATCGAGGAAGGTAAGGATTCTCATTTCCCTTGAACGAGGTCATATCCTGTGGATTCAGAAACACGAAACAAAGGCCAGTTTGGCAGGATGAGGCCTGGCTCCCACTGCTGCAAATCACCCAATGTCGCGCCTTCTAAGCTGAGCCGGTCCCCTTCCTCTGTTTAGCACTCTGGAGTGTACACATGCTTCAATGTATTATGCAAGCCAAGTGAAGATCTGACTCGAAGCCATGCTGTTTTTCCTAGCTGCGACAGATAAATCCGAGTTGTGGTTTTGCGCGGCTGTGTGTGCATGCAGCGCCCACGGCACCTGTCAATCAGCGCTGTCGTTTTTGAATGAGCTTCAGTGGGAGACTAGGGCCTATTTGATTTGATCGGTGAGGGGAAGCATACGGCCTGTATCACCTTATCACACACGCAGAGGGAAGGGAAAGTTGCTATTCCTGAAATGCGTCAGAGCCCCTTGAACGCACACGAGCTGGCAGCATGCATAAAGACCATCAAAGGCCGAAGACTGACACATACGCACACGTGTGCGGGATCTCAGCAATTCTATTACAGCTACGCTCCGGTGTGTTTAAGGAAATCCTCCACGTTCAGGCAGAAATGAGAACAACCTGAAGGAGAGGAAGATTTAAAAGCATGAGAAAAGTTGAGCAAGTGAGCAGAGAGGTGGGAAACTGAGGGAAGGCAGGCAGAGTGTTAAACGTGCGTGTCTGGTCTGAGGGCCGGAGGCTTGTCTCCTGCTATACAGAGCACAGGCTGGCTTGGCCTGCTCACCCTGGAGTGCAAGTAATTGGCACTTTTAACAGCGATTAAACGCATTAAACAGCCCCCGTTTCTATGGGTTAATATAATAAGACCCACAGAAATGAAGAAAACTTCAAATCGATTTTCAAAAAATTCAACAGAAAAGACTGAGAGTAAATGAAACCATGTTACAACATTTCTATTCCAAAATCAGTAAAAGTTAGAAATAGTTCCTTTTTTCTTTATGTTTCTTCTCATTGTCGTGCGTGTGGCTGTGTGATTACAGGAGAGAGAGGCCATCAGATCGAAGCCTCATCACCGCCTTCACCAGGACTCTTTGCCGCCTACTCCTCACTCTTGGCTCCTGTGCGTCTCCTCCGGGGTCACTTGGTCTACGCCGTTCCCAGTCTTACCACTACCTAAAACCTAAAACTCATAACTCATAACTAAACTAATTAGAGAGCAGCGGATATTTTGGCGCTTACGGATTACTTTATAGTTTGCAGAGACTATTAGTGCAGTGGCTTGAAGCGAATCAGTAATGAGAGATACAGTACAGCTCCGTTGACACGATCGTAGTTACATAAACACGTCCTCTCACTCAAAACAGATCACCTTCAAAACTAGTAACAGGCAAATGATACAGAGGCTTCGGAGATTCTGTCCCTCTTCCTGAAGTGAGCTTGTATCAAAAAGATAGATATGGTAGGTAGATCATTTATAATAATAAAGTTTCATTCAACAGTTTTTTTTTTTTACTGAAACAGCTTCAACAAAGCATCTTAACCTAATTCATCACCTTGTGCACTTACGGCTGAGGCTTGTTCATTTTCCTTTAATTACCTCCTCCTAATTACTTTCTAAGCATTGTTCCTATTTTCTACTCAGTGGCAGTAAGCTCGGTTGGTCCTACTGTACTCTCCGTGCTAAAATCACAGCTTCTTACCGTGATAAGCGACGGAAACGACAAGCATCTCTCTCCACACAAGCGGGAATCAGCGTTTTTGTTAGCACATATGCATGAGGAAAAGAGTTGTTTTAATGTCTAGCTCAATTATTTTTTTGGCATCGTTTTAACAGTTGCCTGTTATTTATAGCTTCATATTGTTTCAAAGCTGAAAATCGCACTTCTGTGAAAGAATTTCACACCGACATAACACACATTTATGCTGCGTATTCAAAAGAGAACATTAACTGAAATGCTAAATTGTGCATGATAAAACTTTTCTAGTCATGTACTATAAAATGAATGTTGCCTCTATATACTGTATGCATGTATATATATATATTATCGGTTATATTCAAAATGCTTCTAGTGAGTTGAACTGTCTGACACTTGGCTGACAGTGCTTAGACAGCAATAAGGCAAAACAGCTTAGAACTGTGATCAGATTATTGCTAAAAGTCATTGCAGCTGAAACCTGCTCACGTAAGGCAATGAGAAAATATCCCCAGCCAAAAAGTGTGCATAATATTTGCGGCATTTTAATATGTGCCATTTTATTACCACAAGTAGGGTACTTGAAATTCAAGGACTCTACTGGGTAGGATCCAAATATGGTAATATGTACTCAGTTTTTTTTTTTTTTTTTTACACAAAATGTCACCTGTTTGGCGGAATCCACAGCTCAGAGCGTTTCCAACTATCAGTCTCTCACATAACAAAGGTAGATTGTTTGTAAAATCCTGTTCTCTCTGTGACTGGACCCCATCTGCATAATCAAGCCCACAGATCATTACTGCGTGTGCCATATTAAACTTCTGCCAAACCCCAATTAACGAAGGATTACCTATGCATGGCCAGTTTTATCCTTATTTTCAAAGTGTGGTGCATGTCTATAATCACACCGCAAGTCCATTTGGGCTTTTATCTCACACGGTCCTGGTTTTTGCTTCAGCCACTGGACCTGAAGGCACCAGGCTCGTGCACGCTCTGCCTATTTCCAGTGGAAAGTCCCATGATCTGTTTATGACTTGTGAAGACTTTCTGTTACCGAGACAGCAATTAACTTCCCTCTCGTTGCCGTTTCAGTGAAGGCACGTAATTGACTCCCGTTAATTGCGGGTGCGGTTGAAACCGAGTTGTGCATAACATTAGCACGGCACACACACCCTGCGTGGACCAGGAGAAGGTATCTTCGTATGATCGACAGTGAAGGCTGAATTGGAGATGTTACGAAGATGAAGAACTCTGTGCAAAACTCATTAAAAATTGTTAACTGACATAATTTTATTACACATGTGCTTACACTATGCGCACACACACACAAACACACACATGCACACGCACTCTTAAAGACACTGTACACACAGCAGCTCTACTCCAGGGACTTAATTATTGCCACATATGAGCAGATGGAAGTTCCCTTATATTATCATAGTTTCATTTTCCTGTTAATATTCAAGAAAATCTTATTAAAGGAAAAAAAAGTCTCCTGAAAACAGAGAAGGGGGTCTTGATTAAATAAAATTGTCTTTGTTCCATTGCTGTCAGAGTCAAAGAGTGAAAGTCCTTTGAAGAAAAGATATATATCAATATTAAAAAGCCTCAACCTACCCCCACCCTGACCTTTTTTTTTTTACTACCATACTTTCTGGCATCTATGTCCTTCTCTCGTTTTCATTCACAATCCTTTATTACTTTGATTTTCCGGGTCATTGTACCACACCTGTCTGCCTGTAGCACACAGGAAAGCTTGTATTTTAGCCCAAACATCTCAAATGACTCTAGAATAATGAAGGTCTTGTTTTACTATGCAACGCTGAAGCCCGATTGACGCAGTGTGTTTGACAGGGTCGAGACCCATCAGTTCCAACCAACAACAACAACACCTTTTCAACATTTTCATTAGTTCCACTTTCACAACTTCCTTTACACCTGCCCACACACTCGCACGGTTGCCGAGTTATCTTGCGCCACTGGACGCTGATACTGTATAAAACTCGTTTTGCTCTCACCCAGTGCAGCCGGAGATCTGAAGAGATCCTTTAAAATTCTCAGTCCGAAGCATTTCGACGGGCCTTGGAGCAGGAAAATGCTTATGTACCCACAGACAGACGAACATGCGTCTTAATGCATTTTTTGATGTTGTGATTTCATATTCTACACATAAGCATCGCGTTCAGATATCCCTGTAAGAAACAATGTTATGCATTATTCAGATGGCAAAATGTTGATGTGCACATGTGAGGTGCGTGAATTAACATAATATAAACTACTGAATAAAAGCAAGTCTTACATTGTGAAAAACCCATTGTGTGAAGGAAACACAACACAAGGACAATTCCTTTTTGACCCATATTTAGATGAATCCATCACATAGGAGAGATATTTAACTCATTTAATTATTATTATAATTACATTTTGAATTTGCCTGCAACATCTTCCAAAACTTTTGGGGAATTTGAGTGAATGAGGAAGCTGATGAAAGCTTAAAAAACATTATACAGGTGAACTAAAATAGTGAAAGTCTTGACGAGGAATGAAGGTATTTCATCATCTACAGGCCAAAATATTGCTGATTGAAGTGAGCTGTGGTCTAACGAGTCCTCATTTCAAATGTTTTTGGAAAAACAAAGAGGAAATAATCGGTATCAGCACAAAATGTATGTTTGGGACAAGCCATGTGGGTCATCCAACAAATGTGCTGTGGGCAGATGCCTAATTGCAGAACACTTTGTGTGCACACAGCATCGCCAATCGTAAAACATGGTGGGGGCAGCATCATGTTGTGGGGATGCTTTTCTTCAGGAGGGACAGGCTGTTCAGAGTTTGAGCCAAATTCAGGGAAACCTGAGAAGAAAATATGCTAGTGTCTTGACACAAAGACTTGAGACTGGGGCTGAGTTGTAAGCAGTGTGTCTTCACCAACATTAGCCATGATCTGTGTTCTAACCGTCAGAGCCCAAATGACCTTAAATATGAATTCACTCCCTATTTACTCTATAAACAGCCAATAATTCACTGCCCTGTTTTAGAGCTACTGTGAGTCAAATGAGCCATCTGAGTGTTTGAGATGTCTACTGCTCACTATTGAGAGGATTACTGAGCTGTTAAAAAAAAACTAATGTAAATAAGACCACCACAGATTTAAGTGAAATTATAATAATTATATAATTAGAATTTGCTAGTTACAGTAAGTTTTTATTAACGTGATATATATTATATATTAGGTTATGAAGTATATATATATATATATATATATATATATACTTCATACCTTGTCTTTGCGTAGACTGACTCTAGGCTCTAAAGGCAGTTTTGTGCTGTGAATGTGAACGTTCTTGAATTGCACCTACAGAGCAACCATTTACAAACTGACCAATGGGAGGCAGCGACATCCTCTTAGTTTCTGAACTTCGGCTTCCTTTGGAGACGGGGTTTTGTTTGCGGCAAAAACATTTTCAGGTTAAATTAATAAGTTCAAACGAAACGCTGTCAACCTGGGATGACATATTCATTACATGCAAATGAAAGAGGAAGGCACGCATCCTCTAAAAACAAACAAAGCGCTAATCACACAGTGAGACTGGTTTAACAAAAGCAGTGCTCGGCTTGTTTCTAGGTCAGAGTAACCAGCACCTCAGCTGCTCAGTTGTTATTTACTGAAAGGGTTTGTTGCTAGTCAGAAAAAAAAAAATATGATGCCACTCTCTTTCTTTTAACTTTTGGCAATTTTATCTTTGACTTGGGCTGTGAACATTTTGACAAAGACACGCATTTCTCCGACTTTTAAAAAGTCCTTGAAGAGATCCAAGTTTATAGTCCTGCTTTATAATTGGCAGACTCTAAAAATGATTTGTAGGGATTCGCTTGCCAGTTCGATAACCTGGGATGTGTGGTGAGTTTCTTTCCACCTGAAGAATCTGTCCACTTGAGTGAAGGGAATCTGGACTGGAGGTGTAGTCAGGGAGGCTAGAGAGCGAGAGAGAGAGAGATATGACATAATCCAAACTGAGATTGGTTGCTGTGTGATATCTTGTTTCTCAGCTCGACAGACTCAATCAATAGCTGCCAGTGAGAAAGAAGGAAGCCCCCTCTCTCTCTCTCTCTTTCTCTCTCTCCCTCTCTCTCTTTCTCACGAACACACATGCACCTGTCAGTGAGGAGAAAATGCTGAAGCTAATGAGAAAAGCTTTAAAACATTTTTTCTAGCTGTCCTCCGCAGCAACACGCAGACATCCTGCTCTACCTGTTGCTCTTTTCATCATGGAATCACAGCATTCAGCTCAAAAATATTCTAGCGCAAATCACCTGCCACGTGCTTAGATTTCAACCATCTAACAATAATCGCAGTCGACAGAAGCTCGTAGGGAGACCAATTACGGCAGCAGACGCTGAATGAAGCGAATGAATGGCCATTAAGAACCATTGTATCTGTAAGCAAACCAACACATTGTTCTTTCAAAACAAACTCCTAGTTTCTGTGCTGCATGTGTCGCGTATTCAGGCTCGCGGTGGACTATATGTGGCGCAACCGTGCGTGAAAACACCAGCAGGGAGCCACGCCAGCGTTGCCACAGGAGAGATAAATAGACATTAGCACTGACGACCCACTTACAGTACCTGCAGCTGTGACCGCAGCACCGTGCCAGCCCAGACAGATGTCCCACACACCACAGCCACAGCCCCGTCTCCCACGCTGCATCCTACAGGTGCTCTGTGGATTTGGCTTCTGTGTGAGTGACTCATTTAGATGCAGGCTTCAAAAAAATCGAATCAAATCTTGACAAACTGTCGAAAAAGGAGAACGCTTCTTTAGTTTAAAAGCTGCCGGATGTGTTGGCATCATTGAACTAGTACCCAGCCAAAGCAGGCCGCTTGCTGCGCAATTAACTGTAGCCGTATTTATTAAGATTCGCCAAGAAACACGGGTAGCACGATGGGTCAAAGTTCCACTACAGGCCTATTATTCATAACCTTGATTTCTCATTAAAAATTCACAAAAGAGGGAAAGGGAAACTGTAGATGGACTCTGGGTCACAAGCAAAGGTCACGAGCAGCTTTAAACCACCAATTTATGTAAATACATGGCCACGGAAGCAGACCGGGATGCACGTACAGGCACAGAATCAGATTCACATGGGGCCGATTTAAATGTATAGTATAGTAGTAGCTCTGTCCTCTAAAGTAAATACTAAAGTAATACTCGAGTTTGTGCTTCTGGGCTGAACCAGGTTTCTAGCTTAACCTAGATTGTTAAATCTTATGATTACTTTTGCTGCAATTAAAGCAGCATTTTTCCCTTTTTGTCTTAAATTTGCTACTTCCTTCTGTTGTCTCCACAAACGAATCCACTCTTTATCCTCTATACCTTAGGACTGGTCCACTAGTCCATCACAAGGCCACGTTCTTTTGAATTTATACGTGTCACAGTAACACAACACTGTTTTGAGTAAGAATGGCCTAAAACGCGATGAATGAAGCGAGATGTGAAATGATCACAGCTTCTTCTCTCACCTACGTGTAGATTAGCTCATTCGGGTTCTGCCAAGACTTCCACACACTCTGTGCTATCAGACTCTATACTTACAGGTAGGCTGGTAATTTACGCGGCGAGTTAAATGCCTCAAATATTCAGCATAATCTCTATTAAGAGACTTGTTTTACTGTCGTGCTAAACCCTTGCTCCAACACAATTATTTGTCAGAAAAAAAAGCTAGGATTGCATCTCACCCAGCCAACGTTTCTGGTCTCCCCCGACCCTCCCTTCTTCCTCACCCCTCCAGCCATCTTGCCATTACCCTCACGCCGATTCATAGCCGTTTCTCTTACCCGTGTTGCCCTCTCTACCAAGCCCGGCTCTCTTTTCGATCACTTTGGCTCACTGCTGCCCCAGTTTGCAAATTTCTCGCATTTAAAAAACAAAACTAAAACACCTCTATCTTGTTATCGCAGTTGGCAACTCGATAAACCACATCAACCTTCAGCATGATTTAGGCTCCTGTTGTTTATTATGGGGAAATATGAGCTTTAATGATTTGTAATTGGCCATCCTGTGCGATGACATGTCAATCTAGAAGGCACTTTTCTCAGTACATCAAAAGATTGTAATGCAGATTTGAAACAACGTGCAGAGGAGGGAGTGCTTTTAACATTTTGCTCTAAACCAAATGATACCCTTCTCTCGGTTTTTGTTACCATTCAGGAAGACAGGTTTTATATTGTGTGCTCTTTTTTTTTTTTTTCCCTTTCACCTCTCTTCCTCCTCCTTGGGCCATGGGCTCATTGTAAACGCTCTTCTGTGATCCTTCACTCTCCACTTCTTATTGTGCCTAAACCTTTCTCGTCTTTAAAGGTAAGAATCCCTGAACAGCACAAAATAGCAACAGCATGTGTTTTTATTGTTAAGCTTTCAATGAGTACAGTGTGCTGAAATCTGGATGATATTCGTATTGGTATTATTGTAACTCAAAACCTTTACCTTTCAGTGATTTTACATTATTTTGCTGCAGAATAATATTATTTATTCTAATATTTTGCTCCTTTTCAGTCTGTCATATCTTTCCATTAATGTAATTGTTGCAAATTGTCAAAAACTGCGTCTGAGTAATGATCTCATTATCCACGTGTAGAAATAATTTTTCGAAGACCACCATGACTTGGGCTTAGCTTCCGTTCGAGTGCTTTGACAGATTGCTTTCAGAGTGTGCTCCACCGGGCAGGTGATTGTGACCCAGCTCACCGTGATATTATCATCTTGATGTGATGTCAGTTCATCGCTGATAATGAGAAAAAGCGCCACTTACCAAAGCAGATTTTTGTTCTTTGACGTTTTGGGCAGTCGTCGTCCTCTTTCCCCACGAGCTACATTTAGATTTACACTAAATGCTAAAGTTTGCCAAATTTAAATGCAAATAACTGTAACTGGTGTAAACCCAAGACATGTGCATGTATTCATATTTGTTTTCTACATTATTTTTGGTGAACTGAAATCGTCCATAGCTCTCGTGTGAATGTCGGTGGTGCTGGTAAGGAGGCATTAAACTCAAGAGTGGTGAACAAGAAGTTCTGGGAAGCTTTTCACCACAAACTCTGTTCTATATTTCTATGTAACATAATGTATCTTTTTTTTTTTTTAAGTAAATCTGTCAACCGTGTGGGATATAGGGGTCAGTGCGAGTCCATCTGCTGATTCAATGACCTGCGTGACCCCTGAATCTGACAGCAGCCCCTCAGACATGTTGGCAGTGTGACGGTATGTTTTATACTGGCGGTGTCACAGCACTGACACAATCTGAATACAAGCGATACGTTGGAAACCTCGTGCGTCTAAACCAGTCAAACTCAAACCACAGATCAATAAAGGGACAAAAACGGTCGGAAAAGGTCTCAAACATTCAAACTTACTTCCAAAAATTGCAATGTTCTTGCCCAAATGTTCGCTATAGGATGATTAATATTTAATTTGCCTAGGAGCTAAGACTCCGTTAGCTCATATAGAGTATTTGTATATGTGGGTGTGTTGCACATCCATATTTGTATGTCTGTCAAGAAAATAAAGGATAACATCTGGTGCATCACATCTGCCCCAGGCTTTTTCACCGTGGGGAATCATTACAGAAATCACATGCTCTTACACACACACACATCACTGATGGGGAAGTGGAAGATGCCATTCTGGAAGTGTGGATTGATGGATGGACTAACAAATCCCCCCCACATACACACATATACACATATGTACTGTACATATATCTAAACACACACACACACACACACACACACACACATATATAAAGACCAATATCAGGAGCTTTGCTGAGGGTGATGTGTCGTTTTACACATTTCCATCCAAGCACGAGCTACGATCACTATCAACCCAGCCAGCTTTGATGTACAAGCTCTCATTCTTTGTGACTCTCCCTCAGCTTTGTCTCACAATAATCTAGATGACTGCCGCTCTGGGAGACTGATAGGGCACAGCTGCGTAGTTGTGTGCTCGCGTGCTTTCCTCCGTTACAGTCTGCGCGTGACGCGTTTGTGTGCGCTCGCACTTACGAGCGTTTCTTGCAAATCTGTTTGTACTCCAAGAGAAGATAGCGGCTCGTTTGGGGTGCCATCGCCTGATTGCACAGTGAGGCTGGAGTTTGGAGACTTCAAAGGCTCGAGACAAAACCTAGTGGCTGGAAGAGTCTTTTCATCACAGCTTATCATTGTTTTACTTAATTGCTTCGCCACAGCGAGGGTGATGTGTGTTTAGCTTTCTTTTTACACTAAAAACCAACACATCTGACTGATAAATGGCAGCACGCTTCTTTGTTTTTCTCTTTCTCACACATACTTGCTGGCTTCCCATATCCATACATTCGCAGCTGCATGCCTCTTTATTGACTCAACAGAACTTGAGGTTCAGTTCACAGCCGTCTTAGCAGATGATTACAGATGAGACAACCTCAGATCCTTCCATCTATTCCTGCATCGAACTCGTGCAGAGCAATTATGCAAAGGCACAGAGATAAAGCAGCACAACAATCACACAAACACATTACGCGGTTCTGGCTCAATTAACCTATCGTTTGTACGTAATTGTCCAGAGATAATTTAAGTTTGACTTAACCACACACACACACACACACCCAAAAAAAAGCACATTGAAATTCAGATGCAATAATTAAAGCTTAGCAATATGACCCCAGCGAAAGCAAGCAATATAAAGCCTCACAATCAACAAAGATCACACAGAGACAGTGAATAAGAAAAGCTGACGGACATAAAACAGCTGAGGTTATGTGTGTCTTCTTGTGTGTGAGATAGTTTGGTGGCTCACGTTATTTAGACAAATCAGATGATTAATAGACAAATGCATATTGTCTGTAGTAACCTACCGTACTGCACCATAATTCTTCTCTACTTTTGATGTATTTTGATTACAGGGAGCCTGGCCCAGACATTTCAACTTTAAACTGAGATAGAGGATGGTTCCTGCTGACTGGAGACCGACAGTACGATGAGAGGGACAGACAGAACAAACCACTTTTCACAGCACGAATTGTCTGAATCCAACACATATGGAAATGCTTGGAGTCTATATGGAATTATACAAACTTTCACAGGCCTTATTTCTCACTTTGAGCTTCAGTTGGGCTTTGGGTGGACTCGTTTTGAATTATGATATGATGTGGTCTGTCCTTCGCTTCACTCCTGTACTTTTTCTGTCTACAGACGCATGCTTGTAAAATCTCTATTAAAGGTAAATACGGCAGCCATGGCACGTGCATGATGAAAGTCTCACAAGCTACATTCTGTATAGATGCACAGGAGCTCATCAATTTTCATTAATTCTGAAAATGACATCAAACAATAAAGATTGTCAGTAATTAATTGTAGACCAGTGTTAGCAAAAACAACCTGGTTGGACTACAGTATGTAGGAACTGCCAACATTTTTGAAGGAGCTAAAAGGTATTTAGACAGAGCAACATTATCATAAATAAAAATCTCTGCTTTAATACTTGGCTGCAAATCCCTTGTAGTTAATGACCACCTGAAGTCTGGAGCCCAAACACGGCACCAGACGCTGGCGATGCTCTGCCAGGCCTTGAATGTCTTTCAGTCCTGCTTAGCTTCAGGGTGGGTTGCTCTCCGTTTCCCTTTCAGTAAATCAAACACACGCTCGGTTGGATACAGGTTAGATGACAGTTTACATGCAAGAAAAAAAAAGAAAAAGCTGGATTATAGTGAAAATGTCAATGTTAATGTGTCCAGGTGCAATCAATGTAATGGTTGATTATATTAATCTTGACTTGACATGTTGTGCTAATTTCCTAGTTTAGGTTTAGTTTTAAACTAAACCAAGAATAATGTTCTTTTTGCAGCATTTTGTAAGTGTTTCTGTCAGCTTTTTCAGATGGAGGAAATCTATTTTGGAATAAAAACATGATGCCCACCTTGTGTGATTGCCTCCCAGGGGGAACAGAGATATTGTGGTATTATTTAGATCAGTCAGACAATTGGTGCACCTGTACAAAAACCTTTTTTCTTTTTTGTTGGTAACGTATCATGTCCAATTTATTTTCACTAATAGCATCTTTGACAAAGATGAGGGGGTCTTACACAGTGCAATTATGATAAGACAGCGGCATATCACTCTTGATGTTTGTTCCATGAAAAAGAAACGTAGTAGCGTCCTATTTGAGTATTCTCCAATGTAAACCAAAACCCTGCAGAAAGATAAACAGAGATTGCACTTCAAACAGACAGCAGTGGCAGGAAATGCCTGCGCATTCTCATATTCCTTTAGAAACAATAAACACCTTCTTTTAACTTCCAAACTCTCCATGGTGGCGTGGCAGCGACGCGCTCGACTTGGGTGAGGCAAGAATCTTTGAAGGAGAGTGAAAGGAAGGGAAGGAGACAGCTTCTGAAAATAAACATTTCTCCTGAGATGCAGTGTTTTTTGTATGTATGTATCGTTTTGATGACAGCGATCCCTTTCACTGTCTGTGTGCACTTGCTGTGTACTGTTCAGTGGCTAGTCCGTCAATTTGGACGGGCCCTTGTTGACGTGCACTGTGCTTGTACATTTGTGCTTCTAAGGTGAAAAACCACCAAGTTTTGCTTAATGTACTTCCATTAATCTGCAAAATATGACTTTTCCTTAAGCAAACATTAGATAATTATGTTTACTTCAGCTCACTGGTGCCGCAGTATTAGGCTCAGGTGTCTGTACTAATTCTGACCCATTTGTTTAATCACATATATCACCACCACACTATGACAAATGTAAAATATACTCATTAACATTAAGTTAATAACTGTTGCTGCATAAGCATTTTAAGTGAGACTGATCTCTACAGGAAGGTTGTGAAGCCGATGTGTAATTTGATGATAAATCTCAAGAACACATTTAAAATATTTATATTAATATATTTTTGTCTTTTTTTCGTTTCAAGAACAGTTTAGGAACTGATTGGTGTCGCCCGCTCACACGAGGACAATCAGAGAACCTTAATAATGAAATACGTGTATAGGTAAAACTTAAACAGAAGATCACAAACGTGGGAATTTAAACTGACTAACAAACATGAACAGCTACGCAATGAAGACGAAAGACAGTAAGAGGAAGGTGGAAAAAGACTGGTTGAGATAACCAACACTGAAACTCAAACTCCAAATCACTGCCAAGGCAGGGGTACTGTAATTAAACAAACTGAACTAACAAAGGGAGTTCTAGACGGGAACAAGACAGACAAATGACAAAGAACATGAAATCGCTCAGGAAACAAACAATACAATCTGGAAATACCGAAACTTTAAATCACTGCTTAGCTCAGGAACAAATGGGGTGACACAAGGATATGCACAGTAACTGAACGCACAAAGTCACTGCATAAAATAGGACACACAAAAAAAAACAATCAATAATCCAAATGAACTGGAAGGAGGAGAGGAAATAAACTTACAGACAGAGATTAGTAGAGACAAACAAATCAAAAGGTAATGAATGAACTGGCAGATAAACAAGATAAAAACTGTCCTTTTATGTCTCAAACAGATGGTGATTAGTCCTGAAGCAGCAGAAGGAAACCCGGAAGTAAAATGTCCAAATGGGCGTGGCCAAGATGTGGAAAACAAACAAAAACAGATACTTTTACAAAGCTTGACAGCTATACTGTGTCTAAAACCAACAGTACTACCAACTAGTGCAGGGGATGCACCGTAACTAGTAACTGCAGTATCTACAGAAAATTGTTGAATAAACAATGAAGATAACCATGGAGGCAGTGGGCGAGAAGGTTGACAAAGCACACCAGTCAATGGTACAGCTGAGAGTTAGCAGCTGTACGAGTCAGCTGTGAAAGACTCTCGTTGCGCCAGGTATCACAGTAAACTAAGACTAAAGGTGGTGAAGTAAACTATTTTTCACAATACTAGTCAGCACCTGACTTGGAACATCTGAAGTATCTCCACTTTCCCTGACAACACTACTGCCACTTCTTAAACTTCGAGAGCTTTGATGTACAAGGTCCACCAAACGTTTTGATGTCTGCATGACACGCCATCAAAGCACATTTTGTGCCTCAGCAGCTGCCAAAGCCTGTGTGGTTTCGACAGTACCTGTCCTTGACAGCATGGCAAAAGAGAAGGAGAGGCACTATTTTGGAGGGGGTGGGGGTGGGGGTGGAGGGACAGCGATGAAAATGAAGGCCCATCGTGAAAAGGACCCACATTGAGCGAAGTAGACAAAGATTTCGTGGAGATGAGGAGAGGATGGAAAGTAGGTGACACTGATAACCTCAGCAGTGGGACATCATAAGCGTCTCCTCCGCCGCAACCCGAAGGACAGAGCGAGTGAAAGCCTATAAAAGACAGAGGGGAACTTCTTCAAGTGAATGGGCACGGACAACAACAAAGCAAGTTACGGTGAGAGAACATGAGTGCCTCTTTAATGTAGCACGAACCATATTGTGCTTGCTCAGGTGGGCTAACCTGCCCTTCAGTGGCACTCTGCATCACTTTCTCTCACAGCCTCCTACACCGTGGATCTGCTTTTCATCATCTCTTCAGGCAGAGATGTGTCCCTGGCACAAAAAGAGAAGGCATGCTGGTCCAGAGGAAATTCATTTCTTAGTATACTACCTATCTGATAGTCAGCCTCCGTAACCATAGCAACAGGTGGCTGACTAAGAACCCTGCTTTTGTACCAGGTTGCACTGGCTTGACTAAGGATGTGGCAGAACGGGATGCTCGATTTTCCATAGAGGCACAATGATGTTGGAGGGCTTGTATTGAAATACTGACCTAGCAATAAATATAATTTACATACAGTAATACTGTAAATATGCCCTGGATTAGTATATAAAGAATATTTCAGATGCGGTTTAATTTTTGTGTCTTCAACAATGTCAACAAATGGAAAAAAATCCAACTTTCCTCCTGGTATTCCAGCAGTCCATCCACACTTCATCTATCCAAACACTGGAAATTAGATTTTCATGAACTAAATCTGCTGCAGGGCAACATTTGGAGCAGGTCCTGGTGTAGTTTGTATTATGTGTAATAGGAAGCCAATCGATTTTCATTTTGAAATGAGAAAACCCCAGACCAGGGAACAGCCTGTATCCCACCATTTATAAACTAGAAACATGAAATTGAGAAATGTTTCATTTTGTGTCTTGACATAAAAAAGGGAAATAAACAAATATAATGGATGAAAATTTTACTTTACTGTTACAAAAAAAACCGCATCTGTCATCTTTGTTTGCTTAAAAGATGCAGCACATTTCCAGCCTGTGGTAACTTTAAATGTACTGCATTTAATTCATCTTAATTTATCTGAAACCTCATGATTGATATGATTTTCTGTTTCATGTGCAGAAAAAGCTTTGGGTTAATACATGCACCACAGTAAATGTACAGTAGGCACAGAAAATCAGTTACATTCTACATTTATTTATTCCGTCTGAAAGCTGGATTGTTCAGGACAGAACTGTGAGAGTTGCCAACTTAAGTAGATGAAGCCAAGCTGTGCCAGGGTATAACACGGATGTTAAGAGCTGGAGCTCAGCTCCAGTGGGCTCCGGCCCAGTTTAACCCCTGCTGATGAGCGCTTTCAGTGCATCCTGGACTTACCAGAAGCCACAAGGTGAATCGATTTCAATTTGAAGTTTCTGATGAGGTAATAAATCAAAGTAAAACAGTGTAAAGGGAAGGTCATTGCTATCTTTTGCAAATAAAGAAATTATTCAATGGTAGACATGCGATCCTTGAAGAGTTATACAGTGTGGAAAGTGGATGCTTGGCAGCGAAATCTGACCTCTTCTTTACCCCCTGAATAAAACTGTAGAAAAGGAAAATTAGCCTCCAATTCAGGAACTGGATCCTCTTAAGTTTTTAGATGTAGATGGAGAACATTGGGGTCAACAAAGCATGTCCAGCCTTAAAGGTTCCTTCAAATACAGGACAGTTGTTGAACGTGTTTTGAGTGTCCTTAAACAGTAATATAGAAACCATCATGTTTAACATCACAGCAAGACCCTAAACAAAGTGTAAGACCCATCATCTATCGTCATCCACCTACAAATTCCAACAAAGAGCCTTTATCATTCAGTTTTTTTACCAGAATGCACAAGTACTTTAAAAGAAATAATCATCAGCCAAACTTCCAAACTCCTCAAGCTCTGGTTAAACGGCTCTTTGACTCGCAGCACCCTGGGGACTCTACACAAAAGAAGATCAGGCTTTAGCTGAGTTATCAGCAGATCTGAAATTAATTTGCCACCATCTGTGAACCCCCACACACAATTTGGAGACAATTAAAACTCTTTCATTCAAGCATAATTTTGGGTTCCTAAACGCTACTCGTAGTATTTGTCAGTATAAAGAAAAAGGGAAAACATGAATGGGCAGAGTGATGAAAAGTTGACTGTGACAACGCTGACAGATAGGACCTCTCTATGAAGAAACGTGTAGTGTGAGACACTCTGGCGTCCACAGCAGGGTCCAAAAACACTAGCTGGCAAACACGCAGCGGGCAGACATTCAGTGACGCCCACACACAGAACACACACGCTGAGACGTGTCCTGAGCCCATGAATAGGGGTCCTTTCTGCTGAGTAACAGGGGAGGTGGTGGCCGCCCCACAGCCTCATTGATTCCTCCACCAGCCTGCTCCTGTTTAAAGCCCAGCTGTCTCTGTCAACACACACACTCACGCACTAATGTTCTCCCATGCACGTGCTGTCGCTTGCTGATATTCTGCCAAAATCGCTGCTTCTGCTACTACTGCCACCCCGTTTGCCGCTGAGCTTGGCCTAACGCCAGCGGTGCGACGAGCGTCTTTGTTGAGCGTGTGTGTGGTTGACGGAGAGAGAGAGAGAGAGAGAGAGAGACGCCTGTTAATATGATGCCGGGCATCGTCTCTGCATTGCGCCGGCTTCCGTTTATGACTGTTTGTGTAAACGCGCACGCCCCCCAACGCTGACCCCGTCGTCCGTGCTGACGGTGGATGTGGATGCCTGCAAACCCGAGCGTTCGCATCCACAGGCATTAGCACCAGATAAAGGTCTGTCGCAGTCGCCGAGTGGTTTTTCTCCGAGATACAGGTTCGTGCTCATACTTAGAGATGTTTACGCCGGCCTGAGCAGCTGCAGAAACACCCTGCACCCATCCACCCACAGGGAATAAGCAATCAACAAATGCTATGAAATATGACCATTTTAAATATGGAGGCCTGTGGCAACAGTAACCTACAGGAACATATCCCTCTTCCATATTTAGACGCCAGGTTAGTCCTAATCGCGTTATAAGGACGCGAGATTGCCAAGGTTGCTCAATTATACATTCTCCCCTGCCTTTCATTCGTTCTGCCACCTCTTTTTCTCTTTCTTCACCTCTACCCCGTCACACAGATTACGCTCTCTCTCTCTCCCGCCATCCTCGGTGGAGAGGCAGGAATCACACACTAAGCTTTGAACATGAAAGGCAAGGCGGAAAAACAACAACAAGGACAACAGATCAGTGCATGTCGACGTGTGTGTGTGTGTGTGTGTGTGTGTGTGTGTGTGTTTCCCCTCTAATGTCTACGTATCGGAGATGCGATTTGGATTCGCCGGCGAGCTGCTCGTCAGGGTCTCGGTTTTCCCGTTTTTGCTTTTGCACTGCGTTGCTGCAGAGCTACAGTGTGCAGGCATGCAGATGCGAAAGTGTGTGATGTGTTTTTTTTTTTTTGTTTTGTTTTTTGTGCCTTTTTAGCACAGCCATTTGCCAGTGTATCCTTTATAGCAGTTGAGCATCAAGCCATTAAACCTTCGGCTTTGCTCGGTATGACTCAAACCAAATCAGAGCAGAAACATTCCTTAATGTGCCCCAGTCGTTTCCCTTAAAAGTTTTCAGCCAGAAGTTCAAAGAAGAAGAGTCCTAAGAGTTTGAATTGTTCACAGTGTACAGTGAAAACACTGCGTTAATGTATTCTGCTCAAGGCCCTTGCCTACTCAAGCAGACCTAACCAAAGATAAAGAGCTGAGTGAAAATGATTTGAGGGTAGGCTGGAGGTACAACGCTCACAATATAATTTTGACAGTTTTAGTGCATAAAGGAGCAACCCAGCAAGAACTTAGACAGAACAAAGCTTGCCATCAAATGACACTCAGTGGGCTGTCAGTTAAAATGAGCTGCCGGATGAAAGAGCGAGGCAGATAAAGAACGCTGTGCACACAGCAAGCGCAGGTAAAAGAGTATTCCTTTTGCATGCAGACACAATCAGACCCTAGAAATCCATGAGCTGTCGGCTTGAGTCCAAGCTCACGTTCAGCTGGAAACAGGCGAAGGCGCTGTGTGGCCTGAGCTGACGTCCATTAAACCCAGTTTGAACACAGGCGACCTGCATCCACTGCATTTGACCGTACGTGTATCGCCGTTAGTTGACGTAGCTGTTCGTGTTGCAGCTGCCAACACATATTCCATCGGTATCCACAGTAGTGTTTTCGTTACGGGTCTCCCCTTTTTTGCGGATCCCACTTAAAAGGAACAAAAACCGCGTCGGAGAAGCCGCTCGTTGCTGCACTCTTCTCGGGGAGGACAGAACTTTTTAAAATAAATAATACGAAGTGAAAGCTGAAGTGAAAAATCGAACAAGCAGCAGTTTCAATGGGCTGCGGTTAGTGATGTATTGTCAGCTGTTCAGCCTTCCTCCTTTTTCCCTGTAGAATTTTTGTTCTCTTTCTGAAATCGCTCTATCCGTCTGTACAGTTGGATAAAACTTGTGTGACTTGGGCGACAAGAAGACATTTGAGTAAATGAGCAGAGCACAAGGAGAAATATGGATTTATTGGTATCAGGGTGCATCCTGCTGTCATCTCAAGTCATGTTGTTGTCCCAAACTGTAATTTACGACACTGTTCAGGTCGGGGTCTAATTTTAGCTTTGCATGCAATATCAATCATGCCGACCGCTGTCCAGCTATTTCAGCACTCTTGAAAGTGCCTATAGAGAAACACAGGCACACGGCTTTCAGAGTGAAAGCCTAAGCACAAAAAAGCACCCATCAGGCCTGGAGAATAACATCAGACGCGACACTGAGCTGATATGTATAAAAACCTGCAATATCTGCGATCCCCCCTGAGTACGCAGACAATCAACAATCACTGGCAAGTCTACACCTTCTCTGTCTGCGGCTTCACAGGAAGTCTGCGCCGTGGCGTAATAAGCTTATACCGCAGGTCCCGCACTGGGATTTAAAGGCAAGTTTACTCTGGCTGGTGTGTTGTGACACTTTGATTAGCTCGGAGACACATTACGCCTCTCTTAGTTAAGTTCTTTCCATTCCCAGCCTTTTTCAGCCAACCACAGGATTTTTTTTTTTTTCTCACCCATCATACTGAAATTAAACACATCACATTGGACGCACCCACTGCATTTAACGGTTTGTTGTGGAAACAACAGACTGTGGCAGAAAGTTCCTGAATAATGTGGAAGCACTGTGAGAAAATATGGGCGTAAACCATGGGTAAGACCGGGTTTAACAGCTCGTCTCAGCTACAGTTACCGTAAATACAGTATCTTAGAAGAGGTGAGATATTAGCGAGCCTTAACTTAGAAGCAAGTCATTGCGTTTATACCGCAAATGTGTCTGAATGGCTCGAACTTACAGTAAAAGTGAAACTTGTTTTCTGAAGCACCATGATCCATTTACTCCAATCAATTCATTCAACTCCTTTTGCCTCGCGCTAAAGCGCTGAGGCCCACTTAGGATTTTCTTTTTAATTGAAACAAAAGCTGATATTCTAAGATCGGATTCATTAGCCATAGAGTGTAGCTGGAAAAGGCTGGTTTAAAGTGGGCGCACGGAGGCCCATGACCAGCAAACTCCATTACTCCAGTGTTGAAGCGGCACGTTGTGTTTGGCGATGCAACGTTTAAAAGGGAATTGATCATTAGGAAACGCTTTTTGCAGTTCATTCTGAACGGAATGCGTGCTTTCACGACAAACACGGACAGTTGTAAGTGACCCCAAACTGTAGTTGCAGGATGTACAGTAATAACCGGACGAGGTGTTTTACAGGAGGGCATTCTCATTTTATCTTTACAAGCAAGTACAAGTCCAGCTGCAGTCTCGTACGAAGCAATGCGACAGCTGACTATGACACTTGTGCGACCGTCGGAAGTGAAGCGAAAGTAACAACGCTGACACAGACGCTGCTTACTGTACTAGAAATGAATGGCCTCCGGACTGTTCTACTGTAAGGGTTGCTGCGGCTGCATAAAAACAATATTAAAAACTTAAATTAAAATTTAAAACTGGTTCCTTCCTGAGGTACCGAGCTTCGGAAGGAACCAGTCAAAGTCAAACATTTATTAAGCCTGTAAATAGGGTTTTAGAGGAAGAAATTATCTTTGTTTCTCTACAAGCGGGACAACAGTCCAGTAATTTAAAGTGGGGAGGACCACGAAAGCCTTTCCCAGGTGCTGCAGTGACTGACAGTTGTAGTCCCGCTGTAGCCCAATTATTCTACAGAGCTGTGTGCCCAAACTGCATTGTTGTCACCCCTGGGAGTTCAAAACGCAAGCGAGACTAAATGTGATGACCGTTTCCTCGTTGGAGCCAGACAGACAGGTTTTGACTCCAAGCTACGAGGGATTAGTTCCTCCACCCTGGCTGATGGTGCGCTTATCACTGATATTCGGTTAAAATGAAAACATTCATTTTCCAGAATGTTAGAATAAATGCCTAAAACTATACCAAACTGACCAAGAGCTATCCACTTCTACTTAACGGCATGTTGAATTAATGAACCCCACCCCCCTCCCCTTCAACCGGTAATATCCCATTTGCTCTTTACGGTGAAGGGAAATGTATTCATTTCAGATAAAAAAATGCCACCTCTTCATCATCCACAATGCAGATAAGCCACTCTGTTTTGAGAATGTGCCAGTGTGTTCACACGCTGGATGTCTCACATTGGAATATATCACTGCAAAACAGAATGTAATTAGTTTGATAAAGTGAGAGAAATAAGGAAAGCTCTTACTACTTATCAAGCACCCACAACAAGACAAGCAATTATTATTTATTTATTTATTTTTTACTTTCATTAAAATGTCCGCTAGCTATAGAGCAGACAGCTATAGAGGAACAGCTGCTGTGCAGTGTATATAGTAGACCTGTGGCTTTACTCTCAAAACAGATGGTTTCGTTAACACATTTGTCCAAAATCAAACTATACTAGTTTAAGTTTTCAAACGAAGGCAAAAGGAAAGAAAATAAACAGGTTAGACGCTGCAGAGGTTTGAACATTTGAGCACTGTGTTGCTTGTCAGATGACGTGGTCCTGTACTTGTTACCACTGCATGTGAATGCGGTTAAAGCAGAAATAGTCCAGGACACGCATCATAATCTTTACTTACTAAATGAACATTACTTTATGGTTATCATGACATAATGTGCATGATAGTCATTGATTTTTGACAAAGGGTTTCATTGAAACTCATTGAAATACATGGGGATTCAAAATTTCAACCATGTACAAGGACATTACAGGATAAATCATTTGACTTTATCAAAAAGTTATGATTATCTAGATTATCTAGAAAATCAAGGTGAATGAAGTTACCATATACAGTGCCTTGCCCAAGTAAGGTAATTGCTTTTCCAAATCAAGTGTTTTTTCAGTTACATATTTTCAGAACTGTAAATATTGAATTTATATCAGACTTATTGTTATGAGGCGTGTCCACGGATAGGCCTACAACAAGAGATGTGCTGAGGCTGCTGGTACCTGCTGAGCTCCTTTACTAATAGCAGGGTGGACTGACATCATACAACATCTCTCCAAGCTTTGGAAAATGAATAGATCAATTTTTGCAGTAATAGGTTTTTCACAAAGAAAGAAAGAATGTTCTATAATTGGTTTACACATGATACAACACAATATTATACAATAGCATTATATCATATAATGCATTATAATGTCTTTCTAGGACAAATAAATCTTACTAGTCTAAAAATGTGGGGCATCAGGCGTATGTCGATAAATGAACAGAGCATATGATCAAAGATGGCCTCATCATTTTTCAAATTGCTTCTAGACATTCTATTTAAATAAAGACAGCCTCAGTATTTAGCTTAACTATCCAACTAAATGAAGTCTGATTTTCATCAACTTACCATTTCTAGTTTCAAACGTATGGCCGTTAACCCTCCTGTTATGTTCCGGGTCAATTTGACCCGTTTTAAAGTTTAAAAAATTAAAAAAAATACTTAAAAGTATTTTTTCAGTTTGAAACTTCTGCTGCTTGGCTTATTTAGTGTAATCAACATATAAAATAAAAATGGTTCAGTTTGCATATTTGTAACCCCCCCTACATGTTTATATTACAAAGATACTGTTCGGGTCAATTTGACCCGGCAGACAAAATGGAAGCTAAAAACAGTCAGAATGATCAAATACTATTTGTTTCTTTGCATCTATGACACATAATACACTCCTGCCTCACACTCACATGCTCACATGCATTCTCTTGACCTCATCTTTGAACTGTGAGAATGCAGGTGTTGACTTTTGACAGGAACCTTCTCAGTTCCTTTGGAGAAACACTGAGTAACCACTCAAAACGGAGGCGCAAAATATATAAAGATTCTCTGAAAGGGAGTCCTACCAACATTACATAATGCAGCTACACATCATAGACTCTGTCAGAGGTTTAGAAAATGAGCGGCAGAAGTAAAAAGATGACAGACCTGGAGGCTCTGAAACAAATCCTTGATCAGGACAGTGAAGTAGAGGAGGATGTCTCAATTTGGAATCTGATGATTCTGATTATGAACTAAATGAAGATAATGCTATACATATTCTTCCTTGCAAGACATCAAGTCAGCTTTTGAACTGCTCAGGCCCAGCTCAGTACAGAAAACCATTCTTGAAATGACCAATTTAGAAGGAAGACGTGTTTTTCGGAGAGAAGAAGAAGATGGAAATAGATAAAATGCATTTCCATGCACATTTGGGGGTCATCTGAAGGTTGAGTCATGGCAACTGGACTTCTTCTACTTCGTAAAGTCCAGTTGCCATGACTCAACCTTCAGGCAACTTCACCTGGTTGAATCTCTACAGCTATATTTGGGGGTCCTCATCCTGGCTGGGGTTTATAGGTCAAAGGATGAATCAACAGCTAGTCTGTGGCATGCAGGGCCGTATTTTGCTCCACAATGTCTTTGGAGACTTTTCATATTCATATTCATATAGTAATCCGATTCCATAATCAAGAAACAAGGGCTGTCAGACAGGAGATGGCAGCTATCAGGACAGTGTGGGACAAGTGGGTGGATCAACTTCCACTACTCTATGACCCAGGTCCTAATGGCCCAGTAGATGAAAGGCTAGTGACATTCAGAGGCCGCTGCCCATTTAGGCAGTATATGCTTCCAAACCAGCTGGGGAGCATGTGATGCAAAACCAGATATGCATTGAACATGCAGGTTTACACTGGAAAACTGCTTGGAGGGGCCACAGAGAAAAATCAGGGTATAAGGGTCGTGCTGGATATGTCACAAGGTCTCAGGGGGCACAACACCTTGAGCTACAGAGGATACAAATCTTCACGACTTATTTATCCTGATTTTAAGTTAGCGGGTCAATTTGACCCTGAACAGAAGAGGTGTCTCATTTTAATTTATCAACAGTACACCATAAACAAACAAAAATCTAAATATAAAATAAAATTTTAAAGAATTAATTACATATAAAACTAATGTAATTTATGTATAGGTCTTTTCAGTGTACATTTAAAATTTTTTTAACATGGCTTTTTTGTAAAAATCGAGTGAACTATCCGCATTGAACCATGATCTGTGAACAGTAAAGAACATCATTGAACTAAATATTGATTGAAATGGTTAGTAATGAAGTTAATGATGAGATATAAACAATGTTTTTTGGGACTTTTTGGTTTCTGACACTTTTGTATAATTAAATGTGCCCCGGGTCAAATTGACCCGGGAACATCACTGATGTCCCTCAGAAACGAACATAACAGGAGGGTTAAGGAGCAGAACTGAAGTTTGAAATGTGCTGGACCACCTCTGACTGGTCAGATGTCAAAACATGATTGCCTGTGATGTAGCCTGAAAGAAACCATGCATTTGGTTCACACGGAAACTTTCACACTTTAGAGACTTACAGTAGGAGTCATGTTCACGTCTTCCTTCAGCCGGTACTTTGGTGGTGAAGTACGCAAATGTTACCAACTGGGAAAAAAAGTAGTTTTAGCAGAACTGTTGGTTTGTCATTCCTTCTCACACCTTGCGTCTAAATGAATTGACTTACTTAAATTAAGTAGAAATTATCCCTGGTTATTTCTGGATCATCTTACAGTCTTGTGTCTATTCTGCTCTTAGACAAAAGGTTAAAAGTCAAAAGGGCGTTAAGATGGACTACTTAAGGAGGATGCTAGGCAACAGTGTCTAGATCTCCCATCTGGTTTTTGGTATCATTATTGTGTCCTTTGCATCACTTTTTTTTCCATCTATAATTTTCCCTTATCTGTTCTTCCAAAGTATGAAATCTGGTAATATTAGCTAAATGAACAGTGAGCCAAACCTCAAAGCCAAACAGAGCCACATTTTAATGACTTTCTAAACGTTTTTCCAAAAAAAAAAAAGATAAGACACACTATTTGAATGAAAACGTGTTTTTTTTACAAGAGAACCTTGGTGTATTTATGCAACTACTTTAAATACATCTGTATTTAATCATTTCACCGGGTCTCAGAGGCAAACAATGTCCTTGACGTCACAGCAAATGTCAGCACTTTAACCAAATGAACACGTTTAATGCTGGCATACAATTAGTCTATTTGGCTCAAAAAAACAAAACATTAACTGGATCCAAATAGATGAGGAATAAAAACAAACAAATGTTTGAAAACAGCATAAAAACAGAGGGATTATGTGAAATGACACTGCACTGACACACATTAACAAAATTTGACCCCAAATGTAAAAGAAAGACAGACATAAAAAAAAAAGTCAAAGTTAGTAGAGTACTGTTGCTGTACTCCTATAATATTTATTTTTGATGTTCCTCTTTTCATTGCATTTACCTTATCCTCTCCATCGTAGATATTATAGATGAAGCAAAAAGAAGGAGACACGGTACACATCCTAACCCAGGCAGTTTAACCTGCAGTTATGTGACCTTTAACAACACACTCAACAGATCCTGTCCACGATGTTTTATAAGTGAACAATTAAGATAAACATATCAACACCTTCTAATAAAGATTTATAAATTTATAAACCAGCCAAACATGGGCTTAATGACGACACGGGGGACGTAGCATCCAGGAGTTAGTTTGCCCGTGTGTTACTGTAGCCGTAAGCTCACAGACATGTCTGACACCACGCAGCGGTGGTGGAGGGATTCGGTCGTCAAACAGAGGGATGCGACACCAATTTCTTACATCCGCTTCCTCCTCACCCTCCTCACATGATGCTGGAAAACTTTATTCGTATTTGACGCTCTAGAAAAGCACGTGCGGAGACGTCTGTGGTTGGTTTTTGAACTTTTAGCTCTGGACGCGTTAACACGTCTACTTGTCGGGTCTCAGTTGTGTCTTTAATTTACCAGCTCGCTGTGTGCACCAGTAAGAGGAGAGATGCTGAGTGTGTGGCAAGGCCAAGCCAGAAGAATAATGCGATCCTGGTGCCAAGACCGCACTTCTTGTTGTTCTGTACCCGCCTACTCACAGCAGGTCAACAGCTCACTGCATTTGTGTATTATAATATTGTGACCACTTGATTTAATGAACTCACACAGATACAGTCCTTTAGTCATTTCGTTAATCTTTCTTCTTCATTCAACACCCCCCCCCCCCCCCCCACACACACACACACACACACAGTTATTAGATTAAAGCAAAACCAAAGATATTTTGAGTACCAAACTGTAAAACTGTTGCTTACTCTGACTGACTCAGTATAACACCTGTCATTTTGATCATTATTTTACAGTTTCCCTGGCAAAACAGGAGACGCGTTGGAGCCAGATGCATTTGAAGTTGTTCACACATCCCTGAAAAGCTGTAGCACTTACAGTAACATCACCAAACCCAGTGCCTCTTTTACAAAGCATTGTCATTTTTAATTACATGAGATGTGTAAACGAAACGTGCGTTATTTTAACAAATACCTTCAAATGTCATCATCCTCTTTGTCACAAACGGAGGATAGGAGGCAAATTAAGTCCAAACTAATGGTTAGTAAATGGACTCAATCCATAATTGTTCCTTAAGGAGTATTCAAGACCCTTAATGACATTTAATTAATTCACAATAATAATAACTGCTTGAGCTGAATGGGTCAGGTCAGCCATATCTACCTTTTCAATACTTTATAATAAACTGCAACAACAATAAGAAAAGCTCAAGCTCACTACTGGGGATAGCCCTGAGTGTGTGTAGGGGTTTGATCAGGATCTGAAAGTAGTCAAATAAATTGTTGCCAGGCTGAGGATGTTTTTACACCTGAATGCGGCCTCTAGCTCACCTGAAAATGTGGAAGGCGCCGGGAAGGTGAGCTGTCTGTGGGCAATTTTCTCTTCTGGCATTAGCCCTGGAACTAATTGGACTAAATAAATACACTGCGGACTAATTTGATTCAATTGTGTTCAGTGTCTGTCAATATGTCTGCCCTTCAGTTGCTTCCCTGACTAAAATCATCTTGTTAGCTTGCTCTGTCTCCCCCCTCAGGTCCACTGACTGATAGAGACGGGCAGAAAAGGTGGAACAAGGCATTCCTTGCACGGAGCGGCCGGGATCGAGACGCGCTCTTTTACCAGACGAACCAGACGTTCACGCGTGCAGGTGCGCACACACTCGGTCATGCACAAATTGACTCCAATTAGTCCGCCGCTCGTCTCTCTCTCCCTCCGTAATCAGTGCAGGAGCGATAGCCTCGTCATTAAGGAAGCCTGCTCACCAGTGGTCGGCTTAAACCCGCCTGACGCAGGCACTCATCACAGTGTACGGGAATACATGTCACGACAAAAGCCACGCTGCTATTGGCCAGTAGTGCAGCCCATCATTTGATTTTTTGATCTGATGTCCTTAAAACATCAAGCAGCTACACGGACAGATATATTCCTCAGAAAACTGACAAGATGTTAAACTCAGGAAATGTTGCTGCATCAAAACGCGCACGAGCAACGATTTGATGACGGTGTCAGTGTTTTTAAATTTGATTTTAGCACCACACATTTCTAAGCTCTCTTCACTGACCATTAGGATGCGATGGACTTTATTACACTATTTTAAGAGGTTTCCCAAATTTGGAAAAAGTCACAGCTTTTACTACTTCTATGAACACCGGAGCCCATGGATATCAGTAAATTTTGAGTTTCCTGCTATTCGTCAGGTTCTGAATGCAGCCAGATTGAGTTGCTGTTTGCTTGTGGGCTACCTGTTCTCAGTTGGTCGAGACTGGATGAATGACTTGGCCCCTGAAGAACGTTGCGTTTCCTGTCGCGTGTTTAATTCAATTCAATTCAACTGTATTTATATAGCACCAATTCACAACAACAGTTATCTCAAGGCACTTCACAAATAAGTAGGTTAGTGTCATCATCCATCCGCACGAGGAAAAAGTCATCATCTGGCTGCTGTCATGTCGCCACTGCCACCATGTTTGGGGTGATGTTGATTAAATGATGGTTTTTATGTTTCTACGTTTTTCTTTTTTTTTTTTAACAAACAACTTCCCTGACCCTAAGCAAGTCACATCTCAGTTGGTAATAGAATCTAATTAAGTGAATAACAGAATTCTAATTAATACATTGCACTCATTTATCACAAGCCAATTTGAATCCGATAATAAACTGTCAATTTCCTCCATTGTAATACAATAGACTTGCTAAAACCTTTAACATATATGAATCAGCTGTAGTCTCCTTTTTTTGTTTTTTTCACACAGCATCTCACATATTTGTTGTACTTTACCGCTGACAGCGAGCTCTACCTTTCAGAAGCTTGACGTATAAAGACACATCTAGATTGAGGCACAGATGCAAACACACAGTGTCACTGGTTCCACTTGACCTGATCCTGTGCTATTTTCAAGTCTTTGTAATGAATGTTCAATTGAACACTCCTCTGCAATTTCCTCCTCTTTTCATATATCATATAATTAGGTCCAATTATTGTTAATAACTTTGGGCAAAAAGCCTTTGTTACCAAGGTCAGTATAGTCTGACAAGGCTTTAAAGCTGCCCTGCCCTCATCTTACTCCCAGCACCATCCAGTTAATTATGTCCAACATGCACACAGCTCTTTTCCTCTCTCTCTGTCTCTACCGCTTTCTCCTTCATGCACTCACCCAACTCAACAGAAATTTTAAAGGTCCCTTCCTGCACACTCTCATGGTTGATAACTTAGAAAGACGAGGCTCTGTGGCGCGTAGAATCATGAATTATCAACAGGAAGCTCCTGTCTCTGAGTGCTTCCAGGAGGTCAAGTTGAGTGTGAGAGGTAACTGCGCGTGGGGAGACCTGCCGTACTTACGTCTTCTTTCGGGATTCGCTGCCAATAAATGGTTTTCCATGAAGTTCTGCGGGGAAGTTTTAGTTTTTTTCAGGTTGCATTGCAAAACTAAAAGGTTGGAAAGTGTTCACCTGCAGTGAAGTTATTAAAATTAGGAGTTACTGGATCAAAATCGAATGATTTATCCTGTGTCTCGGCTCTCGGATTGTTTACATGGACGCGTTTGAACGCACACGTGGGCTTCCGATTTTCCACGCGGAGCATTTAGAAGCATGTTGGAATTGCGGACGTTTCATGTGCGATTGTAAGTTGGCTTTAGCAGTTGGGCTTGCATCTCTCAACCTTTGCGTGTATTTGAATTTGCGGAAGAAATTATGTGATTGATCTGTTTTCTGACAGCCAACACAGACACAGAAAGCCAACACAGGCTCCCGCCATCTTGCCTGTCAAGTTGACTTGACCGTCTTGTTGGCTGGTCCCTGTGCTCATCCAGGCAAATTTACCCACAGTCAGCCTGCATCAGTCAAGTACTTACCAAACGACTTCCTGTTCTAACCCACCTGCTTATTGTCCAGGCT
The DNA here is from genome assembly GCA_030770545.1 of Macropodus opercularis. NCBI lineage: Eukaryota > Metazoa > Chordata > Actinopteri > Anabantiformes > Osphronemidae > Macropodus > Macropodus opercularis. The sequence goes on from CM061089.1 coordinate 15,413,485, forward strand.
GCTGTCAGTGTCACTTTTTATCATTAACTAAGGAGACTGAGCCCATTTATCTCACCAGCTCAACTCAGCTACTTGCTATGAATAAATACTGCACCTAATCAATTTAACAGATGAGAAATAGAGGAGATATTTTCCAATATTTCATTTGTAGCTTCTCAGTATTTACCTTGTGATATGTGCTAATTGCAGTTCTACTGTACAAGCTGCCATATATTTATACATGGGTGAGCCTTGTTATGGAAGTCTTACTAATACTCAATATTAAATATTGTTGTGAGGAAAGAAATCAGGTTTGGAGGATGACGACTAAACTATGGATGATCCATTATGTGTCGTTCAAATAGGTGATTGACACATACTTTGCATGAAATAATCATTACATCTAAGTTTGCATATGGTTGGGAAGTGCTTTGAGGCTTGGTGCTACTGTGCTGTATGTTGAAATGCAAACCTTTGCCAAAGCAGCTTCCCTCTTCCAGAATCTCATATCTTTTGTCTTTAATTAATTAGTCTTATCTTTTCAACCTTAGTGTTGCTGCATGTCCATGCCCTGAGTTGGCACAGTCCCCAAAATGCCAGCGTTCTCATAGCCAGAATATTAATTTTAACCTATAAACTAATTTTCTGTAGGATTTGCGAGTAATGACCTAGTCCTCTGAAGTCAGATTTGCTTCGTTCAGACTATGGCCACTGCTTCACTGAGCAGCTTAATGTGGCTGGAACATAATTTTTTAGTTTCTCCAGCGTCTGTTTGAATTGCGGATCGTCGCTTTCAACGCTGGGCCACTAAGACCTCGAGAGTGAGTGGCAGCGAGGATGATTAACACAGCTACGGGGATGCTGAAAGAGACTTACACATGGATACACACAGGCTCCCCGCAATGGATCAAGACTGGATATGCTCAAATGTTCTTAAGGGATTTACATACCATAATTGTAACTGCGGCAACGAGTTAGCGGCGTACACGACAGAAGTGCTGGTAAATTCCCAGTAAACAAAGTAAAGAGACGTACCTTTTGTCACTGAGGCTTGCAGCCTAAAAACAAAGCATCACTAAAACTGTAATTCAGACTCATTAGAGAGTAATTAGAAGTGCAGTTATACTTAGAGTGATAAGAATGCTTTGATGAACGATCAAAACAGGAAAGAGAAATTCGACTGACTTGTGAAACATCTGTTTCGAAGATGTCAGGCTGGAAATTGTATTTATAATTTAAATAATAATAAGTGTAAATGCCTTTGGTGGATGAGCATCTCATTTAAAAGATAACAATATGCATCTTTTGGGTGTTATATTAGCGGTGGCCCAACATTCAAAATCAATCCGTTTTGCTTCGCACATCTCAATGTGCATCACCAGCCTATGCACAGGCCTACAGGTCTTATGAAATTTAAATAAATACCAATGCTACAAAATGCATCAGCAAAAAATAACTGACCTTCTCTGACTGGTGAGAAGGTCATGACTCGCTCAATAACCTTTAGACAAAAAAATTCCTCTGCACTGCTGCCAGGCTGTTCAATGAATGCGGGTCTCGCGCTCCTGTACTGTTCCAGCGCCTTTGCCGTCCTCGGATGCGTTTTGGAGCATGGAGTCAGTGAAGTTGATTGTCTTTGTTAATTTAGCAGGTCCTCAAGTCCTCAATGCAAATTCTGATATGCTCTTTAACGCTGGTCTGGTTTGCCTCCATTAAACCTAAATTAATAAAATATTCTCCAGTAGCACTGGAATGTAATTTTTAGGAAACGTAGTTGAATTGGTTGAGATTGTAAGTCATAAAATCCCATCTGAATATTTTTTCCATTTTCATGCAAGTGTGTTGACGCAATGCTAAAAGACAAAGACGCACTGAAAGCAAGGCTGTCAGAAAAGACAATGTTACAAACCGACGGCCGAAACAGATGGGAGACCTCAAACACAATGATACCACCAGGATAGTAGGTTAGTGGATACAGAGATAATTGTGGAACATTGAATAATATTGAATTTAAAAAAAATACAACATTTAGAAGCAGACTAACAAACAAAAGACTAAAGCAGAAACTATGAAATTCTAAACTCTAAGAAATCAATATAAACTCTAAATAAATAAATAACTAAATAAATAAACTAAAAACATTAAGAAAAGCAAAGAGCTGCACCTGGGAAGGACAAAAAAACTAATTATCAATTTGGAAAACAGACTAGAAATCAAAATCACTGCACATGCAGGAACTACCGAAAAGTGGAATGCATTGAAAACCGTTGCTGATCTTCCAGCGAGTGGATGTCCCACACACACACATACGCACATTAGCCCCTAGGCCACATACAGCAACTGGCACATGCAGTTTCCGAGCTGACCCTGAACTCCTCGCTGTACCAGAGCATCTTAGAGGCGAAAATCTGAGGCCATCCATCCAGCAGCTGAAGCCTGTTCAGAATTGGGTCGAGCTAAAGAACAATGAATCATAAAGGCTGAAAAACAAAAGGAGGAGGTTTTGTAATGAAGTAATTTAAGTCCAGAGTTCAACCACATTGAAGTTCTGTGGCAGAGCCGAAAGAAGCTTACGGAGAAGAATGGGCCCCCGCAAACTCATACAGAAAAAGATTTCAAATTCAAGTTGCTGCTAAAACTGGATCCACAAGCTACTGTATAAGTCTGAAGTCTTATTATATGTTGTTGACTTACGGTTACATTTTAATGTTATCTTTTGGGAAGCTATAAACAAAACAGCCATTATACAGAAATCTGCACGCATACGTTTAAATTCAGGGGCAACATTTAAGGCTTACGTGACGTGGCCTTAAATGAGATCTTGCACATATACGATTTCATAAAAACATCTACTTAGGCAGAGCCTTGAACCAACATGATGGCATCTAGTACATATACATTACAGTATATATACAGTACAGTTTCTGTGGCCGGTGACAATAGCTATTTTTTTTTCTACTCTGACCTTTACTCCCTTCCCCTAGTTTGTTTAAATTACACATGAAACATGGCTCTGGTCCTTCTCATCTATCTGCATGTGTTGCCTAGAGAACTCTGGGCCTTAATGAGCCATGCATACAAATGCAGCCTTCGTTCTCAGACTGGCGTCGTCTGTGCAATCTGAGCCTCAGAGAGGAGAGCGTGACGATAATTAAGAAACGAAGAGAGAGAGAGAGAGGGGGGGGGGGGGGGGGGGGGGGGGCGATGAATAACAAGTGAGTTTTCCCCGACAACGCTTAGCGAAGAACGTGGACAAAAGGCACATAGAGTCATTGCACACCCAGCTGCTGCTTTTTTTTAAATTCTTGCTTGTTTTATGATTTGTATTCACGACCAAATACCAGCACTCGTGAGTGTGTGTTTATCTTGCTGAAGTTCAGGCCTCCCCAAATGTTGATGTTAATAGTTGTTTTCAGAGGCTGAATGTCCCCCTCGGTGAATGTTATCTGTTTCTCTGGCTCGTTCTCTCTCCACTGGCGCAGTGCAGATTAGTTAGCTTCTACCAGTTGGTACAGTCTGGGGCTCCAAACGTTCACTTAATGAATTGGCAGTCAGCTGTTTGTGTGTGTGTGTGTGTGTGTGTGTGTGTGTGTGTTTGTGTGTGTGTGCGCGCACGTGTGCCTAAGATAGAGCAAGAGAGAGAGAGAGAGAGAGTGAGGGCGACCAGCGAGATGCTAAATTAATAGCAGTCATCTTTACATGCTTCCTTCTGCTATATAAGCCTGCTAATGAACAGAGTTGGACGCCTGTGGTTAGTATCACACACAAACACGGGCACGCACACAGACACACACGCACATTAACGCACACAGAGTGGTTTTAAAAATGCCTGTGGATTTGATCGCAACACCAAGCGGACAAACGCGGACAAAGAGCAGAACGCCACACGGTTCCAGCGAGCAGGGCGGGTTTTTACGTCTATGTCACTCTTGTGCTGCTTGTCATACACACACAATGACACACAAAATGACACGCACACACCAGCTGCTAGAAGCATGAAACCAAAAAAACAAACACTTGAGGTACCTTGGCTTTTATCGTGGGAGACAACTTCACACTTTGCCCCATTCACACTGCAATTTGCCAGCAGACAAACACACACACACAGCACAACACACACATACACGAGCGCACAAGCGGGCACAAAGTGTTGCGATAGGGCGAGGGAATGCCTCTGGGGCGCTACAGTTTCTGTCGAGGAGTGAAGGGACCCCCCAGCTGCTGCTTGCCATTTCCTAGCCGTCATCCCAATAGGCCGAGTGTGTGAGCGTGTGAGTGTCTCTTTGTGTGCTGAAGCAAGATTTGCAGAGCTTTTTCACAGTGGGGGTGACGCCAGCCAAGTTTGTATGTATGTGCGCGTTTGTGTCTGCGTGTCTCCCATTGGGTGAGACTGAGGCAAACTCCGGGAAATGGATTGGCATGGACGACCTCGCCAGGGATTCTAGGGTGAAGATGAAAGAGTTCCTTCACTCGCACGCACGCGTACGCACCCACACACAGACGCACAACCTCCCTCTCTCTCTCTGCTTCTGGATGCGCTCTTTATCGCTGCCACTTGGGTTTCACAAACACACGCAAGCCTGGGATATGCACAACCACACACCCACTCACTCATCCTTACAACAAACACACACATGGACAACCCCCCCTAAAAAAAAAATCCAATATTCACAATCTGTACCTCACGACACCATTTATTTTAAATGTGTTTAGCTACTGCTGTTGGCAGGCACATGGGGTAAATAGGGTGTAGATTACACACAAACTGTACCACTGAGTTGAGGAATTGTTGAACACAAGTCTTTTTATGTCTTCCAGGTTTTGTTTGATTCTATACAATTGTACTGTTGTGTTCTGTTACTGTAGGTCTTCAACTTCACAGCGCAACGTCCCTCGAGACTTAATAAATAATAATAAACAAAAGACTAAATAAATGCACTGCGATCTTCGCAGACAGGAGTCACTTCACCTAAATCTGTGCGAACTGCACCTTTTTGTAAATTGTGAACTTGCACACAAGCGGAAAAACGGGTTAAAGTAGTGCCAACGTTTAATGAGGATCGCAGACAACGATTTGGAGGTTGTTTACCGTAGCGAGTGTTCGCAGCTCTCTTCACGAGGCTGCAGGGTTCAGAAATGCGTCCGTCGGCTTTCAACCCTGAGAACAACAGTCAACAAACCGTCGGTACATTGGCTGCAAATAAACCCCTACAGGCAACACCAAAATAAATCAGAAATGATCATACAGGGAATCCAAAACTCAAAAAGCATGTTCATTTGCTTTCCATTATATGAAACACATTTTCATTTTCAATGGTGATTCTTGAAGGTTTCAGATTCCTACAGTAGCACAGCAATCAGTGGAACGATGCCAACGCCGGTGCAAGACAATGTTTAGCTACAGTTGTGTCTTACTGTTAATTGGGTTTGAGACACATTTCTCACTGGTTTGCATCCTTCTTAATATTTAATTTTTAATGCAGGAGAGTAAGGTTGGCTTCGTTCCTCCTGTTTTAATGCTACCTGTAGCTTGACAGTGGTGTCGCCATCCCGCACAAAAAGTCTCTCTCACGCAGCGATAGATTGTTTTACACGTGATTGTGTTGTCTGCCCTCTCGACAACGACGGATAACCTTTGACCCTCGTGACACAGCTAACGTTGTGGAAGCGTTTGTGGAAGCACCTGCTCTATTCTTGTTGACTAGGAGTAGCGGTGATTTGCATATGAATCCACATAAATTTGGCTCACAAGCAATTAAGATTTCTGTACGGAGGTGGTGGAATGTAAAAAAAGGATTCAGATCCTGATGGGAAATGAATGTTTGTGGGTCTTTATCTGCTTCAAAACCAGGTGCATGTCATTTGGAGAACGGTAGGGTTGGGGGGACAGTCTAGTCAAAACCTTTTAGGGGAGTTTTTTTTTTTTTTTCTCTAAATGACATGTTTACATATAACTGGATAGACGTGTTTGTGTATCAGATGCTGGGACACATGCTGGGAGCAGTGTTCAGTCATTAGATTTATGTGTAGGCATCTGCAGGTGTGTTTGCCTGTCTGTGCGCGAGTTGAGCTGAAATTGCTTCGCGCTTACTTTATGACTGACGTTAAAATTCACCGATCACTTATCTTTAGCTAATTACTGGGGTTGAGTGGGGAATCTTTGGGTTTTTCTTTTTTTTTTTTTTTTGACTGGGTGACAGCACTCGAGAAGCGTTGAACTGTGGTTTGCTTCTCTTTCTCTTCACGCGCTTCACATTATACCATCATCTTGTTTCATTTACATTTACAGCATTTATATTTGGAGGATTTTCCAGAGCAAACGATAAGAATCTCAATGGTTATTTTAACTGACATCACGCCTGGATGGTGTAATTTTTGACGTTAATAAAATAAAAGAATGAAAGAATTGTTATGTTAATATGCAAAATGGTTGCTTGAAGTTTAAATCATGCATGACCGACTGTAGACACAATAAAAATGCTACATACCGCACAAATTCACTGACCTCAACACCTGGGTCTTGTTTCCAAGAGTATAGACTAAGGTTTACTAAATGGGTGATGTATCTGGAATCCAACATGTTCCCAAACTACTTCTACAGCTCATGGTCTCATAATAACGTTGGTGACCCTCTGAGTTCTCCACCTGTAGCACCACAAGGTTGATATTTGTGATTTAGGGTTGAAATGTCTTGACAACGATAGGATGGATGATCCTTTAGGCGCCATTAATCACAGGATGACAGACACTGCAAAGCTAATGAGATTCCCATCAGCTCCATATATGCCCTGTGTGCATATATTAGCATCCTAACATGCTCAGCGAAGATGCTTAACGTTGTCAACATTACAACTACTTGTCATTGTGAGCATAATATCCCAGTGATATTAGTATGTGGCTCCAAACTCTGAAAGGAGACCTACACATTTTGTTTGATTTTATATCCGTCCCCTCTTAATTATTTCTTTCTCTCCATTGTATTCAGTTGACGTCCCTTGTCACTTTTTAAACACCTGCCTAATCTCTCGTGCCTTTTTGTCTTTCCATATCCTGTCACAAACACTCTGTAATCCCTTCTTATTCAGGGGCTTTCCTTAAATCACTGCTGCACCTGGCAACCCTTGCCCCCCTGTAGACCCCACAGACGGGCTCTCTCCCGAGGACAGACTGGCAGAGACAGAAGCCGGTGCAGATGGCTTGTTTTGGTTGGGCCTGTGGCACAACGTGGCGAGAGACGCGGCGGTTCACGCGCGAGGCAGAGGAGCGTATGTGTTTATCTGTGTGCGCCTGTGCATACGATATGCCTGCTCTGCTATTCCCGAGTCAGATCAGACGCTGGGAATACACAGTTCACTTGTTATCAGTCGGAAACATCTCATATCATTTCAGACACAGTCACTTTCCACTTATCCTGCAGCAGTGATGACCTGACCTCCTTGCCCGCCTGCGCACCCAGCGCTCACCGAAAGGACGTTTCAAGTCACATGACATGCCAGTGTCTGCCATATTGGATGCCGCCGCTATTTTGGTCTGTGTGTTGTCCACATCTCTGTGTCTACTTTCACAGTTTAGAGAGCAGTAGAATCATATTTCCTATATCAGATGAAAATCTAAACGCCATATGACTCAACAAGAAAACCTCTGTGTGGTAGCCACAGTTTCAGCTAGATTTGTAGTTCTTATAGGCAATATGGAAAATGTATTTATTTATTGTTTAGCACTGTCACACAGAGAGAAGGTCCCGGGTTCCATTCCCAGAGGCGACCGGGGGCCTTTCTGTGTGGAGTTTGCGTGTTCTCTCCGGGGTCACCGGCTTCCTCCCCGGGGAAGAAGCAGTAGAAGATGAATGACTGAATGAATTTATTGTTATTTTAGTTTTGTTATATTTTGTTTGTTATATTTAAAGACATCTGTGGATCTTTGAGTCTACTGTTTAGTGTGTGTTAGTGTTAGTAACGTGTTTTGTGTCATTGTTAATAGGATTTAATTGTATTCTTATATTATTTGTTGGGTTGGCCCAGCGTAACTCAAAAGACATTTGCCAAGCTCTCTGTACTCTTCCAGTTTCCTTGTTGCTCATCAGCTTTCTCGCTTTCCTTCTCCCAGTCTGATTCATATGCCATAACCGTAGGTTTTACTTGCAATCAGGGCTTCTAAGCTTCTAATTCACAGGTTGTCAAAGCGTCATCATTAGTGGATGTTGTGTTGGCTTAGTTTAGCTCAGCTGGTGAAGTATTACTTTGATATGAACTATCTCTCAAAGTAGGTAGGACTCCGTTGGGAGTTCAGCTATGGAGTAAACAGCATTTCTAAAAACATCTTCTTACATGAGTCTCCACAGAAACTCTTATGAGATGACATGATATCAATTCTTCTGGTTACAGTTTAGAAAAAAAAAAATAAAAATCCAAATTGTACGCGCATACAAGTAGATTAATTGCTGTATGCAACTAAAGAGAAGAACAACTAAAGAATCGCAATGTATCTACCCACAGGTCTCGAATTTGCTCATCATCTTCGCTTGTACCTGAGAGAAAACACTACAGTCAGGAGGATATGTGCCATTAAAACTGCTCTCTGCAACTGGCACCCATGAGACTGCTGTCTGCTGCTGACATTCGTTCTCTCTCTCTCTCTCTCTTTTTTTTTCCCCCTGCTTGACCTTGTTCAGCAACATCATCAGTGAGTTTTATGATTACAGCGGTCTGGAGTCTTGTTCAAAGCTGAGGGGGACTCTTTATGACCCACTACAGGGAGAAACTCCAGCAAAGACCGCGAAGTGCATCTAGTTTCTCCGTCCTCGTAGAAAATAGCGGCGCCACTCCACGTGTTTGACGGCAGTTGGTTGGAAATGCGTATCACGGATAAACACTGTCAGACCCTGTTTCAGTTATAATCTTAAAAAAACAAAACAAAACAACAACAACAAAACAGCAGGTTTTGTTCTGAGGATGCCCTGGGTATTACTTCGTCGAAACAATACAGTAATCTGCTTAAAACTGATGTTTGTGTAGGCTGCATGTTTTGCTTAAGTCCAACATGCGCTTGTCATGCTGTATGGTAATTATTCTAATATTAATGAATATTAATGATAACCGTTCAGAGGAAGTTACTGAAAAGCTGGCTTGAAATCTGTTCCTGCTTCCCGTGCTTCTGCATGGCGGCGTTGCAAAAGCAGATGGTCCACGAAACAAAGCGCAGCAGACAGATGTGGGTGGAGATCTAGACATACTGTAGAGTGACAGCTTTTTAAAACGGTTGTACCGTGGAACCACATCATAATGTGGGAAAATTACGTATGTACGCTATGTTGTCAAAGTATTCACTCACCCAACCAAACAATGGGAATAAATGCACAAAGCCTGACCTACTGACCTCAACCCGAGAGAACACCTTGAATTAGAGCAGAGACTGAGAGCCAGGCCTTATCGTTCAACACAAGTGTGTGACCTCACGCATGCGCTTTTTGGAAGAATGGTCAAAAATTCCCATAAACACACTCCTACACCCTGTGGAGAACTTTCCCAGAAAAGTTGAAGCTGTTCCAGCTGCAAAGGGTGGACCGACGTCATATTTTGTTTCGTTTTTTCACTTTTTTCATCTGAGAACGTGTTTATTGGAAATCAAACTTTTATGCTTTGCTGATGATGTCGCCTCTTGACACTTGACAGTGAAACCGCCAAGGAGCGTCTAGAGCCACTAGGGGCCACAACAACTTCAAAACCCAAATCATTGAAACTATTTATTTGATTAATTGACCATATGTGGGTAACACCAACAAAGACTCACTCACCTCGAATGCAATTTGAGAACAGATTATCAAAGAAGGCAGGTTACTAATTTGTTTGTTTTTTTTTTGCATTTTTGAGAATAAATGGACTGGAATAAATTCTAATTATAAAAACAATACATTTGTTGGTTATGCGAAGCTCAGAGATGCGCATTCGCTGATTTGATATCTGCTCCTTCAGCGGTTATTCGTCGCAGGAAAAATGCTTTTAGGGCCACTGTGCATCATGTAATCAATGCAGAAGCTGCAGTAACATAATTAGGCCAAATAGTTTCTGTCCAGCACTGATCCTGGGCAGCGTGCCTGTGCATGTTGAGCCCATTGTCATGTGTTTCCACAAACCTTAAAGAATAAAGACCAAAGGTTTGATCTGCACTTAAGACCGTTTTAATTTATCAAATTTATTTTCGGCAAAACAACTAAAACCATGTCAGAAATGGTGGTTTATTAATAGCAATGTCGCTGCTTCTAATTAGCAAGGTCGCTCATTACTCTGGCAGCTACAGCAGACGCTGATGCTTTTAGGGTGATATAAATAATTTGGACTCGCTATGACAATTCTCAGACTCATCATCTAGACCAAACGTATACAGTGGGATAAAATAAGGCTTATGAAGATACACTGCTGTAGCCAGTATGATGACATAGATACATTAGTAAATCTTCAAAGATTCTTTTCTGTCTTATTGAGAGATTCCTCCCATGATGCAATACAGCACTCAGTCATAAAGAAAACAGTGAAATAGTCATAGTCTTATATTGTGCATGTGTCCATTGTGTGGTAGAAGAGTAGAAGGAGGTTTAGTCTTTTCTAAATGCGGTGTGACACACTTCACTACTTTCAATAGCAGCAGTTCACATAAACATTCAGCACTTAGTGAATGCAAAGGCGTTTTGATGTGGGAACACACATACCTGGTGTCAGCATTAATAGTTTCCTCTATTGTCAGCAGGGACTGTCAGTGGAGACTTTATTTGTGTCGCTGGGATTTGGGAGTTTATTTATCGTTGTATATTTGACATATTTTTATGGAAATGACTGCTCGTGTGTTCGCAGCGGCGTGCCTCGTACAATGGGGAGTTTGATGTGGCGCGAAAAAACGCACAAGCGCAGGCCGACCCACACGTGCGCGTACGCGTGTATATATACGCGTACGTGTGTGTGTGTGTGTGGGTCGGCCTGCGCTTGTGCGTTTGGGCGTGCTGACGGCGCCAGCTCGTGACATTTCCGAGCGTGCCAAAGGGACGAGTGGTTGAGGGTTGGCAGAGGGCTAAGTTTCTGTCTGTAGGCCCGAGATAACGGCTGTCACCTCCCCGAGCCCTTCTGCTCACATACACGGAGCGGAGACACGCACGAAAACACACAGAAATGTAGTCTCTGTTGTTTTTTTTCTTTCTCTCACACCAGTCCACAATTAAGCCATCCATCCGCTCCGACAGTGAATGCTAGTCAGCCGGCCATTCAGGAGTACTCAATATCAATAGAATCCCTCAGTCTCTCTCTGTTGCGGTCTATTGTTGCGGAGTTGAGATGGGAATGGCTTTAACAGTTGGTCGAACTACACAGCCCGTGAATGGAGTTGGCTTACGGCTGTGTTTATGCATTGTGCCGCTCTCCTGTCTTTCAGCCCCACGTCTTTTAAAAGTGCTGCGATTATGGCGAGAGCAGAGATGAGGCATTGTTTTCAGGCTATCAACTCTGGCACATGCAGCGTATGGATTGTCTTTCCCGGGAGCATTTGCAGGCGTATCGCATTGTGTCGTCGACTCATTGTGCTGTGATGTGCGCGTTTCTCCCCGTGCCGTTGCGTGAAGGTAGAAACAAGAGGCGGAGAGATAAGGCGGCGGAGGTGCAACAGCTAGACACAGGTCTGCTCACAAAGGCGGCAGACGCACAACTTCCACCTTCCACGGACGTACTAACCCCCTCTTTCGTTCGTGGGTAATCACTTTTTCTCATTCAAGCATGAGCAACGACAGAGACAGAGGGAGAGAGAATGAACCACTGAAAGAATAATACCAATTTCTGGGCTCCATTGATTTCGACAAATGGCTACACATCAGCGAGGATGGCACAATAGGGACAATTTCCAATAGAGTAAATGCAGAGCAGTTAGGTTTAGATCTGCTGGGGGAAATAAAGTGTGTGTGAGTGTGTGTAGGTGTGGGCATCTGTGCGTGTAAATACAGGATCAAAGTCAAAACAGAACAGTGACACACTTAATCAGCAAAAACAGCGCATCTCTCTGTGTGTACATTAACAGGCTGGCACATTTGTCAGTGCGGATTATAATTAAGGGCGGATATGTGGGCAGTCAGCAGTAAGGCAAGCTAAAGACAATCAGGCCTCTTGATTGTGTGTGGGGCTTTGTGTGTGTGTGTGTGTGTGCAAAATCGCACTCATGCTAACACACCCAGGAGGAATCCATTTTGAAGCCCAAGGCCTCTTCCTTTCCCACTATCCGTCTCCCTGACACCCTACCCGCAATCAGCGATCCCTGCGCAGGCACGTTCTCCTCCCCAGCTTCCCCCTCAGTCGGCCTCTTATTCACCCACATCCCGTCCGCCCTTATCATTCATCCCTCCTCTCCTCCCTATTTCATTTTGACTTCCTTAGCTCTACGAATACAGAGCTGTCTAAGAACTCTCAGGTGGTTCAAGTCCATTACTTTGGGAGATAGAAAAACACTGCTGAGGTGTTCTGATTGAGGCCTATTAAAATTCATAAGCTGTGGAATAAGGCCAGAGATAAAAAAAAAATAAAAAAAATGCTGCTGTGTGGATGAAGGGTAGAGTGGTGTATATGGATGTTCATGTGTGTATACGTGCGGATATGTTAAGTGTTTATGAAGGCAGCGAGGAGGAAGTAGAGAAAGTGAGAGTGATAAATGCCTGGTGATCCCAAGAGCCTTTACCTCTTTAAATTATCTCTATACTTTGCTCGTCTTTTCTTCTCCTCCTTCCCCTCAGTTTGACAATCATTTGCGTATTTTCACACCCTGCTCAAGTCTGTCGTCCGTATTTCCCCTTATTTTCACCTCATCTCCATGCAAACATTACACATTTTCTTTAGGCAGCTATCTTCCATTTTTTATTTATTTTTTGCCAGTTGCTTCCGATAAAAAAAGAATATTCCCCCGCTGGATTTTTAATGGTTATGAAGGCACTTACTGAAGATTATCAGACACACACATTTACACGTACACACACCGAAACAGCATCTTCTCGCTGCTGCTTCTCTCTGCCTCTGCATAAAACACACACACACACACACACACAAACATGGAGTACATTAAGGGCGGGTGGATCGATGAGGGCAAGAGGTCAATAGAGAACGCGCTGTGACTGGTAAAACTTCAGATTTCAGTGGGAGACTTTCAGGGTCATTCTTCTTCCTCGTTCTCCTCCTCCCCTACAATAGACTCAGCCCAGCTGCCTGAGATAGATTACCAGAAAACTCACAGTATAAAGCGTGAAGGCAAAGTAAAGTGCCTTTGCTTAACAGGGGAAGAGAGGACTATACCAAAACAGGCAACATTGTTAGACTGGGCACATCTGTCTCGTACAGAGGTGTCGGTTTGACGGCAAACTGCTCGAGGCCCCAAAGAAACACAAAGAAACATAAGGCCCACAATAACACGAAGAGTTGGGGGGGAAAATGAAGATGAGGGGGGAAAAAAAGCAGGATGACAGTTACCCAAATGCTGCTAGTGGGTCGGAGAGATATCATATATTCTACAAGCATGAGTTCACAGGTAGGAAGTGTTACATTATTTATTATTATCACTTTAACTATAAATGAATAAGGTGTAATTTAATTAGCAACCATGCTCTAACTCGGAGAACACTAGTAGCTGCTGTTGTGGCAACATGAGCAGTGAAGTGGCAGTGATGGAAATAGACTTTATGGTATGTTATATTAAATTAGGCTTGTATGAATGTAGTTAGTGTAGTTTCAATGTAGTATGGGATAAGTCACTGGTATAATCTTCTCCACATTCACGAGACAATTATTTATGCCTTGTCAAAACACTCTGGAAACTTTCTCTCCCTACATTGACCTAAAGTCAAACTTTGGAGCTGCTGTAACGTAGTTCTAGGATTTAAAACTCCTCGTTTTGTTGCTAATACTCAGAAGCTTTTTTCATGTTGAAGGTTTTTCCTTTACTGACACAGAAAGGAGTTGATGGGGTCAAGTACTCTGATCAAGCGCAGTACACCCCAAGCCTTAAGCTCCAGCTGGAGCCAGAATGTCCATTCAGAAGACAAAGGGGCAACAGTTCGAGGCACAGGGCCACTGATGTATGTACATATTCATACCGAGACTTTATTAAATACAGTAAATTACAGAATTGATTGTGATTGGGAATCTGCCAGTGTGATGTGTTATTTTTACTGGCTAAGGAAACGAAATCATTAGTGGGTCGGCCACTTCGCTTGCAGTAGATCTTTTGCTGTGCTTAGGTAAAAAGTCCGTAAAGAAGCATTGGTTCACATAAAGCAATACATGTTTGTTGTTTTTTATGATTATTAAATTACAAACAAGGGGCCATTTCTTTAGTGTTTTCCACCCTTCATCCACAAATCCCTGCCTTTGTCCATCTGCATCACTGAGATCACACCATCTGGGTTTGACGCACACTCACACACACGCGTTCAGTTCGCTTTGTACTAAGTGGATTCATGTGGAATAAAAGTAGCCTGTAACGCTGCGAAATGGAGAGGACTCTGAAGTGGGCTGTAAGACAAGCGAAAGACGAGTGAATGGAGGAGCCGTGGAGAAGCGGCGAGATTTATGAACGATCGGGATGTGATGCACTAATCGACTGACAATAAGAGACTGAAGCAGAGAAAGCGCAGAAAGAGAGATGACAAAACAGATGCTCCCCCGTCTACACTATCAATCTAAAGTTGGAGCTCACCTGGAAATCTTCAAGCATGTTTTATTAGCGTGTTTGATTCAGTGTGGGTGGGTGTGCGCGCACGCTGCCTGCGACTATGATGAGTTTCCTCCCAAGCTATTTACATATTCAAAGAAATCATGCCTCTCTATCATCCTGTTCCTTCCTATGTGGCTCAGACGGTTGCCTGAGCGTCTGTTGACATGGGATGCGCATTTGCTTCTTTTCACTATGTCGACGGTCCAATTTAAGCCCAGCGGAAGCGGAGCACCGGGCAGCATTAATAAAGCATTCATCAACACCAAAAACATAAAAGGGTGGATTTGATTCAGTACCAATGCCAAAAAAATAAAATAAAATGCGTGGATCAAAGTTAAACTAAAGCTTTGTTGCCACGTATTCCACCTGTGATGACTCCATTCAGGGAGCGAATGTTTAAAATGCGATTGCCAGCCTATAAATGTTTTTTTGTTTTTGTTTTCATGTAGCTTTCTGCTTTACTGTTAATGCATTGCTTTTGACAGAAACATTCCTAATGGCAACATTATTCTTCACAACACATTTAATTTGCAGCTATCATAGCCCATTACCTTCGTAAAGCCATGTCAGAACTGAAAATCCTTCATTTGAAATCATTTGTCTCTCTGTGTCTGTACGGAAGCCAATGAGGCCTAATAAGTTGAAGTGATAATGATGAACAAAAAAAGAAAAGAAAAAAAGAAAAGTGCCTCAAATCAAGCCGCCGTACGAAGCTTAAAGCCTGTTTCTGATCAAAATCCGTAATAACATGGCCGATTAAAAATGACTTAGCTTAGTTATGTTTTCATTATGGAAGAGAGAAGAATGAGGGGAAAGAAAGTGAGGGGTAAACGAAGGCGAATGAGTCGAAAATCTATCATAATTAAGCCGCAGCATAAAGAACGCGAGGCTTTTTATAGATGGCTGCTAATTGAGGAGGGAGCACAGAGCCGATTCTGCCACATATTAGCTTTTAATTACCCTAAATGCAAGCAAAACACACATGCGTGCGTATGTTCCAGCTCGCACGCACACAGAAACGCACAAAAAAAAAAAAACAAAGGCTGTGGCTCACATTCCAGCAATACCACACGCGTCTTGTTCGCTCTGACTTTGTTCGGGGGGGTTTTCAATCTCCGGACGGCCACGCGGTGCTTGCAAGCGCGTACGCGTCCCTGGCGAGGTCATTACTTCACTTCGGAGGCTCGCGCGCTTTAGAATCTTAACTAGCACATCATCGAACACAGCAATGTTTAATGGCATAATTATTACATATTTCATACCACTCGCTGATTGAAAAGATGAAGAGTGCTGCAGTGTTATGCTCGAGGGTTTGCTCTCCATGCAAGCTGGAAAGTCTGTCAGATTTTTGTCTTCTTGGATTTTTTTTTTTTGGGGTGGGGGGGCTAACAAGTCAAAATGCATCTGCTGAAAAGAACATCGTCAACACCAGCCAGGCGTTCATTAGATCGTGTGACAAGAGTGGTACGGCAGCATCTGCTGACGGAGACGAGGATTTAGACTGCAGTGAATACTCACTAAGACAGATATGTTGAACAAAAAAACCTTCTGTGAATTGAGGAAAAGTTGAAATACCTGTTAAAAAAAAAACCACCGCGCTGTAACCGCTTTTACCAAGGGCATCCATCTTTGACTTCATCTGCATACAAACCGTACATACAAACTGTGTTTTCTTATCTAGAGGACGGCAGCCAGTGAGCCGCGACCTGACCCCTCCCCCTCCTCCTCCCGAGGTGTATGATGTACGCACAGGCGTATCACTCATGCTTTATCATCTTCCTTCTCTCGCCGAAGTTATTGTCAACCAGCAGACGTCACTTTGCTGGAATTAGCTGCGTGTTCTAAAAACCCAGAAGGCCGTAATGGCCGATGATGTGATACGCAGCACTATAGGATGCTTATTAACCCCTGTGTCCTCTGCCGTTCATTTACTGAAGACCCAGCAGCACGACTGGCGCCATCAGCTAACTGGGCCGGACCACAGACGTGGACAGGACTCTACAGTGCTACTTTCATAACAAAAAAGAAAGTACAATAACACAGTACGATGGTTAGTTTATCATTATTTATAACTTCAATCGCTGTATAAATATTTGTACCTATTCCTTACTCTGGGAGGTTGAGAGAGAGGAATAATGTTGGACTCGTGTAGCCAACAACGCATCTCGATCTCACAGCTTTGAAATAGCTCCAGGGCTTCGCGTCCATCAGATTAGCCAAATATTTTTGACTTAATCCATTTTCACAGAAAGATATACAGTACATTTCACACTGTGCTGATAAAAAAAACTTTATCTAAACTTTATATGAAAAACAAATGCTGGACACTTTATGAATGTATTTTATTAAGCTACTATATTGTTTTATATAGTACTAATAATATAAACAAATGTAGAGCAGAATAAAATAATAGCCGCAGTTTAATTAAACGCAAGTGTACATGTGTGTTTTTGATACATTTAGTATCTTTCGGTTCTAAGGCGGCACTTCTGCATCTGAGCAGAATCACATTTCTGTTGAGTTGATCTTGTTTTACTTGTAGACAGTACATTTAAACTGGCCAAACCGTTACTTTGCATAGTGTAGGTGACTGCAACTGGTGAGGACACATGCGACGACGACAACGAAGCCGCAGTTTCAGCTGCCGCGTGGAATCAGTCTCTCGAAAGTCTCCCAAGGCCGCATCGACGACACGCCTCATCAAAGGGGATGAATAAACTGGTTCAACTTTTGTGTATGAAAAGCCTTGGCATGCAGGGTACTGTTGGTAATAAGTGCCTCTCCCACAGTGGCAGTTACACTTGCTCTCTCTGTGCCTCTCCACTCTAACGTTCAAAGCCCGCATTCACTGCTCCAAACACTTCCGTGGCCCGATACTAAATCATCACCGCGGGTGTGTCATGTTTTCAATTTAAAAATGCATATGCTCCACCCACACGGCCATTATTACCATCACACACAGGCGCGGACACACACACGCACACACACCGTGGTTATTACAGATGCTTTGAGTGGAGGCATCCTTTTCAATAACACACTTACGTTTTCTGGAGGCACCATAATTTACAGCCTATACATAAAAATTGTCAGTTACCCAAATGAATTCTTAGTGCTCTCTACTTCCATTCAGGCCGGTCCATTAATCATGCCGCTGATAAACACTGGCATAATCTGATTGTGTAATAAGGTGCTAGTTTGCATTGAGTAGCACATGCACATAAAAAGCCCTCTCATGTGGACACAATGAATAGACAATGGCCGGTCGTAGCAGTTGAAGCTTATTTACTGAACACCAGGGAATAAAGACAACAAATATATAAAGTCAAGGACATTCTGATTACAAAAAAAAAAGTATAAAAATTATATTAGCTCATTCATAAACACAGCACAGTGATTGGATGATTGATCGTACTAACTGTTTGTACAAAGCCTGCTCTGTGAGTAGTGAATGTCTTGAATGAGTCAATAAAATAAAATAAAACAAAATAATATACACACCTTCACCTCTATGCTAAGTGTGTGAAGCGAAGTAAAAGATAAAAGGTACAGTACGAACTAAAACCTCAAAGATACAAATAAAGAATGAAGCGCACAAAATAGACATTTGCGTAGCACGTTGCATCATTTAAGCTGCGTGGTGTCAATTATGGACAATTACGTTGCCATATGCAGATTTTCCATTTGTTAAAGAAATTTCCTGGCCTGAAACCAAGGAACTGAAAACTATTAGCTCTAGCACGTTCTCAGCCACACACAGAACTTACAGCCAAGTGATGTTGCCAAGTAGGCAACTGCATCACTTCATTTGGTGACTTTTAAAACCATTTGGAGGATTAGATTATTATAATAATAATAATAATAAAAACATAGAGAGCTTTCCCAATGCTACACAACAATTTTAAATAGAAGAGGTCAATTACGTTGCACATTACTGAGCTCATGAAGCAAAAGAAGACTTTCCTTTCGCAACATCTGAAGTCTTTCTCACGTTCCACTGAGTGCAACAGTTGGCATGTGAGTAGCGACTCCATCACGAAGCCGCTAGAAGCTCCATACCGTGCACCGTGCAGAAATGTGGCTGAGGCTTTCTATGGTGCTCGGTACAGTACACGGTGTGACCAGTGCTTTAATGGGATTTTCTTGCTTCAATGTCAAAGAGGTCTCGAGGCTGTAGATTGCAAAAGTGCAATCTTTTTTTGGCCATAATAGTTTGCTGGCGTTCACTTTGTATAAAAAGAACCAAGCAGAAAAAACAAACAAACAAACAAACATCTGGACACCTAAGATAATTAGGAGATACAACCATGGCAGACTTGTTATTTGTCTGTTTTCTTGATTCTGTGAACCTGTCCATGTCAAGTGTTGAGGAACAGGAGGGAGAGCAAGGTAAATGGTGATAAGCTAAACAACTTATATTTAGTTTTTAAACGTAATAGTTACAAAATATACTGGGAAACACGTTGGAAATTGGATAAATGAACGTTGCCGCATGCGTAAACATACAAACCGCATAAACCAGTGTTCATTTAAGTGTCTCCTTTGAACAATTTTGGCATCGAAGGTCTGGGTCAAACTTTAATACATCAGTGCTGGTTAGCAGTTATTGAAATCGCTCAAAGGAAAAAGGCTTCGTGTTTCTGCCTTGATGTCTTCATACGGGCAGAAACATAAAAAGAAAGCAAGGCAGAGGTGCAGGGAAGCTCGAACTGATGAAACGACTGGAAGTAATGACAAAGCGCAAAAAGGGCACGAAGGGAGCAGGACGGGAGCGGCAGATATAGCAGAAAATGATTCAGATAAAGGGGATGTTTCATAAAGGAATTAGATGTAAGACCTGTGATAAGGGTGTACGGGTACTATGAGGCAAGGGAAGATGCAGCCACCTGTAAAAAAAAAAAAAAGTTCTGACAAGTGAAGGAGAGAATGAGGCAGAGAATAATGAGAAGGTGTAAGTGGATACAAAAAAAGCTGCAGCAGCAGAGGGAAGAGGTGTTTTGGTTATTTCTGTGGCAACCTGTAATGGGATTTTTTCACCTGAACCACTGAGACCAGGCCCAACGAGCGCCTATTTCGCATGATGAGATTTCGCATGGCTGCGATCCCCACCGGAGCTGGTTCTTTCTTCACTCGTTTGATTTTTGCTTTTGATAGAAAAGGAGGTGATTTTTTTTTTTTTTTGTTCCTGACTCACTGGGAGAGTTAAGTGGATTATTACAGCACAGGAAAACAGGAAAGCGGTGAGACACACAGAGCTGAGGTAATATGGGACTTCATTGATGTGATGATTCATTTATCAAGTCTATTTGGTTGTTATATAGCGTCGGGCTCCTGAGCGTGTGTATGGAAAAATCGTATGGGAAGAGGGGAGCCTGGAAAACAGAAGGAGGCCGGCGCGCGTGTTACAATACATCAGCAAAGGCCTGCATGAAATTGTGAGTGTCAAGAGAATGCATTTCCATGCAAAGTGATTTATCAATCCGAACATCTAAATAGAAAGCGACTTTGAAAGCGTCTGTCGCGGGTTACAGAAGCACATTTCCTAAACAAATTTGACATTGCTATTCTAGCTTGGACGGAATCTAACATCCCCCCCACCCCGGCATGTTTGGCGGCTCCCTAGCCTCCTCGTCCAAACACGAGGCCGTAAGTCTCTCCAATAACCCCACCCCCTCCCTAACGCTGCAATAAAAATCACGTCCCCTATTTTTTTTCTAACGCTAAGAGTATGACTTGTCATCATGTTAGATTACATCAGTGTTTTATGTCTAATTGAATTGCTTCGGAGAAACAGACCTGCACCTCTCCATTACCCAGTGTGTTGTCCCTTCACCTTCCCATATATATATATATATATATATATATTTGCACAATTAAGTTTTGTGGTACTGTATTAACCAGTTATTTCCTTTTGATAGCTGGTACTGTACTTAAGAGCCTTTATAGAAGAAGCAGCAGGACACATTTTATTACAGAAACATTTTTTTTTTTGCAACTTTGCTGTGTAGTGATGCTTGACTGCAGTGGCTAAGGCAGCCCTGTAAAACATCTCCTCCACCTTTATCTGAGAGATGCCAGGCTACACACACCACTAGGGGATCAATTAAACCTCACTTTTCTCCTCTTTTACACCTCCTCAAATCAGAAGGGGAAGATTTCAAACGACGGGCCGCAACGCTCGCCGCATCACCTCCCTCTCTAGTAACCCAATTACAAGGATCTTCAAAAGAGTGCGTTAACACCTTTAGGAGGGGGTAAGGATGGAGCGTCTTTCGTGAACCGCAGCGCTGGTTATTCCTGCCACTGCAGGGGAGGTCGTGTAAGGGGAAATGAGGCAGAGCGGAGGGCTGGCTGTTAAGGTGGAGAAGGCTTCATATGTTCGGGTTGTGGGACTAGTATTTAGTCCCAATAATTTACAACTTAAAATAAAGAGCCCTTGTCTATTAGAGGCTCAGTCTATCAGGAAGTTTAACTGATTTCTGAGGCTTCCTTGAACTAAACAGTCTGTATTGGCAGTGTATTGCTTAGCCACCCCTCTCATTCACTCCACATACTGTACAGTACTACTGTATGTGATGTGACGAGGAGGAAGCTTTTATGCCTAGTGGTGTCTCTGTGGTAACTACACAGACTCAGATGCTACTTAGCAACAAGTAACAATTGGCACATCAAAAAATCGAAAGATCCAATGCCACAATATACTATTTTCAAGGAGTTACATATATGAAATGAACATTTAGTGTAAGCATAGAAATAACCCGGTAATGGACTCAGGCAACATTACAGGTCATCTCTCCAAACACAGCATTGTAGTGTTTTGTAGATATCTAACAAGGTTTCCATAAATTTTTAATAACCAAAAAGATGTTTACTAAGCATTGAAAAAAAAGTTTTATCTAAAGAACTGTTCATACCCAGTTGAATATCTTTACATGGGATATAAAATGTCAAATCTCATATTTTAGGAGACCCAATAACGCTGTGACCGCTGTATATAACTCACCAAAAAAACCAACAACCATTCGATCTTAACCTTCGTCCTACTTACACAGAGATTCGGCTCCTTTTTGGCTCATTTTATTTCTTCTTTAACTTGGCTCTCCATCTGCATTTGTGAGTGTCAGAGAAAACCCGGTGGCAAATTCTCAAAGGGCCGTGTACATTACTTGCGCGGTCGATGTGTGCAATGGGCCATTCACACACAAGATTTATACCTTTGGTAGTCTTAATTATGTGTGCCTTTTATTTGCTCTGTAAAGCAAGAAGCACAGAAGCCTGTAACAAGTGTGCCTTTCCTATAATAAATCTACACGGTGCGGCTGGCGAGGGTAGATCCAGTTGCCAATACTCTTCTCCATCCTTCTGTCCTCTTTTGCTTTTTTTTAAGACACCAAGACATTTCCTTTTATATAGCTTAAATAGTGTTTTGCTGGAAATATCTAAGTTGATTGGTTATAATGATTTGATGCCTGATATGTCAGAAATCTAAAGTAAAGTGGGCTGCACAGTTTTTGCTTTTGGGGGGAATTATGGGGACTCATCCTGCATCTCTATTTATTCGTTGTGCGTTGTGTTTGAATCAGTACCCGGTCAGGCTGGTAAACGTTTTGGCTGCTGTGTTTAATAACCTTCCATGACACCATAAATATTACCTCAGAGCCTCTTTTACCATCGACAACATTACCCCACCCAACGCAACTCACATAAAGCTGAAGTTGCTCTGGAGAAGAGGTCACCAAACGCCTGCTCAGATTGAAAGAATGATCCGTTAACACGCTCTAATGTCAGCGTTAGTGAAAGGCGGGCTTGATATTTGCACATTCAATATTTAGTTTGCACCAGTATATGATGGTTTCTATGACATTATACAGTATATTGTACCAGTCACTGTATTAAGTAACACAGCAGCTCTGCCAGTAATTCTACTGAGAAACTGGGGAGACAGCTTAAATTGACTCTTCTATAACATGTCATATATAGCACTTAAAACACTTGGTTCTAAACACTGCTCTCATTACCGCGAACCTCAAGGCTCAAAAACAATCCAACCCGCAGTTCATCCTGCCTCTGCAATCAGTCTAATGATTGATCAGCAATTATCCAGAAGAATTAATGAAGTAACCACCTGCAGATGAGGCGCAGGAGCACGAGAAACGGGGAAGTGTGAGCAGTGGTTAGTTTCAGGCTGGCAGGTTTCAGCTTCTGAAATAGAAAAAATATTGATGAAAATAATGATTTATTATTTATTATCAAGAAAATCTGAAATCAGGGTTTAAGATGAACCTGGATTCAAACCCAGTCTGCTGGTGTTGGAGCCCTGTACTCTACTAAACGTAAGCTGTGCGCCGCATGAAGTCCCTGTTGTTGTTGATGAGCCGCAATAAGACAACTGGCAAGTGACAAGTCAATTAATCAAAATAAGTAATAAGTTGATTACCTGATAATGAATATTATTGCTAATTAGCGCCTTAAGAAGAACCAGCAAATGAGCTCATTTGTAGTTTAAATGGATCAACATCATCTTTCCAATAATGTTATAATGGTTGCTCACCTCCTAGCATACATTACAGACTTTAACTATATTTCCTTTTGGGGTTTTTTTTGGACTAATTTGCAGTAATAAATGCCACAGTATACGCTTTAGCATGAAGAATGGAAATTAACCTCTTACCCTACACATAAAACCTGTTTAAGGAAATCACCTACTAATAGTGTAAAGTGCCCATGTACCCATGTGCAAATGTGTGGAACCCAGGCCTGTCTACCTTGTTGAAAAAAAAAAATCGTCTCATGATGACAGAATCATATTAGCAATGGAGGGAAATATTGTCATTCGCGTTTGCATCAGTAAATAAAAATAAATAAATAAATAAAAGCTGCAATTTCCAGGAAGCGGAATCAGAGAGGTCCTCACATCGTTGAGCACATGAATAAAAATGAAGCTGTCCTCATGAGTGACCTCTTCCTACGTGCTTGTTCTCTCGTGCTCCCTCTCCCCGTGAGCTGCGAGACCAAAAAGGGATGTAGAAGGTGGAGTTTGAGTTATAAGGGTGAGGGTTTGCGGGGGGGGGAAGGGAGGGAGAGAGGTGTGTGTGTGTGTGTGGGGGGGGGTTCATACTGAAATGAAACAAGATGGGATAAAAGCGAAAGATGAAGCGCAGTTCACAAAGGGTCAGAGCGTAATTACTTGCAGAAATGCCTGCTCAACGGGTGGGCAAAGAAATGCATTTAGCCGCGCTTAATATTTTAATTTAGCTATAAAAGGGCGCTTTTCCTTTTTTTTTTTTTTTACTTTGCTCGGCTGCTATTGCTACACATTAACAACCTTCATTTTGATCAAAATACAAAAGCTCTAAAATTCCCATTAGGCTTTTTTTTCATTTCTTTTTTTAAAATTTTAACAGGGTGCTTTTTTCAAGGAGAAAAGCACATCAAAAGGAAAAGCACTGCTGCGGTTTTATCTTTATGTTAATCAAATTGGCTCCTTGTGTATCTTATTCACGTGTTGTTCTTTGATTAAACGTTGTCCCCTATCAAATTAACAAAACTGTTTACAGCTGCTTCCGATTCTTGCTCCTTAACAGCTCAAATGCAAGTAAGTGTGTCGGGAATGTGCAAAGCTGATGAGAACGAGTGTATAAGTGAGACAGACCAAGAGAGCGAGAGAGAGAGAAAGAGCAATTTAAGAACAGAGTTAAAGAGAGGAGGTGAACCTGAAAGAATCAAACTGAAAATACCAGCCAGTCCTGTATAGCGGTGTGTATTGGAGAGAGACACAGTCAGTGAGTCAGAGGTCAGTTTTACAAGAAAAAAGACCCAGTGTTAGACCCACATATAGATTTTTTTTTTTAATTTTGCCCAGGAGAACATCGCTTTCTGTGATCAATTAACTCGATGGATTATTTCCAGGCGCTTTGCTTTGCCTAAGGTTACAGGTTGGATGCTTTCACTGTCAAACGGGCTGTTTAGATCATCAACGTTGGTCCAGTCATGGCAAAGTCCAGTCGTTTTTGGTCATCTGCTTTCCGCGAGTTACCTTAATGCAACATAGCCGTACTGTAGCAATAAATAGACCCTTCGCAACGTTTAAGGCTGGGTTTAAAACTTTGCTGTTTGTTAAAGCTTGTAGTCAGAGCAGGCTCAGCTCACTCAGAGAGCGTCTCTCAGTTACGCTGCCTTAGATTTAGACGCTGGGGGGCGGGGGGGGGGTGCTGTGTGTCTCCAGTGTGCGACCTGTCTGTGTTTCGTTTGACCTGTTGTTGTTCTCCTCCACTGGAAAAAAAACATCTGTCCCCTCACCCCAAACGTCTGAGGCAGATGACCGCCCATCTGTTGAGTTGTTTTTCCTCATCAATGTTGCTATTAAGATTTAATAAAAAACGTAACTTATTAACAGACATATGAATTAAAAAGCTTGGTCAGGTGAGATATATATTGTTGTATTTTTGAATTGTGTAAAGCCTTTTTTGTGGTGACTGCTGTGTGAAAATAAACTGAATTGAAATGAAATACAAAAATGTGCCAAATCAGTAGGTTCATATAGTGTAAACACAGTACAATCAGTGATCTAACGTTAGCCTGTAAAAGCGTGCAATGACGTAACTAACTACACTCTATCTGATGTCACTGTTTCCTGTGGGTGACAAAGAAGAGTCAAGTCTGAGTGCTGCTAGAGATTGATAGCGAACGGCAGCGTTCCTTAGACGATTGAGTATCTGCCGATAGGGATTAGCTTTATTATTAACTTTATTGTATGCACTGTGTGTCAGTCTGCACACAATCGCTGACTAAGCAGGATACTGCTTTAATTGGTCTCCCGTGGGGGTCATTTTATGACACACGTTTGGATCACTGCCAGCTCTCTAACAGATGTGTCACATTCACACACAGACACACACACACACACACACACACACATAAAACAAAGCTATTTCAGTCCAACAGTAGGTTAGAACACAGAACGCTGTTGGCCACAACTTTTTATAACGTATTTATATTTTGCGTAGCATGCAGAAACAGGCCAGGACGGGTATGGGGGCAGCTGGTCCTGGTCTACGGTTCTTAGCATCTTTTGAAAGTGATCCAAAGCAGGAACAGCGTTGAACTGGAGTCAGGTGCAGCCAAGGATGTACATAGGGAGGCGAAGGCTGTTCCAGTAGAAACGCTACTGGTGCTCACATTGCACATGTCAGTGCTGGGTCTGATAGGAATTTGTTGCATATGGGGCCACAGTGCACAGCCACAGACTTGTCATACTGGCGCCTGTGAACCGTATGGCTCAGATGCAGGTGGAACGACTCCAGGGAAGTGCATCGTTGAGTCCAGGAATAGACGCGGAGACTCATGCCCTCCGTCTGTCACCTCCCGTGTCTCGGTGTACAGCGGAGGTCCCGGCCGGTCCTGGTCGCAGCCGTCATGAGAAGTGGTCTATCGGGAGGATGCCCGAGTCATTTTGCCTGCCCCAGAAGTGATCCAGGAGCTGAAATGTTGTGTGCTGATTCCTTATATACTACAACTTTAAAGTCAAGCTTATTTACAGTCACCAGAATTACAACTTCAGCATCCAAAGTGAGACTGAAGCAAATCAAATTTCTTCTAAACCTAATAACATTGCTTTAGTTTAACTCTTATTTCGATTTATTTGATTTTTTTTTTCCTGTCCGGATTTGATAAAGCCAATACGCTTCCTAACGGCTTGAGCCAGAAATTGAGCACTGGGCTGCCTGTCTGCATATAATCTTGAAGATTAAGCCAGACTGACCTGTCTGTAGAGCGCTACCTGGAGAATACACCTGCTGATAGGAAGACATGTGCACATATGCACGCAGCTGCACATATTTGCATAGGCACACATTCATGTATGGTTTGGCTTACAAGCCCGCCTTCATTTTCTAACACAGCATGCACGGACACAAAGCCCACACGTGTGCTTGCAGATGAGTCTCACCCCCTTCCACACACACACACACTCAAACCTTTTCTGCATCATTCATTGCAGCAGGCAACAGAAGAGCTTTACAAAAGCTTATATGCATACGCACACAACTAATACAGTACAAGCTCATTTATATACACAGTTGCAGAAATGCATACCCACCCCGCCACACACACACACACACACACACATAGTATTCTCCAGAGCTGCAGTCCCTGGCACGTGTCCAGTGCTGGACTGGTTCTGCTCCAGAAAACGGCAGGCCCCGTCTACAGCCCATCAATCAAACCCTCCGGGCTACCCGTCCTCCCCATCCCTCTTTCCCGTTGCTCCGTGTCTTCCTTTTCCTGCCTTTATCCCGGCTGCTTCGGTGATAAATCCACCCCTCCGTGTACCGATTTCTCATGCACCACCTCACCTTTGTTAATCTCACTCTTCTTTTCTCTCAGCACATGTTTGGAATCTTAAACTCCCATCTTTTCACCGATCTATACATCCCGTCTGCATATTTAAAAGCCTCTCTACTCATATATACTAGACCGGCTCTACCCTACACCTTGACTTGCTTTTCCTGTTTCACTCTACATGCTTACGCTTCTCTTCACTCGCTCCTCCGTCCTGTCTCCCTGCCTTTTTCTGCCTCTCCCTCCTCTGATTGATGCAAGCAGACGGCCTCTATCAGTGTTTTATACATAATCCAAATAAGATATGCTTGTGCCTGCATTTCTGTAAGTCCTAGCCAGCCGCTGACACGATGTGCTGACAGAGGCTTCACAATATGCGAAAGTTACACACACGCACGCACGTCTGCACACAAGTGTATGAAAAAAAAACCCACACACACCAAAAATACGCATGCCATCGTCAAAGGATTACTTCAAAAAGTTATGGCAGACAAGACACGTGAGGTAATATATTATTGCGTTTGTGTGCATGTGCCGGGGTGCATCTGCGAGAGACTGAGACAGAATGTGCATTTAAATGGCCGTGTTAAGTAATGCTGACCCATCGCTTTCTTTTCCTGATGTCCCATCCATACCAAAGCGGCTGAGCAGGATGCATGTAAAGGAGGCGCAAATGTCTTTCTGCAGTCCTCCCACCAGGTTAGTGCGCCAAGAAAACAGTAGATGAAAAATTACATTCACTAGAATTAATGGTAATCTAACTAATCATGTGTCTCTATTACATTTATTTAGCACTGGGGCCACCTGAGTTTTCACCTCAGCATCAATCTCTGTAGACATTATTGCCTTATTTGTCATCATTACATTGTTATCAATGATTATAACTGAACTGCAATATACCTGCTATGCCCGTGTCCCTATAGTTTTAAGGATAGATAACCACTACTTAGAGATATGGCTTTGAATCATGGTACAGTAAAGTTCATTTCTAGATTTCACACCTATAATATACTGTATTTACAGTACAACGACAAGCCACAATATTAAAAGCCGTTAAAGGGACACTGATTTACTGCAACTGTATAAAGTGTAATAAAACCCTTGTCTATGAATTAAAATACAGCCGCAAACATTATTTTCGTTATCCCAGGTAATAAAACTTTCCCTGCGACGAGGCCACCAGCGCTAGAGGCGACCTGGTCGGGCCTGAGGGGTTTCCACTGGGGTCCGGTGATTGTGTCCACTTCACTGGGCAAATTATGGAGTGAAAATGTTAGTGTGACTCACGATCTGCCTTTCAAGTGTAATGTACGCAGCAGAAACAACCAGGCTGCGAATCGTTTTTTTTGGTGAAACAATCCACAGCAGAGTCAGGCTGCCTTGTTTTCTTCTGCGGCGCTTAAGCAGCATTGGTCGATGCCAAAACTACGCGTTTACAAACGGTTACTCACTTTTTATTGTCTTCACACAAAATTGACTGTATCCCATCAATAACCAAACAGATGACTTACAAACATAGCTCTGCATAATGTGCTCCACTGTACACAACACACTAGTTTAGTATTTTTATTATTACCTTCGGTAGCAAATGTCAGTTTGTCTAAAAACTCTTCTGTGGTCTAACTTCAGAGTCTTCTTTAAGGTGAGGCGGAATTATTATGAAATTATTATATGCCTAATTATAAAGTTATTATTCATTGTAGTCTAATACTGTAACTGAGGGACTGTGCAGCGTGTGGCAGAAGCCAAAAGTGGAAATTAAAATGATAGGTAATCATAAAAAGGTAGTAATGATGGGATATTTATGAGTGCGCCTGTCAAAATGACGAACAGGGGAATGAATAGTCGAAGGCTACGTGTGGCCTGACAGGTTAGTGGGAGTATCATTTGTTTTCAAACAGGACATGGAGCCCAAACGCATTTCGAGGTTACGTAAGGGGCTCTTTGTCTGAGCAGGAGAGAGATGGAACGCTGCAACACATTACCTGGCCTCAACAATCACCCGATCTGAATCCAATTTAGATGGCCTTGAATGAGTTGGACAGGAAAAAGGGAAGGAAATGCAGCTTAACAAGTACCCAACACCTCTGGGAACAAACCCATTCCAAGTGACTGCCTCATCAGGCCGACTGAGAGAATACCAACAGCGTGTCATCAGTAAAAGGTGGCCATGTTGAAGAAATAGAGTAGAAAACAAACTCTGGCTTGTTTAACGCTCTGTGATGACTACATAGTCATCACATACAGTATAGACTGTACATACTTTGTACATCCATTAAGAAACTGTAAAGGCGAAACAAGTTTGTTGAAAGGTTCATAAGGGAACCAAACACTCCATTAACGGTGCAGCGTGTTTGTAAATTCCTTCTGAATAATTCTGTAAGGCTCAGTGGATGTGTTTTCCTCAGCAGGAAAACACATCTACTGCGTGTCTGAATGACAAAAGGACAGTATTTGCCAAACAGATGCAGCAGAAATGTGCGCGTTCAATACTTGCACCAAGCAGTCCAGTCAATGACTCAGTGATTTGCATCATTGCACAAACCCTGTCGAACAGAGCCAGACATAGTGTACTGTCATACTGTACACAGCACGGAAGCTTGTCGTACCAATGAGCACTTTCATTTCGGCTACAACGCACAGTAGAGAACTGTCAGAAGGCTTAAAGTCTGTCCAATCCACACAAAATCCAACAAGATTTGTTCCCTTTGAATTACTAGAACTTAGTTCTACTGAGGTCAGTGTTTGCTACGGCTGGTTAGAGCAATATTGTTTCATAATATTGCCTATAGTAAGGGTTAAAAACTAATACTAATACTAATCTTTTCCCCAGTTTCAATAGAATTTATAACAGCCAGTTCAATAAGCGTTTATATCCATGCTTTCAATGCTTTGCAGATAAAGTCTTCATTAAACCGCTATGGTTTCACAACAATGTGTTCTTCAACTCATCATATCTCAATATTTTTGGTTTCATATTGATATATTTCATACAGCTGTTGCTGTAATTCCTGCGCAACAACGTGGCCACGGTGTTTTTTACGAACGATGGCCGAAGACCATTTATCTGAAGTTCATCCAGCACAGCGTCGACGTGATGACGTCTTATCTTCCATTTGCTTACACTTTTACCTGAAGGCGGCGCTGGCGATGAAATATAAAACACTGGAGACTATGGATTATGCCCAGACATGCTGCGTACACTAATGAATGACTGGGTATTAATATGTAAACGCCAGACCTAAAGGGGATTCACACCGAGTAATTAAGCAGCCTGTTCTCGGTCAGGCTCGGCATGTGACTAAAAACACATGCAGTACGCAGAGTCTTTAAAAAAAGCCTCTGGACGAGAAGGAAGTACCTGAACGACAATATCTGAAGGCACGTCATGCATCATGTGAGTATGAAATGTTCAAATATTCTAATAACCACTGTGGGAGTTACGTTAGCCCCTTTATTTGGCCAACCCACGCACAAGCAGTCATAGTCGTCTTGGCGCTTACTAGTTTCCACATATGACTGATTAAATAACATCAACAACAATAATAATGCCGGCTGACAAGTGCACAAAAGATTAAGGAGTTTTAGATTTGTAAAACATCTACTAGCGGCTCTAGTGACTATTTAAGACCATTCTATTAATGTAATCTTGAATGGAAGATGTTCAAGGACTAGAGGCTGGATTTAAATACAGGTCTGGTATTACAGTGTTACTTCCTGGGTGATTTTGTAGCTACTGTATTATTGAGATAAAATCTATCTGCAGAGTTCTGCAAAGCTCATTTTATTCACCAACAGCCTTCTGACCCATGAAGTGCCCTGCTGCCCTACATAGGCTAAACCATTGTTGTTCTTTTTGCTAATGCATAACAGGGTGCTGTGATGTGTAGTAGATCAGACAGAGGTCAACTGTTTCCTTACTGCCTCATAATAATGAACGAAGATAAGGATCTTAATTGTATGATAATTGTAAGATTAAATTAGGTGTGTTTGGCGAGTCACCTGAACTAATCACTTTATGGTTTTGGATTAATCCTAATCCCAAAAATCACCAAATTATTTGCTAAAGCCTGTGAACACAGCGACTGAACCTTTGCAAGGCAGCGGGACAGAATGTGTTCCAAATAACAAGCAGGGAAAAGTCCTAAGAGCTCTCAACCAGGCAGGGAGATGCATAAACAAACCTCACGAAGCAAGCAAACAAACTGGGAAGGAATCACAAGTGGAACTATTGGCAGAGAGAGAGACAGAGAGCAAAACAGCCTGGTATTCAAGTAAAACGGGCAAAATGGGCAAAGGCAACAAGTGTCAGATTAAAAAGACTGGCAGTACAGTCTGGCAAACAAACATTTACAGTAAATGTACAGTATATTGCAGGAAGTTCATAATATATTACAGTGAATGATGAAAGGGATTCCTTCTAAATCTCAACTGGTTTGAGAAGATTTGAATACAGGAATCAAAAACAGGACAGAAGTTATTTGGCTATTATGACTCCAAACATGTGTAACCACCTACAGTAGTAAATCACTGAGTCCTCTCTTATCATTATTGTTATATTATTATACATCCACATAGATCTGAAAGCTGTTGTTTCCAGCTCTTCTCAACTTTAATATAGTTGTTCCCAAATTAAACCAGTTGGCTGTCACAGCTGATGCAAACAATGGCAGTAAACTAATAAATTAGGCCCAATTGGTAATGAAGACATTTCATTCCTACCTGTAGTCTCAATTACGTTTCTCAGTGTGGGAAACTTGTGTTAAATTAAAGCCCACAGAGATGATGGGATCATGCTCAACCTGTAGCTTTGCAGGTTAATGAAGAGTTTATTGCTGGTTTCCAAACTCAAAACGTTGTCGGAGTGATAATCGCAAGTGATCGCAGCTGGGGATAGAATAGCACTCCGAGGGGAAATTGTTCAACATTATCCTAAATTAAAAATGAATGTAATGAAAGTTGTCGTCGAACATCTTTCAAATTACACAACCCTCAGTAGAAACTCTTTATCTTTTCCCAGCATCACCCAGCAAATAAGGCATTTTGAACATTCAACCAAGTTTTACCAGAAAAAAGAAAGACATCTAATTTGGAGGTGAGAGTGATGGAGAGTTTGGTATGCGTTACACCCACTAGACCTGGAACACAGCGGGTTTTAGATAAGTATTGACACACATATGAGAATGCACCAACTCAGGCATAAAATGTTCCCTAGGGGGTAAGTTGGATGCACTAAATCCCGCCTCTAAACAGATAGCGCTGCGACATGTGTGGCTTTTTCGATCACATGCGCTGATATGATTGCAGGCACGCTCGAGGCCGCAGATACGGAGCGACATTCTGCCGCTGCAAACGCAGACTGGGTGAGGCAGCGTGTGTCCCCCCCCCCCTAGGTAAAGGTCCCTTCATGAGATCGTCAGACAAGGATCTGTGCTGGAAAAAACAAACGCACAGAAACAATATAGTATGTTTTGGAAAAATAATTACTGTTATTATCTTGTTTAGGCTTGTTGCCTAAATCAGCACAGTCATAACAGCATCTCCACCATGCAGCGCCCGTTGTAACCAGAGAGACACAAGACACGCACGAGAAAATGAGGTGCATATTTCACATGCAGCGCATAATCTATAGTTCTGGGGCCCTATGATGTCCATAATATGTAAAATATGTTATTTTAAGATAAGACGGAGAGGTGTGACAGGAAGGTGGATGGTAGATGATATTATTGTTGGATTGAAAGGTAAAAAACATCTCAGGCCTGCTCTCAAACCATTGCTGTTGAATGTTTGCTGTTTCTCCCCTTCTGTCTCTCTCTCTATTCTCATCTACAGGTATCGTCAGACTCAGAACCGTGTGTCTCCAGTGTTCAGTTGCTGGTCCAGCCGTCCTGCCTGTGTACTGCTGCTGCCGCTTGTTGTTGTGTTGTCTTCTCTCTTCTCTATCCCTTCACCCCATCCAGTCAAGGCTGGAGGGTTCTTTCCTCTAGAGAGGGAGTTTTTTTCCTCTCCACTGTTGCAATCAAAATGTAATTAAATTAAAGGAATCGCATTATTACTAATATTAAATAATATACATCTTTGAGTCTATATTTAGATTACAATTTACTGATTGGCTGCAATTAAGAGCTTGCACAGTGGGATTTGTTGCGTTTAGTTGTGTAAGGTCTTAAACTTACTTGTAAAGTGCCTTGAAATAACTGCTAATAAAATTGAATTGAATGAACCTGTGATGTGCTTCTGCTGTATGACGTGGTTTGGATTCGAGCATGTTGATCAACTACTTCAGTTGCATAGTGCTTAACATGTTCCATTGCATCCGTACAGACCCCACCACCCCTCTCCACCACCCCCACTAAAATACTTGCAGCTGCGGAGAAGGAGGAAATTCCTTGATTAGAGTAGCAGCAGAACCGGCATCTTATTAGGCAGAAAAATACACAGTCCAACTGTGTGACTGGCTTTTGCGTGACATTAGCACATTGAATGGTGCATTGTGAGTCTCCCCAATTTGAATCATACAGCCTGGTAACATACAAAGCTTTCTTGCTAGTTATTACACCGAAATAAAGAATTAGCTCCAGCTCAATCATATACGAGTGTATCATCTGCATCAACAGGAATCACAGTGACAAGATGGAGATGTGAAACCTTGGCTGACTTGGCGAACTGAAAACCTCAATATGTTCCTCGTGTTTACCTACTGTATGAATGTCTTTGGGCCTTGGGACGTCAATGCAAAGCCAACAAGAGGTTTCCTTATAGCTGAATTGAGCTAGATGCTTTGCCAGCTGTCTATTGCAGAAAAAAAACATGATCAGGAGGTCAGTGCAAAGATCTTTATTCTATACAACACCTCGGTTTGTGACGTCATAGTAAATCAGTCTCACTGGAGGGAATAAAAGAGCTGGGTGAATGTTTGATTGTGTTTTAAGCGCTTTAAACTCAACGACTCAAATGTGCGATTCATCCAAATGTCAACAGGTCTAACACTCATTTGTTCAGATCAGCTGGATCAATCCTGCTTCAGGCTCCACACCCAGACATTCTTTGAAGAGCTACTCAGAATTGCATTTAAGCTGAGACGGGTTCGTTCCCACGAAAGAAGAGAACCCAGGGAAAGGAAACTGTGGCGCAAATTGATTTTGTTTTTGACGTCGGTAGAAATAACTACTGCACACGCTGGAATGAGCGCAACCAGGCAGGTGTGTCAGCTTGTCAGTTGTAGAGTGAAAAGGGAAAATGTAAAGAGGACTTCTGTTTGAACTTAGAGCAAACTTTTTTTGAATTGTCTGTATCTGTGTGACCTGTTCAAGCCATATCTCCAACGGCAGGCGTTTAGCAGGTCGGCTGTTGTTCTGAACACATGACATCACCAGTGTTCTTGAGAGTTCCTACTACTTTTTCCTACAAGCGATTTAGCGAAGCTTGACAGTTTCCCTTAAGTCCATGAACACACAATCCCAAATCACCATAGAAACCTGGAGAAACTGAAAAGCACCATCACCTTTTTTTTTTTTGAATAAAGTATAAGACAAGACAAGATTTGGTCATCTCAGCCATGACTTCATTCAGTTTGTCTCCTCATTGTGTCCCTGGAAATGCAGCTTTATAAATACTAAACTTCTTTTAGTTATAATTTGTTCCCAAAGTGGAGAGAAATATGTGTATCTTTAGCAAATGGAAGCTTCACCACCTGGAAAAGCGTGTCAACAAGTCCTTCTGTTTTCTATCTGATTCTAAAACAGAAGCATAACGTGAGTTTATTACACATCAGTCAGCGGAGCAGCTTAAAACAAAACAATGGACTGAACGACTGCTATATCTAAGGAAGTACAATGAACTGTAAGAAAGGGGATTTTTACATCTAATGAGTTTAAAGAACACATCACCGTAGGCTTCAAACTCAAATTAGGCCCAGGATTAAACGATTTGCCTTCAACAGATGCTCAACCTATAAAGCGAAGCTGGTTAAAACCAAAGACCAATAAACTTTCAAACTATCACGTCTTTGCAGAACCACAGTACAGCATCTAACTGTATTACTGGACGAATAGATTCCTTTTACATTACTATGCGGCAGCAGTAAAGCTGATTTTGCTCTTGCACGCTGAGATACACAAATACACCGGCAGCAATCCACCTCATTAGGATACAGACAAACATTCAATTAGTCAACATAACGGATAACGTATTGTAAAGCAGGTCTCTGGAGTTAAACTTTACATGCTGCACAAAAACATCTGAACGTCTGAAGATTCATAATGCAGCTTGTGATTAGAAATGTTTCTCTGTATCTCTCAAATTGTGATTGTCTTGTCCATGTTACATTTTTGAATATATGGTGGTTAATCCAATGTATGTTTTATTGTTATTGTTATTGTTATTATTATTATTAACTAAATAAGGTCATTTCCAAGTGACCCCACAATTTTAAATGGTACTGTAGTTGATGATGACTTGTGAATAATGGCGATTAACAGAATATTACAAATGTTCAACCTTGAATGTGGATATAAAAATGTATGAGGTATAAATCTACAGGATAATACCTAAGTGCATATAAAAATATCAACGTTTGTTTAATCAAAAAAGTCAAAAGGCTGTTTTAGTATCACAAACCTCATGCATTCTTCTAACCCTTCTACTGTGACTTTGTTGACAAACGTGCCATGTCTGCACTTGTTTAATAGAATTAATACAAATAAAGTTAAAGTTATGGAGATATTTTCTTTGGTCCCTATGAACCATAAAAAAGGGTAGTTGTTGCATTTTCATTGGTTGAACCTGTGTGTATCCATGATCCAAGTCTCTCACTGTGCATAAATATAAATAAACCGTAGTAAAGTGTGTGAAGGCCCTGATATTGTGTTTGTGTGTGATGGTGTGTGTTTGTGAGTAATCATCATCTATGCATGGTTGATTGCTTGAGCACTTTAATCAAGAATTGAATTTTGGGTGTCTTTATCTTCACTTATTTTTCTTGTAAATAAACTTGACCTCAGCATCCAAAGCCTTCTCTCGTTCTGTCAGTCTTTGTCTCAAAGACGGCTGAGCAACCAGCCATTGCATAAAACTAGATGGAGAATATGCTAATGCTCTCTCCCGCTAACCTTGAATCATTCTCGACAGAAACAAGCGCTCAAGAATCACGCGTGGACGTTCGCACACCGAGATAAACATAAAGAAGACAGACCTTCTCGGCAGTGAATTGGCTCTCGTCGGCAGTACTGTTTGCGAGCAGGAGGGGGTTGGTGGGGAGGGGATGGATCAGAGTGTGGGATAGAGAATAAGAAGAGTTGGGAAATGATGAAAGACCAAAACAAATCAGGCCAGAGTAGGGCAAATAGAGAGAGACAGATGTGAAATAAATGGATCTGATGAAGGATAAATAAAAAGTGTTTGTTCTTCTGAAAGTCAGATGGTTGAAAAATAAAGTGCTGTTTATGTTTTATTTTTGTTGGAGGTATCTGAAGCATAGTAATCAAACCAGCAGCCTCATATGCTCTATAGTGATGTATTGCAGTACTGTGAAATATTAATATACAGTATTGTGCAAAAGTTTTAGGCAGGTGTGAACAAATGCTGTAAACAAAGAATGCTTTCAAAAATGAAAGTGTTAAACATTTATTTTCATAAATGGACAAAACGTAGTGAATGAACAAAAGAGAAATCTAAATCAAATCAATATCTGGTCAGATCACCCTTTGCCTTCAAAACAGCAGCAGTTCTTCTAGGTCCACTCGGCTGCTAGGTTGTTACCTAACCACAGATCTTCTGTGGATGTAGGGTTTCTTACATCCTTCTTACTCTTCATGTGATCCCAGACACACTCCATGATACTGAGGTCAGGGCTCTGTGGGGGCCATGCCGTCACTTCCAGTACTGACGTAGAAACTCCAAATATTGATTTGATTTGTCTTTTGCTTGCTCACTTTGCATATTGAAAGTTGACAAAAAGAAACAATCATCATTTAGATTTCTGAAAGCATCCTTTATTTACAGCATTTTTTCAACTTCCCACAGTATTATATATATATATATATATATATATATATATATATATATATATATATATATATATATATATATATATACACACACACACACACTAGAATGTAAGTAAATAATAACTAGGCAATGTATCACTGTAATCTAGCCTAAAAGTCAAGGTGCTGAACCCAGGTTAAAGGTATGAAGAGGTTCACCGTAGAACTTACAGACTTCTTGTAAGAATGTGAGTTTTGAATTTTTTGTGCATACATGTTCAAATGTTATTTGTTCCCCAGAGGAAAATTCAAGGCAGAGAAGACGTTTGATTGACTGGAAAAGTCAAACAATATTATTGAATTCAACCAAATTGTGTGTTTTGCTAATCAGATGCGGACAAATTTTGTTGCTTTACCTGAAAAACACATGCTACTCAATGCACACTGCTCCGCGCTGACGGTGGAATTAATTGCGTGCGATGGCAGGAATGACCGTTCACGGGTTGTATGAAACATTGCTTAGCAGCCGCGTTGTGAGGTTTTCCGCTTTTCTCTGGAATTCTCTTGATCTTCTGCTTTTCAGATTTTTTTTTTTTTTTAAGGTGGATGAAAAGCGAATTCCTCCTTCAACAAAGCAACCCGTACTGGGTCTTGTGGTGTCTTACAGGTCCGTTGCATCAGCAGCCCAAATCAGAATTGTCTTGTGGGACATCACCGCTGACCATCAAATCTCTTCCTACTCATAGTATCATTTTCCGAACTCAATGACTTATTTAAACCATTGCTTTTGAAATAAAATCGATTGCTTTATTTTAAAAACACAAGATGAAACCAGTACCAGACGCCAGTTACAGTATGGCCACATGCTTTATTTTGGCAAAACACAGACAGAGCCAGGTTTTGTTGCCTCCATGAACCTCCCCCCACGTCTCTTCACTTGATCACGTGTGTTGGGTGTTCACAGGCTCTTGGGATAGAAATGTTCCACAGCCTGTAAAACTTCACTTCACTTCAGACAAAACGAAACACCTATGTGAATTTCAATGCATAGCTATCCATATAAAAACGAAGTGTACGGTTTTCACCGCTAAACCTACTCGGTTCCTCCTCTTGCCTCTACAAGCTAAACTCAGAGACATCCAAACATCTCTAGCCAGGTTTGCAAAAAAAGAAGAAAAAAAAAAAAAGAGAAGAAATTCAGAAGATGTCTGTCACCCTCAATGGATATCGTCAGATTCAGCTGTGGGAAAAATATTTCCTGCTTAGTATGGATTTAGAATCCACTGCTGTGCTTCTCTTATTAAATTGAATCTCTGGCACGGCTCACTTTGACTAAAGTTTTATACGTGATATCTTTATTATATATATTTATTTTCTCGAATAACTTCTACGCCATTGGGAATTTCATTTCCACTGCCGTCCTGCCGATACTCCCCTGTAAGAGTCCATTCCTTATACTAATAAAACAGCAGTGCTAAAAGAGTTGCTTCTACTGTTCTCGACTCAGATAAACAGAGGCAGACTGGACTGGAACAAGCTGTGTGTCAATTCAAGGGCCCCATCGTTCACCGTTCTGTTAAATGAGGTCCATAAATGTGGGTTTCGTTCCCCAGGAACTGAAGGATTTTCAGCTGAGTTGCTTGCCTGTCTTTGCATCATCAGGTGTTTTTTCAAAGGTTTTTTGTTTTGTTTTTCATATCACTGACAGTTCTAGGAAGAAATTAATTTAACTTTCTGTACCCAAAGCTGCTTTGCCTGTTGAGTGGTCGACAACTAACTTTGCGGGACAGATTCTCAGCTCCCCTTGAGTCATAAAGCTACAATAAACAACACCCTATACTGTGCATAGCCTCTTGACAGACTATATGTTTGAAGCAATAGACTGATCTGTAAACACGAAAACACCATCACAGTGAGGGGTAAACCAAGTTAAGGGAACAAAATATCCTGATTAAACTTATCCTTGACTTGGTTGCACAACAGCAGCATCAGTTAAACCCAGTCCAGTGATGCTCATTTATTCAGTGTTATAATTGACTTAGTTTAGCCCAGACTCAGTTGCACAAATGCAGATTAAATGAAGGTGAATTAAATTACATGGGAAACTTATGGTCCGGGGTCAGCCTGGTCCAGAGCTGGATAACAACCAGAATAAATTAATTCTAGTGATTTATCTTTTAATTCAGGTGCCTGTTTTCAATGAGGAATTAATGTTCTCTGAAATTAATATTGTTTCATTTGAATTATTCTGCATTAAAATGTCACCGATTTAACCTTGATTTAAGTATTTTAATATTTCATGTTCATGTGGTAATAATGATTACTGGCAGGCTTAGTTATATAAAGTTACTTTTATGAAGGCCACTGTTCATATTGTTGTGGTTTGTTGAATGAACGCACATGTCTAGTAATAGCCTATAAGAGCTCTGACCCATTTCTACTTAAAGGGGAAAAAATGTGGGATACGAACCAAACAAAATAAACCAATTTGTTATATTTGACTTGTGGGCTACAGAGTTGTGTCACTGTTATGGGCTAGACAAGAAACAATCTGACAATTAACACAAAATCATGAATATATATCAAATAAAAGATGCAAGTAGATTCTACATTCCCCTCATTTGTACATGATGTCACTAATTCACCTTGGAATATGTTCTCGTACTTTACTTTGACCTGCTGTCATGACACGTTTGTTGTTAAAGACACATAAACATGTATTAAACATTGATCAAATCATCTTTTATCACCATAGCTTCTAAAACGACAGCAGAGGTTAAACAAATTAAATGGACAAATTGCGCTCGGTGAATAACCTTTACATTTCCACAGTAAGCGCTGTCACAGTGCTACAACACTTCAGCAATTAGAGCTATTTCTGCAGAGCGCTGCTTATTAATTATTTCTGGACTATTTGCACATTTAGCCACTCTTTTAAAAGAATAAAGAAAAAAAAAGGAGAAATTTATACAGCCAGGATGATTATTTTGTAGTGGTCGTTTTTCTCTTCGTATGGCTTTATAATAAGCTGCTGCTCTGTGGGTGAGAACTTTGCTGCAACTGTGTCTTGGTTTGGCAAACGTGCAATAAGCCAGGCTGAGTTTAGTAGAGTACGTTAAACCAGTGACGCATACAGATTAGTCTAAGAATGATCAGTGAATCTGTACGAACCTGTGTAAAATGTTCAAAAAACAATTCTTTTCAGTTTTATCTTCTTTTTTGTTTGAAAAATCTAAGACCTAAATCTTAGGAAGACTACCAAGCTTGGAAAGAAAAGACTTTATGATGTCACAAATGCATTTCTTTCACTGAATGGTTGTAAGGGCCATCTGCTGAGCTAAGCAGGAATAGAAGTGAAACTCACAGCCGCTTCGTGTTTCACAAGGATAACCAAGCGTCTACCTTTTTTTTTTGTTCCTCTTTCAGAGATATTGTCATGTAAGTAATTTCTCTTATTGGGAACGGTGTGTACTTTCTCACCCTTGCTTCTCTGCTCACTCAGGTTCTCTCTGCTGGACCATGAACCACATTTGAGTTTGCCTTTTGTTATGTTTATCACTCCGGGTCTTCGTTGTGCAAAGGATTTTGTGTGTCTCTGATCTGCTGAAAGTTGCTGCATCATATATGCTTCCTTAACGTTTATAGTTAATAATGCTCATTATCCATACAACCATTCATTTTTTATATCCAACACCGCATGTGGCTTCGCTATTGCTCTTCCTAATGTTTCTTCCTTTCCCCCCTTTTTTCCAAGGACAGGGGGAGTCTTATGCGACTGTAAGGCTCTTTGAGGCAAATAAGTGATACGGAACCATATCAACACATGTTTGAAACAGATAGAGACATACTCAGTGGCTCAACACTGAGAGGAAGCCTGATACGACAGAAAGGAGAAGCCGACAGATAGCAGAGAGATGTGAAGGCGAGGTTAAAAAAGGCTGGACACCAGGGGAGAGAAAGAGAAACGCATCAGGGGAGCGAGGGGGAGGCATGGCGATTCTGATGTGGCCACGGGCAAATCCCTGCATGTTCAAAACCAAGCATTGCTCAGCTTTAATAATGTCTCACATTATGCCAGTGTCACACAGACAAATGGGCGACGCGGCACCTGCAGGGAAGGATTCATTTTCCCCTCTGAGCAGCTGTGACTTAAACTATTACCTTCTCTGTATGAATGTGCTTCTCATTCTCACATCCAAAAAGCGGCAAATGGACGTTGTGTATCGGCAACATCCTTGATTTATTATTTGTACATAATCACGTCACCATCTTATTTCATATCTGGTTAGTTAGAAGTTACGCAGGGACCATGAATGTGTCTCGTACGCGTACAACGCGCGCCTGACATTTGAGCGGGTTCTGACAGTGTTTGTGCCATGTTGCAAAAAAGAAAGTCATTTTTCAGAATGAATTCATAAACGAATAAACACCAGCCAGATCTGCTGCTTTTGTTTTGGGGATTCATTCGTGTGTACTTGGAGCAGCTATGATGGAAACTACAAGGGCTACAAGTGCACTTGCTACAGAATCAGCTAAATGACCCATCCTGAGTTGTTCTCCGTCGCACACCAACAAGCAACATCAACGCTGCTTTCTGGAAAAAAAACTCACATTACAGAACAATAGATGCTTGATCTTGGACATGTAATTTGGTGGATATTTTACAGTCCACAACAATTGGTCCATGTAACCTCTACAGCCACATAGATGTTATCAAGCATGTAACTGCCGCACGAGGCAGGAAGCAATGAATAATAGATAACATAATAAATATTATAAACTAACTATATATAACTATAACTAACCTCACCCCGTCTTGTAGTTGCCTCCCCCACATCCACAGTCTGACTGAAGAGTTCGCCCTTCAGTGATGTAAAAAAAGTAGAAAACACCCCTTTGATATAAAGTTTCCATAAAAATGGAAATTCGGCGTCTTACATCTATAAGGATCAGTATTACACAGAAACACTTGAAAAACGCTATTTGCATTTTTACCAGACTGTTGAGCCAGACGGGCAGTAATTGTAGATGTCTGCTAGTGACTCCTCTTTGCTGAATTGCTCGTCAAAGGCCACGCAGTCAGTGGTTGCGGGATAAAATAGCATTTGTTTACATGTTCTTTCTCATAAAAACATGAGAGGCATCTCGGATGAGGAAAGAAAAGACGCCCGTTGTCCAGTTTCGCAATGTTTACGGTGCATAATGCGGCATTGATTCTCAGTGTTTGTGTAGAGTTTACATGTTCTCCCCCGTGTCTACGTGGGTCCTCTGACTTCATCGGGTGCTATGTCTGCTTATGCCAGCGTCACCAGATAAGCTAAACCACTTGGACTGTGGAAGAAACACGGAAACTCCATCTAGACGAGGCACAGTATAGCAGCGCAGCGACAGTGAGAGCCACCACGGCTTTAAAAGCTTTTAGTATAATGCTCTCCAGTAAAAACGCCACCCACTGTGAATTCAATTACAAGCATTAGGTAGAAATATCACTTCGGTCAATGTGGAGTTTGTTGGAACGCACACCAATGGCAATGCATAATTAAGCGATCCGTGAGTGTGCTACCTACCTTAGCTTTAGTTCTTATCCCAAGTCGGGTACCACCGCAGCAAAGATGAAGCTGGGAAACAGGTAACAAGCAGGAACAATTACAAATCGAAGCGATCAACTTCCCGAAAAGCCTTTCTCTTTATTCATTCTTTCAACAAAGTACAACACAACATTAACTTCAGTTCACTCCGAGTCTCTTACAGTCACTTAGTGTTTATCCAGACGCCACTCAGCTGTTCCACTAAACATACGCACGTTATACTTCTCACAACCCAATTAGCAATGCAAATTAACATTAGCACAATAAGACGTGCGTGTAGGAGCCTAAAAACGATTACTATAAAAAAGCAAATGCATGTGACCATCCGTCTGCAGGACGTGGCGTAAGAGACCGATGACACGGCGCATGCGCCACTCGGCAAAGCATGCGTCTCACTGACCACGTTGCGCGTAGCGAACTTCTTAAGTTTAATTCAAGTTCGGCGTAACAGTAATACGTAACAATATTAATACAATAACAATAATATTCGCTGTGCGAATATCAACTTTGGAATGTGGTTTTCATTAGTTTTCCACTAAACACTAACCTGGGAAACAGGTAACAAGCAGGAGCAATTACGAATCAAAGCGCTCAGTTCAATAGCCTTGAGGTGGGGGCGGAGCTCCACCGCAAAAGCCCCCCTGGTGCAACTGCTTCAGTCTCAAAGGTTCCTACCCGAGATTTTATGTTTCCGCCATCAGCTAACACTAAATAAATAAGGAAATTGTATAATCCAATCCTACTATGTTTTATAATATATATATATAATTTGTGGTGATGTTTCATTTTTGGTGTATCACACTTACGCTTGGACACATCAGGGCATCTGAGCATCTGAGGGATCTCCTGTACTGCCTAATGTTCCCTAGGTAGAGTAGGCGATAAATTCACCTGGGAGCAAATCAAAACAGGAAACATAGGTGAAGTGAAATACTGTACTAAACTAGTTTTGCCTTTTTGTCTTAACTAATCTTTCGTTAGAAGAATGTGTCTCTTCATTCAAGCTTTTGACAGCACCACGTCAAAATAATGTCAGTTATGAAGCTTTTTATGCAGAAAAAGACAAAAAGTGGAGTTTAAAGTCGACTTACAGTGTGGCTGGTAAAGTGATTCATCTCACTTTGAAAAACACTGTTAAAAGGATGTTGCATTCACGCAGTACTTCATCTGATAAGCTGCCGTTCCTGTGGAACCCTGACCTCTAATACCCTTGGGGTATCCTTGATGTGGTAAAGATCTCACCAGTCAGTTCTGCTGATAAACCCTATTATCAAATCGTCCAGCCAGATAAGATACAGATCTCTGACAGATGCCGTTGTGGGTAATTACAGCAGAATTGATTGCTGGAGCAGTAGAATGGGTCGGGGCCGGATGTCAGTCCTGAACTTTTTGTCCTTCATCTGTTCCGTACACCGTCTTTACAGCAGGATGAACATATCAAAGGGTGCAGTGGCTCAGAGAGAAGCTTCTGCATCACTATTTACTTCTTATATGCTTACGTTTAGCTGCAGTATACCCAAGCATCGCGTCGCAGACTCTGATATTAATTCATTAGGATTCTAA
Organism: Macropodus opercularis; assembly: GCA_030770545.1. NCBI lineage: Eukaryota > Metazoa > Chordata > Actinopteri > Anabantiformes > Osphronemidae > Macropodus > Macropodus opercularis. The sequence goes on from CM061089.1 coordinate 15,457,667, forward strand.
TTTCACACACATGTAATGCACATCTATTTTGGCAAAGCCATCATTTTGAGTTGCATTTCTATATTCTATTTGTAATTATACTGCTCTTTCTGAGTCCCTTCCTATGCCGACCTACTTACGCATTTCCCCTGGTTTTTATTAATTTACCTTCAAAGGAAAGCATCTGTTTAACCCATTTATCATTGACTAACTCGCCCCCTCTGCAGATAAATCCCCTCATACTTTTTTAACTGTGCCACTTATTGCTTTCCCAGGCTGTAGTCACAGCAGATAGATCACAAAGACGAATCTACATGTCGGCAAAGGTCACCGTTCTAGATATACATGGATTTTAAAGCTGTCTAGTTGTATTAATAATTAGTGCAAACTGTAGCTCAGCTGGTGTGTTCTCATGTGGTAGGTGCAGTACAGTAGGTGGGAGAAGAAGGAGACTGAGTTCCTTTAAGTTAGATTCTGTGCACGGCAATAAAATATTTCATGCCTGAAGCAAATCTCAGAATGTCTGGACTTCTGACTGAAAGGTGTGAGAAGATGAAAACCCAGTGTTTATAATTATGCATGTTAAATAATATATATGAAAAGTAAAGATCAAAAAGACACATAAACCGATTCAGATGTATCCAGCTGAAGCATTATGCTTCAGTATGAGTTTATGAATCACGCGACCTCTAGGCTACACTTTACTGAAGCCATGATTGAGCTTTTTTGATTTAGGACCTTATTGGAAGTTTTAATGAGAATGTCAGAAATGGGTGATTTTACCAGATTGAGTGATGCGTTTCTTAAAAGAGAAAAAAATATGTGCCTTGCTATTAGAAGCTAGCGTAAGCAAATAAAATAAAAACAAACTGCGTCTACAACAGCTTAAAACAGACTCGGGACTTAAAGACACAGCTTTAGGAGGTGAAGGGCTGTGAGGTTTATTTATAGCTGGGTAGCAGGACGTTTCAGTGAAAGGCAGAAAAGTTGAAGCTGAAGGCAAAATCCGAAAAAGCAGGCAAGGGTCAAGAAAGAACACGTAGCAGGAAATAAATACTGGAAACCTACAGCTGTAAAGACACAAAGTACAGTTTGGCAAACAACAAAAGGGAAGGCACCAGTATGGACATCAGACATACCAGTACGACTAGACCCCTGAAGGTGGGCTGCCCCAGTGCTTAGGATGGTTGTGCATGTCAGAGTAACACAAAGCTGTTGAAGTGTACCCCTTAGGTTCATATGCGCGAACGTAGCTTTTCAGTGTGTTGATCATATCCACAGTCACACACGTAAGAGGCTGAAGTTTCACACACTCACCCACAGCAGCCACATGTGTTTCGTTGTATTCATTTCCAAATAGGTTTAATGGAACAGTGTGTTTAGTTTGAAACTGAGATTATTAGTACTATTAAATGGTTGTTGATTGCTAAATGAATCGCACATAATGGTAAATACATTTTTTTTATCAGATGTTTTATTATTTATTTTCAGTTTTTCTTTAGATTTGGCCAAATCCTCTTCCTTGTGTTGAGGGTGATGAATGAGACGCCTTTATTTATTTTCTCTCGTAGTCTACATGCATCTTTTCACATTCACTGCCGTTTAAAATACATGTGCAGATTTGCTCTTCAAAGAAACTTCATTGTACAGCACGGAGTACCTCATTTCCATTTCGCTGCTGAAGGACTGCAGGCTGTACTTGCCCTAGGAGCTGACCTCATGTTTACAACGTTCTTAACGGGGCTCAACAACCTAAACTTGTCAGAAACAACAAACGATAACAACCGCAGTGATCCACAATCGCAATTAACAGTACAGTGCCCAGAGACCAGACTATCATGCCACAATAAAGGAGAAATTACATCATAAACATTCAGATTTAATTGAGTGTGTGTAAGTGTGTATTCAGAGTGTTTTGTTGTTATGTTGTAGGCTGTGTGTGTGTGTGTGGGGGGGGGGGGGGGGGGGGGGGCATTGCCGTGCTGTGACTCCCTCCTACTAGTCTCTCTGTATTCCCTAGAGAGGCCTAATCAGATAAACAAGGCTTCCCTCACTCCTGGGGCCTGATCCAGAAAGCAGGTTTAGGAGCATTTCTTTTAATCCAGACACAAATATTAATGGGTGGCAGTACAAATTAATCTTTAAAAAAAAAAAAAAAAGTAGTAGCATCTTTGAAACAGGCTGAGGAGAGTCAGTAAACTCATTATATGGCACTGACTACTCGGCCATTAACATATCAAGCAGAATTAAAGCACATCATTATGAATGGTGATGGGTTAGAATCTTCCTAGAAGTTACATTGAAATTTTAAATGTAGCTCGCCAGGAGATAAATACATAAAACACACAAAACCTGTTTTTATTGGACAGACATTCCCTTGACATTTCTTGACTGATTCATCTGAAAACTAGCAAGAAGGTACCTTATTGAATTTACCATTTTGCAAAAATGCATAGTTTTATAGAAAGGATCCGAGATTTGTAGAAGGTGGCCCAGTGGGTTGAGCTTGTATTTCAGCACCACGGACAGTGCGCCGGGTAACTCTTGCTTGTCTGTAGGTCACCTGCAGAGATGAATCTCACATCAGCCATAGCATCAATGTTAAGCTACTGCTTTAACACCCGAAGCTGGTCGGGAGAAGCAGAAACAAAAGCTTTGAGGTCAGAACTTTTTAGGACGTTTAGGACCAAGGCTCTTCCTTCTGTCCAATCAGAGCACTTCTATTGTTCCTGCTTGATTAATACGTTAGCAACAACCCTCCCTTTGATAAATTGACAATGACTAATACAGTAGCCGGAGGCCTGCGTAGCAGATGGTAGCAGAGCACAGCAGAGCCGGGAAGTGGAAGGGCTTCAGAGTGACACATTACTCACTGTACGTACAGTAGTTGTATATTGCAGCTTTAAGTTTGCTTGGTGGATTAAGAGTCATCGCTCAGGTAAAGACAATTCAGAAAGAAAATTCAGATGCTGAAAAGTCTATTTTTCAGCAAGACAAAACAAAATTGATTGGTCTGAGTCAGAAGCTTTATTCTCTTTCTCCTCCTTCTGACCTGACTGCTCTGCGTCTCTTTATTTCTTCTCTGTCTTGTTAACTAACCTACAGATATGTCTTTCTAAACTGCGTGTTACTCGCATCCCCTCACCTCATGTTTACTTATCTTGATTTGTTGATCAACTCCCCCACCTCTTGTCTCATTCCTCCTCAAATCCTCCTTTCATCCATCTCCTCTCCACCCTCCTCACCCTTTACTGTTCTCAACTATGCTGTTGTTTGTCTAGCCCCCCCCTCGCCCCATATCTTCCTCTTTGCCTCTCCACGTCTCTTCCTCCTGCTCCGCCAATCCTGCGCCCTCCTCTTCCCTTCTTCCTTCAGACAGAAAGCCAATTGGAGCTGTCTAAACAAATGAGAGGTGTCTGAGATCATTTAAACAGCCATAAATAACATCAAGAGACGAGGCAGACGATGAGTGGACCCCACTGCTAAATGCGCAGACACACACGCGAGATTTCACACTCCGGCGTGCGCACGCAGCTACACACGTAAACACACTCGCTTAAGTGGACCCCATTGCTAATTTGTCTGATAGCGTGTTAGAGGGAGATAAGAGCGGAGGCAGGAATCTAGCCTGGCTGAGATGCATTAGCCTGCTGGTACTGTTTTCATCACTCAGGCTATGGGAGCACATAGCGCATTGTTTGCTGATTTGCCTTTTGCGGCTATTGTTTGGAAATGGGTAATGGTGATGGGCTTTGTGCATCTGTGTGTGTAGGTCTGCACCTGAATTAGAGTTTAGAGTCTTGATGGAGAGATCATTCCAGGCAATGAGGCTCGAAAAGAATGAATAATCGGTGCCCTTTATGTGGATTTAATGGCATGTTTCTTGGATCTCACTGTCGCTCGTACAAATATGAGCGATAAAATGACTAATTTATACTTGCATGACGCATTTCCCTCTCTTTTAGACTCGCAAGGTGTCAGTCAGTCCTGTAATAGGAGCCGGGGATCTCGAACTACTAACCCCCTGCAATTAGTGGACAGTCCTCCTTCGCTTCCAGCTGCATAGCTGCACACGCATCACAGACTAGACAAGCGCAAGAACGGTCTTGAGCTGGATCTTAGGCTTAATTCATTAAGCTTGTCCGTGTCTCGAAGAGAGGAAGACAAATGGTGATTTTGTTCTGTCGGTCTCTGGCAAGCCTCCACGCTCCTGGTTTCTGACAGCGCTCTGCCAAGTAGGACATTAAATAATAAGCTTCCTCCTTCTGCCCCCTGTCTCTCTGTGCGTCTCTCTGTCGGACTTGCTGTCTGTCTGTCTAACGCTGCCATACCTTCCCTTATCTCGGTGTGTGTTTGTTTGACTTATTTAGTATCTTTCTCTGTTATAAATATTTAGCCAGGAACGAAACACTGGCAGCTGTGTGTGGAGTAAAACATACGCCCGCACACACACACACACACACACACACACACAGCATTTCTCCGCCAGTACCCTCTTAAATACTACAGAGCTGGCACTCGTTATAAGCCTCTGCACATCAGGCCAAATCCATTCGGGGAGTGCCAATTTCATTCTTGGGATGTTAAGCATCTACACCGCAAGGTCAAAACATTCCAATGAAAGCTCATCTCGCTCCATTGCCGAACTGGATGAAAATAAATGTTTTTTTCTTTTGTTGCAATAGCCATCCCGTTTCGCTGGTTCCCACGCAGAGCACATAGATTAATATACCATGAATTTATATATACTATCAGTTTGGGTTTCTGCTTCACTTTATCTAATAATATTTGTTCAAATATGTGTTACTGTATGTTGACATAATCCTACAGTGTTACGCATATGTGCGTTGTGTGCTGCTACTGCGTTCGAGTGTTGCTGCAAATGTTTCAGTTCGCACACACTGTAGATGCCACACACTGACAGTGCCAGAAGGTGCAGTGGGTGTGGGCATGTGGGTGTTTTGTTTTATGTAGACCAGCTTTTGAGTTCTCTGATTATGGTTCTAATGCTGTGTGTGACAGGTTGCCTCTGGAAGTGCTGGAAAGCGGAAAGGGGCCCTGGAGACGAGCCTGCTGCCGCATACACTACGTGTATATATATTGATTAAGGGCATCATATTAGTTTGAAGCGAACAGCTACTGTAGCTGGAAGAAGACAGCGCTAAGCACTACACCACTGGGCTGGCACGAAAACAGACTGAATCAGTTTGGCTGTTTATTTAGAGACATATTACAAAAGTAGTAGTAGCAGTAGGGTCTTTTTTTTTTACCATGGGATGACTGATGCAGTGCTTCTCATCTGGTGAGTGGGAAGGTCTCAGTACCACTGGAATCTAACCATACGTCATCGTCTATATTCTACATTATGAATATGACACATTGTGAATGAATCATTGCAACATGGATTGGCATGACTATGAGGTGGGTGCCTGGGAGCCAAAGTGGTCAAAGTGTCGGCCGTGAGCTGCTGTTTGTGTCTGGCCGAGGACTTCTGTCAAGTTTTCGGAGACCTGTTCAGCAACACCGGGGTATTTAACACTGTGTGTATGTAAACAGTCATAGTAGAGGAAAATGCTTGTGAGCTTTCGGACTGTGATTATTGTGTGAGATTATTCTTGGGCTCATGTCTTGAGGTACAGAAAGAAACCAAACGGAAGCATTGGACTCGGTTTGGAGAACGTTGCGGCAAGGAGCGGCCGAAATCTCTGTCAGAAAATTCCTATCGCCCATCTTTAAAGTTTTCTGTATTCTAGGCCATAGTCCCAAGGGAATTAGCGACCACTGCATATTTCAGCTAGAATCCCCTGATGGTTGGGGGGGGGGGGATGTGGCTGGTTCTTATCTAAAAACCAGTCAAGGGTTGAGTAAAGTAGCCAAGTCTTAAAAAAGCAATGGATGACAGAGAGCTACTTAACATTTCTCCACTTTAAATTCTCCGTGACTGGAAAGCAGATTTGTGCAGACACGGGGAGAGACAACGACATTACTTCAGTATGCGGGTATCAGTCTGAAGCAAACTTGTTCTTTGTCCTTTAATTCCTTAATAACGACACAGTTGGTGACACGATTTGGTATGGAATGACACTTGGGATTATCTCGCCCGAAGATGAAAATATCACTTTGGTAGCGTATAGTTGTTTGGTGCCACGTAGTCATTAGACATTGGATTATAAAACGGATGAATAGAAAGCGTAGGGTGGCAGAGGAGCAGGGAGGAGAGCGGGCGGGCGGACGGCTCAGTAGGGACGGGGAAAAAAAAAAAAAAGCAGCAGTGGGACAGGAGATAGGCAGACGAGGACGGAAGGATTAAAACATCGTCTTTGAAGCCTCAGGTTGTCAGCTACCTTTCCTCTTTGGCCCACTTCTCTCCTTTCTCCCCCATGGTCATCCAGCTCTGCTCTCTCTGTGTACTGTTGGAACAGGGGAGCAACACGGAGAGAGGGGAAGATGAGGGGCAGCGAGATGGTTGGAGCAGCTTCTAAGAAGCCTTCAGCCCCGAGGTTCTGGGTCCTCGTTTCATTTTCACTCTAATAATGTCTTCCTCTTCTTTTCCTCTACCCCATTTCCTCTTCATCTTTCTCTCCCCCAGTGTCTTTTTTTTTTACTCTATGTGTTTCTGCAGCTCTCATTCTTGAATTCTCTTTTCCTTTCAGCCATACATTCTATTCCCTTCTTCCTCCCCCTCGTCCCTTTGCTTCCCTTTTTCATTTCTGCACAGCCCTCACTTGCTATCCCCCCCCCCCCCGTCATTTCTTCGATCTCACCCCCCTTCTTCTCTCCAGCCCGTCCCCTTGATTCTCTCTCCCCCGCTCATCATGAAGGACAGTAAATCTCCTAGTGGTAGGAGCGCAGAGCCGCGGAGCGCTTTGATCGTTCTCAGCGAACTGACACTCTGACTTCCAGTCTGGACCGAGATCTGTCTGTCGGGTGTGCGCAGAGGGAGAAGCACTCTGTTCCCTCACACACACACACACACACACACACACACACACACACACACACACACACACACACACACACACACACACACATATTTAGACAAGCGTTGTCCTGTGTGTTATTAACGTTTCTGAAGAGTTCACAACACACAAAGCAAACATCTTAAAATGCCCTTCATTGGTTTCTTCCGCCACCCACAACCCCCCCCTTCACTCTGAATGCTTTACAGGGCCCTTTATCCAAAATATGCTGTTTAATCTGGCGAAATGAGAAATTATCATCAAACAAGAAATATGGACTTATGAATACTGATTTAGCATGTGCTGTTCCCTTGCAGTAACTGGAAATGTAATGAAATGATTCAGTCATTTATAATGCATGAGTGCACAGCTTGTAATCAAACGAAATTGTGTTGTTCACTTGCCGGGGAAAATGAAATAATGATGACGTTCTTCAAAATGAATGCTTTCTGGGACTTAAATTCAGTAAGAATGAGTTAGTCCTACTAATCTCATTGCATGTAATATGTGATTTATGGAGATAGCGCTAAAATATATACGTTTTTGAGTGTAATAAAAGTAATTTGACGGCATAATGCAGGAAAGAAACATAAAAGGTGAAATGTTTCACACAAATCACTGTGATGCTTTGGCATTTTGTTCGCTTGCTTGTTTTTCTTCCTCTGCGAAAGTCTCCACAGGCAGCAGTTTTGTTTGTAAGACATTAAAAGGGCTTCTGGAAAATCAGAAAACAAACAGAAGCCTCTCAAATGTCATTTCATTTTTCTCCCTAATGTGAGCAGCGAGTCTTAAATATTAATAGTATATTCCTCATGTTGTGCTTAGGAACGGAATAAAAGGAACGTACAAAGGACAGAGCAATCCCTCGTCTTTGAGTAGTCTAAACTATCTTTTAATAACCGCTGTCAGAGGATTCGTCTGAAGAGACCAAAGGCGAGTTCAATAAAAGGCATTCCATCTGACATCATTACCACGTTTATTCATGAGGCTGTGATATTTATTTGGGGATATGAAAATCCATTTGTATTTAACACTTTGTCTCAGTTGTCAGATGTGGGGGAAACAATATGAGCATTTAATAAAGGCTCGAATCCCCTTAAATCCCTCTGCTTTTATTTGACATTTGGTTCAATACGCTTATTATGACAGCATTTAACGTGACAAAGCCCGCCCCTCACCCCGCCACCAACAACACACACACACACACACTCCCCGTAAACCGACATAGCAAAATTTGTGGGTTTTTTTAGAAACAGAACCACTATAAGAAAACACATCTGAAGACAGCACACACACACACCTCAGCTAAGCCTGTGGAATTGATGTGCCCCTAAGCCTGTTTTTTCCATGCATTATGCCCCAAGGAGAGAGCTTCTGAATGGTGGAGGCTGCCACTCACTAAAGTATAAGCTAAGGATCAGCCTGCAGAGGTAAACACAGTCACACACACAGGGACTCGCACACAAACGGGGGGGGGGGGAATAAGATGAAATTTGAGGGCACGAATGCACAATTTCAAAGTGGTAACATACATTTTTTTTTTGCGAGGGGCAATGCATTTTGTCTCGTCGCACATACACACGCGTGCGTGCGAACGCTCGGCTCTAAGCTAAGGGATGAAACCTGCACAGTGTGTCTGTGCCTCATGCTGGCTTAGCCACAGAGCTGAAGAACAGTGAGGGGATAGAAAGTGGAGATGAAGACGTATGACAGAAAAGCTTTGTAAACAAGACACACACAGAGGAATACTTAAGGGGACCTGCGTACACACATACTGTACGTACTGGGGCTCTGCTCCTGTCTGCGTCTTGCGTTTGCTCAGCCGCAGCAAGGTGTGGCGCTCGGTGTCAGATAGGCTGTCCCGTTCCGTGTTTACGCCTCTCTCCTGTCCTGTGTTCAGCGCAACGGGGGCCGCTTGATGTCACTTCACTGTGAAGCAGAGAAGGCTGCGTGAACGGCTGACTAGGCCTCACGGTGGGGATCTTTGGCTCGTGTCTTAAGATTCTGCTAAAACCTTTTCAGACCTATCGTACCTATGCTGCACCCACCTGCTGTGCTGGAAGAGGCAGCAAAGTGCTGACGTGTTGGTTATCGGCGCCACCTGTGTGTGTGTGTGTGTGTGTGTGTGTGTGTGGTGGGCCATGGCGGATCCCTCAGTCACTGAGCCTTTGGCGTTCGTGTTTTAGGCTTCTAACACGTTCTGAGAAATGCAACCCACAGGAAAACACATGCAAGACACAGCGTTATAACAAAGCTTTATCATTTTGTTTCGTCGACTTCTTAAAAGCTGAAAATATCTAACAATGCATTAAATGAACGCATATAACGCATGGTCACAAGCCCGCATAGAACAATTACCGCACTCATCTGCTCTTTTTAGTTCCAAGCACATTTTAGCACCTTCCAGCTCCTTGTTGTGATCTGTTCTACCTGTCCTCTACCCAAAAGTACATTGTGACAAGTGTGCAGGTACAACGTGAGCAGGGCATCAGAAGTCATAAACACAGGGGTTTAAAACCTAAAACATTCAGGCTGCATTTACAGATGAATAGCATGAGTGACACGTGGGCTGTGTGCAGCAGACAGCTGGATTGATTACAGTAGGGAGACGTATCGATTGCCGTTTTTGACGTGGAGACAGCGTTTGGTTGATAATTAACCTCTCTGGCTCGCGTGAACTGCAGGTAGGAGCCCCACTCGACGGCACGGACCTTGTAACAAAAACTGGACCCAGTGGCACGACAACGAGACACTAAATTTAGGAGAACAAAACGCATGAAGTGTACGAGTTGTGAGTAAAAGGTCTACAGCAGCCTGCTGCCCCAATGCTGCGTTCGCTTCCATCATCTCAAATCCCAGTGTTGCATGAAGGTTATCACCCGCCGTCACCATAATTAAACATCAGTGCTATTTCTGGGTGTTTGTATTACTTCGTAGCACAAAAGCTTTTGCCAATGCAAAAAAATATTATTCATGCAAAAGACAGGTGACCTCTCAGTGAACCTACTCTGATTGAAAACGGTTAAAAAATCATTACATCCTCTTTTGGTTTTGTCTTTGGTGCTTCTATAAGCTTCTTTGCAAGAAGCAAAACTGATCTAAAATGCATTTCAACAGCTTCCACTGTGAATCGTGGCGTTCACTATGTAGTCCATACACACGTGGACATCATACATGCTGCATATGATGCTCTGAGCCTTCGCTATACTGGGAAGACTGCAGTATTTGGAATCACGTGACAGGCTTTTGCTCCTATTTGAATCTGAGCCTTTGCAATAAGGCCCCGGTTTGAATTGGAGTCGCAGCTTAGCTCATGCACAGTTGAGGTCAGGGTTTCAGGGCTTTTGGCAGGCCAGCCGAGTTCTTCTACATCGAAAACCTGCTCGTCGATGTGGTTTTGTGCATGAGGGGCCATGTAGTTGTGACAGGAAAGACTGTCGTCACTTGATTCTCTGAAAAGTACAGTTGCGCGAAGAGGGAGAAGGAAGCACTGCGTGGAGGCAGGATGGTTTTTCAAGATGACCTTCCTGTAGTTCGGTGAACACAGGTGGATCTGGCCAGCTCCTGTGCCAACGCACTACTCTTTCAAGATTTAGTGGATGAAGAGGGAATGCGGTCTTTACATTGGGCCGGCTGCCATGCGGTTGAGTGGGCAAATCCTTTTTTTGGCAGAGAACAGACATGCAAATTTTCTAGAGTGCGGAGCCACAGAGATGAGTGGTCGAGCATAACCCAGTTAGAGTGTGAAGCCTGTGTGAAATACAGCAAAGATTCCGGAATGAAGAAGTATCCTTCTCTCCATCACGCACACACAGTCACAGAGCAGTAGGGCTCTTCACTGACCATTACTCTTGGCAATGAGTGCTGAACAGAAAGTGCTTAGTGGAAAACAACAGGATACTTCCACTCCAGGTCAAACAGCATCCATCAGCTATACAGTCTGGCAGTGTGTGTGTTTGTGCGTGCCTGGATACTTTTGTGTGGTTTCGTCTGCGTCTTTGCGTGCGTGAGTTCAAGGAGAGAGAAATACAGACGGAGAAGGCGATTTCTCTGCTGTCACTTCAGTAACACAGGCCGGGCTTCTCTCAGCAACCCGGTGACCTTCATGCTCAGTTTCAGCAGACTTACATCACCCGTGTCAAACACAAGTCTTGATCACTACTGTATGCATGTGTGTGTGTGTGGGGGGGGGGGGGGGTGGGGTGGGGGGGGGTGTGTGTGTGTAGAGAAAAAAGAGCAACAGAATGAGATAGAGAGAGATGATGAGCACTGGGTGTGAGACAGACACAGCTCTCATTTATTTCTATCTCTCCTTCTTCTTAGGAGTCAGCAGTTTTCTATTGATCTTTTGGACATTTTAAATGCCAAGTTGTTGCCCAATACATTTTCATGGCTACAGGAGGTTTCCCCTTTGCTTCTTCCTGTGCTGGTTAATGTCCATTATACAGCTACAGGGTCCACCACCACCAACGACTACTCCTTTTGGTAGGAGAACATTAAGGTTTGTAAAGATTTTGAGATTGGCTAATCTTAATTTCCTAAGTATCGATGGCCTGTCTTTCATATTTGTTTACCTGTTTCCTGTTGGGGCAGCACCCATGGTCCTGGGTTCGATTCCCAGGGAAAGTTCGAGTGCCGTACTTCGGTGTCCTCCCACAGTCCAAAGAGCAGTCTGTCAGCTTGACAGAAGTCTGAAAATGACTGAATGATTAGAACATTAAAAAAACAACATTAGAGGAGTCTACCTTGTGAATTTAATCATAGTTAAACACACAAAGTGTCTACTTTCATATTTTGGATGTTTAAAAATAAACAAGCTTTAAAAGAATGGAAATACTTGCTGTAGAAAGTAATACTGACATTTAAATGTCCGTGTTTGAATTGTGTGGTTTTCAATATCATACTTCCATATACAGGACGTTATGATACTGTGCAGGTATCTTACTGTAGACTGGGTCCATTTCAGCAGTGATGAATGAAAGCTAAACTAAGGTGAGTCCATAAACAACGATAAGTTTGTGATGTGGTATTCGCAGCGACTGTATTACAGTAAACTGTAGTTCAGAAGAATAAGTTTTGATTTGACATAGTGTATTTGAAATCAGAAAAGGAATCCATAAAATATACCCTGAGATGGAGTATCTGGGATATTTTCCTTTATAAGCTGTTGGCAGACTTCAGCCATAAAATTGTATTTTACAGTTCAGACATTTTTGCTGTTCTGATGATAGCCCTGAGTTACAGAACGAGGATGTGGGAAAGTTTGAATGTAGGGGCTATAATAATGAAATATTAGAGCACACTCCTAAAATTGTAACTAAAGTACAACGCGGGAATTTACGGGCGGCTCAAGCACAAAGATTTATCCTCTCGTGCAGTCACATTAGTTTATACCCACTCCAGAGGTTTCTATCAATAGATGGGGTGGAGGTGAAAGCACAGCAGCCTGGAGTATATAAAAGCTGACCTTCTCAGGCAGCTCGGATTTCATCATCAAAACCAAAGACGAGTTAAATATCACACTTAGTCACTTTTGCCCGTGGTTTACTCAGCTAATGTCAAAAAAAGGGTTGCGTTGCGGGCCACAGCCGCTGATCTGTATGAGGGGGATGCACCCCTTGATGATAGACTCTAATAAGGAGAGCTGGAAGCATCCTTCAACACTGAACATGCAACTTGAACTGAACTTCAATTTCACTTGTAAAGAAATCTTTGTCCTGCTTTGCTACAGTATTTAGTTAATAAAAGCTGCTTTGATCCTGCTTCTGTGTGTTTTCCAACCATAGTCTTAAATTGACCCATGTGAAGTACATTGTGTATTCATAGTGTATTACAGCGCTTCATGTATATGTTTGTAGGTGTTACTTTGCTACTGTATAGTGAATATTTTGCTGATTAAGTGCGTGTGTGATAAATTAGTGTTGGGCGTGTTGTTTGTGTGTGTGTGTGTGGCTGTAGATCCCGGGATGTTTTTGCTTGATTATCTGGCGTTTTAGCAAGATATGTTGTCTGCAGATCCACACGCGTAACACGAAGCAAAGGGACGGACGAATAATGAATAAACGGAGGTAATGAAGAGCCGCGGCTGATGACAGCGAGTTTTATGAACGGCAGAGCGGCAGAGGAAGAGCATACACAGACGTACCAGCCTCTCTGTCTGTCTGCAGGCCCCCCCCCCCTCTTGTTAAGAGATTAAATGCCACACTCGTTGTTTAATAGGATTGCTCGCTGGCATGGGCCAGACTCTGTGTGCATGTGTGTGTAGTTGTGCTGTGGGTGGGGCTAGGGTGGGAGTTTTAACAAGATTGCTGGCACAGTATTCATTCTATTTTTTTTCCTTCCTGGCAGCGTTTCACGCTGTCTAATGAACACTGTGTCTTTTTCTGTCACCCAACAACATCAGACTTTTTTTTGACAGCGGACATGTATGTCAAAGAGACGGAGCGGCTGCAGCTGGACGCATGCATTTGCATGTGTTAGCCACATTTCGTCTATCCACGGTCACAACAAAGACTAATGAAACGTTATTAGAAATAATACACAAAGTTAGCCAGTGTAGCCATTATCCACAAACAATGTGTCTCTGACTCATAAAAGACACATTATCAGTAATGGGCAGTCATTTGGCCCAAACGACTGGTCTACTCGTAGCGGGGCCCACATGCAGATGGCTGTACTTTATACTTTTATTAATGCACTCGGCCACTACAAAGGAAGATGCAGCCATAATGTGTGATTGAAGCTGAAAAATCTGGTTAAACATCTCAAATACCAAACTTACGCGAACACCACGTTTTGGAAATACACAAATACTCCATTGCCCCAAATTTTTGGCGTAAATAATCAAACCAGAGCAAGACGTAGACTTATTAACAGACAATGAGCCCGCGTTTCACTTCAGGGTGATTTGTGCTGCAATGAGCGAGTCATTAGACCGAACCAAACCAAATTAAAAGGTGAAGGAAACTAAAACGCTGCAGATGTTAATTATTACAACTCTTTTATAATCTTTTTAATCTCTTTTAAATGAACTGTATTTGTCTGGGTGGATGACAAAATCCAGGAAATGAGCGTTGGCACATAATGCGTAGCCTGTATTATACTGTACCTCTATGGCAATGGTCAGGTGCGTGGTGATTGGGAGACGGCCCCAGTACAGTTCAACATGTGTGGTCATGTGTGATGCCATCAACATTAAGAGTGTCCACGAATCTGTCCATTTATTTACTGCAAATAAGTGTGATTGTTTACAAAATGAAATCTGATAGGATTGACTAACAGACCTGTCAGCAATTTAAAAAGCTGCTTTCATCATGCTCATGGTTTCCTCCCCTTGTGCACATGGGTTCAGTATCCCCTCCGCTGCTGTCGATGCTTTAGCCGGACTTTAACCTCACAGCAGGAGAGGCTCCAGTTGAAAACCCTGTACCGTTATGAAGGATCACCGTGATCTTATCTCTGTCGACAGCTATCATCTTTTGATTGCTCCGGGATTTCGCTATGATTACTGTAGCCTCAGTTTAGAGGAGTCGTGAACTTAAAGCATCTTAAGCCGTGGCCCGTTTGACCCATCGCGTGTTTGTGAAAACACCGCCCTTCAGTCGGGCAAGTGTATGTGTTGATACGAAAAAAGAGACGACTGACTTCAGTTCAGGTGGGTATATTCATTCCACAACTGCTACCTGTGAATGTTTTTTTAGAATGATTATTAATAATACACAAACTGGTTCCAGCGAAAACGAACAGAAAATAAATATGCAGTTGTGTGTATCTACAGGATCTTTCATTTCTGATGATTTCTATAACAGAAAGCTAAAATCGGTTTGTGTTTGTCTGATGTCAGTGTTCTTTCTCAAGACAGCACAAAAAAGTCTTATTAAGGTTCGTTGTGGAGCTCGAGGCAGAAAGACACGGCGTTAGCAGACATAAAGCAGCGAATAAAAATGACTACACCGTTGTACCAACACGTCCCCGAATGTTGCTCTTTTGTGAAGTAGCTGGATGTCACTTAGCAACGTTCTCTACAGTACGCTGACTGGAAATAGCGTAGCAAAACCCGACTCCGGTCCCTGAAATTCACAGCAGAATAATTTCCCCCGGGACATTTGACGCAAGCCAAGCAAAGTGACATCTGTCAAAGTTACAAGAGTGAAGCGAGGCTCCTCCAAATTAAAACTAATCAGAGACCACTTGCGGAGCAGCGTGACGCCAGAGACGCTGAACGAGATGGTTAATCTGTGGTATTTGCCAAGAGCATGTGTAGCGGACACTTGTGAGGAATTTTCCCAAGGATCTTTGCACAGTTCAAATAAACGGCTTCTGTTTTCTGATTGGCCTCTTAGTATAAGATTAGAAATATTAAAAGGCAGATTTACACGTTTGTGCCTATGTGTGTGTGATTTGCATGATCACTCTTTGGAGACACGAGGGGGGCGCCGCACTGATCTTGCTCTGTGGACTGTCATGAGTACAGCTGCCACACTATGGTTTTCTGTCACACCTGAGCACTGTGAGCAAGAAGACATTTGGTGGAAACTACTGTAGATCATCTCGCTAATTAGGTCACCAAGGTGTTGAGGGAGAGCCTGGGGTTGAACGCACTCCCTGAACCATTTATTGCTGGCAAAAGTAGTTTCAAAAGTAAACTTTTCAAAATAACTGTTCTGCGTGAAGAATTTACGTGTAAGGAAGTAGAATTGTCTCGTCGCGGCTTGTCTGCCTTTGGAACATTAACAACATTTGGACCTTGTTTACTTGCTGTTTACCTTTGAGCTACCTCTTAATCCTGAAGTTTAACACAGTGATGAGACTGTTGTCTGTTCAGAATGTACAATAATTGTCATTAGTGGAGGATTATTTTAGAAATGACCTCTTGACCTTCCACTCATCACTCATTGCTGTGTTGTTGAATTCATGTCAGAATCTGTAATGTAACGGACAACAGCATTCCCTCCCCCCTCACGAGTGGCTTATCGCCTTATCGCGGACCAACAGCTCCAACGTCTCTCATATATAAATAGGTTGCCCAAAACATACTCCACCGCTCACTAGAGTTTGTCATTAACAAATGGTAATATAAAGAAGAAATTACAACCTTATAAAAGCAGAATCACTCAAATGCTGTTTTGGATATTGGATAGTGAAACAACTAAAGTATTGTCTTTATAACTATATACTATTTTAAAAAAAAACATCTTCTTTGCTTGTGTATACATTTCACATGTTTTTGGAAATCGAGCTGTAAAATATTGAAATGAAAATCTCCGAGGGGAACAGAGGACGCCTCGCCTAGGGCACCAAACAGCACAGAAGCAACACTGGGTTTTGGAAGTGGATCAGCGGAATCCTGCGTGGATGTCTGTGCATACACGACTGCAAACCGGGGGCCTGCATCCTTTCCGTGCCTCCATGTGACCTAGTGAATGTTGAAGAGTCAGACAGACGGAGGCGATAGACTTAAGATGCAGAATAACCTCTGTGTATTTAGATTTGATCCCGCGGTCCAGCACAGACGCCGAATGAAGCGCCTGTTATGGATACATTTCCGATACAGAGCTGTGTCCACGTTCTTAAGGTGATGACATATCCCTGAACCCATGATAACCCTGACATGCATTTAGATGTTTCCCTGTGTGGCTGACCGTCCTCCCATTTTCCTCTTTCTTTGTTTTCGTATATGTAAAAAAAAAATGAAACCAATAAACGTCTGCCCCTAATCGGCACCTTCGTGGCATTCTCTCATTTCAATATCAAATAACATTAATCGCCAGCTAGGTCTGAAATGAAAACAGGAAACAATAGAAACTCTCTCGCTGGCATTGGAGAGGCAGCTAAAATAACCAACTGTTCACCCTGCTTTGCTTTTCTGCTTCACCGCCGTCCTTAGTTTACTAACACCTCTTTTACCTCATGGAGCTGAATGCGCTGGTTTAAACCCACAAAAGAAAAACGACAACTTGTAAATCCATTATGCAACCTTCCATAAACCTCTAAACACCCACACCCCTAATCCTAATTCCAGGTTGCAGATTAATTTAATCCAATGTTCAGATCTAATCCACTGGCATCCGGCAAAAAGTGTCGAAATCTCCAGAATGAATCTTTATTTATTTTCTTCACTTACTAGTTTGTTAGAATGCGTTTCTGTCACTTTCTGTATCAGTCTTTTGCTCACTTGCTGTTTCTCTACCTCGCTTTACTTCAGCCCCACAGGGAGTTTCCCATAGGGAAATATTCAGAGACGTAATTATGCAGTCTGCTTTTCATAATTTGGAACATTTACACTCCATGGCTGCATCTCTCATCTCAATCAACAAACACAAACAAATCAATTAGGACAGGATATCAACCATGTTTACTTTGCCACTTGACAGCAAACTTTGCTAGGATGGTGGAGAATCCCTCTCCCTGCCTGCTCCGTCTTCTGCAAATAGCCAAAGACAAAGTTGAGTGTGTGGAAAACACACAACTTTTGAAAACATGAATGTTAAACAGTGAGCTAACACGCCGAAAACGAGCTCGGACAATAAAACTGAAGGATATGGCGAACGGCGGCGGTGTTTTTACACGCATCTGCACAGGCGTGCACATAAAGAGACAAAGCCACAATTGTGTTACCGCTAATTGCATCAGTTCCATCAAGCCATTCTCAGAGAGCCGCAAACACAAATCAAATTAGCACTTCACATCGCTGTGTCCCCTGCCTCAGATACTCCAATTAGGCCATGACTGAGGGAGTCGCATTTATGCGCATACACAGTCTCACATGCGCACGCGGGCCTCGCGGTTCGAATAGTCTGGGGGCATCTGCGGCGGCGCAACTTCCAGAAGTTTCGGTTGATTTTTGTTATTGTGATTAGATAAACTACGTGTTTGTGTATGAGTGAGAGAGAGCGAGAGAGAGCAGGGGAAGATAAGGGATGGCAGCCAGATATAGTCGGAGAGCAGACAGAGGAAGGAGGGTGAGCTGGGTCTGGAGAACGCTGATGGATTTTGTTGTCGTATTCGCACATTTCAGATTTGGCTCATTATGTGTCTCTGCCCCTGCAGGCTCTTGCATGCCGTTGCCTTGATACGTCTTTTAAACTCTGTGTATTTATGGGGATTGTGTGTATTCAGTGACTGTAATTGTGAGTCTGTGTATTTAGGCTTATGCTGGTGGCTATGTGAGCCGTATACAAAGTGAAAAAGCGCTAATGCCCGTATTTACTGCAGCTTTTGAGCCATATGTCAGGTTCCTTTTGTCCACTTGATCGTGTATGAACTATGTTGTTAGTTGACTTTAGAAATTGGTTGGGTGTGGGACTCCTTTAGCATTTGTTGGCTTGGTGAGGGGATAAAGCTGACGTACTGAAACAACATTATCACAACCTACTGTACTACATTGTCATGCTGCTATTATTGTTTTATTGCTACTGACTGTATTACAGTATTTTCCCTATAAACACGACACTGATCATTGAGCTTACTACCTTGTTACTGTGCTACTTGACTAATCTCGTCTCCCCCACAGACAACTTTCGAACCTAAACTTAAAACTCACGTACATACTCGAACCGACACCTCAGCCTTAGTGACTCCAGGGTCAATTTCAGCTGTGATGGATCCATTTTTTTTTCTACTAAGTCCTCATCATGTAATGAGGTTGTGCTGCCCATTCTCCCATGCAGTCGCTGCCCGTCAGTGTTTGCTTCTGTTTCACTTTTTGCCCGTCTCCTCACCCCCAAGCGCCCAAGGCAGACGGGCGCTCACCTTAAGGGCTTCACGGTACAGTGTGGCATGATTCCCTTGTGCTTTGTTACAATACAATGTCCGTTGAATCAAAGGGGAACTGAAGACCCTGTCATGACCGCACCCCTTTCACCTTACTCTTAGTGCCTGACCCACCATTAGACTCATTGCCGCAGCTGTAAAATGCCTCCCAGAGGCATTTTTAGCACTTTACTGTGTGAACAGAAAATACTGCAAGACTGTTAAAAAAAAAAGTGCAATGAAGTTCTATTTAAATTAGGAAGCATAAGGGCAACGTGCTGATATTTAATTCATAATTAAGTCACTGATGTCCTGAGGAACATGCCTGTGCTCAGTTTAGCAACAATCACTAAAAACAGTGAATGAATATAGAGCACAGCACTGGAATAAAACAGAATGATGTGCATGAAGACTTTAATTAAATTATATATTATCCAAGTCACAAAAAAATAAAAAAGTTTTGTTGTTTTGTTTGATGCAAATGCGGCAAACTAAACCACGAGCGTGGATCTGTCTGATCTGGTGGATCTGTCCTGTCTTCGATCTCGCCTAAGTGGGATAAAGGAAGCAATATAAATGTCTGCTGGAAGGTATATCGGGGATAGACTCTAATGTCACAGTCTCTGCAAAAACATGTCACTCAGGCTGCTCTAATGCTAATTCACACCAACCACGTGTGATAGTGCTGCTATAGTCTGACCAATGCTACACGGTTGTCTCTCTTTTCATAATCGTTCATGTGTGTGCTGTTTTCCATAGATTGCATGTGTGTTTATATTTTATGGCTGAGATTGCGGTGTTCGACAAAGCGTCTTAAAGTATAATACCCGGGATCACTCCGAGCCCAGAGATGAAAGGCTCGCAGTAAAAGCGTGATTTTTATTTATTTTCTTTCCCGCAGAGAGCCGCTGACCTCCCGGGTCATGCCTGGTTTCAATTCTTAAAAGCTAAATCATTCAGACATCACAGCTACTGATGTCTGTAGCTGTTGACAGTAGGACATTCACTCGTGAACTCTTGCAAAAGCATCAGATGTTGCCTGTAAATATTAATATTAACCTTGCTTTGTTTTTGTTTGTGTTTTTTTGAGTAAACAAATTTTGCTGTATTGTTCGGAAGGACACATGGAGCATTGTTGCTAAAGATGTGTGGAGCTAGGAAATCAGTGTTGCAGTAGATGTTTTATTTTATTTTGAAATGTAACCAGATCCTATAGAGAGACAGAAAGATGTACACAGTTTGCTGGGCGTGAAAGAAGTTCTTCCACTGTGCCTTCAAACTATTGAAGTTTTCAAGTTTTTTTTTAACCTTGCCTCTTATAAGACCACTACACTAAATTCATTACACGTTCAATAGCCAGCCATTATGTCTGTAATCCGAAATTAATTCACTTCCACAATCGCTGAATTTAGAAGAAGAGAGATGGCAAACAGACAGCGAGAGGGAGAGTCAGGTGGAGGGAAAGAGAGCGCAAGATATGCAGAAGCTAAGACAAGTGAAGGGACAGATGGACACAGAGAAAAGCACAAACTCGTCTAGAGACACACACACAAACAAAGGAAGCCTCTCGATGACACTGAAGTGAGAAGTGAGGCGAAAGAAAGAGAGCACAAGTAGCGAGGCTGCTCGCGCTCCACAAAAACCCAGCGTGTGAATGAGAGTCCCCGGTGGACGAGTACGTGCATGCATGTCATGTTGTACGCTTGTGCGTTTGTGCGAAGCAGAGAGACCCTGCACATGAAGGTTTCTCTTCCCCTTAAGAGCATAATACACAGAGAGAGCAGAGAGTGCAATGCAGATTCAACTCCAGGACACTTGTGGAGAACACCTGGTTGTTACAGACTGGGGGTCTGGTGGTGTGGTGTGTAGGCAGAGGTGGCGGACCCAATCGCAGACTCAGACCAGGACGTGACTTGACTTGACTTTATTGACAACACACTTAACATGACACCACAAGACTTGAATTGACTACACACTAACACACATGACTTGACTAAACACATGACTTGACTTAACTTGACTTGACTACACACATGACTTGACTTAACTTGACTACACACATGACTTGACTTAACTTGACTTGACTAAACACATGACTTAACTTGACTTGACTAAACACATGACTTGACTTAACTAGACTAAACACATGACTTGACTTAACTAGACTAAACACATGACTTGACTTAACTTGACTTGACTAAACACATGACTTGACTTAACTAGACTTGACTAAACACATGACTTGACTTAACTTGACTTGACTAAACACATGACTTGACTTAACTAGACTAAACACATGACTTGACTTAACTTGACTTGACTAAACACATGACTTGACTTAACTTGACTTGACTAAACACATGACTTGACTTAACTTGACTTGACTTGACTAAACACATGACTTGACTTAACTTGACTTGACTTGACTAAACACATGACTTGACTAAACACATGACTTGACTAAACACATGACTTGACTTAACTTGACTTGACTAACACATGACTTGACTGGACTTCACTATACTAACACATGACTTGACTTGACTACACACTGACACACATGACTTGACTTAACTTGACTTGACTAGACTAATACATGACTTGACTTGGCTTAACTAGACTTGACTAAACACATGACTTGACTTGACTTAACTAGACTAACACATGACTTGACTTGATTACACACATCACTATGAACTTGACTTAACTTGACACATGGCTTGACTAACACACAGACAAGGACTCACGAGAACAGGGACCTCCACCACACAGAACATCACAGACGACCGACCCATAGAAAACGTGCAATGTACAATGGACCGACAAGGACATGAACAAGAGGGCAGGCTTAAATACAGAACCAAACAGGAAATTAAACACAGGTTTAACCACTAATTACAAGGGAGGAGCACAGAGGGAGAACGTGACATCACAAGACAGACAGAAAACCTGGAGCCCTCAGAGCTCAGGCTCGACATGGAAACATTTATTTGAATATATTTATTCCCCTGGTCACCAGCTATTTACTCTGTTTTTAATGCAGTTTTGTGAGAACCAACCTCGTTATGATGCACTAACGAGCTCCAGCAAGTGTCAATCAAACCTATTCCTTCGTCTCCAAAGTCACAGACTTTTCCTTCGAACCATCCGTCGCTCGCTTCAGCAGACGCTGAATCACACAAACGGGGCAGGTAACCAAGCTAAGCGGAAGAAATGCATCGTCGTTGGTTGTACAGTCGGTGTTGGCACTGTTGCCCTGGAGACGTGTCCAGGGTCTGTGCCATTCGCCCCAAATGACAACCGGGATAAGCTCCAGGAGCTACCACAACATTCACAAGGATAAAGCAGTGTTAATACAGAATGTCAAAATTAAATATATATATATTAAAATCACACATTGGTAATGACAAACCAAACATCGGCATGATAAACAAGGTCAAATGAAAAGGTCAAAGGAAACATGCGACTGCGAGTGACTGTGACATAAACTCTCACAGAGTCCATCCTCGCCTCAGTTTGACTCATTTGTCTGCTCTGTTTTTGTTACGGGAGACACAAAAGAGCTTCGCTGTTAATAATTGATGGAACAGACGTGAAATAGCTTGTCAGCGCAGGGGACGGTTTCGCGTGAACCCATGCCGTGCATCCATTGTTGTTTTTGTGCTGTTGCACTCCTCCTTTCTCTGTTCCCACAGCACCTGTTTGTACAGTAACACATCCAGACACATAGATCCAGGAGCCTTGAGGCACCCCAAATGTTCTAGCAACATCTACACACAGGAGACCAATTACAACAGCATGAGGATGTGTGACCCTTAAAGAGTTGCTGCTGTAGAAAGGAGGTTTCCGACAAAGACAAAGCCTGAGCGCTAAACCGCTTTTGTCTGTTGCAGTGGGTGAGGATAGGTTCACTACTGCACACAGCTGTGAAATATCTCACCGAGACTATCCCCTACTCGCTTCTCTCTCCCCGAAGGCCAGAGTAAGAGCCGTTAAATAATGCACCCGAGGTCAGTTATTTTTATGTTCCATTAACAATTGCTCAACTAGGGGGGGGAGTAATCAAAGAACAGAATCTTACTTAAAACCGAGAGGCACCAATCTCTGAATGCCACTGATGAAAATGTAGGGAAGCCTCAGCAGCAGCTGTGGGACAGGACATCACTTTGAAGTGAGTCATTTGAAAAAAAAGGTGCCTGCGATTGATTTCACGCAAACAGGTCTGGGAACTTCAAAAGCGTAAAGAAGGTTTTCCCAGGCTTTGAATTTACCACTGGCTCTCAAACACCACATGGATAAGACCAGGTTCAAGGAAGGACATTAAGTTGCCGAGCAGAACGTGAGTCTTCAGATGGCCGCGTGGTGGGGAAGCAGGCAGGTGCAACCGTTGAGGATATGTAAAAATCTCCTATCTCTAGAGCCTCAAATGTCTCTTACCTAGAAACCTGCCAAACTATTACCGTCCGAACGCACGTCGAGTCAAAGCGTAAGACACATGCCAGTCTCAGACGCACTGTTTTGATTTCTAACACCAATTTTGGCTGTGCCGCGGCGCATTTCATTAAGCCCCAGATTTCCCCTGTTAGGTCCCGACTTTCCAGCTGCCCCTAAACAAGCTTTCACTCCTGTGACAGGCCCGTCAATTAATCCAGTCAAAATGCAGTCAAAGGGAAAAAAAAAGTGGCCCATATCACCCAGGCTCCTGAAAGCTTGGATTATAACATAAACCCGGGGATTTTATCCTCGCCTGTGATGGATTCTCTGCCAGCTCCACAGCCTGCCTTTTGACAGCTAATTATTTCATTAAACATCTTTCGAGGGGTCTTTTCGTTTATCTTTCAATGACTTTAGCTGGTGTAAATCCAGCTGAAGCACAGACTCCTCTGTTTTCAGAGCAGCTCAACTATAGAGCGTTGTCAGAACGTATTGGCTTTCTTTGATGGGGCTTTAGTTAAGGTTTAATCATTTATCTGCCATTGATTTTTTTTTTTTTTTTGAGGGGGGGCTTTTGGTTTGTGTTTGTATTTGCTATGGGTGGTTTGTGCGATTTACAAAAGCAAAGCGAAATACTTTCCTCGTCTGTCTCTGCGAAGACCGTCTTTGATGGTTCCGACCACAGCTGCAGCCTGGGGCACTTCCACACTCGCGCACACACACACACACACACACATACGCACAGAGCTTGGCGCACACTGTGAATGTATCCGTGCGAGACGTCTAATCTTTGACTCAGCATAGGCAGAGTCAAGCTTTTCATAACCACTGTTATGAGTAGTTGTCATTTCTTGCCTGTCAAGGATGTGCTATCGCGGGGGCACTCTGTGCACATATTAAAAAGCTTTTAGCATTCAGACATATTGGGTACAGCTCTAAAGATTGTGCCAATCATAATACAGATGAAATATTCCTTACTTTCTGAAGTCTCAGAAATGTTCAAGGCAGATTAAATTAAAAAAAAACTGAATATGCAATGCAAAGAATTGATAGTCATTCTAATCATCTTACACAGACTCTTGCTGTCATTATAAAAACAAGAATACTTGTGTCCAGCTACTTTAAACAGCGAGTTTCATCGATATCTGCTTAACCTTTAGGTTTGTAAGTGGTCAGGTCGGCAGTCGATCGCAGAGCTGAGACGCAGATGTTCACTTCATGACTGACGCCTACAAGCAATTTAGATTTGCCAAATACCCTAAGCTGCATATCAGCGGGATGCAACCAGAGCATCTGAGCGAAACCCACGCAGGCAACACGGGAAGGAAACGCAACAGCGGTGGGTCAGACGCAATTTGTGCGCGGCAACCCTGCAGCAACAGTCGCTTGCTTGCAGTGTTGTGTTTCACGCACCAATGAAAAATCTAACACAACTTATTAATGACTAATTTGAAATCAGTATGACTGATGGCTTCCACGGGGACAGAATTTACAGCGCAAACCTGACATTTCAACTTTAAACAAAGTATCACTCCCCTCTCTCTCTCTCTCACACACACACACACACACACATACATACACATCATGCTTTGATTGCTTCTCTCCCACTAGTCTATTTGACTGGCCATCACTGTCTCTGTCTCTCTGTGTTGCATGTTTCTTTACAGAAGTGAGTGTCTCTTTTGCTTCATGTCTGGTTTCCCACTGGACCCTCTCTGCACTCCAATTAGGATTGTCACTCAACTACTGTGGATGGGATTAAGGGGAAAGACAGAGCAGGAGGGAGGGGGGGATGTAGAGCGGGAGAGACAGGTGAAGCTGCTTTTAAAAATGCCGATAGAAAACAGGGCAACAGAGAGGGGAGAAGGAGTGCAAAGGTAGACGAGGGTACGGGGAAAGAGGTGACGACGGGGATGGGAGGTGAGAGAGAACAGCTGGATCTGGCCTGGAGGACGTGTGAATAATGTGGCACCATTAAAGAAAGATTCATAAACTCAGTGTCTTCCCTGCTCCTCCTCTAAACTCGCTTCCAATTTTTCCTGTTTTATCCCTTTATTTTAATATTTCCCACAGCATGCATACAAAATTTCTCACACATTCTCTGCAGCTGATTTACAGCCAGTCAAACCACATATGGACAATAAAACTGCAATGTTTCCTTATACCCCAGTTATTGTAGCGTATAGTAAAAATGACAAAGCTGTAAACGCTCCTATGAAGATGTATGGCACTGTACTTTAGGCAGCCATGTACTGGAACATAATATAAATATTTGATAGTTCAGATGTTTGGCGCATATGACGATCGTGGGGTTGTTGTTGCTGATGCAAGGGAACAATGGAACACCAGCAGGAGGAAGGAGAACACTGGCAGCTGTTCGACTGTTAGAGCGTTAGCTGCTGACCTGGGGATGAACTTTGACCCGCTCAGAATGCACAGCTGCTCACCTACAAAGCAGAGAAATGCCGTATGAGAACATTTCAACAAAGGCCAAAACAGCTGCACGGGCCCGCTTATGGACACAGAAGGCATTAGCCCAACAGGAAACAATGTATTTATTGATGGTTTTTAATTTGTTTCTTCTGTGCAATTTTTGGGGAAAACCTGGGCTGATTAGAAGAGACGGCGTCCATCCCACCTTGTATGGAGTCTCTGCTCTCGAGTAACATGGCCAAGTTTGTTAGACACCCTACGGTAAACCGTGACAACCTATAGTGGAGCCCAGGACACAGAGTTTCAGTCTTACACGCCTCTCTGCAGATTCTCCACAGCCGCCACCCCCTCGTAGCTGTAACACTCCCATCTGTGTCTGCTCCCCGACCACCTAAATGATATAAATCACAAATAAATACACGAGGAGTGATTCACATGAATTTAATAAACATCAAGCTCCTCTTACAGAACAAAGTAACCATAACATAATTAAATGTGTCTATTAAATACCGGTTCCCTCTAAATAAATGATAAGTGACCATCACATAGATTTATTTAGTCTCACTGAAACCTGGCTGCAACAGGATGAATATGTTCGTCTTAATAAGTCGACTCCAACAAGTCACATCATGTTCCTAGAAGCTCGGGTAGAGATGGAGGAGTAGCAGCAATATATGACTCAGAACCAGTAACTGTCTCAACACTGTGTTTAATTTACTACTGGACTACTACTATTGGTTTTAGTCAGCGTGTAAATGAACCCACTCACTTGCTCCCTCTGTTATCTGACCATTTCTTACTAACTTTTGAACTGACCATAACAGACCTGACAACAGTTGGAAAGAAGTTTTACTACAGCAGATATTTATCTGATGATGCTGTTATTAGATTTAAGGAGATGATTTCATCATCTTTTGTCTCATTCCCTCGTAGCTACACAGAGGAGAGCAGTCACCTTAATCATGAACAGGTAGATTGTCTTGATGATGATGCTGCAGCTTCACTGCATGCAATTTTAGTACAGAAATTCAAAGAGTCTTTTAACAAATGTCATAAATCAATTTGCAGATCAAACAGTTTTAGATTTGCTGGTTAGACCTTTGTTTCACATAGACTGCCCCCCCCCCATAGATCATACTGAGTTAACTCTGCTAAATCAGCTACTTGTCTCTTAGACCCAATCCCAATTAGATTACTCAAAGAAGTGCTTCCATTAATCTGCACGTCAATATTAAATCAAATCAACCGCTAACAGGCTATGTACCACAGGCTTGTTAAGGTTGCTGTAGTCAAACCTTTATTGAAAAAAAAACTACACTCAACCCTAGAGAACTGGTAAAATAAGATGAGAAAAGCCAACATCTAACCTGCCCTTTATTTCTAAAGTTCTTGAAAAAACTGTAGTTAAACAACTATGTGAACACCTGCGTAGGAATAACCTGTAAGAGGATTTCCAGTCAGGATTCAGATTACATCATAGCACAGAGACAGCGCTGATTAGAGTCACTAATGATCTTTTCACAGTAGATGTGCAGTAACTTCCTTCAACTAAATTCAAACTGAGGTTATTATAATTCATGCTAAAAATCATAGAGACTCATTATTGAATCAGATATTTACTCTGGATGACATAACGTTAGCTTCAGGCTCTACTGTCAGGAACCTTGGTGTCATCTTTGACCAAGATCTCTCCTTTACACCATATATTAAAGAAATCTCCAGAACCACCTACTACTTAGGAATATTGCTAAAATTAGGAGCATTCTTTCACAGACTGATGCTGAAAAATTAATCCATGCATTTGTTACCTCTAGGCTCGACTACTGTAACTATTCAGTTTCTAAATGTAGAACGGGAGGCAGAGCCTTTAGCTACCAGGCTCCTCTCCTGTGGAACCAGCTTCCAGTTCAGGTTTGAGAAGCAGACACCCTCTCTAGTTTTAAAACTAGGCTTAAAAGCTTTCTTTTTGACAAAGCTTATAGTTAGAAATGGTTCTGGTCACTTGGAACCATCTCTTAGTTAAGATGCTATAGGCTTAGACTGCTGGGGAACCTCCTTCATACACTGAGCTCCTCTGTTTTTCTATTTATTCTATCCACTAACATGCCACCCTGTCCACACGTGACTAACTTTGTCTCTTTTTCTCTCGTAGTTGTGCTTCTTCCCCTCTGTCTCTCTCTCTCTATTCTCATCTACAGGTATCGTCAGACTCAGAGCTGTGTGTCTCCAGTGTTCAGCTGCTGGTCCAACCATCCTGCCTGTGTCGGTTGCTGCTTGTTGTTGTTGTGTTTTCTCTCTTCTCCATCCCCTGAGCCTGCAGGAGGTTTCTTCCTCTGTACTGTTGCTATTGAAATGTACAATTTATTGATTGGTTACAATTAAAAGCTTGCTCTATTTGGGATTTGTTGGGTTTAGGTGTGTAAGGTCTTCAACCTTATTTGTAAAGTGCCTTGAGATGACTGCTGTTGTAAATTGGCGCTATAGAATTAAAATTGAATTGAATTGAATTATAGAGAGTCGAACTTTACAGATGACATTCAAACAGACTTTAAAAACACTGGGACGTTATTGTTAACAGTTTGCTCTAGAGAAAAAAGTCAAAATATTAAAATCATTAAGATTCATTGTCCAGAGGTCTTTATTTTAAAAGTACCATATCCTAGCCACGGATTAACCACTAACCATCCTCTGGGGAATACAAATCCCTCCAATCCACATTTTGGGAATTTACTAAACGGTTCATCCTTCAGAAACCATGAGCACAACATCTACATAATCTCAGGACATCCGCTAACTGATAAGGTGTTTTTGTAAATATGAATTCTGACTTTTAGTGTTAGAGGAAAAGTCAGAACGATTCATCCAGCTGTAACTCTAAATATGTGCACAAAAACATCAAGCCATTATATACATGTTTCATTTTAGACCAAAGTGGTGGACCGGCTGACGGAAAAAAAGGAAAGAAATTGGAATAAAGGAAACACTGAGCAAGGAAAGTTAATCCCTCAAAACAACATGAGCCCTGAAAAGTATTTTTCTTCATATACTACTTATTTCCACTTGCCCAGACTGCTCTACCTTAAATTAAGGGAGAGTTCAACAAGGCAAGGCTGTGCAATAATTTGAAACTTTAAGAAATATTGAGACATGACCCATTTACTGTGAGGAGGCAGTCTGGAGCGGTGACTTCAAACAATATTTTATATTTATTTGAGCTCGCTCTGTGGTCTGTTCATTGCCGGCAACATGTTTCTGGGACAATGATTTACAAATCTCCCCCGAGAGGCCACGAGAACCCAAGACTGAGTTTTATAATATTTGATCTGGAGGTGTTTGAAATGAAGGTGAACAGGCTGCAGCTGTTTTTCTTGTCTGATATGTTTCAATCACTGGCAGGTAGAGTGAAACATAAAAAAAAACCAACAACAACCCCCCCCCAAAAAAAACCATAAAGTATTGATTTTTTCTTTGAAGTTATAACATTTGCTTTGTAAGTTGCATGTTTCTATGTGCCGAGGTGTTGCCATGGAAGACGTCTCTATAGTTGCTCAGGTGACAAATGATTATTACAAATGGCAAAGAAAAAAAAATCACTTTGTGTAACATGAAAAAGAAAGAATTGCTCTGGGATGCGTTCTTATAAACAGAATTAGACAAAACTGCAGCTCAAATTAAAGGTTAATTTAAAAAATAGTGGTCTCAAACCCACACAGACAATCTTTAATAAAACAGTTGGCGCATTTTTTATTTTAGTTATCCAGAGCTATGCTATAACCAAAATGCACAAAACATTGGTATATACTTATAAATATATTTTAAAAAATGCATCAGTGGCAATATTTATGTTAGGAAAGAAACTAGATGCAGACATGACAGGTATACCTAGTGCTCATGGCTAAATCTAGATAATAAACAACAGTTACTATATACGTTGCGATATTTAACAAAGCACAGATGATGGATGAAATAAGATGCCTCATCATGACCCTACTTGTCCTCCTTGTTTGTGTTTGTTTTTTTTATTCAAGCCTCCCATTCATCGTCTCTTGAGGTGTTTTCGAGAGCATATGTTCAGGTTCAGTAAATATTTCTTTATCCAGGTTCTAATGCTCCTTCCAGACCGTTTGCCTGCCTGAGCGATAGGCTGCCACACTTTGAAGTGTATAAGGTACTCAGTATGCGCCGCTGAAACTATAAATGTGCTTATCTAGTGTCAGTGTGTGTGAGCAGGAGTGTGTGTGTGTGTGTGTGCGTGCAACTCCATTGTGTTTGTGGACGCAGTTCAATAGATAAGGGGTATCCTGAATAGGTTGAGTAACAGCATTAGGCTGGGAACAAACTAGTAGCACAAAGTAGCACACCTCTGGTACGGAGAAGTTCTACACAAGGAGTTCATCGTAAGGGACAAGGAAGTATAAGTGTGTGTGTGTGTGTGTGTGTGTGTGTGTGTGTGAGAGAGAGAGAGAGAG
This sequence comes from Macropodus opercularis, assembly GCA_030770545.1. NCBI lineage: Eukaryota > Metazoa > Chordata > Actinopteri > Anabantiformes > Osphronemidae > Macropodus > Macropodus opercularis. Next base: position 15,487,692 of record CM061089.1, read on the forward strand.
AGAGAGAGAGGAGCCTACTCAGTGTGAAAAAACAACCTTGGCTGAAGCAGCATGAAGCTTTTAAATGAAAGCATCCAAGGACAGTCATGAAAAAGTCTCCACCACACACACACACACACCTTATGCAGGGTCCTGAAGCAAACCACTTAGTCATTTACTCTGGAGTACCCCTTCACAAACAAAACTAATCTCTCCATTTGACACGTGGCCTTGTCACCTCGTTTAATGCCACAACCCGATGACAGCCTTCGCGCAACCAAAATCTAAGACTGCGAACTCAAACATCAAGCCTGGCTAATGTGATAATCAATAGAGAGAGAGAGAGAGAGAGAGAGAGAAAACAAAAAAAACAACAACAACACACAGAAGCGCTTTCTCTGATAAGCAATAAGGCTCCACGAAACAACACGGTTCGATCAAGCGGGCCTCCGTCATCAGAGACCTTGCAACGAGATGGGAATGAGGAAGAGAGATTAAGGATGGGAGAAAAACTGACAATACGTGTGAGGAGGTGAGGCAGGGGGTGTGGGAGGAGCACGAGGCGTGGGGGAGGCACAAGGCTAGATGAGAGGGAGCGAAAGGGCCCAGTGGCGAATCTCTTAGGAGAATATGATGTGATTTATGGAGGCCATTACAGTGAAGGACAAACAAATGGGGGTTATTAGCGGTGTATCAACAGATGCGCACACACACACACACATATAAATATATATATATATATATATATATATATATAGTCAGTGCTTTTAGCAAATCTGTGCCACCTTTCTCTAAAATTACAAAATATTATTTGATTTGTAAATAGGTCTGTCAGTCTGGTTTTGTATTTCAAACTGAACGTGGGCAACAAGTGGGCAGTGTGGATTTGTACAGTGTTAAGATTAGGCTTGAGGTGAAGCATCACATAAGTAGTGTGATCTGACAGTGTCTGTGTACGTGTGAGGTTTTCAAAGGAAAGTTAATAGCGTCGTTGTCTTCAGTGCAGAGGTGCATCGTGGCGGAAAACTGACAGAAACTGACACTGAAAGGGGGGAAACAGACGAAGAGAGAAGAGCAAGAAAAGAAAAGGGGGGGAGGGCAGAGGCATATATACAAAATAGGAGGAAAGACAGAGACAAAGCGAGGAGAAAGTGGAGGAGTGAAAAGAAAGAGAGAGAACAAGAGGTGCCAGTTTGCAGATGAGAGGCTTGGAAGCCAGAAGGCAATTTAAACAGGCTTGGCTCCCTCTCAGGCATGACAGACTGCTCATTCCCCATCCTCACACACACGCGCGCACGCACGCACACGCAAGCGCACACACACACACACACATACTGATGCGTAGTCATTCATGCATGCTGGCATACAAAACTACTAAGAAAAGTTAAACAACCAGAAACACTCAAGAAGCACAAGTGTGCAGGCAGTTGTCACCCAAAAAAAATAAAATAAATAAACCTACAAAAATGTGCAGATGCATATGCAAAATGTTCAAGATTCATGGAAGAATGAACTATACAGCCAGAAAAATGCTTTCAATTCCTCTCCCCAAACTCTGCAGATGCACCCAAATAGGGGTGCTAAAGCAAGGAAACACACATGTAGAGTAGTTACACAAACAAATAGCCCACACACACACACACACACATATCACCTTCAGCATTACCATTTCACAGCTTGATGCTGGGAGTAGATTGACTCAGCTATTGTGTGATTGCAGACATGCTAATGCTTATTAAAAATCTACAATTCAATACACTCTCACTTTCTCAATTTGGGCAGTTTGCCACTTGCGGCAGCCCCCACAGATAATAACAGGCATTTTAGACTGAGGCTCGTCTGGCATACAAGAAAGAAAATGGATGGAATCTAAACCTGCCGCTGCAAGCACAGGAGTAACTCCAGTCAACTTTTGACTTTGATTGACCGAAGACTCTCTTTCATTTGCTTCACTTGTATTCTGAGCAGAGCCCACCGTGCTCCTCTTCGCTCTCTGTTCTCACAACTAACTTCAACGTTATCAAGGTGGATTCATTTTCTCTGAAATTCAATTTCTTTGTGTCTGTCTGAGGCAGTTTCTCTGTCCGTCTCTCCCACATGGTAAGTGGCCACTTACTGTATCTGTCTGACATACGGAAGTCAAACGCGGCCAATATTGAAACTGCAGAAAGTTTCAAAATGCATTTTTTTTATTAGAAGCGATTCACTTAAATGTGTGATGGTGAAAAGGAGCCGCCAGAGGTAAAGCTGGGCAGAACAGAGAAGCCTCACAAGAAAAATATTGTTTTAAAATAAATAGTTAATACTGTAAAGCTAAATATATTGAGCATACATTTATATTCACATTATCAAGAAAAGCAAAAACAATGAAAAACGCTGTGTTTTAAGAGAGAGCGATATTTCTAGTTTTAACCTTGAAAAAACTACAATTAAAAATTAAACAAACGAAGTGGCAGGTAAAAATGTTAACTCTTATTAGCTGTGCCTTGATTTCACTGGGATGCCACTGGGCGGTTAAACGTTCTTTCCAAAAATACTGAAATGTTTGATTTTTTTTTTTTTCTTTCATGAAATTCAGGTTCAGCCATTTGTGAATGTCATGCACAGCGATCTATGCATATTCACACCTAATGGGTGCCATTTCTGCCGTGTGAAATCTGTTCGTCGATTAAAATTTGGCCTGGCGCTAACAAGTTAGGCCTTGCAGAAATTATGCACCGGCTGGTCGACCATTTTACGTGTCCGCGCACAAATAAACTCCAGTCATTAGGCTTACATGATGCAAGCAATTTGAGCTAGGAATGTGTCTGCGTGTGTGTGTGTGTGTGTGTGTGCGGGCCGGCCAGAGAGAATTTGCAAGTGTTGCATATATGCAGAGCACTAACACAAGGGGTCTACAAGGTTAATGAAAACAGGTTCCAAATACATTCATACGGAAGGCATGAGGATAGAATTATGGATTATGACTGCTTGGCTGGCTGACAACCACCTATTAACATGTCTGACACATTCTTGGAGCGTCTGTCCACCTGTGTGGTTGCTCCTCAGCACTCATGTGTTTTTGATTTTGTTTTTTTTTGTGTTTCTTTCCTAGTCTTCTCTTCCTTTCGGCTGCCACGTACCCCACATGTGTCAGTAGTCGTGCCAGTCCACTTCTAGCCGTATTCCTTGTGTTGTGTTGCGCTCACTTCTTATGCGTAAGTCTTTACCCCGGGCTGACTCACTTCCCTCTGTTTCTTCTTCTCACATCATCCACTGGCCGCTTTTTCCTTTTTTTTTGTTGTTGTTTTTTTTTTTTTGTTTATTGCTTGTGTTTCTCATCTTCCACATTCTTTGGCCAAAGTGTCCGATGTAATCTACTGTCGCTTCCTAGGGAGCTCAGCTGCATAGCGAGATTAAAGCAAGCAGATGGAAAAGGAGCAGGGAGACAGAGTCTGAAAGATCTGTAAATAAAACAATAGCTTTGAGTTTTTGCTCAGGTAGAGGTAATGGGCACATTTTTTTCCCCCTCCATTCTCTTTATTCTAGTGAATGCGACTGAACCAGCACAGTTTAAGTTCGTGAAATCGCATGTTGCATTTTCCTCTCCGTCTAAGCCAATTTTACATTAGTTCACTCTTTTTGTATGGGAATCCACAGGTAGTCTTAAAACCCCATTTCCAATGGTAAGCCTCTCAACTCTAATGCTCTTGCTTTGAGAGCTTTTACGTGCCTGTTAAGTGTGTGTGCCTGTGTGTGAGAGAGTGGGGGTGTATGCTAGTAACAGTACGTGTGTGTGTGTGTGTGTGCACTACATGCACATGTGTATGTGGAGGAAAGAGAGTGAGAGAGCTTTCAGTAGTGTCTGATAATGTGTTGCCTCCCCAAGCCAATGCCAAACCCTTTCAACACACTACAGTGGTCCCTTTACCTCCACAACTTTTACCACCCCCTCCCTTGATGCGCGCCTGTGAGCCACCCTCCATTCGTCTGACAGTTGCCATGGTGACCATCACTACACCATGGAGACAGCAGTGGGAAGCTGACTGGGAGGGTGGGGAGGGAGAAGCAGCACTTAGGGATGAGAGAAAGATGATGGCAGGATGGGAGGCGGGCGATCGGTAGGAAGAAAAGAGCGGAGGAAATGCTGAGGGAGACGTCACAGAGGCTGAGCAGTGGCAGCTGGGGTGAGAGGAAGGTGGTGATGGCAATGGTGACTGAGAGCCATGAAACTGAAGACGGACGAAGTGAGACTAAACAGATTGTTGGCGCGTCTCATAAACAACAACAACAACAACAGGCACTAAAGCAAAAGGAAAATAAAATATTGCTTATCGCTTGTGTATATTTCCCACACTGGGAACCTGCTCTTCAGATGTAAAAGTGTGTCCTTTTCAGTAAACGCTCACCTTGAAAACAATTTCAGAAAAGCCATTATTCATATGTAACCAGCCCCCAAGTTCAATTTCAAAACTTACGTACTCTGGCATAGTGAACGCGGCACTACATCACAAGACGAACTCCAGAGGAAAAAATTGCATTAGCTTTATTTACTGCGTGCTCTTTCAGAAGACAATTACAATCTGGGGCAGGAGGGGTGAAGAGGAGGAGGAGGAGGAGGAAGAGCAGAGGAGAGTGGAATAGAATGGAAGAGTAGGATGCTGGTCGTTTTGGCACCAACTAAAAAGCTGCATTTAGCACAGGTAAATTACAGGGCCTATTTCTGTTGTGAGCCTGTTATGAATGCTCCAGCGTCTCTGCACCTCTTTTATGCCCGTGGCTGTGTGCGCGTGACTCCGCGCGTGCGTTTTTTTTGTCTGAACGGCAAAGCGCGCTTTGCTAAATATGTGTATACGTGCGCGTAGCTCCGCGGCTGTCTTTGCACGCCGCCCACAAAGGAGCCTGGCATGCCAGAGGGCCAAACATCAAGACGCTGTTATTTCTTATTAGGAGTCCCAGTGGCTTCAACAGAATTAGCGGGAAGAAGCGAGCAAGTGCCGCGCCCTCAGATGAGCTGATCTCGACACTGATACCTGTCACATTTAAAAGCCTCAGTCTGCACACCGTAGAGAATCTGATTTATACATGCAAAGGGCAAATACATTAGCAGACACACAAACCTGTCAGTCGCATTTCCCAGGCATGCTCTGACAACGAGGGGCGGCAGAGAGGGAGGTGAGAAACACATCTAAGGGAAAACAAAAACACTGTTTATTCCAAGGTTTTCGCTTAAAGATAGGAAATTATATGAGCGCTGAAAAACAAAATAAGGCGAGTGCTTGTTTTTTTTTTTTATTATTATTTATTTTGTGTGGTGAAAGTTTGAAGGCCTAATAGCAAGAAGTAATGGAAGGAATACATCTTAACTTGGTGAATCATATCGCTTCTAGTCTAAGTGTGGCATAAAGAAAGAGACCGAGAAAAGAAGCATGGCCTCCCGAACAATAGCAAACCAGTATTCTGTTTTTACCTCAAGACGCACAAAATAAAGCCGTACTGGGCTGCACAACCAGGCAGAGTCAGAGCTGGGTTAAATGTTTGCAAAATATGCTTAGCAGCTGCATATTTTGCTAGAGTAACAGTTGGGTGGGGTTTGTCAGATTACGGCGTAGAATCTCAGTGTGAAGGTATCTGATTAATCTAATTTTGTTTTATGAATGGAAAGCTAAATGCTCCTGGACACAAAGAGGCAGGTTCTCTTTAAAACAACGACACCCACACCTTCTGTAAAAACAATTGAAAACCCAAGCCCTTCTCACTGTGAGGCAACACCAGAGCTATATAATAGGATGTAATTAATGTTTCATTAAACAGAAAGTGAGTATTCAGATAAGCAAATATGAAATGATCTCTCAGTTTCGCATTAAACTTTGAACCCATAACTTATCTGGGAACAGACATTGCAGGATTCTCAGCTCAGTCCGAACTGGCTGACAACGACGTGTCATTCATCCCACTGTCAGCACAAACAACCCCTATATTATGATGAGAACTTACAGATCACCACAACCCATCAAACCCCAAACCAGTAAAAGGACAACGTTCTAAATATGTATCACATTGTCCATTTGCATGATTTGTTTTTCTTCATAGTAAAGTATCAAAACAAACATTGTTGCTAATGATGCTGACAGTCTTTTTTTTTCCGAATTAATACACTATAACAGATATATGGTAACAACAGTGGAACCCAAAGTCTCATCACAGCGAAGGTCAGACTGATGCACATTAATAAATTGTGCCCCCTCAAACTAACAACAAGAGCAAGGACAAAGGAATTTACATCAGCTGAATGAACCAGTTCAGTTTCCATGAGTTTCCACTCATGGACTGGGAATCTCTTCAGACTAATGCTGGACTGTCAAAAAAAGTGAGGTGGTCATGCATAGTCAGAGATAAAAAAAACCCAGATAAAATAGGCTTCTGGGTCCTGAATGAATCTAACACAATGCATAATTTACAAAATGCGATGTGCCTACCTAGTATCAGACCACAGAATGAAAACGTTGTGTATTAATGTCATTTTTTTCATTACACAGCGAGGAAGGCATGTAATAGAATGAAAAATTAATAACCGGTGTCAAGTCGCTGTTATAACGGTTGACGTACGTGTAAGAAAGACGGCGACAGAAGTCAGTCTTGCACCTGGAAGAGCGATGGTCGCACGGGACTCCCGTGATTCAAGGAGAGGTGCGTTGAATCGCACAGTGGGAAACGATTCCTGCAGTCCCAGCGACAATTAGTAGTGGAACTGGATTTTTGCAAAGAAGAGAAGACGCCAGCTTTACAGCTGCGCGCAGTGTCAGAATGTGTCCGATTGACAGTCGCAGGTATGCGCGTGTTGTCAAATGGAGAATGATGTTATTTCAAAACAAAGGAAATAATTTGACAGGTGGGAAATGCTGGTTTAGACCCCATGTGTTTTCAAGCAAGGAAGGATGTGTCAATGACAAGCCTGCTCTGATGCAACCTGGAGAAATCGAAGATGAAAAGCACACTTCCTGTGTGGCCTCATCAGGTTCCTGCCTGCCACCGGTGCCACAGACACTGCCACTCTCTAACCCCATTATTTCAGACACCGACGAGTGTGAAATAAAATAAAAAAATATTTAAATAAATAAAAATCAGACAGGAGACAAATTGCAGTCCCCATTCTCCCAATAATCCAAGGATGAATTAATCAAGAATCACACCTTTTTTTTTTTTTCTGAAAGCGATGATGAAGCCATCAAAGTGTGAGGAGTCATTCTGAAAGCAGAGCTAATGCACCAATCAACTTTGGGTGATTTGTCAATAGCGAGCAATTCATACTTCTGCTCTGGTGCAATGCCCTACAGCTAAACAAGGGAAACAAATGAGAAACGTTCAAGTGCACTCTTCTTCTCCATCACACACACACACGCACGCACGCACTCAAACGCCTCCTCGCCTGTTGTTGTCAGCATGTTAATCAGGCTTTGGTAAGGTTTTCAGCCCTGAGGCACTCGGTTATAAACACAGATAGAATAAATATCTCGTTTTAGTACCTTTAAATGACTAACTTTGTTGTCTCCCTCCCTGTTGGCTTGAGAAGAAAGTTTATGATTAAGTATTTATGATGTTTAGCATGCAACAAGGCCGCTATTTCTCAGAAGCTGCTGCATTAAGTCTTAAAAAAAAAAAAAGGAAAAAAAGAATGACACTGCACAATGTGCTGCTTTGAGAGCTAGTGACCTTTATAGAGGAGGCCAACCATGGTACACGGCTGGCATTTGAGACAAGATCATTATGGCTCTGGTTTTAATTGAAGCCTTTATCCCAGGTGTAATCAAGGCTAAATAAACAACACAGGAGTCTTCCAAGACCCTATTAGGCCCATAGGGAGACTTCTGTGCTGAGATGCAATGTGCTGCTCCTTTATAACCAGCTGAAACTAATACTTGATGAAAGAGCCGGATATCTCTACCTGTCTCTGCAACTAATTGTCTGTAATTAGTACAAGGCAGGGGTAATTGTGAAGCTTGATGTTATTATGAGAAATATTATTGGGTGCAATTTAAAAATTTATTATTGTGTGGGCTTTGAGAAAGCATATCTTTAATTGCTGCTTTAATGGGCACTTCCACGTGGGAATATCGCGCGATCATATTAAGACCGGCTGTCTGAGAAACGAGGCTTCCGTTAGTAGGATTCCGTCATCTCCTGATCAGGGGGTTGAAATGGAAAAGTTCCGCTGAAGTTGACAGGCGTAAATCTCCACGCAGACGCGGAGGACCTCCGAATGACTCGGCACCTCTAGCCACGAGATAAACAAAGCTAAGACCGAAAGGACGTACGAGCGATCCTCCTTCTCTGGTTAATTAAGTGACAAAATAAGCTTGGAAATCCCCGGAATCTAATTACACAACAGGGGCAACACAACTAAAGTATAGCACACACCACGCTGCCGTGTAACGAATGGGCTTAATGCAATCGCACATCTTTAATGAAATCATGTGAATTAATGTCTTAGATCTTTGCTTTTATGAATTTGCCTCCGGTGGCCAATGCACCAGGAAGTCAACGGAAATTATTCAGCCATTGCTCTGTGGAACAAAGTCTGTGTGTGTCAGCACATGCCTGAGAGGAAATGGAAAAGTAATAGGACAATGAAGGATGATGCACTTATTCCCTGAAATTGCAATATATGGAGAGTGTGTATATAGGTAAAGGTTTCATACGTTAATACTCGATTTCTGCAATGAGTTGAATGAGAATGAGCCAATTATCAGTTTGATTACTGTGGGGTTTTTTTTTTTAGGGCACCAGTTCCTTTGTCATCTAGGAATTGCCGAGAGGCAGCATGTGGCAGCACGGGGCCGGACGCTGCCCCTTGCACGTGAGTCTCTGCCCCGTCAACGATGGAGCATAATATGGAGCATAATGTTCACATTTGTGGAAAGGACTGGTCACCAATCCACCTGCTTTTTTTTTCTGGTGATTATTACCTGAGCTGCACAGTGACGGACTGGAAGACACTCCCAGCTTCAGGGAGTCTGTTTGAGGCAGATGGAACGTCTGTACAAAAACTTCCTAAAGGGACAGATCGATGCCCCCTGGAAGTTACAGTGTCCAACTCTTCATATAAATTGTGTGTCGCTAAAAATTCTAATGTTGTCTTAAATGGGCCTTGCTCATGCAGCAGACAGCTGCTATTTGCTTCCATTACTTCATATTTCTAACCCCTAACTACCAGAAATGAGTGAAGCCGATGTGGAGGTTCCATTAAATGCTTTTCTTTCATTCTTTCACTGCCTTTTTCACATCAGCTCAGCGCTAGTTCATTGTGTGTGTGTGTGTGTGTGTGTGTGTGCAGTGGTCTCTGCGACATGAATTCATTTTTATGTTGTTTGCTGAGATACGACATACAAGTGCTTGTTCTGGTTGTTGAGAATTTTAAAGTGCATCTGTGCAATATGACTGAACTTTTCCCCCAATTAATAGCACATGTGCATCCATGTGAATATCTATAAGTAATAATCCTGCAAACACAGGACACAGCATCCTTTTCGATGTAATACTAATGGGTTTTCTTTATTTTTTACTTTTTTATTATATCTATTTGGATTTATGCTTTTCTGATGCTACTGAAGATATGGACCTCACTCTGCTCCGGCTTTTGAGGACAAAAACAACTTAGTCATAAAATGTGTATTAGGGTTATGAACTTTTTTGTTTGTTTGATATTGATTAAAAATTAACACACTTGCTTGCTTAATTAAAAAGCAAGAAACTCCTGAGTTCTTATTGATTATTTAACCAGTGACTCAAATGATTTCCACATCTATTATTAACGGCTTAAAAGCAGCTCTACATAGAATTCTTATCAGAGGTGCGTCATCAAGCGACACAAAGAAGTAAAAAAATAAATAAATAAAAATGGAGCTTATTGACTAGCTATACACATTCATTACATACCTTTGATCTTATTCTTTTGTAATGAATTAAACCAAAACACGATTACTTCGATCTGGGGCAAATGGGTGAGTAAGTCAAGTGAAAGCACAGAAATGTAGCAAAAGCTCATGAAAGTGTTAAGAAAAAGTGAAGATCATGTGAAATGGCTTTCAACCTTCACCTCCCGCTTTCGGCACTTGCCTGATCTTGTGACTCATTGTAAATGCATTGAAAGGTAAGTGGATGTGGAGTTGACTTTTTCCAGAGCGACAGCGTGAGAGCGACTGTGGGTGTGTTAGTGATAAAAAAAATAAAAAATAAAAAATGTCAGAAGCTCATCTGATACACAGCAATATGGCTTAGTGATCGACTCACCTGCAACCTCCCAGGGACTACATTACCTTGCTCTTTTGTTAGCTAAATGTCAGCGCCCCACCTGGCTTTTATCATTCTGTCTGATACCCACCCCCCCACCCCCCAGGCAGCGCCCGAAGATACCACTGAGGTTCCGAGGTTCAAACTCTCTTGGTCAGTAAAAAAAAATAAATAAGTAAAGCAAGTGTGTGATGCTATGCCCCTGTCTGAGCAAGGTGAGGGTGTCACCAGCTTCCTCTTTCACTTGAGGATCAAACGTGTATTTTGAACACGCTGTCTGGTTTCTATTTCAAATTCCTCTGCTTACCCCACAATCTTAAACAACTTTAAAAAAAGCGGCGCCTGGATGCGGTTTAACTCAAGATGGCTCTCAGATTCAGAGACGCATCTCTCCATGTGAACATACTGTAATTAAATACAATATCAATGCAGAATCATCTTTTTTTTTATTATTTTATGTCAAACCCGATTGCAAGACTGTGAAAACTGCAGGGATTGATAACAACTGATTACATAGCAAGCTGCTTATCACCCCAGAGCATATTTTGCATGTTAAATTTTGACAGTGTGCTTGAATTCCTTTTAATGATATCAGTTTCTGAAAGCATCCACTATGTTAGGAGTGCCTGATAAATAGCTTCGGTCAGACTCTCACCCTGTTTTGAATACATTTCTCAGACACTCTTGACACCTCTGAACCTCAGCAGCTGTTGGCTCGACGTGCTCTTTGAACAACTTTTAAGCAGGTTTGATTAAAATCATCAAAGTGAATAACGTTGCATAAGTCGGGTAGTTATTAAACACACACACACACACAAAATAACTTTTCACCAACACGTTTGAGTGCTTTAATGCAATTAGACGTGCCGACGCAAACTGCGGTTGTGATGGTGGGGTGAGTGCCTCTTCAGCCATCAAAAACTTTGTGTCAGCCTAACTCTGTAGTGATGGTGGGAGCCAGGAAGTGGGCTCTATTGCGTGTGATTGCCCACGTTGCCAAAATTGTTAGTCCGGAAAGTTAAACTAACTTACTCCCATGAAGTGCCGTGATATTACAAAGCATTAAAAAAAAAAAAAAAACACAATTGGCATCCAAGCCTCGGCCCAGGAACACACTTAACACCTACAGTATCGTCCACTAACCCAGTTTATTCTAACTTCTAATATTTCAAAACCGTTTCTGCTTGACTAAAGAATTTGGAGCGTTCCCGTTTATTTCTGTTATGAGCAGCCTGGTGGGTTCAACTCCTGGGGCCTCAACTGACTGTTGTGTTGCTTCATGTCTTCACACGCAGACGCTACAGCTAATCAGCTAATGGTCAGCTAGAAGGACAGTGACTCACTACGAACTAGTGCCACACCAAGTCGACGGCCATGCTTCAGCGTCTTAAGTTAAATATTATCAAAGATTCTCAGGACCCTTAGCTATGGCACCTCTTTGCCATTAAGTCGATTAATGGACCCCACCCCATCCTCTCACTCATCTACGTTTGCGCCTTCTTGTCGAGCGTTTGCCATATGAAATGTTGTCCCGAGCATGTTAGTGGAGAGTGGAACTTGACAATAAAACACTCGGACAGTCTGAACCGGCACTGACCCGTAAGCGCATGTGCCTGAGAAGAGAGGGATCGTCGTATAAATTTTATTTGCGTGTCTACTTCGCTCTGTGTCATTTATGGTGACGCAAGTAAAGCTTCGCTGCATGTTACTAAGATGTATTATAATGCATTTGTGTACGAGCACAGTAGAGCAGTTAAAACAATAGAGAGGCTGATGTATGTTTGTGCGTTTTGATACTGTTTGCATTTACATGTTAATAGCTCATCACGTTAAAAAACTGTTAAGTGAGGCTGTATCCATGGTGATAGTTGCCTCGTGCATTTGTGGTGGGTTTTTTTTTTTTTTTACCTGTTTATTTTTACTCTCCCACTGACTACAGATTGTTCTCCACATCTGTGAAGCGTGGCTTCATGCAGAGTGGAGTGGATGCTAAGTGGGGGGACTGACTTGGAAAAGGGCACGAGGTTGTTGGGAAAAGACATACCTCCTGGGAAACAGCAATACCTTTGCCTTCGCATCATTCTGTCGTGATGGTGCTCCACGCGTCGCCGTAGGCCCGATGGAGTGGAGAAACACGCTTTAATTAAGTGCAGGACACACCTGAAGTGGGTGGGTGTGGTGTTAAATGTGCACCAGCTGGATGATGATGCAGTCACCGGTTGCGAAAGCAGGTAATTATCAAAAGTTGAAGTGTAATGCACTGGATATTATAAAGCTGAAATAACTACAAATGTACACTTTTTTTTTTAATAAAACGAAACCATGTTCATTTCAGGCTTGACCATGAATACTGGTACATTCAGTACTGTTCTTTTGTTGCTTTTCCAGCGTGACCATCAGCATTGTTACTGCTCTAATGGACGGCACATTAGCCCCGTCAAAACCTGGCCCTGTGACCACGCTGGCGCTAGAAGCAAATGGTAGCTTTTAATGGGAAACCAGGTATGTGTGTGTCAGGGAACTAAGGGGAGACGCTGAGCTAAACAAGTGAGACAGGGGCCGTGGTAAGTAACAATGGAAGAATCTGTGAAGTTGGAGCTTTACTGTGGATGATGAAGTTAAGTAGAGGAAGACCGGTCTTGCTTAAGAGGCAAGTACTCGTTCTGTGGTGGTCCTCAGAGAAATATCGCACAGATCTTGCCAGAGGAGTGAGCTGACTCTCTGTGGTTGCTTGAAGGTAGATGGGAGAGCTCCACCGAGCCGAATGGAGGCAGGTTGAGGGACGAGAGTAAACATCACACTCTGGCTACGTGACGTACGCTACCAGTAACAAAGTAAACACCGCGCTACACAGTCCGACAAAGCACCACATTCACGAACAGAAGTCCCACGATGAGAAACCGGCAATCGCCCCCACAGCGGTAATTACAACGAGTCGAGTGGCTGCATACAATTATCCGGTGACCAAATTCAATCCGCAGAGGGGAGAGGGAGTAACTGGAGAGCAATCTAGTTCAATAACAAGTGACAGAGTCGACAGGACTGTGTGGGTCAGGCAAAGGTGAAGTCAACGTGTCAGACTCGGGGCAGACAAACTAGAAGGTCCAACAGCAGCAGAAACATATTTTTATATTTTAAGACTAAGTATATAAATTACGGAGCCCCGGAAGGGACATGGGAGGAAAAAAAAATTGGCTGAGAGAAAAAAAAAGTTGAACTATTGCGAGATCTCGCAAAACTATTGCGGGATCTCGCAAAACTATTGCGGGATCTCGCAAAACTATTGCGGGATCTCGCAAAACGTTTTTATTTTAAAACAACTTCCGCGCCATCTGGTCACCACAAAAACGACAACAATGGAGGGTACACAAGTGTGGGAGCCGTTCATAGAGTTTTATTTTGAGCTAGGGCTCAAATACACCGACATCAAGTCGGTGCTTGCAAGAAAACACGGGTTTCACTTAAGTGAGCGACACCTTAAGAGAATTCTTAAGAAAAGGGGTTGTTTTCGCCGTAAAACGTACTCCGAATTGGCGGACGTGGTTGCTTTCATTAGCAGCGAACTGCAGTACTCCGGGCAACTTCACGGGTACCGTTGGATGTACGCTAAATGCCGAGAACATGGACTGAGCGTGAGGAAGGAGGATGTGCGCTTGGTTTTGAAGGAGCTGGATCCCAGAGGAGTGTCATTAAGGAAAGCAAGACGTCTCAGACGACGGAACTACTTCTCAAAAGGCCCGAACTTCATCTGGCACCTGGATTCGTATGATAAACTTAAGCCATACGGTATTTGTGTGAACGGATGTATTGATGGCTTTTCACGGAAAATTATATGGCTTAATGCATATACAACAAACAGCGACCCAAAGCTGATCGGGGGGTATTTCATGGAAGCAGTGCAGCGTTTAGGTGGCTGTCCTAGAGTTGTAAGAGGTGATCTTGGAACTGAGAATGGCTACGTCAGAGGCTTTCAGCGTTTCCTTCGACCTGCTCACCCAGATGATGCCCTCGACAGTTACCTGGAGGGAGCCAGCACTGCCAACCAAAGAATTGAATTTTGGTGGGGGATTCTTCGCAGCCAGTGTGTACAGTACTGGTTATCATTGTTTGTAGACCTCAGAGACAATGGCTTCTTCGATGGCGGGCTTTTGGACAAAAGCCTCCTCCAGTTCTGTTGCATGGGACTCATCCAGGTGAGATTAAAAAATTACATGTTTTTATGTATGTGTGAATTTGTGAGAGAGGAGGAGTAAGAACAGAAAGAAGGGAAGAATACATTTAAATAAATAATATATTTCAGTGCTGTGGTTAGGTTCATATGTATGTTGAGGATCATAAGTTGTCTGCTCAAATCTGTTTGTATGTTGTTTTTAACAGGATGAGCTGGACGACACTGTACAGGTTTGGAACACACACACCATCAGGCCTTCAAAAAACCAGAACGTCCCCAGTGGTCGCCCCAATGTGATGTATGCATTGCCTGAACTGTACAGGACAAGAGACTACATGTCCCTGGTTGAAGATGAACATGTTCAATTGTGCAAAAATGAATGTGTCTTTCGACTGGCCATACCATGCGATCCGGATGTATACGAACTATGCAACATTATTATGTCAGATTTCCAACTGACTCTACCAAATGATCCGTATCAAGCTGTGAATCTGTATATGCGCCTTAGAGAGGCTATTAGTGCATCTCTGTAAGACAGGAGTATTCCTGTGTATCCCAAAGGGGTCAGTGTGATGATTTGCAAAATGGGAGGGGCTGTTGGTTCCTTAAGTATTTCTGTTTACTGTCAACTTTTACTTTATTCTCACTGTAAAGTAAGAAACACAAGGTGTTTCCTGTAAAAATAAACATGTTATTGTTTTGTTCTGTGAGTTTACATTGTTTCACTTGTTGTACGGCTACAAATAGGACACAAGTGACCCTTAGCTGCTGCTACCATGTCACAAGTCAAATTGTCTATTCATTATTTGGTCAATCAACCAAAATTTTGATGACAAATTATAGTTTAACCCTTGTGCAGCCTTCGAGGATGTCAAAAGGAAAACAGGGGGCGCTCTAATCTCAAAAACCACACAAGGGTTGGATAAAACAGCCGCAGACAGACGAACTTGTTCATTGCTTTGATGTAACACCCACGAAGGCTGTTTTATTCAACCCTTGTGTGTGTGTGTGTTTGAGCTTTGAGTGCCCCCTATTTTACAGTGGGGTCGATTTGAGCCCTCGGAGGCTGCACATGGGTTAAGTAAGAATGCCTAAAATTTAGAGGTCCAGTTTCTATATTTTTATGATAGTGGGATATGTTAATAGGCAGACACCTTCTATAACCAATTTGTACAGATATCAGGTGACATCTAATTGACAAACAAAGCACATGGAAGGTGTCTGTGCACAACCTGTATTGCCTAACAATAGTTTCAGAAAGGGGCAGAAAATAACAACACAAGTGCTTGTTAGTAGTGTGGGAACAGTTTTTATTTAGACTTAATATGTCCTGATACGTACCTTCACCATTAACCATTTTCTTCCTTGAATAATCTAACACCTTAACACTGTAACATCTGAACAACTGAACAGGTCATCCAAAACTTTATAATCTTCCATTTTAGCAAGCCAACCAAGACCATAACAAAATATTGTTCTCAGCCAAAACACACAGGTTAGAACACAAAGTTACAACCACTTCAAACCTATACATAATTAAAAATAAATTAATCAAATAAGATTAAATTTAATAATAACAATGAAAAGTATGGTCATTTATTTTATTGCACCAACACAAAGTAGAAGGTAGGCCGCTCGCCCTAAGTAAAAAAGTAAAAAATGTAACAAGGCCTGTTATTATTAGGCTTGATGAACACTGATTTCCACTTTAAAGGATGTCCATTTCAAAGTAGTTGCTGGACAGGATGTTGTCAAACTCAGTGCGAAATTCAGGGTAAGAACTATAAGTGGATGGCACTTCCAGTGTGGCTCCACAGGTGTGAGCAACGGGCCTTCTGTTGAGCCCAGTTTCTGTATTAAAACTTACCAGGATTTTGTCTACACATATCACAGAAGAACCAGTGCAGAAACGCAGGATTTTTTCAGCTTTGGCGTGGTCAGCATTTTTCACATAACGCTGTAGATGGTTAAAGGTTGTCTGTTCTCTTTGATTCATTATCACTATTGTTGACTCAAATAGTTGTGACACTCTTTTGCCTGTGGCTTTCTTTGATTCATACAGAGACACAACACTTTCCTTGTCTGGTAGTTTCAGATATACAAATGCCATGGGTGTGGAGAAGCAGTCTACTATATATTTTGGCTCTTGGAGAATGGCTTTGTGAGCCATTGTGTGGATGGCTTCCTCAATGTTGTTCTTTGGAGGGAGAGAATGCGAACCCATCCTTATAAAAAGGTCAAGCAAGTCCTCTTCATCACTTTCCTCCAATGTGCCCTGGAGAGCCTTCTCAACAGCTGATCTTTCAATAGGAGGAAGGTAGTTAAGAAATGATGTCATCAAAATGTCTGCATCAACTGAATCAATTCCATGGATGCAAGCTAAAATGAAAGCCATTGAAAGTCTTGCTGGCATCACACCGTGGTCTAGTAATCCTTTGACCCAGATCCGTCCAATGGCTTGCCATTCAGCCTCACAGAAATCGGGCCGCAGCCTTGGAACTCGCTCTGTTTCCCCTTCACATTGCTCAAGCAACTGCTCCCAGAATGCAGTGTAAACCTCCCTTGACACTCCAGCATCATCAATGGCTTTTTCATTTACAAAGTCCATCTTTAGCGACAAACTTATTATGCTACTCTCCATAAACACAGCCAAAAGATCTTCGACAACCTTTATTCTGCGAATTGATGCATATCGTGGGCTTTCTGGATTTGTGGAGGTGCAAGCTATGGCAGATGGTGAAAGTTGGCTGCTTGAATTTAAAGGCAACTCTTGCAGTCCACTGTCCTGCTAGAAGAAAAAACAAAAACAAACATCAAAAACAGTTTGGAACATTTAAATCTAACTCAAAAACATCTCTTCATAAGATCCTTGGTGGCCAGGAAACACCCACATCAGTCATAATCTTTTGAATCCACACATTTAGTGGTTTTCTGTCCAAAATTTGTTGTCTCCTATCTCGACCCAAGTTAACCCTGATAACAGTATGAACTCATCAGTTACTTCTTCAGCCCTGACAGAGCTCCTCTAGAGCGTCACAGAATTTATATAATTGTATTCCCAGGCAGAGTAATACAATACCAGACGGCTTATTGTAAGTGTTTCTCTGTTAAATCACGCTGGTTTAGGTAAAGTGAATATAATGACAAATCTAGTCACAGAAAAGATGTCACTTTTAGAGGTATTGCAGGCAGAAAGCACTGAAATGCAGAGGGCATGCAAGATTGCATTAACTGATATGTTTTCCCCTGCTGTCGTATCACATCTTAACAGTTATGTGAAATCATGCAGTCGTACAGACTAAATTATGTATTCAGGTTGCTTGCAATGCTGTCCTACCTTTGTACTTTGCATTGCTTCTTCATCTGTGGACTGCACATGTAGTGGAGGTTGGCCACTAGCTGATGGCAAAGGGAGATATAAATCCTGCCTTTGTTCACCACTCAGTTCTGTGTTCTGAAGGACAATAGAGAAGTGCAAAAAGTTAAAACTATTTGCACAATTACGTTACTGGGTATGACAGCAGACACCCACAAATCATGCCTCGTCTTACTTAATTACCTGTGTGACATTTTCAATGTTGTAATTCCATGTAATCACAACAGTCTCATCACCACCAGCTCCACCAAGATCATCCGCTGGATCCCATTCAACTGTATCTGCTTCATCACCATCTAGTTCCAAAACATTTCCAGAAGTTTCTTGACAGATGTCCTTGTCTCCTTTTTCTGGGGAGTTATTACAAACTGCACCAGTCAGATCAATAATTTTAAAGCAGGAGTCAGTGAAATCCTCAGAAGGCTGGAGAGTATGACTATTGTCATCATTATCACTTAAGTTCAGGTCCTGCCCCTGGTCAGTGTAAAGTTTTTTAATGTCTTTTGGGGTTGAATGAGAGTAATGAGATTTCCCTGGAACTTGTGCTTCCATGGTCTCAGAGATTACCCTTTGTTTTTTGGTTCTTGGTTGCATCTGGAAAGGCAGACTCTGCAGCAAATAAAAACAAAACAAGATAGTTTTAAGATAATAATAGTTAGAACATTTAGTATTAACTTTTGTGCATCCAATACATATGGCTAAAAAAGAAAAAAGCCTACTAAGAATTTATAGAAGAATTCAATATATTTCATATATTTTTTTTATATCTCCATCAGAGTCTGTTAAGGTTCACGCCTTAAAAAGTGGGCCTACCAACAAACATAAACAACAAAGTCCTGAAAATGTAGTATCCTACAGAAGTACACGGAGATACAGATACAGAGATACAGTCACTGTAGTGACTGCCCCCCCAAAGAATCCGGTGGGAATGGAGCAGCAGGGACACGCACACCGGTCTGTCCTGTCGAGGAGTCAGACACGTGCAAGAAGACTAACTAGTCAGCCTCTGCCTCACCCCCCCCCCCCCCCCCCCCCCCCCATGCATGTACATTAAGTTCTTATCTATGGTTTCTTCATAAAGCTCTCCTCTTATGTTTCCCTATCATCATCATCATAATTATTTAAGTGTTGCTAATATCACAAACCTGTTCACTGGAAGCACTGTCAGACGCATGCCCAGGATCCCCTAGGTCTGTAGTCAAATTATCGGCATAAACATTATTCCAGTTTTTACTCAATTGTGAATCAATTTCATCCACTTCAGATGTTGATTCTCCTGATGAAGGCACTTCTGTTCTTGTGCAAATGTAAAATCTTAGCAACTTCAGCTTTGTTTGTTCATAAAGTCTGCCAACAGTGTCATCCATAGGAATTTGTTTTCTTTTAAAATCACTGACACAAAAGGAGAATTCTTCAGCCCTTCCTTTTGTTGAATCTCCATTTGGGAAAAAAAGCTCTTTTCCTATTTCCAAAATCTGAGCAACAGTTGTTGTTTTTTCAACTGTTGCATGTCTTGTTCCTCCACCGTTTTTGGTCCTCACTTGGTGGTATTCATTATTGCTAAAATTAAGCCACCCAATTTCAATCTTCCTTGAAGTCTTTTCTCCTGCATTATTTCTATTCCTTGACATTCCTTCTCCTTGCTTTTGGAACACAAGTGATGTACCACATAAGCCTCCTTTTCTCTTTGATTTCATATTCCGTGCTCCTATCTTATTTTGTAATCTTTGTAAAAGAGTCTCTTTATCGGTGCTGCACTGTGCTTGGTGACAGAAGGAGAGAACAGCAACTCGATCACCATATGAAGGGATATATTTTACCATTTGTTCATCAGTCATGATGGATAGCACTGCCTTGTCCACCTGCAAGCATAAATATTAGATGTAACACTTTGAATGTGAATAAAACATAGACACAGACATACAGGAAGTTCAAAAGTTAAAATAGTTATAATATTTCAGTGGTCATCTCCCCCATAGCATTCATAATTAGCCAACAAGTGAGGTACCCTTATAAAATTGTACTAGATTGAGATTATACAGTGAGAAATCTGGCAGAAGGCTGGACTAATATCATGAAGTTCATTAAACTCATATTTAGTTTCCAGAAATTCTGGTTTTGTTATGAAGTTTGTTAACTAGGTATAAACTATAACCTAACTTGTTTAGTCACAAAACTCAAATTAAAAGTTTACAACATATAAAATAACGCTAACAACCTTTGCTAGTTCAACTGCTGTAATCACATAAATATCCTAACATTTGTCTGTATGCAAACGCTTTGGTTAGTGGAAGGAATTTGTGCCCACCTTGTCTCTTTGCATGCTCGCGATGTTCTCTTCTGAGACCTCTCTCGACCGCAAGAAATGTAATAGATCCTCCTCCATGGCTTTTCTACGAAACTCGTTTCGTCGTTCTATGAACGTGATATGTGCACTCCCGCGCTGTGGTTCCCGTGGTGACAATCTGACTCGGAAGTACAATAAAAAAGTTTTGCGAGATCCCGCAAAAGTTTTGCGAGATCCCGCAAAAAGTTTTGCGAGATCCCGCAAAAAGTTTTGCGAGATCCCGCAAAAGTTAATTTTTTTTTTTTTCTCTCAGCCAATAGTTCAACTTTTTTTTTTTTCTCTCAGCCAATTTTTTTTTCCTCCCATGTCCCTTCCGGGGCTCCGTAATAAATAAAGATCATCATCTATCTAAAAATAAATCAATAGTTAGATTCATTTAAGAAAAATAAAATAAATAAAAAAAGTACAACAAAACTAAAAACCAGGTGCACACATAAGAACACTTGAAAAATGGCACTGAGCTGATAGAACAAGGTGCACAAGCTGTTTAGAGGAGCAGTAAATAATTAGCATGGTGAAGATATGTCCTTTTATGACTGCACAGCGACTAAGAGTGCTCTCTGGGGTGTAGGTGTACATGATTTCTTGGCAGCCATTAAGAAAATATTAAGATTTTATGAGCATAACCTCAGAGGACTCACCGCAAGATAAAAAAAAACAACAAAACCTGTTCAGCCACAACAACAGGAGGCTACAGTTAAATAACAACAAACTGGCTTGAGGTTCAGTGGACTGATGAATCAAAAAAACAACACAAAACGCCTCTAGCAAAACCATGCAAACAACGAAACAGCGGCTTCAGCGCTCAACAATGCTGTTTGTTAATGATGCAACATAATGAACACAAAGGTAAAACAGCTACTCACTCGTTTTGTACCGCTCCGTCCTCGAGACTCGGGTATGTTGGACCCTATCCGAGCTGTCATCGGGGCGGGAGGCGGGGTTTACCCAGGACAGGTCGCCAGTCCATCACAGACGACAGCTCGCTGGGCTTGTCAATCAGCATCATCTGCTGGCGTTAAAGGTTTCTGCGAACGGTTTTTAATGAGGTCATAATGCTTCATTGCATGACTAACACTGTACTGGTATAAAAATAAGTCATTCTCCTTATGTCGAAGATTTAATTAATAACAATAGCAGATGTTGTTTTGTGTTTTTATGGAACACACTGCTGTATATCCTACACAGAATGTTTCCGTAATTTCAAGCGCCAATTATAACGTCTCTGAGCATCAGTGGGTCCTGAAAGCGTTTGTTAAGAAGCGTTGACAGTTAAAGCTACGGGAGTTTACAACGGCTCAACGTCTTAAGGTTTTCAGCCGTGAATGAAAAAAAAAAAAACAACACTCCTGCCGGGTGAAAACGGGTTCAGAGTCGGAGAGGGAGGGGACAGGGTCAGCCGTCAAACCGCCAAGAACGTCACGTCGCAGAAATACTAATAGGCACAGAGGAGCCGGACAGACTGAGCCGAGTGAGCGTTCGCGAGTAGCAGACAAGCTTCGCAAATGTTAAGGTACATTCGGCTTTAATGGCAGAATTCTGTTTAGCTTCTAATATCATATTCTGGCCAGATGCGGTAGTTGTTCCGCACACTGCACACCGCCGCCAGTTTCAAAGGCTTTACTTGAGCTTGCTTCATGGTAACAAAAGATCTTTTATTTTATGTGCAGGTGATGATGGCTGCAAAAAAAAACAAGTCTGTTTTTCTTCTAGTGTTGGTTTGTGAGAAGCGGAAGCTAAAACTGCGAGCAAAGCCACTTTAAAGGCAAACAAAACCTTATTGCATCCCTGCAAAACTCCACCGTGTGCCGGGTGGTTCGTGCACGAGCGAGACTGTGGTGTTGGATTTTATTTATTTATTTTTTTTCATTTTCCGTCAGCAACTCCAGCTTTCATGTGTGCAGAGAGACGCGCGCTTCTCACAGCATTACGCAGGGAGTCTAAGGTCACTCTCGGGCATCACCTTACATACTCTCCCTGAATTTCCCCTCAGCTGTTGGGAATGAATATGACGGGCCCCGGCGCAGCCGTCCCGCATACTTGAACTTGCAACCTTGACTATTTGCCATTAGCCAAACACTCTAAAAGTCCCTGCAAGCCCTGAGGCCAGGTGTTTCACTGAGAGCCACTCAGTCTCTCTCTTCTTTTTTTTTTTTTTCGCCCTGAGCAACACTACAGTTCGAACATGGAAGAGCTTTGAGCCAGCAATCTGTTGCCAGCCACAGATTGGTTCCACAGGTACTACCATTGAAGACGTGCGAAAAAGAACCTGAGGATAGCCCCGCGTCCAGCACGAATCCCCTTCTAGGAGTTTTAATAATTTAAAGGAACAAAGTGTCTCATACATAAGAGTAAAAACCCAGTTTGCTCCCCCTGTGTCAATATTTTGCAAGCGAGCACGAAGAGGGGAAGGGATCCGAGGGGACTCTGCCATGTAAAGTGTTCTTTCATGTTTTGCAAAGTGACTGCTACCTCTCCCTCTACATCCATGAAATGGGGAGTTAAGGGGGAAGCCGCTGTGAGGGTACAGTCTGTTCGGACTGACTGACTAACTTAACGACTGGCTGGCTGGGAAAATGACTTGAGCTTCACGCCGCCCGGTCTCTTCTTCTCTGCGGTTGCTCTCGATTCCGGCACCTCGCTCTGCTACTTACTTCTCTTGGGGTTTTTTTTTTTTTTTCTTCCCTTTCTTATGCACCCTTCTCTTCTCACAGCAGAGACTAGAAGCAAGAGGGAGCGTTATTACAGTTATGGGCAAAAAAAAAAAAGAAAAGAGAATAACACACAAGGAGGCATTAAAAAAAAAAAGCTGGAGATACAGTATGTGCAGTTCAGAAATTGAAAGGAAAGTACAAAAGGTAATGAGAGGGAGCGACTGAAAGGAGCAGATAACAAGATAATGTGCTTCTGCCAGTGTAGTACTGATTTAAAACAATTCTACACTGTGTACTGTCCACCGCAGAGAACTTTTCTTGATTTTAACAACCCGAGACTGTTGCGTCATCAAGATTTATTCGTAGTAGGTCGCGAACAGCCTTCCGAGCCGTTTTTGGTGGCACGTTGGCCTAATCGCTTAACTCTCTTTCCCAAAAGTACAAACACGTACACGCGAAAGCGAGACGAGACAAACACTCCTTTAATTGCGCTGTGAAGTTTTCTCCCGGATGCCCCAGTTATTCCGAGGAGCAGGGACGCGAGCGGTGTCTTTGGGGACAGACAAACCTCCCCGAAGTGGGTGAAGGAGGATAGAAGACGTCCCTGGTGGCTCCGGGGGAAGACCGCGTCAGCTCGCTCACTGGGGAGAGCGATTCAGAGCCTTGTTTTCTTCTACTTTCCGTTTTTTGTTGTTTTTGTTTTGTTTTCCCTCAACAGAACAGGACAACATCTCAGAAATGCTTTAGTCTTTGTAAGAACACAATGTTCCTGTATATAAATACAAATTCATAAGAGTCTCATAGGCTGCTCTTTGTGATCTGTTTTCATGGCTTGTGAAGTAGTATTATTATAATAGACTAATACCTCTTTACTAATCTACTCTACATTTTCTTTTTTTTCTTATCCGCTTAGTTGAAAAGGTCATCCATTCACCAGACAAGCAAACAAGCAACTAGGATGAGCAAAACACGCTAAACCTGAGTGAGTGTGTGTGTGTGTGTGTGTGTGTGTGTGACAGACGCACGAGCAATCTGTGAACCCGAGTTGCATCAGCCATTCAATGCAGGTGTGTGATTTAGCTTCATGTGGATACGGGAGGACAACTTTTTTACCCTCTTTAACCTTTCTACATGTTGATTAGACTTGTAACGTCACCCATAAAGGAACTGATTCCCTCTGTGGCGTCTTTGATCATTGTCGTGTGCTAGTTTAAAGCTCGGCTCCTGAGACTGTCCAGTATCAGTGGTTTAATGGAACAAAGTAAAGTACCGTAGTAATTTTAGTAGTATCAACTTTTACTTTTTTTTTGTTTTTTTAAACAAATTATATATTTGTACATTTTCTGTGGGGCATTTGTGTTAGTCCTAATTTGTGGTAAAGACACTTGTTCAGTGACGACTTTAGTCTCAGCATGTCTGACACAAGCAGCTTGTCTTCATCGATATCTGTTCTACCATTACGTCGCTTGTTATTTGGCAGCGCGCTGCGTAACATGACTAGTTAGTTCGTTCGCTTGTCATTGCATAGTTGTGTTTTCTGTGACGGACAGACCGAACCAAGGTTGATGCATTTGTACTGTTTAGCTTCTCTCTCTTCGGTTCATTTTTAGGTAAAATCACATGTGCTCATCTTGCCTTAACACAAGTTGGGTAACGTTTTGATTCTAGCATAATTACCAAAGTAGATAACATGGTAACGTTTGAGGGCTGTGTTGAACATCTCTACTCACTGATTAGTACATGATATATTATATTGTTGCTCTCAGTATCAGGAATCGATAAAACAGAAGTTGCATAAATGAAAACTTTCTGTATGTGAACACGACCAACTGGCTTTAAAATTGGGAAGGAGCGGGTTGGTCAACATCAGAACACGTCATTTACTTCTATTTTTACATTCCATGCTTACATACAGTACGTTTCAATTATGAAGAACTCAAACCCGCTTATTCCCAAGCGGTTGCCATCCTGTCTAAACCAGCAATATTTATGAGTGTAACAAAAGAAATTCTGTTTCAGGTGACAGCTGCTCCGTAACAGATACTTTTCTATGATGACAATGTTGGTCAACACCACAGTTCAACAGTATATTTAGTTATTCATCTTCCATAATTAGGATATTAGAGCGTAAGCCCCAATGAGAGGAACAAAAAATTACCTCTAGTGTGACGTGTGTTTGTGTAATGTCTCGTATGCTTTTGTCGCCGTTTGCTGACGAAGCAGCGATTAGTTTACAGGTTGAACCCGCCTGTGCTGTGTAAATGACGAAAACATAAAGACCCCGCGCTGTGAAATGCAAATCCATCGATGAACACGCAGTCGCACCTCTCTGAAGGCGGCGCGCATAAGGTAGCGCCGCGTACCAAATACGTCAGGATAAACAGATGGCACAGTATTGCAATGCTGCGATTTCACACTGTGTATAATTTACAGCTCCAATGAGGTCTAGCATCACGCAGCTCAAGCCCTAAAGACACCCACCTGAACAGATAATCATATTCATAAATCTATACAGAACCATATACTTTTGTCAGTCGTACATTTTGCTATGTTTCCATCATTCCTTGAAGCCTGTCCTCGTGTTGCATTCACTGCCAACACTGCCAAACATCACTACTTCAAACAGTTTCCCCGCTTGCTAATGAGCAAAAGAAGCATCCTGTTTTCGAATCCACCGAGCGCTACCGTCTCTGAAATGCGTTTCCCTTTCTCTGCCTTTCAAACCGCCCCCTTTATCCCACCACCCCATGCGCAATTGAACTCTGAAGTGCCGGCACGCAAATCAAGCGCTAATCCATTTGAAGCTGACAGGGCGTCCTGATTACGGCGGTGGCTTTCTTCTTCAAACATCCCATCACTATCATCTATCCAGGAACACATGTCGAAACATGAAAGAGCTCCCAAGTTCAATTAGACGATCAATTGTTTGTCGGATGTGCCAACAAACTAGGGGCAAATTGTCATATACACGCACACACACACACCTGCAGCCCAGGAGTTTAAGCCGCGGAGTTTGAGACGCAGTCTCACGCGTCCGTTTGTCGAGAAAAATCACCCACTACACAAACAGCCGCTGTATTCCTGTCGGTGTAAAGTTCCAGTGGAGCTACTAACATTTACATATGAAATTTTGCAGAATAAAACAGCAGAGTGTTCTTTCTAGACATAAAAGGAGGAAGACAGAGGGGCCAGGGTGAATCACTTTCATGATTTAAACTGCCTTTGTTCCAAATTGCTAATGAAGCTGCAGCAGAAGTTCAGTTGGCTCCACGTTTTATCTTTTTTTTCTTCGTCTTTTCTGTTAATGATATCCTGAACGTAGAGTCGTGAAAATGTCCGAGGTAATTTGCCAGTAGTGCCGGTTCATGTAATAGCCATCAAACTTAATGATTTCAGTTACGTTTATGACAAAACATGTGCTCTCGCTTGCGTTGCTCGTTTTATAAGCTGATGGCAGAGGATGTGACTTTGTTGTTCAGTAAAACATAACTGACTGATTCTATTAGTGCTTTTCTTTCTCGCTTCCTCGTGATTCCACGAATCGGCAGACAGTTGCACATCCAGCGAAATGACCGATGACTAGTAATCGAGACACAAGTGCCGCAAAGCGCAGGCGAGAACCACCGTTAAATAATAAGAACAACAAATGCAATTGGCTGCTTTTCGGCTCTATTCACGTACGCTTGTGCCGTTTTTAGCTTCATCTTCTCACACACCTGCATCATCGACAGATAAATTAATTTCAGAAGCTGACTTTGATCACGATGCTTGAAAGTAAATAGCACAGTGAAACTTAGTCACTGCTTCTTACTTGGCCCTTCCTGTCACACGGTTTTCAAAGCTGTGTCATCTGACTCCATGGCTCCCTGTGACTCAGCTTCTGTCTCTCTCTCGCCATATTTCTCCTCTCTTAATTTTCTCACCCCTTTCACACAGCTCTTTCACTTCTTGATGCGTTTTACCTTCTTCGTCTTCTTTTTTTTTTTTTTTTTTGTTCTTTTCACCCAAATTCTCATCTGCTGCCTTCTCTCTCTCATCTTACTCTGCTCTTCTTGCTCCTTCTCTTTACCTTTCCCACTTTCTTCGCAGTCAAGAAGTCACAGAGATCAAAGAGAGGAAGTGATGGAGAGAGGCAAAGCTTACCCCCACGCATAAATCTTCCCCGCACTTTTCTTTCCTACTCCAACTTCTGAATCTGAGTATGTCTTTCTCTAAACATCTCCTCGGCCGACTCATTTCATCTCCCCATCGCTTTTATCCTTTTTTTTTTTAAAACTCTCTCCACCCTGTCATCTCATTTGTACCATCTGTCCTTTGGTATGAATCAGTCCAGCTCGTGTTCGGTCTAAGGAATCATTCAAAAGGTACTAGGAGTGAGGAACAGGCAAAAAGATAAACCAGCTTCCTCACTCCACCGTGAGATAGAACACAAAAGGAAAGAAGATCGGAGGACTAGAATAGAAACACTATCACTACACTTTATGTAAAGGAGCCCTGCACCTGCCATCTCAGCATTACTGAACAGCTTTAATACTGTTTTTGTTTTTGTTTTGAACCATAAACCGGGGGAATCAGTTGTTTGCAACACATGTTCCCACAAAGCAAATGATAATATACAGTAGAAAGTTTTTTTCTTTTTTTCACCTCATCGTGAGACGCACCCAAAAAAAACCCACCTACATACAAGCAAGCTCTTTATATGTTAATAAAGTCCCTCAAGACATTCTTTGTTCTGGAAAGCGGCTTCATCCATCCATTCCGGTTTCCCCTAGAGGGCTCTATAGTCTCTAAACACCGGCAGACAGACACGGATGTCAGTTTAATGTATTCATGTGTTTAAAGGCTGGATGTGAACACACATTGTTGTAAACTTTACAAATAGTATGAACGCTTGGGTATTGTTGTAATGCCCCCCCTCCCCTCAATGTCCACCATTTCAACTTCGAACTGAGCTTTGTTAACGTCTTTCGTTCTTCGCCACAGTTAGCGCCCTCGAGCGAGAGTCGGAGGGATGTTACTCATCTGTGACTTTGATTCCACTTACTGGAACCCGGAAGTAAAGTAAAAAAAAAAAAGTCTCGCAGGTGGACCGAGTCCAAGTGACTCAAAGTCAAGGCTGCAGCAATCTGAAAATAGAGTCGCGTGCTCGTGAAGATGCCTGATGAAAATTGATTCTGAAAGATTGAGGAGATATGGATTTTTAATGGAGGAAGGATTATGACACACACACACACACAGACTTGTGATGAAGCTCAGCAGAGCTCGAAAAGACACAGCGTGATACTAAGCTACTCTCTTTCACGTATCATCGTCTACTTGCATTCGTAGCCGAGTCAAAGACAACAAAGACTCAGGGAGGAAAAAGGAACAAGAAATGGTTAAAAAAGGAAGAAAAATAATACAGGCCAACAGTTTTATTTACCAATCTTACTGTGCACTGACAACAACCCCCCCCTCTCATTTTTTCTCCCTTTCCAATCAAAGTTTCAGTGCGCAACAATAAGACTGCTTACTCTCTCAAAAGCTGTTTAAGTGAATTTCACTGGCTCACCGGGGAATCGCCCCACTGAGGCTTTTGAAGGCATTGAGGCAGGGAGAGAAAGTAATTACTTTTTTCCCTAAACAGAAGTGGGGCGCGGCACGGTGTGTGTATGCGCGCGTGTGTTTGTGTGCCGGCGTGTGAGGGGATGAATTGGTTTGTGTGCGTCTAGGCTGGCGCGCAAACGTGCGTCGCGCGTTTCTACGTGTAACCCAGCAAGAGAACGACGAGGTTCTTACACTCAAACGACAAAGCCAGACGAGGTTTTAAGTGCGGTCATGATGCTGTGTTTGTGTGGTGGTTCCACTGCTTTTCACACCTGGGTAGAGGGACCCGGGTCTTTACAGTAAGTTTAATTTGAAAGCTAAACTCTCTATGGGTGGTTTTTTTTTTTCACGCCATGTCCTTTTGCTTTACAAAACGGGACATGCACACCATCGACAATACATCAACACTGCCTCCAGACGATATATGCTGGCGTTTATTTATCCGCGTGGCAGGTTCTAGTTTATTAGCTGATCAACAGTCACCTCTAAGAGCACTGACAGCTCATCCCTCCACATCTGTTGGACATTTGCTGAGCCAGGTTTACGTGTGTCAAGCCAGATGTCGAGGTGCAGCATCTTACTGCTTACAGGTCACTGAGGCGATCACACGATTATGAAGAAATATATACAGTGTACTCAGCAACTGATGATTACGTGGAGTGGTAAGACTACAACTGGAGGAAGAAAGAAACTGGAAAATAATTTATAATTCAAGTTACATATTATCTCCACTAAGTGAATGCACATTTTAATTATCTTTTATAGCTTTCCTTCATACAAAAAAAGTAAACATAAGGTGCCGACTGACACATTTCCTTTACTGAATTTATGAGGTACAAGCTTCCTCTTCTATTAAGTGGAACAACAACACAGTATGCACCCATTAAAGCCAATGGTTATATGAACATCAAACTATACAAAAGCACGTGTTTGCATCGATGGATGAACTCCGCTGTTGTGCAACTAAGTCTAGACTAACTCCAGCCAGGATAGCTGGAAAGTAATTAATTAAGATAAAAGACAAAAGAAGACTCTGACGATCTGATGAATGTTGTCTTTTGGACAAACCAGTGAAATGCTAGACAACCTACTGTACATCAGTGTCTCCTAGGAATATTGCAGGACCCCTAAAGAGGAGCCAGAGGCTAGACGGCATCCTAGGATGGAGTATGGATGAGGAACAGCTGATCAGGACTTAATTAGTTTAAACAGGAAGCGGAAAAAAGGGAAATGTATCTATGCAGTACAATACGTTTGCATCCATCCACTAACACACGTCAGCTGAGAAACATGCTAGCGTAATTCATTGATAATAGCTTTTTGAGCTCCTTCCTATTTTGTCTGTACTGGGCTATTTACTCCCAAATGGCTGCTTGTTCCACGTACTGTACATCATGTCACTCAGGGAAAATTCTCAGCTCTTCCAAAGGTTATGTTACAACAGCTCGCTGGTTGTCAGTGGCGCAAAGCTGAAGTTGAACTCGACGTGAATAGTGTAAATTCAGGGATGGAAATACTCTGCCCTTACTAAGATTCTCCTCCAAAAAACTTAACTTTGTGTGTTTGTTCCACCTCAGGGAAATGAGCAGTTTGCTTCTGTCCCATCTCCAATATCAATGAAAGTTTAAAACTACAGCAGATGCACCGTTTGATGTATGCGAAGTCCGGATGTGGACGTTGGATCAGACTTCCAGAGGATCAAGTCAGACAAACATCACACCGATGGAAAAACATCTGCAGTGTTTTACTTCCCCTCAACAGCCACAAACAAAACAAAAAAAAAAAAAAAGGATGCAAAAGGGGATAAACATAGAGGTACACACCATAAGCATAATGTTGCTTTCTTAACGGGCGACGCCATTATCCCCGTGCACACGTTTCCTGTCGTAGCACTTAAGAACCTCTGCATTAAAATGCAGTCTGGTGTCATGTCACGCCACAGCAGCCCCAGCTGAGCCCCTTCACTAAAGCCTCGCTGCTCTTAGATCACTCGGTGTCTTATGTAAATCCAGCTGACATAGGCCTCATTTCCCACCGCATCTCAAAGCCACAGGTCGCGCGCTGGCTCCTCTTGCCCGACAGCCCTGTTGTTATTCCTTCCTCACTGTAAGTAAGTGCTCCTTTCCTTGTTTCTTCTGTCTTTTAACCTTTTACTTGAGTGATAATGAGCAAGCGTTCCCTTTCATCGGAGGAGGTCTGAGAGAAAGTTTCTTGTCCAAAACTAAAAGCAACGATGAGAATTAAAGGTCAAGAACAAGGGGGAAAAAAGTCAAGACGGAGACACAGCGTCGGGCCACAAACAGCTGCTTAAACAGGACGGGCTTCTGTTTACTAAATTACATTGTTGGTTGTTCTTGGAGGATTCAAAGCTGGCAGCTAGTGAGCCAAATGCTTTAGCCATGCAAGGATTGTGAGCAATTTCCTAAAAAAAAAATAATCAAAGAAACACGTTGCAACGCGTTAAAACCTTTAAAGTCGCTACTTTAATGTTTTTTCTAGGAACGCTTTCCAGAATCGGCTGCTTTGTCCCTAGTTGGTACTGTCCTTGGATAGTCACACAGAAACAGCGCTTTGATTTCATCTTTCAGGATCACAGCCATGACACAAAGAGAGGCCACTAATTCACTCTTACCTTTGGACTGTGCACAATTTATCTTAATCTGGAACCAACATGCTGAGGATTGTTTTGTGTTTTTTTTCTCCCTTGTAAAATTACCCACTTTGAATTTAGTTTGGCGTCACAGATGAACGAGGGCTTCAATCGGGCGACCAAATATAATTCGGCATGAATATTACGAGCGATGAAAAAGTGTTTGAGATATGCTACACATCAGTTATATGGGATGACTGATCATATAAGTCCAAGGACAGTAAATTAGGCAGGAATTCAATAAGTGAGTGGATCTGCAAATCTTTTCAGACTTATCTAGCGAGTCTAACACAACTCAGAGAGGACCCGCTGTATTAGCAACATAAATATCTTCTTCGGGGGGCATCACTCATGACAGATATAGGTTTTTATATTTATAAGCACTCCCTAATATTGTACTTAGTATATTAGGCTTTAAATAAGATCAAAGGAACATTATTATTTCCATGGGGAAATAAGGTTGTCAGAGCAGCCACAGCAGGGGAAAGATGGAATGAGTATAAGCACAGAAATAGCACACAAATTTAGAGAAATTGCATGTTTAAGCACATTTTGTGTCTCAAGTAAATTAGACAAATGGAAGAAATAAGCAGCAACAAAGAGGCCGTTTCTTCTCGAGCAGTCAGTGATTTATTTAACTACCTAATTTTCTCCTTGATGGTCCAGGGACTTCAGCTGACCTCCTTACACTCCGGCACCTAATTCTCCAACTTTAGAGTTTTTCTCACTCCCACTAATGAGAGAAGACACCTCTGGCACCTTTATGCTGAAGATATCTTTGCTTTACTTTTCTTATTTGTCTTCCCTTTTTACCTTAATTCACAACCTAAACCTCCTTGTGTTATCTCCTAATTGTGTACTCCTTCTCTTGCCATCCTTTCATACATAACGTTTCATCCATCCTATTCTTTTCTCTATATACCGAATCCCCCCTCAGCACGAAAGGACTGTTTTCACCTTGTTTTAGTTGAGGAGGTTAATTAATGTTGTGAAGGAAATTGGATTAACAGTTAAAATAAAGTCATGAACATTTTTTTTTATTTATAAAACCAAGATGAAAAGTCAAAGCTCAATAAAGAAAGCATTTTGACGAAGCAGCGTGTAAGAGCTCCGGGTATTCTGAGTGCAACTTTCTTTGAGAGTCTTTCTTCCTGGCTCAGTGTGAGTGAATAGGGGCCTTAACCAAAAGCTTGCCTCCATGAATAAAAACTGTTTTGAGTGATTCAAAATTATCCTTGACCAACTGGCTTCCCTCTCCAAATTAATATATAAAGACTGGGATTTATTTTTTTTCCCCCCACTGCCCAACATGTGCATGCACAAATTGGCTTTTGAGCACAATTTACAAGAGGCGAGTAGAAAATGTGGCACATGACATGTCCACTGAGGCCACCTTAGCTTTCACTGGCATCTTTTCTTACAGTGCTGAATCATCTGACCCTTCATTTGTAGTAGCGTTTCCAATCGCCTGAAGACTATTCACACGGTCATTTCAAAGTCAGCTGCGGGATTTGAACCGCGTAGTAGACCCTCGTCAAATTCACTATGATTTTTCCTTGTAAACAAATCGCTTCATGTTTAAGCTCCTCCTCTTTCATCCAGCCTTCTGACAGGTTTTACTTCACAAAGGGCCTGGGAAGAGACGTGCGAGACCCTGAACAGAGCACCTAAGTAATTACTCAGCAAGCAGAGAGACAAGCGATACCAAGTACAGGTAAAACAAGAAAATAACCTCACATAAGTTTTATATATATTTCTAACTGAAAGCTTCGTCCACATTGTTTTGGTCGACTTGTGATACCTAGAGCTTCTAGATGTAGGATGGAAGCAGCTACTACTATATACACAGATTTGTTAATTTAAGTAAAAAAAAAACCAAAAGACATGTTTAAATCTTTAATAGCTTTAAAATTATATTTCTTAGTGTGGTGTTTAAGGGGAATGGGAGGCTAAGTTTGACTAGTTAAACTCAGTTGAGAGTGAGTGACACTGGGCCATGCCCCCTTCACTTAGCCACGCTCCGGCTAAGACCTGCCACTCCCTCTCTCTCCCTGGTTGACAATCTCCTGCTTGCCTCCCCCTTCCGCTCCAGTCTTTATCCCTTCCCCGGCTATGAAGTGGCACTCCCCCCACGCTCTCCGCATGACAATATTCACACCCTCATCCTCCTCTAACAACGTTGACCCCCCCTCATTTATCCCATCCCTCATTTCCTCTCTAGCTAAGATCTCTTCCCATCTCCGCAACATACAGTATGCAGAGGCTGATGTTAATATGGTCTGGCGAATCCGGAGGGCGAGGAGCTTGAGACAGGCACGGAGACAAAGGCGGTGATAGACGTGGGCGCATGCATATGTATGAATACACACTTACGCATAATCTCAAAAAAATAAAAAGTACAAACACACACACCCAGCTGGAACACCACGGCATTGCAGAGCATAAGGTGCACACGCATCTGAGAAGAGGGAGTGTCAAGCGCAGACGTTTGTGTGTTCTGTCAGTCACCTTTTTCACCAGAATGTGACAGAAGAAAATGTGTCTGTGTGGGATTATGTTAGCATGCGATTGCCTGCCTCGTTATGAAT
The DNA here is from genome assembly GCA_030770545.1 of Macropodus opercularis. Classification (NCBI taxonomy): domain Eukaryota; kingdom Metazoa; phylum Chordata; class Actinopteri; order Anabantiformes; family Osphronemidae; genus Macropodus; species Macropodus opercularis. Next base: position 15,521,312 of record CM061089.1, read on the forward strand.
GGTATATCCATTTGTTTGTGTCATTTGACGAATATTTCTCGGCAGCAATGAGCCGTTTCATCCGTCGCGGGGACGAGGGCGGAGGCGTTAATATCCTCTCTGCCCCGTGTTCTTAAACATCAGGAGATTCACAGCATCTTAGGTTCCGTTCTCGTATGACGGGAGAGAACTGGTCAGATTAATCTCTCAGATTACAAAAGGGCGGAGGGTGTTTACACAAGGGGATAAGCCTCAGATTTCAACAAAGATGATTCATAAATATATTTACTCAAATGCCGGTGTGATTGATTGCGCTGCACTGTGCTGAGTGAGTTCTGAAGGGGAAGCGCTGTGTTGAGGGAAGCTAATGAAGACGGTTCAGCAGTAAAAGAAGAAAGAAATACCTGAAGGGTAGCAGACGAGGGTCTTATCTACTCTTTACTGGTTCCCAGTAAAATTCGTAATGATTTTTCTCCTTAGAAATATATAGATGTGGTGGATTTCTTAACTAACTGGGACTTATTCATACACTGAGCAGACAGAGAGACACTAACATTCAGTTATGTTTACCAGCCCAGCAAATAGCTCTTCAACCGCCCAATATTCCACTAGTTAGCTGCTGAGCTGGAGGCACAACATGCTCTAAAAACCACACTGATCAGAGCAGGGAGACGGGGGGGAAAGAAAGATTCTAAATTGCTCCTCTGGGCTACAGGGAAGTGCAGTAGCAGGTGATAAACTCTCTGTGGGTTTGTCTTTAAATGCCACCTCGTACGCATTACACTCTGCCATTTGATCCTCCGTTAATCCACAAATATTGAATAAGTAACAAGACACTGATCTTTAAGCAAACAATACACTTCATTTAGAACGACAGCCCGCAAGGTTTTCCCCACGCGGCACCGCGATCTTCTTCGGGTTCGATCTCAGAAAAAGCAGCCAAAAAGTTTGAAACAGATTTGCCCAAAGTACCGTGACATTTTTTTTTTACTCTACTTGTTTTTAATGTTTAAATTTTGCTGATTGCGTGCTCCACCCGTTTCTGCTTCCCGCCACCCTGTCAGATGAATGCACGCCGTGTTTGCATCTCGCACTGTCCTCCGTCCATTCTTTCCTAGGTTTGATAGCGAGGGATCACTGATGATGAATCTTTGTGTGGCGACGGTTTCGCCGAACTACTTGGAACGCGCTGCCTAGGCTTTCATCAGTTTTTGTGATGACATTTGTTCATTTCCTTCTGCTTTTTCCTTTGATTGATGGTCTGGCAAATAAACTTTACACTATACCTAAATGTTATATTATGAAGCTTACTGTATGCCATATAATATGAAGCAGCGGTTTCTTTTTTTTCCACCTCTAATGACACACTGAGAGCCAAAAACTGTGTGATATCAGAGTCACACCATTATGATAGTGAGGGTGGTAATTTTCTTGTAAAAAGATAAGGTCTGGAAGAAGATGTACCTTGATAAAACACCCTGTACTTGCAAGAGCAGTTGCAAATCTATGTTCCATTGCCTATTTGCCTGTACAAAAGCTATGATTAACTAAAACAGAGTTCAGTAAAAAAAAAAAACAAAAAAAAAAAACATAGTCTTTTTTTTTTACTTATACTTCAGTCTAGTTGGGTAAATATTCCTGTTTTAAGATCAATGCCTTTATAGTCACATGTGCAATCAGTGACTCTGGTTAACCACTGGCTAATCGCTTCTCGTGTCCCCGCTGCCACTGACTCTCCCACCTCAGCAAACGCTGACATTAATTAACATCTCTTCAGCATCCGTTGTCTTCCAGGCCCGTTCCAATTCTCACCCACTCCCTTCCGAAGCAGATACGATCGAGGAAGTTATCCGCGATCGCAATACATCTCCCGTCTCCTATAGAAAACAGGCTGAAGGCGTGCGTGCACCGTGTAATACACATTTAGTCACATCACTAAGTGGCAAACCCGACGCTACAGTTTTAAACAAACCCAAGAAGCGTGCCCCCTTCCCTTTCTTCCTCAGAATCAAGCTCATTAAAAGCAATCCACCTGCATTAACGCAGCACAACTGCTGTGACATATGGCGAGCCCACCCATTCAAGTTGAAAGACATAGACCCACTCGCATTTATGGATACATGTGTGAGCCTATGCGTTTGTTTTTTTGTGCGAGCGAGGTAGGATGGAGAATCTGGGCTCTAATTACCTAGCTTCTCATTAGCGCCCAGGTGCCAACGTGCTATTGGCAGAGGCTAACTCCATGCAGCCAGCCGGGGTGACATGTTAATGGTGTAATTGTGCTGACCCATGTACCCTGATGGTTGATAATTGCTGTGTCCATGTATTTATAATGCGGGGCATTAAAATAAGAAGACACGCTGAACAGAATGGATAGGAAGGGTCCCGAGACCCCGTGGAGACCCTCTAGGAGGTGCAAATCAAAGCAGACGGCGGTGGCGCGAGGAACGTCGGAGGTGGGTATTTTTCAAAGATCAAAAGGTCTCCGCTAATGTCAATTTTACTTTACAGTATATACACAGCATTTTTCACTGTTCCATTGAAACGTTGTGATGCAAGTCATAGGGAAGCAAGTACTGATCCTGTGTGAAACATGATGCCTCCACTTCCAATGAGTCATACTGAAATCTTGGGTTATATCACAGTGATTGTATTAGATGTGTGTGTGTGAGAGAGAGAAATGGGGGAAGTGATCAGTGTCACACTGGTCATGGTCAAAAAAAAAAATACAAGATCAAAAACAGGCAAGATAAACAAAAGTGCAAAACAGTAAGGATTTGAAAAGTTCACGTAACGAGACAGTTTTCTCACTCGGAAATGAGGAAAGCGATGTAGAAAATAATGCGTGGCACGCTCGCTCCCACGGTTAGACTTTTTCTGTACTTTCTACAGTTTACAGTGTTCACCCCAGCGTGATACTGTACTTCGCGTTTTCCATTAAATCACTGGCGTGTCCACTGCATCATGGGAAATGTCTGTGATACTGAACATTGTTTACAGCAATAAAAAAAAAAAAAAAGAGTAGTGGACTTTATTTGCTGTTAATGGTAGTTTGCACTAAATTAGCTGCGTTCATTAACATTTAGCGTGTTGAACCGCAGTTGTTCAGTTTAATGTTACGGGTAAAGCGATTAACTACGATTTTTTTGTGTGATACCTGTCCAGTAAGACATGACACTGCCAACGTTGCCAAGACTCATCAGGCTTGATGAGACAACTTACATGTAATTTTGTTGTCACTCTGGTTTATCATGGTTTATTACGATATGTCTGCCTCTTAAGAAGATTCTAGATACCTAACCTCTGAAACACTATTGCATTTAGTGCATGTTAGCAGATGTATTTAATAAACTAGCAAAAAAAATAAATAGACACTTGTTTTGTGTGAGTGTTTGGTGTATAGTCAAGGTTCCCGTGTTCTGTGATAACAGGAGGGCTCACCATGAATGAGTAAGCTGTTACTAACATGATCACAAAGGATCCAGTTGCAAGTTGAGAATTGATGTCGACACCCCTGAATTATAACATAAAGCTATGTTTATAATCAAAGTCATGATGTCATGCACCATTCAAAAATGTAAAATTGATTTCAACCAAAAATACTGGATTTTGGATCATCTGACCTGATGATTTGTTCATGTAGGATGCACAGCAAACACTGGAACTGGACACAGCTTTATCACTTTAGATCAAATTGGATACTGCTGTGTACTTTTATTGTTTGGAATCAAAAGTAAATAACAGTGAATGGTGTATGGTGTATAGTTCTGAAATGGCCACCAGCACACTATGTGTGGAAAACTATAATTAGGAAAAAATGGCAATAAGCACAAGTAGTGTTCACAAATAAAAGCAGTGTGGGGAGCACTTCGAAGTGATCTGTAATCTTCAAAAGGCTAATGGGTAGATGTGGGAATCCCTACCTCGCCCCACCCTCCACTTAACACTGATGTTACCAAATTGGGAGTGATCAAGAAGCACGACGAGGTCAACAGTTGCCACGGCATCCGGAGGCTAATTCCATATGTATTATTATGATCACAGGGCTAGAAGTGACTGCAGGCCATAATATGTGAATTAGTTGTGTTGCAGACGTGAGGGTGTTATGGGACCAAAGGAGTGAGGTAATAAAGAAGGTAAAAAGAAAAGTAGATGCAATAGTAGAAAACTAAAGTAAAATAAATACACTGGAATGCTACAGTGAGAAGGTGGTGGTAATATTATTGATGTATGGGAGAGGAATGAGGTTTTGCCCTCAGTCAGCCTGTGTGTGTTATTTTTGTGTGTTCGTGATTCCCGGGGGCGTCTTCGACCATGGCTACAGCCACTCCGACAGGCCGCGGCAGCACCAGGCACGAGCAGATTTAACAGCTGTAACCTTCCTCCTTATCTTACCGTTCGGAGTGTAATAGAAAGCCGCGATACGACTGGCCGGGGGGGGGGCAACGCTGCTGCCTCTGCGCTCGTAAAGGAAACAGATGAGGGCCATTCAAAAACGGAAGGCGCACTCGTTTCAGCCGGAGAGAGCGCCGCGGGAATCTGCTGCCGCTGTCGAGAGCAGCAGCCCGACTAGGTGCAAACATGTTTCCATATGTGCAACAGTAACGTTTGACTCAAGTTCCAATATGCTTTTCATTTCATTCATAGATATAGTGAATAACCAAGAATTGATGTCGGTAAAAGGAAAAGGAAATTTGATCTAGTACCTCCCAACTTTTAGATAATTTTTCTGTGGAATTTTGCTCAAATGTTCAGCGTCGCACTCAGTAATAAAACTCCTCAGTTGGTATTTTGCACGCCGCTTTAGACTCATTTAATAAAGCCTATTGTTCCAACAAATCCCTGCTTTATATTCCTGAATAACCTTGACTGCTTTGGCATTGAATGCACCACTTGGGGATCCAGGGACTGTCTTTGTCATTAGGAGCTGTTACACAGTAAATCTGGAAACTAGATTGCGGGGCAGTGAGCTGTGGCAGGGTTCAGGTAGGTAGCAGCAGAGGCGGGACTGACAGCAACGGCAGTTAAATCAAAGTGACGAGGGGAAAATACAAATATTTGACTGGGATTCAATTGGCTTTTCATCAGACTCAATAAGCAGCGTTATAAGCCAAGCAAGGTTGGGTGGGTGATAGGACAGGCGGCACCCTTCTGTATCACCACAGTGACAAACAAATTCTAGGTTATTAACAGATAATGCAGTGGGTGGTGGAGGAGAAAGAGGCGAACGAAGGAGATTATTCAGACATAATAAAGAGTGAGCAGGTAAGTAAACGAATATATGCAAATGCCGAATACCGGTGGGAATGAGCGCTCTTTGAGGAGACAAGAAGACAGGGCGAGCAAGGTGAAAGCTGATTGGATCAAAGATGGCGTAGGTGACAGTTTTGATGCAGTCGCTAATCAGCTGATTTTGTTTTGATCCGACTTAGAATTTGACCCAACGGAACGTGATGAGATGAAATTTGCCGGCACTTACTTCAAAGAGGTGCACAGAACTGCAGACAGCAGAGAGAGGTGAACTAATCCAAGATGATGGGCACAGACAAGAGTTTTCGTGGCTTATACAGGCCCGACATTATGTGTGAATCGAGCATGTGATTCTTTAGTTTAGTTCATAATTTAGCAACAAACATAGTCTGTCAAACTGTTGATGATCAAAGAGTAGTATAGTACTTATAATGAGTCAACCGTTAAGCGATGCAATCTACAAGTCACAATGCCCAAGTAGGTTCTAAGCCACAACAGCACCGGGTGAAATTGCTGTCTTGGGGCTACATGTGTGTGATGCGGAGGGTTCGAGCCAGAACGGAGTGAAGAGACTCCCGTACAGTAGGTCGTTCTCTTGCCTGGACGGGCTTCGACTGTCACTACAAACTTGTTCGTGTTTATTTCAGCGCATTAAAGCGTAGGTATGATCTAGTAGCTCCAGTATAAGAGGCTCTCCAGTGTGTGTGTGTGTGTGTGTGAAGGTGTGCGAGTGTCCCTGCTGTTTATCACCGTAAGCCGTTAACTGGCCCGTCACTGCAGAGGAATAAGCGCCGTCTAATAATAAAGTTGAATCGCGTCACTTGGCCCTCATCTTGGAAATGATGTCATAAGTGCAGTGTGTTCAGCTGCACAGCTCTGGCAAAGCTGTCGTTCCGGACGTTTGTAATTGTTTACATCTCAGCCAGAGTTTGATTTGATCCAACACTAACAATCTCAAACTTTAATGATGCGACGCTGGTAAAGTTATTTTAACAGCTTACATACCTACATGTAACATACTTACATTAATGAACTGAATCTTTTTACTTCATAACTATTTGCTTTAAGATGTCGATAATGTAAATGTCATGTTTTGACTACCTCTGCATTCACCCAGTTTACCTTAATAGAAAATATTTTGGGTTTTATCACAACCGTGTTACTAACCTGCTCTCAAAGCAGCTGTAAAGCTCTGGGTTAAGGTTGATGATGGATATAATTGGGCTTGATACAGAAAAGAAACCGTCACCAGACACCAAAAATGCCTTTTCTGGTCCGACCCTAACCTTCACGGGAGACTGAAGTCAAATACATGTTTGTAATTTTTTATTTTTTTTGCTATCATTCTTTTAGCTTCTTACAAATATGTAGTGGGAAGCCATCAGGGTCGACACAACTTTTGACTTCATTTTCACTGGCTAAACTACGCGTATTTCGTCTCACCGTATTTATTTCGAGGATATTTACGTCAGCTACAAATATCAACACACAGTGTATGAACCTGAAATGATCTCGCTTTTAAAACAACTTGTAGGGAAATGTACCCTTGCTGGGAGTTTAAAAGTTCTGCCCGTTCACAAGCAAGCTTGACAGCGTTAATAATGTAAATATACTGTAACATATTGACGTTGAGGTTCTGGTAATTTTTATGGTGCTATGTTTTTCTTTGCTGTCTCATCTGCAGATACAAACAAACAAACATGTTTTTTTTTTCCTCTAAATATCTCTAATATGTCATTCAAAACGGTTTTAAAGCCAGTTTATATTCTGATAAATACATCTTTGTTTATTTGTTTGTCTATTTAATTCTAAATTATACCCTACATGTGAATGGGGCTCCTGCTGCAATTTAAATTAGCAACACCTCCTTCACCGCGGCTCTGTTTGCACCCATTAAAACATGCAAACCTGTGATGCTGCAGTTGTCACCGCTTTATCTAAGTAAAACACACTCGGCTCTCCCGGCCAATGCTGGCATAGCGGTGGAACCCGATTCGGTTTGGGTCATGTGATTTCACGTAATGAGCAGCACATGATGGGGATATAAGCCCCACTAACAATCAGTGTATAATTGAGCTGGATGATTGAGAAGAAAGCTAAAGCCTAAACGAGAATGAGTCAGCGCATGATTTTTTATTTTTTTATTTTTTAAATTGCAATCACGTTAATGACTGGCTCATTTGTAACTGCAATTGTTTCTTACACATTTGTATATAACACGCAGCTTCATTAAACATAAATAGCCTCACTTTTTAAAAAGGCAACAACACGTGAGCCAATAAACAGAACCCGTGCTCAAATATTTGTAGCCAGGTCATTTTTTGCTTCACACAGAACAGATGAAGAAGACACGGGAGTAGCGTCTGCAGACGATTCGCTTCGAGGCCTGTGACAGTAAACACTAGACAAAGTGCCTGCGGAGGATTGTTTTTAAAGTGCAGTTGCAGAATCTCATTTGCGCTTTGAGCAAAAGCTTCTACAATTGGAAATGCATTTCATGTTACATATTTACATTCGTGGATGATAATGAGGTTGTGTGGTTTTGACACCCGTTATTAAGCCATAATGACAGACGACCTCCATTCTGTATCTCACATGCATTGTTGACAGATCCAATCACTTTGATGCTTGGTCACATAGATCTTCACTTTTTTTTTTTTTTTTTTTGGTCAAATGTATCCGAGCAATTAACCCCACGGTGCATACGGCGCCAGTGCCAGCAGCTGCTAGTTTCCAGGGAAGCAGCTCTGATGCGGTTTTCGGTACGAACGCAGGAGGCTGCGACATAAAAACCGCAAACAAACCCAGCAAGCCAGCGACAATGTATCTGTTAACCGCCAGACACACTTGGAGACCGGGTGGCCTCCGTGTCCCGTTAATGACCAGTTGCATCCACCCATGGTGTTCAAACAGGCAAACAAACTGCAGCAGCACTGAAAGGATTTGACTAAACTAATCTTCAGGGCAACATAAACAAAGCATATTTAATGTGGTTTGACCAGCATCCAGTGAAAAAAGGTTAAGGGTAATTCCTCTCGAGTTTACTTTGGGTACACACACACACACACACACACACACAAGATGGAATAATTACAAATACAAAGCAGCAGAAGTTCAGAAAATCACTAAAGTAAACATTACCTCTGCGCTGAATCACATCAAACCACGTGAACGATAATGTTGCCATGTAATCAATAAGCCTGTATGATCCTAATCGACAGACACGTCTATTCTGTATTCCCGGCACCGTTTGAATAATTTACACACAGCAAACTTTGACTATTATTTATGAGCTGGGCATTAACAAATGTTGCTTTACACTTCCAGTAATTCCTCCATTACGCCAGTGCACACTGAGATTTGACGTGTTCTAATCAGACAGGCCGGGTTTTCTGTATGTGCTGGGAGTGTTCTAACCTCCCAGGCAGCCTGAACTACATACCACATACTGCACCGCTTGGTTTTGGTTCTCCCATCACCCAGCTCGCTTTTATGGTTTCACTTTGATTTGCTCCTTAAAATCTCAAACAGAATCTTCACACTGTTCAGCTGCCAAAATGTGGCGCAGTGGAGAGAGGCCTTGATAAAAATTGTTGATGTGTTCATCTAGGTCACTTATATGTATTAACCAGGCAACACTCATAGATGTGAAGCGCTCCACGCTGATTGGTGGAGGTTTTTACCTGCAGCCTGACAGGAGGGTGACACTACAGCAAACCCCCTTCAAACTACAATACTCAGATATACAGTACTGTGCAAACGTTTTTGGCAGGTGTGGAAAAAATGCTGTAAACAAAGCATGCTTTCAAAAGTGGAAGTGTTAAACATTTATTTTCATAAATGAACAAAATGCAGTGAATGAAACAAAAGAGGAATCTAAATCAAATCAATATTTGGTGAGACCACTCTCTACCTTCAAAACAGCAGCAGTTCTTCTAGGTCCACTTGCTCACAGTTGTTGAAGGAACTCGGCTGGTAGGTTGTTTCACACATCTTGGAGAACTAACCACAGATCTTCTGTGGATGTAGGGTTTCTCACATCCTTCTGTCTCTTCATGTGATCCCAGACACACTCCATGATGTTGAGATCAGGGCTCTGTGGGGGCCATGACATCACTTTCAGTACTGACGTAGTAACACCACATATTGATTTGATTTAGATTTTTCTTTTGTTCGCTCACTTTGCATTTTGTAAATTGACAAACAATCATTATTTATATTTCTGAAAGCGTTTGTTTACAGCTTCTTTTCACACCTGCCTAAAACTTTTTGCACAGTATTGTACCATGAATGGACCAGTACAAAACCAGACGGATCCGTCGACACAAGGCAGAACAGATCCAGATCACATGGTTTATGCCAAATTCAAATGCCGTGATATGAAAGGCATGGCTGATGAGAATAAGCGGCATTTTATGAATCTATATACAAGTTTCTACTTTGATTAAAGTACGAACCCATTTGTTTCTGGGGGTCAAAGGTTAAGGTCATCATCATCAGTCAAGTGAATGCTATAATAAGTCAGCACATCCACCAGCTTAGATAAATAGACTAGCATATGAGAATTTTCGAAGACGAGCATAAAAAAAAACTGACTTTACCTTTGCCAGAGCTGTAAAACCACAAAACAGTACTTTGTTTCTGACTCACACATTTGTGGGTTAAATAAAACTCGGCCGTCAGGTTAATGCCCTCCCTTGCAAGCAGGTGTCTATTCTCAGACAAAGATGTTGCCGGACTGAAAGGACCATTAACGGCATTATGGGATCACAAGTGTTTGCGCAGTTCAACAGCACAGAGTGGGTGAGAGCCTTCTTCGGTGAAAGTGATCTCTCGTCATAAGTGACCTGCTCTCAGCAGCGATGGAGAAAGACATAAGTAATAGGATTTTTCAGCTCAAGTGCAAATATAAATACTTTCGTTTTATGTTTTCAACTCAAGGCTACTTATTGATTCACTTTCACATGCATATGTATTGTAGTATGTGCGTCATGTCGCTTTACGGTTTTCTTTGTAATACGATTGCGACCTGTCTGCTTAGTTTTGTCTTTTGCTTGGTTTTGTTGTTCTTGGCTTATTATCTGGCATTTAATACCTTGCCCAGGGACTAGAGTTGCAAAAAAAAACCCCCAAAACTAAACAGCTGACTCGGGCACTTTTATAGAAATGATAATCAATGTTCATTGTCCCTCTGCAAACAAAGTAAAGTCATTTCTACCACTCTCCTTTACGATAAACGTCGCAAACAACTTAGAGATTGTCCCCAATACTCACTGTATCAAAACAAACTCTTCATTAAAGCTGTGTGTATTGCACATGTTGTTTTTGTTTATGGTGCACTGTGTGTGTTTTTCTTCTACATACATCCTGGTTAAGTGACACTCATTTCTTTCGTTCCTGCCTTAAAGTGCAAGAAATAACCAAGGCTGTCATTTCTACTAAATTATGCTGAAAAGACTAACCGTGCGTTAGTGCCAGCGGGGATAAAGCATTGTGACGAACGTTCACCGTGACGCCAACGGAGCCGATTGCGCCTGTTCGCAGCCTCGTTGAGATGCGCTGCTTATTTGTCAAGCGGACCTCAACATCCGCTCGAGATGAAAGGAGGGACGAAGAGCGAAGAGAAACGAGGTGTGGGGTGGCAACAGCGCAAACTTCTCCTGTTGTGCCAGGTCAATGCAAAAGAACAACACAGCAACAGCCAGCGACTTCACTTCATCCCAGGATTGTTCGAACATCCGATTCTAAAGAATGCGTCGCTATAGTCTAATAGAATTCAAACAAAGGGAATATGTAGATATGAACGGAGACCAGAGGGCATATTACCATAACACGCTCGCTGGACTGGTCTTTGTTTTCCCTTTTTCATTTTTAAGAGTGTATATTCAATTCTTTTAATTGTCTCATTCTAGTCCTCCTGGACCCAAGCACCGTTTAGCCAGCACGTCAGGCATTGTTGATTTACTACTGCTGTGTTGCAAACATTGCCTTCTACTGATACGCCTCATTTCTCAGCAACAGAGTGAACGCGGCCATCTAACTAACAAACCAATCAAATCCAATCAGTCGGAGTGGCCTGATCCGCCGTGTCAAAAAAGAGAAAACATTTCTGCCATGGATCTAAAGTACGGCATCGCTTTCAGTTCATTTGAAAAGCGGATATTCGGCTAGAAGCTGAACAACTGGCCAGCGAGGAGGAAAGAAAGCAGCACAAATTAATTGAGGTTAAAGTGTCCAAAAGCCAAACTTTTGGGGAGAAGTAATCAGATCCTCGTCGCCTCAGTCAGCCAGCTGCAAGCTCGCATTCTGGCTAATTTCAACTCATCATTTTAATCACTGTGATTTGAAGACAATCACTGCCTTTGCCAGTGGTGTCTTTCATTAACATCACTTCTGTAATACGGCCGCGATAAAACGAAGAAAAGCTCGGGAACACGTTTTACCTCCAGCCAGTTTCTACACTAGTGTAGCCCGTCTACCAGATCTAATAGTAGATGGGGCCCTGAGTTCTGAATTTTTCACATATATATTTCTATATTACTGTTATTTCAAATTTTATCTTTTAGTCAAGGGTGCTTTTAGCAATTATCCTTTTCCTTACCAACCCTAAGAGTAATTCATTACCTATAATAATAACTCTAATACTTTATATAACAAAATAATAAGTACTCCTTTAATTATTAAGACAAAAATAACAAACAACAAACTTAAACATTCAGGAGTCAATCGTGTCAAACAAAATGTCTTTCGTGTCAGTGTCACCAAACCGTTGCAGGCCTGAATCGTTGCACGTGCACGTGGAGCCAGTACGTAGCGGGCCGTCCACTCCAGTGAGAGCAATGAACAAAACAAAAGTTCTACCTTCCCACACTCCGTCCTCGAGCAGGGTCCACAACTGAGCTGGTGCCGATATCGCTGGCGTCCTACCTCGACCGCCTGAGAGAAGCGTGTCCTGCTGGGTTAGCTGGCTGCCTCCGTCTCCAGGTGCCGTTACCGCTCCTCGCTTAGCTAACGAGCAGCACCTGCGATAGTCTGATGCCGAACGTCGTGTTGAAGTTCGCTTTCTTACCACCACAGGTCCGTAAACTCAGACTATCATGCTGACAGTCCAAACTTTACTTTTCTAAAGTTTCTTGGATTAAACACCGAACTTTTCTTAAGTGCATCACTCCTCCTGCACCTTAGCTCTGCTCCTCCTGTGCTCTTCTCTCCTTCCGGTCTTCCCCTCTCCTTCCGGTTACAAATCAATAAAATAAAACCCTGCACAGTTTGCATATACAGTTAACACTATTCAAGGTTTGGCTTACAAAACAGAACACATTTATAAACACACATTTAACATCTTTAAACCATGTGTTAGACAGTGTAAAAGAAAATATACATATTATACGTATACGTATTTCAATAATTAAACACCCATTACCTATGTATTTATTTATCTTATTTAAGCCAATTATCTATTTATACTTTCTTTTACTATTTTCTTCTTATCTATTTATTTATTTTCACCTGGGCTACACTAGGAAGCTCAAACCCTAAAAAGCTTTAGCTTTGGTATCTTACCAAACAGTTGGAGTTAATTCAACTGAAAAAAATAAATAAATGTTTGAAAAAGGTGTGGGAGTTGGGCATGAATACAGGTACAGTGCTGATCAGCTGGTGAGTGTATTAACCAGCGATTGAGTAGAACGAATGAGGCAGCTAATGCCAATCAGCCAATGTGAGCAGAAGTAAAATTTTTTGGTTTGACCAAGAAACACACACACACACACACACACGGCCAAGTGATTATTCTCATTGGCTGTCAGCTCGGCGCCAGTGTGAAGCTTTTTCAAACCAGAACCAGCTAAACACTATGTCTGGTATGCAGGGAGGTGCGACTTTTTGTTTTATTTGACGTAAAACAGATGACTGACGCCTGCTGGTACGCGGCGTTATTTCCTCTCACAAAAAGCTCCAGCTGGTCGTTAGCGGCAGAGGCAAAGGTGACGTGAAGTCATCAACCATTAGCTCGACGATGCAGACTTCAGCAGCTGTAGCTTTAGGTTTGTTAGGATTAAACTGAGTGATACATTCCTTAAACCTAATCAATTCTTCTAGAGCAAAATGCTGCCCCATGATAAAAGTGTCTATTGTCTGATAGGATAGTTCTAGAGAGTCTGAACTCTCTTTTCGTTCTCGCACGCGAGTTAAGGAACTTTTCCAGGGTTGCACACTTCATTTTCCGGCTCCCTCTCCCACAGTTTGAAGTGACATTTTATGTGCAGCGGCGTCTGCTTGTTCAGTGCTTCAGAGAACAGAAGAAGTTAAAAACAAAAAAAAAAGAAGCCTGTTAAAAACTCTCACAGTTGGCACAGTGGAGAAAAAAAAAGATCAGGAGTTATCAAAACCACTGAAGTGTGTCTTTAACTGGCGAGATTACCCGACTGAAATTACCTTTGTATAATACATGATATCACCAGGTTGTGCGCGTACCACTGCACTGCACTCTAACCTTTCGAGGTTTCCACAGATCTCTCATTTTGCCAATTTCTTCTTCTTTTCACTGACACCGAAGCCAAATGCTACGACTTCACCTTTTGCGCCACGTTCTGAAGTCGTTGCGACCCAGAGAATTACACCCACCCGAGGATGAACCCATGGCGGAATCAAAAGAAGCCCCACTGCTTTTGCAACGACCGCCTCGGGCCATGTTGGGTAACCAGGGGGGAGGAAAAGTGATATTGGAATCCCAGCTAAGTGTGATTCGTTGTGGAAGGGTTAAGCCTGGTTTCGTGAAAGCCTAGGGGGGGCTACGTAAAGGGAGGAGGAGAGGGAATCCTGAAGGGGTTAAAATAGTAGAAGAAAAAAAAAACACTCCAAAGGTTAAGATCCAGGTTTGGTTTGCTTCAGCGAGCTGGTGTGAGCGTATGACTGGCGATGAGCGTACGCGCCCGCTTCGTGTGTGCGGGGTGCGTTTTCGAAAGGGAAGAGATTAAGTGCATCCGTCTGTGTGTGAACGTGTTGTACGTTTCCGCCTGCAATAAATAGACAGACACTTGAGCATCGCCCCCTGGCTCTTCTCGCTTTAGTGCATCTCAGACTAGCTAAGCCCCCCGGAGCCAAACATCTAACCGGATCTGTCAATACTGACACAGACGAAACGCGCTCGCTTCCATACCCTCCGTTGCAGAGTGTGTTCTAAAACTTCATGTTGGAATAAACTGCTTAAACAGCCAGACGTTCTTATTATAATCCCCGACCTGACCAAAACTGCCCCTGGTGAACAACGACGGGAGAAACGTGGACGTGTTCAAGTGCTTTGTCCACACTGCTCCACCTCCACGGGAGGTACAGTGTGGAGGAGTAGCAGGGTGTGTGTGTGTGTGTGTGTCAAAGCACTGAACATCAAGAAACGGACACGTGAGAGACAGGAAGTGATTTATATCAAACTCTTTCTTCCTTCATCTTATAAATTTACCTGAAACGCAAGCGAAAGAAACAGGTGCATCGCATCTGTCACATTAAACATCGTCGCTCGCGGGGGAAATCCCTTAAGGACAATGAGCTGCTTTATTCGCACGTGGATTCAACTAATAATTACGCAGAGTCTGGCAGTGGGGAAACTGGCAGCGTAAGGTCCGTTTAGCGCTGGGGCCAAATGCTTTGAACATTTGCGTTCTCGCATACAGGCCCTCCGGCGGATGTCTGGATGCGTCTGGCGTTGGCTTGGAAACGACGTTAAAACGAAAAACTCTGCAAATCAGCCCAGGTGTCTTCTTTCGCAGCCGCTTTCATGCAAAACTGATTTTGTACTCGTTCTGATCATACCAGTCTGAGCTGTCAGCAAACAGCTCGTGTGATTTTCTATCAAATACGCTGACAACGTGGACTGATTATTTTATTCTGAATTCAGCTTTTTCATTGTCAGAGGTAGTAGTAGTAAAAAAAAAAAAAAGGAAGTGACCCAAGACTAAAAATTCAGAATTTTGTAGTAATAGTCCCTGTAGGAGTTTATATTTTGGTGAGATGTCTTTATGTCAAATCAGATACAGTTACATGTAAACCCTAAGTGCTCCTCAACAAAAAGGTTGCTATCCTGTTACAGACTGGACCATATCCACCGGAATGACATTTACTGCCCCTTCCTATTGGTTGGAAGCTTATCCACTCAGACAGTGACATATGCTGAGAAATAAGGCCTTTGTCTTGTGAGATCTAAAGATAAGGATCGTATTTCCATGAAATCAATGAGGTGTGTGTTTTACGGCGATGAATAATGCATCGCTCCTTCAAAAACCCGCCTTGTCCTCTCTCTCGCGTTTCCGTCCCTCCGTTCCCGCGACGCCTGCCGACGGTACCGTGCGGCGTCTCAAGTGTTTTCGCACCTTTGCGCTTCGTAATAGAGCGAAGGTCTCGATCCCTCTAAGCGGGGGCTGCTTCATGTTCTCTTAATGATCCTCCCAAGTCGACTAATGAGGACGGTAGAGGCACATAGCCGAGATGTCAACCAAAACTTTTGTCTCGTGACACCGGGCCTGGGCGTAAAGGACGCACTAACTATTAATTCTGTTATGCTCTCTAATCTCTTGGAGATTGTGAAAATTACAAAAAAAAAAATTTAAAAAGCGCCGTTTGATGACACAGCTTATGCTCACAGCGCCTTTCCTCAAACCGACTTCCTCTCCGCGTCCGCTGCACTACATTAGCTCACCTCTTGCACCTCTCCCTCGCTCGTCTGTCTCCTCTTCAGCTCCCTCCCACCTTCCCCAGATCCATTAGCTCCATTAAGTCCCATTCACCAGCTCCCCTACTGTGAACTTAAACCACGCCGACATCCTTTACGCCCGCTCGCTCTGACAAGGCGGCTGGAGACACAATAGGCCCCGGTCGCACTTCCTTAATAACTGTCTGTATAGAAGTCCACAGGCGCGTGTAAAGCCCTATTGATCCCCTGTAGAGAGGCGAGCCTTGCCGGCCACTGGTTTGCGGCGTCGACCTCGTCTCCCTCGGTGCAATTAATTAAAACTTCACAGCGAGACTGACAGCTGATGGACTGCCCTCTTTTTTGATTGCTACCGTTGCGGTAATCGCGCGCAGGCCAGCCGAGGTGTGTTGAGACGGCGCAGGGGCAGCGGCCTGTCGGTGGAATGCATTCTGTGCATTTCATTTCCTAAAGATACGGATTCATTAGCCTATTGCCACCTCCCCCCAGTGTTGCTAACTAAAGTCAGCACGTTTGTGTGTGTGTGTGCGATTGTGCATTCGCTTCCTTATCCTTCCCACACATAACCGCCCTCTGTCTACCTGTGTCTTTGTACTCTATCCCTTACCCTCCCTTCATCCCACTCAGCCAACCAAAACTACAGTGTGTCAGCCCAGTTTCATCATTTTCTGTTCACTCTTTCAAAGTACGAGCGTGTGTGTGTGTGTGTGTTTTACTACCTTGCTCGCGCTCCTCTCCCAGCCTCACGGAGGCTATTTGCATGAGCACAGATTTGATATCAGTCTAGAGAGAGAGAAAAAAAAACTGAGCCTTTGGATTAATATTGCAGATGACACATTTAACATTAGTCTTCAACAATCCAGCGTGACTGTAGCTGCTTGTGAGAAAATAATGATTTTTGATATCAATTTATGAGTCTGTGTGTGTATGCGTGCGCTTGTGTGTGTGTCTCTTTATCAGATGTACCAAGAGAGAAGACTGGAGCTTCCTTCAATCATATTTTCTCTGGCGGTGTTGTTTTGATAAGGAGAGAGAGGGGAGCCTATCAAGATCCAAGAAGGAAAGTGGTTGGCAGTAAACAGAATGACTTAGGCTCCAACTGCCGTCTCTTGGCTTTATTCTTAATCAAAGTTTATTCACTGCCACTGAGCTGTACTAATTGACTGTCTTCCTTATACACTTCAGCACAGGGATGATGATGATGATGATGATGCAGATTTATCGACTGCGTTATCGACGTGAACCGTGAGTGTAACTGTGATTGACCGTTTGCAACCCGGGAAGATGCAACAGCAAAAACTAAGAGCGTTTCCATGTAATCCTTGTTGAAACTTTTTGTTTTACTAGCAAAAAAAAAAAAAAAACACCCCCAAAAAACTAGAAAATCACGTCAATATACGAGAGTATACGTCTCGGCTTTTGCAGCAACGCAATGCACAACAAGCTCAACAAGCGTCGCTTCTCCTACATATGCATCTATCCCTGCTGGTTGAACTCATTTGCATTAATACGCTAACATTTGTTAATGGTAGCTTTGGCCTTAGTGCAACATCAGTGTACAGCAACATAATCTATACTGCAATTAAATATCACACTAAATTATTATCTAGACAATACTGCAGCTGTTCTTAGTAGGTAGATACTCAATTCTAAGATTATGTATGGATGATTTAAATTTGATTATGTGGTACGTTTAGTTACAGTTAGTTCTGTTTACTGCAAGCTGAGACATTTGTTTTGTTTTGTTTGGCTTTGTTTTAATATGATTATGAATTTTAGTTTCCTGCCCTATTGCTTTTAAAAGGTCTGATCCGCCAGCATTTAAATTCCCCTTTGTGTGCAGTTTGCCAGGTCAGTTGATTTTGGTTGTATTGGTTTGGTTTGTTTGTTGAATCTAATTAATTTTTTTTGATCTGTTTTATGGACCCAACACCTAATACTTATATAAAACAACATACTATAGTAAATTGTATGTTTGTTTTCCTTCCTATTTGCGTAGATAAACCCTTTTTGAGGATTGACTTGTGGCCTTCTTGCCGACCAGCTTGGTCCCTGACACCGCTCCAGTCACTGATGCAACCAGTTCCTCCCTAAAACCACAGTTCCTGTCAAAATGTGAAGAAACTGAAAAATATACATATAAGCAATGAAATTACATTTTAAAACAAACTAAATGTGAAAAGTAAATTCCACGCGAGAATATGACCAGACCGTCTGCAGCCATGTGAAGCAACAGAGCGCAAATGAGCAATACTATTACAGATCCCGTTCTTAACATTTACCCTCATTAGCGCCGGGATTGTAAACACGCCAGGTCAGCTTTAATGGCTAAACGCGCAGACAAAATCACGTATTTAAACCAAAAGTTGTTGGAAGTGTGCCATCATGTCCATCCACAGCCTCCGTCTTTTTTTGTTTAGATGACTCAACGCTGCCTATTCTACCAAAAGCTGGTGTGATGCATTTTATGCAGTTCTATAGGAAGAAATCCATTTGTTGATACATGACTCCGCTGCTATTCTTGGCACATTCGGGCTGACAATGCAGAGATGACAGGTTTTGTCATTAGAGACCACATTTTTTTTCTTACTGTGAAGTATCTGTTTTGCAGATCCCCAACTACTCAGCTAGGGAACAGATGAAAATAGAGATAAATACTCAATAAGTTCAGCTGACATATGATATAATTACTTCTTTTTTTTTTCAAACAGGACTCAGCACTACAATCAAAGACCCCCCCCCCCATCCCACCACAGCGCTGCAATAATACTTCCCATGCACATTTATCATTAACTAGTAAACTACTGGAGTACACAGACAATGTACCCATCCACTTAACAGCATAAGATTGATTTCAGTGACACTACACTGAAGTTCCATGTCTGTAAGTAGGCTTATATCAATTCAGTATAAAAACAAATGTTTTGTCTGACCTACACATTTTTCCTACTTGGCTACATTTGGCTGTTTCTTGGACAGCTGTGTGTTTCAAAATTAATGTATTCACAAAGATAATTAAATAATGATTGTTGAAGGAAAAGAAAAAAACTATTAGGGAGATATGAATATCAACACTTACTTGCGATGTGGAATACGGCAACAGTCTAGTGAATAAATGGAAATCGATTTGCATAATGAAGAAAAAGCCTTTAATGACTGCACAGTAGTGAAGAATGCTGTGGATGTTTGTGTACGTGTCATTTATCCTCGTCAAAAATCACTAGAAGTTTTCATGATCAGAACTTTAAAGGATTCGCAAGATGGTCAGTCTCAACTACTGAAGGGGAAAAAAAGACTGCACAATAACATACACACACACACACACACAAACACCCTTCAAGTTCTGGCTCAAAGTTCAGGGAACTGATGAAACAAAAATCAACCTCCATCAAAATAAAAGGAAAGAGGAAAGCGTAAGGATCGACTCATGACACTAAGCACCACCTCATCTATCAAACATGGGGCTGGTTCTGTTACAGTCTGGACATGTATGGCTGCCAATAGAATTGGCACACTGGTATTTATTAATGATTTCACTGTTGACGGGAGCAACAGGAAGACCACAGAGGTAAACAGGAGCATTCTCTCTCCTGACATTCAGCCAAAACGCATCAAACTCGCACAGTATTTATCCTCCAGGACAATAATCCTAGAAACACAGCCGAGGCAAGCAAAGAAATTTCCAGGATTCATTCTTGAATAATGGAGTTAGATAATTCATCTTAACCCAACTAAACTGCATCTCATCTGCAAGTGTCAGGCTCTTGTTCTTGTTCACGTGGTGTTAAATGATGCCAAACTTCACAATGGGAACGGTTACGCATTTAAAGCAACATTACACAAAGCATCAGATGCAAGGCTGACAATTCAGCAACAGTTTTAGGTTTCACAAATAATTCGCTTCAAGCCACTGGAAAAGATTGTTACATATAAAATGTAACAATTTTGCTCTTCTGACACCTTTTTTGTTTTTGTTTTCCTCTATGGTGAGTCTGGGGCATTTTTGTACAAAAATGTTGTTCAAAACAAGATCATAGTTTAAATAAAGTTTAAAAGTACTTTTTTCTTTAAAAGGAACAGGTTTTTCATTGAAATTGCATCCTAGAAGTTGAAACACCACATTACTGAAAATGTCATACAATAATCAGAATCCTACTCTAACGGGATGTACGGCTCTGTCAGAACTTTCCAAGCCAAACGGCCGCAAAAAAGGAATTCAAAACAAAAGTTCTGTACTTTCCAACCAATCCTGGAACAGATAGTGCTCAAGGGAAGCTAATGAATTCCAGTCATCTCAGCTCGCCTCTGTCTCCAAAAGGCATGCAAGCCTCTACTGTACAAGTGATCTGTACTTTCAGTCGCAGAAATGCTAAACAGAGGATTATACGGTGACGACTTAAGAGAATCTGCCTGGAACGTCAGGGAAAACCACAACAATACCTCGGCGGCTCCCTCTCCCTCTTGGGGAAGCCGAGTTGAGCTAATTAGCCATAATATCAGCAAGCAAACTTTCCTCGCTTCGTTAACACACACACAACGGCCCCTAATTGACTGCCAGGAGTTTTGAGGCTTTAATACAACGAAGAAGCAAGCTGTACCTGGGTGATTACGAGGTTTTGGGGGATCAACGTGCGCCACGTACGGCGCAATCTTACAGAACCAATCCGAAGCCGTGAACTTTGAACGCAACGCTTGCGTGAATAAGCAAAGGCGCGCGTTCAGATGCTCAAACAAACTCCAAGTAAAGCGACAACATTCAGCTTAGCAGTTGGGAGATAAAGATAGTTGTCCTTTGAGCTGATGCTCTGAACTCACACAAAAGCCTTAAATCGTTTCTAACTGCTGCAGGTCGTGCGTCCATTAGAGCATGAATCCTTCAATTATCACAGCGGACGGAGTATCAGGGTATATTTATTGTTCAAACTCCTCGTCTTCCAGCTTAGATGGAGTGCTCAGCAGATAATATATGGACAGCCCCGAGTCCTAGGCCTCGTAGCCACACATTTACGCTAGAGATCGATCATAACTTATTATGCCAACCACATAACCAAACAATTTAAAAATTGAATAAGGCCAGAGTGGGGGGGGGGGGGGTCGAAGTAGGTAGGAAGATATTGAACATAAGCATCTATTTTTCTGGGGGCGGGGAGCTTCAGACAAGGGGATTGGTTCCTATCAAAACGCATTTAAAAATGGATGAATAAGTGACTGAGGAGACCCCATCCCCACCTCCTCAACGTGTGACAGGAACCTCCTCGTCTTCCTGTCAGTCTGTTCCACCCAGCGCTCGCGTGTTGCTCCAGGCCCGCAGGTGTACAGCATTACTGCTCGAACACCGAGCATCACGACTGTTTAAGTGTCTGCGCTGTCGTCAGTGGACGAAATCGCTCATTTTCGCAGATATAGCAAGTGAAAAGCGAGACAGAAAGAGAGTGGGAGGAATATGATGGGTCGGGGTGGGAAGGGGGGGGGGGGGCTCGCCTAACCTCCGGGGGGAAAGGCCAGTGCATTAGACGGAGAACAGATCAGTTCCAGCTAAGATGAATATGAGCGCATAGATTGGTCTACTGTCTGGGGAGATTCAGAAATGCACTTTTGTGTACGCCAAGACCGCGGAGCTCGGAGGCAGCGAGTGAGGAGGGCAGGGAAGGAGGCAATCACTGCATAACCAAACAGACCCCGAGCGGAGCACATCAGAGCCAGGGGCCAAGCTGAGACACATACAGATTGCTTATTGAGCTGTTTTTAGAGTGACGGTATTAACTGCATATGGCTGAGGAGGAGTGTTATTCCTCAGAATAGCTCATGCTGTGCGACTTTGACGGTTCATGGGATGCGCGGAGGGTGATTGTGTTCTAATTTGCTCGCAGTTATACAACGGCAATAATATTTTTGGCATCATTTATTTATTTGATTTGGTTGGTGATGATTTTTGTCTCCCGTTGTCATCGGTATTAGCTCAAGTTCACTGTGTTACCTATTATAGCCTCTACCTGTGTCATCCATTAATAGTTAATTGTCATGATTTTCCCTCATCATTGAAAAATAGTTCATTTGGGATATGGCATAATACTACCCATGAACATACAATCTCCATGAACTTAATTATGAGCAGCACAGATCAACACTTTTATGATAATAATGGGTTCGTGACAAGCGGCATTAATGTTTTGGTTCCTTCTTTCGCCTTTCAACCTGTCTCCACTCCCAGCAGGCGGTTTTCAAAGACAGCACTAATAAACCCATTTTCCATTACCTGCCAGCGCCCAAACATCCGGTTGACAAAGCTAGCAACCGGCGTTTGAAGACAGTGGAGCATCTGTCAGCTAATAAGCCAGATGTTTCTCAGGAAGCCAAAAATAATAAAATTCTGCAGGTGATGAAGATTTCAAATAAAGCCTAGTGTATACAGAGGCTAAAGCTGCGTCAATACACGTGCTGACAATTTGTTGACACTTGTTTCACTCCACAATCCACAAATCCAAACTGCTCTCTCCTACAAAGTCACGGGTTGGTAACATCCAACTGCCTGCATGTGTAAATACAGCAGGTATTCACTGTAAGGACACGAAACCAGAAATATTTTCCATACTTTTTCATGGAACACATCTCTATGAACCATATACAGCCAATAAACTATTTCTTGTGTGCTGCTGTATGTGTCAGGCTGACTATTTCACATATTACCTGGAGATCAGGTGAAATCTGAACAGACATGGGAGCTCAGGTTATGAGAGGAGCTATTGCTGCTAACCGAGTCCAAAACAGCCACATTTGTTTTGGATTTTTCGGCGCCTGCCATGTGTCCTGTTATTCCCGTGGATGGCTGAACATTTTTTACAGAACATTCAGTTCGTGCGTCGTGTGGTAAAAAGGAAATCGTGGGGTCACTAGACCAATCATCAGGCTTAAGTCTTAAGACAAAGCCAGTACGAAGCATGGAGGCAAGGGTGGTGGAATGTCTACACATGGTGAATATGAAACACTATAACAGAATTCAGCTTTTAGACATGGTAGGCACAAAGTCAGCTCCCACACCACTCTTACCAAACCCTGAACAGAACTGAATATAAGCAGACCTGGGGGGAAAACCACATCGCCGATGGAGCCTGAACGATCAGCAAACGCAAATAAACCGCTGCATAGAATCCCCCAGAGATCTCAAATTATCAGAGATGCGTGTCCACAAAGAGTTCTCCTCAGCACCAGGCCAAAACCCTTAATGGTTCAGAGAGCAAAGCATGATGGGAACAAACATTTGGGAAGCACATGGCACAAAACAAGAGCGACTCTACAGGAAATTGGCAACTAAGATTTAACGAAACACAAGACTGTGCGGACATGAACAGATAGCGAATAGGATAAGTCATTAGGGTAAACTGCTCATCACAGCAGTACTTTATAGAAGTGGGCGTGGACAATGGTGGGGGGGGCGTGGCCAAGGTGAGCGAGGGACAGACACATTCATTTACTGATACTGATTTGTTCTTTTCAAATAATGACTTTTGTCTAAAATGGCCTCTAATCATTCACAGCTGTGCTGCACGTCCATTTAGCATCATTGGTGTTCGCTCGATACCTCTGTGTTTCCTTACACGGTGTAAAGATTGCGTTGATCGCTGTTTTAAAACCAGCTTTCTCTATTTTCCATGTCATTTTAGTTTGATGTCAAAAACGCAAGAGTGGGAAATTATCTGCCTGACAGTTGCTGATGTATTTACGGAAATGCTGATGGATTCTCTGAGTGAAAATAAACCAATTACCTAAAGTAGTATCGGCTTCATCTTCCCCTGTTCCCCCTCTTCCACTTCTTATCAGCACCATTTACTGCTGTCACACCCAGATCCCAGATCGCCATTTCTCCGCCCCTTCTTCCTTCACCTCCTCTTATCTCACTTTAACACCTCAACCTCCCGAGGCCCCTGTTCCTCCATCCACACCACGGTTCCCCTCACGCTCTCTCACTCATCCTGCCCTAATCCACCATCTTTTGGGCTCCATTTCTCACTCTTTGCTTCCTTCCTTCCTTCCTTTATTCCTTCATGCCTCCTATGCTATCTGCTATCCCTCCATCATTCAGGCTGAGTAATGGCCATCAGGGCAGGGAGTCACCCTGCAGCTGTCTGGGACAGGCACTGATCACACACACACACAAACACACACACAGTCACTTTGGGCTGAGGGCACAGTCATTTATTTTATACACGGTCTCACTCGCACTGTACTTTCAAAGCTAAAGCAATTACAGGAGTCCAAATAGTAGAAATGAGGACGATCCCTCTCATTTGGGGTTAAAGTGTGAATATGTTGGGATTCCAATAACTGTTTGTCCACTTCACCCTTCACTTTTATGAGATGCTTGAAAGAAGCAGTGAGAGGCTTATTAACAGGAAATTGCATTTGCTCTGTGTTGATCAGTTTCCTTCTCAGCTCTGATTAATGCAACAATGAGAACGGATGACTAATTTGCATTGTTTGTTTATTGACCTGCTCTGTTCTCTTTTATACTTTCTACAGCATTTATGACCTTGGGGCTTCAGTGGGCCAATGAGCTAACATACCAGAAATTAACTAGGCTTTATTGGTTCCTTACTGATCACCGGGAGTACATTTAAAATCAGCCCCAGACTAATTGCCCAAGGAAGCGACGTGGGCTTAAATCTAAACGAAACAGACTCGATTTGAACTCCTGTTGTTGCTGGAAAAAGAACCTACCTGTTATCGGCTAGATTCTCGCTGGGCCGCGGCTAAGTGTTACGGTCTCTGAAGTGCGTTTTTGAAGCAGTGGCTGGGCGCAGGTCTATCAAAGGGCATTGTAATAGGCTTGAGGTAAATCCTTTGGGTGCTAACCCCCTTAATGATATCTTAATTGCCTTTTTGTTCATATTATGAAATTTTAATGGCCTGCTGAGCTTTTACCTACACACCGGCCTTAGTACGTTAGACCCTCGTGTCATTGCCGGTTATGATATCATTTGTCAAAAATTATGTCCCATTTGTCATTTTGGATCCACTAAATTATGAATGTGGCAGGAGTGCAAGGAAAATGACCACTGATGTTGTTCTCGTTCATGAGGGAACAGCGAGGAATGAAGTGGAGCCAAATCGACTTGACCGATCCCTGACGGCTGAGGTGGAACAAAACATTTGTTTACATGAATTTCTGCACAATTACAACGGGTCTGTCTAAAGATAAGACCTGACAATTAATGTTTCTAAAATTTATCAGCTAATCAAGCACCTGGCTGGATCCCTCTCTAGTCTTTATGCTATGCTAAGCCAAGCCTCTATCTGTAATAGGATTTTTTTTAAACAGAGATACATTGAACTATGAATCTTTTCATCTAATTCTGAGCAAATAGGCAAATATGGTGTCTGTGGTGATGCTAATGTTGGAAATATACTGAAAGTTAATAAACCCTGCACACGCACATAGATGTCTACATGTTTTGGTTCGGCCACGATTGAAAACTTTCTGTAAAACATGTTCAGTCGCAGGATGTTTACTTCTGCTGTAGTTGTTACACATGTTGGGGCGTGTGACATTCAGAAACAGGTCAGTTTATTTCTGCCAATATAATGCAGTATTACAATAATGACTGACATTTAATATGAATAACATAACAATGCCCATTGACACATTCAAATGTCAGTCTTGTACTCAAGTATCACCAATGTATGGTGTTTTACCTCTACCCTTACATGTCAGTCAAAATAAATCTCTCAATCGATAATTATTTTATTTCCGATATGTTATCTATAATTCTCACATTAAAAGCCAGGCACTTGCCAGATTATTATGATATCGCCACTTTGATTTGATGTAACGTTCACCATCACTGTACCTTTTAAGAAGAAGTGGAAAACAATACGTTTAAGTGAAGTTGAAGATGATATGCTGTAAGAAACCAGGTCACTGGTGAGGGACAATAGAGTCCCTGGGACAATAACCCCCCCATCACCACCACCACCCGCGTCTCCGTCTCTGAGAACTTGCTAAAGTAAAGTGGACAGACGCGAGGGGGCGACGTTGGTCTCTGTAACAACCTGACGGAAACAGAATGAAAAAAAAGGAACCGCTGTGCGCTCCACTCTGAGATCCGACTCCCAGTGTCAGCTCGATTCAGTCACACGGCTCCGACTCAGACATGGGTGGAAATTCATCTAACGTCTCCTCATTGTTTCTCCTGACTTGTATGACGAGATGCAGAAACGCGTATCACTCGCTGTTTAATCCGCCGCACAAAGGCGACGCCGCTTTGCATTACGGCCGATATTGTTGCGCCCCGTCTATTACGTTCGGAATTAGAGACTTATGTTAATTAGCGCCAATTACGCTCTTTTTCATCTTTTTGTCATCATCCTGCAAATGGTGTGCAAGTAGTTAGACCCCCACTACTGCGTCTCTCCCGCAACTGTTCATTTGCATATTGAATTTATGCTTTATGAATTAAATGAGTGCATGATGCAACTGCATTACAGTTAAGGGCAGCATGTGAGGGGGTTAATGATAAGAAAGGGTAGACAGGGGAACTAATAGGCTCCAGGCTATTAGCAACACGGTAGGACCAAAGTATGGCGCGTCATTACCCTGAATTAAACCAAGTCATGTGTGATCCTGATGGAACCGCGCATCACACTGGCGCTCATCACTAAACCGCACCGGAGATATACTTTATTTAAATGATTTTATAATTTTTTTTTTACTTCCACTACGCCTGAATGTGTGTTCGTCTCAGGGAGAGAGAGGGAGAGAGAGAGAGAGAGAGAGAGAGAGAGAGAGAGAGAGAGAGAGAGAGAGAGACCGAGGGAGGATGGCCGTGGCACTGTGGGGTGTTGCGTCACTAGCTGCCTTCACTTGCGCAGGCTCTTTACATGGTGGTCTTTGGCTGTGGGCATCCGTGCTCCATTCTGACTCATGCGCTGGTATCAGGGCAGCGCTTTAGTATCAAACAGTTGGAATAGTCGCGTCAAGGGGCAAACTTGTGAACATCACAGTCATTAATGCAACAAGCTGGGAGCAGTCTGTTATTCGGGAAACTGTGATAATAATAAATGAACAATGAAGGGTTTTTTTTTGTTTTTTTTTAATAAACAGTTTGAAACAGTCGCATTCCCTTGGAAGCTGCTTTATTATCTGCGCTCAGCTTCGCCGATTTCAGCTGTCACCGGTTATTATTTGACTTTCTTAATTCACTGGATGTGTAAAACATTTAATTTCGCTGCTACAACAGAGGTTGGGCCTGGAGGAGAGAGGGGAGAAGAGTAGAGGAGCGAAGCGCCACTTAACTGGTTTTGTTATGAGGGGCCCGGTGTGAGCTCTGGCTGGCGTTGCAGAGCCCCAATCAGGTGCCATTACACCCGCTGGTTGAGAATACCATTGGCTGATGGGGAAAGGAGCTGTGCGCAAAACCAACCCCGCTGCTCACACTCGCCTTACAGAAGCCGAGCTGAGAACATCATCCGCTTTGAGCGCTTAGGCGCAGTGATTACATCCTCGCACACAGAGAGAGAGAGAGAGATTCAGATTCAGAGAAAGTCCCGTTATGCAAGAAGTTGCATTTTGTAATAGATTTCTTCGCTGCGTAAATAGGATTTTTTTTGTGTTGTTTTGCTTTCGCCTTTCTTCTGCACGTGTGGATTTCTCTATTTTGTTTTGTGACTTTCTCGTGAAGAAAGGACAGTCTGTTCTGTGCGCACACGGAGTGTTGGCTATGCGTCCTGGCTCCAGCCTGCAATGTTTGCGCTGACGCCAAAACTCACAGCCCGGTGCAGAATTGATTAAAACAGAGAAGCTCGGATCAAATGGCTGTGCTTCTCACAGCTGAAACGACACAATGTTCCACTGACCCGAGGCAGAGGAGAGGAATTTTAGACTCGAACAGCCTTGTTGCTGTTTCTTTCGCTGCCTTTTTACGGACACAGGAAATGGGGAATGCACATTTTTTGTAAGAAAACGGAATAACACTTTTTTTTTGTCGTCTTCAAGTGCACTTTTAAAGAGGTAGAGGAGATGTTTTGGGTAATATTTCTGCTCTCCATCCTGGATGGAGCTGTCTCTCAGCTGCACTACTCCGTGCCGGAGGAGCAGGAGCCTGGCTCTGTGGTTGGGAATATTGCAGAGGATTTGGGGTTGGACATTACCAAACTTTCAGCTCGCCGCTTTCAAACGGTGCCTAGTTCACGGACACCTTATCTGGAGGTGAACTTAGAAAACGGTGCGCTACTGGTGAAAGAGAAAATTGACCGGGAGGAAATCTGTAAGCAGACCATCCCGTGCCTATTGCACCTGGAGGTGTTTCTGGACAACCCGTTGGAGCTCTTTCGCGTGGAGATCGAAGTGATGGATATCAACGACAATCCTCCCAGCTTTCCCGAAACAGATATTTCTGTGGAAATATCGGAGAGCGCAATCCCCGGGACCCGTTTCCCGGTGGAGAACGCCTTCGATCCCGACGTGGGCACCAATGCGCTCAGCACATATGCCATAACCAATAATAACTATTTTTACCTTGACGTGCAGACGCAGAGCGACGGGAACAAGTTCGCGGAGCTGGTGCTGGAAAAACCGCTGGACAGGGAACAGCAGGCGGCGCACCGCTATGTGCTCACCGCCGTGGACGGAGGGATCCCGCAGCGGACCGGGACGGCTCTCCTGGTCGTCAAAGTTCTGGACTCTAATGATAACGCGCCCACCTTTGAGCAGTCGGTGTACACGGTTAACCTGGAGGAAAACTCTCCTGTGGGCACGCTGGTCATTCAGCTCAACGCCTCGGATGTTGACGAGGGACAAAATGGGGAAATCATGTACTCCTTCAGCAGTCATAACGTCCCACGGATAAAGGACTTATTCAACATTGACGCCAGAACAGGTAGGATAGAGGTGGCGGGGGAAGTGGACTACGAAGAGAGCAGCACGCACCAAATTTATGTCCAGGCTAAAGATCTGGGGGCTAACGCGGTCCCTGCGCACTGCAAAGTGCTGGTCAAACTCGTGGACGTGAACGACAACACGCCGGAGATCGGTTTCAGCACTGTGACCGAGTCCGTGAGCGAGCAGGACGCCCCGGGCACAGTGATCGCGCTGTTCAGCGTGTCGGACCGGGACTCTGGCGAAAATGGGCAAATGAGCTGCGAGATACTGGGAGATGTCCCTTTCAAGCTCAAGTCGTCTTTTAAAAACTACTACACCATTGTGACGGACGGACCGCTGGACAGAGAGAACACGGATTCGTACACCATCACCGTGGTGGCCAAAGACAAGGGTCGGCCTTCGCTCGCCACCAGCAAATCCATTAAAGTGCACGT
This sequence comes from Macropodus opercularis, assembly GCA_030770545.1. NCBI lineage: Eukaryota > Metazoa > Chordata > Actinopteri > Anabantiformes > Osphronemidae > Macropodus > Macropodus opercularis. The sequence continues at coordinate 15,550,554 of CM061089.1, forward strand.
CTCTGATGAGAATGACAACGCGCCCCGCTTTACGCAGGCGGTTTATGATGTGTATGTGACTGAAAACAATGTGCCAGGGGCTTTCATTCATGCCGTGAGCGCTTTGGACCCCGACATAGGACAGAACGCGCTTATTACCTACTCCATATTGGAGTGTGATATACAGGGCATGTCTGTGGATACATATGTGTCCATAAACCAGGACACCGGCTACCTTTACGCGCTGCGCTCTTTTGATTACGAGCAGCTGAAGGAGTTCAGTTTCATGGTCCAGGCTAAGGACTCAGGTGCCATCGAGCTCTTCTCTAATGCCACTGTTAATGTAATCATAGTTGACCAAAATGACAACGCTCCCACTGTTATAGCCCCTATCGGTAAAAACGGCACAGCCAAAGAGCAACTCCCGCGCTCCGCGGAGCCCGGCTACATGGTGACGCGCATTGTGGCCATGGACGCGGACGATGGCGAGAACGCCCGGCTGTCTTATAGCATCCTGCGGGGCAACGAGATGGGGATGTTCCGCATGGACTGGAGGACCGGGGAGCTAAGGACAGCCCGCAGGATCTCTCCCAAGCGGGACCCGCAGGGTTACTACGACCTGCTGATCGAAGTGAGAGACCACGGGCAGCCCCCTCTCTCCTCCTCCGCCAGTGTGAGTGTAATATTAGTGGACAGTGTGGTCGACGACCGCAAAGGCAATCACGAATCGGCCTCAAGGGCAAAGGAGACCTCCCTTGACCTCACCCTCATTCTCATCATAGCCCTGGGCTCCGTTTCTTTTATCTTTCTCCTGGCCATGATTGTGCTGGCCGTGCGCTGCCAAAAGGACAAGAAGCTCAACCTGTACACGTGCCTGTTGGCCGGTGACTGCTGCCTGTGCTGCGGCTCGTGCTGTAGCAGGCAAGCTCGCGGCCGTAAACAGAAGAAGCTGAGTAAATCGGACATTATGTTAGTTCAGAGCACCAACGTGACGTCAGGGGTCGGGCCTGTTGGCCAGGTGCCCGTAGAGGAGTCAGGTGTGGGCGGTGTGGGAGGGGGCTTCGGCTCCCATCATCACCAGAACCAGAACTCCTACTGTTACCAGGTGTGTCTGACACCGGAGTCCGCCAAAACGGATCTGATGTTCCTGAAGCCGTGCAGCCCCTCCCGCAGCACTGACACAGATCACACCAACCCCTGCGGCGCCATAGTCACAGGTTACAGCGACCAACAACCGGACATCATATCCAACGGCAGTATTCTCTCTAATGAGGTAAGAGAAGCTTGAATCAACTTTTGTGGCTCGGGGCTCCAACCCACCCCACACGAGTAATTAATAGAAGTGCGCAAAAGTGTAAAAGTTAACCCCATTTGTAATAGATCCTTGTGTATCCAGGTCACATACTGCAAAAGTCTCTGAGGCGAGTACAATGGTATCTGCTATTGACTGGGCTGTTCCGCTCAATGGCTTGTAATCATTACCATGCTTAATAGTGATTGACACCGTTAACCGTTAACGCTTGTTTGGCCTTTTATTCCAATTTGCGTCAGAATGCTGCTAGTTTAACGTCTGTGCAGTGCGTAAAGTCTGAATATGAGAACCACGAGCCTTCAAGTGTCATTTTCGAGGCGCAGGACCGGATCGTGTCAGTTGTTTCCTTCTTCGCGCGCAACAGTTTGGCTACATCAGGAGTCCAACTCGACTCATTTCACTCAATCTTAAAAAAAAGGACATCCTGGGCATGGAGAGGAGCCGAACAGTCAGTCGCAGCCTTGCTTCTGCTGTGTCTTAAGTATTCCTCGCACGACCCAGCACGGTAGCACTGTGAACAAAGGTTGTTCAGTTTCAGCGTCGTGCGACTCAATCATTTACGCATTCAGTCGTCTCCTTTACCCACTTCTTCCCCCTCCCCTCGCCCAGTCCCCTCGTCAAGCGAAGGCGCCCAGCGTTGATACCCGGCCTTTCCGCCGGCGCACGCACCACGCTGACAACCACCATATGTCCCCATTTGTGTGTCTCTTCTCCCATAACCCAATTTTCTGCTTATTTCATAAAATAAAGTGACCAGACCTGTTTTCCTGTGAATTTTCTAGACGAAACACCAACGAGCAGAGCTCAGCTATCTGGTGGACAGACCCAGGCGCGTCAACAGGTATTGAAAAAGCCCACGTGCACCTCATTATAACCAATCTGCAAAGCCTAGTGCGACACACATCATTCACCACTATAGAGCCTCTAACGCCCAATAGGCCTGGTGGATCCACAGCCTATAAAACAGTCCACTGCACCCATCAGAACAAGTTCTGTATGTTCAGCTTTGTTAATTGTGGCTTTGAGAGGCTGCATGGTTCCCAGTGTATCCATAATGTTCATCTTCAATTTGGCATCACTCCCATAACTGTGCCTATTAAAGCTCTAATGCTGGATTTCATTACATGCCATGTGTAACATCCAATTTAGACTCTTGTCGGCCACAGTATTAAGGAGTGTATTAATGTAGTGTTGATTTCTGATTCCCCTTCTCTTTCCATGCATCTCTCTGCTCCTCATTTAATCCTCCTCCTCTCTTTTCATCTTCCCCTCACGCGAACGCTGTGTCTTGACCTCCCTCCCTGCCCTCTTCATTATTTTCATACCTCCTCTCTTTTCCTCCCTTCTCCTCTAATACGACTGCCCCCCCCCCCCCCCCCCCCTCCCTCCCTCCCTCCCTCCCCTTCCCTTTCCAGTTCGGCATTCCAAGAAGCAGACATTGTGAGCTCCAAAGACAGCGGTCACGGTGACAGCGAACAGGGCGACAGTGACCACGATGCCACCAACCGGGGTCATTCAGCCAGTGAGTGCTTGCACACACACACACACAACCATCTCCCGCCTTCATTTCACTCGTGTCTATTTGCAATTGTGAATGGAATAATGCTGAATTGTTGGTGCGGACTGGTGACTTTTAATTTCCTTAATTTGAGAGTGTGCGAAAGCTCGGGCTCTGGGGGCGCCGGCTCGCTGGCATGAACAGCCCCAGAGGTGTTGATTGTATTTCACACCCGGGTGAAATGGAGGAATATTTGGGGAAATCTCTTTTCTTGTCTTGCTCTGCATCCTACTTTTTCACCTCTCTCTCCTTCTAACCTTGCTGCCGCTTCGCCGAGTGGTGCTGAAAGGACAGCGACTCACAGCGAGCCAGTGTGAGGCCTATAGTGCTTTAGTGGCACAGATCAATAGGTTCACTCAAGTGGAAGCTAAATTGATATAATGAGATGCATTTCAATCAGCCTCACAGTCAGTGTTTTGCACTGCCTTTGCTGGCTACAGATTTAGCTGATCAAAGACATTAAATCTTTTTGTTGGACAAATCTCTGCAGCGTTGTTATCGGTTAAAGCAAAGGCAAAGTGTCAGAAATAGAAAATATTTCCATATTTACTACACCTTACAGTGGGGTAAGTATTTTTAGTGAAGGCTTCAGGTCTTACCACAAGCCTCCTCGTGTTCTCACTAAAATTCTATTAGGTTAGTACCTGTTTATTGATCAAAGTGGAGTCAGACAAAAAGTGGAGCAATACAAAATCTCATTTCATATTGAATTGCCCTTTCCTTCTCAGGGATTGTTCCACACGGCTCATGTAAGACCCCTGTCTAGACCAGAGGCTGCCAAATATCATATCAGTGCTGGGAATACAAATAGAGCAGATTAGAGAGGTGCTGTAGTGATAGTGAATGATCCTCATCAGACACCACAGTGTTTGACATTATTAATAAACCCAGCCAAACTACAGAGCCCATATGCAGCAGTGGTGGTGTCACTCCCTGCCCTCTCTGATGAAGCAGTTTAGGAAGGTCAAACTGTGCGAGACTAAAATGCAGATTTGGAGGAAATCCAAAATCACATTTTTTTTTTAATACTGACAATAAATTGTTTTGTGGAGTAGATTTTAACCCAGGCGTTAGATTGCATCCAGAGTTGGACACCTTCCATCAGAATGTGATCTGTAGTTCCGTATTTTAGCACGTACGCGGAGCAGCCAACCCCAAGCTTCTGATAAGTAACCGCCCGTGACACGATTCTCAGAGACTGGCCTGTAAACAGCATGTTTTCCAATTGATCTCATGTGAAATATTGTCTCATCCTCCTTCTCGTTGGTTTCCCAGCACAGTTACAGTCTCACTTTTATGAACCAATAACACATTTGCTCTGCTTTATTTGGCTCTGAGCGCCTTCATTTGGCACTGGGTCTGCTAGCGTACCCAGTTGGTGCTGTACTTTGTATTTCATACGAGGAAAGAGGAACATTTGTTCCTCATGTTGGATTTAGAAGGGAACAGCTTACCACTCCATGGGAGGTAATATCACACGACTGGTATTTTGGAAAGAGGGACACTTGAGTTTCACAGACGTCTGTAAACAAAACCACATGAAGTGTGCGTTTGTGTGCGTATGTGTGTAGGGGCGTGTAAAGGTACACCATTGTCTGATTCAATATGTAGGTGTATACATCATGCCATTATGTAATCCGTCTGCGTATGGGGAAAACAAAGCTCAGTGATGATGTCTGTATTAAAAAGGAGTTCTCCTTTGAGACAGTACTCAGGGAAGCTTAAATGAGATTCACTTTAAGAGCAGAGAGTGGTAGCTAGAACTTGGCCCGCTGCCATATGTATATTGCTTCCACGTAGTCATACTCGCTGCTCTTTTATGCCCCGGTTGTGTGTACGTGCGCTTCCTTTTACTGTTTAAATATATAGGATTGAGTGTAGTGTCGACTGAATCACGCGACGCGCACGTCTGCTGGTTGTGTACGTTTACTGTGCTCAGTTGCCTGTGTCACTTCTGCGCTGATGCTGAGAGCCAAACCGAATAACTCAAGACTATGTATAGACCACACGTATTTGTATGGATTTCTGCAGCATTTGCGTGCACAGAAGCCCGCACGCGCGTACGCACTGTTATATTTAGCAGGACCCGTGCATTCTGCATGCGTGCGCCTTTGTCTCGCACACATATTCTTTCACAGGCTTCGTGGCAGGGTCTCATCCTTCATTCTGTCTCCCCCACACGTTGGCTCTCCGCAACACTCGGCTGATCAGTAATTCATTTCTAGAACCTTTGCATAGCAATTATCAAAGGAGGGTTAGAGGCAAGGTTTTCTCCTGGGACCGCGCGGCACACTCTCCCTTTTGGTGCACCTCGAAATATTTTAAATCAAGGGGAAACCATTTCCAGTTGGCATATCATCAACTACACCTGCCGTAGCTTCCCGCTCGGCCGCTCGTCTGACACTTTAGAAAATAAGTCTCCTGACGTGGTTTTAAATCAAAGGGACACTGCCTGTGAGGCTGGGATATCACTGGATACCTTAAAAAGTGGGCAAATGGCTTTTCTGAAAGCGGCATGTCTGGAATGAGGCACTGCTGTGTCAGGAGCCAAAGCACTATTGATTGACTATTACCCCTTCTGCCGCTCCACACCCTTGTTTTTTTTTCAGGTTGATCCAAATTAGACACTGTTTTCCTCATTATTTCCCTCATCATCCTAATAGGATGTGGCGACAACTGTGAGCATGCACAACAACAAAAAAAAACGGTGACAGATAAGAGAGGGTAAAATATTCTTCAGTTGAAAAAAAAAAAAATTGGCATCTCAGAAACGCTCGATCAGCCGTGGAAGAGGCTGCGTGACGGGTGGGAGACTGGAAATGATCATTATCGTGACGTTTGTTTTGGTGAGAACAACAGCTGTGACAAATGGGACAATTAAATCACTCTGGCAACGGTGTATTAGATGGCTGATTATGAATTAGTGGCGGATACCATGTTGCAGTTTCCCATGTCAGTGAGCTGTCAGAGGAATTTAGCTTACAGGGTGTAGTGATGCCCTGATTTCTGGCTCTACACACTGACAAACCCAGGACTGGGAAATGACCAGTGGATACACATTTGCGCTATTTTGTAAAATCATACAAATAATTACGCCAAATAAAAACAAATAACAATTCTAGAGACCAACGATTGGTTGGTTCTGGGAATAAAGAAACAGATCTTGCTTAAATGCTCAAATGTATGGTGGAACCAGGAAGCATTTGACTTTCATGATTGGAAAATGATTCAAAGAAAGACACAATCGTTCAGTAAGGGATTATTGAGGGGTTTACACAGCTAAGGATAGCTTCACAATCAAGACTTCAAAATCCAGAAGCACACAATTGTTTAAAAGATCTTAACGTGGTTATATATATTTTATATACTAGCCATACGAGTCATGTAAGCGCCCCCTGATCGTCACGATTAAGCAAAGGAAAACGTGCATTGACTTCATGTTTCTTTAATCTGTATAGAAACATGTCCAACACTAATTACTAATAACTAAAACATGTTGTCAAGTGTCTGCAGGAATATGTTCTTGGTATGAATAGACCGCACATTCACAAATTGAATGGCAGAAGTGTTTTGAACCCTGAAATGGATCAGAAAGAGCACAAAATAATTCCTTACCTTCACCGCGTTGGATCATATGAATAAGACTAAGAGCCCGCAAAAAACATAGGATCAAAATGTGAAAAGAATGAAAAGGTGTATTTTCTGACAGGGGCCTTGGATGTTTATTACTGAAGTGAAACATAAGGCTGTAAGACTAATGGAAATCTCAGCAGAAGTCCTGAGAGTCATAAAGATGCTTTGACCATGATATGTACTTTGTAACACACACATCATCCTTCCTGCCCAGAGATTTAACGCCAGTGAACATCTGCTCCAGCCAAGCTGTGATACTAAACTTCCTCCAAGAAACATGAAAAATGATGCCGGGATACGTGTTAGCAATGCTCAAAGTGAGCTTAGATGTTGGATAATCTGATCTGTGATTTATGACTTAATTCATGCCTTACTTGAATGTGACCCAGTAAAATAAACAACATCATGCTTGCACACATACACTATATGTGACACATTTACATTATTTTAGGTTAACTTACTTATTCAAGTACTGGGAGATATGGTAATATAATGTATGGTTGTCAAGCAGTGTCACAGATCTTAAGTCTAACCAGGCCTACATTCAGGTTTATTTGTACTAAGAAAATCTAAAACTCAGAGTAACAGGTCGATCAGAATAGACATGCATCTTCAACAGGAATCAATCAGGTGAGGTGGTGGAAATTTATGATAATCTGAGCAATAAGAAACTTTCAGCCAAACGTTTCTCTCGTTTTTCTTCTTGGGGGTTTCACATTTGCTTCTGGGAGAGCCAGAAGCGTGGTGACACCTAATTCACATTGGCCTGTGACTCATACAGCTTGTGGTTGGATACCTTAAAAGCTTGTGAAATGCCTTGACAGCTAAAAGAGAAAAAAAAAAACCCAATGATGCATTCCAAATAGATTTCAAAATGTCTGAAACCGGAATCCACTGAAACTTTGACCACTCTGTTGAATGAACATAATCTTATTTGTTAGAATAAACCTTCTCTTACATTGGCAGCAAAATGAACACTTCACAGTGTCACAGTATGCGGATGTCAGAAAAGGGCTCCAATTAAATACGTTGGGTGAAAAACAGCTGATATTGAATCAGCACCTATGCCTACGATTAAGCTGGACAGTTTGATCCGAATGATTTTGATTAGACTGGATAACCGTTGTCCCCGTAGACACAACCAGTATGTACTGTGAAATACACTCTGCTCAATGCTTTCTACAGTACAGATGCGTCTGGGATTCACAGAGACGACAAAGTGATGAAAAGCATACAAACCAGAGATCAATAATCAGTCGTCATCCTGAAGCTTTGCGCTGACATTATCTAAGACGCAGTATTAATCAAACAGACACTATTAGGGCAAGAGGCCATCTTGGCCCTCCTTCCCAGCTCAGCTTGTCACGTAACAAACATCATAAATGGTAGCTGTCTCCACAAAAGACCTCTTTTTTTTGGTCTCTCTGTCCTTACTGGATACAGTGGGGAGCCATCTTGTTTTGATTTGGCCCTGGGAGGTCTCTGGTTTACTCATCACGGCCCCAGTCAGCTCGTGAAGCTACACTACCCTCCTGATGTCCTGAGCTGCTGTCCAAATATTGACATTTTGTGCCTGTAGTCTCTGAGGAACAGTGGAGGACAAGATAAAAAAAAAAAAGTAGAAAGAAACAAGGTGTGGATAGAAGACACCCTCATCATTGGGGACAGGATTTTTTTCTTTTTCTTTTAAGGAGATAAAGCAAGAAAATGAAACAAGCTCAGAGGATTATATGTAAAAGGAAAATAACAATAGAGGACAGAGAAAGGAAGGGAGACACTGAGGGCCTAATAAAATAGAGAGACACAGACTGACAGGAGCACAATAGCTATATACCCAGAAAAACAAATTCAAACATAGGGCTCATTCTCTCCCTTAATTTCCAGTTGCTAGATGTATGTCAGGCAGCACAATTAGTGAAATCACACCGACGTGGGATTTTGGAAACATGCAGAGAGAGAAAAGAAAAGAAGCGGAAAAAAAGAACAGAAGTGCTGATTGCTTATTAGCAAGTAGATTGTGTTTGCATTGTGTAGAGCTGTTTACATCATCCCGTGTGTGCGCGTGTGTGCGTTTGCTGAATTTGTGGGGACCCTCAGTCGACGGTTATGAGACGCTAACCATTAATAAGACCTGGTTTAAGGCAGGGTTTGCGCTGACTTCAGGTTACGAAAGCAATGGTTGTAATGAAGAGTGGAGAAGCAAAAGTACAAGGAATGAAAACCAGCTTGTGTGCGTTGTGCGTGCGTTCTTCCTGCCTGATGAGGTCACGGTGAGAGATAGGGCTGCTGGCAGGGCCTGTCATTGCCAGTCACCATTTTGGTTGTTGTTTTGCTTCCTGCCTGAGGAAGAAAAGGTGCTTCACGGGGATCAACAGCCACTGGGTGTCATATGTGCATGGCCTGTCTGTCTGTTTGCCTGCGTACATTTGCATATCTCCACGTTAAGGGAGTATTTTTAAGCGCGCCTGTGTGTTTGCAAACATGTTGTGGCTTTTTTATTTATTTATTTATTTTTTTAGGAGTGAGCCAGCAGGCAAAAATCACTGAGTCGTTGGTAAGCTAGTGACATGAGTTACTCTGGAGTTGATAGACGGTAAACACTGAACGCTGCCACTGACTATATTTACACATCGTCTCCAGAGTGCGATGCACCCTTGTGCCTTAATAAGCCACTGAGATACAGAGTTTTCTCTTAATCCTTAAACATTTATTTTAGATGTAGGTGCATGTCTGTGTGCTCCCTGCATAGTTGTGTGTGTTTGGGGGTTTTTTTTGCACCTGCGCTTCAGTCTTCTTGCTGATTTGAGTTGCAACGTTCGGAAGCATATGCTATTTTGGCTCCGAAGCGCTTTATTTGCAAAACAAGCGACGAGACGACTGGGCGGCCTGAGGTCAGCACCCTTGTGCACCCGAGGAGCTAATTAATTTGCAAAAAAGTCCATTAAAAGGCTAAAGGCTAACTGCAAAGTGGGAATAAACTTAAAATAACACCATGATTTAGATGCATTCAACCTTTAAAGAAAGTATAAATATACATTAGTTGAAGCCGCGGCTCAGCAGGTAAATGCCACTCAAAACTCAGAGTTTGTGTTTGCGTGAGTCTCGAAGGTTTTTCCCTTGAGGTTCATGTTACAGAAGTAGAGCTTCCTGTTGGGTCACCAGCTGATGGTGGCCTCCCTCCCGCTGCCGTTGACCAACAACCCACAAATGCCAGGTTGTGTTACAAACAAAGTGGGAATGAGCGAGGCCGACGCCGCGGACCAAAGTGCGAGGTAAACAGACTGCGCGGACATCTGATGTATTTAGAACTTGCTGAATCAAACGCAGCATGTTAAGTAAAATACTGAAGAAAGCAGCTGTCAGCTTTTATACGCAGCTTCTTTTTTTTTTTTTTTTTTCTCCCCACAGTCCCTGTTTCTGTTAGATTTACACCGTCAAAGCAGGTCATAATAAACTCCCCGCGTCCCGCAGGAAAACACGATTGTGCTGTTAATTCTCAGCTGATATAATGAACTGTATCAAAGCTGAAGCGTAATCGTACATTATTAATCTGGGTAAAGACTGATGATGACAGAAAAAAAAGAAGTCAGTTGGATGTTCAAAGCATTTTAATAAGATGCTGTTAAACTACGTTGAAATCTAGCCTTTAACTGGAGATCTTTCATTTCTGGTTCCTAAATCAAAGTCCAACTCTGCCCACCTCTCTCTAGCCCCCCCCCCCCCCTTGTCTTTTCTGGCCATTGCTCTTTCCATCTGTGATTGCCATGGTCTCCCCTCTCCTTCCTTATGGTTCCTGCAGTCTTGCTGCTTCTCCCGCCTGCTGTCTCTGTCTGTGAAATCTGCGACCCCCCTCCCTCCCTCCCTCTCTCCCTCTCTCCCTCTCTCCCTCCCTCTCCCTCGTCTGTTTGGCCCTCTCCTGTCTGTGAGCCTTGTGCCTCCTCTGGCTCTCCGGTCACTCGGTCTTGTTGCCTGTCTCACTCCCCCGCGAAGCCTGAATTAGCAACGCGATTAGATCAGGACAATGCACACGACCACCGAAATATAATCCGCAGCAGTGGAAGCTCTGGATGGCATCTGTTGGAATAACAATGCATAATGTTGTTGCAAACAACCTCCCTCATTCAATCTGTAACTTTTCATTACATTTAAGAAATCGCTGATCTTTTTTTCTTTAACTATTATAGTAAATAAAATACCGAGCACAACTCTGCTGCATTGTTAATGCAGTAACCTCGAGAGATACACTCAAACCTCAGTGGTGTCTGAAGGAATATATCCAACCTGAGAGGCAGAATCCAGGGTAAACACAATAGCTTTGACCTGGCCGAGCCACTTGGCTGCTGCTCGTTAAGCTTATTGCTTTGAGTGCCTGGCCATAACCGAAAGGCTACTCAGAACAGCCTATTGACATTTTTTATCAACTTCGTCGTCCGCTCATTCAGGCTGCGGTGGCCCGGCCAGAAACAGCACACAGCCGTTGAGGTGTTTTATATATATAAAGACAATTCACCTGAAACAATAAAAACGAGCTGGGTGACAAAAATAGGATCGTGAAACGTAAGGGACGGACACGTACCGTTCACGCACGCACCCTGGAAGATCAGCCGCAGTATTGCAGTACTTCCCCACAGAGCGGTGTTGACTTATTTAATCAATCTTTCAGTCTCATACTTAAATGTTCATCTTATTGCGGGAACACGTCTAAGATATACCAAAAAAAAAACCATTAGAGGCGACGGGGTTCAGTCTGACAACTGAACAAACCAAACACAAATGAAAAATGTCACTATGTACACATTTGTATTTATGACCAGTGGCACTTTTTATTTTTTTGGTTCTTGCCTCTTTCACCGTAGATAAAAGTAATCCATACTTCATGACAGGCTGATAGTCTAATACGCAGGGTGGGCGGAGATGCGGAAAGGAAAAGTATTTTTCTCAGTTTAAAGCTGCAGATAAGGGTGAAGCACGCAGAAATTCACCATGTATATTATATAGCAGCCGACATTACTCACTCATCACAGACGTTGCACCGTCTATCGAGATGATTAAAAGTGATACAGGCGGTGTCCTCTTCCTCCTCCCCATCTGAGATTATTTCTCTTTGTGTTAATACTTAAAGCGCAGGCTTATCTTTTTGCCTAGTGTAACATCTATTTGTATGCATATGCTGGCGTTGCTCTGTTTGTCTGCGTGCCTGCTTTTAGTCATAGAGGACCAGTGACATTATCACTTCAGCTGATCGGTAGAATAGATCGGTGTAAGTGAACCCTTTGATCAGAAGCCCTCTCAGCCTCCGGGGGGGGGAGGGGGGTTCCTGCCTCTCTTTTCTCCTGCCATCCTCGCTTGTCTGTTTTCCCGCTCTGATTACAACATTCCCAGCACTTTTCAATGGAAAGCCGGAAAAAAAAAACCCACGACAAATCCATTCAGGTTGAATAGAGAATGGCTGCAGGGTCTTATTATTATGATGACTCTGTTCGTGTCTCTTGTTACTCTTCTCTTCCCTTTTATAATCTCTCTCTTGCCCCCCCCCCCTCGCTCTCTCCGCTCTTTATTCTCTCTAACAGAGTGTAATTAACATAACTGGTACCTCTTTCATGTGTCTACGTGAAAGCGTGTGTTACTCTATTATATCATTTCAGATGTTAATTTAATCTTTTTTTCTATGTTGGTGTTTTTTCCTTTTGGCAGTGGCTCTGTGTCAATTACACACTTTGTTGGTTTGTATACACATGATTGACATTAGCGTGTGATTAAGCTTTAGTGATTTTTGTCTTTTTTTTTTGGTGGCGTATTTCTTAACGCAATCATCATTTTCTTTTTGGCGCACGTGTGCGCACGTGCAGAAAGGATGATGGGATATAGATCCACATTTTGTCTCTTGGTGTTTGGGAATCAGTTGTGAGTGTGAGGATGTTGATGTGGAGAGGGGGTGAAATGTTTTCGCAACACCACATCACTTTGATTGCACATTTCATTCGGAATGAATGAGGTGAGGAGGAAAACAAACAATTCGCTTCATCAATGTTGGCCTTGTCTCTTTGATGAATAGCTTTGCTGCACTTTTTCTGCCTGCGACATTGGCAAATGATTGCTAACTTGTGTTCTCTCTTCTGGTCTCTTTCTCAACCCACCACCCTTTATCTTGCATTTCCACTCCAAACCTCTGTACCACTTTTCCTCTTTCACTCTTTCTTTTTTTTTTTTTCTTTCATTTACTGATCCCTTTATATCTCTGTGATCTCCTGCCTATCTTTCCATCTCACCCTAAATCATTCTGTTTCCACTTTCCATCCATCTGCCTGTGTCTTCCCTGCAGGTGCTGACCTGTTTTCAAACTGCACGGAGGAGTGCAAGGCCCTGGGCCACTCTGACCGCTGCTGGATGCCCACCTTCGTGCCGTCCGACGGGCGCCAGGGGCCGGACTACCGCAGCAACCTGCACGTTCCCGGCATGGATGCCACGCTGCCTGACACTGAGGTACCCTCCTCCGTCAACCTCTCCGACCAACTCACCATGACCTCGTCCACCGCCTCGACCAATGATAGGTCATTCTCCACCTTTGGCAAGGACGGTCAGAGGTCACAGTCACACCACAGCCTTCACCATCACCTCCATCAGCAACAGCAGCAGTTCAGCTCCAGCACGCTAGAGAGGAAAGAGTATGATAGGGGGACCCTACCATACAAACCCACCTTTCTCTGTGAGTATCAGTATGAAAGTTCCCTGGGACCCTATGACTTTGGTCTGGTCCAGTACAGATACTAAAGGAGGGAACAATGAATGCATCTCTTGATTCTGATCTGGACTTTTATTTTTTTTAATTTCTCTGTTTTTAAGGAGTTTTTAAAAATATGGCTTTATGTTATGTTCTATATTTTGCTTTTACTTTGTAATATACTTATTTTGTTGAATGTAAAATGTAATCTATTACTATAATAATTCCCATTCTCCCAAACCTAGCCTTCCCTAATACAGTCAGACCTCCCGCATTAACCCAAAATGCTGTCTGTAAGAATGTGACTTATTCTTAAAATAAACCAAATTTGAATTGGACTTGTTTTAAAATGCTGTTGCCCCTTTTTCTTTCTTTCCTTTTCTCTAAATTGAACCCCTCAAGCTCCTTCCCTGTCTACCTTTTGATCTGATGCTCATATAAGTAAAGGTTACCATTACAAGCATTCTTCATGTTCAATTATTACCCACCTAACACACATAAAATAAAATAAATGCCGCTTAGATAAAACATTTTATTGCAGAGAGGAAATAATAGATAAAGATCACCCCATGCTGCAAAGGACATATTTTTCCATTTGCTCAACAACAAAGCTTTGCTTGAGCGCGATGACTTCCCTACTGAATAGCTCGAAAAAGGTGAAACTCCAAGCCCACGCTTCTTCTTTTTCACAGGGATTGAAGTCCATTTTGTTCTAAAAAGGAAGTCTTGAGTATGTATGCGGATCAATACCTGACTTAAAGAAAGACGGGTTAGGTAGGCTGTCAACACTAAGGTCAAGATTCCTCTGCCGGAAAAGTCACGCACACAAGTTTTTTTTTTTGTACAAGAAAAAGGAAGGAAACTGTTAGAATAAGAAGTTTAATTTGCCAAATGAGACGCATTACTGAGTCTCCAGCTTGCGTTTCTCAAGAAGCTGAACGGGAAGACGAGGACGGCAGGACACTTCTTGCCGCTTTCAATAGCTTTCCGAGCTCCCACATTACATAAATATTCTATTAGCTGTAAGAGTAGAGAATGGATTCGATATATACGCATTCAGTAGAGAAGTCATTTCCAGTCAAGTCACCACCATGTTAACCACCATCCACCACGCATGCTGACTGCAAGCTGCCTCTCAGGTAAACCACGAGAACCATAACCTGCTTTTTTTTTATGTTGTTGTTGTTTTCTTTTCTTTTTTTTTCCAACTTAGCAAAGAGAGTCAGGCAATCTTCCTCTTGCACATCAGGTCCGTGTGAAAAATAATTGGTATTTAGCCTTTAGGTGCTGGAGCCTGCTTTGCTCCAAATATAGCTGCCTTGCACGTCTGCTCATCTCGTCTGCCTCGCAGGGTTAGGATAAATGCACTCCATATTCGCTCAGTCCAAAAACTCATGACTTTATTTTATTCCATTTTGCTTTTTTTGATTTATGATTTCCCCGGCTTTTCCTGCCCTGTTGAAATAAATTGACCCCACACTGCCACGGCAAAGGTTTTGTTGTTCATCAGTCTGTGAAAAATATGAGAATGGTCCCAAAGGCTGAGGTTCTATTAACCAATAGGCATCGTGTTCTACTTATAAAAATAGCATACATGCTACTACCGGCTATGGCAACGCTCTGATCACCAGGGTTGCCTTGATAAAGGGTTTATAAATGTTTAATGATTCATTTGTAGATAATTAATGAAGCAATTAGTGCTCTGTGTATTTTCTGTGCATGCATTATGCAGTCACCAAATTCTGAACATTTATCTTTGCTGATGGACATGTTTGTACCCAATTCCCAAATTAGTTTTATGATTATATTGTGAGGACCGGCCTCTAGGGTATATAAATAACTTCACAGAGAGTCCTTTGTGGCATGTATCCTTCAAGAGATGGTATTTTGAGCCAATTGTGTCACTAAAAAGTCTCTGGGGATGGGGTGTCTTTCGTCTTAACGAGCGTGTTTTCTGTCTTTTCAGCCCGCAAAAGGATTTGCTAGCTCGTTCCACGTGGACCTGTCGGAGACAGCGTGAATATCTTTACCGCCGACACTGATGCCAGAGACAGGGAAATGAAACAAAACAAGCCCTGACAAACAACAACCTTGGTTAAACTTCATTATCTCGGGTGGCGAACTGTAACAAAGCCTTGGCGGCGGTCGCCGAGGGAAGAAAGGAGAACAGAACACTGAGTAGCTGTAAACCTCTCGATATCCGAGGCGCAGTCCAAGGCCTTATAGCTCTCAGCAGGACTGAGACCGGGGCCAAAACACTCGACATGGGAAGATTATAAAATCATCAGCAGAAAGGAGAAGAGGAAACGAACAGAGGAATACAAAACAAGTGAGAAGGAGAAGGGTCGACTGATTCGAAGAGGTGGTTTGTTTGGTTTTTGGTTGGGTTTTTATTTTTTATTTTTTGGACTGAGGAGTTAGCCTCTAGAGATCTGTGTGTGCCTGTTTACATGAAGAAAAAAAACAAAACGTTTCTGTAGGAACTTCAACCAACATCACATGGAACCCTTTAGCTATTTCTATGGTCACCACTAAGCCAACTGTACAGAAACTGTGTGAGAGGAAAAAAAAAACGGACTGACAGCAAATGGAGGAACCGAAAGAGACAGCGTGCGAGAGCAGGTGTTGTACAGGTATAAAAGAAAAGAGGAAGGACAAGGGGAAGCAAGCAGAGACATGCAGTACTATAAATTCTGTATCTCCGGTTTTTTGACTTTGACTGTCTTTATATACCTTCTCTTTTGTTTTCTCTTTTTTTGTTTTGTTTCCGTTGTTCTTTCTGTGTGGTTAAAATGTGCGGACTCTAACGTATTCCAACTTACAGTTACACACAAAAACGTGCGGCCCAAAGTCGGGGACGGTCCTCTTTCGAGCTTGGCCATTTCAGGAAGGAGACTTTAACAGACACGCTGCATAGAAGCGCAAGCTAAAACTATCCTCATGTTCACTTTATCAACAAAATATCACAAATGAATGTTCTCATGACTAAACTAGTGACTAACACTTCTCAAGTACCTTCCTGAGCTGACTGCAGAGAGAGTGAAATGACCCTTTACCGGGATGTGGTCCCTTTGACGCCATCAGCCTCTACATAAACAATCAGACACATTCAGTGGTTTTTATCATGTGTGCAAAGTGTTTACTTGTGGTATTTTAAGAAGCCTATAAATGAATATAAATCTATATATATAACTCTATATATATATATATACAATATACTTTTTTTCTGAAAACTGTGTAACCATTGGTTAGTTTCTACACCTCATAATGTCATTCAATCTAATAATACCAAGTGCTACAAAATCAAGATTTGTGTCAATTACAATGGAAGAGGTGTGTTTCAGCCGAAAAGTAAACCCCTTCCCACCAACCAAGGATTTAGTTGATGTTCTTATTTGATTGTTACTTTTCACTGTTTACAGGAGCTGGGCCTTGTTGTGTGTAGCAAAGACACCAGTCGAGTTGTTTTGGCCTGTTGTGTACTTCTAGTAGAATACGTGTTCATATTACGGAGAGGAGGTCGATCACAATCGAGCTAGATATCAAAGGTTTCGCAATCATACAAAGAGGGGCATACACAGATGTGGACATAAATAACACAGGATGAGGCGCAAAAGTGTGGCAGTTATAGGCACGCAAACACACAACACACACGCGCACACACACACACACAGGTAAAGTGGTGATAAATAAACAGTGTCATTGAAGTTCTTCAACGTGTGTTTTGTCGCGTTTAAATAGTATAATGTGCAATAAAAATGAAAATACGAGCCTGTAGCCATGCTCTCACAGCGAATTTGGTGCCAAGCGAGCCTCATGCTAATGTCAGCATGCTATCAAGCTTATAATGACAACAGTAATAACATGTAACGCAACCAACAGGAAGCACAGCTGAGGCTGGTTAGATTGTTATTAGACTGCAGGTAACTCCAACCTGAATACGTTGGGGGAGCTATCTCTTAAACGTATCTCTTCAGTATTTCTCCTGAAAGCCACGACCGTCCACGTAGAATGGTACGCCAATTCGTCTCATAAACGTTGAGAGGTTTCCCAAGACAACTGAAATATTTGATCTTTTTGCGATATAAAGAAAGATAAAAGTCATTGTTATCCATTCTCTGAAGAGTAAGAATACGCACAAAATGTCATTCCGATCCATCCAAATATTCAATTTAAAGCAGAAAGGTCAACCTGCTGGTGAAAGTAAAGGATAAGTCGGCAGACCACCAGTCACTAAAAATGCTTCTCATGGGATGAGGAATGTTTGAGTCTCAGGAGAAAGAGATATAATATACATTGTTTCCACTTGTTTAATTGTACTTAGTGCCTGATTTTTAATGAAGTGACATTTGGCTATCCTAAATAAATGTTTCACACTTTCAAGAAGTAACCACCCTTGTTCTGCTCCACTTTCCTCATTCCCTGACCTCAATAACTCATCAAAAAAAAAAAACCAAAAAACTTTTCTGATACTTCTTTCTTCTGTCTGATTCCTTCAAAAACCAGTGATGACACACTCCCTCCATCCCAATCCTACCCCTTCACTCCAGTGTGATCTTCACATGGTCTGGCAGAAGTTCACAGATGCAAAAAAAAAAAAGAAGAAGATGAAGAAGGAGCACATTGGACCCTGGATAGACTGCAGCAAATGAAGCCTGAGGTCATGAGGGAGGCGAAGCAGTCCCTCAATTGATAGCCTAGAAACAGAGACGATCTGTTTGTGTCTATCACAAGATAGCCTTCTCTGAGAGTCAGGGACGCATGTGACCGGCGCATGTGATCTGCTGGTTAACTGCTTGAATATGAGGCCTTTGGGGTTGTGATTAAAAAACTTCACCCAGAAACAATCCAGCCCATGTTTATTTATAAGATTAAAATATGGAGACGGGAAAATAGCAATAAAAGAAAAAACAAAAAGGAGGTCACAGCTTGGTTTAAATAAACTAAAAATGGGGTTATGGGAATTTTAGGGTAACAAAACATCAATCCAGCTATTTTGCAATTAACCCCAATTTCATCAGAACCGTCCTCATGTTTATAATGTTCTTGTTATTATTCTAATACGATTTTACAGTTGTATTTTTATAGTATGAACTTAAATTGACTAATGCGATAACGTATTATTTAGGATACGTTCTAACCTTTGACCTGAAAATGCTGACACTTGTGATTTTATGTTTTTGTTATCATGATTTATTACCTTTATTATGAGCTGTGAAAATAATAGTAGTAATGGCCGTCCCAAGGGTGGGTATTATTTGGCAGTTTATGATGTCTGTGCAAATGATATTTGACCCGTCAACAGATAAACGTACACCAGAGTACTGGAAACAAGCCCATTCTTGAAAGGTGTAGCGTGGCCAGGTGCAAAGCAGCACTTGTTTACAGCTGGCAGACGCAAAGCCAGTTGTCATGAAAAGGAGAGCACATTGACCAAATATGAAGATGGGACATAATGTAATGTAACGCTGCCTTTGCTCTATGACAACAGGAATAGAAATCATATGTTCCTCTAATTTGCATATATTGCGTGGAGTTGAGGTTGTGTTGATAGAATGGACAGATAGAAGATGGAAACCTTGGTATAGTTTTCATTTGAAGCCCTTATTACCTTGCTCTAATTGCTACGTTATAATGGCTGGGTGTTATTTCTTATTTATCGAGTATCTTCTCCTTGGCACCAAGTTCTGAGATGAAGAACGGCATCACTGATAAAAGTAATTTCCCTAGTTCTAAACATTGCCTAATGAAAATGTTTCCTGCTTTGGCTGAAGATACAACCAGTTAAATGATAAGTAATTGAGTCTAAGATACTGTACCAACAGTATGATACTTGATACTTAAAAGTATGTGATACAATATGATTGTTATTTATTTATCATAAACCAGCGGATGTGGGTGAAAGGAAAAAGTATTTTCCTGCTTGAAAAAAAAAAAAAGAAAAAGAAATGTTGGGAAGCTAGTTCTAGTCTCACAGAGAAGAGAAACCGTCTTGTCAGACGACCTACAAGTGGAGACTGACATTCTATCAGTGGCTGCGAGTTGACCTGATCTGTTTGTCCTTAAAGGCGCCTCCATGGCAGACAGAGAGAATAAGAGTCATTACAACTGAATCATCTTGTCCATCTCTCCGCTTCTCTCCGCACAAGGTTGAGTGAAGTGACCTACAGTAGCTGTCTGTGTGGGCCTCCGTGTCTCTGCCTCATATTCTCTCCCTGGCAGACGCACTTCATTACTCTGGCTAAATAGACTTTCAAGAGACCCCATCAGCTATCATTTACACAGCCTGGCACTATCACCTTTCGCCACAGCCGCCTCATCAGACATCCACGCTTGCACTACATCGCATGCCCATGCAAGACCCGGTGTCTAAACTGGACATGTTCAACATCCTGCTCTCCTTCTTCGCCTTCTTGGGCCTGGCTGCTCTATCAGTCAACACGCACATAGAGTCCTCACAGATTCGCACACACAGAGAGGCACACACTCAGACATCCTTGGGCTCTATTCCCCAGCCACCTCATCAGACCAGACCAGACAGCTATTAAACTGCGTGCTCTGATGCCCATTTTCCTCCCATCTCTTCCCTTATCTGCTGGCCAGCTGGGTTTGCAACAACCTATTGACCTGAGCCGTAGCCTCGCTGCCCCGATGACCTGGATACATTTTAACTGAAAGCTTGCTTTTGTTTCACCCGTGAAACTCTAGTCCAAATACTGCTCTTTTTTTTTTTATTCCTTTTTCTTCCGTTTTCACCTCAGGTAAGGCAGATTTGACAGTGTTGTTTCCATCTGGGCTAAATGGTTGCCTGGATGATGTCACAATGTCAAGACATTACAGGTGTCAGCAGTAGCATGTTTTCAGTCCTGTTTATTGAATATATGAAGTTATCACGGTCCCAATAGCAATATAAACATATTGGAAACAATGGGAAATCATTATTGTTCATTTAACACTAACATAAATAAGTTAATGACTTCAAAGGAATCACTTGTGGACTTTACTCTTCTAAAAAGTGAGAATATTTTAGTTTGAAACTATGTTGTTAATTAATCTGTAATTTGATTTGACATAAAGTGAAGAGTGTCAGGAAAAAAAGATCTTTTCTGTTGTCATTTATGTTTTCATCAGGTCTTATAAAAGATTTATTTGACAGCATCTTTCACACTCTGATGATTTTAAAACAAAACTCCCCAGAATGAAAAGTTATCAACCCTTTATATATTTGCCGTGCGACAACAGTGTTTTGATATATGTACCATCACAGTTACGCAAGTGTGAAAATCATGTTTGTTCAAAAAGTGTTCATGATTTTAAGAAATAGTTTGTGAACCATTCATGATTCATCTCTATTTCAGGATGACAGTTACACAGTATCTTCACTAGATAAAAGGCACCTGAATAAACACAAAAGAATCTGTTGTGAAAAACTTTACGTGATTTTTTATTTTATTTTGAAATTTAACATCCTGCTATTTGCCCTTGCATTGTCCTCTTCTGTTTCAGGCTCTTGCCCCTCCATTGAATGCTCAGCTGTAAAGTTGATGTTCATGAGTCCACCTAGAAGAGAACAATGGGCAACAATGTAGTGGATGCCTGAGTTGCAAGAAAGAAGCCACTACCTTCTAAACTTGATATTTTTGACCATGTAGAGTTTGCTAAAGGTCAAAAGGTCAAGATACAAAACTTGAAACATGAATGGGACAAAATAATTGGCCTGGAATAGAAGTTATGTTTCCATTTCTATCCCGTTTGCTGTTTTGTCAGTCAGTCTACCAAGGAAAAATCTATCAGAAGGAAATTTATATACAAACTTATTCTGATGATGGTACTGTAGATGTATAAAATGTGTGCACAACTGTTTCTTAGCGTGACGTTCAAGAACTGCCCCCCAGGAGCCTAAAACGACTCTGTATTACTGTTTTAAGAATAATTCCACACGCAGCTGTCCGAGATCTAAACACACACGTTTCCTTTGTCATTGATGATAATATGCTGCCACAATAAATAATAAGTTGTGTTTTGATTCGAAGACAAATGTTAACAGATAGTACAGCCACGCACCGCATGTAGAACGACAGATCGGAATACAAAGACAGGATTTGTCACTCCCCCTGGGTCCGTCATTCCAGGGGCACTGAACAAAAGAACTTCTGCTCTGATCAAAATTACTCTAGTTTTACACCACTAACATGCACACAAGCTCAAGCGCACACTCACAGGCCCCGAAACGTTTTGCCATCCCCTCTCATTGTATATTCTGGACAGGAAGTACTGAGTTGGTAACCTGGGGTGACGGAATAAGGCCTCTGACTCACGCCCTGACCTCAAGGGGTGGGGGGTGGGGGGGGCAACCCAGTGGAGGGCAGACCTCAGCCTCCAGTGCTCGGCTAACGCAACACGGCTGACAGAGACGAACAGGCAACCCGCACAGCCTGGATGACTATTATGAAAGAACAAATATCACTGAGAGCAAAAGCAGCCTGCATGCAAAGCACAAAAAAAATAAATAAACCTGGGGGTGGGGCTGGGTTATCGCTGGTATGCTGGCACAACAAGAAAACAGCCTTCACTGATGTAGGGGCAAAACAAATTTAATTTAAAAGCTTGTGAAAACTGAATTCCGTACATCGGCGTCGCCGCATAATGAGATGAAACCAATAGAAACCGCACAAACGGAGGTAAACACAGGCCACGACGAAGCAAAACAAAACAAACAAACAAAAAGAAAAACGGAGAATGCTCGCCTCTTTCCAGCAGCAGGAAATCCAGCTGAAAAAGTTTGGTCTGACAAAGGAGGCCCGCTTGAGTTGCTGACTCAAAGCCCGGCATTCATTTCGAGGAGATGTGTCAGGCAGTGGGGGGTGGGGGGAGGGTGCTGGTGGGGGGCAGAAAGGGCTGTGGAAGGGTGGCGTAACAACAAAGCTAGCAGCCTCTCGAGACCAACCTTATCTGACGCCCTGTCTCTGCCCACCCCCAGCCTCCCCAACCCCCCCCCCCCTTAGGAAGCAGGTGCAGAGATGTCGAGCGAAACACGAGGGTATCCTTTCCAGCCGTGCCCCAGAGAACGAGAACACCTGGTCCCCAAAGACGTCGAAAACGGGGCATCGTGGGGATTATCTAGTGATCTAGCCACCCCGTCTATAAGTCAACCTCTCTCTGCCCCGTCTTTCTCCCTTTTTGCCACCTTCCTCAGAATCGCCGCCCTGCCTTCCCCCACTTCCTTTCTTCCTTCCGCCCTCCTTCCTCCTCTCGTTCCGCTGTCTAGCTCTTAGCTGTCAGGCTGAGAAATGGCAGGCGAGACAGGGTTCTTCTGCCTGGGGAGATGGGCAAGAGAGGACGGAGGCCTCCAGACACACACGGTTTGCCGCACGCACCGCGTGCACATATAAATGTTGTATGTGTACCTGTCCACACCTGCCAACTTGCGCAAACGTCGTGTAGCGGCTGCATATTTTGACATTACACATGAGGGCATGTGTCTTCCACGTAACAGGCCAAGAAAAGAAACTCAAATTAAACTGATGAGACAAGTGACGTTTGTCATTTTCGCATCCAATCAGTGCTGATGATTGTAGTATATGCCTGCATCCTCTGTCTTGTCTGTTGTCCCACATTTACATGTATATCAAAATATTAGAAAAACAAATTTTCTACAGAGATGATTTATCTTGATTGCAATCAAAACAGCATGATGAGGTTGAAACATCAGAGGAAAGTGTGCGACCCCAGCTCCTCAAGTTTGTTTTTGCTACATTAGGCTCCTTCTCTTGCATAGCAAAAGATAAAAATAAAAATGCACACACAGCCTGCAAAGTTTACAAAGTGTAGATTTATTCATTGTCCTGGTTCAAAACTACATAATAAATGAAATCAATCAAATCTACATTCTGCATCAAATTCTCTGCGGTATTTCCTTGCTGAGAGTTGAAGATCACGCCGGACTTGTGTCTTCCTTTAATGAGATGCCGGGAGGAAATTAGCTTAGGTTAGCATTGCAGAGCAACTAGAAGCAAAGGGGCCGAGCAATTAAGTCACGTGTTGGGATCGACATTGTGATGAAGACGCATCAGCTGTCACTCCGTGGGTTTTAAGAGCTATGCGTGTTTGTCACAGCTTCCCACCAGCCGCCTCGTAACAGACTGGGGTCAGTTGCTCTCGTCCATCCATCACTATCACGATCAAGAGTATCACGATGTCTTTTATGATGGCAACCCCGGATATTATTTCCATGTCAGAGAGAGAGAGAGAGACGCGATGTGATGTGAGTTGATGAGAAGCACCCTGTGGCATCGGTTATCAGGGTCCGTTCAAAAGCAGCGTGAAGTCCGGGACGTCGCCGCCCTCGGCTGCTGGGTGACACCACATTTCACCACGTACTGTAGAATACGAAGCAGCACGGACTCCCTAGTATAGCTGATCACCTGCTGACTCAAGTCTCGTATACGCAGACGCACAGACACGGCACCGCGCTGCCCACTTAACTACTGTCCGTAAACTATATGTGAACTGCGTTGCTGATGAGTGATTGATATTCATTGCATGAAATGGGAATATTTCAACTCGCTTGGCCGTTCATTATGAGCACGATCAAAGGAAGCGCGCACACGGACTCTGAACTCCGCTCTGCAACTTTACAAACTTGGCGTCACTGTGCATTACCCACACTACTTACTTGTTTCTCAGTCATCAAAAACAGGCCTTGGTAATATGCCCCACGTCAGAACTGATGTAACCCAAAGCCCAGAATATATAACTCCCACAAGATCAAAGTCTTTGTGCGCACACCTCACGAAATACTCTTCACAAAGTTAGTAATAAGACTGTAAGGCTGAGGTGTTTTATTCTCTCTTTAGCAGCTGTTTTGCCACACGTGTCATATTTCGGATATGCCTACATGATGTAACGCCTGTGAAAGAAATAGTGAATGCGAGCAAATGTCTGTCACAGCCCACTCCTCACAAAACGATCTTACATTTAGTTTCCGTACAGGTTGTCAAGTGCTGCTGTGGAGCCTTTTTAAAGTGTTGCCGAGTGGGTGTGAATGACTTTTGTTAAATTGTTATAATAAAGCTGCACTTTGACACACAAGACTCTTTTGCTTGTTTGCAGCTTCCAGCATCTTAGCAGTTAATTTATTAAAGTGTCGTGTCGTCATAGCACAATTGGAGCTTTTTTTTTTGTGATAAGGGATAAAGTATTCAGTTCCAGGGTTTGTATAGATAAGGTCTTTATGCTAAGCTAAGCTAAGATAGGCTAATCAACCCCTGTATTCAGCTTTATACAGTACAGTACATCTGTCCTACTGTAAATTAGTAAAGGCAGTAAAGTGAATTTCCCCAAATGTCTAATTAATTCTTTTATTATTTTCGAATTTTTAAAATCAGCTTGTTAATGTAGACCCACAATACAGTGTGCTGTATCATTCTTCTGCAGTCATTATGTATTGTGAATAATAAATTAATTGCACTGTACATCCACAGGCAAGGTTGTTCAAAGTAACGTACGGTTTCTTGTGGGCTGCTGAGCATTTGGCTCAGGGCTCTTTTCTTCCCGAGGTGTCGTCAGTGAGCCCTTGATGGAAAAGCATTTGCAGACGGTGGTGGTTGGGGGGTAGAGAAGGGCCAAACACGCGTGTAAGCATCGGAACGTTAACAAATGCCAATAAGACATCGAAACCGGGTCTTTGTTCAGCAAAAACATTCATTTGAGTGTTGTTTACTATGTTGGGGAGGAAATGCATCTGTCTTTGACAGTTGTCAAAAAAAAAAAAAAGGAATCGTTGAATACTGATGCAACTTCTGGTGAAAATCTATACATGAAAGGAGAGTGAAGACTGTAGCAGTGGCGAGAGGAACTGAAATCTAACGCCGTCACTCTCAATTGGGAACTTGTGTGACACCGCGGTGGCACCTTCATCCTACATTACACGTGGACACAACAGGAAACGAGCCACATCTGTCCTCGGATAGAGAAAGACAGGGCCTGGTGAAGTGAAGTGCAACAGAGGTAACAAATACAAAAACCCAAGTTAAACAATTCTGGTGATTAGCGACATGTCACTGTGCTGTTGTTTTTAATCTGCGACGTGCAGGAAGCAGAGGAAGCGTTCGTCCATTCAGCGCCGGACAGGTTTAGATGTATGCTTGGTTAAAACACTCTTTCTGCCTCATACGCGCATATGCACACAAGGTCCAACAGGGGCAGTATTAATGGTTTGACATCCACCGTGACCCGCATGAGAGGAATTTTAAAAAAACACTGCACGGTCCTCACATGCACAAAGAAACTGGAGTACACGCACTGCGAATAAACTACACCTCTAAGGTTTCATCTTGTAATAGGTCTCAAATGGGAGTTTTTATTTGGTGGCCGTGTGTGCGTGCGTGTGTGTGTGTGTGCGCGCAGGGCTGCGAGCTTTACTTCAGAGAGTGCATTGTGCCGTATTTCATTTCAGCGCAGATCCAGTAATTTCATACTGAAGGCTACAGCCATCTACTGCTATATTATGCTGCTGTGTGCTCACACACACACACACACGTCAGGCTTCACAATACACAGGTTTCATATTCACGGCTATTCAGTGTGACTTGCAGTAACAGTAAATGCCGTGAAAGATGATAGGACTTTCTCCTACTTATTAACACCGACTAGCATCAGAGGTGATGGAGTGAGTGGAAGCGGCTCAGCATTAAAGGTAATGCTTTCAAACAAGGCTCCCCAGACCCCAGTAAAATGGAGCCATTATATCAAAAGACACCCCATTGCAGTAACTATACATCTCCCGCTGTGTTCTCCCACTGTATTGCCAGTTAAAATATAGCAACCAAGAATAGGGTGAGAAGGCTACCATCATGGTAGCAGTCTCCGGATCTCTAAGAAGCTCTTTGAAGCGATGCTGTTTCTATTAAAATCAGAGGTTGGTGCAGAAATAAGAGTCTACTGTAGGAGGAATTGATTCTCTTGGTATTCCTGTGAACACAAGAGAAAACTTTATGTATGTTTTTTTTTTTTTTTTCTGAGCACAGAATCTGTGTTATTAGCGTGTTGAAAAGAAGCCAAAACCTTTTTTTTTTCTCTCCCTCTCTTTCCTATTTAATGCTTCTTTTGAGATCCTAACGCCAGAAGAGAAAAAAAAAAAAAATGGGTGCGACAAATGTGTCCTTACCAGAGTGTTAAAATTGGAGATGCATGGTTTCGCCTTTTCAGGCATGATCAAGTCTTTTTATTCTAGCTTTTTTTTTTTTTTATCGCCAAAACACAAGCACAAACAACAAACAACCCCACAGGAGCATCCAAAGCGAAAATGAAAAAAAAAAAAAGTTCAGCCAACCAGAGGCAGGTCTCCAAGGTTACATGTTGTATTTAATCCACTGAACCCCCCATAGGCCTGATGCTGGAAGAATTTTGTTGATGTCTTGGGCTGTCTGCACGCTGCAAGTGCGTGTGAGTGCAGACATGTGTGTGTGTGCATCCTCTTCCCCCGAGCCACAGTTAAACCCCAATGACATCAGCAGCCATGTCTTATTTCCCTATTACAAGGGTCCCACTGTAACACAGTGTGTCAGAGCGGGGACTATCGTCTCACACACACACAGACACACAGTCATTAGCACAGATGCTCTCTCTCTCACACACACACACACACACACACACACACAGAGAACAGGAAGAGAGCAAGAGAGCAGAAAAAGGCACAAAAACAAATTAAACCAAGTGCAAGATAGGCTTTCATTATAATTACCATATTCAATAAAACACAGATTAAATAAAGGAAAAGAAGCTCTGGGAAAGAGGAAAGGCGGTGTAGTGTGTGTGTGTGCGTGCGTGCGCGTGTGTGTGAGCACATTTCTTCATGAACTTGAAAGATGAATAGAGGATTGTGCATAATTTACACTGTAGTCTTCTAAGAGGCCACTATTCCGCAGATGGTACAAATTA
This sequence comes from Macropodus opercularis, assembly GCA_030770545.1. Taxonomy (NCBI): domain Eukaryota; kingdom Metazoa; phylum Chordata; class Actinopteri; order Anabantiformes; family Osphronemidae; genus Macropodus; species Macropodus opercularis. The sequence goes on from CM061089.1 coordinate 15,577,698, forward strand.
CGGTAGCTGTGCTTCTCCACTCGGTTTCCTCAAGCATCTAAAAGTCTCTCCAAAGTAGTGAACCTGAAGTAATTATAACATCCAATCAATTTTAAACTAATTTTGGGTTTGGCAGAGAGCTGCCTGTTGTGTGTTGTGAGTTTGTTAGTTTTGCAAGCGAGTGTTATTTACACCATCCAGGAGTAGTCAGCGTTGACTTGTGTTTTTTTTTTTTTTTTGCTTTTTAGAGCTGAATGGTACATTTTAGTGTTTCAATATTATCAACTATTGCATGTCTTACAGGATGCATATGCTGTTGTCAGACTTAATAGCTTGGGTTGCTTACAATACCTATGAGGCCACTCTATATGTGATGGATGTGACAGCAACGAATGCTTGCAGTCGTCGTTCGTCTAAAGTTTCGTTGTAGAAGCATCTATGACTTGATTCTCTTGTGCTTGTAGGGGGGTAAAATACAATATTCTGTCTTGTGGTGAGTTAAAACCACTGTTTGGTATTCAACTGCGTTCCTATTTGTTGATGGACGCCGCCTCCTCCCAGCTACCGACAGCTGAAAGAAGAGAACAAAAGTGTTCACGGAGGTGTGACGGGTCTGGAGATAGCTCAGAAAAAAACAAACAAATAAAGCAACACAGCCTTATTTTTATCTCCTGTCCATTAAAGAGCTACAGCTTCTGATTATTCTCATTGTCATTTAACCTGTCTATAGTTATAGTTCGATGCAATGTTTGGTCTATAAAATGGCAGATAAATAGAGAAATATGCCAATCACGCAATTCCCCGAAGCCATTACGATGTCTTCAAAGAACAACTAACCATCTAATACAGAGAAATTCACACACAAAGGTGAAGGGAGAACATCTTCGACACTTTAAGGATAATTCTATTCTGCAAACCCTTGACATTTTTTAAAACTATTTGTGATTGCGCTGTAAGTGTATTTGAGTATAAAATGTGTTGTTATTATGAAGTATTTCAAATATGATAAAGTTTTCTTTTTGGCTTTGTATTCCAAAAGTTATCAGTTTACAATTGATGCAGCTACAGAATTTAAATGCATGTGGTCGGACGGCGCTGTTGGCTGACGTTTGCGCTTCGCGTCATTTCGTTTTGTGTTTATTATTCTAGCGCGTATATGACGGAGGGCAAGCGCGGAGGGCGCCACGGGTCAAGAGATCGACGCCGACGTTCACAGCGCTGCTTGAAATCCTGTCTGGCAAAGTCGTACGAGAATAAAGCAGGCGTGAAACACAAAATGGCAGATCCTTGCTTGCTTGAGCACATGAAGGCAGGACTCTCCATTTTGGCAGATTTAAAACAGTCCTGCACACATTCGTCAAATTAACACCATGTGGACACAAAGCACAAGCAGAGAATAATAATAAAAATAATAAATAACAACTCAAAGGCAAAACCTGTTTTCAGAGTAATGACTATTTTTTCCCCACTGCCATTAAACTGTGCCCTCAAAGTTAATTTCAGAATGATTTATTGTTACTAATATTCTACACGCACTGTGGAAATGAATTAATACTCCACTTAGTTGTGGGCTTTTCTGATGGAGGATCCTGAGAGTTGAAGTCAAGGTTAAGTGGAAAAAAAGTAATCTAACTTTAAGTAAGTATTGTTTTCCAGTCAGAGCCACGTGTACGTGATCCTGATGGAAGACGCTCTGAGTTTCAAAGAGGGCAGTGGGACGCGAGGGTCGAATTCAGCTCCTTGAAGACGGGAGACAAGTATTAAAGAGAGTCCTTGGTGCAAAGGCGAGACGGGAAGCAAGGAAGGTGTGCCGTGTGGGAAGTCTTGAGTTTGACCTACAAAAAATGTTTGGCTCCTGAAGCCCCTTCAAATACCGTATAAGATAAGAGCAAATGCAATGACTTGAACATACTGGAAATGTGTAAAGACAACATAAAAATGAAATGAATTATACAGCGTAAGATCTCTTTATAGTATGAATAGCATGAAGGTCTCTTTAAACGACAAATAAAATTAAAAAAGGCATGATACAGTATACGTAACTCATATTTTACAGAAGTTAGTTTCGTAATATTCTAAAACCTGGTATTTTCATCAACCCAGATGATTTTAATATTGTGGTAGTTCTCCTCCTCGCATGGCGCCATGTGTGCTTATGTATTTCCACCCTGTGGTGACACAATACAAGCCCATTTACTTATTCGCTCCTTAATTTGTGGAATAAGGTCAAACGCTCTAGTGGCATTTTACCGAGGCTCCTTTAGCCGTTGTTTACACCCCTACAGTCAGACAAACATTTCTTCAGACACACACACAGCATTCACCTTTTTTTTTTTTTTTTAGCTCTCAAGCATTTACAAAGCCGCGCGTGCCCCCCTGCCAGCCGAAGCCCAGCACGGCCCCCTTATAAAGTCAATGAATTTCACGCTTCAGCCGCTGGGACATCTGAGTATCAGGTAGAACGGCTGTACAGTCCCATACTAATAAACTTTAATCATCTCCCTGAAAAACATTCACAGCGAGACGCTGTAATCTTGAGCGCACGCACGCCAAACCACTTCTGCCGTTCCCATTCCAAAAATACTCCGTGTCTCCCCATCTCGGGCGCTTCCCAAGAGCACACCTGCGCAGACCCACACGGAGACAGCGATGATATTATTGTATCCGAAGCAAACAGGCATGTATACACAGATTCAGAACACACGCGAAAGGCACAGATTCCTCCTCCCAGTGCACCCAAACGTATTTCAGAGGTAAACAGCGTTGATCGGCTAATCGCGGCTAAGTCGCTTCCTCTGTGGGGTCTCCAACTGTGACTGAGGTAGAACTAATGCAGTTAGCCACGGAAGTCTGGCAGACGGAGCTATGAACGTCGGTTCCGTACCTGTGCGCGCACCCCCCCGCCCCTTCATCAATTTCACTGGCACTGATGGCAAAGCATTTTTCGAACTTAGATGAAAGAGCATGAAAACAGCTCCTAGAATGTAAAGCGGAGGTTCTCACAGGGCGAAAAACTAAAGGAGGGCACCTTTATCCGTGCAGGATTAGGGAATGTTTTGGGGAGGTCAAACTAAAGCAGTGCTTGAACTTAGAAGAGGGACACTTGAGCCAACCACAAGAGCCGGTTAGTGTGGCCACACTAAGGTACCTCTCAGCAACTTGGCGATCAGTTATAGCAAAAACAAAGCATAACATGTGACATGAGGAGGATAATGTTCTAAAACCGGCAACTTGGCACTTAGAGCCAAACAGCAGCAATTCTCCAGCCCCTGTGCATAACACTGGCAAACACAATTATTTAGGAATTAGCAATTAGAAGGGTACTCCAGCAGATTTTTGAATGTTGGAGGAACACACGAGGGACAGTTTGAAGACATAATGGTCCACATTAACACACCTGATGCTCGTGGCCTCTACTAAACTTTAATAAACCCTCAAAACCGAGACTCTCCTATAAGATAAGCAGGGATGAGATGACTTTAAAACAGCTCCTCCACAGCCACAGAAAACATAATACAACCGTTCTCACAGGCTGGATAGTGAGTAGTACTCCACACTGGGACTAATTTGACCTTTTAAAGTAAAATCAATGAAGTGCTTCTTCACATAATGAGGAGAACACAACATGCAATAACATCTGTTTTTATATCTGTAAAAAAAACATCAAAGCCTTGGTTGATACCACTCAGAACCATATAACATCACAAAATGAAAAGTGTTTTAAAGCAGAGAAAGAAGAAGGTTGTTTAAACAAGCCAAGAGCAAACCTGGAAAATATTGAATTAAATGTTTCCTAAAACCTAATCTTTTATTTATTTGTGCCTTCAGTGTTTCTACCTACATTCATCTGGTCAAAACTAGAGTATCTTTTATATGAGGTAGGTTAAAAAAACAAAAACAAACTGCTGGTATGTTTTTTTTGTTTTGTTTGTTTGTTTAGTTTTGATATGGAATGGGAGGCTTTGAAGTAAATGTACTGGATGCAGTGGAGAAAGCAACACAGATACATGGGCAGTTTCAAAGACTGATGTTTGGAGAAAACAAAAAACAAAACAAAAACAACAACAACAACAACAACACAGGAAATAAGCTTCAATGCTGCGAGGGGGGAAAGCCTGTCCCTTAGTCTTTAAAATACAAGGAGACAGGTAGCAACGCTGACACTAGCACTTCATGTCGTGTTGGACATCTGCTAGGAGGAAAGCTACGAATCCTTTCACGCCAAAATAAGCAAGAATGTCATAAATCTAATGAAGTGAGATTGTGAATGTTATAAGAATGTCCCTGATTAGTAAATCTTGAGTGTTTTTTACAGGATAAAGGAAACATTCACCTTTTTATTGGTGCAACATGAAAGTGTATAAATCAGCATACAGCCTGAAAAACGGACCAGGCTGCTTTACGTACGCGTTTGTTGTGACTGCCTAATATCTCACTGTCATACACATTTAATAGGACTTTGGATTTGCAGCCTGACAATCTGTTCTGCTGGGACCTAAGTATTTATCACTGGTGTGGTTTCATACAGCATGCTAACAAATCACTTCAGAAAACCAAGTTTAATTAATGACTTGTACTACATCAGACAAAATGAGTGTTTCCACACTCTATTAGCATGAATGACAAATCTACCTGCCGGAGAACTGCTGAAGACGCTTTAAAATTAGACGGCTAATAGTGTCACTGTGGTGGAAGACATGCACCCAGGCTGTGACGTTGTAACGTTACAGCGAAGAGAAGACTATTAGTGATCTAAAAAAGAATGTAATAAATTAGTTCACACCCAAAAACTTTGGATAGCAAGACAGAGAATGTAAATATGTGGCTAATATATTTAAAAATATAGTCATCAGATGTATTGTTTTTTATTCTAGGAGTTAGTTTCAAAGCCAACGAGCGCAGAAGCAAACAAACAAGCTGGCAAAGGAAACTTAGATTTTCCGGGCTGGAGTTTAAAACAAACAATCAATAAGTGAAGTCAAAATGCACTTTATGTAAGAGTCTCCCTCATCATAAATAAATATCGTTCCAATAACAATATGCGCCTACGGTACTGTTGTTTGTGCTTGCATGTCTATTCAGAAACGGTGGGGGGAAGAGAAAAAAAAAGGATTTTGGCCAGAAGCAGAGAACAAAGACACGCAAATTATAGTATATCAATGTGTTGCCTGAAGGGACCCCAAGCAGAAGAGCAATAAGAAGAAAACCAATAGGCTGATTTTTGAAAAAGCGAAATTACCTTCATCCGGATAGTTTACAGTGCTAACAATCTAAGAAAAGAGGTGTCGATCATTGCGTTGGCACACAGGGGAGCGGCCGTCAGCTATCCTCGCTGGCATCAGCGGCGGCGGCCATTATGAAGATGGATCGCCCTCATTGTTTTTTAATGGACAGGTGACCCTTGTTCCGTGCACTCTGCCGTACTGTATGTCTTTCCGGACAGGCTTGAAACATGTCGGAACCCACCAAGGCCCGTTGCAGTTCCCATGATTAGCAGAAGTTTCACGGCGATTCACGAAGCTCCCTATAACACAAGCGCTCGTTCTCTCAAATTAATTAGCTTAAATTAGATGTCAAAACGGTTAATTATTATGATGAATGTTTTATTGCAATAATAGTGAGAGGAATTAGAACAATGTTAAATCGGGGCGCGCACACTCAATGCAGAGTTGTCAGAGAGAGTAATGGCTATAATTCATTTAATGGGAACAAAAATATCCACAGATTTTAATAGCAGGGACAGAGCGCGTGTGTGTGAGAGAGACCGAGAGACAGAGGAGTAATAATGAATGCATCTGAAAGCGCAACTCGTCTCCCTTTGTCGTCTAGAGCTGGATCAGGAGAGGCTTTCTCAGCTCGGGCCGCGTTTCGCCTTACTGAGCGCAGAAGCCCACTTTGAATAGGAATGAAGACAAAGACCGCTCACAGTCGAGCTATAAATTGGTGATGAATTACACCGACCGCTTTGACAACAGTCATAATAGTAAGAGGTACAGTAGTCACTTCGCTGAGCTTGATATTTATTACTCGCGTCTCTGATGTTAGCGCTCGACTTTGTTACCCCCCAACTTTATTCAAATACAAATATCCAATCAGGCTAAGTACATCCCACTGTTCCACATAAAGTAGCCACCTGCGCATTTCCGCCGCCAGTCACTCGCCTGTCGCTGGCCGGATATGGAATATTCATTCTTCAGCTATAAAGCATGCAAACTTTTTGATTTTGTTGATTGCATTTGCATGATGGACGGGTTGTTTTAATTGTATTTATTTAACAATTCCATAAATTCAAATGTCATATAGTGTCCACCCATTTGCTTGCGGTCATAATATTAAGTTGCATGCACTTGGTTCATTTAATGGCATTGGATGGTACGTTAAATAAGGGCTTCCAATAAGCGCCATTAAAGATATTTTCACAATCAAAAGGAATTGCTTTTGACCCACCAATGGTCTCGTTAAAGGGCCTAATACCACTAAAAGAAGAGCAACACTGGTTGATTGTGACAACTGTGATGTAGAAAATTAATATTGATATATTGCTGTAATTGGGGATGTAGCTAAAAGGGGGGGGGCAGAACATGTTCAATCAGTAGCCAGAAATAAAAGTCCACGACTAGCTACTTGTTTTAGTTTAAAAAGCCTTGCGTGAGTTGAGTGTTTCTATGTAAGTAAAAGTAAAGCTTCGGATTTAATGTCCTAGAGTTCATTCCAGTGAGATTCAAACTATTGATGATTGTAGGAGATGACAATACATACAGCAATGGCCCATATTATCAATTAGATTTCTGCCCTAAAAGTTTGCTCGTCCTGACACGTTCCTCGTAATCATTTTGCAAATGTGCACCAAGCAAGTGTGTTAACTGACTCGTCTCTCTCCTCTCAAGGTACAAAATAGACCTTTCATTTATTCAAAGCAAAACAAATGTAAAAGGAAGATGTCATTGAAGGTTTTCAGTCATCCAGGTGAGGTTGTGTGGAAGTCGAGTCACGGCATCTGACAGACTTCTTTCTTATGAGTCAAAACGTTTGGCTGGTACCTGGACTGGTCCAGATGCCGTGACTCAACTTCCAGACAATGTGAAATGAAGGAAAACTCAGCCATGCTGACCCCACGAAGCCATAAGGTTTTGACACCAAATTGTGACTTCTCGTTATTTCTGACTTGGTCTTTTAAAGCAGCATACGAGGTTTGTTTGTGACTATTAGGGATGAGTCAGACAGTTGTTAAAAACCGACCTGTAAAAGAAAAATCCGCTCTTCTGTGTAGCTACCTATTGATTTTCTCAGTGATCACCAGCCAGACATTTGAGCACCACTGTCTGTTTTATCCACATTTTTATTAGGGTTTGACAGCAGTTTGTAGGTCAGTTAGACCTTGGCCAGTCACAACCTTCGCCGGGCGTTTCATCACATAATCGCCGATCACGCTGCCATCGCTTTAACATTCAGAAGACTGCAACGTGGCCTCACCTCCACTCAAAAACCCCTTAAAGCTTGACAGATGCAGCCTTGAGATGACTGACAGCTCTGTGAAGTCTGCTGCCATCCATTCATTTAGTGTAGTTCAGCTGTTAGTGGGGCATTTTCTCCGTCTGCTGCGTGAACAGTGTACATATTACGGCTCCGTGGCCTCCAGTCCATTCACTGGGTTCAGCGATCATTTGTGTTTGCACTAATCCGTGTTGTAATTACTGAACAAACGGTGAAAATCCAGTGGCAATGAGCTTCTACTTGTGATTAAAACTGTCACGCATTGTATTCTTACTGTGGAGTTGCGGGTAAACAACATGATTCTGCGACATGATATGTTGCAAATTAATTATACTTAAAATAATATGTCTTGTGAGCCTCAGGTTGTATAATCAGCTTAGTTTGTAATACGGAAAGACAATTTAAAAAACTTAATTTAATCCAATTGTAGCCTAAACTTTAATTAAATTTTCAGAAGACTGTAATTAACTAATGCAGTTAATACAATTACCTCTTTAAAAGCACACAATTGTACGGACTTATTCACGTCAATGGTCTTTTATCTAAAAGCAGCATTAGAGCAACTTTAAACCGTCATCCGATTTGTCTGGTCCTGACACATAACAAGGTCACGTCAGGTCTCAAGGTCCTATATTAGACAGACCCCACGTCTCGCGGTGGGTTCAAGGACACGGAGCGCCTTACAGCGCTGAGTGTTGGACGCAGCTTTTCTCATCTTATGCAGGTTGAGTGCGGGGAGGTTCGGATCAGGATCATCTGTTTCTGAGGTCGTGTCAGCGCAATCTTTGTGCTCGGGCTGCCTGACCTGACTTGTACCCCTTTTCTGGTCCAAACAAGGCCATAAGCTGTCTGGCCTTACCATATGTTGGCTTACCATCAAGGAGCAGCTCACCCTCCCAACGAGCCGTAGTTATGGCTTTAAAGTTCTGAACATTTGCGCTTGATATCCATTATTTCTCGGAGACAGCGAGAGGCTGAATGGAACGGCTTTACACATGTAATTCTAACTATCGCGCCACATTGTCAGGCTGTATTCGTGTATACATAAATAAACAAGAGCTTCGTTTGAAAATGTAACATTTCACATGATTGCACATAATTGCATTTTTTCACACCAGTGCTTTTTGGCAGCTGTAGTTACAAGTTACACTGCAGACGAAGATTTGGTGACATTAAATAGAGTTTAGAGTGTGAAATCCGATGTGTTATTATAGAGTACATTAAACCACCCAAGAGGATATGAAATTAAAAATAAAATTAGTTCTACTGCGCCCAGCTACGAAATTATGGCATAATATGGCATATTACTGCATTAATTGCGGCAAACGCATAGTGTGATACCATATAACGTGATGTAATAAGACTGACAGCCGACTTCATGCGTTTACCTGGTGTTTGGACGATGATCGTGAGCTGGGAACCATGTAAACACAACTGATGTGTTTGTCAGTCGTTTGTTTTGTGAAATAAGTTCTGAAATATGGACAAACCTGGGAAAAAGAGCTACTATAAGACAAGCTCCCTTAAGTTATGATTTAATGCAGGAGAACATGGCTGGTTAATAATCTGAAAAGACATTTAGTACCAAGCACCAGGACTCTGGTAGTTTTATGATAAAACGGCTTCGAAGGCCGTCACGTCTCTTTCACATGCCTAGTAATGGCTACAATATTTATTTTGTTTCCCCTCGTTTCTGCAGCGTATTCATTTTCGCTTTCATTCACATCTAAATCGATACAGTCACTGAAGTTGTACTGTAAGATGCCGTTTAGAACGTCTAAGTTCTGAGTGAATTATCAGTTGGGGTTCATTTCCACAAGCGCTGTGTCTCGGCCTGTAGCCGACAGAGACGTCATGAGCCGCAGTTATATGTAAAGAAGAGCAAAAAAACTGAATTTGGAGCACATGGTATATTTTGATTCCTCTTATATAACCCTGCTATTAAAAAGCAGGGAAGGTAAAGGGAACAGATGGGCTGCGCATAAAAGAAAATGTATGTATGTTGCACCTACTCATGTAACTGTGCTGAAAATGTGATTTTATCATCGCAAAACTGGGATGAACAGACGGTTTTGTTTATATCCCAACAATAATGTGCATCAGTGTATTGTAGCCTCCTGCGAAAGAACATCTCTTAAAGTGATCTTTTGAAGTTGTGATCTGGATGCAAAACTGGATGTCTGTGTGTGTGTGTGCGCGTGTGTGTGTGTGTGTGTGGGTGTGTGATTTGGGTTACGTCTTCTCATCTGGTCTTGGCATTATGGAGTCAAGCTTGTTTTCTTTTTTTTTTTTCCTCCTCCTTTGCCTCACAAGTTGCTCCCACCATCTGGCACCAGGCTTTGAAAACCAGGCCAAGTCTCTCCCACCAGAATGGCATGAAAATATACCCACACATACCCCAGCCGTCCTGTCGCTCCCTCTCAAGTCAGACGCACACTACGAGCAACTATAACGCGGCTGCTGGGTTGAGTAGAGTAAAGAGAAATTTGATGGGGTCAGTGGAGACACAAGATGTCGCTTCTCTTGAAGATGCATTAAGACAGAGTTGTTTTTGGTGGCTTTGATTTCAAAGTCGGACATGCAAATAAACTGTACTGTTGTTGTTATTGTTTTTTTATTTTTTTTTAAAATCCAGGTCTGAAATTTGCAATCGGCAGAGAGATGCAGAGAATGAGCTTAGTTACACAAGTACGGAGCGAAAGAGGCAGCCGGAGTGAAGGAGAGAATGGGTTCAGAGCTCCAGTGACTTGTTTGTGTAGTTAACTTTCTGCTCCCGTCAGCATGGAGGAACTCCATTGACTCTCTTTTGTCGGGGGCCAGGGTCATTTGCATAACCTATTCCCCTCTCTCAGTGCCAGTCGCCTCAACCTCTCCCTCAGTCTCTGTTTACTCGGTGCGACCGGGGCCATGTTGGATCGCTCCACTGCTGCGCTGTGTCGATTCCCTTGACTGTGGCTGGGCTTTAATTGCCTGGGTTTTATGCTGGGTCAGGCTGTGCGCAGTGCATACTCCTTAGTAGCACTCATTGTGACAATGACCTTTAAATTGTTCCACACACACTCACACACACACACACACACACACACACTCCCGCTGTGCCGCCATTGGTTTTCTCGGTGTAAAAACCTACATCTTTCTTCAAATGAAACATTTATATTTGATGTCATTAGAGTAAATGCACTTTTGCCAGCAGTCTTACAGATGCCTAATGCAAAAATGACACAGCTGACTCCATGTACTGTAGTGGATTTAATATTTGCATGTGGCGTGAAATTCCCATGCATGCTGAGAAAACTACAGCGATAGAGACACGAGCTTCTTGAACGCCTGATATCAACAGGTAGCAGATACAGCACGTCTTTAAACCGAAAGTGACCATTACATTGTCTTATTCAAAGTTATATTTGAGTTTGAAATTTGAAATGAATTTAAATACACGTTTTATAACGGTGATATAATAATACATAATATTTATTCACCTCATAGGTTGTGCACTGGTTCTATTTAAATACACCTTTTCATTGAAATACTGTAAGTAAACACAGTATAGCATTCAACATTATTTATATATATATACAACTTTATTTATGAATTTCACATTTGGCAACATGATTTGAAGGTGATTCCTAGTGAAGTCCCAGCATTGAATAAACTGATGACTGTGCATTGTAAAGGCAATGGTAAATGAGGGAGGTAATATCAAACACAGTGTTGATATAATTCTCAGTAATAAATGTAATTAAAGTAAATATATTACTGTGACCCTCGTCTCCAGCTGCACAGGACCACCCCCCTCCAATGTCACGTACTCATTTCCTAGTTGCTGTGCTGCTCTTTATATATGAAGATCTGTCGCCGCTATCCCCGCGTATCACAGCTGACGGTTTACCCTTGACAACTGCGGCAAACCACCTGCTGACATCACTGACTGGGATTTAGAATTTTTTCAAACCTTAAGCCTACACAGAACAATTCCACCTTGAGTGTTTCACAGTAGGTCTGTCCTTTATAATCCGGTGTATAACCTTTGTCTGAAAAAGTTGATCCGAGTCCGCACGTATCGTTTTTAATCTGCCCTCGCTCTCGCCTGAATATTTTAAAATCCAACTACGTGGTGGAAGGCTTGCTCAGGGATGATAGGAAACCTGAAGTGTTTGTATCAAACAGCTAAAGTGCACTGCAGTGTGGTCATGACTTGGTTGGTTCACCTGTTCATTAAGCTCGGTGAACTTGCCAATGCCCTACAGTCATAACAGTGCGGTTGAGTACAGCTCTAAAGGATATAGTTATGTAGTGTAGCAATAACCAATAAACACACGTACATCTTCAATCCAGCCTAAACGTGTACAGTCAGGAAAATTAAAGCTATAAAGAATTTCATAATCAGGTCTGGGGAAGAAAAAAACAACATCATTAACTCCTGGGGAAACTCTGACTTGGGGAACTGGCACATTCTGACAATTACGCTGCACTGGCACAGGTAGGATCTCGACTGACTGCCATCTAGTTTAGTGGAGCAGCCAACAAGATCAAAGAGGCAAACATCAATACAATGGAAAACTCCAGGATGCTGTGTTTGTGAAGCACCCACCGTGCTCCTTTTCGTTGTCTTTTGTGCATCGGCGTGCCCACTTACATGAATCATGAGTTTACACTCTTGACTGAGGTAAAACAAGGATGCCAAGTAACTTTTTCCATCAACTGTGAACACAGAATAAAAAATATAAAGTGAGCTAAGTGGCTGGAACAGGCATAAATATTCCCTGGCATATGTACAGTAACTCTTTGGCTATGTCAGAGCATGTGATAAGTGTATATCTTTTAGAAAGTGAACTAAACGTATAACTATTGATGGTTAGTTAAAGCGAGCAGGATCACTAAGGAATAGACAAACTGAAAGATCTGGAGGAGTTGATCCAATCTGCAAGGTCTCAACTCCCACTTGAAGCTGATACTGGATTTTGGCTGTGTAACAATATCATATTTCTTTTGACGTGATGAGCAGAGCCACTAAAATATATGAGTTATAAAAATCCATATACTGTATATTAAGGTTGACTATGTCATATTTAAGTACAGTAGGTTACTTTGCTATAGTTTGAACTGAAAAGAGGGGAAAGAGTTAAGGAGGGAGGCACGTTAGCAACATTCTTTGCTTTTCTAGTGTCACAAATTTTTCCAAGGACAGTTGTGTTTTATGCCTCCTGACTTGTTTACTTCTGCAAATATGAATGTGACCGTCATCCAGCCAAACTAGTGGAGACTAGGCTTGATAAAGGTATTTGATTTGGGATTGTCTATATAATTCACTATTGCGTAGCCACTCTCCTCAAGCTGTTGTAAGCAGACGCATGCACGGTACATGCGGCAGGATTAGCTCGACTGACCATATGACCCTTGTCCTGCCATTTCACAGTAGCTAAAACATCTACTGTACTGGTTAGTTCCCGTATCATCTTACTCATTTACTCACTTGGACGTGGACGATGACAAATCAAACTGTGTGCTGAGTGTCGCATGTTACACAACAGCACGGGATGAGCGCGGTGAAGGTTCAAGTGCATTCGAGTTCAATTTCCTGAGCAAATGATGGGTCTGTTATTTGATTTTTTTTTTTTTTTTACTTAATACGTTTTACTCTAAGCTGGGTTCCGCATGATATAGTCTAATTTCCTGTAAATTTTTTTTATTTTTATTTTAAATACCAGATATAGCGATAAGCGTAAGAAAGCAGCATGCATGAGGCTCGCTGGCACAGGTGGGATGTAATTGCTGTCTAAATGGATACGACAGTTATCTCAACTAGCTCGAATGCATTGAGAGAAAAAAATATATAAAAATTGATGATTCACATTGGGAAAAATAAATGTTTCTTTTAGACAAGACAGGCCAATGAAAATACGGGTAAATTGATGTTACGGGGAGGTAACATGGATCTGTTTACAGCTCAAGTGGAGTCAGTTCATGTTAGAGACAGATAAAGTAGAAAGGAGCATGAATAATGGATGAGGTAGGGATGGAAGAACAGATAGACTCCGGATAGAGAAAACACTAATGAATTTCCAGTGTATGTCAAATTTAAGTAAAAGCAGAAATGAGATACTTTTCAAATGATGAAGTATCATCTAGAGGAAAAAAAAAAAAGATCTTAGCTACCATTTGTACTTAAATAATGTTAAAACCATGCAGCGAGAACATTCATTTACCAGTGTAGTCCTGCATATTGACTGCATCAGCGTTAATATGAATGGACTGGATTTGTAATTACAGTGATGAAGTGGTGCCGATATGGAAAAACAGTTTGTCCACTCAAGAAGCAGAAGCAAATAAATGCTGTTCGTCCTTTATTTTATTCTTATGGAAACTTGAAATAGTCTAAAAGGTCAAGATAATGGTTTCCATTTCCAGAGCTGTCAGTGCTAAGGGTTTGTTGTAAGCGTTAGGGAGCTCACACCCGCTTAAAATGACTCCTGGCTGTGATATGGCAGCAGTCTCTCAACCTGGAAGTTCCTGGAATTGAATTCCATACATCTGCCCGAAGCTCAGGGAATCTGTGATACGGACGCAGCCAAAGTTGTCATTTTCTACGAAAGCGAATCTTAAAACTAAACTGTAAAATGAAGGTAAACTTAGTTATAGAACTGCTACACGCATGTATTGGATAGTTTATCAAATACAAATATGTTATGGCAGAAACATGATGAGAGCCCCTATGAATGTCAGACATTTCTATAATGCTCAGATCGAAAACAGGACGCAGCCAATGCTTGATTGATAAATAAAAGCTCACTGAAAAGCTGAAATAATAATTTTAGCATCACAGGATTAAATAGATTGAAATATTTTCCTATAGCCCCTCATTCGCTTGCGTATTCTCTAATTGAGTCCTTTAACTTATCTGGCCTAGTGACCGCCGGGAGGAAAGGTACTATTTACAGACACAACCTGCATTAGTGACTCACTCCTATTTAATATGGAGTGGCATGGAGTGCTCTTCATCAGCGAGGGTATCTATTCAATATATGTCCATTCATTTTCACGTGGCATTTTTAAATCGTTAATATCAAACGTCTTTTTATTTATTTATGTTTTTTATTGCTTACAGTTTTTAAAAACAGACACAACAGCCTCCACCAAAGTCTAACCAACAAGAGTGTTTTCTCTGGCTCCATCTAAGACAGACGACTCCTGCGGAGGCTGAGTAAGTGCTATCTGCTGGGTAACTTTGTCAACATCATAATCATGTTTGATTGGTGCTTCGTGGCAGTGGAGAAACACAACAGATGCTGCCTCATTACCCGTACAGTCTAATCGGAATTCACACGCATGCAAGCATGTGCACAGGAAGAAGGCGTGAGGGGTAATTTGTTGCTTTTTTTTTTTTTTTTTTTGCTTTTGATTTCCAATGGTGTATTTCTTTGCTTTGTCGTACGTATAAATGACATCACTCTGGATGCCACTGGGATTTGAATCGACCTAAATGAATGAGTGTTTTGGTGTGGTTCTTGTATAGGTAGTTATAGAACGATAGAATGGATGTCAAATGAATACACCAAACACACACACACACACGGCTCCCTCCCACTGATAGGAGACAGAAACAGTGCACCCAGGGGATAATGGATTAGTATAGATTTAAGAAGATTCCACTATTTGTTAAGCTCTTAGCTAAGTGTGTCTATGTGCGTGTGTATGTGTGTGTCCTATATCAAACACAGCCCATCTTTTAGATAAAAAAAAAATCCATTATAAAGACACGATGGTTAATCTGTCACTTGAGATGGAAGTGGAGTGGAAAGTGCATTTTATTTATTTATTTATTTATTTTCTTTCTTTTTGTGCAGAGAGCAACTATTTACAGTATAGATTGACGAGCCACGTCTTCTGCTAAGTATCTTGTGGTTCTACGCGGACATAAATGGGCGGAGTGCCCCCGGACGCACACATGAATCACACCGGAGCACCTAAAGTCCGAAATGTGCAAATCAAAACTCACACACGCTGATTCTCACACCCTGCGCCTCAGCAGGAAGAAGACGCGCTGGATCTAGATGTACTTTGTAGCTGGACTACACAGTCCCCACTGAGCCAAGAGTGAAAGACTACTTAGAAAAAAATACATCTCTCTGCCAGACATGGAATCTTTCGCGGTAAATGAGACGTTTCGTGGCGTTGAACATGGACCGCTACTCTGAGAATGGCTCTGGGCTACAAGCACTTGGAGATCCCAGACTACCATTGTGTGAGTGCGTGCCCTTCGCTAAACACAAGCTATTTGGATTTTTAATAATAGATCAATAATGCATGTAGCAAAGATTACTGTAGTGCAAACTGGAAAAGCCAATTAAATTCTACTTAACATAATTTCTTTCCCCATGTGCATCTCGCTCTCTGATTCTTTTTGCTGTTGTTTGCTTGAGCACTGCACAGTACTTTTGTTCTGCTGCATGCTGTAGTCGTGTGTGTGGGGGGGCAGAACCAAGAAACGTTAGCAAAATGGGTAAAAATGTATTAATATTGAATTGAAATGCTTGCGTCTGTGGCAATAAACTGTATATTATTAGTTATTTTATTTATTCAGGGCATTCAATTAATTCTAAATTATTCAGGTGATAACTTGTGTGAATAAACTAATCTCATATTCATGACCCCATAATAATTTCATTCAAATCTTGGAGGTACTGTAGATTTGTTTTATTTATTTTATTACTTCCCTGATTTGTTTTACTTCATTCTGAGGTCAGTTTACTGTATTTCTCACTGACCCGGTCTCCACATGGTTTTAAAAGGCGTCTTAGCCACTGGATCACTAGCGAACGTTGAAAACAGTGAGAAAAGACGCAGGTTTATCGGCACTAACCTCAACCCAGTTGGAGCGTGAACAGTGAGTTTGGAATCTCTTGGGGGTCTTTTTTTTTTTTTGTCTCATTTTGGTGTTTGCACATGCGACGGTGGCGTCTCTGTGCCTCCTTGGGGTCACTTGTGTCACTTTGCGGATGCTTGATTTACTCCCAAACAGGAAACGTGAAGAGCCACTTGATGGCCTGGTCGTGCTTGCAGCTCTGCTCCTCTGCTGACATTCTTCTGTTTACCACTCTCTCCGTCCTCATTCTCATCGTCGTTACCAACACTCCGCCCACTCTCCAAAAACCAACCCTGTTCTTGTCCATCTATCCTTGCAAATACCACCCCCCCCCTCTGTCCCATCCTCTCTTTTAGACAACATGGATGAACACCACACACGGTGCATCTGCTGCAATGCACACACACATACACACTCACCCTCCCCCACCGCCACCACCAGGCCTCCCCATCTCACTGACCTGACCATCTGTGACTGAGAACTCCAGTCTTTAACTAACCCCCCCCCCCCCATCATACTGGTCTCTGCAGCGAGTGTGTTCACGGCATTGGCTGCGGTGGTGTTAGGGGGTGCGGGGGCGGGTGCGCGCTGGTGCCGGAGCACGAAGTAAGCTCCACTCAAAGCTGTCGTAAACACCACTAATGCATTGCTAAACTCGGCGAATCTCGTGTGTCTCCCGAGCGTTTCGCACGTGTGTTTATTGCGCACACACTCGTAGCCGACTAATCCCTCATAAACCTACATTTTATCGCTTACCACACCATTAGCTCAGCTGTGGCATTCTGCCTGGAGATGTCAAAACACAGGGACTACAAGAGTCTGCGGTGGCTCTTTGTTGCTCCGTATGTGGAAACCACATTTCCTTGGGCTTTATGAGAGATGAAACAAATTATGTCCTTCTCAGCTGAGAAACAATGTAAGACTGTTTCCTTTTCAGGTTTAAAGAGCCCAAACTGTAAAGCATGATGTTAAAAGTAGACCCTTTGAACTGCAGCAATGGAAAAGTCGTTGTTTTTTGTATTTCCTTGTTGTTGCTGTCAGTCTTTCAAGCTACGGTAATTACACATGAGCTGTTTACCTTTGTATTTAATAGGGAGGTAAACTGACATTAAAGTAATACACAGCACTTAGTTGTTTAAAATCACTTGGTGAAACGCTACTGACTTCTTTCCAGGGCGGATTTCATAGAACAGTATAAACTTTCCACAGGGAGGAAAGATTTGTCTCACCTCCCTAGACACACCTACACACACGCACACACATCTACACACACACACACACATCTACACACACACACACACAGAGGTAGACAGCAATTCTACAGAGTGGCGTCACTGACAGAGAGCGATCTCCTGGAGGGATTGAGCTCGGGAGCGAGGTGACACTGTAACAGTCTCTGATCAACTCAGGAGCTGTGTGTACTGTACGTGTGTGTGTGTGTGTGTGTCCTGACCTCGCCTGTCACCACCTGTCTTTCCGTTTGTTTGTTTGCGAGTGAGTGCAGGTGTCACTGAGTGTCTGTTAAAGCGCAGTGGTGCGTCTTTATATGCGCATATGTGAGAGTGTGCTACGCGCCGTCACTCGCAGACCCTGCCTCTCCTCGAGGCCTGCGCTCCACGTATCGCGGGCGCCTGCTCCGCGCTGATGAGAGCATCTCGTGTTGCTGAGCTGCGTGCCGCTCTTTCAAAGACTCAGTTGAGATCCAAAGTCGGTGGCGGCGGAATTTAATTATTATTCCAGAAAATGATTATGAGAAAAATTGTTTCCTCAACAGATGAAGGCTTTTGATTTGGTCATTTTAAATTTACTTCCACAAAAATACTGCAATCATCAAACCACAGCTCACCCCAATCTCAGTTTCTCTGCCACTGTTGCCATATAAACACAGCATGACTAGCAATGAGTGGAAATGGAAAACGCAGCCTTTAACAGTTGTGTGCACTTTTTTCTTTTTTTTTTTAGTTAGGTTTCCTTTAAACTCACAGGATTTATACCACTTGCTGACCAGATTATTAATTAATTAAACGGCTTGTGTACCCAGATGCACCATTACACTTTGTTCCCTCACAGTATAGTACTGTTAGTCCTGCAGTAAACAGTAGCAGCATCCAGAGCTTTGCTTTGTTTGTAGTTGCCCTATTTTCCCAACAAAGTCAATTCCCTGTTTGAACAAAGTGCCTAAATATGCAAAGACTAAATAATCTTTCTCAGGGAGATGGGGAAAACATCCACTCCTCGGCGACCTGCGAGTCAGTCTACTTAAGACTGCAAAGACAAACACTTGAGCGAGGTGAGGCGGGGGTTAAGGAAAAATCACAACAGCGTTCTGCGGGAAACAAAGGAAGGAACATGAAAATGAAAACGCGACGGAGTCTGCGTCTTCATGGTGTCACTGGGTGGCTGTGTTTGTTTTCTTTTTTTGTTTTTTTTTAACTTAAGCTGTTTGACTCAGCTGTCACGTTGAAATCAAGCCACTATCTCATCTCCTCCCTTTGTTTGTTTTATTTATATTTATTCATATTTATTTATTTATTTATTTGGCTCTGTGTCTTAATGAGGAATCAACTCTTAACCCGTAAACTTATAAATATGTCTGATGCCACAGTTTGATTTACCATTTGCCCCCATGTGGATAAGACTCATTTTTACACCAAAATAGACTAAAATAGACTCTGACGGGACTGTTGATGACAAACATCTCGAGTTCTCTATTAATCTAATGCCAAACATAAAAGAGGTTTTCTTTTCTTGCTTCACTTCACTTTGTGCTTCCATGGTGTCCAAAATGAAAACCAAAAGGTAGGAAGAGAAACAAAAACCTTACGCCAAAAACATCATAAGTCACAGACCTATCGCTCAATAGAAAGTAAATATGAACTTCATGAAAAAATGTTCAACAAAAAGTTTCTTGATGAATTGTGAAAGTGTTTTTATAGTAAGAAACAGCTTGTTACGACTAGACTGAATTCAAACATCAATCCATTAATAAAACTTAATTTACAGACCCCGAGAAAGAAAAGCATCCTCACGTTAAAGATAAGTGGAAGTAAATGCCTGCAGGCATTTTACTTGAGAAATTACTGAAACAATCTGATTTGCAAAAATAACTGCAGCTTTGTCCATGTCCTTTGTCTCTAATGACTAAAGCACTTCAGGACGTACCAATGTACTGCTTTAAGTTTTCAGAAAACATTCAACTGTACAGTACGTTTGCCATGTAACAGGGTGAATATCATACCATGTGTGAGGTTTTTTTTTCATGTGATCAACTGTCCTGCTGTTCTTTAAAGCAGAAAGCGACTTTAAAGAAAAAAATAATAATCAGAAAGTTGATAGTTATGAATTTAATTATGTCTCACAATACATTATAGATACTTTAGTGATGTACCGTAAAATATGCTTATTAGCCTATTAGCCTACTATGGCTAACCAGGTGGTAATGGAAATTATTAATTAAGTGGCATGATCCCCTGGCTTACATGATGTACATAACTAAGATGTTGTTGCTTGTAAAACAGCTCCAAAGAGAGAGAAAAGAAAATACTGTTACTGTATTTCAAGTCTTTGCCCTGCCAAGAAATAGTCACATAACAAGAATCGTACTGTTCGTCTGTCAGTAAAAAGCCTGACGTCTCAGAGCGAGCGAGGCGAGGCTAAAAACAAAGCAAACCCACATGAAGCACAGTGACCAGGAGTTTACAGATCTGAGGGGGTGAGTGGTAAACGCAGTGTTTACAATTCCGTCATGTCTTTGCAGCCACGTCAGGCGGGAATTAGATTCCTTGTAATGGACATTACAGGTTCTCAGCCAAGAAGATCCTCCTTATTATAAATAATCCAAGGTCAGTTCAAGCTGTGCAAACACAGTTCAGCTCTCGCTGCCATACTCTCCCTCTGTGGTGACCACCTTCCCGCAAAATCAATATATCACTAGCCTTACCAGCGGCAGCAGATTGATCGGTGTATCACATCCAACTGGCCGAAGTAAAAGGTCACGGTTATTAGGACATAAAAACACCCGTATGTCGTGACATTCGCTCCTATGGGAGATGGAGTTGATTTAAAGCCAGATGTGCATCTACAAATGTCACTGTGGCTCACACATGTAGCAGCTGATTTTCTTACTGGATTTGGAATCTGCTGCAGTTTAGGGCTAAGTCACTGTAGCTGTGAGCCTGCTCTACAGAGGATTAATATTCTTGAATCCTACAAGCTTAGGGAATAACTTATTGTCAGTGTGAATCGTGCGGCGTACCGTACCCCCCCCCGCGCGCCCCCCCTCCATGTGGTGGGGAGGGTGTATACCAGCTGAGGAGCCTGCTATTGGACAGATAATGTTTATCCTTTGAAATCCCCCATATTTGTTTGCATATACTTCATGTGCTGTATTCAGCATTTTGTGTCGCTAAGGTAAAGGCCTTCTAACATGATTGTTTTCTTCTTTCTGGGGATACATTAGTAAAATGATAACAGATACTATACTACAGTGTACATGCTGTTGTTTATATTACTTATATTGCTACTGTACATGTTGCTTTATGTTGTTTAGTTCTTTGCCACTGCTTGTTATGACAATGTCTAAATGAGTTACACACATCACTGGACATGTCAAGTCAAGCTCTTAAATATGGTTTGAAGTGACTTAATAAAATGAAATTCTCCACCGCCCAAATGTACTTTTCAAAGATTTTGGTGACATTATGAGAATATTAAGTAGGGAAGTTATAGAAATATATTCAAATGCATCATTTCTACATTTGTGTCTGCTTGTGCAATTCTCAGCCCCTTTCCATGTTTTCTCACAGAAGACCTCTGATACTTCCTTCACCTGGGAAAATGTTCCCATCTGTTGTTCCAGACACCATGCCAACACGTGCATACTTCAACACCCAGGAGAATAGAAGGAATAGACAAAGATCAACAAGTGGTTGTAAATCTTAACTCTATGTGTATGTGTGTGTGTAAGTGTTTGTTCGTGTGTGAGTCAGAGCAAGAAAGTGAGCGAAGAAAAAGACAAAGAAGCGAGAGAGAGGCAAAGATATACTCCCGTGTGCAAAAGAGAATCACTCTTGCTTAGTGACTTTATTAGTAATCTGTTATAGACTGCGTGTGCGCGAGGGAGGAGGAGAGGAGAGGAGGGGTGAGGTAAATTATGCCTAATGGGGTTACCAGTCAATGTTAGATGTTGCTGGAATAAGATAAACCGGCAAATCCAATAAGCTAATAGTAGGAGCAAGCAGAAGTAAGGCAGGAGCAGAAAAAAAATATTGTCTATATATACAAAATATATATATATATATATATATATATATATATATATATATATATATATATATATATATATATATATATATATATATATATATATATATATATATATATACCAAGTGGGCTGAAAGGCATATTATCATTATAGGTTCAAGGATTTATTATATATATTGGGGTGATAATTTGGACAGCTGTTGTCTATTTCTTGTCAGGTCTAGTTAGAGTAGTTAGAGCTAAGTAGGAAGTAAATGTGACCTAGCAATTTCATGGAAGTTTATTCCCAGGGACTTCAATGGGTTTGGGGAAACATTATGAATTAATGTATACCTAGACTACCCTGTTGAATGGTAATAGTTTACTAGTATATCCTCTATATGACACTGGAGCTAATTAAATAGGACCATAGTATAGATACTGAGAAACACTTACTTGGACCAGTGATTTTATTTATCCTTCTGTCTTCACATCTTTCATAACAGTTTTAATTTCAGACCGAGCTTTATCTCACAGTGCAGCATTAATTTTAGACGGATTGAAAACATCATGTTATCAGGACTTTTAGCCTTTGTGCAAACAACCCTTTTAATTAAGACTGTTCAATTGTGCTCTGAGCTCATATTTGCTGAGGGATGAGGGTGTGGGGGGGGGGGTGAAACAGAGAGACAAAAAAAAAAAAGACTAAGGCAAGCAGTGTTAGAAGGCATGCAGCTCTGTTGCCAAATATATCAAACAGCAACAACAAAAACGCTATCTTTCTGTCAGAAATGTGAAAATTCTAATTATGCAAACAGAGATTATAAAAGTCTAACGTTAAGTGACTACATGTGGTGGTCTGGACAAAGAAGGAAGAACAGTGACGAGCGCTGACATTTAAACAAACAGCTAATACCAGAATAAACGCTTGAGAACTGGGGCCTGAAGACTGAAGCTAACTGCTACAAGGTTACTAAACCTGGCAAATCTATGGCCCTGGTACTAAATACAAGAATCCAGAGTCCACTAAACATCACAGATACAACGGAACATATTTGTGCATGGTTATATAAATATTTCTCGTAGACGCCTTCGCATTTTTGGAGCCGCCCACAGTTGATGTAAACTGTTCAAGCTGGACAGATGTTTTGTTTATACGATTGAACCCGCAGAGCAACTTGCTGCTCCTATGCACGTAAACGGTGCCGTCTGCATTGGACTTGGACCAAAACCGACACCATAGCTTAACTAAAGCGCTGTCAGTCACGAGTCCAGACTCAAAACCTGAGTCTGCAGTTTGTCTGTTCTGCGTATCATATTGCCACCAATCACACTTTTGCAACTTGCTTTGTTCGTTTATTCAAAAACTACACACCAACCTTTAGTTTCCACTTTTGCCATAACAACTCTATAAGTACAATACAAGGGGTAAGGGGTCACAGCGAGACCAAACGCAGTCAACCTGCTGATGATCTCAGATAAGTGCTACCTGCAGACACTATTAAATCACTAACCTGCTACAGTGGGAAGTTTGGACTATGATTTTCCACAGCGCACTGTTATTTTCTTCCCTTCTTTGAATTGCACCGCGTACGCCGAGTGCTATAGAAATACATTTGCCTTGGCTCACTTGCTTTGTCACGATTGGATTTCATTTGTTTCCCCAAATGGTGGATATTTCACCAACTAAAATTGATATTTTCAGATGCAGGCGGCAGGGTGGCTGAGTTTTATTTGAAGCTTTGGGAGTCCATTAGAAACAACTCGATCCACGCTGGGTGCGATGAAATTAGCTCATTTCCATATGAAGTTAAAGTACCTCCAGCCTCAACACACACTCACGCACATTGATATGCACTGGCAGCATGCGGGAGAGAGAGAGCGAGACGAGAGAGAGAGAGACCCTGCCTATCAGGATAATTTTGTGACACAATAAAATGTGCTAATAGTAGGGGTGCTGCAAGAGACTATTTAAATAAATGCATATCTTTAAAATACATTTAGGTCAGGGAGCAGAACTGGCTGTGGCTGTCCTGCTGTTTTCCAATATGAGGCTCACAGGGAGAGGCACACAGAGAGCTTTTGAATCAAATCAATTGTTTGCTTTGTGCACAATACAACAGCTTTTTGTCTGATTATTCAGAGAGACTCTAATGAACACTATGTAATGATCGCTTTTTATTACACTGAGCCCCGCTCGCGGCACTGTATTTACACTCTGCACACGTCTGAATCCATACGAGGCGATTAACAATGTAAATGAAGTTGAAATAATAATAATAATAATGTTACAGTAAAGGAAAGAAGGTTCAAAGCAGCAGGTTATGCTGGTTTAAAATTGGGAAAGAATGACGAAAGCTCCCGCCGCAAATATGATTATTACCGGCCTTTATGAGATTTGTACACAGATTTTAATTAGATCCATCAACAGTGAGTGCTGTGTCTGATAAATTGGGTCATTCTTGTAAAACAGGGCCTTTTGCTAGAGGAAGATTCACCCTAAGGAGAAATGTGCACAGCTGCTGCTGAGACAAAAGGGAAGGATGGGGAAGCTTGCAGAAAGAGAGGTGGACGGAGCACAGATTTCGGTAGTTTTGGCAGTAAAGGCTGATTTGTGAAGTGTGCGATATTTTTTTATTTATTTTTTTTTCCTTTTCTGAGAAAGTCTGCGCTTTGGCGGAGAGGAGAAATCAACAGGATTTCATTGCGCACCTCCTGTCTCTGACATCTGTTAGATAGCAGAAATACTTTCAGGCTTTTATTGTTTTCGTGGCGAAATAATAAAAAATAAATAAATAAATAAATACGTGCTTCTGTATTGCTACAGTTTTCTGGCTTGTTGAAGTCACCGAAAGCCATTCAGCGAGCTTTAAAGCATACGCTACTGAAGGAGCAGGAGTAGCGGTGAAAGTCTTTCGTTAGGGCTTAGGGAGAGTTCACTTCGAGTTCCGCGTTCGAGAGTGAGAGCAGCCACCGCACGTCTCTTTTCAGCGACACCCATGACTCTGCATAATGCTGCAGATTTGAAGCTTATTCACAGCAGACATTTAGTGCGTGTCTGTCTCTGCAGAAGAAGCTGCATGCAAACTTACTGCATTCATTTCTTTGTCCATGCGGTAGGTTTGTGTGTGCAGTGTCTCTGCGCGTGTGCGTGTTTGTGTGTACTCCACAGGGGCCTCTTTTCCTTAGTTTCACAGAGCCACTAATCAGTCTCTCTCTTTTCCAAGCCTTCATTTTCATCTTTCTGAATGCATGCGTGTGTGCATGTGTGTGTGTGCGTGTGTGTGTGCGTGTGTGTGTAAAGTCATCTCCCTTTGACAGCTGCTCCTGAATAAACATTGTTTACTTCCTAATCGAGCAGGGAGAGCACAGAGGGCCTGAACTCTCACTGTTACCACACACACACACACTTGCAAACACAACATTATACATACTTAGAGAAGGACCACACACAGGTATCAGCCTTATTAGCTATAATCATCTCCATATAATCCATATGCATCTATCAGAGTCTGTCATCAGAGTGAGCTTGTTAATGTGTCAGTCCATCACTGATGGGCCTGAAAGATTATTTCATAAAAGGTGGAAACTACGTCGTTAATGTGCAGCAGTCCCAGTTTTTTCTAGGCGTTCACAGAAGGATGTTTGATCACACGTACACATGGACCCACACACGCAGATAAATTGGCACGTATGTGCATAAATACACACGTCCTGGTTGGCGTTGAGGGCTAGTATGCACTCGCCTTTCCTGTCGGAACAGATGGCCTCAACTCTGGAGGGATGATCACAGGAAGGATGGAGGTCAGGAACTAGCAAGGGAGGGGCGGAGGAGAGAGCACCAACGCTTGAAGGAATGATCAGAGTGGCCTGATGGCAGGAGAGGAGATGTAAGGAGGTTTGAAATGAGGGATGATATTTAGAAAAGGGGAAAAAAAAAAAGAAAAAGATAGCGAGGCCAGAAAGTTTTATAGGCAGGACAGGTGAGCAAAAAGAGCGAGAGGACGGAAGAAGAGAAGCCGGAAGAAGATGGTAGCTTATATATGGTAGGCAAAAGGGATGCAAGAGAGGTGAAGGAAACAGGGTCATGGCTGGAGAGAAAACGGGAACCTGGAAGCATAAAGAGGGCAAAAGTTGAGAGTGATGGACAGATGTAAAGGACTGACATATGCATGTGGTTAAAGGGGAAGATAAAATAAGCTGTCGGGAGATTAGAGAGTTGAAGGGAAGCGAGCAGGGAAATGATGAGGAGGGAATAGAATGGGGGTCAAGTTGAGGTCAAGCCGTGAAATGAAGTACAGAGAGAACAAAGACGGAGGTGTGAGAGGAAACTGAAGGAAATAAGACAATTAATACTGCGAGTCCATCACTATAATGGGCTGAAAACTACCAACAAGCGTGTGGCTGAAAGGTTCGAATTTAACTGAATAAATAATGTGATTGGTTTAATGGTCCAAAATAAATATGACAAAAATAAATTCTAATCTTTCGCTCGCTAAATCATTTTCCAACACCTTCATTTAGGTCCAATCATGGGCTAATATTTATTCATTCTTCTCAGCACATCCACATTTCACAAATGCTTAAATGCTAATGACAAGGGAAAAGTTGGGCTCGGTCCAGGCTTTGTGTGTGTGTGGGTCTGTGTGTGCCCATGTGCACTGGTGCAATTATCACTTAGTGTACTGTAAATTTTTAACCATGGGAGCTTTTGTTTTGTGACGTTCTACTGCTGCAACCAGCCACTGTGGTTGTTGTATTTTGGGAATGCTTCCATAAAGGAGAAAACTAATCCACAACACGTGTCACACACCCTATGATCTGCTCCCCAAATATGCACCGTAGACGTAAATGCACAAAAATCTTAATCCATGACCACATATGGTGTTATATTGACATTTAAGGACCTAAACTCTGACACATATAAAGTTTTTAGCCTCCCGGCAGGATTTTAGTGAGCGTTTTTACTGACATTGGCTGGTATCAGCACGTGTAGCAGAACGTAGCCATACCGGATCCACTGAGGCTACTCAGTTTGGTAACTCACTGCCTGCCCCGAGCAGGGAATGATCAGCAGCGCGTGGCGGTGCCAGACCAGCTGTGACTCACCAAAGTCAAGCCATGCCCATTTACTAAAAGTTTGATCCCAGTGGCTCCGTCAAAAACCGCGGGTAACTAGGACAGTGGCCGTGTGCGTCCTGATCTGTGACTGTGGCGAGAGTTTGTCGCGACGCAGACTGTTGTGTCTCTTATATAACTTATTATATGTGACAAAATGAAGAGCAAATTAAGACGATTTATTTTGGTAAGTGTAATTTACATGGATTGAGTCACCCTCACTTCACCCTCTGACAGTCAGTCCCAAGCAGAACATTAAGCGCCTCCAACTCTATAATACCCACACTGCACTGGAATCAGCCTCCCTTCGATTTCCTGATTATCCACCATCTGAAACTTGAGCATGTTTGCGGTCGCGTATGTTGTTTGACTCGAGTCCGGCAGGAAAAACTACACCAGCCAGACAGAAGGAAACTTGTGAGCAAAGCACCAAATTGACTATTACAACCTGAGATGTTTTACAATAATTGTTCTGTCACAGCTATTTAAAGACGCGTAACTGCAGCGCGAGTGCTTTTAATTCACTTCTTGGAATCGACTGTTTGTGAAATAACAGACCCTGTGGGTGTATTGGAGATCAGTCCCTTCTGCAGGTGAGGTGCCACAGCAAAGCGTGTGTGTAGGCACAGTTTTGGGGTTGACGGGCGGGTCAGCGTGGCTGCGTCTGGATCGTGCGCATTGCAGACATGAACCCCGCCCCCCCGCCCCCACCCACGATTCCAGCAGCACTCATTTCCTCCATTTCTCTCTTTTTCTGTCTCTCTCACCCTCAACTCTCTAATCATGGCCTCAGGGCCCCGCAAACGGACGACTGAGGTTAACGCTCCCCCGGAGGAGAGAAGCAATTGTAAATGAGGCAGAGGTGAAGATGAGTGGGTGAAACAGGCAGATAAAAGAGACGAGGGATGAGACGGACGTGTGGCGAGAGCGCTTTAAAAGAGACTGACACATGAGAGAGAAAAATGAGAGGGGGAAAAGAGAGGACCCGAGAATTACAATCTGAGTCAGCTATGATCTTTTTTTTTTTTTTCTCGTTACCTCCTTATCTTTCGAGCTCTGGCATTTCACCCCAAACTACTCATTATTCCAATCATTACTGACGATTGCTGCACAAGTTGTTAGCCACTCTAACTTTCAAATGAATGGACACACAGAAATGATAGTTAGAAATATCTGAGACTGGAGCCCCATTTATAATTTAATCTGGGCATCTGTGTGTGTGTGGGTTTAATGATTTGGTGATTTGCACTTCTTTCAGGTTTCAAGGTGTCCAGTTAAAACCAAAACAAATTTCGCAGAAGACTCAACTCAATCAACCACCAACGAGTCTTTGTCTCTAATAGCTGAAACCTTCGTGTTGCTGACGAGCCAGTTTTCTAGGAGTTTGACAAAGTAAATATATCTCTTTTGAGGTTGCATTTTCTTATCGAAGAAAGACAACAGCACAGTGCGCCGGGGGCCGGTGTTTACGTTTGTCTAGTCTAGATGCTTAGCGTATGTCTTTGTCATCGACACGAATACACCTGCACATAAGACACAGAGATTGAAGAAAATGATCCTCAAAAACTTTTTCTTTTTTTTTTTCCTGTTCAAAGTGCTGGTACAGAGTGCAGAAAGCTTTTAAGTCTAGTAAAATCATCTAGGAACAAAGGACCACAATTCATGTTGCGATGCCTCGCTTGCCTGTTTTTGCATCACGCTGCAACTATATGAGAAAGTATCAGAGAATGGCGCACATCAAGGCTGAAGCCATTTATGTTGATAGCTCTGTGTATGACTTTGTTGTCCCCCCGTGTAAGAGCATCCTCATCTCGACCGAGTGTTTGAGGGAAAGATTTGCTTTTGCTGCATGTTTTCATTTTATTCGCTTTAAAGCGTATTGGCAAAAACAAACAAAGACAAAAAAACAAAAGGCAATTTGCCTGCTCAACTTTTCCTCCAGGCTCGTCTGATAATGTGTTTCAGAGGTGACAGCAGAACATCTCTGTATAGAGACTGGGTTAAATGGCAGATGAGGCAGTTAGTTACCGTAAATCGCCAAAAAGCCATCTCACATATGAATGTGATGTCACGGTTGGCAAACTTGAGAGATTATTCCAGTAATTTTGCACCAAGAGGAACCTTGTTTTCTTCTAGTCCACACAGACTTTCTGTTTTGCACAATACCAGTTCTCTGGCTTCTCTTAACCCTGGTGCAGCATTCGAGGGGTCAAAACGACCCCACTGTAATATAGGTGGCGCCAAAGCTCCAACACACACACAAGGGTTGAATAAAACAGACTTTGTGGGTGTTACATCCAAGCAATGAACACTTGTGGGTCTTCTGATGAACAAATTCATCCAACCGTTCATCTAGATAAAGCGTGTTGTGATTTAACGTCTGTCTGCGGCTGTTTTATCCGACCCTTGTGTGGTTTTTGAGTTTTAAGCGCCCCCTATTTTCATTTTGACCCCTGGAAGGCTGCACGAGGGTTAATCTGAATATCACCAGCTCACTAGCAGTGGACGCTAAGTTGACGGCTTGTCCTCAGATCTGTACATTTTCCGCTCATTTCCTCTGTTTTCCGCGACGTCCCTTCAATTGTTTCCCCATTCATCTCCCTCTGTTATTACCACTCTGCTTTTCAGGTCAGATAACCAAGCAGCGGCAGAAGTGAATCTTTATTAAGTAGGATGGCTAAAGGTAGCCTTGGGCTTGCAACCTGCATGGATGTTACGTACAAAACAGCATCTGCACATTCAGACACACACACACACTCCGTATTTTGTGGCCTACTTCTATCCCATTGAGCCCAACCAACACAAAACAGAATGTGCCAAAACAGGGTAACAGCACGGCTTAACGATAATCATTTAAAAAAATACATTTAGTGTGTGCGCAGTTATTTCAGTTATGGAGTGGTTTCACATCAGCGCTATAATAAACCCATCCATATCAAGCAAACCCTGAGGCAGTAGCAGACAAACCCAGCAGCCCTAATTGCACTCGTTTTTAGCAGAAGAGAAGAAGAGAATCTTATTGTTTTGGACATACATGGGCGATTCCTGATACTTGTGACGGAGACAGTAGAGCGGAGCACAAAGGGAAGACGGAATCCGAACGAGGATGGAAATGAGAAGCGGGGGGGTGGGAGGGTTGTGGGGGTCATCGCTGAAGAGGAAAAGAAAATATGAAACTAATTTTAACAAAATGAACTTTATCTCCGCTTTGCTATTTTAGTGCTTTAGCTTTTGAGACTAAATATCACATCTATGTCCGGGGGGGGGGGGGGGGGGGGCGTTTAAAAAGTCAATAAATTGAAGGTGATGCTGGTTAAGTTACTACATCATACGTTTGTGCTTCATTGAATCTGATCTGAGGAAGTGGTAACTAAATATATACTCCCAGGAACAGTGCGACGCGTCAGTATAAAGAAGTTTGCGAAAATCACATTTACCAGAACCTTCCGCTTTACAGCTCATTATGCAATCCAGGCATGAACCTTCCACCTCGTCATATGCAAAACAGGCCACCGTCAGAGCTTCAAAAGCGCCTGAGGGGCACAGCGTAAAAACTACACACAATAACAAATGTGTTATCAACCATTATCTCTCTGTCTGCCAATACATCCTTGTCAGCTTAAAAAAATTAAATAAAAATAAGAAGAAAAAAAAAAACACTCCCCTCAGGGCGAAACGCACCAAACACAGAGGTAGACGTGACATCCTGACCCTGTTCCAAAACACCGCGAGGTTGAAGTTCAGAGGTCAGAGCATGTCTCGGCGCTTGCACTTCATTGAGCGAGACGTGTTTGGTTGGGCTGTGCCCCAGGGCTTAGATTTCTATGACCTGATATGCAGTTAAATATCCTGCCTCTGCTACCATCCCAACCCATCGCATCCTGTCTCCCTGCACTCTTTTCCCGTACTCGCCCTAAAGCCAAGCTATGTCTAATTTAATTAGTCGCATTCACCTTTTTTTCTTTTTCCTGTTTTCCTTTCTCTGCTTCTCTTTTGTGTTGTTAAAAGGGTTTTTTTCTTTCTTCAATCTAGCACTTCCCCTGCCCTTTGCCGACCTCATTTGCCGCAGCTTGAGCAGTAATAATGCCAGAGGAGTGTGCTAAAAACAATAAGCTGCCAATTAGTATTTAGATAGTTATTAGCTGTGGAGCACATTTTTTTAGACATGCTATTTGTTCCATTTCAGGGTTTTTTTTTTTTATTTAATTTTTTTATTATCAAGATGACAAGAACAAGACGAGAGGTCAGTCACAGCAAGGATGTGTGAACGGGGAGGTTGGCAGGAAGCTGGTGGAGGCAGAGAGCTGAGCGTGTGAAAGCACAAGATACCCGTGGCACCTGTTTGTCTTTGACGGCCACGTACTCTGTCATTAGTAATAATCCGTCACACACACACAGCAAAGTTGTGTTAGATGAGAGGTAAAAATTTGTAAAGCTGCCTTAACTCTCTAAAGCTCGCTTTTCTTCCGATACGCGCCCCTTCTGGCAAATCTCCAATCAACACGCTGACATTCTCACACAATATTGAAAAGGTCTGGAAGACAAAAGACTCTAGCAGTCAGACTGCTTATTCACCAGCTCTGACATGTATTGTTATTTGAAACCGCTGTCAGACAAACTACACAAGACACTCTCTCGCGCTCCCTCTCTCTCTCTCTCGTTCTTGCTCTGCCTCACACACATATACACACACCCGTCCGCCTAATCATCTGACAACAAGGAGCCCATTGTGCTGTGTTATGACTTTGTAGAGCGGCCCACCACCCAGAGGGGAGAAACATCTTCAAATCAAAGGCATACACTTGCCACTCAAGAGCTGGATATCACAAGCCAAGCATGTGAGGTTAGACGAATACAGATGTAGCCACAGAGCACGTTAGTCAGCTGAGACGCCGTTTCCTTTTTTTTTTTTTTGCCTGCACCCCCCCCCCCCGCCCCCCACCCCCGACCTTCACCGGATAGCAGATGGACAAAAAGGTTATTCACGAGTCACAGGAGAATGTTTACACAGTTTTTTTTTCCTCCGTTGAACTCCACGAGCTCAGGTCAAACAGAAAAGTGGTAGGAAGCAGTTTTCACTTTCACTGACACAGTAAAAACACTGGTAACCGCTGCTGTTTGGACGACGGCGTGATTGACTTAGTTTGGACACAAAATACTTCAGTATTTCCTGCTCTTCTCACTGCGGACTCTGACTGTGACGCCTGAACCAGAAGTTCTGATGCCAAATAGACAAAGCCATGTCATATTTGTAATTTTTTTTAGAGAGCTAAGCGGAAAAGTTTATATATCGTACTGTGCAAAAGTTTTAGGCAGGTGTGAAATGCTTTAAACAAAGAATGCTGTCAGAAATCTAAATAATGATTGTTTATTTTTGTCAATTTACAAAACGCAAAGTGAGCGAACAAAAGAGAAATCTAAATCAAATCAATGTTTGGTGTTACTATGTCGGTACCGTAAATACTGAAAGTGATGTCATGGCCCCATCAGAGCCCTGATCTCAACAACATGGAGTATGTGTGAGATCACGTGCAGAGACAGAAGGATGTGAGAAACCCTACATCCACAGAAGATCTGTGGTTAGTTCTCCAAGATGTTTGGAGCAACCTGTGTGCACGTATACATTGAAGAATTGCTGCTGTTTCAAAGGCAAAAAGGGTGGTCTCACCAAATATTGATTTGATTTAGATTTCTCTTTTGTTTTGTTTTTTGTTTCTTTGTTTACAGCATTTTCTTTCACACCAGCCTAAAACGTTTGCACAGTACTGTACTTTGTTTAAAGGCCTTTTAATTTAGACTCTAGGTCAGGGGTATTCAACTAAAATTTAAAGAGGTCCGGTTACGCAAATTTTTTGGAAGCAAAGGTCCAGAAGATTATAATGTCTAACTATTTACTGTGATATATTAAGTAGCCTGCATGTAATCAGTACTTGACTGTCAAATCAAATTAATTCAGTACAATTCAAAAACCTTTTGACAAACTGAAACTCCAACTGAACATATATTTACAATGTAATCTAATTCATGAAATAAAAGCAGGGCTGATTTTCAAAATAAGCAAGAACACAAATGTTCAAATGAGAGCTTAACTTAAAGGAAATAAAGGAAAGGTATAAAAAAAAATATTTTACAATTTGAATCAAAAGTCTCAACCAATTTAACTGGTAAGAAAAACCTGAACATATCCTAACAACTGAACAGTTGGAGGCTCATCTTCTTCCCCTCATATATTTAACCCACGTACAGGACTCAGTGCTGGGAGGTATCGTCTGTCTGCGGCCGTTTGATCCAACCCTTGTGTCTGTTTTTGAGCTTTTGTAGCTTCTATCGTCTGTCTCTTCCTTTGTTGTCGCTAGCTACACGCAACTGTTATCACCGTATTTGTTTGTTAATTCCTTTGCAACCTCGAACTTTCTTTTAGCTGCAGGTGCTCTTGAGTCGCAAAATTTAGCGCCTGTGATCCACAGAATCGATTGGCTAAGTGAAGTCACGTGGTTAACGCACATTCAATTGGCCTTCACCAAATAAATACCGTAAAGATCACAATAGCCGCGCCAATTAAAAGTAAAGTGCTCCGCTAGATTCTGAATCAAAACGTTCCGTTTGGTCTGTAGCTCCGGGTCCGTATAGGACAGCTTCTGGGTCCGGATCCGGACCGCGGTCCGCCTGTTAGTGACTGCTGCTCTAGGTCTTGCTGTCAATGAGCGGCTAAAGGCCATCACACAGTGTGGATGCAGCACACTACACTACACCCTATTTACTGTATACGTGGCATCAAGTGTGACCGACGGCATATGTTGTCTTGGCACACGCACCGAGCCGACGTGTGCCGGGAAAAAAAAAAGCACCATTTTTAAAACTAGTCTGTTTACAACCTGTCTGACTTGTGCTTGAGCGTCACACTATTTGGCGCCAGATCCAGAACGCGTTGCCTTTGAGGAAGCTGTGAAAATGTACGTTCTCTTACTTGATGACTCAAATATGAAACTATAGCCAAGAGCAATCAGTGGTCACTTGAAGTGGGAATAGCTAGAAAAGCAGACCCTGGATTAGTACTGTACATGAACATGCTACGCCTGAGTCACAGTTGAGAGTCACAATATATTGTATGATATGCACACGGCAGCATCATATAAATAAAGAATTACTTGGACAGATCATCAGTATGGAGGGACAGAGGTGTTGACATTATTACTCTATATTATTATTACTATTTTTAAAATACAAAGGTTTTACAACACTTTTTTTTATTTTATTTTACGTGTGATGCATTTATTTCCCTGATTCTATGTTGTTCTATATGCAGGAAAACAACCCAAAGCTACAGGAGCTTCTTCGTCCTTCTACAACAGCCATCAGTCTGTATCTCCAAGGCCATGTTGTGTCTTGTAGCTCGCTGATAACATAATTGAACCAAGGGAGTAAACAAATCCAATAAGGTCCATTTGATCTCAAATAAAAGGATGAATTGCCTTATTCTGCTACCGTTCCTGTTATGTGGTGAATAAATCAGATGACTGAAGCTACACGGGGCCTCTGATAATAGTTGGCATGATGTCCTTATGGAATTCTTTCACAGTTATTTTCGTATAAAGAGATCAAAATACACACATGCTCTGTGTTTCTTGCGAGAACACCTGTGACAGCTAATCCCAGCTAGAACAACCTGCTGAAGCCCTGCGTATTATGAGATACTTTTATTAAAGATTGCATGGGGTGTGTGAGCCTGCGCTCTCCTCTAAATTGGATTCTGTAGAAGGGAAGTCAGGTTTAGCAATAGAGAGGTATGCAGTATTACCTTAAGAGCTTTAAGACACTGAATGTAATTATCTTCCGTTGGAAACAGCAGCTTAAATGTCAACATTTTTAATAACGGGGGGGATCTCTCCTCTCGTAATCCGAATTTACATTCACAAGAAACTGATATGAGCAAAGTTGATTAGGCAGTTGGGAGCTTTTTTTTTTTTTTTTAATTCTACCAACGGCACACACTGTGAGCTTTTTAGATGCGTCCTCTGTATTTGGTTTGAGCTGCAATTAAAGGCAATCAGCTGCAAATCATACAATCATAGAAGCTCTGATTATAATCTTTTGTAACGTGAATTCCATCGTCACATGAAAGCAAATCAATACAAAGCGTTTCAGCAAAGCAGCTACTCAACGATGCTAATTGCCAAATCAACTGATTTCAAACAAGTCAGCAGTGGCTTTGTGGAATGCGCTGTTGAGCTGTTTGAGCTTGGTTGGGTTTGCTGAAAGAGAGCGAGAGAGAGAGAGAGAGTGAGAAGAAAAACAGAGGTAGAGAGAGAGAGAGTAGTAGAGGTAGTGAGTCCCAAACAAGCAAGCTCTTATTTTTTATCATCAAGAGAAAGAAACACTTTGTCAAGAGGCCTCCTGTGAGAGACATCGCCCCTTAATCAGACGTTTAATTGCGTTCAATTTGATGCATTGAACTTTTCGCAACTTTTCACAGGCGATAATCCAACAAACACCAGCGTCACACAGTGTCACTGCCACATATTTCACTGTATGATGTACGGGAATAACAAAGCATTGTTGTAGCAAGGTAGCAGAACCGCAGCTCCGGTGCTCTGGATAAAATAATAGTGGAATGATACAGGTCACTTGTTTTTTTAAACAAAAATCACAACCCAATCACTGTATTTCTAGACACACACAACTCATGCTGCGCCACAATCACCCACAATCTTCCCGGTGCTTCAGGTAGTCCTGCTTCTTTATCACTGAGAAGCAGAAATTGTAGAATTTTAGCATTAACAAGAAGGATGAGCCTCAGTCAAAATAGTTGAATAGCAAATGTAAGATGCTTTGGACAGAAATATTTCACAATATTAATGGTTACATAAAAAGCTGTATTCTTGTGACTTTATATGGACAAAGTCATATTTCTGGATCATTCACTACATCATAATTCGCTCCGTGACTTTAGCTACAGCGCGTTTTGTCTTGTTGTTTGCGTTTCATGTGCAGCCAAATGCATATTAACCTCATGCGCTGCAAAGAAAAGCAGTTTGGCTCCAGACAACCAGGATTAACACATTAACACTGATTTGGTTCACGGAACAACAAGCAGCGTCAGATTGTTTAGTCCAGCTAACCTGGTTGCAAAGGACACCAGCTCGTTCCTGAAGCAACGGTTGAGGTTTAAAGGGTTTAAATACCAAATTTGTACAGAGGATATTTTATTTAGTTAACTCATTTAGTCCTCGAACTAAACCGCATCATGCTACATCTCAAGCATCTCTGCCAGGTGCCTTCAAATGAACAATCACACTGTTTCTAAACACAGTTTGAAAGCTGGCCGTGTGGTTTAGCTACCACAGCCAGACACTACACTGTGGCAACGCCAGCGGCCACTGCCAGTGTTACAGCCGCGCTCAGTTCTGTCAGATCGGCTAACAGATGGCGTTCAACGGGTTGGATTTCGCCACAACCGTTCCAAGACAAGAGGGGGGGGGGGTAAATAAATAAATAAATAATGCAGCGACAACTGATGGGAAGTTAAACATGCAGAGACAGCAGAGTGGGAGCGGTGCCGCAGGTAGCGGCGGCAAAATGGAACAGAGAAAAAACAAAGGCGGAGAACGTGCGAGGATGGTTTTCAGTGGAGTGGGAGGGCTAGAGGG
Source organism: Macropodus opercularis (assembly GCA_030770545.1). NCBI lineage: Eukaryota > Metazoa > Chordata > Actinopteri > Anabantiformes > Osphronemidae > Macropodus > Macropodus opercularis. The sequence goes on from CM061089.1 coordinate 15,614,040, forward strand.
GGGGGAGGCTGGAGGGGGAGGGGGAGCGGAAGGGAAGGGAAGCTTGGGCCGGGGAGGGATCTAGAGACGAAGCAGGTGAGCTGAAAAAGCAAGACGACGGAGAAGACATGATGGGGATAGAAGGAGGAGATGGTTAGACACACAGGCAAACAGAGGATGACAGCCAGAAAAGGACAGAGTAGAGAACTACAGATATAGAGACGAAGGCGGGTGGGGTGGGGTGGGGTTGGGAGGACGGGATAGAGGTCATCTGTCGCTGGGGAGAGGGATGATTGACATCTCTGAGGATTGTGAGCTTTGACAGCAGAATCTGATACTGTCCTCTTAGCTCCAGCCAACTGCGACTCATGTCTTCTTTTGGACGCGTCCGCTTGCCATGTCAAAACTTAAAGGTGGTGGCGCTGGCAAACCGGCAGCATCGGTTCATCGTGTTTATCTGACAAGCGTGTTTCTATGCGGAGAAGGTGTCGACAGTAACTGGATAGCGGCGTCACCAGTCATTGCCATTTGCGTTAATATCGGACCTACATTACAAAGCTACTGGCATCTCCTCTTCAGAGTGCGTCCACAAAAAACTACTCTTCCATTCTGACATCAAGTCACCTCTCAATGTGAAGGAGCAGCTTTTCTATTGCTGGCTTTCTCTTGCAACAAGGTTTTGTTTTTGTTTTTTGTTCACATGCTGATCTTTTCAACTGGTGGTCACACCCAACAAGCAATTTCAAAAATATCACCTTAACGTGTAAGAGCTGGAGAGAGTTGTTGAAATGTGAGACGGCCCCTTTCCTGCTCGTGGTTAAAATGATTCCCGAGTACTTCTCCAGTTCAAATATTAGACCAAGGCAATTTTCCAAATTCCCAAAGCTCAAATGTTTTCTTTGAAGCAAACTGTAAATCCCTAAAGACTTTATTTTTATGTTATACTACAACTACTTTTTCCTACATTTCGTGGTGGTGGTAATTCAGACTATTTGACCTACGGTTCCCCCAACTGTCAGGTTCTGCACTTTCCTGCCCTAACAGTGTAAATGGATGTGAATGTTTCAGGAAGTTACTGCAATAGCGAGCTGGGGGAATCTGTTCGGACATGGACTAGAGAAACCTGGAAGATTTCATTTTGTGGTTGCAGTCTAGTCCTTCAAATCTTTTCCATCATGACATAATCTATGCTCCACACTGCATGATGAACACTAACAAGACATCGCCAACTGCGTCTTCAGTGTTTGTGTGTACGTACAGTAAGAAAGACGAACTGCCGCTATTTTCGAGGCTTTTTACTACACTGCAGTTGGATGTGCCTTTATCAGAAACCGCACAGTGGAGTAATCCTTGAAAGCGAAGCCTTATGTGTCAGACGTTTTATAGGGAATGAGTCCAAACAGGTCTCCCATTCACTCAGTGCTTATATGAAAACTGAGTGACGGACACATCAGTGATGAAATGTAGTGAAATCTTTCACATTTAGAGTTTGGATAAACATACATACATGAGGCATCACATGCCGACTGCATTGCATAGCGACACGAGGAAGCCCAACAGGTTCCTGATATAGAAATTGATTTGTCTCACATTGATTATTCTCCCTGCACCAACTATATTTCTACTCCATTATTTGCTATTGTCTCTCCCTTTCTCACTTACTCTCCCCCCCCCCCCGCCTGCAGCTAATGTGACTCCCCCACACAAGCTAAACGTGCCAACAAACTCGTCTAAGAAAAAAAAAAGTATGAAGAAGAAAGCGGAGGGAAATTGGGATGATCCATGAATCTGTGGGATGAAAATGAAAGTGAGAATCTTTCATTCTCAAAGGAAACTTTCACCAAAGAGAATGTCCCACTCTACGTAGAACAGACAATGAGCCCCCCCCCCTCCCCCTCTTTTCTTTCCTCCTCTATCCTCTTCTCTCTCCCTTACAGTACAATAATTCTAATTATGTTCAGACAACTAAACATGCCAGCTCTAACGACAGCACAGATATGGGGAAATTGGCTAATTTGCACAATAATAAATGTAGGTTTGAGCCCACAGAAAGCCTATTAACATTTAAATGATACAAGGACGTTATCTCTAAAGTGTGTGCTTATCCAAGGTGGCTTTTTGCGTGGATGTGCAGGGAATGATCAAACAGCCGTGCATCTGCCTGTGCCCTGCGCTCCTCAGTGCAACACTGACAACCCTGCTGACAGTGCTTTGTAATTGGTGAGAAAAGGGAGGATGTGTTTGTGTGTGTGTAGGGTGTAGGGAGGCACTGAGGAACACACAGATCTGGGCGGTGTAGGCAAGAAGCAGCGCGAGGTGATAATACGAAGGAAAGGTTGAGCTGTAGGGCAGAAAGGTTGAAGGAGGGGTGAGAAGCTTAATGGCGAAAGAGCCCAAACAGAGCACCATTACATTTATGGATCGTCCCAGTGTTCAGGCCGTCAGCGAATATATCACGTGACGTAGGGGGGATGCTAGATCAAATCTCCAGCAAAACGCGTGAAGCCAACTCACGGAGTCCACCAGACGCTTTTACGTGAAACGCTTCCCCTGTCAGCGTTGCGGTCGGTTCTACCGGCCGATTATGTATCGCGCGTGTACAGGAGGTTCAAGTTGACCCTGTAACTACGGATCTCTGCCACACAGTCAATTTAAAGATGCACCTGTGGCAAACGGTAAAAGCATTTCCATTACCTCGGCTGTTAATGCGGCCTTTACGTCGCTCAAACTGTAAAATGCCATGTATTTCAGGATTTGGCATTATCAAAACTTTGCAAATCTATTAATTATTATGTATAAGTGTAGGTATAAGTATATGTATAGAAAAACTCCGGGCAGTAATCGCCCCTCGTCAGAACCAGAATATCTTTGGAAGGTGAGCGCATGTCTGACACGGGCAGATCTGCTGTTGTGTGCCGCATGTGGGAAAGAGTTCGAACCTGATTCTCACAGTTCTCTTACCCAAAGGTCATGTGATAAAGGCTGCTATGCTGCATGTCGTTCTCTGTTCAAGGCTCTAAACTTGAGGCCGGCTCTTAGTCACAAGATGTGGTGATGTGCGAATTCCATGTTCTTTACCTTTCAGTGATAATATTGAAAATCCATCACTTGCTTTAGAAAAACAAAACGAACAAAAAAACCTGCAGGACTCAGAACAACGTAGGCAATCCTTAAATCACACCACTGGATTTTGAAGAACTGAAAACCTTTACTAATTTACGTTAAATAAATAGTCTAGAAGAAAGAGGCTCCACTAAAATGATCTACCGATAATACTGGGAGTATCCGCAGCCGCACTAAGAAAATCACAGCGACAGGTTTTTTTTTTTATCTCACTTTGTTGCAGCGACAGCGTGTATAGCCCTCATGTGCCCGTGTGCACGCTCAACAATGTCTGGGCGCGCTCCTGATGAGGCCTCTAATGGTGTCCTGGTGGAGCTCAACCCAGATCTGAATCAGGCCATCGGTGAGCTCCTGGACAAGTCGGTGGCAGTGCAAGGTGTTGGATGCTCTGACACGTACCGTCCCATAGGTGCTCATTTGGATTTATGCCGAGGGAGCATGTGGGTCAGTCGGCGGCATCCCTACACACACACACTCTGGGATCTGCTGCTGGGTCGTTGCCCTGCTTCAGCGCTCTCCGTGTGTTTCTCTGTACATTGAGGCTGTGCTTTCTTGCATCTGAGCATATGGATGGGCCGTGTCGGAGTAATTGGGCTGCAGGTACTGACAAGAGCATTAGCCGAACAGAGAAGAAGTCGTCGTCTGATCGCAGTCAGGACACATGTCCACGCAAACCCATTTCAATTTCGAGAAGCCGTCCTGCTTTTGCCTCCTCGTTGCATTTGAGGCCTGTTATTTTGAGTCAGAACATCATACCTTTTGTGTATTTTGTGCCTAAATTCAACACACTAACATCTAATGCCGTCACACATTTGATCCATTTTGCCGCCCGGGGGGCCAAACGGCTGCAAATGCAACAGATACCTTCTTTATAAGAAGACGCTCTTTCGACAAATGCTTCAGCAAGTCGTAGAAGGTCGGTTTAACAAGAATAAAGCCATTACTGTATTTCAAAATGTCAGATGCACATTTAATCTGCCTAAGCAGCTAAAAAAAAAAAAAAACAGATCAGCTGTCTAAGAGAACTGCAACGGTCGTTTATATTTCCAAATCTGTTATGGCATCATAGTCCCTCGTGACAACGGCGTCGCTCCTTGTATTAAAAGCGCATTACAACAAATTTGCCTCTTTTTTTTTTTCCTGCGAGGTGTGTTTTTGTGCTAATGATGCGCTTGGATTCTTGTAGCGTTGACGTGTCTGCCTCAAATGGACACGGCACCTACTAATCCACGCCAAAATAAGCAGCGCTCATCACGACTAAAGCACGCTAACTCTCACTCTCTTCTTTACCCTCTCCGTCCCTCGGCTGGGAATATAGTTTATCTCCTCAACCCCTCATTACCATACCAATAGCAAGCAGACAGCTAGAGCTAGTTTGTCAAAGGTATTTTAATTACCAATTAGAGAGTTGGCTGCCTGTGCAATATCTTTTTTCTCCCCCCCTCTCTTTCTTGTTTTCTCATACTCTGTGCATACCTAGGTGTATAGCTGAGAGCACAAGGTTCCCTGGTGCCATAGCCTTGATAAACAATGTCCCATTCAACTCCATATGAATAATTAAGTACTGAGTGTCGAGAAGAGGGGGCACTTGTTTATTTAGAGAGAATAGCCTTGTCCGTGGCTGTATACAAGCGCTGAAGAGATGCCCGAGAAGCTTATAGCCCACCGTGACATTATCCAAATGGCACACATACAAAAGACACCGAAATCCTTGCGCGTTTGCACTATGACACATTAAATGACATTCATAAATGATAAACGAAGCGGGTAAATAGGGTGGTAAATATAAAATATTGATGTGGAAATCGGCAGACGAGTCATGCTACGTCTTTATTAAGGGTCCTCCTGCATGTGGGCGTGTTTCACGACTCTTTAAACTGTATGGATTTGTCCGGTTCAAAGGTGAATTTGATCAATTATTTTATTTGATGCGCTTCCATAAAAAAAAAAGCAACAAAAAAAAGAAGCTTTAGAGTAAATTGCATTGATAAAGCTCAAAGCTCCGCACATGAACCGAGCAGCTTCCATACGGTTTGAGGCTGTGTGTAATAACCGGCATCTGTTCCGCTGGCCTTCTGTGGCACCTTTTAAATATATCATGAAGCATATATCTTCGTCTCCCTGTTCCTTTCTTTGTTATACCCTCTGACTCGATCCATCAGCTTTTATTGAGTGCATAGCTAACTTCACCCTGTGGACTTTTATGAGGAAAAGTGCAAATCGGCAGAATCTTGCGCTGTGGGCACATCGGCAACAACGCACGCTCTGATGCACACTGAGGGAAAATGAATCTAATGCGGTGCCTGACGCAATTCAAGCCGCCTGTTGAGTGGATGTGAACGAGCGCCGACGACACAGTCGCCATCGCGTTCGTGCTGTAACCTCATTAATGTCTATAGGCGAGGACGTGATGCCGATTAGCTCATAGCAATCACTTGGCAGAACGGTACCAAATGCGCAGCCCTGAGAGTGAGCAGTCGCAGCCCACGTAACCTAATGGATCAAGGAGGCCAGTGTCAGAGCTTAACTCCATGAACTCTGGCTTCTGCTGTTGTGCATTTCAGTTTGCTAAACACTTTCCCGTCTCAGCCAGTTTGGCTCCCTTGTTATTTTATTAGTGTTCCGTTGCTTGCAGCTGTGAGGGGGACAGCGGAGGGAGTAATAAAGACAGATGTGAGTGCACAGTGTGAGCTGGTAGTCAAAGCCTGGAGTCAAGGTATACTTTTCTGGCAACAGAGAGCACCAGACAGCTGAGCCACAGGGGGAACTCGGCAAGACGCATTTAAAAAGTCTGATGGATAGCTGTAAAGGCAATAATCAGTCACACGAAGAGCACGAAAGCCGGAATACGAACGCCACAGCGTGAGGCCGCACTTCATCACGGCTTCATCAGTCACTGAGGTGTTAACAAAAACAGCAACGTCTTGACACCATAATATCTATTTACAGAGGTTGCGGAAGTGTCATTAAGGGAAACATATGTCAAGCAGTGATGATAATGTTGTTTTGCATGGTGTTCTCTGAGGTACGTGCTGTTCCTCTACCCGGTTCCTGCACCTGTGTTCCAGGCCTGCAGAGACGCGGTAGGAATTAGTGACCTGTATAATGCGCATTTTACACCATCCAGCTTTATCTGTGGCAGATTGCCAACGCTGTAAGTGCTTTGATGAGGCATTTCTACATTTCACATAATTAAGATAAGATATACAGGTAAGAGTCAGGCCAGTGAGGCTGCACTCGGTTCATCGTCATGCCAACATTGCTACTTTAAATGCAGAAGTGTCTCAGATGTTCTCATTCGCAAGCGATAATGGTACACAACTAATTACAATGAACTTTACTGCAGTTGTTTATGAGGAATGAAAAAGAGAAGAAAAGTTGAAAATAATCGGCAAAATGGACGACGTCCTCTTTGGTCTGTGGACCGAGATGAATTTGAACCTATTCTATAACAAACTTATGCCACTGAACAAAAGCACAAACGCAACTCGAACCACGGACTCATTGGCAACGGCAAAACTGCAATGTTTCTCACATAAATCAAATTGGATACGATGCCGTGACGATCTACTCATACGTCTGAATCTTAGCCTCTGATGAAGCACATGATTCCCTCACAGTGCAGTCCCATAAAAAAAAAAAAAAAAAAACAAAACCCCAACGCCCACCTAAATGAATTGAGTTTGTCATCTGGCAACGCTTTAAGTAATGCGATCACCGACATCAGCTGGTTCAACCAGTCGGCGATGCTGTTGTGCCATCCAACTGTCACACTGAACAGAACGTTTTCAGATTCTGTCCATTCTGGATTTCAATATTTTGTTTGTAAATATTATCAGCGATGATCTAAACTGATAAACTACTACTACTAATAAATATTTATTAATTAAAAGGCACATTTCACCGTGACTAATGTTTAATATTAAACCTCCTAATAACGCACACACACACAAAGCAACCTCTACGTGCCCATCCTTCTCACAGCCTAATTTGACCTGGGGTAAGGGGTCAACAGGGTCGGCACATGTTTCATGACAATAGTTGATGTATGTGTGTGTGTGTGTGTGCGGATAAAACCATCAACCCGGTTTGAGACCTATTCCCACTCCCACTCTGCTGTTTCTCCCCCCCCTCTTATTTCAGATCTTTCTTTATAGCCCCAGGTCCCACCGTTGCAATTAATCCACCCATCCTCAAAGCTGATCCACTGATCTTACATTAAGAAGAGGGCTTTATCTAGCAGTGTGTATGAGTGTGTACGTGTACGGGTGTTTGTGTGCAAACCCAAGACAGCGAAGAGCACGTAACCCTGATCTCAATCTCTAGGAGCAGTAGGGGTTCAACAGGGGGGTTACACTCCTACAATGTGCATAAATATATATATACACACTGTATGAAAACTCGATACAACGGTGGGTTCTTCTCCCCGAGCTCCATCAATATAAAGATACCATTAGAGGTCTAACCAATTTCCGACTATCACGAGGCCGATGAAAAAAATCCCAAAGCCAATAATTCCCCGAGGCTCATCGCTTACTATTAATCATTTGTAATTCTGCCATCGCTACACAGTTCACCAGGCCGCTTCTCAAGTCCCCTCTCCTTCTCCTTGGCCCCGATTAGAGCAGGACATCCCAGGCCTCTCTCTCCTTTCAGCTCTGCTCCCAGTAGTAATAGACCACGAGGGCAGAAAGTGAAACAAGCAAAACCAAGAGCTTGATGAACCTCAAAGTAAAATAAAAAAGACTCAAGGAGTGTGGTGACACACTTCTGACAGCAGTCCCCAGGATGTCCTATATAATGAGTGTTTTAATGAGTGCCCGGACTCTTTTTATCCGTGTTTGTTAATTAATCAGTATACATGCCATGCCAACAGATGGCAGTAAGGATAAGGTGCCTCTGGGGAAGCGGCTAATAGGGTAATAGAAAGGGAAGGAGAAAGAATGACAGAATAGTCCCCAGACTGCCGACAGGTGACCTCTGTCATATTATTGCAGTCAGGTCGCTGTTGTACACGCTGCTGCTCTCACTGGTCATAAAAGGGCAGGATTTGCATGTGTGTGTTTGCGTAACACCGACAAGTACACAAACGCAGGTCAGAAAAAAATACACACTGCACAAGTACCGCACCGTTCAGGAACAGTTTTTTGGGGGCTCGCCCCCAGTGGGGCTCTTCACTGTACTGGTTTCCACAGCAATGTTAAGGGAGAGGAGTAATAGTCCTGCTGTGGGCCCCATCACGCAGATGGACTGGGCCCAGCACATATGCTGACAGAACATTTCCCATCTCTCTCTCTCCCCGCCCGAGCGCACGGGGGCCCGGGCGGAATATTAATGTTCCCAATTCAATTTGTAGGAGCCAAAAGCAACTTCCTGGATGAGCAGTGTCGACACTTCTGTGTAATGGATGACGAGCATGTGGGGACCGCGTGTTGTTGACCTAATAATGAGGTAGGAGTACAGAATAAAAGCTTAGTTAAAGCATGACTTGTGGTGTTGTTGTGTCCTTCTGTCTGCGCTGTGTTGAGCGCTGCCACCTCTGAACTTGAAATTTATTTTCTACGGTGTTTCCAATAGCGCCTGGATGGATACAGCAAAGCCTTTCACACAAAAGCGCACACGTTCTCCTGCCTCCTTGGCTTTTGTGCGGCTTATTACCAAGGTAACCGCGAGCAACCGAGCGTTACGTCTTGAAACCGAGGTACTGTACAATACCAAAATGAACTGTAGAACAAGGCTGCACGAACTGATTAATAAGTAGAGAATTAATACAGTGAGTTACCAGTCAGCCGCAGCTTCAACATTACCAATGCACACTCAAATATTTGACAGTGCGAAGGCTGTTACGTATCTTCAATCGATGAAACAAGCATCCAGGACATCCATGCCAGGTCATAGATTTCTGGGATGCTTGCGGACGAGAAACCCTCCGAAGTCTCACACACTTGTTAGAGAAAGATATTTAATGAACCAGTGGACCGATATCGACTTTTTCTATCTGGCGATGTATCGGCTGCTATGGGACAGTTTATTGCAGTTGTTCTGGCTTTTATGTTCCTTCCTGTGTCTCTGGAATCTATATCTTATCGTTTGCAGGTTCCAGAACAAGATTTTGCGGCACCTTCTGCAAGAAGCACGCAGAAGGCCCCAGCGTTCCTCTTCTGTGATGTCCAACTTTTGCTCTACTTTCAGTTTTAGTCCTGAGAGAAATGTGTCACTGCTAAATGCTCTGCTACGTTTAACAGCCAGTTTTGGACTTGGTTGGTAGTAGAGGAGCTACCTCTTCAGGCATCACATACAAGCCGGTGAATAGCATTCCATGGCTGCTTGTGTAGCTTTGTGCTACTACTGCTGAAGTGTTGCTAGTATAATGGATTTGAATAGTGTAATTTATTTCCGTTTGTTGCTTCTATGTGTTGCTCTTGAATTTACAAAATTCTTGTATCTAGCAATTGGAACATTTACAGTTTCAGTTTCAAAGACTATCCAGAAGCAGGATGGACACAACCCATCTAGCTTTTGTTGTAACTGTGTGAAATCATATTAATTATTTCAGTGAACGCAGCTCCAGATGTAGAATTTGCCTTGTTGCTACTATTGTTTTTTTTCCTGTTCTATACTCCAAAGCATTTGTCTAATTATACAATGTGCTGCACATTTAATTTACTATCAGTAGATATGTTATGATTTAATACACCTGCTGACACCGCTTTCTCAGTGTGTGCAGTACGTTGGTTATGCAGCATCCGGCTACAGCGTCATTGTTCATGCTGTTTGATGTGCTGCATAATGTGCTGTGTAATATGTGCAAGAGTGTTTAGCTTAAAATAACATTTTTGGAAATTATGAAATGACACACAATGGTGTCCTTATGTTCCCTCGCTCTATTTTTCTCAGTGACAGGGACTGGACTCGTGACGCTCTCTGGCTTAGCGTTCACATTTAAGCCCGCATTTTAGCTGACTGCCTTTCAAGAGCCCGATCAGAGAACTGAAAAGCATGTCACCCTCTTCTTTTTTATTTGGGGTGGGGGTGTGTGGGGGGGTAACTCTGCAGGGGGCCAATCCTCGACATGACAGAGGGAGGGAGGGAAGAGTGCTCTGGTTTTTATGCATTTAGTCAAGAATTTCAAACACAGTCAAGGTTAAACTGACCCACTGAATTCAAACCAAAAGGAAAAAAAAAGTGTTCTCTGCTTCCCATGTTGCAATAAATAAGCAGAATAAGTATAAATACATTTAGAGGACAAAGATTATCTGGGATGTAGATTGGCATGTTATCCCGAATTACAGACAGAAATGCCAGGGGGTGGAGGGGGTAACATTTAGATTATGCATTATCCATTGTGCAATCTTAGTCTTGGCCAGCCAGCCAGCTCCACTTAATAACAATTTAGGCTTGGCGTTTCCATGACGACCAGTACTTGATTGCTTGCCCTAATCTTCTTTAATGTGGCTTAATGCGGTTTGTATCTCTCAACAATTTTTGCTTCGGTCCCTCTCGGCCTCGCTCTCCAGACAGTTTGTGTGCGATGTCACGTCACAGGGCTCACAGGAAAGGCAACATATTCCTGCTCGACGTTCGACAATGAGACAGCTTCCAACGTTTTAACCGTACTTTTGGTGTCCTAGTTAAAGCCTGTAGAGGCAAGTGTGGCTTGAAGTCACTGGCACCTGCACAGGCCTCTGTAGAGAACACCCACGTTACAAATACCTTTAGAATAAACCATAGCCTAATTATTCTCTTCCCCACCTCCATCTTCCTTAAACTCCACCCACGGTCCGTCGCCCTCCCTCCATCTCTTTCCCTATAGCTTCTTGCGTCTGCCCAGACTTCACAGCTCCTTTGAGACTCCAGCAGTTCTGTAGTTACTCCCGTCTTTACCGTGTCCACACGGAAACTAACAGGCCCTCGTTGTACTAGGATGAAGCCTCCAGTACATCATTAGCGCTTATCTTCTTGGCTTGGAAAAAGTTGAACAATACCCCGGCTCGTTAGGACAGTGGAAATCACGGCCAGCGCAGCGCTGGTTCTTGGAGATCAAATTGCAGCATGTCATATTTCAGGTGTTTTGCAATTAAATACACAGCAGGGCCTCAAGGCATAATTAAAATGAAATTGAGCACTGCCAATCTCTGCAACAACCTCAAGGTATTGCAAGATGCTGAGATATTAAATCAATACTTCTATCTTTGAAAACACCCATCCAATCTCACAGACACCCGCTAGAACTGATGGATGGTGCCACGTACTTTTCATGCAAATCAATATCTTACCGACGAGGGAGAAAAAAAAAAACACATTGGCATAATATCTGTTTGAAGACGCCTGATAAAATCCATTATAAATACATGAAACTGAACAGATGATGCAGCATCGTACGAAAGGTTACTTCTGTTGTCGACCTCAATTCCTCACAACCTCAATTAGCTCATTTGGACCCGATATTAACATTAGTCACATTTTTTTTGCAAATCATCTGTTTAAATTCAAAAGGTTTTCAACAGTGCGATCAATTGTTCTCCTTCAAGCGGTGTAGCCCCGCAGCTTGTTGGTGATGGAAAATGTAGTTTTATCCACCCACCAGAAGCTGAATCAGGAAATGGGAGAGGTTTGGATCTGTTGACCTCCATATTGGTTACATCATTCGCATTTTGACCTTTCTAAGTAATTGCAAGACAGGGTGAGAATTGGCTCGTTGCCTTCTTAGAAGCATCTTGGCTTTGAACAGACACACAGGTCAGCCGCCAACATTAAGCACAAGCAGCGCGCTGAGCATTTTAAAACACACACAGGAGCCCTAAAGCCTCGAGCAGCATTTTAATACAACTACATCACTGTTTATGGAGTTACTGTATGCGTTTGTTCAGTTCAGGTACACAAAATATCGTGGCACTACACCGCAGTGGAGAAAAGAAGTTTATATCGGAGCAATATTTTGGCAAGGAACTGCATTATTAATGTAAAAGACCTGATATTAGCTTTTTCAGACAATTACTCTCGTGGTCGTAATCAGCGCCAAATGCCAGAGACCATCAAGGGCCAGAGACACGGATGGGACAGCTGGCCACCTGATCCAAATCTATACGGCGATGAGGAGCAAGTGATGCAGTCAAAAGCTTGAAAAACAAGGCAGAGACCTGACACCAGTTTGACTTGTACTTCCAGTGCCTCAATTATTCTAAAATCCATTCTAAGGTCAGCAGAGTAGCTATGCTGGAGTTTTAGATCACTCCACAGGCTCATCATTCCTAGATGGAGTTTGCTTCTTTATCACAAAACTTTAGATATTCATATGATGATTGATCTGACCACCTTATGACTTCTTATCTATATCGATTCATTACAATCGCTGTTAAAAAAATCAATCTCACTGTGGCGTCTGTGTGCCAGTTGCTCTGGGGCCTTGACTCGCACGACACCATCAACGGCATCACACGTTTGCCTGGTGCCAAAGCCCTGAGAATAAGCAATGTGCATGTGATGTGATCTGCTCTTCTTTACATGGTATAGATCACAGGAGCTAGTGTGGCCGCTACAGTGGACCGATGTGCAGTGATTGGCTACAGATCAAAGCAGATCAGCGATGGTGGAGAAGCTCCGCTAACATCATCAGGCACCGGAGCAGGGGGACGAGTCAGTGTAGATTTTGTAAGCAACGAACATCATAGGTGTCAACACACGGAAACATAAAGTTAAAAATGCAACAGACGTGCAGTATATTAAAGTACGGCCAAGAAATCAGATGGGTGTTTATTGCCCCCCCATACATACACACACACACACACACACACAGTAGGCACATCCTCCACACACTGTGCAGCTGTGAGGCTGGCAGACGTGTTAGCCCAGCTGGCAATGTGTGCATCTCAATGGCATACCAGGGTTGTGTTGAAATTATAGATGTGCCAACAGATGTTTGGCAGTGATGTTATGGGTGTGTGCCACTGTCTGTATGTTTCTTTGTGTGTGTGTGTGTGTGTGTGTGTGTGTTTCAGCATGTATGCACACTTGCATTTGTTTGTGTGTATTTTCCAAATGCTGCGTTCAGTTTCTATGTTTTCTCCTGTGTGTGTGTGTGTGTGTGTGTGCGCAGCCCATGGAGATGAATTAGAAGAATTTAGAATTTATGTGAGTGGTTGAGCATGAGCAGCCGCCAGTGGTTCTTTTTGCAATATTGATAGTGTATTGTAACAAGAAGCAAGCGAAGCCTTTGGCAGGATAAAATAGAAGAGGGAATAAAATAAAGATAAAAAAAGGAGAAGGTGATGGGGGGGGAGCAGAGAGACTGTGGAAGAGAGGTGAGAAAGAGTTTGATGTGGGGATCGAAGAGGATGAAAATGCAGGGAGTAAAGTGGCACAAGGGAGTAGAGACGTGGAATCACAATGCAGAAGGAATTAGAAAGACAGGTTATATAATTTTGTAGTTTTTTTTTTGCTTCTGAAAGAGTAAAAGGATGAGGTTGAATTTGAATGAGGGAGAAATAGATGTAGAGTGAAACATGTCATGCATACAGGGAGAGAGACTCGGGGAAATGCCACAAGACATTAGAAAAGGAAGATAAATGTGTAAACGCAATCTCAGAAGCTAAAACGCACTTATCTGCTGCCTCCCATGGGGCACATCTGATGGCAGCATTTACTACTGTACATTGCTTTTTTTAAAATATTTTTTTGATGTGTAATTATTAAAACCTCGCGATCAATCATCGTAGTGTCAGACCACCTGCTGGCTTCGCTCTTTATAATCAAATCCGCGACACACTTTTCACCTCGCCGCTGTCGCTCACTTCCAGCACGTGCTGACAAACATGACATACAAGAGCACATGAGACGGAAAAGAGACCGGAACAGGCGCAGGGGCCGCTGGTGGTGGGGATGTGACTCTTGGTGACAATACGGATCAGAATGAACCGTGCGAAGGAAGTCGAGGGAGCAAAAGGAAGAGCGGGAGACATCTGCGCAACATCTGGAAGCTGAGCCGAGCCGAGCCGAGAAAGCGAGAGCCGGTGGGATTTGAAACAAGGTTCACGGCAGAGGGCTGCAGAGGAAGTTAAAAAGAGGCGGTGAGAGATGAAGTGAGAACGAGCGAGCCAGACAAGGAATCACAGCAAGAGAAAGAGAGAGAGAGGAGCCAAAGGAGATAGACACTATTGCCGTAATTAAAGCGCAGGATGAGGTCACCGCTGGGGACATGGTGCGGCTTTAATAGCCCAGAGATTTGGCCAACGTCCCATCGGCCCTTTAACTCTGCATTAAGCTGATTACCCTCACATTTAACCAAAAATCACCGCCCACACTCGCTTCTCGCCTAATATCACTTTAACTAAAACATTTTTTCGAGGTGGGGCGAGAGCTCGAGGGCAAGAGAGAGACACGCAGGAGGCGAGCAGGGGCCGTCGCCTGGAATCCATTTGATTTTAGCGTCTTTCTACTACACACCACGCTGCTGCGTTTTGTGGATATTAATCCTGCTGTGTTTGTTTTTGTTTATTTTTGTATTCCCTGTTTATCTGTTTGCCAGCGCTAGACGTAGACCACTTGAATTATACGTGGCGTGTGGAAGTGCACATTGTTTCCTTAGATGAATGGTTGACTCGCTGAACCACTCTGCGAAAGGGTTAGGTGCGCTACGGTTTAATACCAATAATTGCAGCTTTTGGTGAATGATTCATTGTTTTAATGCAGCTGTGGTTAACGTCACAATCATCAGAATTATTCTCAGCGTGTTTGTTCAAATTGGGAGACGCATGCACTCACACACAAACACAGTACTTATTGATGCGTCCATCATGTGGCCTAGGAGAGTATTTGCAACCTCAATCATGATTATTAATCAAAGCAATTAGGAAATTGTAGTGTCTATGGAAGAGGTGTGGTGCAATTTCCAAAGAGGACCCAACATGAAATCTGCGGTCCGGACATCACAGGTGATATCAAATGTCTAATGAGATACGCGGATTCAAAAGCAAATTTGTTTGGCAATTTCTTGTCATTTTCACTAACTAGCAGCCCTTTTATTGTTGTTGTTTGTTTTGATTAAAATAATGCTGTAGTAGTACAATAAATGCGCATGTTGTTGCCATGGTACTAATAAGTGTCATCACACTGGGAATAAAATCTAAATTATATTTAGTGTCCAATGAAATGTGCTTTAAATATTCTCTTATTATGTTGTCACAGGTGAAGATTGGCTTATGTACATAGTGACTTATGATTGTAAGCTGAAAGATTTCAGCCACTTCAATAATAAGTAATTATAATTTACAGTAGAAATGCAGAAATGCAATGCTCCCATCTTCTTCTGTAAAGAGGCAGTGTAGATGAAATGCACACTTGTTCCATTGTGGGACTACGAACAATAAAGATGGTAACGTCGATCAGATTTTACACAGGACGGAAAACTGAAACACAAAATATTTAGTGACGGGATGACACCCAAGTAGATCAATGATTTCATAAATACGGTTCTGCATTTTAACAACTTTCTCCTGTCTGTGAAGCACGGTGTTGAGCTTTGAACCTGTTTGCTGCCTCTGGTCCAGGATGACTTGCTGAGCTATGGATTCGAAGTAAATCCGAACTGAACGGAGGCTCAGTGGTAAAAAGGATCATGCTACGCATTCAGCAAAGAATGATAAAAGGTAAAAAACGTCACTCGTTGGGTATGGGTAGTGTTTCTTTATTATTGTTTTTGGGGGTTTTATTGTGTCAGGTCGGGTCTGACTTTCAAACGAGGTCAAATTTATCCATGGGCAACTTCTGGGGTTTAAAAGCTCTCAGGCTCCACTGTAATGTACGTGTTTGCATACGTGGACATGGCTGTGAAGTGATGTTTGTGTTTGTGACACAGGCCTTGAGTGTGTGGATATCAAGCTTCTTTCTAGTACTCCACATATCTGGTGTTCACACTTGGCTGAACCCACCGGACCATCCCTGGTTACATGAAGCCCAGAGTCCCTTTACGCTGTACCCTCTCTCTCTCTCTCGCTCTCTCTCTCGCCACAGTCACAGGATTAACATTGCAGGGTGGAAGCACACGCACTTCAGCTAAATCCCCCCCCCTCCCCTCCCCTGTGGTGCCCGTGCTGCTTGGGCTGCTCTGGATCGAAGCTCACCACTCAGAGACGAGACTTAGCACAAAGTGGTGTGTGAGAAACACATCTGGAGAGCTGGGTCATGAGCCTCTCTCTCTTTTATTTTTTTAACACCAGGAATATGCAAAACTGTCAAGATGAACTTTTCCTGCATGTTCCCCGCTTTCCTTCGACACATTCTAACCCCCTTGTCGCTGTCGAAAAAGAAGTCATCCAACCGATTTTGTCATTATGTATTGACACATTATGCACTATATGCACTATTTGATGCTGTTATTAAGTAGCAGCACTGTATTAAAGTAGAAGACGCTGTCAGCAAATGTATTAATGGTGCACCCATGCAGTTTTTCCTTAAACTCTGCTCATTCACATGCACTGAACCAATAACGTCTAACTACACCCTTCGACTACGTCGCTTTCCCCGTCTCTTCTTGATCCTTTGATATCCACGCTGACTTCAAAGCAGTGGGCCGCAGCGTTACCTGATGCTAATAGTCCACATGAAAGAAAATCTGTATGAGGTGCTAGCGTCTGGGACTGATGGGGCCTCTCGGGGAGACCCCCCCCCTCCCCTCCCCTCCCCTCCATCAGCCCAGACAGTCTATTCCCAGGCTTCTAGTTAGTGGTGACTTCTAAAAGACCTTCAGAGATACGAGGAGCGCCAGCGCACATAACACCGGCGCCGGCCTCTCAAACGGGAGCCGCAGGATGACGGAGGCCGGTTCAAAGGGATTTACAGTCCACTGCCCTCGCCCCTGATGATGTGGTTTGGTCTGCTTTTGATTTGAATGAGTTGACAAATAAAACGAAGAAAGCTCCCATATTAGAGCTTAGTCCAGTCAAAAACACTCGAATAACCCCTCTGGGACAATAGGAATATTATAATTCTGGAGGACTACTTGCAGATGTCCACTAGTTTGCCTGGCTATACATCATCCTGCCAGACACAAGGAGTGTTGAAGTTGAAACTGGCTGCAGACTCACGCTTATTAGCATGAAGATAACGCTAACATGCAGTGATTTATTAAACCTACTATACTGTACGGTCTTGGACGGAAGCATGGGTGGCCCTCTCATCTTTTGGGTGCACATTACTCATCCCAAAAGCTTGGACAGCTGTGCCACAGAGCCAAGACACGTTTTTAACCAAGGTCCACCAGCAGCTGCATTAAAACCAGGTATGTTGTCGTTTTCATGCAAAACCCACCACCCGCATTACCCATAATGCAACTCAACTGCCCGTAGAACAGGCAGAGATTTAAGTGGGTGCTGCCAGCAATGGCTAATATAGCCTGGAGCATTTACTGTAGCCTTAAGCAGTGATGAGGATCAGGCTATAGAGGTCTGGTAATCTCACTGCTTTTTACCCTCACACCCCCAGTCCCAACCAATCCTGACCTCTATAACATGAACCATGGAATTATGCTCTGTGATCTTTTGATGTTCTATTATTCTATTATTATAATACCCACCTTGCCGAATTCTACTGGCAAGACAGGCAGCAAAACGGAACGAAACCACTTAAAAGAATACTTTTTAAAAAAAAAGGCAGTTTGACCATCTCAGAAGCGAGTGACCGAGCCAAACAAGCAACAATAATACGACTACATTGGAAAAGTAGTCTCAAAATGTTGAGTTCTTGTTACCCAGCCAAGGTGCTGATGACTGACTACAGCTGTCTTTACCTATATGAAACCATTTCACCTAATAATCACGTTTCGATGTCATTTCATGTGCGAGGTACTGTAATAAACACCAGACGTTTCAAGAAACCAAGTGGTGGAGAAAAAAAACACGCTCCTCATATGATAGAGCTCATCATTTTGTTCCTCCAGCTGTTAACTTTCAAGAACTGGAAGGTGAGTAATGTTTTCTTTTTTTATTATTATTATTTTGGCCAGTGGCAGTCACAGCATTCCCAAAACTTACTTTACTGGGAAATGATCTTGTTTAAATACACTCTGTCGAACGTTTGTAGGCTGTAGTCATACATGACAAAACTTTCCAAAACTTTAAAAAGTAGATTCTAGATTGGTGGCATCCCACTTGCAGTAAGTGCAGGTTTTGTCAGAGCACAAATGTCATGCATAGAGTTTTAGAAGAAGATGTTTTGGAATTGTTAAATGAATATAAGGCATTTTTACACAGGCTTTCTCTTACACAGCCTTGGTTCCGAGGTCTGATTTGATTCCCTGAAAGCGCAGCGGCTGCCTGAGCCGCCTTTTCATTTGACGCCTAGCCATTTGGAACATTTTCTCATTCAAACCAGGGCTTTGATTAAAAACAAAGGGCTGCTTATCTCAAAGGGCTGGGTTTCTTCCCCCAGCCCTTTGAAAACGGCTCGCAGCAAATTATTGTAAATAATTGTACAAAAGCTTCTCCTTGTGCATATGCAGGTCAGTTCCCCTCAAAACGTTAGCCTACAATGTGACAGACAACAAAGCGCTGTTATGCACGTGTGCAACATCAGTCAGCTGCAGATGGGAAAACAAATAATTCCCGACATCAGCTGATAGATGGTTAATCTCTAAGGAAACCGGACCCTCTTGCAGGACGATACCAGCTTTTTCAAGTTCCAAATTAATTCCAGAACGTAATAACTACAGGCAGTTTGAGGAAGCAGGGCTTTCATTTATAATTAAACAGCACTCATTTGGACCATGTTTAAATGACTCAAAGCTTCTGCTTATAAAGTTCTGACCTCTGGAAAATCACGCTGCGGAAAAAAGGACGAGTGCTGAAAACATGGATGAGTACTTTTTGCATCTAAAGATTTATGCCACTGCTTTGTCTCAGTGCTTTCCTCTGTTTTTTTTATTTCTGTTCTTAGATCTATAGTCCTGAAAATAAAAGTGCTCTCTCCTTGTCCTGGTAATCAGAAGTTCATGTTATCATTTCACTTCTCTACTGTGGAGGCAATTTATTTGGTGTCACGCGATTGCACCCCAATTTCAGCTCATTCAAATGTTAGTCTTACGACCCAGACTCTCTTGTGAAGGGGCTGCGGAGGAGTGTGCGTAATGGAATTTAAATCAATCCACGTTCCCAGCCTAATTCCGAATATCAGGAGGATCAGTGTGAGATAATGACAGCCAGCGGTTTCTGTTCGCACTGTTAAGCAGAATTTGTTGCCCCGTGTTTGAAATACCTGCTTCTTCAAGCCTGGTTGCAGGAGCTTGGCATGACATTGCATCCAATTGCATCATGTTGAACCTCTTTGAAGTTCCAGTGGCACTTCTTACCCCCTTATTCAGGCTTGGCTTCCACAGCTTTGACCCACATAAAAAAAAACTACAGTAGGACGTGGTGCTGTTCCAACTTGTCACACACAAGAAAGGGCCGGTGTCACTCTCCATCTAGCACCTGTTTGTGCGTCTTGTATGACAGCTAAAGCAGAGTTGGTTTACATTGATGTTCTTAAAGGGCCGGAGTCAGATCTGAGACCTTTCCCTCCTCTTATCTGTCAGTTGTTAACTCCACATTCCCATCAGGCTCCACAGGGGATTCACTTCTGATGTTTTCTGTCTTTTTCTGTTGCTCCGTCTTGCTCCGTCTAGTCATTTCTCTATCTCTGTCCAGACAGCGTTTGATTTTTCTCTTCTTCCCCTATTGTACCTTCTTTGTTGATTGTAATTTAGCGACCCTTCCCTCCAATCATCACCGTCCGTCTTGCAGTTTTCTGTGACTGTTGCCCCCACCCGTCACTCCGTCCATATCACTCCCTCGTCCTCGTGCTGTCTCACTCAGTAGAGCGAGACATTGTGTGCAGACGCTGCCAGTCTCCGAAGAATGAAGTTGGCTAATGCATAGCAAATACTAACCAGCCAAGCCAGGCATGCATAACACAAAAGGATGGGCTTTTTTTTTTTGTGCTGCGGCCAATCCACACAGGCCTTAACACCCCCCCTTTCTGGCCATACATTCCAATAAGCCCCCAATAGCTTGTAGAGCTAAGGCTGCCGACATACGCATTCATTCAGGACCCAAATTATCGGCTTTCTGGGCCAGGAGCCTTAATCACCCACAGGGACCCGTAAGCCGGAGCGAAGCATGAAAGAAACCTCCATCTCTCTCTCTCTCTCTCTCCCAGCATCGCTCACTCTTCCTGAATCTTATCTTCTATTTGCCCTTGATGTCATTTCATATTCAATCAGAGGAAACTGAAGACGCATTTTACATAGTGGAGTGCGCGGGTCATTTGTAAAAGCTAACAGACACTAAGTGAGAAGGAAGTGAGACAGCTCTGCACACTTGGTAAGCTCCAGAGCTTACAAATGTGCCCCTGAAGTTGCAAATGAACAAGTCACTCACCAGCTGTGTGAGGAAACACACTAGGCTGTTAGGATAACATTATAATACCCCTATGTGGTTTCAGTATTGACACTTAAGCCTTAGCCTAACATTGGATATATCGAAATGCTGTAGTCATGCAAACTCAGTCTTAAAGTTGATCAAAACTTCTTGGGATTTCTACCATGGCCTGTGTTGACATGTCTACAGTTGTAAAACCCTAAAAAGCAAACATATTTTACTATAAACCTCCACATGAAGCCATTGAACATATGTGAGTTATCAGTAAAGAACATGAGAAGTTGAAATGCACAACGACGAGGCTGATGAGAAGAGAAAAAGACATCACTCATTTAGCATAAAGAAAAACTCCTGGTTGTGTCGGCCAACAGCGAGTGGCTGAGCGACGGTTGTTTCGCCCGCGGCCCACGAATCCTCGCTTTACTTAAGCTGGCATCCATCACCGCGCGCTGCCGGTCTTAAAGAGGCTTGTGCATTATGACAAGGGTAATGCTCACATTAAACGAGAGGGCTTCAACCTAAGACAGGGGCGCAGTCTCCGCAGTTCACGACACGTGTGTGCATATGGAGGGATAAAGCATAGGCCAGCGTAGAAATCAAACCCAGTCTGCCGTTGGCAGTGTAGTGCAGTACACTGTATGCCAGTAATACAGCAAATTGTTCCATTTCAGAGTTAGAGAGAGAGCGAGTGGGAGACCTAGAGGCTGTTAAATTGCCCATTTCATTATTGATAAGCATCACGGGCAAGAGTCAGTCTTCACCTATGATTGACAGCTGAGTCTCCGCCACTGATTTTCCACATGAGAGGGAGGAAGGCGAGTCAGGCGGTGAGGGATGTGATGGTCCTATTTCTTCTACCTCAAACTGAGCTCTAGGAGCAGGAAGACAGGCACAGTCAATACATACCCATGTACCTTTCATAATCCAAATAATTCAGTGTAATGCAAGCTAAGTAACTGCCTCTGCCTGGAATAATCACAACTCATGTCTTGGAATGAAACTTATATTGGAAGCACTGGAACAGAAAGCACATCCAATGAAACCTTAAAAGGACTGCTCTATTAAGAAGCAACCAAAGTGTATTAATGAATAATAAAGATAAATAATGATTCA
Organism: Macropodus opercularis; assembly: GCA_030770545.1. Lineage (NCBI taxonomy): Eukaryota > Metazoa > Chordata > Actinopteri > Anabantiformes > Osphronemidae > Macropodus > Macropodus opercularis. Next base: position 15,635,663 of record CM061089.1, read on the forward strand.
CCTGCTTTCTGCTCACATTATAATATGCATAATAGCGCAATAGACTGTGAATGGTCTTTCTTCGAATGAGAAAGACGTGGTTTCCAACTCATTTGGCTTCAGATTGAATCTGAACTAATTAAAACTTGCAGAGATGCACAGATGAATACATATTAGTAAATCAGGAATAAACACAGAGTGACAAGGAAAAAAAGAACTTGGAATCACTTATGTATCTGTATGAATGTAGTCTCAAAAACAACAGCCATTTATCTAAGTTGAAAATATGAACAAACAGTATCTAATTAAATTAAAAATGTAATTTCCTCCAGTGAACAGTTGCCTTAATCCTTCCAGGTTAAAACTCCTCATCTAATGACATTAACAGAAGCTGAGTTTATTACAAAGAAATGGAAATCCATAATCAAACAGGATTGGAGCTCTGCGTGAGGCCTAGCTGTAAAAAAAAGAAAGAAAAAAAAAGCACTTTTACGTTGTTTTACGTTGCTTGTCACAAAAAGCACCGTCATGCGCTCAGAAGACAATCATGGCTTGATGAGCTTGTGGCTACTGTCCTCAGAAGTTAACGCTCAGCTACGAGAACAACAAAGACACAACACAAGTGACGTTAAATCAGCAAAGACCAGGATTAGACCAGGAGGTGGTCGACTTGGAGCTCAAGGCTTAATCCAACAGGAGAAAACTGCTTCGACAAAGATTGGTGCAAATGAATTGAGGCTGAGATCTATTGGCCTGACGGGGGGGACACTGCTGTTGGGGAAACACGCCAAGTCGCTGCGAAGGAAGATCCATAAAAACAGTGGCCTACATGCCGCCCTAGAAGACTGAAAGTTGTTGAGCAGATGGGGTCATAAATCCTGGTTTTCCAGAGTCTCCTACCTCTTCTCCAGATGCTAGATGAAAGAGAACCTCGAGCTATGAGCTTTATAACATAAGCCCCTCTGCAGATCCAGACTGTGGTTGTTTTTTTTTTTCCTCACTTGTTGCGCAAGTTACGGCGTCACCAGGCCACAGTTGCCGAAACAACTGACGGTCTCCGCTCAGAGTTGAACAAACCGGAAGGAGCATCCCACACTGGAGCCGCCGCTTCTCTCATCACCAAATGACATTATATTATTGCTGTGAGAGGCAATAGCAACTCTATAAAGTATCAAGTAGCGCAGAGGTACGTTTTTCATGCTGTGATATAATCATTAGGCGATATAGAGTTAATGAACGCTGATTTATTAATTGCTGTTTGTTGATCGTTGTTGAAGCTTTATACACGCTTGTGATAAAGCTGCCGCTACCTGGTTCTAGGAACTAGCAGTGCCACCTGTGGTCATCAGTGATTATTGGTGGTAATTTAGACTCACATTTTACATTATTGATGTCATTAGTGGACTAATTATGGAGACTGTGTTTTCATAATTTGGTTATTGGTGCCCTATAATAAATTTAATGATCTATTATTCATTTTTATTGCTAATATTTCACTAATAACCAGATTTATGTTCCCTAAAATACCAACGTAAGTGATGGCTCCTCATTATTGTTCTAAAGAAATAATCAGATGCTATAGTGTTATTATTTGCTGTACTATACAGTAAGATCTTTACCATTTTCTTGGCAATCTATACAATATTTGTCATAACATGTTATATGCTAGAGCAACATCAGGTTCAGTTCATCAGCAAAGATTTCATTACATCACCACTGAAGGCAGTTTCATCAGATTAAACAGCCCGTCTCTGCAAACAGGAGCAGAAGACAAAGCTGGAGAGTAAAGTTGGAAAAGACAGGATGTTTCCACTAAAGATCTGGTTTTATCTGGAGTTAAAAATAAAAAAGGCTGCAGACACTAATTGAGTATTTACAGTGGGGAAAGGAAAGAAGTCCTAAATTATTGTCTTAACACTAAATGACAAATATAAGTTTGTTCTTGTTGTTAATATGAATTACTAAGTGCAGAATGATGAACAAAAATCATTTTATCCATGTAAAACTAAAACAATACAGTCTGCAAAAGAGCGCTGAAGCCAGTTCCTCGTAGGGATTCAGTCAAAACAAACCCGACCCAGGAGCTGACCATGCAGGGCTCTTTTCAAACTACTTCTTATCCACTTTACTTCAGCAGCCACACTGAAAGCCAAGCAGCGGCTCTGTTGGACCACACTTCCTTTTTTTTTCGCCGCTCTTGTCCTGGCACGTTCACAGTGGTGGCCCTGCACCAGGCGAGTTTTATCTGCCTCCGTGTGGCGCGCGCCGCCACTGGCGTAGAGGATCCGGCAGCACGCCTGGATGGCCGGGCCGCTCCTGCCGTTTGGTGTAAACACCGGCTCTGGCGAGGCCACCCTTCAGTGGATGTGGATAATTGCGGATGTGAGCAGCGTGGCAGGTTTCCCTCCAGAGCCCTGTCCACCTGAAACCGAACCTGACCAAGAGCTGCCTTTGACAATGAGAAAATCATGCTGGGGCTGGCACGACAACGTTTCTGCTTCTGTGGTCCCGCCGTGTTTGTTAGTGAGGCAGGACATCCTGGTCAAAGGTAAATCGGCTGCTATAGAGATCGCCTCCTTTGTGCCTCCCAGGTGTGCAGCCTGGATTGTTTCTGATGACCAGGTGGAGAATGTAATCAAGCATTAAACATCTCATTTAGAAGCCAATCTATTTGAAGCACATTCAGAGTCTTTTTAATAATACATGTCAGATAACTTTCTCCAAACTGTCTCTACTAATAGACTGAGCCAAAGCAAGCAGAGGCAAACTCTGTGAGGTTTTTTTTTTCCCCAGGTAGATGGAGCCATTGGAATTAGAGTAATTTGCCTTCTTACGGACTATTAAAGGGGGGGTGGCTGCAAAAGCTGAACACAAGTCAGAGCCAAGTAGACGTTACTGTAATTGGTCTTTATTGGTTTGCTTTCTGGTAGAAGTACTTTGTGAATAGTAAAAGAACACAGAGGCTACAGAAACTGTTAAAATAACCCCACCAGATGTTTCTCGCTCGTTCGCGTCTCCCCCAAGAGGGAGCTGTGAAACTCAGCGCACCCGCAAACACAAATACGTGGGAAGACAGAGGCGAGATCAAAAAGCAGAGGGCAGCAGGTAAAGACATCCACCTAGTCAGGAAGGGAGAAAAGTAACCGTTACGAGTTTGCAGTACAACTGTGATCACATGGAAGCAAGGACGTCGCTGTTCTTACACTTTAATAGATGATGCTTTGCAGTTCAGCTTTGTTTTTATAGGTCAATTAACCAATCACTTGTTTACAAATGTTAAAAATATAAATTTCACGTGGAGTGTACGGGACCTGCAACGAGCGGCTGTGTTTTATAATCTCGCTTCATCGCATTTGAAACACAGTGCCCTGTTGTGTGCCCAGGAGTGGCTGGAGAGACATTGTTTTAATGGAACTAAAGTACAGTGGTTCTCACTAATGCACGGAAATGGTTGTCAACAAGCTTTCAGCCGCTGCACCACAATTAGAGCTCTGTCACTGGTTTGGTAGATGGCCACCTTCCCATCGCGCTGAATTACAATGCTGTGAAGTGTCTCGTATCACTTATAAGGTTGGCGGCGCGTTTCAATCCCCAAAATATCAGGGCGGACACCGACACCTAACAGTTAACGCACGCTGCATATTCAAAAGTCTGTCGTGACTGACGGGAGGATGAGTGCATGGCCATAAATTTCCCTCGGAGTGCAACTAACCACACACACACACACACACACACACTGAGCAGAGTAATGGAAGTCTCCTCCATAAGGATGTCCACATAAAGACCGGCTAACAAGTGTGAGTTTTAATAAAGCCATAACCATAGCTCATTAACAGCAGCGTGAGATGGCTGGCTCCTTCAAAACATGCTTTTTTAATGACCCCCAAGGGACAGATCATCTGAATATGCAACAGTGATCTTTTTATGTAGAATAGCACAGTCTCTGGGGCTCACTGTGAATTGGTAACAACCACGCATGAACCTTCAAAACCCTCTCAACACATAAATGCACGCGCGCGCAACTGTACGCAGACACACAGCACACAAGCAGAGCCATGAAACACTTACTGCAAAATTGCTAGACAACCGCATGGCTAACAAAGAGGGGTCTCCATGGAAACAATTCTACTCTGGAATGTCATTCCCTTTACCAATAGCTTGTACTTTTGACAACGCTCCCCTCGAATGACATTTTTTTTTATTCTATTCTTTATTTATATATGTTAATTGATGGGTACACTGGGCTGAAGCTGGGAAAAGGACTTCTTTACTTCCGGCATCGACAAAAAAGGGATGAAAGTCAGGGTTGCTACGCACGAAGCGAAGAAGAATTAAAAAAAAAAAAAAAGGTGAAAATAACAAGTGTGTGCTGGAAACGACAGAAGTGACAAGATTACATGCTCTTTTTTTTCCCACCTTGCACATAAGCAGAGGTGGGGGGTCCAGTGCCACGGTGAAGCACAAATAAAAAATCTCCATCCTTTCTATTCTTCCACCAAGACAAACCTGTTAAGTTGTTATAGGGGCCTGTTTGTGTGCGGTTACATGAAAGAGTACTTAACAAGTGTGTGATGCCAGTTTGGCATGTCATTTTGGCTTGGCTTCCCCTTTGTAAGAACCTTTGAGAAAAAAAAAAAGGCACATATCTCCTGTGTACAGAGGTATAAAGGAGCGCAGACATCCTAAGTGTAGGTGTAGCGAGCGAGCGCTGAAGTCCACGCGTATCTCAAAACTCACCACAAAGCCTATAGTATAATGTTTCTAGGTTTTATTGATCATTCAGTTGTTTTGTCGAGGCCTAAGGAAAGGAAAGCAGAACAGCCTGACAGCAAAAGGAAGCTGCACATCTTCAGAAGTGGAAAAATGATGTTAGGGCTGGATGAGGACAAAATGTTTCAGCACTTTTACACAGTCTGGTTTTCTATAGCGCGGCATCCCGCATATAGCACATCAACCTGGAATTATAATAATGAATTCAGAAGGGACTCAACATGCTCTTATGTGTGTGAAAAGGTGTGCATAACTCAACAGGCTACAGGGAGGTGTAAAATGCATAAATTGCAGGGCAGAGGGGGGGGGAAAAAGCAAAGCGCCGTGGGGGAAGGCATGTAGAAAGAAAGAAAACAAAATAAACGTGACGTGAGAAGAAAAAAAAAAAAGTAACTTTTACACCTACTGTATAGTCACAGCTCTCATGGTCAGGTCTGCACCCACAGCATCCCGCTTTTTTTTTAACTTTTATGAATTTTGGCTGTGGGAATGCAATGGGCAGGGTTTGCACCAGAGTGCGAAGCAGCTGGGATGAGAATCAGCACTTTCAAGTCAAATGCGTAACAGTGCATTGTGCTAAAGATGGAGATGATCTAAAAAGCAAAGCAAAAGGCAACATTTACCAGCCGACCAGCGTTTTTACTTAGATCCTATGTCTTACGTAGCTGTGTTACTTGGAAAGAGTCGGCTGAGGTGGCTCGGACATCTGCTTCGACATCCCCTGTGTATGGCCCCCCGAGGAAGACCCGGGACTCCCCCCCCCCCCCCCCCCCCCCCCCGAGAAGGTTTAGAGGAACTATCCAGGGAGCGGGGAAGCTTTAGACTGCTTCCCATGCGAACCCAGCTCCAGAGAAACGGATGAAAAGAGATGGATGGATGACGCTGGTTGTTACAGCTGGATGTTTAAGTTTGAGTCACTCTCAGACTCGAACAGGAGAGAGCCGACCCATTACACGCTCCCTCCCCAAACAGCTCTCAAAGCCTCCAGGAGGCCGCCTGTTTATTGGGGGGGGTTAACTGTTGAGTGACAACATAATGTGGAGCAGGAGTAGTATGGTTCCTGCTTCATGCCACCTACTCCAGAGAAAACCCGGAGCAAAATAACCTGTAACAGAGGACGTGTACATGCACTTATTGATGCTCTTTAACTAATTAAATTCAACCTTGACTTGGTACAGTAGGTAATGATTAATAGAAAGTATGTACGGTACTTGAAAATGTTTCCTTGAAAGGACTCATGTCACCACACTCAGCCTTGCACCTTTGCTGAGAACGTATAAATCTGAATCGAAGCGTTTCTCTGTTGACTGAGTCAAACTAGCTGCTCGAATGTTTCAGGATAGAAGGGACTTCATCGCATGCGTCTTTTCACATTAACGGCGGGCGCGGGATCGCGATTCGGTTTCCGTAAAACTAAAGCTTGTCGGGGTTTGTTCGTCAGATTGACAATGTGTTCTCTGTGTCGTGCGTGTATGTTAACAGCGGATTTATTTCGGTCTTGGCTGTTGCTCGTGAGACAGCCATGACAAATAGCGCATGGTCTGTCCGTGTATCCATCTGTCTCTCCGTATGCGTTTGAAAAAGTTTTCGAGATGACTTGGCTGCTTGTTAGACTGCCACTCTTTATTAGTGCCACTTTTGTAAATCCCACTTGAAAGGTGGCCTGGGGTACTGGATATTAGATATTTATAGGGCTTTTGTGTGAAGCCGTAGTATTGACAGCAGCATTGTGAAATCCTTTTTTCTTTTATTTGTACTAATTGAGTTACTCCATTTGATTGTAACATAGCCTTTGTGATGTTGAATACAAAAAACATGGCAGCTTGAGCAAAGTTCTTTAATATATAATATATAGTATAATCTATGAAGTGCATCAAAGTTTTCAAACGCTGTATTTTTTCTTAATATTTCTTTATGGGCTGATGTTTTATACATTATTTGTGAAGAAGCATATTATTTCTGAAGTGAAGGAAGTACTGTAACTACTATAATCACTTTATACTGGTGATGCAGATAATGCATGAGCGGTAGCCTTGGAATTTGGCGCAGCTATTTGTGGTTCACAGATGCAGCCTATTGACTTTAATTATGCTGCATTTTTCTCGCCAGCACATTTACATTTGTGGTTTTGAGTCATAGCGGCTAATTAAAATTCTCCTCAGGACAACCTGTGATGACTTCTGTGAACATGCTTCTCCGGTGTCACGTTCGTGTTCTTCGGTGTGATCAGTCCTTTAGGCTACGACCAAACGCATGCATGGCCTAAGGGGTATTTAGTCTAATTACCAAGTACAAGCCTGACAACAAGCTAAACTCAGACGGTGAACAATCGCAGCCATGTTATAATTGTCATATGCACGTTAGCATCCTGACATCAGTCTGACGACGTTTCCACTTTTAATAGTAGGTATTTCACTTTCCACTGTAAACTTACAGCAGCATATCGTCGGCGTAGGTGGTCGACAACGTGTGAAAGTCCAGCGAAAACATAAAGAAGCAGCAACTGTGGGCACTGAAGGAAAGACAGTCTTACTTCTTGGTATGCGGCTTCCGAGAAACGCGTGATTTGGAGACTAATTTTAGTTCAGAAGAGAATAAAAACAATACGATGAGGCAACGTGGCTGCAGTAGTAAGTCTGCTTTCTCTTTAGGTGATTAAGTACATACTCACACAGCTACTAGCTCTAGCTGTGCAGATTTAGTTACTAGAGATTTCACTGAAGCAACCAGACGCTTTTTCCATTCTGTCAGAAGTGGGTCCTAGCGATTATTTATAAAGCATACTGTGACATTACAGATTAATAATAATGTTTCGCTACAGAACGACTCATCATCAACTCAGTCAATTAATATTCAGCTTCTTATACAGTAGTTTACTTAAACTTCTAAAAAGGGTTTTCTTCCCCCCCCTGCTGTCCCTGTCAACTCCTCTCATGTTAAAATAAATAAAAAAATCCCATTATCTGTTATTAGCCCTTTCTGGTGTTGTTGTGATCCTTTTTTTTAAATGAGATTAGTCTGACTCATGCAATGTAACAATACGCACTAAAAGCTGATGATTTATTTTACAAAGAGACTGAGCAAAACACATTTTCTTTGTGATTATGAAACACATTATTGTTTTCGAGAGATGCAAACTACATGACTGCAAGATCAGATGTGGGATATTAGAAAAGCTCTATGCAAAAGGAAGAAAATTGTAGAGGCAACTACAGTTTAGAAGACCATGGCTCAGTTGTCACTTATCAATATTCATGTTATAGCTTAATCCCTCAAATATACTGTAAATGAAAAAAAAAAAAGCGAAGTTTAAGTCCATCCAATGGTCATTAATTTGGTCTTTTCCGAGCAAACTTGCTAAGCTTTTAATGCCACTTCTATCAGGCCAAAGCTACACATTTGATATTAATATACTGTGTGAGTTGAACGACGAAACAATTTAATCCAAAACCAAAGCATTTAACACTCACTAATGTCAAAACTAATCCAGAAATCCCAAATTTATCCCAAAACCCACATGTAAGCAATCCTGGCGGCGGTATTCCATTAAAACACCCCCACGCGATTAAACGGGAGAGCTCCATGGTGGAACATAGAAACGTAGCTGTAATTCATTTGACTACATTTAAAGGATCAAATACTCTTAATACTATTTCTCTTAATCATATTCAACGCTGCATGTAACTGATAATCTAGATTCTGCTTCATGTACAGTTTGTCTGTTTCTGCTTTGCGGTGAATGTGGGATTTCATTTAATCGCAGGATGAAATCAAATATCTGGTGCATAATTCCACTTAATAACGATCATCACACTCATTACTATTCATTGCAGTAATATGTAAGTGAAGGTCTTTTCATAGCCTCAAATCTTATCACCGTGTCACAGTTACTGAACTAAAATGCCAAGTTAACCTCCCGACGGCCCAGTTTGCTCAACGCTGAGCGGAGCCGGAGATGAATCCAACTTTGGCAAGGAGTCAAAACAGAGCATCCTCGCTGCCATTGACGCAGAGAGAAAGTCAACATCCTCACGTTAAAGGCAGGGCTTGTTCGCCTCCCGTCGTGCTAAACGTGAAGAGGAGACTGAAGAGGAACTGAAACAACAAATATTGTTAAATGACGGTGGGAAACCGCAGCTGTGAGTGAGTGGTAGGCCTGCTGTCTGTGGAAGATAAGCACGCGGGAAACGTTGTTTTGATGCCGGCTGATGGTTCAGACTGAGAAATCAGCACGGTCACTAGAGGAACTCTCCTCCCTCGCTTTGTGCCCGATTGTTTCCCACTTTCCTTATTATATGTCAGAAATGGTCCACGGATTCGCCGATAGGTGACACGAGGACAGACGTTTTTATTCAAAATCACACAATAAGTTGAGCTTTGAGCCAAATCTTTATAGTTGACATTCCAGGTGTGACGTCAACGTGGAAAGCACGGATGGAAAACAACTTATCAGTTCAGATTATGTTTAGATTATCTTCAGACAATAAACTTGGACTAAAGACTGAATGTAAGTTACAAGAGGAAGATCGAGAAATAAGGACACATTCGAATCGAAGCGGCATCTACAAACATCAGATACTGTATCAAACCACAGAAACATTAAGAGATAACTTGCGTAATGGCTGTCAGTTGATCTGTCTATAGCCTCTAACACGTTGCGGCTTTTCCAGACAGGCCCCTTCGGCTGCACAGTTTCACGTCACGCCATGATCGTATCTCTACAGGGGGTAACAGACTAGCGTAACTCTGCCTGGGAGCAAATGGCCGAAGCCCTCACCAGATCTGTGTCATTTTTAAAATCCTTGTTGAACACGTCTAGAGGATAGTTCTGTAGTTTGAAAAATATATATAAAACAATAGGATCCATTCATACAGTCGTAAAAGCCACTGTGCCAAAGTCATAAATACTACTAATAATGATAATAATTGAAAGCATTCCTGATTTGTGACCTCTGGTCACAGCTTTCACTTGGTCGGATCTGGCTGTCAGCATTTTTATTTCTTAATAAAACATTCAGTAATAGTTACAACGTAAAACCCAAAATGTGTAAGATGTAAAAGTAACCAAAAAGTAAAGTAACAAATGTAAAAAAAAAAAAACGACAGACTAACCGCTTTCTTAAAAAAATTAAGCTGTTCAATTATTCGTACCTTTAACTGTGACATCTTAGACATAACGCACTTCCAAATGTGTTTTATTTGTAAGTAATATAACTTACATACCTTTTCACGCTGGCGCATTGTGTAGTCATCATGCAGGCGGCAGAGAGGTGGACCATAGAAATGATATTTTTTATGAAGCAGACAGATTTTATGACGACACACTTCCCGAAGCCAGGGATCTGGACCTTGGTGGCAGTGGATGCCCAAGTTCAAATCCTGTCAGGAGACCAGTGGAATGATGAATTATTAGACGCATGTCTGCGCTTCACCTTAGCCAATTGTAACCCTGGCCATCATTTAACAGTTGTGGATTTTCAAAAGGCTTTATTCATGAATGGAATCTAGGGACGTGGAGGTGGTTTTAAGCGTATGTAGGAGTAAGTGCGTTTGCTTCTTTGAATGACTATTATATGTTTTAAATACTGTATTAAACGCTGCATTTTTAATGTTCAAGCAGCATTATGCTCCGACATTCCACGGCACATAACATAAAACATTAAAGGCACTTCGCAGGGTGATTCTAACAGCGGCGCAACTACATACCCACAGTGAACTAAGAACTTGCTCTGAAGTGCAGTGGAAGACGTAAGCAGTCTGACAAGGAGCAGACCATCTCTCTGTGTGTGTGTGTGTGTGTGTGTGTGTGTGTGTGTGATATCAGAGGTGATGCTGTCGGTAATTACACCCTTTCAGTGTGTTTTTTTTTCTTTTGCCTTCTTTTATTGTTTTTGTATAAGCAAAGGTCTTTAGTCTTTAAGGGTAGAAGCCGACTGCGTAAGTTAACACAGAGGCCTTTTTCCTGACTTCGTTAATCAGCTTTGATGATGAGACCGATTTAATTAATGTGCGTGCTTTTGCAATTAGTGACACCTGCTTTGTACTTCAAGGTCGCTACCTTGGAACCTTGTTCGACCAATGATCACACAGTTGGTCCATTCATTATAATTGGCTTTGCAAAGTCTCACATGTTTGCCACAGGGGCAGCTGCGAGACATTTACGTTACTTCAATTCCAGATAAATACTTCTAATACAAAGTATGTTCATACCTGATTAATTCAAACTTTTTTCAGAAACAGTTTGTACTCGTTGTTGCTTTTACTTCATCTAACGTTATTACAGCAAAGCCAGTGAGGAAAGAACTGTCTGCGAGGAAATACAGGCGTAAACACTGTGGCGTATTAAAAAATTCTTCTCTGTGTTTGTTTTATGAGAAAAGGAACGCATTCAGCACATCTGAGCTCAAGAAGACTCAGTGAGTCTGCGTAGGTGACAAACACTGAATGTAAACAAAGCTTCGGTTGTCCACAGGCGCTTTCCCATAAACGTGTGCTACATTCAATAAGTTCGCTTACTGTTTTCAATGCTGAGCGAGAACTATGTTCTAAATCAGGCAACGCACGCGGTGGTGAATGCGGATTATCCCGAGGAACTACTGTAAACCATTCAACTGCATGTCTTTTGGCAATTTGCTGTAAACTGGCAGCACAAACACCTGAACAAACTGCCAGTGGGGCCTCGCGGGCGCAGGTACAGTCGCATGCTTCGCACCTTCTGATGCTGTGAAACGAGTCGCTGCCGCGACAAGAGAAGCTACGGCGCGATACTACACAGAACAGCCTTGCACTCAGCGCAGCTTGTCTTTATTAATAATTACCACGCCGAATGTGACAAAAGACGGGATTGAATTAAGATACACGTCCTTCTGGCGCGCCGTCAGGAGGAACAGGAGGTAAGCAACGATCAGAGGAAGAACTTGGGATAAGCCAAACGATACGCTTCTCATTCACATCAGTGAAGGCTGCATATGTGGTCTAAATCATTATTTAGCTATAACACCAGTATGTGCTCTCTCTCGCACGCACACACACACACACACAGACTGTGACACACAGCATTTGACAGCCAAGAAATGACATGTTAATTGCAGCCGCTGGTTAAAAGGCCTAACAGTCATTCAGAGTAAAAGGGAGACGTCAACAATGGATGATAGGAATTTGTCTTACTGCCAGAGCTGTCGAGCCAGACAAGAGGGCTGAGCAGCTGCACTGTGTTTCACTCGGTAGTCACATCAGTGGAGCTAATGTTTTTAGGGTTGGCTTGGAACACAGAACAAAATGTGTCAACCACTTTATTTAATAGCATATTTGCTTTATTTTTGTTGACATACTGTAAATGTTTTTATTTTTTTACAATAACAATATTCACGGTGTAATTTGTGCTGGATTTTTTTTTTTTTTTAGTTTAGTTCTAGCAACAGAAAACATAAACTATGTCACATTAGCAATCATTATGAAAAAAAAAAAAAAGATGCTAATATGAGGATGATCCCCTTTAAGAAATTCAAGCATTGACACATTTTCCTACGATTCGTTTGAACTGGTGGATTTCGTAAAAGCCAATATTTGATTTAGTAATCGAGCAGGAATGATTTGTGACTTGGCTTAACTTTTAATGCAACTCCTCCAGTTAACTCTAATGCAGTAAACATCTGAATTACCCGTGTGGTTATGATGACAATAACTCTTTTTTTTTTCCCTCTTATTAAATTATACTATTGATGATTCTTTCTAATTGGTGACCTTTAATAATTGCATGTTTTCTATAATTACATTCAGCGTATTTCTATGGATAATCTCATTAGCCTTGCTGTCGCAGCCTTAACTCTTTTGCTCATAATTTATTATTAAACAACGCTGAGGCCTGATAGTATTGGCACCATGTGACGGCAGAGAGTAATCTCCACTGCAGCTAGTCAGACTGGTAACCAGGGATGATGGGAGCTTTGATTAAAAGACAGCCATTTGAAATTAATTGCAAATTGGAGCGCTGGTGGCAGTGGGTGTCTCCAGGTACTGTGATGAGGCCATCTCAGCTTCAGCAGACAGTTTATGCAGTGGGTCAATGGGAGCTTATGCTCGTGCCACTGTTTGTCGGTAGCATTAGAGCGAGACGGGTAGGAGGTAACCAGGGAGGACGGCGTTACTGGAAATTGATGTCCAAGGGTCTGAAAGTCTTCCTCGGCTGGCTAAGCTTAAGACAGAGGGCATCAGAGCCGGTAGGAAAATGAGCAGCGGTTAAGATGAAGATCCAGCAAATGAGACAGCAGAAAAGAGAATTAAGAGGAATACGTGCTCAATGCCGCACGGTGGAGAGGAAGCACAGAGAAAGCGAAACGCAGCTGCTTGATGTCATTACAGGCTCGCGATGAAGACGTCCTATTGTCCTTTATGTCACATCAACGCTGAAACAAGCCCGCTCGCCACGAAGAAAGAGCCAAAGAAGATATGACACAATGCATTTTGAGTTGTTGATATATTGCCCTCGGACAAATTCATTAAAAGTTAGCGCGTATGTCTCGCCTAAAGCTGACAGCTCAGTGGAGCAGACGGCGAATGGAGCAGCTCTGTACTTTGTTACGGATTTGTTTAAAGTAAAAGACAACAAATTGGCCTCCGTGTACACGCCTGCACGTCGCATGAAAATGAGAAGCAAAGCGGAGAACAAAGAGCTAGAGAGTTTTCCTTTGGTTAAAGACTCTGAAGGCACATTTAAATAAGTGTCGTTAAATTAGGAAGTGAATTTTATAGGCATACGCAATAAAGCCGACCTCAGTCAAAGGGTCGAGGATGAGGGCAGACAGGTAGATGGGGATGTTTGGCTGAGGCACGTTTTAAGCCATTAAATAGAAAACCTTGATTATTTAAGAGTGATATGCGGAGCTGAGGTGCGCTGTCGTGGCCTCGTGACCTCCCGGATAACGTTTGGCCTTTGAAAACCGGCAACCGGCGCTTCATTAGAACCGGCTGCCAGCAGAGTTTGCTGAGGATGTCTTCCGTCCGTACTGTTTTGTGCATTTCTCACCGCCTTGATTTTGCTGTCACACACTGCAGGTATCAGCTGTGTCTGTGTCGGTACAGTCGTTCCACCACCTCAAAAATGTTCTCAGACACTGTCCATGCTGCTCCTTTGATTTATTAAACTTTTTTTTTTTTTTTTTTGCTGGGAGCTGAAGGGTGTTTGTGAGCAGTCTGTCAATTTTACATCTCAATGCAGGACCGTATCCACATATGCAATTCTGATATCGACTTCTTGGGCACAGCCTTTTATGCATGATTGACATATTCATTCATTAGCTGGCTAGATTTGACAGGATTGTGACTTACCAAGAGAGCTGAAGTGATGCTCGGATAAGTATTTTGCTCAGTGCCAGATGGAAAACATGTCTGTAGGCAGTGACTCGGAGGGAGAATTCTATATTTTCCTCTACGAAATGATTTCCTTTAGCATCGAACAAAGCTTCGTGAAAGTTTTCTTACTTTACTACTAATCGTCAACAGCTTGAGTTCATCTTGATTACGACGGATTCAAACAGTGCTGATGTGGCATAACAACGGAGCGCTTCAAACCACTTCTAACGTAATATACACTTCATTCTGAGCAGGCAAACGCTCAGTGTTTTCTAAACATCGACGTGTTTAACTGCCATTTCGAAAGAGGACAGACGCACGGATTTACACCACCTGTGAGCTGCCCTAATTATGGCAGCTTTGCCGTAGAATACTTGCTTTATAAAACACGTTGAACATCGAACACCTTCACACGCAGGCAAGTCGCGGCTTACTCCGTGCGTAAAAGAGTTTCAGAAGCATCGGTGGACGCAAACAGCAGATCAGCGGTGTCATGTGCTTAAGGGTCAGAGGTCAGTCAGTCATTGTCTTCCCCGCTCGGGTCATGGTTGTGCTGGAGCCTATCCCAGCTGTCTATGGCCGGGAGGCAGGGCTCACTCAGTACGGGTCGCCAGTCTGTCGCAGGGCCACACATATAGACGCACAACCAGTAGCACACTCACACCTACCTTTATTTTTTTATTTCTTTTTTTTTTCTTTTTCTTTTATGGCATGTTGTGTAATCTGTGGCGCTTTTGTTTAGATCTTTTTTCCTAAACTTACATGTATTTATATTGTGACATAAGCAGTAACTTGAGTAGTTTCATTTTCACTTCATACTTTGAAATTCAAGACAATGAAGATAGAAATTTGTAAAACTATTTCAGAAATAACTTTAATTTTTAAAAGGATTTTCTTTGTCTTTGTCTCTTTGTCCCTTATCAAACAATCAGGATTGTTATTATTATTATTGCGTAATTATATATAAAATTAATTATTTTACAACATGTTAATTCAGAAACTCAGTGCTCAGCTGAAGTTGAAATCCCTCCAGATGTTCTTTAAGTTTGTCCCTCACATCCTCTCTCCTTTCTGCTAGGGTACTTGTGATGTCAAAAAGTTCTACATCACAGGCTGCTTCAGGTCTGGTCAGATCTCCACTGTTGTCACAGTTGTGTTCCAGCTCCCCTTTAAGTTTCACCTCTGAAACTAAGATAGTTTGTACTTTGACAGTGTCATCCTCCATTTTTACAAAGTTTTGTAGACCATCTTCTGGAGGGACTGGCACTAGAATGACATGTCCCTCAGGTCACACCTACCTTTAGAGATTTCCGCAATTAGCCTAACTGCATGTCTTTGGACTGTGGGAGGAAGGGCCTCAGAGATACAACGATACACAGGAAAGACAATATGACTGTTGGTTAAGTGGCAACAGGCTAAGAAAAGTATGCATTTCACTTTCCCAGCAAACTGATGGAAGTTGGTGGTTCTGAGTGGTTTGTCAGCGCGCCTAGCCAATATGTCATGTCTGGAAATCAATAAGAAGAAATACATCACCTCAGGCTAAAAACTATAATGTTAATGTAGATTTCTCTTAAAGCCTTAAGAGTAATCAATCTCTGTTATGCTTTCATATGTAATCCGCCGCCCCCCAGGCTACCGATTGACTTTACCCACGCAATCCCACTTATCATCCTCCTTAGGATCAAATGAAGCGGCGCTGTTCGCCAGTAACGCTCTATATGATGGAAGGATCAAACAGAAACAATGCTGAGCTACAGATCTACAGATCGGCTGGCCTGTGTGTGTGCGTGTACAAGAAACGGCACTGAAGGTAGAAGGAAATGAATGAGAGACAAAGGCATTATTGCTGCAGGAAACACCGCCACGTGGTCATTGACCTTGCTGGTTTGAACTGTCAGTGTGGGCAGAGAGATACGGCGCTGGCGATGTGAGGGCTCTAATGGAAAATAGAAAACCCAACACTTGTGGGCTTGAGAGGAATTCATGAGAGCAACAGATTGGCCGCATACGTACGTGCGTGCGCGCGGTGGCACTGGGAAACGAGAAACCATTGAACGAAGAGGTTGTAAAGTACGTAATCCTGGTTTTTCTCGTTTGATGCGTATTCTATTTCTTTGTTGTCGGGTTTCAACGAGAGCCACTATAAAAGTTCTTTTCATCAATGTGAAAGTGGAAAAAAAAAGATAATGTGGCACATGAGGTACATTTGCCTTCATTGTCGGTGATTAAATCTGGGTTTTTTTTAACCACAAAAGAAATGTTTTACACAGCATTTACTTGGATAATGACATTGAAAGTTTCGGAGCTAATATTATTTTACTTCCAAAACAAGGCTTCTACAATTTGAAGATAGAAATTGCAGGGTATAAAACTGGACAACATTTTTATTTTTTTCCTTTCTTTCTCTCAAATTAGCAACTACGCTGACTTTGAAAACGGCAGCCAAAGCCACAATTCACCCACTTGAGAGTTGATAATGCATCATCAAGTGCAGCACCAGTGTACTTCACTCAGTGTTACTTGATGCTAAAAGCAAGCAGTAATGGCTTTGAGTTATGCATTTTTCCACACATAACTCTTGCTGCCTGAAAACAACTTTGGCCGACACCGATGAAAAATCCTAACCGGAAACCGAATTACTCCGACGCAGATTCACGGCCGCTCTACCATAACACACACACGCACACACACACACACGCATATTCTTCTGTATGCAAAATATCAGCGGCACCCAGAATTGCAACACGCAAGCTTCCATCAAAAGCACTGCTGACAAATCAGCGAATTTCACAGCCGAGGGAATTTACACGTTGAAAGGCCATAATTTCGGTGACGATTCTTGGAAAATGTTGCTGAACTCGAAGCTTGAAGTTGCCTCTTTTGTTTCTGCGCAATCATTAACCTACCAACACCACGTGAATAAATTACCGCACTTAAATCGTTTTGGAGCTCTTCAGCTGAATGCACGACGAGAGACAGAGAGCAGGTGAGCGAAGAAGAGACAGATGAATATACAATAAGTGATATAGCCTAAGAAATCTGGACCACTTAAACTTCTGAAAACTTATTTTTCCCCTAGAAAATGCCACATATGGGCAAATTTGGGTCAGGGTTCTCTTTGCTGTCAATGGGAGTCATGTAAACTGAGAGCATTCTCCCCAAACTCATGCATCCTGTCAGGTTACAGCGCTCCTTGCTTTTTAATTGCTTCAAAGTTGCCAGGCAACAGGCTAAAGAGGCTATGCTTGGGTGGGTAACAGCATTTGAACTCGTATCTGGGTGTGACGCATAAGTCAAAAGCAAACTCCACATGTAATGCCGGAGTAGGCAAACACGTTCAGGAGTAGGGATGTTTCAAATGGCGGCGGTCGGGGCCTGCCTGCCCACGACACTCAAAGCAACAGGTGGTGTTAATGTTGTGGCTGATGGTTTTCCTCACTCTACTCTTTACTTATCACTAGTCCTCATCCAGTTGTTTCCTGCCCTTCACCTCTCTTGACCTGTGACTGCTGTCTGGTTTCCCCCGTCTTTCCTTTCTCCTGCTCTACTTTTCCATCCACCTGCCTCCGTTTCATCATTTTTTTTTCCTCCTCTGCCCCGTCTTTATCAGTTTTCCTCTTTTAGACTTTTACTTTGCCTCCTGTGTTTATTTCGCCCTTCCTTGCTGTGTCCTCACCTCTGTATTTCAGGCTCACTGTTTGTTCTCAGTTCTTTCTGAAACAGTAGCGGAGGCTGTCCGAGGCTCTTAACAACCACAGCAGAGGGCTGCATTAATATTGCATGCCACTGTCTTATCGACCACAGCAATGCCAGGAATACAGAGCCGGCAACAAGACAAGTTAGTGGCTAGAGTGGTTGCGTGTACACACCAGGGCAAGTGGATACGTACACACACACACACGCACACACAGATGTTGAGAGAGCTATGGTAAGAGCTACAAAGCCAAATCTGTGGCTTAGGTGTCATCAGCTTAGGGCTGTGTGGTACACTGAGCCCAAAGCAGGCACAAAGATGAGGTTTCCTCACCACAGAATTTATTTAACCTTGGGAGAAAAAAAAAAAAAAAGGCAGCGTCAAAGTTCCAAGCAGGAAACTATAAGGCCTAATGTTTGATTGAAATCCTGTTTGACTGTCTTATGTAAACACACGTCTATACTGTACAGTATGAACCCAGTGTGTGTGTGTGTGCATGCTGGCAGCTTGCCTGCTCCTTCCATCAGCTGGACCTATCACAGCTTATTATCAGCTCCTTTGAACCGTGGGCTCAGAGCATGATTGCATTCTCAATTAATGCCTGTATGATCTACTTTGATGGAGCGAGTAATGACAAGTGCCTTGCCTGTGTGTGGGGGTGTGTGTGTGTCTGTGTGTGTGTGTGTGTATACACATGTCATGTTTTTTTTAACTGTGGACACATTTTAAATTTTACTTTGATACCATGTCTGTGAAGACATTTCGGCCGGTCCTCGCTACTTCTGAAGGTTGTTTGAGGTGTTGGACTTGATAATTAGGGTTCGAGTAGTAATTGGGCTGGGATTGGTTAGACGTGATGGATTAGCTTGGTCTGAGGGCCCAGGGAACGCATGGTGTCACGGAACGTCCTCACATCTAACGATAAACTAGCCAGGGCAGGGTCTCACTGGGGGGTGAGGAGGGGAGGGGAAGGGGGACCAGTTTAAGCTAAACTGAGTGAGACATATGTGACTCTGCATAGAATGCTTTTTCAAAGGCGTCCTTTTATCTTTGGCCTTCTTCATACGCAATGGAATGTGCCTGCAGAGCGACTTTAGAAGTTTTTTTGATTATTTCATCACACTGTCATCTCTGATGGGCCTAAAGATTAAACTAGCACCTCTCAAGATGCTCTATTTATACCCGTCGGAGGAGGATAGCGTTTGGAAAGTTTCAGACTCAGAAATGTTAGGTTTGACATGAACACATAAAAGCTTTTTCTCGCAGTGGGCTTTATTCATGTCCCACCAAGAAAAAAAAAAAAACAACAACAATAAAACAACAACATAAAAATACATAGGCTAAAGTTGATGGACACATAGGGAGATGAAAGCAGCACAGTGGCTGGAAGAAACAGAGAGCTTGTTACTGTGTGCGCCTGTGTTTGTGGCTGCTTGTTCTTCTAAACATAAATACAGATGAAAGGTGGTTAAGTTGTGAGCCCATGTTACTGTAGGCTGCACATGGTGGAATCTACAAATACAAAAGCATGATGAGAGACTTCACATTGCCTTTTACCTGCAAGATGCACAAACACACACACACGCTGGCTTGAAACATTTATGAAATAACATGTCTCCAACTGTTGCACTCTACCTACTGAAAATCACACACGCTCCTCTCTACAGCACCTTCTATTAAGGTATAATTTACAGGACAGTTTCATATTTTGTAAAATAGTGTGTTTGCTCAGATGATGGAATTTAGACTGCTGCCACAAAGCAAACCTGCCGCTTCTTTACGTCTTTTTTGTTTGGGGGGGGGTTAGTTTGAAGCGTGGGATTTAG
Organism: Macropodus opercularis; assembly: GCA_030770545.1. Taxonomy (NCBI): domain Eukaryota; kingdom Metazoa; phylum Chordata; class Actinopteri; order Anabantiformes; family Osphronemidae; genus Macropodus; species Macropodus opercularis. The sequence goes on from CM061089.1 coordinate 15,655,286, forward strand.
TTTGAAAATCTCAAGTCAGTTGTCAGGTCTGTCCCCCACCCCCCTTGTTTCCTGGGTCCCGTCCCTGTGTGGCCATTCAGGTGTAGGGGTGTTGCCCAGCGTTCTGCCACCTCGTGGTTGCCTTCTGTATTACAGTCCAGAATAATCCGCAGCGGTTTATACTGCTGTGTAACGTTCCCTGAATTATGAAGGATTTCCTCTTCGGGGTTTTAATGAGAACCTGTGTTTGTAGTGTTGTTCAGCTTCTACTCTTACTGTCAAACCTGCTGCTTTGTGTGTGTGTTGAGTCTCTCTTTGATTGTGCACTCATTACTGTCCCTATTTTATCTATTCTCTTTGGACCTTTGTTTTTCTTGCATTGATGTATTTTTATATGTTAATTATGAGAGCATTTTTTTTTCCATTAGTAATTCTTCCTGCAAAAGCAACCCAAGACTGCAGTTTAGCTTTATTTAATTAAACGTAGGTGTTATAGCATTTCTCTAAGAGCGGGTTGAAACATTCTTACATGTCAGAACCATAATCAGTCAAACTAGAATGGTTTCAGCCAGTAATCAGCCCCCTCACTGTTTCCATGTTGTGTTATTAACTTCTTTAAAAATATTGATAAACATATTGGAAACTGCAATACTTTTCTGCACAGAACCTCAAATTACAGAGACCTAACTGAGGACCTTGGAACTGTCCAGTGAGTTTTGAAGCACTGAAACATGAATTAAGACAGATTCATTAAATCGTTTGATAATTTAGGATAAATGTAATATTAATTTCATTGTATTGTTGTCTCATTGGTTAATTTATTTACCCGAACAGCTGCTTAAACAGTTTTTCATTAGTTCATCTTTTGGTTTACTTCCTAAGTTCATAGTTTATTGCAAAACATGGAATGAAATTAACGTTGTTTGAGTTTCCAGGCCTATAAGTGCATAAGCAAACAGCTTTCAAGTTGCACATGTGCAGATTGTGCCGAGCTGTGACTCGCAGGGCCCTGCAGCCAGTCACAGCTGTGGAGGCAAAGTTGTGGTTTCAGAGGTTGCAATGAAACCATTTTTAAAGCTAATACTTCTCTAAAAGTCCACAGATCTTGGCTGAGTGACACACCATGGGATTTGCACCTTCAACTCAGCCATGTTCATTCTGTTATCTGCCCTTGAAAACAAAGTGTGTTTTTTTTTTTGCGGTACATTCTTTAAGAAGGACGCTCTCATGGAACTGCATTGATTTATTTATTTTTTTCAACCAACAGATTTCAAATGCTGCACGTAAAACACAACTTACAGCTGCTTAGCTGTAAATAACCAGATCAAAGGCCGTAAAATGTCTTATCAGACAACTGTCCAATTACCTCGGAACCCCACAGGGACTTCACTCACGCCCCTGGATACTACCAGCGCTGGGTGGCCCGTTCGGTTTGTTGGCCACACCAAACCAGAGAAAAACATCACTAATCAGAGCAAAAAAAAAAAAAAAAGTTAAAACCACAAAACTCCTGTATTAAAGAAAAGCACTTTGAACTAGTTAAGGTCACACAGATCCTCATAAGAGAATGTACAGCTCCTGCTGGTGATAAATACTAATAATAATAAATGATGTTTGTTATTATTTGACTGACATCTATCATAAGCACACTATCCCGGATGTTACAGTGGTCGGACCCTTTTCTTTCGCTCTCTGTGAGCGAATGTTGTGTATTGTGTGTTTGTCGGGCGCCTGCCTTTCCTGTGGCGGTAGTTTTCCAAGGCAATTCAAACTCACACACTTCTGCCCTAGACACCTTTCTTTGTATGTCAGTGTGTGCAAAAAAAAAAAAAAGAAGCTGGAAGCCCAACCAGCCTGCATTTGTTTGTGTGTGTGTGTTCATGTGTTCTGTGTGTATGTAGGACTTTGTGGTGGTGGCATTGAGGCGGCGTGGGTATGCATATTTGTGAATATGTGTGTGTGTGTGTGTGTGTGCGTGCCAGACTAGCCCCAGGGTCCTGAGCCATCACGCTTTATGAGGTATGGCAAGGTGAGAGCAAAACATCTGCTAGCCCAAAGAAAAGCCCTAGCCTGGGAGTACTGCTGGGTTTGGGCAGTAAACACACACACACACACACACACACACACTGAGAAACACTCTCAGCAAAGCACATACTGGACTTAAACACGCAGTCAAAGTCTCTGTAGCTCCCCGGCCTTTATGTTGGATTTCCAATAAGCTATATCACATTAAATATACCGCACCTGCAATATAATCACGCACACATGTACACACATTCACAGTAAAAACAAATGCTCCTTCAATCAGCAACTGTACACACCCCCTCTATCTCTGATCCCTCTCCTCTTGGTTGGCTCTTGTTCTCTCTTATTCCAGCATTTCCCTCTTGTCAAGGGCATTGAAACAATCCCCTAGTACCTGCCATCGTGCTTCCCCCCCCTCGTTTCATCCCTGCGCTCCTCTCTCCCCGCCGCTCCTCCTGTCTTCTCAGAACACCCCGGAGAAGAGAACTGCCATGTAAGGTCTAGTGGAGAGAGGATAGACACAGAGAGCATTCAGACCGCCTCTGACATCGGAATCACTGAACCTGCCCACATCTATTCTCTCCAACCTTGTCTGTCAGCCTCCCTGTCTGTATGCTACATGTGGTGTGTGCGTGTGTGTGTGTGTCTGTGTGAAGAACTGCTCAGCCTTTTTTTAAACTCCTTTTGTATGCAGCCAAAGTTGGCTGACAAGTAACTTTTCTGTCTCTGGGAAGCTGCGGTGGGAGAAATTTGCTTTCTCTCTGGTTAGACATGTTTGGTTGATGAGTAAATTTACTCTGCTTCGCGAGACATCAGAGGTGCTGGGAGGCTCAAAGAACTGCAGGTAGCTAACAGGAACTACGGGGATTCCACAATTTTTGCTCTTCTCTCACCAATTCTGAGTTGTGATTCCCTCTGATCTGAAGACCAGCCTGTGTAGTCTTTCACCTGCTTCGTAAATAAAAATTAAAGTTAAAAACAAAATGATACAGACGGATCCAGTTCTCAAGTTATTGAAACAGTCTATTTTCCAAAGCAGCGCAGAAGTAGAAGGATGTTGTCAGCGTTCCAAAAAGCAGTTCCCCTGTTTAATATGCCTTGTGAAGTACCCATGAAGAGCTTTGGCTAAATTACAGTCATCGGTTGAATACCGCCTGATATTTTCCATTTTACAATTCCTTTCTGTCTTCCACTTGGCCTGCCTCCCCGTCAACATCATTTGTCTGCTCTGTTTAGCCTGTAATTGTAAAACCCTTCAAACAGTCTGAAAGGCCACAAACAAAGTAAAATAACGCCTTTGTCCTAACTTAAATAGATAAAGGGGTGAAATTCCCATTCTTGTACTCAGACGTGACATTTCAAACCACAAAAGACATTAAATTAACTCTGTGCACTCAGTCAGTGCAAGATTAAAGGGGTTATGACAGAAGTTAAGTTCTGTTTGAACATGTGTTCTCTAAATATATTCTGTAGACATAACTGCTAAAAAATTAGGCGGCATAAGATTATTAAAAACAAAACATTATTTGCACAAAAAGGTAGCTGTGATATGTACTAATCAGCGTTCCTATAATATTATCTATTATTGGAAAGACACACAATTAACTTTACTTAGGTAAAATATGGATTATGAAGAACTCACACATTCACTGTTAACACAAATTCACTCCTAAACGCTGGTATTATTATTACAATTAACCAGATGGTTTTAATGAACAAATAGTATCTCAAGCTAATGAGGAACCTAAGTTTTTTTTTTTTTTTTTATAGCGGACTATCTAATAAACAAAAAAGCTAAAAAAATAAATAACAGGAAGATATAAACGTAATCCAACTAACTTGCGAGAGAAAGTGAGAAACCATGGTACAGAATATGGAGAACGTGATCATCTACGGGAAACAGGAACAGAAACAAAATCAAAACATAAGTCAAAACTGACACAGGCATACATAAACACAAAAAGTAATTCCTTTTTCATTGTTTATCATATTTCTAGATCTCAGCAATATCCCTGATTGCAGAACGCTATGAACAGAAAAGGCAAATCATATCTGATTCAGATTCACATGCTGTACCTGAAACCTTCATGACACACCAAGAGCAGCAACAGTTGGACCTCCACACTACGGTTAGTAGAAACGATGTCTCTGCCAGGAGGTTGTAATTCAGCACGTAGTGGACGATTTGTGGCCAAGCCAAGCTTTCACAAAACCCATCAACCGCATTCTGGCCAAGTTGTTCCAGCATAGGTATGAAGAGGCGAGCTATTACCTGAATAGCCCCATGTTTAGCTCAGGTATAGATATTCTGTCCTCCGACCAGCCACAGACATGCAGCGAGGCTCATTGGTGATTCTAAATAGCCAGTAGGTGTGAGTGTGAATGCTTGTCTGTCTCTTGTGATGGACTGGCGACCTGTCCAGGGTGTACGCCGCCTCTACCCCAATGACAGCTGGGATAGGCTCCAGCACCCCTGCAGCCCTTAAGAAGACAAGCAGTTTGGATAATGGATGGATGGACGGGATAGATATTCTGTTTCTAAATGAAGGTGGGTTTGCTTTGTGGAAATAAGGATTTTTGTGTGGCCAATATCTGACATAAGAAACAAAGCAAATAATCATAATCACTCGGCAGCAGCAGTTATGGTTAACTGATGAATTTTCTTAATTTTGTTATAAACTTGAATTTGAATCTGAATCAAGTCAGAGAGTTTAACCAATTAGGATGGAGGCGCTTCTTCTTTTTCTGGAGAGCACATATTCTGGCAGGAGACAGGAGGCTGAGGCTGAGGCTGGGGAAGGCAGGCACAGGTGTTGGGGTGACTTCCAGGAAGAAGAAGGGTGGGGACAGAGAGAAAATGGGTACAAATGAAGGAATAAACTAAACTAACAGCACGAGAGCAGCAGCAGCACCAAAAAAATGGGTTTCTTCAACGAGACAGAGTCCACTCTCAGTGTTTTTAGCGCGCACCCTAGCAGACGAGCGAACACAGACACTAACAAATAAACACACGCGTGCGCTCACTGGCAGAGCATCACATCGTGGCACCTAGATTATCCAGCAGGCATCTGGTGAGGCAGCTAACACGCTCTACCAGAGCATGCAGGCTAGGACCATATGTGGCTGTGTGCGTGTGTGTGTGTCCGCGCGCTACGGTGTGTGTTGTTGTTCGTGCTGGTGCGTGCGTCGGGGGTCTGTGGGGACAGCTGCTCACTAAATAGTATTATTGCGTCTAATTGGGGATTTCCAAGTCAATGCGTGGCGGTGAAGTGCATTTTGTCTCAGCTCAGTGTCGACAGGACACGTGTGTGCAGATGAACGGGACGGAATCATTGTGCAGGTGTGAAGTCACAGGTGGGGAAACACTTAATGCTGGTATCAAGAGAATACTGGGCATTAGACAGTAGTAGAGGTCAATCAATGGATTTCACCATCAGAAAAGTCTGTGATTATTGGCTAAAATACACTATATTGCCAAAAGTATTCGATCACACATTTTTAGTTTTGCCATTAATCTATAAATCACATTAACTTCTAAGTTAAAAGCTAAAATATTGTCTTGAAACCTAAAATAAACAAATGGAAACAACCAAACAATGAACATGAAACATTTATGTGATTCAATTTGGATTTTTTTTGTACGGTTATTTATTTTAATGCATAAATAAAATACCTTTTTTCAGAAGCACTTCATTTTAATTTTTCACTTCAAGTACGCTAACAAGTTGCCTCACCCCAAATAAGAATAAGCATTAAACATTGTCTCAGCTTCTCATATGCAACGTTTATCTGTTTCAGTGCAGACCAAAACATTTTAAAAAGCAGGAAATGCTCCGTACAATGCGTGATGGGTCTTTTAATTCCTTCTTGGTAAAACTTAAAGCTAGCTCACAATAACTGTACTTGAGCAAATACTCAACTCAAAAATGCATAAAAGACAGCATAAAACACTCTTATTAAAAATGCATTTCCACTCTAAGACGGGAGTCTTAGTCTGATCCAGCCACTGTGCATTTAAAACTGCGGCACACATGATGATACATGAACAGTCCCCAGTGCATATAACAACGACACCATCCCAGTGTGCGAGAGCGAGATGCGATGACACTTTGATACCCGAAAACGGAGCAACTTCAATAGTATAGTTTTCCCCAGGTATATTGTTCTCAGGGAGCACACATGCATAACAAAAAAGCCTGCAGACGGCTGAACAAGGGAGAGATCATTAGGCTGTGATGGTGCCTTGCTTTTAAATCAAAGTCTGCCTGAAGCCTGGAGGAAAATGAAACCAACGCCAAAGTGCCTCGCAGGAATCGGGGGGGGGGATTTGGTCGACTTAGACAGATCGCGTTGTGTATCAGCTGCGTCTCTTCTTCGTAGCTACACAAACATAGCCAGTTCAGATAAGTTGAAAAGCCTGAATTCTTACTGCAAGGCCACGTTACTACAGTAAAGAACCACACAGCAGCTCACTGGCCGGTCTTTAAGCTGTTATCTTTGAGGCTATAAGTGACTGAGGTGTGTCCTGTGAGCTTCTCAGTGAATTATTTTCTTCAGTTTGAGATTTGACCTGTGGGGACTGCATTTTCTTTTGCTAAAATAAATTAATAAACAAAAACAACTTAGAAAAGCTCCGTTGTATGGCACAAATGTTGAACACAGCCAAGATGACATTATCACATTTTGGGATGTATAAAAAAAAACCCACAAACACGAGTTGTTTCAAGTTCACGCTTCTGAAAATTTTGCCACCTACGATTAAAGCCGAGCATCACAGCCCAATAATGTGAACCTGTTGTTCTGATGCAAAACCTACATGTTTTTCAGAGGTGAACGGTTTAGGGGCTTAGTGGAAGTGATTGTGATATTCTTTAACATTAAAACAACAGATTTATATAAACAGCACCTCTGTCGATCAGTTTACTGCCGACCAACAGAAAGAAAAGTCATGTCCATTGAAAAATCAATCTAGAAGAGGCTCGTTAATCCTTTGACTATAACCCTAATAGCGCTGACGGTTTATAAGCAAAGTGAATCCAGAGCTGTTGTCAGTTCAAATACCAAGAAATGCTTTAAAAATCTAAGCTGAAACTGAACATTACTGAACATCAGACTTCATCTTCACGTCATTGAAGAGAAACACTGCTTAACCAATCTGAATAGTGCAGGAGCAGTACAGATGCATTAAGTAAGCATTTTCATCTGCAACCCAGATGTCATGGGAACTGGCGTTGTTTCACCGCTTTGGAAGAGACTGTTTTGTGTGGGTGGAATTAATCATAGTACAATTAAAAGGTCAAAATGAAGTATTTACGCGCAGTAAACTGGCCTCTGTGTGATTTGGGCCAACGCTGTTGGTCGTCTTTTCTCACCTCTAGCAAACCGCTCACAGCAGTGAAATGGAGACGGTGGTTTGCTTCCTGTCTGCACGCAAAGGGAAGCGTTTAACGGACATTGGTAGACGTCAAAGTCGCCAGGACGCTATTTTAAAGCCCGCCTACAACATTGTGTGAGCAGACAAAAATCCCCTCATCTGGTGATGTGAAAACTTCCAACCATCTCCATGACAACTGAAAGAACGTCATTTGTAATGAGAAGCCACACAATGTGACATGCTCATGCTTGAAGAAGTCTGGTTCTCACAGCCACTGTGTTATCAGCCTTTATGTGCATTTCCTCAAATACTCTATTTAACATATGCTACTTCTTTAACAATTATAGTTTAGTATCTCTTGAGATATTTGTTGGTGAGATGACTGCTGAACTCACCATATGTTACCATGGCATTGCAGTTTCTGAACATACAGTACGTGGTGCTCGTGCTCAGACACGCGCACCTGGAGCGTGGACGTTTTTTACGTGAACATAGAAATCAAATATGCCCCACAGACACTTTGATCTTCACTTCGACAGATCGCCGCGGGGACCTGCCTCCGTGTCTCCAAACAGCCAGTCATACAAGGACCTATCCGTCCAAGCCTCGACGTACAGCGATGTAAAAATAACACAGCGGCACTTAAACAGACACAGGGGGAAAGGAGACGAGGCAGCCAAAAGCACTTCTGTTTATTTCTAATGGGACACCCACACAAGCCGGTGAGGGGGTATTTGTCACAAATCCACAGGGAGAAAACATTTCAGTTGACTGCCATGATTGAGTCATTGGCTGCCAAGAACAACAAAAAAAAAAATATTGCTGAAGTTAAATTACCCTTCAAATAAAAGACTTAAGCCTGGCTACATACAGGGCTAAGAAATGAGTAAGAGAAGTATTTTAAAGTAACATTTTGACATTTTGTGAGCTAAACTGATTTGTTTTCTTGCCTAGAGTGAGATGAGATGATCAATACCGCACTCGTGTTTTCACTTTTCGACAGCAGACAGTAACGTAGCTTAGCATAAAGACTCGAAACAGGTTGCTTTGTTCTTTTGCTCTTTGTTCAGACTTCCTGCACCTCAGAAGCCGCGTCTGTACCGCATGCGTTGTATGTATGACATGTAACCTGGATATGTTATCTGAATGCAAATCGCAGTGCACAAAACAATGTGTACAGTGTCAGGGAAGTAGAATAATGTCAAATTTAACCAGCAGCAGGTCACTTTAGCTGGCTCTGCTACTAATTTAACATTTTAGCTTGTTGCAGATTGAGAAGGCCCCGCGTTAGATGGCAACAACGAATATTTACCTCTCACAAAGACGTCATCAGCCAAACCAAACGCCAACTTTTATACTGCAGTCAGACAAGGTGAACCACCCACCGACGAGGCTGCTCCACACACCAAGGCCAACTCCCTGACTCTCCAATGCTCCAAACCACAAAATGCATCAGGTCAGAATGAGTGTCAGGGTCCACTCCCTGACTGCATGACACCAGCGAACAGGAAGGCAGCAAACCTGCAAACAAACCCCATACAGAAAAAAAAAACATCAACACATGAGTCTTCATAATGTGAAGTGTGAACTCATACGTTTTCATACATTTGTTATTACGCAAACGTTAACGGAGCTCCCGCATCCCAACGAGGACCGGCCTCGTAGAAAAGCCCAGCGTCTGTTTTCTGCATGCAGAGCTCCGCGGAAGCAAGGCCGCACGGAAACACGGCAGAAGCTTTTTGCACCTCTTGCCGCTCACGCTTCCGTGGGGAGGAAGGGGGAAAGGAGAGCGGGTGGCGGAACGAGCACGGCTTCAGCAAGCTGTGTATAAAGGGGCGCTGCGAGGGCGTGGAGTGGAGGGACGGGAGCAGAAAGGTGTGTGCGTGGGGGGTTATTAATATGTGTTTCTATCATTGTCCTAATGCGACGTCAGCCTGTGAAACCTAACACAGCCAGCCGTCGACGGCGCCGTGTGTAAAGTGCTTTTGTTTCTCACCGAGGATCCAGCATGCTAAACAGGCCAGCGCTGGTGTCTGACAACTTTCTAAATGAAGCTCATTATGTCCTCATTGATTTTTCATATTCCTTCTCACCGGTAAATACCCCCAAGGTGCTCTTTTTACACTCTGCCCTCCTCCCCCCCACGATACCCATGCTATCTATCCCTCCATCTATTGTTCTGTCGAGTCCTTTTTTGTTTTTTTTTATCAGCCGCTCCCTGAGCAGCGGCAAACAGCGAAACACTTAAGTGAGCTGAACGGTTTCCAATTAGCAAAACAAATACCTCCGCTCGCTCTCACCCTGTCACATAGTGCCTCAGAGAGCCTGGGCAGCCATTACAGACAATTAGAATTTAATAAGCCCAATATGCTCACTGTACTAATGGAGAGGGAGGGAGGGAGTTGACGGCGGAGAGCGAGGGATGTACACTCGTCAGGCTTCTCTCGCTCTTCCCAGACTCGTATCCATTCACGGGTCATGGGGGGCCACTGGGAGCCTATCCCAGCTGTCATCCGGGCGAGGGGAAGGGTTAACCTCCGGACGGGTCGCAGGTCCACCACAGGGCCACAGACACAGATGAGCAACCGCTCACACCTACGGGCAATTTAGAATTTCCAAGCCAGAGAAAACCCGCTGCTCTGTCTCCCTGGGTTATAATATATTAGATTTCTTACTGCTTTAAATGTGTGTAGCTGTCCTGTTTGAATATCGTCAGGACTTTCCGGGTTAATCTCAGGATCTGTACATGTTCCCCCTCTCCTCTCTCTCTGTCTGTCTATCACTTTCCCACCAATATGATGTTCGCACCCTTTTTTCGCCTCCAATTTTCTTCTCTTGGTCTTCTTTCCTACTCGCACCTATTTCCTTCCACGCCACCCCCTCTCTCACTGTTCCCATTCATTCGTTTATCCCCTCTTCTCATTCTCTGCCTGTTCTTTCCTCATCCTCCATTATTTTTACCCTCATTTCTCACTTGTCTTGCCTGCTCAGACTGGCTCTGTTGCTCTTGCGGATATTTTTATTCATTTTTCCTCAACTCTGCAATCATTTTACTCCAACTTTACATTCAGTCTGGTTTCTGCTAAACTATAACCCCCTTTTTTTTTATTCTCTCCTTCTTCTCCACGCTCAGCGTACTATATCTCTGCTCAGTCTGTATGTCTTCTGAGTCTCCCTGTTCTGTTTCATCCGTGTAGTAAGGCCCTATGAAATGAGGTGATACAAATGGCATTTTATGGGGCTGTGCAGCACAACCAGGTCGAACACGGCAGGCAATCATAAAAGCCATTGTCTGCTGCGCGTGCCATTTTTAATGTGTTCCATTTGATTTAATGCAAGCGATGGGTGAGGCAGGAGCGGAGGTAAGGCTTCTGAGGTGAGGATGAGAGGGGAGGGAGAGGCAAGAATGGAGATTAAGGGGATAAAGATACAGGGTTAGAGAGGGAAAGTAGGGAATAAGTGAAAGAGTGGAGAGAGTGGTAACTGGAGTCCTCAATTCTGGGTTGAAATAATAAGCGACAGCCCGGGTGATGTATAATTTCTGGGGAAGAAATGCCATTTAGAATGGGAATGAAAATGGAATGCATGCAGGGGAGCAGGCCGTGGCAGAAAGAGAGATGAACAGACGGGGGAGAGTGAAATATTAAAAAATAAATGCAATATCTAATGCACAAAGTGATTACATTGCCAGAGGGTAGCAGAGGTGTGAGGATCCTGATAGCTTTTTTGTGCTTGTAAAGCCGTTCATTTAAAAGCAAGGCGTATTTTTCTCCAGATGGAGACCTTGTAAGTATTACCTGCACAGCGCTCCCCCCCGCCCCCCCAGTTGAGGAAAGATACGTGAAAAGGGTAATTTCACAAATCTGTCGTTAGTGTACAAGACCGGATGCACGATTTAGGTTTCCGCCACTTTTAGTCCTCAAAGTCCGTTTCTGTCGAGGAGCTGAGTCAGAGCGAACCGCTCAATTATACTCGCTTGGACGAATAGTCCGAGCCTGATGAGTTTGACGAAACACGCTGCGCTTTGGATAAAGATAAAAGACGTGAGCACCGTACAGTTTCAGATTCATGTGGCTTAAATAAACTGGTTTTGTTATGCAAAAACCATCAATTTTATTCTCCTTTATACCTTTTTGACTGCTCTTATTATTCTTTCACCACTTCTTCACCTTTTTTTTTGTTCCTAATGCTGTTGGCAACATCATCAACATGGTGGTAGAGGCTGACATTGATGTTTTTCCTGCTCTGAACTCTTGTAATTGGCTGTTCTACATATTATTTGAGACACTTTGAATTGAGATCACATTCACATGTCATCGTCATCTTCCAGTTGCATATTGTAGCGTCACATAGTTATTGGTAATATTGTAGGTTCTAGAGTGAATAAAGTACAACATGTGTATAAAATGGTGAAAAAAAGGGAAAAATCCACATTATTATGAACAAACCAAAATATCACTTCTTAATAAACATTCAAAGCACATATCAGATTATTTGAAAAACCGTTTGGGATAATTATGTTTTGCCAATAAGATTTATTATTCACCGCATACACTTCCGAGTGTTCAAGTTTCCGTCTGATGGTGTTTGTTTCAGCGGTGGATCTAAGATCAAAGAACAAAAAGTGAACAGTTCATCTTTCATGTTTCATTCTTGGGATAATGCATTCGGGGGAGAATGATATTGTTTGTTTGCATAGCTTAGATTAATTCGACCTGTTCCGAGTGCAGCCTGATTTCATTTACATCTGCATTTTCGATAAGAGATGTGCAATTTGCCAAACTAAATTAAAACCTAGCGGACGGGCTACAAGAGACAATTTTCGGAAGCACAATGGATTCTTGCTTGTGCATATTAGCTGATACATCGCATTGGTTTCTACTCAACATAACGTTAAAGCTTAATGGCAGTTATGGGAAACCATATCCAGTGTTCCCACATTCTATTAACCTCTACATTTGTCATGGTTGCTGTCATTTTAATGTATTCTTATTAATCTCCCTCTGCCCCTGTCTATTTTAGTTAAGGCCTACTTCATCAGTACTTGAAGAGCCAGCTAGCCTGTGCAGAATTTGTCGTCTAGTGCTGCTTGTCAAACGCCTGTAGGGTACTGGTTGATCAGTGACCACAGCGATCAGTGCTTTTGGCCAACCCTCGTCTCTCAGCCCTAATAGCTATACACAACCCTGAGAGGAGTCCTGTGATTGTCAACGAGCACTTTATTCCGAGCACCGAGGGATAATTAGCTCGCCTTCCCAGCCTGTCAGACTTGGCAAGACCTTCCTCGTTCTTCTCTCGCTCAATTTTACTGTTCTCCGTTTGTGAACGCTCCGAGAAAAAGAAGTGTTTTGTGAAGACTTTCTCAGCACTATCTGAACACCGGGACGGTCAACATAATTTATTATTGTTGCAAAGCAGTATTCGCACGAGGCTTTTTATTCCTGATGTGCTATAGCGTGCGCGACTTGAAAGGATGCTTCTCTTTATTGGACCCAAGTGTGCTGGAGGAAAACCCAATCTAGCATCCCTCGGGATCGTGGTGTATATTTCTGCGTCAGCATCATTTCAGCAATGTTCAGCAACAATGCAAGAAATGATGCACCTTTAATACAGTGACAAAGAAAGTGCAAGTGCAGAGGTTGTGGCTGTAGATGAACATCACCGGGATGCGTTTTAGGATTTTGCTAACTTTTTATGATGGCACTCATAACCACGTGAGATGTGCAAGTCACAGCAATGTATTCCCAACGTCGGCACCTCTGCAGCTGAGACAGAAAGAAATTATTATTATTATTATTATTATGTATGTGATTACTATGTTACACAGAATGTTTACTTACAACTAGTAAATCAAATCTTCTGCCAAAAAGATTGAACGACGTCAATCATAACAACAAATTGAATTTATTAGCCACAGGTTGACTCTGAGTGTCCAGGCTTTCATAAAGACTTTTACTTTATTTCGCCACATTTGTATCAACGACATTTGCTGAAGCACAGTATACAAACACTTTTCCGTTTAATGCCACAGCGTTGAAAAAAGGCGAACGTTTAACCGTCACAAAGAAGGATTTATGGCTCGGCTGTTGGATTATGCTGAGACAAGTATAGATGTGATCAACTCCAGTGATGTCTCACTTCACTCGAGCACTCAGTCTTCTCGCGGAGCCCTGCGCGCGACGAAGACAGACAGAGGAGAGATTGCATCATTAACACCATAACTATATTTTCAGCTCTGCCACTTTTTCCCACTCTCTGCTCTCTCTCCAGCTGCTGATAAAATGCTCAGAATCAGTCAGCATTGGCGTTTACTCACATGTTTGCCAAAGTAATATACGTAGGCATAGAAATGCGACAAGGAAACGCAAGCAGAGTTGTGTATGTGGGGTTTAATGTTTTCGTTCTGCATTGTACATCCAAACCCATTTGTCAAACTATGAACCTGAACCTGTGCAGAACCTGTTGTCTTTTATTTACTGCTAACAGTGTTGCCTTTGATTATAATGCAGGCAGCTATTAATGTGAGAAAATGTTAATGAAAAAAAAAGTGTCTGGGATCATTTTAAAGTTTCTGAAAGTAATCTTAAACAATTTACAATACCACTTACATATAAATGGTAAAGAACAACAGCAACATGTGCTTATTATGTAAAAGTCCAGTTTCTATTAAAGGACGTTTGCAGCCTCAGTTTAACCTGATAGCATAGTTTTAAGGAGGCAGGACTAAATGAGGAAGAAAGTGTCACATTGTGGGAAGTATAGCGTCGATTTGGATGTGAACTCAAGGATTAAACGTTAAAACTACATTTAATTCAGTGTTTAGGGACTTTGTCAGTTCACCTCTTCAAAACATTCCATCTTAGCCATCGTTTGTTTTCCTCAAATGATTTGTGTCTTGCTACATTTCTGCGTCTGACCATTCTCTTGTTGTATCTGTCTTATACAGTTTCCGAGCCATGTTTTCCCGTGTTGCCTAATGCAAGTTATTAGCTGTTTTATTTCTTTTTTTCCCTGTCTTCACCTCGAGTCAGTCCTTGGTTTTAGTTGGCATTTATCTTTGCTTGAAGGTTGATTTCTGTTTCTGAGTCCTTGTGTGCTTCGTTTTCTTGTTTCTTGATGTCTTGAGTGTTTTCATGTTAAAGGTGTTTCCACTTAAGTATAAAACCATAACCTTGAGTTTAAGCCACGTTTGAGGTCTAGCCTGTACAATATTTTGGTTTCGGCGTCTGCCTTGTTTCTGTGAACTCATTTGATTCCTTCAGGTCTTCTGGTCCTTTATGCATCTCATCCTCATTTAAGTTATTAAAGGATTATAGTTCACCTTCCTCTGCCTCTATTATGGGTCAGCCCTTTAAATAAACTAATACCGTGTAGGTTAACCTGTTACAAAATCTTTCCCAAACAGTAAATGGTAGACACCAACCTTTGAAAAATCTAAATTCTACACACCGTACATCAAAAGTAACTTTTGCCAGACTGGCTAAACTTTCAGAATTTACTACTAACATCGTAGAAACAGCCTGACAGAGACAGAGAAGCATCGGAATGATTTAATCTGTGGTAAAATAAAAGATCTGCATTCTAATATCTTCTTAGCTGCTGATGTAAGCGATTTCCCCACCTCTCAGTCTCCTCCCGTTTAATCACCACATGTAAATCAAACAGAGAAAGAAAGCACTAATTTAAACCTGCTTGAATACTCGGGGTCCCTATGGAGACTTAATAAGGTAGAGTGTCTTGCTGTGATGAGAGTGTAAAAGCGGATTAATCCCTTTTTTAAAAGATTGTGACATATAAACCTAAAGTTGCAGGCAGATGATTAATAGAGTGGGAAATAAGCGAGTGCTGTTTATTAGCAGTGGGTGTGCTCTGCGGGATGCGGAAAACCAGCGACTCCAGGCAACACACGCTCGTACACAATGCGGTACCCACCGCGTGAGGAGAGGTGCGACCTCACCAGAGTATTTGTCAACAAGCTGTATGTCTCTGTCACTGCGATTATAATTTCTGGACACCTAACTGGATTGATTCATAGAGATGGTGTTTTTTATAATTACGCCCCAAGGCCGTATTTTTCAATGCGCTGTCTGATTGGACTGAACTTGTTTGACAAACCTTAAGCGCTCGTAATGCGGCGTTTAGACAGGCAGAAACGGCGTTATTATATTCACACTGTTTTCCTGGCAACGAGACTTGATGAGACTTTATGTACACACATTTCGAACAAAACAGCAATCTATCTATAAACTTAACCACCGGGCTGCTGTGGCACAAACACAGCCTCAAACACAACTCTGGTGCTGAAAGGGGGTCTATAGATAATTATTATTTTATTTAAATGTGTTTTAATATTTTCCAGTAAAGCACTAGGCACATATTCGGTACAGACAAGGACGTCAGAAAGTTGGATCCCTGGTTTAAGGGGTGTGTACAGATATTTTGCACAAACTCTGTCCTGTGGTTTTGGTGCTGTCTGTTGAGGTTGTGCTTTTCCCCCCTGCAGGCCCTCGATGAGAAGGTTTTCTGCTGTCACCTTCTGTAGAGGAAAGTACACGCTGGGAGCATCTACTCACCTGTGAGGAGGAAATTAAACGTGACTGCTACCTCAGCTGAACATCCGAGTTTGGAGAACAATCTGAAGAACGGCTACACTTCCAACGGACACAAGCTCTAAAATGGGCTTTTAGGGGTTTCCACAAATTCCTTTTATACAACATTTGATAATTTCTGTGAAAAAAGCTGCTTTAAATGACTACGTTTACACGTTCCTTTAAATGACTCCTTTTATCCATTCTGAAATGAGTCACTGTTCATACTACATAAATTAAATTATACATCTTCCTTTTTTCTGAATTATTAATTTATGTAAAAGTTGGAACAACACGTCAAGTGAATTAGCCTCCATGTCTGTGATCAGCAAACGTCGGGAAAAAAAAAACTGAAGTGCCACTTCAAACACTGATCTCATATGCATGAATATACACTGCAGTTCCTTTCTTCAAAGCAAGAATATCAACATTATTGAACTATTCGCTATGATCACTGTTTACAAAGCAGCGGAAGATGAAAGATGGCTTGTATTCTGTGTGTGATACAAAGGAGGAAGACGAAGATATGCGGTGGGGTAAGAAAAGAGGAGGGGATAAACAAGATTTACAGGAAAAAAAATGAAGAAAACACAAACACAGAGCGGAGAGGAAAAAAAAGAAGAAACAATTGGAGGATATACTTTGACTCACCACAGAAATGCTGCAGCAGCAGCTCCATCACCCCTCTGTCTCCTTTACACCATCCCTGTAATCATTTTCAACATATTAAATTTAGATTAACAACAATAGCGGAATTACAATAGTAGCTGGCACTCTGTAATGAAATTCATGAAATAATGCCTGCCCCGATTCCCAGCCTCTAGGTAGAATCTCGCTCTTTCACTGACATACAAAGACCCGCGTGTACGTGCAAACCCAGAGGGGTTCATTAGGAAGTAATAACGGTGGGTCCGTCCTGTCATTCTGCATGAGAACAGAGCTGAGTGCATCTTCTGATGGCAGGTAGGAATGCAGTAGGTTAATCCTAAACGTCAAGACTGTACGAACGAGTAACTACAGCAACGGGAGGCTAAGAGACTGTGTACGTGTGTGTCACGTAAATGTACTGTACACACTGTAAAACAATTAAATGAGTTAACACAAACGCTCTGTCTTTCTCTGACTCCATGTCTCTGGCTGTTGAGCCCTCTTTGCCTCACACTGTGAGGGGTCTGGATTATTTCAAGAATCGCCAGCTTCCCTCCAGACCGCAGAATTCACTGCAATGTTGTGAAATGTTAGGACGCCTCCCCGCCGGCACACATTTTCCTCCTCGGGCTTGCGCTAAGGCCCCGCAGGCCGACGTGAATGATCGAATGAGACAAGAGTGTCCGCACGCGTGCGCCTGCATGTGTGCACATCGTGGAATATGCATATGTGCCTATTTACTTGATTGTGTGCCGTAACTGTAAATCAATGTGTTTATATGTAAATGCACGCTTGTGTCCACAGTGTTTGATCTTACACATGTGACTTTGTGTGTGTGTGTACGTGTGCATGTGTGTGTATCCAACTACAGCGTAATCCCTGTGCATTTGCCAGCTCCAGTCACGGTCAGTTGAGAGGGACTCTCCCTGATGGCGGCACCCCAACAGAGGAAACCTAAATCATGCTGACACGCTCCCGGCACACCCTGCACCGGCGCCAAATTGTTCCTGACAGAATCCAATGCATCCCATTGGGTGCTCAATGGCAGGCCAGCTCCCTTGACCTCTCCTCCTACTGCAAAGTCTAGGGCACAGAGACAGATTATATTGGAAAGGGAAAGTATTCTTCTTGAAATGAGGTTGCTGCAAAGTGCGATTATTTCCCCTTTTCTTCTTTGTCACAAATGAGATAATAGTAATTGCCGTCTGACTAATATGAACAAAACTGAACCAAGTTTCAAGAGCATGGAAGTGGGAGGCCAGTGGATATGTGGAGAAACAACGTTCTAATAAAAAAGTTAAAAGGCTTGGATCTAAAAAAAGGACCACTACCTGCCTGTCTCTTCTTTTTTTTCCTTCACGCTCAAGAGAAATAGTGGCAGCTTGAGCTCTTTTGTTGTATCAGTCCACTTTACTGAGGACATCTAAGTGAATCAAATTCTAAAGCTTTTCACATGGATTTCTGCTGATGGTGGCTCCTCAGGACTTCTGACTCATGCAGCGTGCTCTGACCCAAGAGAGACCTGACCTACACACTCCCTAAACTCCTGAAAGGTTATTCTGTGGAAAAACAGCACTAACATGAAAATTTCCTTTTTTATAAAACACCAAGTTGAAATAAAACTGTTATTTCCTGCATAAAACACACATTTTTTTAGTTATTTCACACCCAATTCAGATACAGAATCGAGTGCATTTAAAATGCGATTACTTAGTCCAATACAGAAGGCTGCAGAGTGTGCCAAAAATGTTTCCCGATTGCAAATGAGCAAGCCGGGGTGCAGCGAGGCCCCAGTCAATCTGCAATTAAGTGCAATATAATTAGTCTCTTCGTCAGCATCACTGTGAACAAGGGACAAAACAGCTGGTCAGTTCAGTGTGGATGTAAAATATCGAAAAACATAAAATCAAACCGCAATATGGCTTATACAGTGTAAAGGCATTTTTATTTTTTTGTCCATCTGTTTATCAGACAAATATGTGATTCGTCCATGCATGTATGTGAGCGTTCACCCTGCTACTTGCCCCCTAGGTCACGGTTGCAAGCCCACTTCAGTCCACGTGCCTAATTTAGTGCCAGTTTATGAAACACCAGTCAGGCATGTGAGCTGACATATGACACATGGTTCACCATTAGCCTTGAGTCTCACACAAACCCCTGACCCTCCCCTAAATACGCTATGTTACATGTGGATAATCAGGTAAATGTCATCATGCCAATCAGAATGTCAGCGATTCACTTCCAAGACAAATCCAGCCTTCAAATCGGTCATCAGTCGTAAACAGTCATAACAGAATTAATACTAGACTACATTCATATCTGTTTTAACACTAATGTTTGTCAGTCTGATGCCTAATGACTAAAAACAGTAACCAAACGTCCAGTCCAGCTGTTTACCACTGTTGCTAGGAGACAAGAGCAGTAGCCTTTTTTTAAACAGCAATCTACGTTGTATGTTTCCGTCAGTGACATCAATTTGGGACTTGAGCATCGCAGGGGTGTCTAGTCCCCGTGTGTGGGTTTTCTTTTATTTTTTATTATTATGTCTGTGCAAAATGGTGCGTGGATGAGGCAATCAGGGCTCTTAGAATGTGCAAAGTTTCTTTGGAGCGTTCAAGTTTGTGGCAGCTAAAACGACCCGCTGTCATTGAGGCTTGCCATTGCAGCCAGTATTACCACTGAATGTTTTGTATGCTGCCAGTGTCTAATTACAGTATATATATATATAGTCTTGAGTTTAGTGCATTGTGTCAGACTCAGTAAGTGTCACTCACCGATGTACCCAAAACTTTCACAAACTGATTTTTACTCCCCTGCGTAGCAAAATTCTGCACAATAGAGAAGAGAAGCAGCTGATGCAACACACGCAAGTTCTGATGACAGATAAGATACATTAACAATCTATCCATCAAACATCCTCAGATCATCTCTACTGTAAACGTCATTATTAAGACACAGGGTTGCGAATGTTCAAAATGTTAATTATTTCATATCTAGCTTTGTTTTGCATATAGTGAAAGTTATTATTAAGTTAGTTATTGTTGACGTTTCCAGTGTGGACCTTGTGGAACGACGTCAGAAACCACCTTGCCTCTAGTGGCACATCTAAATCCAGTGGCAGATCATTTGGAACGGAAGCCCAAATATCTGTCAAATGCTAAAAATTAGATTGTGATATCTCATACTTAACAAAACCCTGACAATAAAAGAAACCAGGCCCTTGAAACGTTACGTTTTTCCAATGTGAAATGTCACCCTGAAAAATGTTTATCTTTATCAACCTTCATCAATCTTGAACTAGCAAATCTAAGACAAAACAAAGACATATTCTCTCCTCTTGCCACTTAAACGGTAAACTAAACTTGTAGACCTTTACCATGGGAGTCTGGAACAACCCTGAGATGATTATCTGAAGGTCAGCCTTCCCTCTTCTCATTCCTCCCTCCATCATGCCAACTTTGGCACCAGTTACCACAATGGAAATAAAAAGCAAGCGCTGGTCTGAACAGAGACTGAGTGCTTATCCCAGCTGCCCACGTCAGCCACCGGCCTCTCAGAAACAAAGGTTCTTGCCCGAGAAATGAAGTATGGATTTCTAATTTAGGGGGATGGCTGGAGATGTGGGTCAAAGTTGCATTTATTTCGAAGCGCATCAGCCTCATCCCGCCTTCGATCACCTTTTAGCTGAAAAATACATACTGGGCTTATAATGGATGATGGAGGACGCTGACGATCAGGCTAGATGAGAGGTTTGCATTATGTATTAGCTTTATCCCATGAAGGAGTCGCTGGGAAGATAATCACTAACTGATGATCGTCATTTCTTTTGTTTCCAGTGTGCCCTCTCGAAATGGTTATTGCGTAAACTTTACATTCTCTGTCCTCTGTGCGACAGAAAATGGGTAAGAGAGACAAAGGAGGAGAGCAACAGCGAAGTATCCAAACATAAAGAGAGGCCAAAAGAGACACGTAGAGTGGGAGATTCAGACAAAAAAAAAAGCTAATATTCACAAAGTACCCACTATAATTACAGACCCCGCGTTTAGCTCGCTTGTCAAACCCCAGCACATTCTTCAAACTTCATATTTCCGCTCATGCCTCGCACGTTGCAACTGTGTTCGAATGTCAGCCATTTTCTCACCGTGGCTCGGTGCAGGCAGACATGTGTGATCTGCCTGAGAGGTGTTCTCACACCTGCCCGATTCTGAAGTGGAGGTCAGCCCCAAAGACCTTTTTTTTTTTTTTTCCTTTCCCCACCCGGTACTAAATTTAGTTCGTTGACATATGTGAAAGTTTCCATCACCCTCTTAGTCACGGCGAAGTGGAGTGCCATCAGCAGTCAAAGACATTGCTTTTAGCTGTTTTAGTCAAGCCGCGAAATATTATGATGTGGAGAAGCGTACATTCGACTCTTAAATGAGCAATTTATCAGGTGTCGCGGGACTTAGGCCCTGTTTACACCGGGTCTTGCTCTTCAGTTGTACAAACCGATCAGGGTCAGAGATAAATTGCTCATAAAATGAAAAGAGTGCTGTAGTATAAAAGCAATATGGCGGAAATTGCTGAGGTACATTTCCACTGAGGCGTAAACAACAAACCCACATCCTGCTGCATTTGGTGCTATTGAACAACCCTTGTGTTGGCTTGTTAACCGTGATTGCAATGCCTAATAAACAATAGTTACTGATGACTACGACTGTGGTGAGATCTTATCCAACAATAGCCTACAATAAAAGGCGAGTTACTGCCCAAAGGTCTCAGCTGCTGCCATAAAGTACAGACTATGCTGAGGTGGGTATTTGCAACCATCTTTTAGCTCTGTTCCATGTTTGAAGTGTCTGAGGATTGAGAACTGACAGAATGTTTTTGGGAATTTGTTGTTTTTAATACTTCTTTGGTTGTGTTCTGTGTTTGTTATTCCCATTTCAATTAGATATGAGAGCGTCGTGCGTGAGGTTCATGAGGTAATGAGTTTCATCAGGTACTAACGAGGTGATTGACGAATGACGAGAGTCAAACCTACTACCTCTCCCGACTCCACTTGAGCTACACACTCTGAAACGTTCCGGCCAACTTCACTGTCTGCTGTAGTGCATTGGCTTTGGTAGAAACTGACATCCACAACATGGCAGCTAAACAAAGTAAACACAGGAAATTCAATGTCGTTGCTTGTACAGAGCAACACAGAAGCCTGTCCTTAACGCCAGAGTCACAAGACGACAAGATGCAGCAGATACATTTCATTTACAATGAACAGGTACCAACAGTCTCCCCAGAAATCTGCATGTGTGTGGACGTCACTTCGCTTGAGACCGCTTTGAAAATGAGGCTCATTCATTGCTGGGTTTTCCTCACATTTGAGGCAGAGGCTTGGATCAATTCCAAGCTCAATCAATTGAATTGCACCGTAGCTACACGGTGCATCTCTCTACACTGTTTAATCCACAAACCTGACATGAAAAATAAAGAGGGGCTATCGAAAGCCTCCTTTACGTGAAGGAAGCATCTACTGTACTCTACACTGCAGAGGCGCTGTTGTGTGTAGGCCGACGGCAGGTGATTCATCGGTAAAGTTTGTTACCGAGACGCTACGAGAGGCGAGTGTGTTGCTTACCTGCTTACCAGCGTCACAGATTATTGGTTGTTTAACGAGACAATTTAATATTCAGTATTTTTGATAAATGAAATAGTCGGGCTGAAAACACAGATCTGAGCAATATTTCTCACGAAACATGAAAAATCACACGGTGAAAAGACAATTGGTCTCGTTGTCGTATCTTCTCTGTGGAAATGTCTCGTGTCGTGTCTCGTCTCATCGTGTTTGCTAAATGTATCGTCACACCGCTGCTACTGGCAGCTAACAACCGTGCTGTAGTAGAAATGGTTTTCAAGAGTGGCAAAATCGGATCATATCGGGGTTATTATGGTCCTAAAGATGTTGTTTGCTTTGCCGTTTGATGTGATATTTTCAGTAATGTACACTTCTTTCTTTCCTCTCGCTGTTTTTTTTTCCACCTGTAAAACTTTATACCCATAACCGTGGTAAACAAAAAAAAGGGCACAGAGACGAGTCCTTTCCTGTCGGAGACACATAGCAGCACACATACACACACACACACAGTCACCTCCAAAGCCACAAAGGGAGACATTATCTTGAGGCGATGGATCATGTAAATGGCATTTTGTCTACATTATGAGAATGTGGAAGATGTTTTTCTGCTTGACTGAGGCGCTTATCAAGTGGGACTGTCTGTACCACCAACTCAATATACTTCATCTTCAGAGATGAGAGTGGGAGGCTGCAGAGGGTGAATATTTCTGTATGTTTGTATGTTTGTGTACCAGCTGTGGGGTATGTGTGCAGTGTGGGAAATAAAATATCTTTTTCTAAGCCTTATTTCTTATCTGAACTTGAAGGACAGGGACAGTATGGGCTCTGGCAAATATACTAAATGAGACAGAGTGGAAATACCTCAAAGAAAGTAGTTATTAATTTGGTCGATCGTGGTGACTCACATCAACAGCTTATCTAATCCAACCGGGAACAAACCTCAACGTGTCTAATAATGCTGGAGGCTTCTTTGAGAAGCCTTTAATCGAAAAAAAACAAAAAAAAACAAATTGTGAAACTGTTACATATAGGTGTCTTCTTTATGGCTTGAGGTTGCATCATGGTTGAATCATCGCAGAGCCGCAACTGAATTAGACATCAGTACTTAAGATGCTTATCAAATCAGAAATTATTCAAATCAACCAATCAAGATACAGAGTTTTACCTTCCAACACCTTACAGTAACAACGGTTCTAAAATGGTCTGAAAATCGGTTTTCGTGGCTTGACTAAAACAGCTAAAAGGATTTATGAAAATATTATCAATGATAAAATGTCACAAATTTGTGACACAGCTGCATCAGAGGTAGATGTTTCAAATCCTGGAGTTGTTGATTTAAAACCCGGACACTAATAAGTTTAAATTGATATGTAATAATGTCGTACTATCTTATTATATTTAAGTAAAAGTGGTACAATAAGGATATATTTTAATTCATGGAAAGATAATCCAGTAGATGTTTCTTTTGATCTGTTTGAACTATAAATCATGCAGTTTTATTTGTAGTCATAAGGCAAAAAATAATGTTTGCAATACCTCTCTGTGTGTTCTTTCACAGAATTCCAACAGTATATGTATAAGCATATAAGATATGTGAAAACACCTACGTGGTCTGATTTAGTTCTAACGTCAAGGTTACTTAAGAACTTAACCATAGTGGAAATAATCTTCTACAAGGTTGTGGCGTTGAAAAGAAGTCGTGAACGTGAACACTGCCATCTGTAACTTGGTAAACGGTCTACAGTACCTTATTGGTGCTCTGTGAGTTAACACTGCGTCTCATTCACCCATTCGCGCTCAAGCACTCACACAGACACATACACCTTACACACTTGGGTACCAACCTGCTGAAAAGGCTTCACCTTGGCATTCAGCAGAACAATCTACATGTTAATTACAGGGTCTATCCACCAAACCCAGTGAGGGGTTTAGTGGATAGACCCAATTATTTTGCACCTTCAGGATGTGTAAGGAAAACTGCAGATATTATAAACATTGATTTGTTTTTAATTGAGACTGCAAGTATGTGGCTCAAGCAAAAGTTATGCAATAGATAAAACACCCTTCGTGTGGACAGGGTGGGCCGTGAAAGGTGTTCGTACCTTCCGGGGACTTCGATACCAAAGGTAGAATTAAATTGCTTTTCGGAAGTATCACAAAAATATGACCTTGACAGATCTCACTACTGGAGATGCTTACGAATACGTCACGCAACGAACAGGATGATGCGTGGGTCATATAAAAGTTCGACAACCAGCACAGCAGGCCAGTCAAATCCTGGAGACTCCCCTACAAGGTCAGGAAGGATTAGAGAATACAGATGAGTAATAATTCCACAATAACTTCCCTTAAAAAAAATACAAATAAATAACAAATGGTTCAGTGGACACTATATACACTATAGTCGACATGAATATATATATATAAATATATATATATGGCTTTATACAAGTTTAATCGGCGCATCAAGCATCGTTTACCCCTTGTAGTCCAATGAGTCAGTACAGACAGATGCCAATTTTCAGTACTTCCATAGACTCACATGTTTTTTATCGCTTTGCTTCCCAAATTACTGTTAAAATGTCTCATGCAGAGGAAGAAAGTGAGTATGAATCCTCTCTAAGACGCTTGAACGCGTCCGATGAAGACGGGCGTACGTCAAACGCAAGTAAAGGTTTTCAGCATCATGTGAGGATGACGTGGATGTGAGGAATTGGTGTCGCGTCCCTTTGTCTGACGCCAGAATCCCTCCAACACCGCCACATTTTCTATCCACTGGAAATACTCGGAGGGTATATTCATAATAGAATTTATCTATAAAAATAATTGAAAACGTACAAATGTAGGTTATATATGAAATTAGCATAGAAAGTACTATAATAACAACAAATAAAATTTTAAAAAATTGTTGAAAATGAAGAATTTTTCCAGAACCAAGTGCACATCAGTCTAGGAGGACCAGTACCTACAGATGAATAGTACTGTATATTGTCCACACTGATAAACAAATGCCTCAGCTGGACAGTCAGGTCAAGTTTAACATGCGTTGGCCTTTACTCAAATGTGTTCATTTTTAGTTTTGCGATCTATTTACAGCTATTTGAATAAATAAAATAAACAAAGCACGAGGAATACATAAATTTGCAGGTGTTTCTAAAGTTTTTCTTGAAGAGCTCTACGTTTTTACTATATGTCCTTGGGTAGAGTTGGTGGCACCGAAATACAGTTTTCCAAATAGTTATTTTTAATTGGTCCTGTATTTTGTTACATCAAGATGGTGAAAAAAAAAAAAAAGAGTGTGAATAATGTGGAATGAATTCTCACATGCGAATGACTCTCATGCATCTAATGGCTACAGCATAGATCTATCTCTGATGACAGTTGTATAATTTACAGAGAGAGAAATTCTGCGAAAGCCCAAAGCAAATGATAGGGTGCTGTAGATGATGATATATCTGCATGTTGTTGGCGCAGGGGGGTGGAGCTGTCATCATTGAGATGCAGGATAAGAATCAGCCTTGTTAAAAAATGCCAGTTTTAGAGAAGTAGTTTTGGCTGTGTCGCGCACAGGGAAAGTGAGGAAAAGAGAAGAGCACATGCAGCTGCTGGGGTCGGATGGAGGTGGTTAAGGCGTTGACATGGAGTGTACGGTACGAGAGGCGAGAAGAGGCTGACAGAAGGCGTGAAGTTGAAAATAGGTATCATATGTCAAACGTAGGGATGGAAATACAATAATAACCTGGAAACACTGTAGTGTTTACAATGGCAACTATGTGAGGTCTTTACTGTGGTAATAATGGCAAGATATAATTTAGCCTATAGCTAAGATCCCAAATGCTAAACCACCAGCTTCAGCCAAGCATCTCAGGCACCTCCTATTATAAAACTACACAGTCCTGCTCACTTTTAGACACGTATTTAAAAAAAAAAGATGCAGTGTGAAATTTATACAAAGACGTCAGGGAAGATTCTCAGTCATCCAGGTGAGATTGTCTTAAGTTAAGTCTTTCTTTTGGAGTCAAAACTAACTTTCAGATATGCAAGGAAGTGCTAGTTAGTCAGTCAGACTCAATATAACTGACAGAATCTCATTAACATTTCAGTACTTGAACTTACTTAAAATGCATGATGGCCTGATGCTTTGGCCCAAAACCTCTGCAGCAAAATAGTCGTAAAAACACTTCATTTATTCTAATTTGAATATTGAGAATTGATGGCTCACTAGCTTTTGTTGTTGTAAAACAAGGGTGTGTCATGGCCATATTTAGTCTCCTTCACTTGCATAGATTAGACAGTATTAAGTATCTTTACACTAGTTTGTTTTTCCATTTACATAATGAGATCTTACAATATTTATCAGCTGACATATTTATCTACATCATTTATTTATTTTTTTAAGTCTTTCCAGCTTCCTAACTGGCTGCAAATTTAATCAAATACAAACTACTCCATGTGAAACAGATTTTGCTGTTAAATGAAACAGCTTTTTTGACTCAGATACCATCCATTTATGGCATTAAATTCCAAATACTGATTATCACACAACGTGTTGTAACTAGCACATACAGTGTGTGGCAACACAACGCAAGGTCCATCTCTTACTTGCTCTACAGTTTTCTGAGGCTCTCCCATCATGTGACCTTAAGCACACACTAGCCAGTTTTACACTGCCCATACAAACCAGGTTACCCACACCAATACGCCGCCACGATCATGGGCTATAAAAAGATCTACCGCGACACTGCTTCAAGCTGCGTTGATAGT
This sequence comes from Macropodus opercularis, assembly GCA_030770545.1. Lineage (NCBI taxonomy): Eukaryota > Metazoa > Chordata > Actinopteri > Anabantiformes > Osphronemidae > Macropodus > Macropodus opercularis. Next base: position 15,682,275 of record CM061089.1, read on the forward strand.
GTCGAAGCGAGCCGAGGCGAGATCACCCTACAGGCGATGCTGGCTGCTTTGGGGAAGGGGTGTGAAACTGACATTTTATCGTGAGAATTGTTACCGTAGCTGTTTCTTAGAATATTTCTAACATGACTTGAACTCAAGTACAGTTGTAATTAACAACGTCTGAATTAGGTCATTATCGTTACAACATATTGGAGAATAAATACTGGAGAGCCTTATGCTACAATGTGCTAAATCTATATTATCCTCTTATCAGATTCCAATCTGACTTATATCCAGTTACTTCTTCCTACTCCAGAACTGCGCAGCATAAAGGGTGATAGTCTCCATTTGTCCTACAGCTACACTAACACAATGCTGAATTAAACTTCGAGGTTCCATTATGCTTTTCAGGTGAAAATAAATAAATAAACGTCTGTAAGCCTTCGTGCCAAAAAATCGGACAGTTGACAAAACAAGCTAATGTCAAATGAGCAAAAAACAATGGCCAGACTTCAGACCAGAAACACTTTCCAGCCTTGTTCATTGAACTCTGCACACTTTAACCATGCAACCAATCACAGCTCCCAGCTTTAACCGGGTTGTAACTAGAAACCCCTTGACAGGATGTAGGTTAATATTAAAATTGCTCACTGTCTTCTATCCTCCCATCTCTGAGCAAAACAGATCTCCAGCCACCGCATATATCCATGAACTGGGGGAGCGGGCCATTGTTAAAACCGCGAAGAGGGCGGCATGGACGAGCCAGTGCTGCCCTGAAGGGATGCTTTGAGGCTACAGATCGAGAGGCACCAAAGGGAGAACTTTTGAATTGATGGGCTGACAGACTGCATCACGGATTACATCAATTTCGGTGTAGACATATATGTATGCAACCATCAAGCTATAGAATTCAAGCCCTGTGTCACAAAGGGCATCAATGTCAGCCTGAATGAGGAAGGAAGTACTCAGGTTAGGTGGCAGGAAAGAAGCAAGTGGGGACCATTATTAGAAGACTAGCAGCCAGGTGAGTGACCAGTTAGACCAGTGAATTTAATATTCATGAGCCTGGTTCCCCAGTCCTCCCTAAAAAGACCACATTTTTTTTATTTATCGAGTTGTATGGGTGAAGATCAAAAACAACAGCAGATTGACACTTCCGTGATTTCTTGGATTATGAGTGTGTCCTGTGGTGAGTGTGATCCTCTATGCTGTGGTCTGAAGCAGCAGCAACATGAAGCAGACAAACCCAAACGAGCTGGACAAGTTTGGCCAACGCACGAACAAAACGCACTTCTCTCATTCCCGTCCTACACACTGAACAGAGGACTGGCTGGACACAGGCCCGGGTTCAGACTGACCAGGGTCAAGTGCTACAGGAGATCCTTTCTCTCTGCGGCCATTAAGTGGGAAGGGGAACCAATACCACCATCATCATCTAACATTTACGCACATACTCTATGTCATTATTTAAGTTAAGTATTTGAGTTTTTTCCATTGGTGAGCGTTCTTTCCTGCCTGTAGCATGTAAAGAAATGAATAAATACAGATTCACAAAACGTTCCTTTTACCACCAGTGTTGTTCAAAAGGTCCAGAGTCCTTGGATCGGTACAACTTGGACAATGAATAACTATGGGTAATTACGTTACGTCATTCTACCACACACACTAGACATTAGTGGCTGGAGAGAGTCCTTTGAGAGTGCTCCTATTACAGCGCATGGCCAGGTCTGACTGCTCAAATGTAAGATTTGTGACTGTTGTGAGCGATCGCGACATAAAGAGCACTATCTTTGAAGACAGTTCAGAGCATCATTACAGATAAAACATGGTGACAGACAGTACATTGTCCCCCCAACAGTGGATTCGCCATTATGGGACAATATGCTCTAATTGCAGTCTATTCAGGGTGCTGACTGTTTACACATTGGCAGATGAGTGCAACATAATCATCGTGCTCCAAACCCATTTCCAGGCTGTGCTGTGCCAGTGCCGGTCATGTCTCTAGTCATTAAAATGGGGGGGTGCCATGTGCACCTGTGCCCACACACTGAATATTACACACTTATATATACTATTATTATTATTTTTGATGCACAGAAGCTGTCTTCTCCAACTTCAAAGCTTGCTTGAAGGAAGGGATTTCTGAACTAAAGAGGGATGGGAAGAACCGCTGCCGAAACAGTCGACATTTATTTGTGTATGTTTACCAAAAGGACCATTTCCAACACTGAATGACTATTAGCCTTAGCATGTCAGGAAACACGTGTCAGCCAAGCCTACGCATCGATTCGAGAATTTACATTTGAATATACAAAGCGCTGTGACCAGAAATTCCTCTTCTAGCTTAGTACGGATTCGTGTTTTTTCTCCTTACTTTTTAAATCCCTCAGTTTTCTCTCTTTAACCCACAACTATGCATTTTCAGAATTGAATATCAGTGAGAGGAAAGTCTGGATTTAATGCAGATTCATTATTTTGATTGATGCTGCGAGATTCTGCCACTCACAAGCGTCATAAGAGGATTCAGCTACATGCTTTATGGTTTATCAAAAGCTCAAAGGGAACTTTAAGTCTCTTTATGGAGCTCCCTGGTGCTTTCTCTTGTTTTTCAACTTGATCCTTACAAACGGACCAGAACGGTTTTCCTTGTAAATGTTGTTAGAGGAAATGCTTTCTGGAATACTTTTTCTCACTTTTATTGGCTGAGGTAGTCGGGGCTTGATTGACATGATCGATTTTGGAATGGGAATACATTTGGGTCTTTAATCTACCAGTGGGATTTGCGTAAAAATATCACATGTGCAAATGAAGCAGTCATAAGTACTATATACTGTTAATAAATTCAAGTATGATTGTGAATTTCCTGTATATGTAAATCGACAACTCATTAAAACTGACAAATGACTTAAAAGATTATCTATATGACTAATATTCTGTTCAATTAATCTTGTGGATGTTTGTGTCTACCTCGAGGAACCGTGGTGAAATTGGTCCTGAGGGTTCGAATTGAGTTCACAGTGACCCTGACCACTCAGATCAGTTCATTCTTGAGTTCAACTTGTGCTAAATTAAAAGAAACAGGTGCTTCGCTGCCATCAGGTTCAGAATGGGAAACATATGATGCTTTGACCACCAACATCGATTCAGCTCATCCTTAGGTTTAAGTGCACACGAGTCTACCGGTTCCTCTCGAAGCATTCCAGGGAGCACTGCGTTGAAAAGAAGAGAAGGGACGACCGATTAACGTACAAATGTGAAGCCAAAAACATAACGCGATGCCCCCCGGGGATGGCTGACATAGGTGCAGAAACAATACAAAACAATGTAAATTAGGAGGGAATATTTCTGCTTTGTTCTCTAGAACAAGCAGTGGTTTACTTACACAAATCTTAACTGTTTCACCCGTGGTAATGCTTTATATGCAGAATTTAATAACACCTTACCCTATTTGCATTGGTACGGCTCTCTAAGCATTACTGTTCGGCTCCAAAAACAATTCAAAATTAATAAGATGGCTTACTGTGGGTATTATGCATATTGTTCAGGGGGCAGAATAACAGAGCGAGAGTAGTTTTTCACTTGGGAAGCATAATAGCGTAACCCTTAAGGCTGACAGTGAGTCATAACACTTCCTGAATTACATATCATCAGCAGGATTTTCCGGACACCTGAAGAAGAAAAAGTTCTCAGAAAGACCTCCCTACGCAAAATCATTCCTCGTTTGCAATCAGTTTTTTTTTTTCTTTCTCTCCATCCATTCAGCTTGCTGGTCCAGATTCAAAAGGAGTGAGCATGGGGGCTGATTAAAAGCACAGATGATAATTTGTAGGTCAGCTGGAAACATTACTTTGTCACCTTCCTGGGAAAAATAGGCATACCCATTCAATTACTGAAACTACTTCACAGCACCCAGGTGAAACGCAGACATTTCCTACTGTACCACCATGTTACCACTGCTGTCGGGCCTAAAATATGATAAAATAACTCAAGTCTGCTACTGGCCAGGATCAAATCCTGCATAACTATCCCCTAAGAGATAATATTTTTACCTAAACAAAGTATAGGGTGACAGTGTGTGACGTGGACGTGCTTGTGATGACATATTTGCTTGAGTCTAGTTTTGCTTTCATTCATTCTGTTGCGCCTCTTCAAGACAACGCTCAATAGCTGAACACAAAGACAGAATAAAACAAAGCTGAGTGCACGCAGACTTGACTGCTTGGAGGTGCTTTGTTACACTCCGCTACATTACGTCGACAGTGTCGTTGGGTAAAACAACACCCCGGCCTCTAAAGCGCGTCAATGTCACTGGAGTAACGCACGTCTAGTAGCCGTAGTAATCACACAAGCAAAAAGTGAAAGAGAGAGAGACCTACATCATGTAGGAAGTACAGTAAGCTTATGTAAGCAGAGGCTGGAGAAAACCTCTCGACATTAAAAGGTTTTTTACATCACAAAAGAGCATGTTTGCTATATTGTAGATAAAATATGACTTTGTATACCTAAATGTAAAATACAATGATTTCTGTTGGAGTTCAGAGTTTATGTTCATACCAATCTTTTGTTGCTCCGGAGCTGATCGCGCACGTACTGTTGAAATATTCAGGAGCTCGCAGTCATGTTGACATACACACTGTTCCTCCCCACATACTTCACACACACATAAAAGACAGCATTGAGTTTTAATCCGAACGTTGGTTAAAGAGACCGGAAAGAGAAAATAAGGTTCTGTTCTGTACAGGCACAGGAAAACGTGACGTCCTGCGATGTGCGTACATGAAACAAGTGGAGTGCGGAGAGAGAGTCTCTGTGTCTGAACTTACTTGCAGCGGTGAACTCGGATAAATGACTCATTAAAATCTCATTCTTTCCATTCTGTGTGTAGCTCAGTTGTAGGAACCAGCCCCTGGTATTTGTAGAGTTTGTTCGCAAATGATCTCCGTATATAGCCCACATTCTGAAATTATGCTGTTGTGATTACTGCACATATGCATGCGGAGTGTGGCATTAATGAGGATTCTACTGTTTGTTGTCTTCCAATTCTACAAAAAAAAAAAAAAAGTAAACTAAACAAAGTGAGGCCAGACATTGTCGCAGTTAAAACTTTCATAAGTCAAGCGCCACAGAAAGAATCAATTTCTGTTCATAACGATGTTGCCGGTCCAAAACTTTGGTCCAAATAAAAACACAGAAACTGACACGAAGTCTAACATGTGCCAGGATTGTGAGTGATTGCTGGAATGTACTCACTCACTTTTTAATATTATTTGTAAATATGTGTACAAATGGTTGGTTTCTTTAATTCATTTTGTACTATTTTTATCAATAAATCTTTGCAACAAAGGAAAAAAGCATGTGGTGATTTCTCGCTAAGATGCAAAGTGAAACACAAGTTTCCTTGAGGTGGCTCAGCATGGCCCCACGTTGTTTACATAACAAAAGCAATCGTTCACAGCTGATTAAGGATATTAGCCTAAAATCTTCGAGCCGATCGGCTCGCCGGCGGGTTTTATAGGTAGAAAGGCCAAATGGCTCATCTCTGGGACTTCTAGTGTTAACTACTGACTTTTTATGACAGCCTTCATTTTATAGTATTTTTCCCTTTGCTCCTGGCAATGAAAATTACAAATGTGCACGTCGACCACAATGATAAGCTGCAATAGCACTTTAAATGAATAACCAAATCACAAGTGCTTTATGTTATCAATCTGAATATTGCACTCACACCAGCATTGCGTAGCGTGTGACACCCTGGCAGAAGACATGCTTCTTTAAGCAAAGCTGCAAGTGACTGTCTTCCATTCAATCATATGACTAACTCTCATATACATATATTGTGCATGCGCCGATGCCCCCCCCCCAAACACACACACATACACACACGGCCAATGTCAAAAGTGCATAGCAGGGTGCCCAAGGCACTAAAAGAGTGGGCTCAGGGCCCTTGATGAGCAGCAGAGCAGCAGAGCACAACGGAAGGACACAGAGAGCGAGAGAACTGGAGAAAAAGCGAGGAGAACAAGATAGAAGGAAACTGACGTGAGAGAGAGAGAGAGAGAGGTGATGGACGAGGAGCAGCTCTCCGAGCCACAGCGTAGTCATAAGAGCCCAGCGATGAGAGGACAAGGTCACAGATCATAGACAAGAGAGATATGGGCAATCATGTATGGCAACATACGTCTTCACCCCGGGTTCCCAAGCACTTCACAGAAAGTAGAACACGCAGCCTGCATGTCCCGACAGCCCCGTTTGCAGAAACAATGTAAGCTAATACCAAGACGACCCAATCAACCCACACACAATTAAATGGTTATATTTATTTATCCATTTCTGCTCGTGGCATTAAACCTTTGTTGGTATTACATGGTAATTTATGTGTGTAAATATTCAAAACCATTGCCTTCATATGCCCTTTTGTATATATTCATTTGGCAACAGATGACCAATTGGCCTAAGAATACTGATTTAAGATCTGTTTTCCGTAACCTTATACGTGCCCCACTGACATTGACTAGCCAGACTCAGGAACTGATCTGAGAACAGTGCTTGTAGCCAGTTTTGTTAAGCCTGCTCCCTGGTGTCTGCTTTGCAGACGGGTGCTGCCCAGAGTTGCCCAAGTCTATTAGTTTGAGTTTATTTACAGCCAAATGCCCAGAGACCCGCCTCTGTAATGTTGTTTGGGGGGAAAATAAGAGCTGAAATTGAATGAAAAGCATCACACGACATGCATAATTCATGGATATCATTATCAAGCGCACGCAGACGTACAGATGAGCGCTCACATAAAGCACGGAGTGAGCACATATTTGCAAACACAAACAGGGAAAAACACACACACACACACAGGTCATTATGTGCGCTTATTATAAGACCTTTTTCCATCATTTATCCTCGTGCTGAACTCAGGCCAATTTTCCCAGCATGGGTCCTATTTAGGCATAACAACACAACAACAAAATCGCAGCGAGAGCCAAGGACTACGTCGACCATGCGAGTGACAGAAAGAAAGGAAGAACAATAAAAGCGTATGTTTAGCTAATCAAAAGTAGCAAGAGTAGCGCGAATCGTATCTGTGGTGTTCTCCCCCCACCGCCCCCGAGGGGTTGTTGATGCATCTAGACAGGCAGTCGTATCGGGGCAAACTTTGACAACCAAACGTGTGCACGTGTAAAAGAAAACGGAAAACGAGGATCAGAGAACGGTGCAGTAATAAAAGTGAGAGTAATAAGAAAAGAAAAAGAGGAAGGCACAGAATTAGGGTGTGGAAGAGACAGTGAGAGGCTTGAAGGAAAAATAAAAGAGAGCAAGAGGTGAAATTAGTGTATTTTCTCTCCGTCTCTGTCTCTCGAGCCCTTTTGACCTCCAACTCTCTTTGATGTACTTCTGCAGACCTAAATGGTTCATGAAGTCCCAGCATGGACACCCGCACACATGCGCACACTGGAAATCCAGCCTTGTAGGTTTAGAACAAATTTACTTTAATACTCTGATGTATGCGAGCACACATGCCACACACCTCTTTTTTTTTTTTTGCGTTACCATTAAGAGTGCTTACTGAAGCAGGACCCCAGCAGCGAGAGAATTCTGCAGGATTCTCCAGTGAATAGTGAGAGATTCTGGTCTCATTCAGCTGACAAATGAAGCGTGAGCAGTCTGAAGGGCGCACATCCACACTTATACACATTTACACACACGTTCATGGTTACTGTTAGTAGACAGACACACATACCACCCACACACACACGTACAGGGCAGTGCTCAGTGCACTGTGATACCTAGAAAGGAATAGAGCTGCAGAGAACTTCTTAATGGATATGGGGAAGCTGGTTATGGTAGTCAGGGCAGGGGAGGAAAGGAGACAAAGCAAGCGCTCGAGTCCGACATGATCGAACATCTGCACACACACACACACACACACACACACACACACACACACACACACACACACCTGCATGTGTTGAAAGGCACACAGCAGTCATTACTGTAGGTCCTTCAAACTTTTCCACAAGTCATCCATCGCCTGATTGGGATTATACTTCACACACACTTGGAGCTGGTAAAATAACAGCTGAGGATGTGAGAGCGGAAAGAGAAAACTCCAGAAAGGAGGAGGTATTAAAAAGAGATGAGAGATGAAAGTGAATGGAGACGGTTCTCTAATGCTTTTCCTACTTCCCCCATGAGATCCGCGAGCGCGCGTCTGTGTACAAACGCAGGCGTGCGTGTGTGTGTGCGTACATACTTTTTGTGAAGGCACAAACAGTATCGAAAGCTCTCGGAAAGATGAAGAGCATTGTTTGAGACGTGCTCTTGTTATCTCGCGCGCCGAATGTAGACGCCGCGCACTTGCTCAGACTCCCACTGCTCTTTCCACCTAATTGAAGTGCGTGCGGTGACGATGCCACGGCATGTGACGCGATCAAAGGCGAACACGTGGTGGTTAGAAAGATATGTAATTTTTAAATTGACTCCGTGTTTAAAGTGACTCTCCAGTTTACCGCTGTTGACGAGATTACGAGCATGTTAAGTTAAGTTACACTGAAGCTGCGAGGCAGATGATAAATAAGACATCGACTCCTGCTGGCAACTACATTTTGTTTTTGAAGCTCCAGATCATAAAAGTTTACAATTGATTAATTAATCCACTGAGTATATACTTGATTTATATCTGTACAAGTTCTCCTTAGAGGCAATTAGTCAAAAATGACCACGGGTAGTTCATTCTCATAGAAGGCGTTCAGTCCAAAGAGGCAGTTTTACTTCCACTTATCATTCAAACACCTGACATTATTTAAACGCTCACATTTCTACTACATGTAGCCTTGGTGGACACTTCCAAATCAATCTGCAGGACTATAATAAAGCTGTCACATCCTACCTTGAACTCTTCGTGTGTGTGTGTGTGTGTGTGTGTGCATGCGTGCGTGTGTGTGCGATCGTGCCACAGCGGTTCCAAGGTAAAATTTCAGTCCGTCTGTCGGAATCAGAGAAAATGACGAGAGGAAAAGCGAGAAAGATAGAAACCGGGAGAAAAAGAGAGAGAATCCCCTTCGGCTCCAACAAACCTTTATCCTTCATGCTTTATCCTCAAATGCTGCCTTTCCCAAAGTTCAAACACCTGGCAGTGATTCTAACCTTCTGATTTATTCCTATTCATATTTTTCCCCTTGGTCTCATCCTCCATTTTGCTCCGTTGGGTCTTCCTTTTCTCCTTCGTTCAAATTCTCACTCAAGTCTTTGTCCTATTAATGCTTTAACTGTCGTTTTTCAGACCCGCTCAATAAGTTTTCGTCTACCTTATCTTCATTTTTTTTCCACTTCAGATTTCTGTTGTTTTTTTCCCCTTTCTTCCTTATAGGAAGCTCCAACTTCTAAATTCTGCCAAAATCCAAGAAGTGGATTCCACCTTTGTTTTCCTTTAGCTGATTTTTTTTTTTATTTACAGTCTAAACTTAGCAGCCGCTAATCAAGATGAAGCAGTTTGAAGAGTGGGAGACCCAGGCACATGTACGCACGTATAAACATACGTGTGCGCGCAAACACATGCTCGTGGACGCGTGCGTGTTTACACAGCCAAACAGAAACAGAAACACAAACACGAGATAAAGGAATGAGAGGCAGAGCCTTGGGGTTGCCTGGAGCTGTTTCCCAATCAGCGCCACTAGGGAGAACAAGAGAGACCTTCAGTGTCGTCTGTGAGAACTCTGAGTGGGCTTCAGATGCATGCGCGCGCACACACACACACACACACATACACACATAGCAAGATGTGTTCGTCAACCTCTACAAATAGACTCTTCTTCTGTAGAACACATTTTAAACCGTGTGACATCTGAGGGCGTCTCTGATCAAACAGGCGACATCCTGACACATGGAACTGTCTATAGCCCTGTTTGAAATGCACAGATTTGCACTACATACACTGCAATAAACTTCTGCACAGAAACACAAATATTTGTGTGTATATATTTTATATTCCACACTACGTTGAATACTAATATTCGGGCTGTGCTGCTTCAGTTCTACTATTTGCTGGATATTGGCCCTTTGGTAGCTGGGGGGGAGGCCACACCGTTTACCGTTTCACAATTGCCGTGAGATTGTGGTCACCTTTTCCTTTGCAAAAGTCTGACAGCAGGGTTTGAGGAAATGTGACGTTTATCTAGCACATGCTATAACTTACAACAATATATTCACTGTGCAACAGCTGAGTTATCTGCTCTGAGGACCAGCTCAGACAGGCACCACCAATCGTCTCTACATGCCCAAACTGCGCGCACACACACACACACAGACACACAGACACACACAGCTACACAGCAGAACACTCCTCCACAAGTTCTATTATTCCTAACACACAAGGTTGTTTTACCAACATTATTATGCGAGCAAAGACTGGTTCACAAATTTGGATATACCGTCTATTTTAATATAAATATATGTCTGGCTTTATTCATACACAATCATAGGAATCGTTACAAATACACACAATACAGTTATTTCACAAGCAGCGCAGCAAATGAGAGGGATGCAACAAGATTAAGAAGTTGTTGAGTACCTCTGAAACAGATTCATCATTGAAGCTTCCAATGATCAATGCAGTGAAAGATAATAAATATATCTATTGTCTAACCAGTAGGTGAACCAGGGTGCAGTACTACATAGTACAGAATATTTTGCATTACTTATTGTAACGCAGTATTGTTGGACAGATGGTGAGTGTGCAGGGGTTCATTAAAGCATTCCACCATGAGGTTTTTACACAGAGCTGGATAAGATGGAAAAATAAATCATGAGCATTAAGGAGCATGGACCAAATCCCTCAGGTGAGAGTGGTGTAGTATTCAGACGCAGGTTTTGCAGACTGTGCGAACACTGCCACTTCATAATAAATGAGAAGGATAAATTCTGTGAGTAGCGGTGTGGTATAGGTGAGGTGATGAGGACACAAATGAGTGTGTGTTCTTTTTGACGAGTAGTGATTACATGCACGCTCCTCGTGAACTGCTACCCGGGTCAGAACTGCTCTGCACTGTGGACAAATGCAACAGGTGGTGGGACAGAAGCTGCCAACCACGCCATCCGTCAGAGCAGCCAGGAGAAATAGAAAATAAATAGCTTTACTCTTTAATTATCATTCTCAGCGCAAACGGACAGCTAGATTATAAAATGCTCGGCGAGAGTAAGCACGCTGTTGAAAAACGGACTCGCGGCGTATGCTGGATAAGGTGTGTAATCTTTATCAACAGATGTCGGTGTTCATTCAAATGCGATTTGCTGGTTTCAAAGTTGAGCAGTCAAGCAGGCTGTCTGGGAAACGAACAAGAAACTAAACGGACCCAAATGGCTCGCGGGTGAAAAATCAAGAAAGAAAAAATATATTGCGCTAAAAACAAGATGAACCAAATATGCACCAAATGATGGGCAATTTTCCAAAACTTGATAGCTCAGCAGTTGGCCTGGTCCATCTAAGTAAGCAGGCTTGGTAACCGACACACACACTACACAAGGCACTACTGAGTTTAAGTTCTGACGCTCAGGTCAACTACAGCCACTATAACACAGCTCCCAAACGCGTCCCTGAGCTGTCTTTAGACGGAAACTCTGCCGTAGCAGCAGCTCTACTACAGTTTGAAAATGACCTTTAAATACCCATTATGCTAATCAATATAATTTTTCAAACGTCAGACGCGTCGGTCCTTTAAGTTTCACAGAAATTAGGCCCGAGTGAGATATCTCCAGAGATGTCACATGACAGATGAGCGCTCGGTCTGATCTAATGCGGCATTTCCAAAGTGAGAACAAAGACAGGGAACTATTTTGAACTTTTGGAACCCGCAATATACAGTATGAATCCATATGCTGAAATAAAAACACCAGGATACTTGTCCTTGAATACTAATAAACAGAAACGCGAGCAACGTGGATGCGCGAGTGGAGTGAGCTGACCTTAGAAAGTACACCTGTTAACACCAAAGTGCTCTGTCAGCACAGGGAGTTTCTCAACAAAATATTTAATTCATGCCTTGACTTAGCCACTGCACTTCCTTGTACTTGCTGCTACTTCAGCTCCTACCTGGGCTGTGGATTTTTTAGGGCATCTTGTTCAGGCTGATGCCTGTTTGACTGCATTTATCTCTGATACAAGGCTCCTGGGACCATGTGTCACCAAAATAGTGGGTTCTATATTCACCTTTGCATCTTGCAGGGAAAATGGTGCTAACACTTACACGGACAGTACAAAATACTCAGAACTCAAAACATTCAGTTCAATCCTCTGTCATTTAATACACCCTCATAAATTATCCTTTTGTCTGCTGATCTTATAATCTTACTACAATCATTTAGTGCATTTCTAAAAGAAGGAAAAAAACAATACAGAAAAACAAAGGGATAAGAAAGTGAAAAGCTCCACTTCACTTGGGATTTTAGAATTGATAAGAAGCCGTAGCCAGTGAAAATCCTGCTGTAAAATTATGCTAATCTCTCTGAGAACAGAGAAAGGCTTGATCCACAAAATGCATTCTTATTTTCTTTGAAAAAATAGGGGGGGGGGTTGAAATGCAGAGGAAGTTTTGGCTGAAATTGGAATAATGGCATCTCAAAGGGCCAATACACACCAAAGGATAAACTTTGAGTTGGAGACAGAAGAAACTCCTGATTATGGATTTTTGAGACAGGACTTCTGTAAAGTCACAAAGTTCTCTGAAAAAGCTTTGAAGCTGTTTCTGTCAATGCAGAAATATTCACAGTACCCATCCCTCTCTGAGCTTCAATTGATTTGGGCTGCTTGGAGAGATTCCAGGCAGATCTGTAACGTGTGTAGGCGTCCGTGTCACAATATAGACTGAAGCCATGTTGGAAGACTTGTACTTTGTGCTACAACTGCTCTTCTCTCATGCTGAGGTACTGAAGGGAAGCCACATGCAGCTGTCAGGAGAGTAACATGGATTCCCCCGATGACAACAGGTGTTTTAAATGCCACTTCGTGTCTCTTTTTCGCACTATTGTTCTGCCACTTTCGATAACTTTGCTGTTTTCTATTGCTTGTCAGTCCCTTATCGTTTTGTCTCCACCACTTCAGTTGGCCCCACTTACGACTCTTCTGGCTGTTATTATTAATAGTGATGCTCAAGCACAACATGCCTGCTTGGCTTTTATATAAAGACGATCATTGTTACTGCACCCACTTGCAACCTCAATTAAATTTAGAGGCCATTTTGTCCTGGCTTTAAAAACCCCCTGATTTACTTCAGTGGCTTAATCCCATAAACCACTATGACCCACAGACATAACTTTAAGCCGTCAGGCAGGGCCACGGTAAACTATTCTCCAGAGGAGGCAACGTGGATGCAGGTCTGTTTGAATTTGTGCATTTGAGTCAGTTGTGTTTAAGCCGTTATCACTTGGGTTATGATCATTGTAGTATTATTTCATTTTCAGGCGACCGAGATGAGATTACAGTCACCGTCTGTAAATGTTCAACTTTCCCTCACTAACTCCTCCTCCTTCCGTCATCCACCTAACTCTAAATCTACGAAAGCAAACCGGAGGATAAATTTGTGGTCTCCAGCAAACTACTCTCAAAATGATGACGCTGAAAACAAGGTGGCAAAACGTTTCTAGAAAAAAAAGACCAAACCTCCAGACATACACCCCAGAATGTAAAATTACCTTTTAAATCTGTGTCAATCTAAACCCATTTATTGAATGTAAATGGATTTAGATTGACACACACATTCTAAACAAATAACCAATTAGTTGTTTATTACATAGAAAATATTTTATAAATCTTTCTGATGCTGCTTCTGTCCAACAACTGGATTCATCTATGGAATAATCAATCAGTATTCATCAATTAAAATTATTTTTAGCTGCAGTCCCTCTATGAATGCCAGATCTTTAGATACCAAAACACTATTAACGACAATACCAAAGTTTATTAGTGAACGTGAATCAGTTGTGTAACATGCCTTCCATGTCCCGTCTGTCTGAACATGACATGCGTCACTACTCAGAGGACCATGTGTGAATTGTTGCAAGTTACTTATTAGCATCACATGCTTTTTCATATGTAGTGATGTCCGCCTTCCCCCACATTCCAAAAAGGGCAGAACGTGTTCTTATGTCTTAGATACATATTTTTTTCTTTTTTGGATTTACATTTTTTCCTACCTGCCTGTACCCGAACCCCATCGGTACCTGTCTGCCTGGATTATCTTTAAATATAGTGCATCCTGGGCCTCTCTTCCTTCTGGCTTCAAACTGTGTCTGTGACAGCACTACACAGGCAGTGTGGTACACTGGACCTTGCTATGCACACACCAATCATGCTGGCTGCAACTGATCCCACACATTTATTCTGAATTCAGCTGATCAAAGAATGTGCTACCTCGTCAGGTTTCTTGTGCACTTTAGCAAAGTTTAATTTTTTAGCATTATGTCAATCATCTGCGCAGTCGCCGAATTACCCGCTGGGTTACCTAACACACACACACACGCACGCACGCACACGCTAACTGGAAAAAATAGAGAAAATATGTTGCTAATATTAAAAAAAAAAAAATGCTATGAACCATGTGGTTTATCAGAAGAAAAAAAAAGGGGAATATACTTTCTAAAGTTGGGTACATACTAAGATCATCTGAGAAGTTAATACTGCCATTAACTTACAAACTACTACGCCCCTAAGGTTACAAAGGTACTGCTGTTGGAATGTTAGTTTAAATCCCAGAGGGTGTCGCTCGTTTGCGTTTTTAAGTCAGTCTCTGACGAGGGAGGGGGCTCATCTGACACGAGTCATCATGTCAGGGTGGAATAAGCACATTATGAAATCTAAATATAGATGTTGGCTAAACAATCATCCGTGGGAATAATGATGCAGATTCCAAATGTATGGATTTCTCGAATGGCATGAGAGAAATTGTAACAGTCATCCAGGTACTATACCTGACCTAAGCTGCCAAACGGGTCATACAGTAGGTCTGTGTGTTTGTGTAATGTATACTGTAAATAACCATGCCATCATCATCACACCCCAGACCTTTGGGCCAGCAAGCGAGGGATAAGCCCCAAGAACAAAAGATTTAAAAAAAAACACCAATGTGTCTCTGTCATGTTCACAACAAGGGATTAGAAGGTTCCCACTGACAGGATTAAAACAATACCTCCAGTTTTTTCTCTGTGCTTCCACACCAGCCCATTTTATCCCAGCCTCGCTTGTTATATTAAGAGATAACGTTTTCCTTTGCTTTCTGTGTGTTTGGAGCTTTACTATGCTTCACCTATTCCACTCCTACTTATTACTGGTCTGCCCGTGTTTTGGACCTTTCCCTCCTCCGGTAGGATTACGTGAATCCGACCTAATCCTGAAATTCCACCTTAATGTCTATGCGTATAGCGCTGTCATTTATGGAAAATATGCATCGCCAGTGCTCTTTTAATGACCTTTTCATTTTTTTGTTTAAACATTGTTTTTTTTGTTTTTTTAGGGAGGGGGATTTACAATTTAACTAGAGAGATGTGATAAAATAAGAAAGCCCACTGCTGTTAGTCCTGATTTTATTTTTTTCTATTTGCTTTCTGAACGACATGGGTGGATATGTTATGGCTAAATAATCAAATGGAATTCACCAGGCCCACTGGAACTAATCGAGTCAATCAAAAACGATTACCTATCAACCTGGCACACCAAAGAAATGGTCAGGGGAAATTGGGTCATTAGCTATAAGGCAGAACTCGTAGTAAAGTAATCTGAAAAAATGTGACTTGGCATGAAAGGCCTACTTTAAATTTGTCATGATTTAGCATGAATACATGAATGATGGACTTCCTTTCCAATCTGTGACACAGATTATGGGATTTAAACAATATGCTTCGAGGATACTTGAATGAAAAAAAAAAAAGGAAGCGTGGACAAAAGTCGGGCTCAGTATTATTTTTCTCACAGTAAGAGCCAAATGTAATTAACAACTGTAAGATTGAGTGATAGACTTACAATCGGTGTGACAGCCAGAGATGATAGCGGATGTTGACACAGCTGATATGTGCAGATGAGACGACTGGGCTGTGACCACACTGATTGGTCTGATGTAATTGGAATGTTGACAAAAATAAACAGCGGTTCTAGCGGGCATGAATTATTCTAAATGCGAGGGCTGCCAGGCAAAAGCAATCACACCCGGACAAGCCTTCGAGCTATCAATAATCACTCTCCCACCCCAATAAACCTCCAAACAGAGATGTTTACACATAGATAAAACCCCTGCCAAAAACAAAACAAAAAAAAAAAAATGTTTTTATGATTACAGAAAAACCAAACAGTGGGAGAAATCAGACTAAGTTTGACCTCTAAGGCAGAAGTAATCAAACACCAAATGCCTGGGAGGCAGTAACAGTAATAATCAAACACATACTGCCACCAGGCTTGTTCACTGAGGGGCTAGTGGGGTAATTATATTATCAGGGCGATAGACTCCTCCATTAAGCAGCTGTTGCTGACACGGATAAGTCATGCCTTAAGGGTTGCTCCTGGTTACCTCCTGTAGAATAGGAAAAAAAAGAGCTTCAGCCAGATATCTGTTTCTGTATTGGTCAAAATACATTGAATAATGAGACATCTGCCAATTACATTCAAAAAATCTCTCTCTGCCGGATGCTCAGTAATAATCTTGTTATCTATTCCATCTGTTCACCAAACTGTCACTCATTTGCCTATTTTTTGACCTTCAAATCCATCATTCGCTTCCTCTGACAGACAGAATCACCAGACTGACACTCCTGGTGGGCCACGGGGCGCGTTTGCTGCTGTCAGACAGACTCTTTCTGACAATTCAGCACTTGTGGGTATGTCCAATCTCTCAGACCCGTGGAAGGACAATGCCAGTGCAGAAGAACAGAAGGTGTTGAAATGGTCAACTCTTTATGTTTAGTTTGTTTCGTTGCAACTCACTTAGCAGTAACATTTATTTTTTTTTGACAACAATTTGTCGGTTTCATGTCTGCGTTCGTGCGCGTCTGTCGTGAACTGCGACATCCCTCTCCTATCATCCCTATCAGCTACTTTCGTCTTGCTCTTCTCCCAAATCCTCCTGACCTTCCTCAAATAAACCTATCAGCTGTAATCAAAAGCCGTCTCTTCCTTCCGCCTACATTCGCTTTGACATATACACGCAGATCTGCAGACACATAAACAAACGCATGCATACACACACCCAAGTCCACTTTCCATGCAGCGTTTTTTCTCTCGCCTTACGGTAGGCGAAGGTGGTCTGTCCCACAATGCACCCTGTGGCATTTTGAAATCAATAATATACGTGTACTTTTCTCTGTTGTGTGTCTCCTGGAATCACACACGCAGTCTCATACACAATCACATGAAGTGTATCTCCCAAGAGCACTCTGCTCCCCCTCAGTCCCAAGGCTAGATTATCATAGACAAAGAAAGAAAGCGAGAGAGAGAGAGAGAGAGCGAGCAGGAGAGCTCGGTTTGTCAGTGGGTCACACGGTGGTGGCATGGTTAACTAGCTAATATGATTAAATTTAGCAGAGGCACAAGTCACATTGTCAGCCCACATCAAAGTCTACCCGCCACTGCGAGAGCAAAACGAGCCCTCTGCAAAACCGAGAGAGCGAGAGAAAGACGAGTGGGGGCAGACAAGGAAAAGGGGCGATGTTTTAAACATAAAACACAAGCTGAATGGTAGAAAAAGATGAGGCAATAATGAGGCAAGAGAGGAGGAAGTGTGTGCTTAACCTATCAAGTGAACTGCATGACCTGAAAAGCACCCATTAACAGCAGATCTCCGTGTGTTTTCATCTGTGTACAAATGAAGGGCCATTGACAAACGCTTAGGGTGTCAAGTATGAAACCAGCTCGCTGACCTTGCGGTTTGATTATCTGCCTTGAGACTGAGAGTTTGTGAGCTCACTACTCAGATGGTTTATTGCGCGGCATGAAAAATCTAAATTGCTTTTAGAGTAGAGCGCTCTGGTTGACCTGTAGTTTGTGTCAGAAGCGCACACGAGAAAATAAATAGATGAGTACAATGAAGTCATAAAACCCCAATATTAGATAAATAGATATGTGACGGAACACAAGAGTGATTTTAGGCATTACTGGGTAGTTTACAGTCCACGTGCAAACTTTGGGTTTCTATCATTCTCCCTTTAACAGAAATAGCTTCGCAAAATATCTGAAAGTATATCTGTAAATATAGCACAACTTTACAGCAGGTTTCATCCTTGTTGGTCTATTTAAGAAAATCTTAAAACACCAGGATGCTAGAATGGCTCTTTATGGTAATGATTAAAAAAAATAATTTTCATCTTTTATCATTTAGTCTCTTTATTGCCTAGTTTTCATGGTCAACATTTCTATTTGTCCAACTGTTTGGTTAATCACATGACACTCTGTCATCTGGATGGACCTAAGACCCATGTTTCCATGTTTAATTCACACTCACCAGTCCATGACCCACTCTCAGTCTGTTTAATTGTTAATTATGAATCAAACAGTGATTGATAACCAGTCTTTTACTGAGAAAGTTAAGTAAGTGCCGCTAAGGCCACATTGACACTAACGTTTGGTATCACATAAATTATATGCAAAGACAGATAGCAAGGGAAGAAATAAATCTCTTTTTTTATGTTATGCTCAAAGACTGATTTGTGACAGATGTTTGCAATATGAGCTATATGCTGATGTCTTTTATTTTTAGCAAATCTAAGCTTCGGTTAGTAAACCTCTAACAAGCAGCTTCTTTTTATACCCAGTGCTAATGCTGCATTTACTGGTTAAAATGACAGCTGTGCCGGCAGCGGGTTGTTTTAGCGGTTACAAAAACACATTAATGCCATAAGCAACTTGTATTACGTACAACGTATTCAACTGTTTCTGTAGCTGCTGTCTGTACTAAGCCAAAGATTGATTGTGAGAAAAGACGCTTCACTCTGTAACTCCATTGTGCAACTGAAATGGAAAGGGTGCTAATGCAGCTCCAAGAAAATGACTTGAGATTGAAACAACTTAACTGTAGAGGATGCCATCAAGGGAGTTTCAGAATTCGTATTTCTCCGAATATTTGTTGTCATGCATAAGACAAATATGAGCCGATGAACCTAAAATATATATCAGAAAAACAAACTAAGAAAATAACTGGTACATGCCCATGCTGTGAATTACCCCCCCAAAAAAAGTGCATTTCTTCTTCTACTAGTATTAAATGTATGTATTGATTGTTATTGACATCAAACCAAATAAACATAACAAATAATTTCTAATCATTTTACAAACAGATGTTTTAACTTGACGGTTTCAGATATAAGCTAATTAAATGCTGTTAACCCTCGTACAGCCTTCGAAGGATGTCAAAAAGGAAAATAGGCGGCGCTCTAAGCTCAAAAACCACACAAGGGTTGGATAAAACAGCAGCAGACAGAAAATAAATCACAACACGCTTTATCTAGATGAATGGTTGGATGAACTTGTTCATCATAGACCCACACGTGTTCATTGCTTGGATGTATCACCCACGAAGGCTGTTTTATCCAACACTTTGTTGTGTTTTTTAGCTTTGAGCGCCCCCTAGTTTACAGTGGGGTTGTTTTGACCCCTCGAAGGCTGCACAAGGGTATGGTTTCACTTGTTTAGATCATGTCATCACACACTCATTGTGAGTTGTGCAGTCTGACCAAAAACTAATTAATCTGTGACACTTGAAAGTGACCTGAAAACAAACGTCAACATAAATATGATGGAATTTTTAAGCAATTGCATGGACATGGGCATTAAAATGAACCAGGGAAGGATATAAGTTTGTTTTCCCCAACTTGTATAGCATGTATTTATATGTTGTCCTCCAACATGTCTGCAGTGATACCAGCATTTTGTTCATGGCTCTTTATCACATGTAAACCTAGATGTAAGTTGTACGCTGCGCACTTCAAGATTCGAGATACCTCAATTCAAATGCTTCAATCTGCACCGAAAATACTTTTTAAAACACATCTAATGGTTGGGTGTTAGCTGTAGGTCTCATTTGTTGATGTTTTGTCTTAGTTTCATGTTGCTACTGATTCTGTTCTTCTGCCTAGTTAGGCTTAGTGGAGGCACAAATGCATACTACGTTGCTTCTTTATACGCAAAACGTGGTTTACATAAGAACTTAACAGTAGAATCTGTTAACAATTACCTGTGAGTTCATTTGTGCCACTAACAAATCCTGACTTCAAAAAATTCTAATGTATTGGACAGATGGAAAGGGTGCAGAAGTGGAAAGGGTGGTTTCACATCCTTATAAGAACTGGCTGACGTGACTTACGCCATTCTCACATCTATGCGGTAAATATGACGCTTCAGCCAGAAGACTACAAACATTCCCTGCCGTGGATCACAGTTCTGAACGTTGTGGAGTATAGAACAATGAAGCTGTAGCACATGGTACACTTGACTCAAAACAACAACACAATATGAAAGACTTAGACATACTAGACCTATTTAACGCTTGCTTATGAGGTGCAAGTGAAACTAAAGTCATCTACAGACTATATTAAAAACCATTCATACATACAAGTGAAATGCTTTCACATACACAAGTGAAACGTTTTCCTCTTCCGCTTTAGTTTCACTTGTATGTGTGAGAGGATAACTCTGAATGAAGTCCCTCACGACACCTCATACTTGCTACTCTAACTTGTTTGACTGCTGTTTGCACTATTAAAAAATGTTAAATCTACTTGAATGAAGACTTCCCTCTCTCTGGACACTTCCTCCAGCTCTTCCGGGGGAATCCAAAGGCGTCCCCATCCTAGCTGCTTCACACTCGGCTGCCAAATTGCCATTGCAATATTAGTGCTACGTCAGATTCGCAGTACTAATATTGCATTGGCGATTTATTATGTAATTTCTTAATATCCAAAGTACAAAGACATGGAGTCAGGTTAATAGGAGACTCTAAATTGCCCGCAGGTTTGAGTGTGACAGTGAGTGATTGCCTGTCTACACTATGTGTGGTCCTGTGATGGACTGGCGATCTGTCCAGGATGTAGCCTGCTTTTCGCCCCAAATGACAGCTGGGACGAGACCCTGCATACTTATGTTTTCAGCAAAATTTTAGTGGTATTTCAAATTGTTCTAAGTATGCTATTATTTCTTCATCTAATATAAAAAAGTATTGGATTGGAATCGAACAAAGCTGCTAATCAAAGACCACCACAACCAGTTGCAGATGGTATAGTTTAGATATGGTATAGTATAATAAATGTGAATATAGAGATGAGAATTCATCTGCACAAAAACTGAAGCAGAGCATAATGCCAGGCTAACCTAGTCTAATGCAGTGTGGCATGGTATTCAACTGAAGTGGACTCAGTGGACATTCTTGGACAGTGCTGAGCACCGTTTAGTTGCTTCATGCTTGATCATATTTCACACTCCGCTTCTTATTTACCACCTCTATACCTTCAGTAAATGTGTGCGTTCGTTCCTCACTCTTCTCCCAGTGCAGAGTGAAGGGCACTGAGGACTGCCAGTCTGGTCCTCATTATAACAATATGTGTGATACCTTTTACAGTTGTCAGAGTGAGGGGGTAAATCTGGCCGCATTGCCCCCTCTGGCAGGAGGCCTGTCACATCAATGACCAGGGCCTCTTTCTGATTCGCTGTCGCCCATGGTTACAGGCTGATTCTAATCTGTGCCCGAGTGCTGTGCACGGTGATAATTAAAAACATTACTTTTAAAAGTTACAGGACTTGTTTTTTTTAAAGTTATTTTCTCTAGCGTGCTACTTAAAAAAAAAATGCACTCTTTGGTTGACAGATATCACAGTTTTGATATGCAGCCACCTCGGAATGCAACACGACGAGGTTTGTGACGGGAGATAATGGAGAGAAAAGTGACAGGTTTTTCCTCAAATCTTCGGATAATTACAGTGTTTACTGTTAAATTGTCAAATGATATACCTGACATTTCAGGGCTTTAGTTGGATGAGGGACTCTTTAACAGTTGGGAAATCTTATTGTTTGTGGTAAGCCTCACTGATTATGAAATCTCACAGGATTATAAAAGAGTGTTCATTAGAATGTCAGTAAATGTTAATTGCATCCAGTGGGAAGAGATATATTGCATGGACATAGAAATACTATAAATGCAATCCATAAAACAATGACATACACCTCATATCCCACACTGTATATCAATTTATTGATCTATCGATAGACCAGTCCACACGCAGCTTCAGTTCACTACATTGAACATCACACAACAAAGGTACCACACAGGTGCGGTGCGCGCACACACACTCTATTTCATCACATGCACATAGAGACCCACACAGATGGATTGACTAGCATATTTCACCAGAAAAGGCGAAAAATGCTCTCTAACAGAAATGTCAAGGTGTTTTAAGGAAGAAATATGCTTTGGCACACAACAGCAGTTGATGAAATGTGACCTTGAGCTGTTCTTTTTCCATTTTTGTTGCATCCGAATAATAAATGGTGCAGGGCCACGAGAAAAAAAGAAAAAAAAGAAGAGAGGAACGAGGGAAAAGCAAATGGAGGAACCACCAGGAGCTATTTTTATGGTTATTACAATCAGTTGTCAGGAGCAAGAAATAAAAATTTCCTTTTAAATGCAACACTGGGTGCATGAGTCACTGAATAAGAAGCATGCAACAACTAACACAGATCATTCTCTGTTTATAATAACTCTTACTAATTACTTTTCAGGATCGATAAAACTTGCAAATTGAATGCATCTGTTCTTTTAGCTGAATTTATACGGGGAGGGTGTGACTGTGTGTCTGCGTGTGTGGGGCCATGGTGTCGGGAGGAGTTCAACCGAGCTGAATTTGGCCAATGAACTCATTTAATTGACTTATCAGGGGTAGTTTCAAAGAGTAATATAGACCACTCAGTCTATATTACAGGTAGCAGTTAGTACATGTTGCATCTAGTCAAACAGAATTATCAAACATTTTAAAAAAGCAATTAAATAAATAAATGCAGCCAGCGACTGTGACTTTCTCACTGGGAGTTAACATTTGGCAAGTAGCTACGATTAGGGTTAGTTTCTTTCACATGAAACTTATGCTGCTACTTGTGCTGACAGACTTACACTTACAAGAATGAAAATAGAAGAAGAAAAGAATTTCTTGTTCCTGTTCAATCTTTGCATGTGTTGTCTTCTGCACGTACATGGACTATCAGTCTTCTCGCTCGTCATTCCTTGACCGGTCTCCCTTTCTACTTTACTGCCTGCGTTGTAACCCACTGTCTGTTACACTGACACATAACCCTTATCTATTTCATTTGACCTCTGTTTCTCAGTGCCCGGTCATTTATCTCTGGATGCTTTCCATGTACAGTACGTTTTTCTCAATACCTCCATAACTTGCAAGTCCGTTGATCCCTTTGCTGTTATTTCTCCAGGTTCTCTGAGAATCAAGTTGGTCCTCCCTGATCTACAAGCTTCCTTTTTTCCTTACTCTTTGCATCCAACCCTCAAATCCTCTTTCCCTGTGGAACGGGGGCCCTACCTCATGAAAGAGTCATCAGCAGTGCATAGCTCTTAATAACAGCTAATCTGTTTAAGTAGCCGCTAAAAAGGTCATGGCATCGGCTAGCGAGGGATAGTGGTGGTGGGGGGGGGGGGTGTGGGGGGTTGAATGGTGCAGAATAGAAGATTTAGAAGTACAAGTAAGAGGCCATGAGAATAGACAGAGGAGGAAGAGGAGGGGTGGAGTACAGCTGGTCTGAATTATTAGTATATACAAGGGGGCATATGTCGGATTTCGCCATACAAAGTTACAGATTCAAAAACAAAGCATTGTGACGGTAAAATCTCTGTTTATTGGTGCAAAATATAACAGAATGGGTTCAAAGCGATACAAGATCTCAACTAAAGCCTCCTAAATTCAGCTGTGGTTCAATGGGAAAGTGATTTGTGAACACTCACAGCCATCAGATCCTATTATGGCCCCTGCAAATTCTCTCATAATGACTGTAAGGAGACATCCAATGGTAAAATCAATCACAAATCTATGCACTTATTGAGGAGCCAGGAAGGTGTGTGTGTGGGGGGGGGGGGGGGGGAGCAATATGATACAGCAAACCGCACAGCGTACGGGAAGATGGCACAGAGGCTGCTAGATAGGTAAGTCAAATGACCATGGCTAGAGAGGAACATTAGTCCAACTAATGATATGTCCCAAAAATGAAAAGTATAGCTGTGTGTGATTTTATTGCTTGGCTGTCTGTGTGTTAAGTAAGCACTTTGTCATTTTTGTTATTACACCGACAACAAAATTGTTAGCAAAATTCATTAGTCTCAGTGTCTCTCGTATACTGTACGGTGGCTTTATATGAACATCCAAGGTCTTGTAGTACACTAGTAGGGAAACTGCTCTTTTATGTTTTAAGTGGTATAAAATAAAATAAAATAATCTATACACAGATGTGCTATTTGATCCTTTAATAACGTGTCATTAGGTTAAATTGTGTCCCTTCCGTCTTCTTTTGACCCCATAATACATTGCAAATGGCTACTGGAAACAATATTACAGATGTTTAAGGCCAGGATGAATAAGTTGTTTAAAAAGTCAGGCAAATGTAAATGACATTTCTTCAATCACTGTTGTAGAAAGCCCTTGAAAATAAGTTTGCTCACCAGAAGAATATTTCAGAAACTCGACTTTCCCGGCGTACCAGATGCAGCCACGTAGACACATGCTCTGTCTACTTACGCTGCTTTTTTTTTTTTTTTTGCACATTCTTTAGGGCAGGTGGACTTCCCACTTCCCAACACAAAGCTACAAGACAAAAAGGCACTTCAGAACTCAACGACTTCTAGGCCCCCCACGGGACTTAGCGGATTAGTTAGGAGTGAGGAAGCGAAAAGTGAGAGACTCAAGAATGAAAGACGTGAAGAGGGAAGTAACAAAAAGAGAGAGAGAGAGAGAGAGAGAGAGATTGGGTTCTTCTTTATATTCCCATTGTGGGCCCTGGGCCGTGCCGTCTGAATAGCTATGCTAATAGGCAGCTGAAAATACGAAGAGATAACACAAAACCCACTTGACTTCCTGACACCTACTTGAGTAGGGCCACTGTGTTTTCCATGGCTGGTTGTTATTCATGGGGCCTGAAAGTAGCCTGTCTGTCAGCCTTAGGGTGGACAGTTATTTTGTCTTTGTAGTCAAATATTCGGGCACAGAGCAGGTTCTTTGTGGAGTTACCGTTACGACTGGCTGCTTAAGTATTAATTTTCATTTAAATGCTTGTAGGAACGGACGGGGTCTTTTAGAAGGTGGGAGTGCAGATTAAGGTCTTGCTGTGGTAATGGAGACTTAGCCTGATCTTCAGCGAGAGGTCAATAACTGGTGACATCTGATCATCTGCAGCAGCTGCAGGATCTCAGCGAATGGCTGAATGGAACATAGACGCAAAGCATGAAAATTCACGTCTATGGACAATAACATTAATCGGTAGTCTGGAAAATGTGAGGCATGTTGCTTCCCAACAACAGAAAACAAGAAAGAATAAAAAAAAATTACATTTTTTACTCACCCAATTAATGAGCCTTTGCAAAGATCTTTGTGTACCACCCCATCTACATACACAAACACACACGCCAAGGCTAACACATCCTAATGCACTGTGGGTGTTACCATGGTAAAAAAGATGTTCAATGACATTTTGAAGGGACAAAATGTACTTCAGAGCTTGTTCATAGTGAGTAATTTGCCTTTTTTTCCCCCGGAAGTTCTTTCTTTCAAACTTAATTAGTTTACAATCAAAGGGGTGACAAAAAAAAACTCTTTAGTATCACTCCGTGACTCCAAACTGAGGTTATAGTGTGATGTTTTTTCATGTAAAAAGCCCAGCAGTGGCATTGTGTGGCTGGTCCAAATTTAAATGAACGTATCACAGTCCAAAGCCTCTTTTGAATCCAGTTCCTTTTTTTTAAAACACCCCGACTATGTTCGGAATCCAGGATGTTGCTTTTAATGAGGCAGGCTTACATTACATAGCGGACAAATGTAATCCTCATGTGTACATGGTCTATATAGACAGCAAAGAGACTGACATAGCTTGGACAGTTGAGTTGATTAAAGCGAGATGCACTGGTTTGTGATTAAAGAGTACATTTTGTCCCATATCTTTTGGGCTATGACAGCTTAAGATGGCAGCTCACCGCCATGGAGGGGAAAACTCACACCCATCACAAGGAGCAGTAATGAGAAGAGCCCTCTTTTTTGGCACCAATTGAGGCTGCTGGAAATATAGTTCTTTTCAGTCTCGCAGCACAGTTGTGTTTGATCAACATTCAAACAGCTTCATCCTTCTTCACACATTAGGCTTGAATCAGTGATTGGTGTCACACAGTCTTTTTTAAACTGCAGAAAGGAGAAAGAGGAAGTGTTTAAATTCCATGCGGCCAAGTTCTGAGATCTTTCATTTGGCATTAAGTAACTAAAGAATTGTTTCAATTTTGTTCAGTTTTTTTTCCAGTGACAGTATTCCAGAGCATCTGGGCGCGCCTTTTAATAGCCCTTTGCAAATGTAAGCAATTACATCACATTGCACTTAGTAAGGTAGTGTTGTCATTTTGCCCTCAATCAACGCAGTGCTATGATGGTTGTTCAGAAGTCACTCAAAGACAAAAAAACAAAAAGTCGTGCATTAAATGTCTTTTCCACATTTCAAATGCCTTCCTTCATTCTGTATTTGGCTGCAAATCATCGCGTAGTTCCATGTTCATGTGTAAATTACACTGATAATTACTGGGCTGAAATCTCTGTCTGGGAGCACAAAGCTAGCTCTCGCCATCATTGTATAATGGGGGCAATTTGCATCTACTTTCACTGAGGCTGCTGTGGTGAGCCCCTGGGAATCAAAGGTTGATTAATGCGTCCGACCACATTTTATTAGCAACTGTTCAGGTGGCTTCTGATAGCGAAGGATGGAGAGACAGAGAGAAAGAGGGAAAGAGACAGAGATTGATACTGTTACGACCTGCTTGTACTTGACTTCCACACGTGTGGAGTGTGATTTTAATTTGTTACTATTTTGACTCACTTGTGTCCAACACAAAATCAAAACAGTTGAAATGGAAACGTTTACCTTTTCTTTGAACTGGAAAAATTGGTGCCATGACAGCTTGAGTTAAGAGACTCTACTAACAAGGAGTGTCTGTGAACAACCCATAAATAAAGGTTATGAAAAAGACTATTGAAAATTTGCTACATTCAGTGTCTGTTCTACCTAAACTATATGAATCAATAATAAGAGCAGTGACTCATGAGAACCTAAGAAAATCAAAGATGACTCGTCTTACAGAACAAATTAATAATTGTCTTCAACTTTGTAACTAAATGACTTGATCATTAACCATCAGATTTAGTTTGTCTTAATCAAACCTGGCTCTAATATGATAAATATGTTAGTTTGAATAAGTCAGCTCCACCAAGTCACATTAAAACACATGTTCTTTTAAGGACAGGTGGAGGTGGGGAAGTAGCATTAATTTCCTCTATAAACTCTGAGCTTTTAAACAAAATTTTCAGAATTTCTGATCCAGCATGTAAATGAACCCACGCACTGTTTTAATCATACCTTCAATCTTGTCCTGACATGCTCCCTTAAAATTGATTGTTAAACCTGACCAATTTATTTTCATATTTGAATTTACTATAGACCTCACAGTACTTGCATTCACTACAGTACACTTTCACTTCATTGCCCTATAGCTACACACAGAAAGCACCCGATCTAAGTCTACTCATGAACAAGTGGATTGCCCTGTTAACGATGCTGCAACCTCACTACGTACAATGTTTACTTTATTTATTGTTTTCTAGGATATGCGCTTATAATACGTCCCTGAAATAAATATCTGACCAACAAGGCCAACAGGCACGAAAACAAATGTAAACAATGTAAAATATGTAGATGTAGACACAATTCCTCGCAAAAAACCTCAACTGTCATTATACTGATAAATATCAGATGTTCTCAGCTCATATTATTTTTGATGTTGCTTAATAGACAACTTGAAAGCAAACAGGGCTTTCTGAGAAGTTGGGTTGTCGTGTATCTCACCTCGAACTTCAAAGAAAAAACAGAGGCATTAAAATCCTGAACCAAAAGAAAACAAAAATACTCTGAAACACCACTGCAAACAAAACTCTTCGTGAAGTGCATGTCTTTTAATGTCATTAATTTGATTGTCAGTTGAGTGTTTTTAGAAGCAGATTTGAACAATTTCCTCCAGTAAGCATTAATTCTTTCCATGTAATTTTCATTCTCTGAGAATAAAGACATCAGGCACATCAGGTTATTTTGAATTGAATCAGACACAATATACTGTATGATAATATTAATAATTTAACACTTAAAGAATTCTTAATTCAACTTAGCATCTTGTTCACATTTCACATACAGTCCACTGAAGTATTGGATACATTTTAGAGCTAAATCTGACAAATGGAATGGATGAATTTTACCCAGCGACAGGCTGAGATGCCGAGGGTGTTCAGCTTCACCACCTACATCAATCTGTGATACACAGGGTGAAGACCAAGGAAAAAGCTGCATGTTCATAGTGCAGCTTTTCGTTCCTGTCAAATGCCATTATCATACAGTTGAAAAGTCTGAATATCACTGCATTTTGTATAGCGAATTCATATGTTCACCTGACGACCCATTGTGAAAGTATGCATGGTGATAGAGAGCCCAGACAGACAGGAGGGGAGAGGTGGAACAGCAACGTCGCTGTGGCAGAGCGGAACTATATAAATCTAAGTGAGTGCATTTGTTCATGAGCTTTTGACGGAAAGGACGGAAGGAGGTGGTCAAGAAAGTGTAATAACATGAAGTGACTAGCTACGGACGTTTCTGTCCATGTCCAGAACATTGGCTCTTTGTCATGCCAAAGTGCAGCTGTGGTAAAGCTACAGCACTGTGATATTTCCAGTCCGCTGTGATGAAACATGTAGTGGCTTCAGGCCATGCAGGTTTAGTAAGAGTCTGACCCATGCTCGTGATGTAGTGTCTCCTACAGTGATAGCTTTGAGACATATGAGCTGGTATTTCGAGTGGATGACACGGGCCACCATTTCCCCCAGCTGAATTAAACCCCCTTTCCCAAAGGAGAACTGTGGATTGATTGTGTTCACAGGTTGAGAAGCAGGATTAAAGTAATGCCGTCAAACCCATTACATTAAAAAATATCCAACCCCTAAAACAGGAAACAAAGAAAAAAAAGTGCTCGTATTCGATTTATTTATGAAGCTCTGTTTTGCTCCATAGGTCATGCATAACAATGAAACAAGCCTTTGCAAAAGAAAAAAAATTCAAATGTAACTTCACCTAAAAAACCCTGCAATGTGACTGATAAACACCAAATTGACTTGATAAACACAGTGAATGTTTCCAGATAATCACAAATTCAAATATTATGAATGTTAAATATAATCAAGGATTAAGATACTCATCCAACACTCACCTTCAGCTATTTATATCAGAGCAATTCTGATGAGTGTAGAAACCAACAACTACACGTTGTTCTACTGTCATTTCAACTTGAGGAATCAGTTACTTAATTAGCCACAGCTCTGCTGTTAGTAATGTAAAGCCATGGTAAACGTCTTGGGTAAAGTCCACAAGGTTACTGATCAAAGATGGTGTCGTGTGTCTCATGGACATAAAAAAAAAACTGGTCTGCTTAAAAAACTACAAATAATAAGCATGTTTTTTAATTCTAAAAGCAAAGTTTTTTAGCTTTTTTGTGAATTATTACAACTTAACTTGATGGATGCAGGAGAGCATGTGCTTCTTTCGGCTTTAAGACTCCCGTAGGTGCCATAAAGCATTAACTAGACAGTTACTGCAGTTACTGGCGCTACCAAACTGACCAGTGTTCTGCCTGGTGCATCTTGTTTCTCTTCTTCTCGTCTGGCTTCAAATCTTTGAGGTTATTTCATTGAAAATGATTTTTCTTTCCAAGGAAAAGAAACTCAAAGTATGGCCATTTTGGCACATCTTCTTGTTGTTGCATTGGCTGGATGTGGCACCTAGTGATTATTTGCCCTGGTCCTGACTCACCGACGCGTGTCAGTATAAATTGTGAGCACATTTTCACCATCTTGACTGTAGTTAGGCTGAACACATTAGCTTGCTCAAGGGATTTAAGCGTCAGCCTCTCCCACTGCGTCTACACTAGTAACATTCATGGACAGTAAGATGTGTGGCAGGTATGGAAATGTTCAGAACCCAACACAAAACTGTTGTTTATGAAATCAGGACTGACTGTAAGAGAAGAAACAAACAAACTATTAGTCGATATACTAATAAGATTAATGGGTATATAGTGTACTGGACGAGTCAATAAAGCAAAGAGAGACTAAGAGAAGAATCTGCTGGTCAGGGATAAATGAGATGGTCAGCAATGGAACCTCAACAGCCAACACATAAACAGTGACTGTGACAGCCAACATGTAAGTTGTATGATGACACCCGTCAGCTCCAGGTTTGCAGTAATGAATGCAAACGTCTTTCTAAACCCAGCTGAAAGTGAAGACAGCTACAGTAAAGCATCACCAGGGAGGAAACTCACCATCTGGTAATGTCTGTGAGTTCTAGACGTGAGCCTACTGACTGCAAACGATTGGCCGCCAAGTAATAAAACTGACCATATGAGATTCAGATTCAGTTTACTTTTGGTTTTGGAAAATCGGGTGCTGTAGGGCTGCACGATATGATGACAGGTGTAGTGGATGTTATACAGTGACTGTTACATATTCCTGGTTAAGAGCAGGAGAGGGCTCTAGAGCCAAATATAGAGGTAAAGGCACCTGACATTCAATGTGCCTGTTTGTCATAGTGACCTCGTGATCGAGTGGAGTCGAGTGAGCGGTACGTGTCTGACGGGTGGACCAGATAACTCAGCTGTAACGCAGTGACGGTTGTAGGCGTCGGTCACCATCGTACCTCAGACCAAGACATCGATCACAATTTTATTTTAATGCTGCTACAGTTTGTTAACCTCAAACCTTGACAGTCAGCCCTAGAGCAGAGCGAAGTCTCCGCTATGTACATTTCATGTAAGCGCCTGACAGACTCCCGCCTAAACCCAGGACTGAAGCCCTGTTTTCTATGTTAATGTCCTGTTTTCAGTTCAAAGTTGCATCCAAAGCATGCACACAGAGGCCTTGTTGCTCCCTGTAATACATTTGGTAACTAGACTTACTCTAATGTCTTGCACTGGGTGGAGTCAGCTGAGGATGTCCAGATGGTAGCTGCTCAGCTACTGACCGCACAAGCTAGAACAGGATGTGAGAAGAGAAGAGATCTCAGACTGCACCCCTGGTCTACACTAAAATATCAAACTGTAAAACATATAGGACCTGACTTTATACATTATGTTACAGCGTGCTATGGGGTGTTTAAGAACTCGTTTAGCTTCACTACATCCCCTTCAGCAACAATGAGGGAGAAACAGAGGGAAAAGTTAAAAAAGGAAAAAGATAGATGAAGTTCTTGGGACGGCACAGGTGGTAAGAATGAGGTTGGTTGTTGGCATCACTCAGATGACATTGTTGTAAATGGAACAAACACACACGTCCGTGTGTGCACACGCACGCACACACATACACACACACACACACACACTTCATCGTGCATGCCAATTCAGATATAATGCACGGATGTCCTCTACGTTTCATCATCAAAGCCCTATCAGACTGCGCAGGGTCTGAAGGGGAGAATATGAACCGGATAAAACAAATCGTTTGATGTGTGAAAGACAGACACTCCAGCTCCAAAGTACTTAAGCTTCTCCTCCCAATGGACTGACAAGGGAGGGTAGCGGGGAGGAATGAGCGCTCGCTTCTCTTTTATTCCCCTCCCTTCTTCCATTCATCGTGCGGGGTTTCCAGAGCATTGCGTCATTGTTTATGCAAGGTCCCAGTGTCAGCATGAGTTGTGTCAATTAAATAAATAAAGTCAATATTGACAGACATTTCAAACGCGCTGTGGAGCAGCGAGAGTGACGGAGGAGCATGTGCAAGTGATGTGGGGTGAATGAGAATTAGAGCAAACATAAAATGTGATGAGCAAGTAAGTGTACATTTCCATGCGTGTGGGGAGCAAATTGTGTGATATGTTTCATGTTTGACAGTCCTTTGATATCAGTCTCATCACACAAGAATGTTTTTAACATTATCCATCTCTTTTCAAGTTACTTTTGTAAATTTGTTGATAGTCTCAGCCATGTTATCTGTTGAGAGAATCACGCCGCTAAAAATCCATCCTCTTGTTGAAATATAGATTTGCACAGCCGTTATTCACCATCTTGTAAGTGAAACAGATGGCGGATCCAGTTTCTTTGTAGATATTAAAATATTCACCAAGCTGCCATTAATTCATCGATTGTCTGGCTTGACAAAGGCCTTTTAACTCTGGTTAATTTCCCTTCAAAGCAGTGTTAGTGTCAATGAGTTATGACCATGAATATGGCTCTCTTCCCAAGTCTTTTAAGATGAAAGGCACCCTCTGCTCCCATGTCAAAAACCCAGAACACCTGACCCTTTTAAAGTGCATAAAGAGATTTTAATATTAAACTACATTGTTCTCAAAGATCATCAGGTTTTGAAGATATTCAGACATAACAAAAGCCATAAACATATTCATTTGATGATCGCAGAAACCCAACGACAACAGATGACGTACATTTTAAAGCTAAACTAATTTTGTCCACTTTTGCCTCTCAGATGTATATTACTGCTTTTATCCAGAGCGCCTGTTTTTCCATCTGTGGAAGTCACAAAGAAATTTCATTATGGGCCATCAATGACATTCACAAGCCAAATTACCATATTTGCAAACATTTGCTAATGACGACCAGAGGACCGGAAAGATGAAGCGATGAGATGAGTTTTGTTGTGGGTTATGAGCGTGTTGACCAGATGCCAAGCCACCTGCTACTAGGCTTGAGCAAGAAAACAAGAGAGCACACACTGAAATGGCAACAAACAGGAGGAAGAAGATTCCTCAGTCTGGTCTTGTTAAGTTGAGAGGCCTCTACGGATCTGCCAACAATCAAACCATTTTAGGCATTTCTCCATTTTCTACCCGGTTGCATTCAATATGAGTTAGAGCACCTGCTAATTAAACCTATGTGGATCTGTGCTAGAGCATGTGGAATGCTCATCAAGTAGGACAGTTTGAAATGACTTGTATGTCAGTGACATGAAAGGCTTTCCTCATCTGCTTCTTGTGGTGCTTTCTTGTTTAGCCACCATCTGCAGGTGCAAATGATTCTATTTCTGAGTATAAACACGCTCTCTAAACGATTACACCTTCTGCATCACATTTATTATTGTCATTATTATGTTGTACCCATTCTGCCTGCATCTGATCTAGTCAGAGTATGAAAAGGTCAATGGGCCACAGCATTGGCAAAAATTTCTTATGTACTCAAGTATGACAGTTGAGGTGAGGTGGTGCCAAGACATACTTAACTTGGCTGTGACTGGATTATATTCTTACTTTGATATTATACAAAATGATTTTCCCTGCAACATATGGCCATGCTAGATCTCCTTACATCTGTAAAAAAGTGAGGTCTGTCCCAGCCTCTACATTCTTCAAAATAGGCACTTCTTCAGGAAGTAATATTGGTTTCAAGATTGAGTCTGAGTGGAATGGCATAAGTGGTCTTTACTGCTTAGAGAGCTCATGCTTCTGAAGAACATGAGCAGGAATAACAGCTTTAGATTCCAGCCTGTGTGTACTGACACACTCCTGTTCATTTTGTAGACCTTTCTCAAACGGATGTCTACAGCACATTACAGTTCACGCACTTGCTATACTAAGACTTTCTCCATAAATAATGGAGCAAAGTAAAGTGAGCAAATCCAGCTCGGTGAGAAAGAAACAGATTTTTTGGAAGTTGCACTTAGTAACTGTACACAACAGGAGTAAATTGTTGTAAGAAAGTAATCCTGTGTCTGGCTTTGCATTTGATTCTCTCATCTCTCCCACTCTCCGTGTGAGTATGCGCAAAGTGAAGTTGTCTCCCATATGCTGATGACCTAGGCCGGCTCATTTATCCCATTCAGGAAGCAAGAGATTGATTGTGCCTGTGCCATTGCTGTAATTATACTGTCATCACTTAATCAACCTTATTGGATTCCTCAAGCGGTCACAGTCCCTGAGGCTGGAGCTGAAAGAAAGATTGACTTTTTTGGACAGAAAGGGAATGAGAGGGAGAACTAAAAAAAGGAGGATGACAAAGAGTGAGAGAGGAAAGAAGAGACCAAATTAAGCATGGAGTAATTTGAGGGGCAAAGCAATGGGGTAATAATGACAAAGGCAGTGAAGGTAAAGGAGTGCTACAGTTACAAGAAGATGAGAATAAGAGAATGGGGAAGTGGACCAGAGAGGGTCGTGCAGGGTGGATAGGGGATCAGGTGGGAGGGTGCGGCCGAAGACGCTGAGTGATTGTTTTCTCAAGTCTGAGTCTGCTCTGCCAGAGAGGAAGTAACAAATGGTTAGGGTGTCACCTGGAAAAGCACTTTAATAATTCATTTGTCTACGGGGCTGGGCAGAAAGGGCTGCTTTGAAGAGTGGGGCACAGATGGTCATCAGAGTGAAGAAAGGTGCACACATACACACCCATGCTCCCACACATATGCACACAAAAAAGGGCCTGTACTGAAGACTGCCTCATCACCTGGGTGCGCACCATATGCCGTGGTGGCTGACAACCTGCTCTCCGGGCACATGCTGAGAAATGCACACAAGCAAATGCTTGCGCACGCTCGCAAATCTTCCCTATTTTATAACTGTTCCACTTCCCCATCACAAAGATCCTTTCTTGCATACTGATGCGCAATTGTGTTTATGTGGGCCGCCAAGATAAGAATTTACCAGCTGATAGAAATGCCTGGCGGAGTGTCTTCACCTACACGCTGAGCCACCTCGGCGCACACATATCCAAAGTCGAATACAGAAAATCACAAACAGCCGCACTCGAGTGGATGTGACGAGGAATGTAAACTGCGCCTCTTGTCAATCCTTCATTATGTGAAACCATCCACTGTTACAGCAGCATTGCGTCGTTTGCCATTTCACATCTGACTAAACCCAATCCGAACACTGAATAAGCTCTTAAAATCTAATGACGCAACACCTACTGTAACAACCTAAAAGGCCCCACATCTTGTTAGGACACATACCTGCGCCACAGCTACTAAAACAGCAGCCCACCTTTCATTCAATTACTACACTGACTTTAATGGTTATACAGTTCTCCTTTTGTGCCATGCATGCTTTATTCCTCTCCCTGTGTGGCTTGCAGGTGATTACTTCAAGGCAGTAAAGGTCTCATTCCAGCTCCAGCAGTTTGCTGACATACTCCAGGATTCTTTGTTCGAGTAATATCTTTGGGGATTTTGATATTTCTATTAGGAGTGAAGCACAAAGAACATACTTAGAAGAGTTTAAGTTGTTGTGTTTTGTGCAGCATTAAGAAACCAGTGAAGATTACAGAAACAAGTAATAGTAAGGATTCAATCTGACTAAAAGGGTCAAGAATGAGAGATGAGTGTTTTGCTGCTGGCAAAATCAGAAGGTTGCAGAGATGGGGAGGGACTTTTAAAGACAAGGTGGAGGGAAGAGAAGCAGTTGGGAGTCTAAACCCAGAATGACCCAACCAGTCCAGACATAGGAGCCACATATTGATGGAACAGACTCCAGACGACAAGCACCATTACCCTGTGGATCGCGGCAGCTAAGGAGAGGGCAGCGAGCAGCAGAGAGAGGTGGAAGGTTTAGAGGAGAAAATCCATGAGAGCAGCGGGTGAAAAGAAGGAAAACATGGTGAAATTAAACCCAACGGAGTAAAGGAGACAACACATCTGTGACATTTTCTACTGCCACTTAATTACTGGTAAAACAATTAGTGAATGGACAGACATTTACAATTGTAATAGTGACTTCATCAAATAATTAGTTTAGGATTCCCCATCCTGAATGGTTTCTGGTTCTAGCATTTCAAATATTTGGATTAACTGCTCTGCTTTGGTCTTTATCATTGTCAAGTGAATTGCTGAGGGATTTCACTTGTTTGAAACTCGAAAACATCACAAAAAGCTCTGAGACACTGTGTGCATACAGGCTTTGAGTGAAAAATCTGTCTGTGAGAAGCACAATTAAACACTGAGCATCTCCCTACAAGACTTTTAGGGGACTTTTATCCACAAGTTGCAGCGTCAGCACTATCTGGCACCATTCCAGTAGGGCTGTCACATTCACACAAACAAACAGATTTTAAGTTTCTTTTACTTTTTCGAACAATCAAAATTCAAATACAGTAAGAAGTGACAGCCCCACCCTACACTACCAAGAACCATAACCCCAAATAAATGTGGCCAGGCCACACCATGACTTTTTATAACGACTACATTTGGTGATACTGAATATTTCCAAACTGATTCTTCTCTGTTTCACCGTAGTTTCAAAGAATAACATATCTGTACTGAGCCAAAGTATAAGGTAAAAAATACTTCTGGTACATAATCAACTCTTTTT
The DNA here is from genome assembly GCA_030770545.1 of Macropodus opercularis. Lineage (NCBI taxonomy): Eukaryota > Metazoa > Chordata > Actinopteri > Anabantiformes > Osphronemidae > Macropodus > Macropodus opercularis. Next base: position 15,718,846 of record CM061089.1, read on the forward strand.
TTTTCCAAGATCAGCTAAACATAGAGCAAAGTATTTCCCAAAATAAGTCCTCTCTGGGGTAGAACCTGTAGCTGCATTCTAGTCTATTTCAGTGCATTTCATGGATCTGAAAAAGCGACTGAATGTGATGTTTTCCAGGTTGTCCTCGATTGAAAGAAAATATTCTTTTGCTCACTGTCTCGTGTGGAAATGCATCCCGTTTCATAATTCTTTCACCTGCACAAAACCGGATTTCCATGGCGACAAAGTGAAATTATAGGTACAGGGTAGGTGAGAGGAGAGCAAGAGGTGTCACAAGTCATACAATCAGTGGTGACAAGCAATCACTGAGGGGGGGGGCGCAAAAAAAAAGCAGACCACAAGTGCGGAGGAGAGGTGGAAGAGTGGTACACGACTCAGGTGAAGTCATGGAGATGGGAAGAATGCACAGAAGACGTGATTACAAAAAGATGAGTTGATGAGCCTGATGAGTCTTAATGGGACAGAACACCGATGCGCGAGAAGAGGACGGGTTTGAAAGCAACTGAAGAGGTGGCAACGGAGGAAAACAGGAGAGGGCAGGTGGTGTTAGCAGTGAGGAGAGGGTTAGGTGAGTGCACAAGATTGATTGGTGATTGCTCTTGGATTTTGTGGCACAGAGTGTGGAAGCAATAAAGAGCAACAGCGAGAGAGAGCGAGAGAGTTGTAAAGAAGAGGGAATATAAACTCCCAGGTGCCAGGTATTTTTCCTACTGGGGGGGCGAGACGACAGGAGTCTAATGAGTTCCCTCATAGCCGGGCGGGTTCCATCTTATGAATCACACAAGCATTCTTACACACCCACATCAAACACACACACACACACACACACAGCTGTAATGAATTATAGAGCTCTCAGTCTAACACCTTGGCCCTGTACCTCATCACATGATACACGCATATATCATTTTGCGCAGGGAATCGATCCCTCCACAGCCATTTGACACAAACACACAGGGAATCGAATGCTACTACGAAATATTCCATCATTCTCTGCACCTCAGAATCTCCACCGATATCCTCCGTACAATGGACGTCAATTTATCGATGCAGTCGGAGCGAAAACACAGGGCGCTGCTTTGTCTTCTGAAGGCTTTTTGAATGTTTTATTTGATTGCTGCAAAATTATACAACTGAAGAGATTCTGCCCACGACACACGTAACCCCGACATGCTTTTTTTCCCCCCACACATAAGAATATAGTGACAACTTAGCACCACACTGACACAGATCAAGTACGTCTTTCGTTTTCCTTCTCTCGTTTTGTGTTCCACCCACACTAACACATTCCTGTGCAATTATTTATTTGGACATTCAATATAGCCTAAATCACACATCATAGAGAGGTTTGTCATTGACATTTTTTTCCTCTGTCAGAACAAAAAATAAGGAATCTTACAGAGAACTCGACAACAGAATGCTGTCCATCTTTTAAAGGTCCTCGATTATAATCCTTTTTACATTTGCTGTCAAATTCAACTAAATTCTCATTCCCTGTGTCTGACCATTGTGTACAGCAATCTGTATGCAGTCAGACAGGGAACTTACAGCCACGGCAAGGGGACATTAGCTCAGCAGCAAATCAAACTGTAGCAAGCTGAGCCCATTAAGTTCTTTTCCTTATGTGGTTTATGTCTGAATGTGGTTACATTTGTTTGGTTTGAAAATATTTATGTGCTAATAGGTTTTGTTTTGGTTGTTTTGTTGTTGTTTTTTTCCTGGAAATGTGAGCAACAGGGGGAGAGATGTGTATTAAGGGCTAAGGAGCACTGAAGGCATCTACACAAAAAGAAAATGTAAGACTTAATGACTTTTTGTGGGCTTCTGTTTTGAGTGTGAACAACACAATTGTTGCTCAAGGATTTCACAATAATTAATAAATTCAAATAGTCTGCAGAAAGCCTTTTTTTTTTTTTACTAAGAACTTACATGTGCATAAAATTGTCTGTACCCTTCAAGCAACCCAGCAATGAAAATTTGCTAATATTTACTAATGAAAACAGACAGTGCTTTAGAATTGTGCTTCAACAGAAGCCTTTTTAAAAACCTAACTAATGAAACTGGTCTGGTACCCTTAACTTAATATTTTGTTGTACAACCTTTGAATTTTACAATCAAGCAATTTTTGTGGCTCTCAATAAGTCTCCTGAGTAAGTCCACAGGTTTTTTGGCCCATTTTTGGGAAGGTTTAGTTTTTTTTAATTTCACACAAAAGTATCTTGCAACGTTGTAAATCGGAGTTTTCGATTGATTCTCTGATCTATCTGACGTATCTATCATGCGTTTGCAATATATTCCCATATGAGAATAGTTGTAACATCATTGCTACAGTACATGAAAAAAGTGCAACTGCTCCTCTCAGTAGCTGCAACATCGTTACCATAAACATCTTATCAATCATCAATTAAACTGTAGTGACAGCTGCTGTGGAAGATCCAGGTGATGTCTGAAAGTTGAGTCATGACAGCTGGATTTCTTTGATGGTCTTTTGGTCAACCTAACTTCAACAATGGTGTAAAGTTAAAACACAATCAAGAAGAAGTGACCCTAACTAATGAACAAACTGATCCAGCTGTTTAAAAGACCTATGACCTGCAACTGAGACTGAGCTCTGTGACACCGGACACTTACTGTATCAAATATAGCTAAATTTTTTTATAGTCTGTCGTAAAGACTTCTTCCCCGAAGCTTTGTGACTTGTCAATATGAATTTTGGCAAACTCCATTCCCAGTGGAGAATGATGTCATCTGACACTGATGTGTGGTTCCCCCATGAACACACCACACCTTTCACCCTCTAAAAAAAAAAGCACCTCCTCACCACTCGGGCGGCTGTTACATACCTCTAAACATGTCTGCCACATGACTGAACACCAGCACTGAGTTATAACAGCAACCAGAAGATGAAAATATTGATTTGGAGGCAGAACTGACGTCAGGGACAATAATGTGGTAATCAAACACCAAAATAACACAAAGTTTAAAGATCAGACGGAAACTGCAACCTAACCATACAAGTAGATGTTGATTACAATTAAGATCCTGACTGCAGCACTTATCTGCACTCAAACACATACATTACATGTTTCTGTGACATTACACTTTACTCTTTACGGCAGACACTGGCTAATTAGAAATGAGAAAAACTGCTAATACAAGAAAGGAGAGACACAAATGTTCTTATCAATTTTAAATTGCTTTCACACTAAGAGGGCCCATATGGTTTTGCTGTATGTATACTATAAATTCTGAACATGCTGCTACCTCTACTAATGCTTTCCAGCTGTTTGAGCCGTGCTACCCACCTCCCTATCCCTGCATCAGATCGACCGTAGTCTACTAATAAAATAAAGGGACATGCTCCCTGTGTGATGCTAGCGCTAAATCAGTGTAGGCCTCTCCCAGAGCACTGACAACCCCATCCTCCTCTCTCTTTACTATGACACCACAAATATTAAATTATGTCACCACAGGGGCCACAAGCACAGAGAGAGAGATGGACTAGGGTTGAGGACTAGAGATTGTTGCATAGACAGGTCTGTATTGCTGCTGTTTGTTACATTAAACAAAATCTGGTGGATGAGCTTGAGAAAGAAAGATGACAGCTCTAAACTATGGGCAGAAATGTGTTTCCAAGGGTGGTGAGTAAAAAAATATTACTTATGATATCAGGTGAAATGGTCAAGAGTGTGTGACAGTCCACGAGACAGGAACAGACACCCAGAGCACAGCTCGGCCAGCTGATAATCATAAACAAAGAAAAAAGAAACGACAACAAAACAGAAGAGAAGAGAAGCGTGAGCGTGGAAAGAAACAGAACAAGAGATAAACAACCATGAAGGGGAGACCTATGGGTGGTCACGGAGATGACAGGCAGCCAACCTTCAGTCAGAGATCACACACTCAATCTCACACTTGAATTACTTATATTTGTCTCTGCTGGTCAACATCTGAGGCAGAATCTTTAGTTATCTGTGGGCATTTCTCTGTGTGGGATAAGTAACGTTTCAAAAATGGATTTCAGGCATAGTATCACTGTCTACTTGAAGAGTCACATGAGTCTACGCTCATCACTGTTTGTCCATCAAGTTAGACAGACCGATGTGTTGTTTACGGGCAGGGTTTCAGTCGAGAGCTGGTGCATCAGGACAGTGGAATTAAGGCAGGACAGTGTGACTCACCTACCAAGCATCTGCTGGAGATCTCCTCTCCTGTTCTGAAGCAGTGAGCCCTCCGCCACCTCCCAGTCGCTCGCTCTCCACAGGCACCTGCCAGTCACACGCAACGTCGGTACTCACACCAATTAGCAACGCCACAGACCGGCAGACTGCTGCATTGCTCATTAAAACATTAACATTAACAAACATATTGAGTCTTACCTTAAACCAGGCGTTGTCCATGGCCGTGTCCGCGGTTGGTTGCCGCAAAGTTAGCTTAGCTAGCAGGTAGCACAGGTGAGAGACTAGCTGCACAGCTAGCTAGCGACTAGCTAGCGTTAATATTAGCTCCCGAATTACAACAACTACCTTCGACTCTCAATGATACTTCAGTCGTTAAAGTTGATAACTTCCTCACTTTATTTCTTTTGAAAAGTACACGTATAAAGTAATTGCATTACTTATATTCAACAATGATGAAGAGAAAAATTCAGCCACGTCCACAGGAGGTCGGCGTCAGAAAACGAAGCGATAAGCCCCGCCCACTTGCGATATTGTTGTTGTTGTTGTTATTATTATTACTCCTATCGCTTATAAACAGCAGGGGGAAAGAAAGGTTGCGGCAAAGAGAGATCAAAATAATAATTAACTGAGAGCCAGTAGGGCTGTTCCTGCTGCAGAGGTGTGATTTGTATAGTAATGTTAGCTAATAAAGTATGTAATAAATATGTCTGCAATGATTCTAAGTCATCCAGGTCAGGTTATTTGGAAATTGAGTCATGGCATCTGGACTATTTTATTCCAGTGTTTGCATAGTATTATCTGCACACAGACACATTTACTATGATTATACGATTTAGAATAATCCAAGTCAGAATTTGTTTTGCATAACTTGACATCGCTGTACTCCTGGAGAAAAGGTCCTGGCTGCAAGTTGTAAGGGTGACGCCGACTATGGACTTCAAACTTGTCTTTGATTTAAACTCACAAAGAAAAATAAATAATTTTGTGCTGTTTGGCAAAGACAACATTTGGCTGACCGGTATTGTGCGGCCATATTTTAAGGCAAACCAAATAACGGCAGAAGACAAGGACTTACAGTCTTCTTGGCTAGAGTCCCTGTTGCAGTACATCTTTTGATGAAAGGGGCTTACAAGCCATCTGAATGTGTAAATGAGAATCAATCTGCATCCAACATGCAGTTTATCCACCAATACCTTCAATTTTATCTTTTATTATCTTACTAAAGCCACAGTTTTGTTGTTTTGTTTGTTGTTTGTTGTTTTTGATGGGTATATTAAAGTAAATATCAGGATTATACATAAGCACGAACAAAGACTACAAATGTAAGTGGTGCAGTAATGTAAAACTCTTTCCTCTTGTGCCTTGAATGACAATGACTCACCCTGTGTGTCCGCTTCTCTTACATTCAAGCATACTCGACCTAACAATGAGGCACTAATATTAGCTAAGAGGAAGGCCGCTTTATAATGCACTGACCGAGCTGCACTGACACTGAACGTAGCTGCAACACAACAACAGTGTGTGAACTCCATCTGTGCTTCGCGATCATTGCACTGCAGTAGCCCTATCACTGCTTCAGCAAAGGTCACAGTACCTGAAGTGTTTCATTTTTAGTATTTGAAAAAAAAAAAGTGACACATAGCCTGACGAAAATGATTCCTGGCATGAACATAAAGTTCACTACTGAATAATGTGAATGTGAGGCAACCTGTGAGGTAACCTTTCATTTTTAGTTCATAGATATACTGTGCTGTGATAGAAATAGGGCCTTCAGATATTGAGTAGTTCCTTGTGACGTGTAGCAGTGATTAATGGCTTCATGATAATAATGACAAAGGTAGAATAGAATTACGGGTGTGGAACACGTGATTAACATACTTATCCTTGAAACCATTGTGTTTTGTTAATACTTGAACGTCTTCTTTGGTTGGAGACTTGCATACCCTACTACAGCTGAGTATTAAAGTGACTGTCATGGTTATGAGTGTAAAACTGCAATAACTTGGTATTTATCATCATCTTTACTATGGTTATAATAAAAAAACACTCACAGAATCTGGGGAATTTCTGTGTGCAAGTGTCCTTCGACGGCACAGTGTTAAAAACCAGCGTGAGTCGGTAATAGGAATAGGAATACTTTTAAACATTACTGTCTTTGAGCACGGTTTGCTGTGCAACTCAAAAATCCAACGCTAAAGTTCGATCATGCAGAAAAAAAGAAGCCATGACCATGATCCAAAGACGCAGGTTCCTCTCTGGGCCAAAGATCAAGTGGAAACCTGTTCTGTGGTCAGACAGATTTTCAGGTTTAAGATCAACGTAAAGTACAATACGCACCCCGTCCAGATGGCATCCTCTTCAGGTCTTGCATCACAGATTGCATCTGTGACAACAAGTCCGAAGCATTTGCAAATGCAAAAAAATTGCGACTTGAAATGCAAGATACAAATAAAGAAGAGCAAGGAGTTCCTTTTAATGTGCATCACACTGGGCACTTCTGATTAACACTGGCAAATATGCGTAGTCTTTGCAGTTGTTTATGTGGAAATACAGTAATAAAACATTCAGAATTCACACGCATTGACCTTGTCTCGTTCCGTGAAATTCCATTTGTAATCGCTGATCTGTAACCTGCAGCAGCCTCTAATATAACGAGGCAACAGAACATAAACACAGGCGCTGGCAGGATGGCTTTCCGAGGCAAGCAGCTCTGAAACAACAGCCTCCCGAGAAGGCTGATTTCCTCTTTACTGTATTTGCATGCGCATATGTGCAAAAGGGTGCCGTAGGCGTCAAATCCCGGAGGCATCGCAAGAACCGTAGAGGAGTTTGCAGATGTTATGGTAGAGAAACAGACAGAGGTGGAAATATGTTGGGTATGAGAGAGGGGAGTTGTTATGTCTTAGCAGAATGCTCCTTGTCTCTTCATGTCCGAGACCCGATCATTTACAGTGGGCGCCTTTATCTCTTCCTCATTTACGTTTCTCCTGTGTTTTGTGTCACTACTTTTCCTGACGTGTGTCTCATTCTCCTTCTTACCCTGCTGTTAATGTGACCGTGAATAGCAAGGAGGCAGAAATTGTGAAACGACAATCACAAATATTTGTCATAACCAATCTTCAACTCGGACTGGCACGCTCGACAACGTGTCAGCGGCCTGGCCCTTCTCGCGGGCACACATCATTGATATGGACGTCGTCTCGCTTGCTTTGCCACTTCTTTGTGTGCATCGCTGTGTGCGTGAGTGTGTGCATTCTGTCCATTTGCTACTGAAGGGGGCTCCCAGGGGTCTCCCTCTCCAAGTAAGAAATGACAGAGACGACAGCCAAATCTCTGCTCGGCCCCCCTGTCCGTGTCCCACATCGCTCACTCCCTCCCCCTGTCCGTCTATTGACAGGTCTGCAGCTGCAGGACACAGTGAATCTCAATGATCCAGCTTGCATCAGAAACCATTACCTGCACTGCACAAACGTACACAGTGAATATGAATTACCCAAAAAAGGGAGTCGGTGACCACGTGAATGTCAGGCGTATCCATCATTCTCATATGCTGATGCATCAAAACATCAGGCTTTAATGTGCAGGTCATGTGCCTCTAAGGGACGTGCGCAGAGCTGATGTCATGCAATCAGTTATTGTAAAAACAACAACAGCAAACAAAACATCTAAATGTGGACAACAAGTACATCAGGCTTAATCCTAAAGTGGCATATCTGCCTGGACTGGATGCAGCGCTCAGCTATCTGTCATGCTGATAGTAAGCACATCATTTCATCACCTTCTCCATTTGACTGGATACATTTAGGGCTATAAATTTTGCTTAAATGTCAGGACTCACACACTTCACATCATTCACACGTCTGTGGGTATATTACACTCATATGACTGGATGCGTTGACATTCCAGTGGGTTTAGCTGTAGAAGCTATGCTATTTGTTTACTACCTCCCACCGTGCACATCGCTGTAATGCCCATAGGCAGGGGAGCAATATCACATAAAGTATGTCTAAAGACTCAGATGGAGCTGCACTAAAAAGCCTTGCATTATGTTCCTACTACCTGTTTACACGCTTTCCCTGCATTCCAGTGCCCAATACAACGAAGTCAATACAGTAATGAATGAATAAATGAATGAATAGTATTTACATAATGGCTGTTGTTTTTTTTTTTCCTGTTGTGAAGTACCAGCTGGCCACACTTGACCTTGGATTCAATGAGAAATACAAATTACCATGTGTCTATTCAAAAGTTCAAAAAGCTGTAAAACTCACTTTTTTTTTCTTTATTATTTTCTTCTAAGAGCCATCACTGCATAATTCTCTCTGAGGCGAAGAATGAAAGTAAAAAAAAAAAAAAAAAAAACTGAGCGTGATGCCTAAAAGGCTTTTTCAGGAGAAGCGAGTATAAAAATGTGTTTTCAAATAGATTCTCAGATGGAGATGTGCTGTTGAACCGTAACAGATTTATAACTTTGTATATGCATGGCGCGGTGCGTGCAGTGGAAAAGGACGGGGATCGGAGCTGCGCACTTTAGAATTACAGCATGCAGATATGGATCAGGGTTTTTGGAATGATACATATTCACATGGGGGATGGGATTGGGGTCGGCCCGTTCTTGGGATTGTTTGGCCTGCTCTGACACTGGTGCGGAAAACTTCTGAACACGCGCACGCACACAAACACAAACATAACACACAGGGACAGTGCGTAGAAAGACAGCGAGAGGACACTGAGGTTGCATTTCGGCATCAACACGTTTATATAATTGTCTGTTTAGACTTTAATCTAAATGCAACACGTCTCTAAATTTTTCATCACCCTAATCTGTAATGGCATCGCTCTAACTAATCACAACGGCGTTAGAAGCAGTATGCACTGTCTAGTTTACTGCTAATCCTTGCTGATGCGAAACAGTCGCCCTCTCTCTCTCCTCGTGCCTTTTCTCCAGCCAGCCCTGCGCCTACAGTCCCCGTTAGCCCTCCTCCTCCTCCAACCTGCAAGAGCCCATCACCTCCTGTTACGAGCGGGCGTAAATTGAATGCTGTGAATCAGGACCGACTGTTACTGCATGTGGCTGGAGGGGAGCGGGGAGGAGAAAAGAGAGAAAGGAGAGAAGGGGACCGCGCGTCCCTGCGGCTTTATGAGCCGGTGTCTCACCAAGATATATCACCGCCCGGAAAGATAATACCATCATGTACATAACTACCGTGTGTGTGTGTGTTCATGTGGTGCGCTGGTGTCGGTGTGTGTTATGCACTTAACTAGCTGGTGACCTGCTGCTCAGCTCTTAATAAGAGGCATCTGGTGCTGTTTTACAGGATGGAGCAGCGGAGGAGGAAAGGAATGGGGAGAGGAAGCTGTGGGAGAACGGACGCTGCTCTGTGAGAAGGGCTTTTGTGGAGAGAGGGGTGTAATATGTGGTCATCTGGTGTCCAAGGATGGAGAAAAAAACCCCCACAGAAGATGGGGAAAAAATAGAGAGAGTGACAGAAAATAAAAACTTGGAGGGATGAGTTAGGAGAGAAAATGAGATATAGAGAGAGATGCTGAGAGATGAGCACACAAATAGAGAGAGAGAGAAAGAGAGAGAGAGAGAGAGATGGAGAGCCAGAGAGAGCCCAGATGAGGGAGTTGAGATGATGGGCTGGCAGTTTCCAAGCACCAGGCTGTTTTTCAGGGCTGTCAAGCACATTGTGAGGCATTGTTTGAAATGCCCAGGCTGATGGCTGACATATTCCCCATGAATCTAGCATGCCAGGCCGCCGTCCACTACACTCACACACGAGCTGGCGTGCCACGTGCTAACCGCATGTGTGTGTGTGTGTGTGTGTGCGCTGGTCAGCGAGGGTAATTGGCTGACCTTGGCCCATCAGGATGGCTGGGATGAGAGAGAAAAGGTGGGGAAAGACGTGGAGGAGGTGGGGTAAGGGTGGTTGTAAATTTTGTCTCACATCAGCGTATTTCTGTCAGTGGCACTCCACTCCGGCAGTTAACTATTAGCCCTGGAAGGTGTGTGCGCGCACACACACACACACACACACACACACACACACGGAAGTACTTTATACTCAACACAAATCCATAACTCATCCTAATGCAAGCTGTGCACACACGTACTCACTCACACTCACACACACACACGTTGCGTGACCTGCCGTTTAAGCTTCAACAGCAGTGACCACAAACATCTCACACGAAGTCACAACCAATTCACATGTGAACGTGTGGAAGGGGAAAAAAAAGTCTTTGATGGTTTCTTTTCTTTCCCCCTAATCTCTCTCTTCATCCCCCACTGTCTCCTACAATCTCTCCACACTCTTGCATCTCTGTTTCACTTTATTTCTCCACGTTAGCTCATGTTCTTTAATCTGCCCCGTGTTTTCTTCTCTCTCTCTCTTTTTCATCCACTTCCTGATGGGTTTTTTTTTCTCCACTGCACCTCAATCCATCCCTCCCGCTTGCTTCCATCATCCATCTTCTCTTGTACAGAATTGGGACTTTTACCCTCTGCCTTTCATCTCATTGCTTCCATACCTTCTCCTCCTTGTGGGTCCATCTGTGACCCCCCCCCCTCCACCTCCCTTTGGCTCGAATTTCCCATCCATTCTCCTACAGTGTCCCTGTGCTGTTGTTATGTTGTTGTTGCTTTTTTAACCCGTCTTCTGACTGCTTCAGACTCCCCCTTCTCATTTCACCAGTGGCCATAGGGGGACAGCTGTTGGAGCCAGACCTGCAGAAATAACTGTGTTACTCCTCTAATCGATACAGCCAGGCACCGGTGGCTACCGCCTAGTACTGTCCAGTGCGCGTGTATGTGTGTGACTGTCCCTCTGCGTGCGTCGTTTCTCCGCCTGAAGGCAGAGACGGCAGATAACCGAAGACATATCTGCCTCTGCCATCAGCGGAGAAGGACAGGATTTAATACAGGTATATCCCCTCCCTCGCGCTGTCTTTCCTTCCCTCTGTCCTGCCATCCACGCCTCTCTCCCTCTCTCTCCCTCTCTATTTATCATCCTTAGTAATCAAAGTAAAAGCGGGAGGGATGGGGCTGAAACAGGAATGAGGTTATAACGTGTGATTTTAGCTCCCATTAAAATGAGCAAGAGACATTTGATAATGAAAAACTGTAACAGGACCCTTTGTTCATCTTGAACACACACACACACACACTGATAGATAGCTGATGCACATGACAACACATGACAACACATCTGTATTGACACTAGCACTGTAAGCATGTCTTCACAGAGCCACTAGAACAACAGTGTTTTGTAAAAAAAAAAAAGAAATGGTCACAAGAAACTTCCTCATGTGCACACGGTAAACGTGGCGCCGAGATCACCTCATAACAATCTTGTTTGATGGAAAATGTGTGTATATGTTACACACGTGAACATAAGAGTTCCAGTGTCAGTTTAGTTCCTTTAATAACGTGAACTGCAACACAGAACACAACATAGCACAGTTAGCTCAGCCAGCGCTTCTGGCTGCTAGTGCTGCAGCTCCCGCTCTGTGTCTGCTTCAGCTCCTGCTATGCAGGGATCACCGCGTGCATCATAAACTATAAACTAAATACATGAACGTTTCTTAACAGTTTTACAAGAACATAATTTACAGTGTGACATGAACAAACACTTCGAACAACACTGTTCATATAACTACGATGAACAACATAACTCCATGCGGCGCGACATGCTACCAATCCGATATCCGACATTACGACTTCAAAACAAACAAAGTAAAACATCTAACACGAAGATATGACCTGTGGAGGGGCTATGCTCAGCATACAAATAATTACACTGCTTGTGCACTTTCCTCACCTGCAACACAGAACACAACATAGCACAGTTAGCTCAGCCAGCGCTTCTGGCTGCTAGTGCTGCAGCTCCCGCTCTGTGTCTGCTTCGGCTCCTGCTATGCAGGGATCACCGCTGCAGTGAACGCATCACGCTGCCACCTAGTGGCGAAAAGTGATCATCGCTCCGCCGAAGCAACGCAGGTGAGAACCTCCCCGTCCCAGTGGCCACACAGCGTTAGATAGGAGACCGATCTGTGATCTGGACAGAATGACCTGGCGCCATAAATGTCCAGTGCGCCACATATAGCATGTGCCTAATCTGAATTTCCTCGCGGAAAACATCCTCGTATAGCCTTTTGAGTCACTCCGCACAACCTCCAATAGCCTTAAACTGACAAATACTCATTTTCCCTCTGCTTTCCAAGACCCATTTAGCTCAGTGGCGAGGAGTCGGTCCATCTGTCTATAACTCCTCTTAAGATACGTCTCTTCTTCTTCTCCTCCCCGGTTCTCTCGTCCCTCCGTCCTGCCTAATGAGGATGTTGTCTACCGGGAGCCATGCTTCTCGTCTCAGTTTCTTCCAGCGGCGATGGCTGAAATTTACTATTTTCCAAAGTGCTGCTTAATGGCGGATGGCAGTGTATAGGGGGACGTGGAGGGGGGGACGGGGGGGTCGCATTGCAAAGCAGATTGAGATTTCACTTGTTGAACTTGCAGGACACAAGAGAGAACTGCGGAAGAAAGGAAGACAAAAATGGTGATACGTAATTATGTGAATTCTGTACTTTAGACAAAACAGAGAGGACGGAGGGAGAGTGGATTAATGGGAAAAGTAATATGGAAACAAGTAGACTAAGAAGCCACTTTGGGCTAATGGCCTCCTGCCTTGACTGGCGAAGAATATTCAGTAATCTGCTGGTTTTATGGGATTAACCGTTCAATGGCACTTATTTGGCTTTTACAGCTTCGCACAGGTTCTATTTATAAAGCAGCGGTGGAGGAGAAGGGTACGCGATCACTGCTCACATCAGCGTTTCTAATCACTTTAACAGACAGGAAAACGCTTCAAGTGACAAGGATTCGGATTCTCAGGGGTCGCACGCGCTGTAAAGGCCATTTCTCCGACAGCGAGAAACAGAACATTAGAAAAGATAAATCAAAGCTGTTGTATTATTAACAAAATCAATGCGTTTAGGCCTGAAGCTGGGTTTAGCATCGGAGGAATGTCAGGCTTTAACCTATTTTCAATCACTCTCAAGTTTTTTGTTGTTGTTGTTTTTTTTTTGTTTTGTGCTCTGACAGCGTGTAACATACAGTATGTGGCCAAACTAGAGTCGCTGAGTGTCACATGACGTGATGTTGTGCAGATTTAGCAATGAACATTGAGGCTTGGCTGCTTTTTCAGCCTATTTCGGGTCATTCTACAAATAGCAAAGAGACAAACACCTTCACCTCCGCCTGCACTGATCTTATTAGGTTGTAAACAGCCCTGTTGCTGTTACCAGGGTTCCACACGAAGGCTTAAACAAGGAGCACATGCTAAACACTGCTACTAATGACTTACACACACACCAACACGTCATACGACCACACACACACACACACACACACACACACACACACACACACACACACACACACATCTATTTAGCTAATGTTGCAAGCCAACGGTGCGGTCTCCTACAAGGTTGAGTTCAAAATGTGTTTGGCTGTTGTTTTTAAGCATGTGTGTGTGTGTGTGTGTGTGTGTGTGTGCGTGTGTGTGTGATTGCTCTTCCCTACTGTGAGCTGTTGCTATGGTGACAATATTAAACATGTGCTGTTTGTCTACCTCCAGAATTACATTTTGCACGACCTTAATGTCTTGTTTTCTGGCTTGCCTGAACCGGCAAGAAGACGAGAGCGAAGAGAGAGACGGAGACAGAGATTGTTTGTGTAACACAGACGTTCGGTGCAGCGAAAACCCTATTTCATCCACCGTAAATGCTGTAAATAATAATAAAAAATAAACCTCTTATATTTCACACAGTTTGTTTCGAAGTAACAGGAATCCCTCAGTTTTATCAACACCAGCATAGAGAAGAGGACAGTGAAAAGTATCCTCAAAAAAATCTGTATTTCATGAACACACCCCCTGTTTCTGTGGCCCTGCCATAACAAAAAAAAAAGAAAAAAGACACCTTTATTTTGATGACACACTTCTCTCTAATAGAAGAGCCACACAGAGTCCATGAGAAAAGGCTTTACTGCCATCTTCTGGTGATTCACAGAGTCGGTCATTAAGAATTCAACATGCTTCTCCCACATAATCAAATACAAATATGTACTGACCTATTGGAAGGCATGGACGCACGCATGCAGGCACTTGACGAGATCCACGCATGCACCGCAGACTCTCTACCAACTAATGATCTGTAAATGCGAGTTCTGACCCTTTGGAAAAGTGGTTTCGTCTGTTTCTATTTCCTTCGGAATAATTTTTTAATGAAGTGTGGATTCATCCACGTTCTGTCTTGTGGAAACTGTACATTAGTGGGCGGACTAAAGTGGCCACACGCGCGCTGGCTTCGCTGTTATTGCAGACTGTCAGCAATACAAAAATCAATTTTTAATTTTCTTTGGGAAAAGTAAAGCATGGTGAGCTATGTAAAATCACTGGTGCTGTCTTTGGAAACTGTGCATCCGCACAGATGAGCGCACGCACGCACAATAACACCCAACAGCACAACAACGTCTCCTCGTAACAAGTACACAGCTGTTTATTGATCCCGTCATGTTTTTTTTATTCACTATTAGCACCTGTCACCGATGTGACCGCCTCGCTCTCGGCCCACTGCCTGCTCCCAACCTGTTGTAGGTTATTATTTCCACCCCACTCTGAAGATGACCACAAACACTGTTCATTACAGCCAGGATGCTATTAGACTTGCAAATGTCCGCCTCGCCTTACTCTCTGTTACTCTGTGTGTCTTGCTTCTCTCTCCTCTCTAAAAGTGCAGTCGTTAATAGAGGCCGTCTCAACCCTGCAATTTGCCTTTTTATCCAAGCGAGAAAAAGCACCAAAGGGTGGATGAGATCTGTCCTAGAACAGCTCGGGATATTATTGGCATGTTGCGGTTAACACATCCCTTCAGCATCACATGGATTTTAAGAACAGTGCTCTCTCCACATAATAATCTGCTTTGCCTGTGATGTGGGTGCTAATATCTTACGCTAATGCCTTACGGTCAAATGTCAAACAGTGCAAAGTGACTGAAAGATGCATAGTTATTAGGTGCAAAATCTGTGTGATGACTTCCTGTTTTTGTGATGCTTTTAACATGACAACACATAACATGTTGGTAGAACAAGACCCGTTTGACAAATGAGCAACCGACACCTTCATCTGCAGCCAATTTTGATTTACTGAGAAAAGTCTTAAGGCAGTCGTAGCAGTGAGAATGTAACAACATCCTCAAGTCTTAACCAGACGCACAAACACTGAAAACATTTGGGATTTAACACATCATCAGTTGACTGAGCAATGAATCAACAGTGTTTTAACTCATCTATAGATCCTTTGCTAGACTCTCTTCATGGCTGCATCAAAGATATAAATTGTCTCTGGATTGTTCTATTCATCTGAGCCTGTGTTTGATTTTATTGATTATATCGTTGACATGTGAAACCACGAGTCCTTGAGGAAAATCTCCTGTCCTGTCCATTCAGATGTGGAATCGAGAGCTTATTCACGAGTGTGACCTGCGTTGAGTGTGACAGGGATCTGGGGATAAACTGCTGCTATAGGGAAGCAGAGTGTGCAGTAATGCCAGTCCTGTGTCGGCTTGTGCTGGTAAATAAAGAGCTGATCCACAAACAGCTCTCAATATATATCAAGTCGGTGTTGGGTCTCCCACTTAAACCACACTTACAGTCACCAGTGGCTGAAAGAATAAGAACAAAGATTCAAGCTGTCTGAGTGAGTGCTTCTCTGCAGGCTACTGGCACAATCTCTGTAAGAGGGCGAGATGCTCAAAAATCCAAGAGGACCTGTGAGCTGAGCGCTGAGTGGAGTCGGATGAACCTGGCAACGATGCTGCTCAGGCGCCTTCCTTTGGAGGAGAAGCAGGTAAGCCTGGCTGCGAGGAGACCCGGAGGAAAGACCCAAAGAACACTGAAAGGATTACAACCCTCAGGTGGCCTGGAAGTAATGCGTGACTCCCCGGGAGTGGCTGGATGAAGCTGCTGGGAAGAAAAAAAAAAACAACAACTCAACAACATTTGGCTTGTTTTATTTGGTCTTTTGTCTGTTCAACTATTACCTAGAAAAGTGGTATCAAATGGAGAGATGCATGGGTGGATGGTCAAAAACTCCTCAACAATCTGATCGTTGAGAGAGCAGACGTGGGTTCATGTCCAATTGTCCAAAACAAGGTGCCCTGCTGGAGTGTCCTTAAGAGTGACAGAGTGAAAGGAGGATTTCGCTCTGCCTCTTATCGCTGGGAACCTGAAAAAACACACCATGGTGGGGTCAAAACTGTCAAAGCCATCACATTGTCACCCACACAAAAGACAGAACTATTGTGAAAAGAATGAAAATCATGCATCATAAATATACATACTTTACTGAAAGGCAACACTTTAAAATGAAGAATCAGGTACACAAACACAAGAGAGGACTGCGAATGGAGTCTTGCCTATTCGCTTAAAAAACAAACTAACAAAAAAAAAAATCAAAAGAATTCACATTTCAGATGTGAAAAAGTCTGGCGATTTCAAACCCACAGCTCCCTTGTAGCCGCTGTCCACATGGTTCTTATTCACTCCGACCTGCGGGAGCAACCATGTGAATGACATCTGGACAGACAAAGCAGCAAAGTGGAGCTTGAAGTGTCAAAGAGCCTTGTTGTATAATGTGACACGGGTTCACCTCTTTTACTTTAAACTACGTTCATCAATGGTTCATACAAAACATTTATCTCATTTTTGTAAGTAATGAACATACATTTGCATGGATACACTCATTTTTTTTTCCCTTTTGTGTTGTCGTAGAAGATTTTACTGTTGCCGTCTTTTAATAACTGGCCTTATAGGTAATTTTAATAGACATACTATACTGTATGTTGTCATAAGTTTTCTAAGCTCATGATAGGTAGGTAGGTCAGTCATTCTCTGCAAAGTAAGCAGTAACCCTAGAAATTTAGTACAGTATGAGGTGACATACAGTGGAAAAACCGAAATCAAAACACTTAAATAAAGTGCCTCAAAGTGCTTAGATAGAAACCATTATATCATTATATTCTGCTCCAGAGCATGAGCATTAATATGCAGAAAAGATCCAGGCTCGATGCTGAATTCTAAATGTTAAGCCCACATAAACATAACGCAGTGGCTGCTAAGAATAATACACATCATTATAATATATTGTCTTCCAATTGTGCAAATAGATTCATACGGCAAAGCCATACACAAACACGCACACAGCTATTGGTACATACCAAAAGTGATTAGGACTGCTGGAGCTCGGGGCCACAATTAAGACTATTGTGGCTCCTGTAATCATTCTCAAAATCCTGCCATGTGATTGGAGCAGACAGATCCAATCCTGGGGCCAGATTCTTTTCATAAAGAGGGCCAGGACCTCCGCTCGGTTATTATCGCTGAAAGCGCTTGCTGTATGTTTGTTTCTGCCTGTGTGTACGCATATGAGGTGCTACATGATACATGAGAGGGACACTGGGAAACTTGTGTGTGTGTGTGTCTCACAATAACCTGAGGATGTGTGTCTCCTTCCAGAGCGAATTATTTTGGACTAACAAGCTTCCATCAAAACAGAGGACGTCCAAGTTCTGCGCGTGACATCACCGTTGCGCGCACGTCCGCTCCTGGTGGTGCAGAGACTGAGAGCGACGTGGGAAGCGGAACTTCCCGACGCTGGTCACATCTAGATGATTAGCCTGAATATCCACACAATCAGCTTGTATAGTAATACAGAATGACTAATGATCTGTTTTTTTTTTTTTTAAAGTGCTTTTAAAATAAACCCTATTCATTTTGAAAGAAAACAAAAGCCTTCATCCACTGCAGTTCACAACCACAGCAAAGTAGCAGTGTAATTTCCTAATAAGCGCGCGTTATTAAATGAAATTACTGAGATTTTCAAAGGTCCCCTCACTCTCCGCACCTCCATCTCCATCACCTCCGCCACGCCCGCCTCCCCAATAAAACTGCTGCCTGGTCATTTTGGCTGCATTACCTGTCTGCTCTTGTATAATAATGTAATTATCCGCTGACCGGTGTAATAATCTTGCTGAATTACATCGTGACCTCTGTCTGTGTGACTTGCTTTCACAGCTCGTCACTCCACAGGGGTAATGGGGGAAGACTGAACCCAAATGATCTATGTCCGATGAACCGGTGAACGGCAGTGGACACAAACGCACTCAGAGGCAACAACAAGGACGAGGAGAGCTGTAGAAACACACATATAAACTACTCTACTGTAGGAGATACTCTGATATGACTATTAAAACTTTCTGTGTTCGTCTTTCAACTGCAACCTCAGTGTTACAAACATTCTCAGCAAGAGAGACTAATATGATATTGAAGGAAATTAGACAAAAGAGAATGTGATATGTCACAAGAGAATCACAACACGTGGTGAAAAAAATGCCTTGATGGTGTCTATATGCGTACAGTGTATCTGCGCCAAACCACAATGGATTCAATCTGTAATTCTAGACCACAGTCCATGTATCAGCATGACGCATGGTCAGTGACATTTGTTGGGATGGAAGACCTCTGTCGGAGGGTCGGCGTCTGTCTTTTGATATTTATTATCTCCTTTGCCGCTTTGATCTCTCTGTTCCTCATGTTGGTAACATATTCGTAAAGGAGGGTTTGAGATAAATGCCAAACATTTAAATGCGCATGTAAGTTTAAACGGGCCCCTGATGCGGAGAGATAATCTTCAGAGTCGCACGACGCATTAAACGACGGGCTTTATTTAAAAATGATTATTTATTCAGAATGACTTTTCAGCTGTTAGCCGGCAGCAACAAAAACAAGGCAAAACAAAAGAGTGGTGATATTTTGTATTTCCTAACTGTAGATCAAACAGCTGTAACTTGATCCTACTGGCGCTGTGGGTGTGGTCAGAGTCTCATCGCTCTGCCACAGAGCTCCACTGATCGTCAAGAATGATTAAAAGCACATCACTAAGCCACTCTGAGCCACCAGGTGACGTGCTCCTTCATTATGGTGACACATTGTAGGCACCACTGCAGGCCAGATGTGTGATAATCCATGGCTAAACATAGACCCGAACAAACGCTTATTTATTTGTTCATTGTTTATTTGGCCGCACAAAGTGTCGGACTGCAGAGGGGACCCGGCAGTAAAAGGTTTTAATTAGAGAACACAAGGTGATTTAAAACAGGACTCTGGATCTCCAGCTGTTTGAGTTCTCTGTTTTCAGTGGTTGACAGGTGACATCGCTGCTGGATATCAGTATGTAACAAACAAAACAAAACGTCTTTTTTTGGTCATGCGATGTTTGATTGAAAAGCTTTTCAATGAAGCCTTAAATAAAACTATATCCAACTAACTTCAGTGACCTATGTAATTACCAACATAATGGAAAAGGGATTATTTATTAGTCCAAGGTGATCGGACATCAGATGGCTTGTTAACACATCACACGGAATTTGTAATTTCATTTCAGTAATAATTAAAAATGAAGCTGGATCACTTCCTGCGCTGATTGTCCAGCTTTGGAAGCTAACTTTCCCGCTTATTTATCAAAAGGAAAACCATACACAGTATTTGTGACCCATTTAAGAGTGTGAATGAATGTGCTTGAGGCAAAATATCACAGCAGGGAGGCCAGAAAGTACTGAAAGATGTACAGGACCACTGCGTGTTTGCTTTTAGGGTAGTTTTATAGGATTTGTTGGCCATTAAACACACGCTGTTGCCTTTAACCAAATTTAACCCTACCGACACATTAAATCACCAAACTGTCATCATATATAATCAAAAAGACTGAGTTTACACTGTGTACACAGAAAAGTATGCACAGGCACAAGCACTAAAAGTCTAAGACACAGCTGACAGCAACATGAGAGGGAAATATACATCAAGAGACAAGACGGAGATGGAGGATGGAAGGAGATGCACAGTGAGAGAAAACGAAAGTAAGATGGTGAGAGAGGATGGGAGAGATTAAGGCGTGCGAGTGGCGAGAAGCTCCCAGCGCCCCCGTTGCCTTGACACACCAAAAAGGGGAGGGAGGAGAGGTAGAGGGACGGAAGAGGAGAGAGGGAAGATGACAAGACGAGCAGACACTGGCATCAAAGCAGGTCAGAGGAAACAGGGCTTGGAAACAATATCAAAGCTCTAAACAAGGGGCACCAGAGGAGAAGACAAGAGCTTGGAGTGTCAACAAAGACACAGACATATGTATGTACACGTTTGAATGTGTGTGTGTGCACATACACAGGCCTCTGCATGTCTAATAATTGTGTCCGTTTGTGCCTTTGCAGCTGTGCGTGAGCGTAGATTGTGTATGCACATGTGCCCGTGTGTGAAAAATGCCTGGAGCGCTGACAGAGCAGACGCGTCGCTGCTCTCCCCGCTCGCCCCTCAACGTGCAGACGAGCCCTTGGCAGCCCAACTTGTCCGAGCATCAGAGTCGAAACGCAGCTACCGTACCAACACAGATGGTCGAAAAAAAAAAAAAAAAAAAAGCGAAGACGCCGGAAAACAAGAAGCGTTCGCCGGGCACGCACGCGTGGCAGTCGGCCAAAATGCCAACAAAGCTACAGACTAAGAGGTCCCACCAACAATATGTTTTGCAAGATACGAGGACGGTAAACGGTTTGGCGGCGAGCTCCCCCCGCCCTCCCAGAAAGGCCGTGGAGCGTGCGTTACTTGTGGTATTGAATGAGACACGCAGCTCAGGCCACGAGCCAGGTTTGGGCCCACAAAAGCGACGAGTGGCATGCGATGTAGCCTTCGAGCTATTCAAGCTTCGAGAGTTACCAGGCGAGCTGAAGGAACTGCGATTCGGAAGTTATTGTATTGTCGTGGCTGTTGCACCTTGTGGAAAAAAACAGTTTGAAAGCACCGGAGCAACAACCGTATTAAGAGTCTCCTTGAAGTAAACCACGGGGCTTTTGCTGCGCTTTCTGTATTAAATTTGCAGCCGTGTTGAGGTAGAGGTCACAGCGAGAATATACACAATTAGACAACATAGATGCCACTTTGCCACCATTGTGTACTATTTTAACAAAGTGGATTTTTATTTTAGAATTACCTCAGAAAAAGCCCACTGAGGAGAAAGCGTTCTGCCATCGCACAAGGTTGAGGCTTAACTGGTAAATAACAGGACGGCTGGGGGTTGTAAAGATTGGTATAATCCTTCCTCTCTGTTTCAATCTCTCTCTCTTGCACACATTTCAACATGGATGAAATTGCTTCACCCTCACTGTAAATAGCTGCACTGACTTACGGATCAGGACCTCTGAAAGCCAGTAGCTGTGAGCGAAAACACTCCCGGCCTCTTCCTCCTTCTGTCTGTCCTGTCTGTTTCCCCAAGGCATCCATCCTATTTAGAGAATGCTTGCTCTTCCTAATGCAGTCTGGAGTGTGCCACTGGATTTTCCGTGTTTAATTATCACCACCTTAATGTATCGATTGATTTAAAAAGCAATTATAAATTGATTAGTTCAATTTGCATTTCAAATATGCATTGAAATAATAAAAAAAAGAAGAAGACACAATTCAATTTGCCAATTGAACATTTGCTAATCCCCTTCACTGAGGGTCTGTCCAATCATATTTGGCCAACTAGGCATGTCAAACGTCCTGCTCCAGGTCCAAGTGCTGAGCACAAGGCTGCAGCACCATGAGCACCGCTTTTCCAAAAGTAAACGGGGATAACCAGATAACTCAGACATAACCCTACATTTGATAAAGGTACGCTGAATTACAATTTGAATGTTAGCCTGTGAATTTGTCATCGTTTTACAGTTAATAATTAGCAGCACTATTCTACACTTTTTTTATTTGTCATTATTCCATTTATACCAAATGGGGATATTTGACAGTTGTTGTATAGTTAGTTATAGCTAGGGCCTGCGACGCCTTCTCTGTTGGCCTAACATAACCAGAAATCATGATCAAAATAATTTTAAAGAATCTAAATATGTATATACAATTGTTGTCCATAGTCTTTTCTCTTCGTGTCATATAAAATATCTGTTCGTTAGTTTTTATCCAATCAGATTTCAGCTGGCTTGTGTTGTCAGGCTGTAAGAAACTGCACTGTAAGTAAACGTTATCGTTGACAGATACTTGCCATGGACAACCAGATTACGAGTTGGTGACAGTAAGCCCAGGTACAAGGCCTCACGTTGGACGGGAAAACTCGTTGAGAGGAGGCAGCGCTATCGCTGTCACGACGGCTGGAGGAGGAGAAGACGTAACTTTCTGCAAACAGGTCTGCAACCAAACTGCTGAGAGATGCTGCTTGTTTACTTTGGCTTTCAATGAATAGTTGGTTTGGTGAACATTATATGAAACTATGACTTGTGTAAAACAAACTTCTTAAAGCTTGCCTATTTTTGATGGACTTATTAAAGCTTTGAATCTTTGAATTGCTTTTTATATTTTAAGTTTTAATTGCTGATGTGGGTTTATTGGTTTTTAGTAATACGTATAATCGACTATATTAACGTGATGCAACGCACAATAGTGCGTAAGTGTGCTTCTGCATACGGTTTCTCTAGATGTGGTAAATACAATGGTATTATGAGGGTCAAGTCAAACTAAGGAGGACATCACTGAAGGCCTAGGTGTGAAATGTACAGCCTGCCCCTGATATATTAGCTAGTAGCTAATTAGCATGCAATAAGCAGTTAAAACCTGCTGCTTTAACTTTTCAGTTCTGAGCTAAATGTGTCTCCATTGTTAGTATAATATGAGGTGTGTGCATGGCAACAGCACTAAGAGGGGCCACGGACTCACTGCTACGTATGGTTTCTTTAAAGTGTGTTTTTATTTCGAAATCATTTTTAAATCAACTGTCGTTACACTTTCCTCCGTGCAGAGCCTCCGTACGACTCTCGGTTCCCACTATCTATTTCATTCTTCAACACGTGAAATGAAGAAAAAACTCACACAAAGCCAAGGACAGCTCTCATTAGCCAGCTGTGATATAAGGGAAGTCTGGTTTTCAGTGTAAAACTTGTGAAATGTATTAATAAAATACAATATTACATTTTACACAATTTAAAGGTTTTGAAATTTGTGATTAAATTATAAGATTAAGTGAAGTATTACTTCAGTGTGTAAATAAGTTTCTCACCACAGCCACACTTCGTCTTGGTGGGTCGGTGGACTTTGTGCACCAAGCTTTTTATTATACGCCTTTATAAATATTGTATAGTTCAAATGTTTACATGTGTTTAAAAATGTACGTGGGTGTTTAGCAAATAAACGCTGCCTCAAAATTTTCCCTTGAGGAATAAACATTTCAATTACAGTACATTAAAAAATATTTCCTATACCATTTGTAAAAAGCCTCGTCTCATCTTCCATGCAGGGTCCCTTTATACCCCAGATATAAAACATATGTTATATACCCCTAACTTGGCTGCTTTCTTGTGGCTGCACTGTATCTGCTCTTGGGGGGACATTTGACATTAAGGCCTCATTTCTCTCATTATTGAGTTGATTTGTGTAAAAGATGAGCACCTAGGGAAAAGATGTGTACTCAAGGTGACAAAAGAACCGCATGGCGTTCAGTAGATGAGACGCAACAGCGGGTCGGGATGGGAGGGAGGCAAAGTAGACCATAGGTAAGTGAGGGAGAGAGAACAAATTGAATGGGAGGAAGAAAAAGGGGGAAAGATACTGGAAGAGACAGATAGGATAGTGGTAAAGACTGGGGCACTTAAGGATGGGTGTGAAAGAGAGAAAGGGACAGACAGTGAAAAAGGAAAAGTAAATTGACTGCCGCATGTCACATGGAAACAGTTCCTAATTGGCCAATCAGCCGACCCCAGATTGAGCCAGCCGTTTTTCTCTGACACCGCAAGAGCACCTGCACCTCACTGACAGGCACACACACACACACACACACACACGTCTTCAAACATAAGACTTGCGCCCATTACCACCTCTTCATCTTCTTCCTCCAATTCTGACATGTACTTTTGAGAAAGATCTCTGACAGCAGGGAGCTGACAAAGAAGGAAAAGGAGAAAGGGATTTTTTTTTTTTACTTTTCAGGGAGAAAGGGAGTCGTCATGGCCTTCTCTCTGCAGGTGCTTCTATGGCAGGTTTACCTGTGTGTGAATTTTAGGAAATAACTTTTAAGTTTTAAAAAAAGTCTTGTACATGGAGAATTATTAGAAGAGAATTTCTGTGTTTCAGTGTAATAAGCTGTTGGTGTTGCTTGTTAATGTCAGGCCATTGAAACAGAGTAAAATAACCATCTTTCATAATCTTAAAAATATATAAATTCTGTATTCTTTAGCAACTACTGTACCCTCCCTCCCTTTCCATATATTTAGTTTTAGATCCAATAACACCCTGGAAATGACAAAATCCTAATTCCAATTCCAAAACTCAAGTGTGAACTTTGCTGAGTTTGATTATTTTATGCACAGCTCCTCAATTCCTCAAGTTTTAAATAATTCATCGGTTCAGGAGCTAGCATGCTTGACATGTGCTAAAGACGGGAGCAACGCCACCACCTCGCTCTGATCTTTGTGTAACTCAAAAAACACGTCCAAAATAGCTTCACTTGTTTGCTTGAGGAGCACATGACACCGGGCTTGAGCTGCAGAGCAAGACGGATTCTCCACTAGACAAGAGGAAAGCATTGTAGTAGGGTTGTTGGAATCTTTGATATTGCCAACAGAAATACAAATAAGCCCACACAGAAATATTCAGGGTTGATTTCTTCGTAAAAAAAAAAAAAAAAGATGTAGTACAAGCCGACCCACAGTTACTGTGATCTCTGCATAAACGGCCTCTGGTATCACTTTACTCCTGTGAATGTTTGACTACACACACAATAGAGCTCCATACTGCAACAAAGGTTGACGGATAATTCTAAAATACAAGGCATAAGCACGGATGCATTCTCCCTCCTGCCTTCACAAATATACACAGACATGCACAAACACACTGACACACACACACACACACACACCAAAGGGAGATGAATTACTGAGTGGATGGGATCTGACGCAACCCATAGTGGAAGTAGGTCACATGGGGAAGACAGGTCATCAGGGAAATAACACTGCAGTTGCACTACCTTTCTTTCTGCCTGTGCCCCTGTCTCACTATCTCTGTCTGCTTTCTCTACCTTCAGCCCCTCTGTTGCCTCAGATGCTTAGTTTCTTTTTTGATTTAACAACTCAGTTTCAGCACCATTATCCGCAGCACGGCTCAGCACCAGTAATGCAGCTGCGTTTAGATTTCCAGACAAATGAAGAGTGTAAGTGGGTAATTGCAGTGAAATAGGGACGGTGGAAATATTATCAGGGTTTGAATTTCTAGTTGTGCGTTGATTTCAAGTGACAAAAGTGCCGGTGGTTGATGTTTAAAAGCATAGTGTTTACGCTAGTAAGCTAGGCTACCCTGACTGTGAGATCCATTCTGTGAAAAAAAGTGAACATATCAATTTCTAATGCTTGTGTTATGTTCTTTAGTCCCGTAAAGGTGTAGAGGTCAGAGGTCAGCGTTAGAGCCTTGAGTGACTGTGGCTACTTTATGCACTAAGACCAATGAACATGTGCAATGGTGCAAATGTGCAAAGGTTTTCATTAAGCAAAGAATAGAAAATAATTCACAAGCCTTTACACCTTAGACTATGCCCATCTCAAGGATTTGATGGTCTTCAAAAAGATATAGATTTGTCGTTTTGTTGTATTATTGGGCAGCTGTAGCCCCACCCCCCTTAGCCTCCTTGTAGCTCTGCCCCTGGAGAAGACCCTATTAAAAACCCCTATTAAATAAAGTAATTAAACCAAGTAGCAGCTAAGCTTACAGCAACTAGCCTTGAGGTAACATCAGCATCTTGCTTCTATATGGAGTCTAATTACATTCTGATTTACTATTTCTTCATTCCTGACACATTTCTGCTCGGTTTTACCGCATGTTCTTCTTATCTGAGAGACCTAAAGGTACAACCTGGACCTGCAACAAACTCCATCATGCGTGTACTTAAGAAATTCTAAATTTTTACAAGAGTTGCGTTTGGCTGTACAAAAAAGTCACAACCCATAAAAAAAAGCCTGTCTTTTCCATTAAAAATGGACTAACCCCCCCTTCTCAAACACACACACAGACACACACTTATGGTGTGACTGTCTATACTCATGCAGTAATTAAGCCATCTGGATATCAAACTAGCTAGCTTAGCCTCAGGGAAGAATGACAGCAGTGGCATGGAGTGTGTGTGTGTGTGTGTGTTTGTGTGTAGCAATCGCGCGTACATGCGTGTGTCTATATGGACTGGCACAAGGCCAAGCTACTGGCTGCAGCACTGAGATTCTGTCTTTAGTTTCTGTCACTCTGCACTAATCCAATTGTCCAAAGGGAGAGAGAGATAGAGGGAACGAGACGCAGCGAGAGAGAGAGAGAGAGAGAGAGAGAGAGAGAGTATGGGGTGAAACAGAGCATTCTACAACTGGCTGCTCTCCAAATCTAAATGGCAAGCTGGATTGGGATATCTATTAGCGGGTGAGACTACAGCAAACACACCCAGCCGTCCTCTCGCATAAATACACGCAAAGAGACACATGCAAAGAGCCAGCAAGCATCACGCAGGCGCAAAAACAAAGCACTCAGTCACACGCACATTACCGCCACAGTGATGAGAGCCAAAGCACACTCACTCCCCCCCCCAAAAAACGAATGTCTCTGTATGAAATGTAAGGGGGGGACACAAACCTGTAGGTGCTTAAGGTGTGATACATTTAGAATGATGAAATGAGTCAGCCTCAGCTCTGTCTCTCCACAGCTCTTCAGCTGTGGCAGTAATCTTGGGGTCTGAGCGGCTCGTTGAAAGATAGGTCCCACAGTGCCATCTGCTGGACATGATCCTTCCTGTTGGTTTACTCACAGTGACTAAGCTCAACAAAAACAACAACACCACATAATTTATGCAGTATAAGGTTTTACATATGCAATAATTCTTTATTCATAGCGTCAAAGTAGTTTTTTTTGTGTTAACAAAAACACAAAATGCATTTAATTGAATGTATTAAAGGCTTATTTGGCACAAGTTTCATTTTCATCTTCACACACTCGCACTCAGGGTTCATGAACGCCGCACAGCTGTGAATGTGTGGAGTGAGTACACGTTTTTCACATGATGGGGGGGGTCACAGCTTTTGCTAATAAGGCCACTATTTGCAGCTCATTGAAATGAAATCAGTGACACCTTTGGAAGTTAAAATGCTTGCGGTGAAAATAATCGGAATCTGAATAAGGCGATAGAAAACAGTCCTGGAATCAACTAACTGTTTTTAGTTAACACATTCTGCTGTTTACATTTTAATAATCACATGTACGCATTTACTTTTTGTGTTCGGGAATTTACTGTTTCTGTCGCGTTCCATGCCACAAACGAAGTGGATCAAACATTTGGATTAAAGACTGGACCGAAGGAAGAGAACATAGGGGTACAAAAGAATATTATTTAAATTAATACAAACACAAAGTCCAATGAAAGACACCTCCGAACAAAAGCTGTAACTTAAAACATAGGAGGGAAAACGGCCACAGTGGAACTGAAAATGGCCACTTGCCACATGACCAAACAAAACCCATTAAAAAAGAAGGCGAAGTTAAGGCTCAGAATTAGGACTTAATGTGGACACAAAGGAAATGGCAGTGGGCAAACATAAATTACTGGTTTGAATTGTATTTTTAAAACAACAACAACATCTCCATAGCATCACACTCCCACCCCCAAGGTAGTGCAACCTGTCGATGTGTGTTTGTGGAAGTCAGAGCAGATACAACGGGCTTATAACACTGTATTATAAAAGAAAAATCTTTGGGTGATCTACAGTAATACGATGTATATTGTCACCCTTGAATGGAGCCTTGTTTCATTTGAGGGTGTGGACTTTTGTCATCATTCAACGTGTCATTTTCAGCACTATGCTCCACATATCAGCGTCCGTTCTTGTCCCTTACTTTGTCTCAGCTCAACACGAATGCTGTGGCCTAGCAGGCAGCTAACCCGACAAAATAATAAAGGGGACTCTCTCCCCAGAGCCTTGCCTTCTCAGGATGCTCTTCCCTTTCTAAGCTACTTATAAATCACCCTTCAGTAAAACGATCCGGCTACTGAGGAGGAAAAGAAAAAGCTAAATTCATTAAACTTGGGATAATAGATGGAAATATATTGTTACATCATTGGACTACATAAATAAAAATCCTCTATATGGAATCCTTTCAACAATAAGGTATGGGACACATAAGGAATTCCATCACGGCTGTCTTATCGCAGTGCGATATACACAACACCTGTGTTCTGTTTATATTACAGGCTTTGCCAATATCCTGTCTCCCTTACACTGGTGATGCGCATGTGAACTGAGGGTCACTGTGGTGTGTTTGACTTCAGATAAGAGCAGACTTGATGTCAGCAGACCCAATAATCCTGCATAACACAAGCCTTCACCTTCTTAATTTCCTGTTATATTAACAATTTGGGAGGATAGAGGGGAGGGAGGAGGGAGTTTGTTGACATTTTTATGGTTGGTCTTAAATAAACAATAGATAAAGCGGGTGGAAAATGAACAAGACTCTCAGAAGTGTGACTTAATGCTTCAGTCACAGCGATGGTAATAAGAAAACAATCAGTAAAACAATGATTAGGGAGGAATCAGACGGTGATGTTATGAGATGAGATGAAGCAGAGGAGAACATTAGAAATTCTAATGTGTGTGGGGACATGGGGCTGTGATATGTGGATGCTGCTGAGAACTGTACACGTGTGTGCGTGTGTGTGTTTGTGTGTGAAGGAGAATATTTATGTGCGTGTCTCCAAAGCACAGATGGACAGACAGAAATAGCCAGAAGATGAGGGTGTGATGTGGCAGCGTGAGAGAGAAGAGCAGGTTTCAGAATGAAAACAAGTGAAAGGCAAGTGACCAATAATTTACTGGTGGATTTGCTGAGACAGTAATAGGTTAATATTTCAACATCATATCAGTGCCAGGGTTTTATTTGTGTAAAATTAATTATGTGAGTGGTAATAAATGAGCACTGCCGGTGTGTTGTTTTTCCTATTACACACGCCATTACCTTATGTCAAAGACAGTCCTTGTTCTCAGAAATCATCCATCATGCATTGCCAATCTAATACTGAAAATGACACCCACGGCCACGCCACCACTCCGATGCTGCTTTTTCAATCTTTAGATCCTTCCCTACTGTATGCATATCAAAGCGACACACTGTAGCCATCTAGCTTAGCTTTAGGATCCAGTACCTGTACCTAGAGAAAGCAGGGCTCACTGTGTTTCCTGGTCCGATGCGCAGGGGAGGTTGAGCCGCGGCTCCATATTTACGGTGCGGATACGAGAATGATGTTGATCTGAACATACTGTGCAAAATGCCAAGCTTTACACCTGAACAGTACCCATCGACACGCCACTGTATGCTCAATAAGCTCAATCTTGCTCTGCTATAATTAAATATTTTTATAACATTAAACAGCAATTTGGCATCTACACCAGCAGAGGAGGAGTTTTTTGTGCAGAGGAGGATTTCTGGGAGCTCGTGGCCCCTGCTCTTTCCCCAAGTTAATTAGAGGTGCCCCTTCAATGTTCATTAACCCTCTAGGGTTGTTTTCCTGTTGCTGATTCTTCAAAGTTCTTGGTTCAAACTTTGAAAACTCGTAAAAAAGAACAACAGGAGCTCTCAACTCTCAAAAATCTGCAGGCTTCTTCATATGTTATGATGCATATATATTGTTTTTTGAGAACCAGAATAAAAGATCATCACATCTCTGCTGTGACATTATTACCCACATGCACACACACACACACACGCATCGCTCCACTCACTGAAGTTTCCTTCACTCACTTGATGTTTATTGGGGCTTAGCCTCTTTAATGATGAAAACAAATGAGCTCATTATAAGCGTTAGCATGTGAGAGTGTGTGTTCTCATGTGCAGTCCTGCTGTATGTTCCCATAAGGGTGTGTTTTAAAGGTGCGCTCTGTCTGCTTGGTGCTTGTGTGTGTGCATGCAAATTCAAACCTTTACCTCGCTTAAGTTGTGTCTCGAGAGGTTAATTGCCTCATTTAGCTGCAGTTGTTGAGTTTTCCCTGTTCTAAGCGCAACTCAATATTCTATTTTCTCTTGGCAGAGCGTGTGAGCGCTCGCGTACGTTTGCGTAACATATGCTCAGCTAAAGATCAGCCCCTCATGATCACTAGCGGGGTGAGTGAGTGGAGGGCCTGGCTTCCCACTTTCTGTTTAATTGTGTTATGAGTCAAAATGGCTGCACGGCACAATATCATGCTTTTGATTTCTCATCATGTGCAGCTATTATCCGATGCTGGGCATTTGCTGAGCGTATTTACCATTGCTTTCAAGGGTGAGAGACAGTGAGATGAAGGAACCAAATGAATGCCTTAAATGCCTTTTAATCTAAAGAGATCATTTGGGAATAAATTCACAGCTAATGGTGTGTTTATTAGCAGAGTCATGCATGTGAACTGTGGCATAATGAGGACTGCTCGCCTTCAATGCACACAGCAGACTTTGTCTCTGCAAACTAGATGTGGTGCTGTTCTTTTAGTGGCCATTAGGGGGTACTAGGAGACAGGGGGCAAATGGAAGCGCTCATGAGCGAAACATGATTTAAATATGAAACGGACACGTTTAGTCTGTAAAAGACTAAAATTGTGAAGAATCCGCGATACTATTCAGACACACGTGTTATGAATCCCTCCACTTTATTGATCATCCACTGGTCACAATGCTACCATACAAAATCAACTTCCAACATGGAACTGCATTGGAATGTGATTAATTTTAATACGCGCACACACATTCAATAACAAAATTAAATACAGCTGATTTATAAATCAAATAGGGCAGAGAAAAGGAGACACGGTAAGTGATATTAAGACATGCATGGACAAATATAAAAAATAGACATTTGTTTTGTTTTTCTGTACAAACATACATGGGCACATATAAATATATAGAAGTAAAAAAGAGTGTATTTTTAAAATACAAAGGTCAAATTGTACAGTTACATTCCATAATAACAAAACAGGAGACAGAGCACAATATTCAAGTGAGTTTGCCTTTTTCCACAGACACTGTACAATATTGTACACTGTAAAAGCAGAAATTAGATCACACCACTGTTGGTTTCTCCCTGTGGAGTCTGTTCACGCTGCTGTAAACATTACAAATGAAGGAAGGGTACAGTTTTTGTCAGTGGATTTCCGTTTGAAATCCCTCATTCAAGCAACTTTTGGAGAGACTGTAATAACAACCGAGCAATCTGTACTTGCAAAGTTCGCTTTGATGCCTTTGAGTCACCTCAGTCACGGCTTCAATGCAGAGTTTTACTTTTCTCCGTGAGTCTCTCAGCACTGAGTGGCGAAAAGGATATTTGGTAAAATAAACAAGACAAGCATTACAGTGGACAAGAAAACAGTCATTGTGTAGTTTATATATGTTGGCACAAAGAATAAGCATATCCCAGAATGTGGAGACACCCACCCTTCCCCTTGTCACACAGTGAAACCATGCTATGTCTTCTCACTAGTTCTGTCTGACATCTTGGAGCAGTTTGTTGATTTCGTGGACCAGCTCGCTGCTGTCTATCCCCGGCTCGTGGCGGCCCTCGCTGCGCTTGCCACCCTGGTGACCCTGATGAAAAACGCCATCAAAGTCGTCTTCCTCGTAATTCTCTGGGATTTCCTCCATGGCTGGCAGCCATTTGAGGTGCGGCGGCTGTCCATTGGTGGAGGTGGACGTGGAGGTGGACGTGGAGGAAGAGGGAGAAGAAGAGGACGAAGACTGGTTGTTCCCCATGGATCCGCTTCCAGGATTTAGATAGTGTGTATTAGCCGCCCATGAAGCCACACCTGGGGGGTAAGCAGGACCCTTTCCTCCTGGCAACAACCCTCTCCGATTGTCCTGAGGAACAGCGTTGTTACTGTGGTTACCACCACGTCCACTTCCTCTCTCTGTACTCGATGAGGCCGAGGGTGGGCTTGTTTCACTGCACTCTGCATACGAATCCATATTAGGGGGCAGAAGCCGCTGGAACACAGAGTTCATCTCAGTGAGGAGGGAGCCAGCCCCTCCTCCAGCCGCGCACACATCACTTCCTCCTCCAGCGACGACTCCCCCAGCCACCGCCTCTTCGCTCCCAGGCTCTTTGCCAAAAGTGGAGAAGCTCTTGCGGTGCTCAGAGTCAACCGAGGACTGGTCATCATCGATCTGGGGCTGCTGGGCGGACTCCTCCCCAGGAATGTACATGTTGTTGCGATAGTCAGCGGAGGTAGCAGGCGAGGAGAGGGGGGGCATCCAACACTGGTCAGAGTGTCCCAGGATGCGACATTCATCCGTGCACAATCTCATAGCTGAAAGAAAGAACATGGAAAGAATGAGGAGAAGGCAGCAGAAAACCTTTCATTTATAACCGAAACAGAGAATGACAGCAAAACCAAACAACTCAAATAAGATTTTCAAAACTCCTTAGACAGAGGCTTGTTAATATTTGTTACTGCAATATGAAAAAATGTCCAAAAACTAATTAATATTTGAGTTAACAAACTCTGTGTTTGTAGTAAGGTCGTTTGAAGGTATACGCCATTCGGTAGGAGGTCATGTTGTCTGGCAAACAATGTCTAATAATGCCAGAGAGCCTGATTCACAACATCTATTTAATATTTTATATCGCAGTCGTGGTAGTGATTAGTTTTATTCCTTGTATCTTCTGATCTCTTCACATGCCTCAGAGAAGAAGGCTGGTGCTTTTTAAGGCACGCAGCTGTGCAGGGATATCTGGGCAGTGCCAGGAATGAAAACAATAACAGGTAATAGATAAATAAACTACCAAAATGGCACCACATGCAGGTGTTAATGTCATTTTTGGCTGCTCTGCTAAGCATGTCTGCATCTTCTTACTACACGATTGAGGCAGAGACTTGCTTGTATGTTTTCTTTTTCATTGCATCGAGTATGAATAGCCACATTTGCTCATCTAAATAGAAAAATCTAAACAAATTAAATCTATTGAAGAGGAAACAGGGATAATCCTCCCTCTCGGCCCATTATCTCCTTCCCCTCCCCTTTTTTCACATTAACAGAAAAGATAAAGCAAGTGATGGGGGAAGGGGAGGGTGGTGTGTGTGGAGGGGATGCAACACCTCCAAGTCCGTCTCAAAGAGAAAAGAAAAAGAGACGGGGAAGACAATTAAGAAAGTCTGTCCATGTCCCTGCACCCCTCCCTTTGTATATCTCAATAAAGATAGAGAACACATTAACAAGTACAGAAGAAGAGAGAGAGATGGGCAAGTAGCAAAGCGCGAGAAAGGGACAGAGCCAGCGAGAGAGAGAGAGAATAACATCATTCTAAAAGCAATTACTATGAATTCTCCTCAGTTCAGACATGAAAGCGCACCACTGTCACTCACTGTGGGGGGAAAAAAGAGGAAGAAAAGGAAAAGGAGGGAGGAAAAAAAACAGGGCCCTGAGACGCATACCGATGAGTGACAGGCGACTCATCTCCGCTCCAGGGAGGATTTTACAGACAAGACTCTATCTTAGGGGCAGATAGCGCACACGCATAACCACCACACACACGGCCAGACACGCTGTAACCTCTGTCAGTGTGATAACGAGCGTGGAAATTAGGGCTGTGTGGAAGAATGTCGCTGAGTACAATGGGGATTGTGTTGCTAACAAGGTGAAAGGAGCGGCTGTACGGGCAGGTGTGGAGATATATAATGGGCTTTGACCTGGTGCTGTCCATGGTGCTGAAATTAATCAGGCCAAAGGTGCAACGCCGGGTGGGCTTGCGGTGTGCAGAGGACAGCTCAGGTCAGTGTTTGTTCAGTTTGTCTTTTTGAGAATCGGATTGCTCTCATTTCCACAGAGATAAGACGTGAGTATCTTGTGTGTGTCATCAGAAAAGTATCACCGTGCAGTTGTGCCAAGATAAGACTGAGGTGTGACTGTGCTTGAAGGATGAGGTGATAGTTGAGTGTAAGGTACCGCTGTAGAGGGTGTTGGGTATGTGACTCAGCTGAGAGGAGCCAATTTGGTAAGTCATGCTGAGGAAGGTGCAGAAAAGAGAGAAATATAAACAAGGAGCAGCACTGCAGTGTGCGGCCACTTAGTCTCTGCAGCATAAGCTCACCTGGGTGAAGCCGGTGGTGCATTTCAAGGTGTATCAGGTCAGAAAAACCCTCCCCCAGCAGCAGCCTGTCCACTGGGGATTCCCTCCCCATGTCACAGTCACTGTCCCCCGCCTCGCTGTCCCCACGGCCACTGTCCTTCAGGCTGAACTTGTCCATGTCTTGTAATGCATACCTGGAGGAAACCATTAAAGCAAGATTACATATCTGCAAAACTGATTCACACTTCACACTGTAAAGCTGAATTCATCCTTTTTCGTGGGCTAGAGGAGTGAACGTGTCCTCGTACAAACCACTAATGACAAATAAATCCATCATATAAAACTTAAGGCTGCTTCTAGAATCTGTCAAATCTTCTAGACAAGGCTCGGCTCATAAATCCCAAAAGCAGGTAGGATCCCATCAATAAATCTATCACTGCAGTCGCAAGGGGCATCGATAAATCTATCATAGAGCTCATAAAGGGAATATTATGATGAAAGTGGTGATGGATGAACACTTTATAACCTGAGCCCAAGTTTTTTCAAGAAGGAAAGCACCAAGGAAATTGTTGTGACATTCAGACAAATGGGTTGCATACTTCTGAACTGAATGAAATCGGCGTGATAACAACTGGAATATGGAAAAATACATTTACAACGCAGTTGAACCATGATCTATGTGTGACTGACCAACTGAAAGGCAAAACTTCACAAGAGGCAGTTGGAACATATAGTACACAATGAAACACAAGTGGTTCAAAAAGTAAACAAAAGGTAATATTTTAGGAGAGGGACACGGATGGGGGCTGAGGGATAGGGGTAAATTACCTGTAGCTGCGGGAGTATTTGTTGCCACGGAAACTGGGTCTGGGCTGGTACTGGCCCTGATGGAGCATGGACAGAAGCTGTGAGACTTGCTACATCCAAAAAAAATAACAAAAATAAACAAAAAAATAAAACAACCAAAAAGAAACAGAAAATGGGGAGGAGGGGAGCAGATGGGAAATTGAGGGAGGAAATAAAAAAAGGAGAGAGAAACAAACACAGAAGACAAAATAATGGATGAGTAAACACAAAATGGATGATGGAGAAGCTGCTGAAAATGGATGACACAAAATGGATGACGTTGAAACAAAAAGAATGGGGGGGGGTAGTGGTTAAGAGGGTTGCTGGTGGTTGTCTAGATGAATATGGAGACATATGACTGAGGGGGTGAGGCGCGGTTATGATGGCGGTAATGGTGACAGGGTGTAAACAAGGTAAAGACAAAGACACATCTATAATCATCAACAGTTCTAATGAGAGTCAGTTTGAACTACAGGGCAGTGTTGATTAAGCCACTGTCACACATGGAGATGAGTTAATTTGCTCCAACACAGACAGTTGTGTGAACATGAAGAAGGCTGTTGTGTGTGTGCGTGCATATGTGTGTGTGTGTGAGAGAGAGAGAGAGAGCGAGATGATGAGAGAGAGAAAGAACTTGGAAAGGGGCTGAGGGACCACATTTGAAAGAGTAATTTGCTTCTGTGTTGTCTGTGTGTGTGCACACGTGTTTAGTAGCTCACCTCTACTGGTGGAGTCGCGTGCGCCAGTTCCAGGGCGAAGCTCTCTGGAATGTGATTGGACGAGATGGTCACTAAGCTGTTCAGAGACTGGCGGCTGTGGTGATTCTGCCGGCTCCCCATCTGGGCTCTGTCTAGCGGGGGCGTGGCTGAGGGTGAGCGGTGGTGGGCTCTGATTGGCAGGGTGCCGTTCACCGTGGGTACCAAGGTGATATCGCCTTTGTGGATCTGGCGAGAGGGTTTCTTTGGGTGGTGCTGGTGGGTGGATTCGGCCACCCGGCAGTTGTAAGAGTGCCTGGTGTCCTTCTTCTCTCGGTTACAGCGGGAGGCAAATACCACCATGATGACCAGGAGGACTGCGCAGATGGCACCCAGGGAGATGATGATAATCAGGGACACATCAAGGGAAGACTCCCCTTGGTCCATCACCTGGACGTGGTTCTCCATGTTTTCATAGAGAGTGATTTTCAGCACTGCTTTCGCACTGAGGCTCTCGCTCCCCTGATCTCGGACCAGCACCGTCAGCTCGGCGTGTTCGTGGGGGAAGTTCTCCAGGCTGGCGTTGGCGTGGATCTCGCACGTTCTGGGGTCAATGAGGAAGAACCCCTCTTCGTTCCCACTGACAATTGAGCAGATGAGCTCAGCGTTGACTCCCGTGTCCCGATCCGTGGCCCTCACCACCGTCACCAAGTGTCCGGCCTCTGTGAATTTAGATGCTGGCACATCAGCGGTGAAGTTCCACAGCTGGGGGACCACGATGACTGGAGGGTTATCGTTCTCATCCAGGATGTTCAGGATAACCGTGGCATTACTCACCAGTGGCGGTTTGCCCGCATCTTTGGCTTGAACTACGAAGGAGATGCGACTCACATCCTCACGGTCAAATGTGCGCAGAGCATAGATGGCACCGTTGGAGGGGTCGATGGTGACGTAGGTGGAGATGGAGCTCCCATGAACAGAGTTCTCCAATATGGAGTAGCTCACCTGACCATTGGCGTCCAGGTCAGGGTCAGTGGCCATGATAGAGGTCAGATATGCTCCAGGTGGATTGTTCTCCGATTTAAAGATCTCATATCGTCCTTTCTCAAAGCGTGGTGGGTTGTCATTTTCATCGGTCACATGCACAGTGAAATGTTTTACAGTAGAGAGACTGGGTGTCCCCTTGTCCTCCGCCACCACAGTAAGACTGAACTCCGACCGCTTCTCTCTGTCCAGAGACACGTTGGTCAGAATCATGTAGTTGTTCTCATAAGTCTTTTGAAGTTTGAAATACCCTTGACCGTGAAGCTTACACTCGACTTCTCCATTCAGCCCGGAGTCCAAGTCCTCCACCCTCACCAACGCCACGAACGTGTCCAGGGGAGAAGCCTCAGACACATAAGCTGCGTCTCCGTTCCCCTGGGAGGACATGAGATTGATGCTGATGTCTGGCTTGTTGTCGTTCACGTCCACCACTTTCACCAGGATCTTGCAGTGCGCTGGCATCGAGTTCGGACCCATATCCTGCGCTTGCACATCGATGTCGTAAGAATTAACAGTCTCATAGTCCACACGCCTGATGAGGGTCAGGTGACCGCTGTCGGGATTGATTTTGAACGTCTCCATGATTTTGGGCGACACGTGACTGCTGAAGGAGTAGACTATTTTGGCGTTAGTGCCTTCGTCAGCGTCAGTGGCGTTTAAGTCAATGAGCAAAGTGCCAACGGGCGAATTTTCTGGGAGGTTGATAACATATGACGACTTATCAAACACTGGACTGTTGTCATTTGAGTCGGTGACACTGATTTTAAGGAGGGTCGTACCCGTTCTCGGGGGAACGCCCCTGTCAGAGGCCGTGTACTGAAGTTCATAACCGGAGCGCACCTCCCGGTCCAGCTCCCTGAGCACCACCAGCTCCGCGTATTTGGCCCCGTCCGTCCTGGCCTGAATGTCAATCTTAAAGAAGTTGTTGGGTTCCAAGGCGTACGTGTACAGTGAGTTTTCCCCAACGTCGGGGTCTGTGGCGCTGTCCAGGGGAATGCGCGCTCCTACTGCCGCGCTCTCGGATATCTCAATGGGGATGACGGCACGGGCGAACTGGGGCGCGTTATCATTAATGTCCAACACTTCAACCTCGACGTGAAACAGCTGCAGGTGCTCGGTGGGAAGCGTCAGCACGTCGAACTGAATGGAGCAGTTGAGATTCTTTTCGCAGAGTTTCTCGCGGTCGATTTTGGTCCTGACGCTGATTTCTCCGTCCTGCTCCCGCACCGTGAGGAAAGACGACGGGCCTCTTTGCATAGCTCTGAAGCGAAGCGACACCGAGCTGGGAAGTTTAGCCAGAACATCCGCGACGTCGTCTTTCATGCAGGCGATCAATGTGCCAATCTTTTGCTCCTCGTAAATCTGGTATTTCAGCGTCTTGCCGCTGATGTGTTGCGTTGCCAGTGTCAAAACAGCCAGAACTTTCCACATCCTGCTCAGGAAAAGTCCGTTCATTTTTCCTGCTTGCATTTTCGTGCAATCCAGAATCCAGATACTGAAATAGCTCCAAAACGCACCGCAGAGAAATTCCGGTCTTAACTTACTGTAGGCTGTGCTCCCTCAGCCAGCTGCTGCATTGCCTTC
This sequence comes from Macropodus opercularis, assembly GCA_030770545.1. Classification (NCBI taxonomy): domain Eukaryota; kingdom Metazoa; phylum Chordata; class Actinopteri; order Anabantiformes; family Osphronemidae; genus Macropodus; species Macropodus opercularis. The sequence goes on from CM061089.1 coordinate 15,757,405, forward strand.
TTCGTGGATCGAGAAGAAAAATAAACATTCGTTTATTGAATACAAGTTGCGGCGTTTCTATAAAACCATCCAGATTTGTCTCTATCTGTCCTCCGTCGCCATGCAGATCTGTTGCGCGCATCCAGTGTGCGGGAGAACCAGCTGAGTGCCACTAAAATCTGTGCGCCTTTCTCTCCCTCTCCTCCCTGCGTCTGGTCTGTGCGCCGTGCGCTCTCTTTCGCTCCCTCTCTCCGTTTGAGGTACCTCTGCGCACAGACTTGCCCAAAAATAACCCGCCTCAAACCAAGTAGTTGTACATCAGCCACGGCCCTGCCTACCCGTTTTTTTTACTTCCCGGGAAAGACAAACGTTTCTTAAATCAAAAGACTGGCTGGTGGCCACACCAACTCCAGAGGAGAGGAGAAGGAGGCGCAAGAGGGGAGGAAAAAGAGAAAGTGGGGGGTAACAAACCCCGCCCTGTGGGGGTTCAGTTCCCCCACTTTTCAGAGTAACGACCATGCTTCCACAATGGATAGAGGAGAAAATAAACTAGAAGAAGCAAGCAGTCATTCAAAAACAGCTCACCGTGTCGTTTCTCACTGCTATAAAATCACAGGAAGGTTTACGAGTTTCTCGCTCCGAGTCTGTTCCCCCCCAGACAGCATGGAGACACGAGTCTAAATCCCTGCTAGACGGGACAAATAAAGAGTCACCTCAATCATCAGGGTTGTCAGCCACCACCTTTAGAGCTCTGATAAACACAAACACTTCTGACATATCACATACACCCCCAGCTACTGACAGCGTGCCTTGGCATTAGCGTGTGGATACATGCCATGCCAGGAGTAGCAGCTGACTACCCCCCCCCCCCCCCCCCCATTTCCACACGCACAGACACTTTGTAATAGATGTTTTGAGTGCAATGTATTTTTTCACATGCGCCTCATCTGTGGATGTCTATGGGTGAGAGTATAAGCCGGTAAGCTGTGTGGCGAATCGCGTTGAAAGGGAGCCCGACTCTAATGAATGCCTTTAAAGAGTTGGTCACGCCGCGAAACAGCTCTGTCCTCGCGCACAAATCTGTTCAACATCACTTCAAACTCCCCGCAGGACCGGGTGTTGATAAGAAGCGCAGGATCTGAAACTCGCCATCTCAGGCGCGCGTTATTTATTTATTTATTTTTTGCGCCCAATAAAGAATTTCTGCGCGCACAAAACCGCGAGGACAGATGCAGAGAAACGAGGAAGAACAGTGGCAAAGAAAAAGTGTGTGTGAGCGAGAAAGACAGACAGAGGCAGGCAGACATTTGATGTTTAACGAATGGGCACAACTGGGACGTGTGCATTCTGGAGACCATCTGGCGCGGTTAGGGTTTGGCACGGGGACGCAGCGACCAACCAACACTCCAGCGCAGCCCCGAACCCCGCACAACTGTGAAGAAATTAGCTGTCATGGAAAGGGAGAGTGGGTGTATTGGGAGGGGGGGGGGGGGGGGGGTGGTAGAATCCCGAGCAGCTTTTCTATATCCATTCACACATTTTGCGCGCATGCACGTGGATGTGATGTCCTTGTGCGCGCGTCAAAGACGGAGAGGATGAACTAAAGGAGGTTTCACTTACTGGTTACTCTAACGCTCTACATGCTCCCCCGATCACGTATTAGAGCAGGAGCCGTAGCCACGGTGACCATCTGGAGTTCACATCCAAGCACAACAGCCTCACTGAACGTCTCCAAGTTATTTCCCCGTCAACACGTCTTTCTCTCTGAATCATCCTCCGAGACCATAATTAACCTTAAGAAACGAATAAGATACAGAATCTGCAAAATAAATGAATAATTTACCACCAGCTGCCGCGAGAGTCTGCATGAGAAATGTAGTATAAACACTCTCACTATCTCAGGACTTGATGATGTTATCCGTTTGAACTAGTATTCGGCGCTGGCCGGTCTTTTCACGCAGCGCATCTGCAGCTCCTAAAGGTTTCTGGGCGTTTTTCCTGAAAACAATAGTTTATTAAATATTCCAAACGTGCATGGACACCAAGCAGAAGCTCCCCCTTTTGAACCCAGAGCCCCCAAATTGGCGGAAAACCTTTATTCCCACTCTATTCATCGCTTGAGCCATGTCTGCAAAATGTTTGCATTCTCCCCTGTTTTGCACATCTTTCACCGTAGTGCGCTTGGTATTTAAACAGGTTTGATACGGGCGCCCAGCATTTCCATAGCTCCAAATGCTCACAATGCGGTAATGCAATTACTCCCTGCGTCCCTGAGAAGCTAATCACATTTGGAGAACAAAGTCAGCTCCGGAGTTTATGGAAGACGGGAGCAAAAGAAAAGAGACAGAGTTTGGAGGGAGGTGGAGGTGGAGAGGGGGGTGCGCTGGGGTCTTAAACACTGAGCCGCATAAAACAATTAATGTATAGAGGGGGAATAATCTAAGTAAAAAGCAGATGGAGGCTTAATACATTTAGGCACGCTACATAACCAGGGGAGCCGAACAAACATGGCCTTTTGGTGCTTAAGAACACCGATAATTAGGCTGGAAATATTCATCCTCTGCAGCAGGTGCAAAGATGCACGTGTTTTTTATATATATATATATATATTTTTTTTTATTTACCTTATTCTGATTCCAGTTGCCAAAAGACGCTTTAACTTATCCGCAAGCGCTTATGGTCAGCACAAAAGCAAACAAACAAGGAGCTCCTGCTTTTTTTTTTTTCGTTTGTGGATCGCCTCCCTGTGTCGGGGCCTTGTAGCCATACAGTGAAAGTGGGAATTCAGCGTCTGTCGCTGTACATTCATGGACACATTTGCAATAGTCTCCGTCCTTGCAAAGTCAATAGGCGCAGCAGGTGGAGCAGCCACAGAAAAAAACGCGCCTCTGGACCCCAGTTCAGATTGGAGTCATGGGGAATGTGTGTGTGTGTGTGTGTGTGTGTGTGTGTGTGATGCCTGGTGGTTTTGGTTGTAAAGGCACGCGAGCATCTGTCGCCTCGTCTGCCCGGTCTTTGTCACTTATTCAATTAGCAGAGATTTGGTGGATTCCATTCCACAGGGGAGGAGCAGAGCACGGTGGGATGCGGAGTTTGCTTTTACTGCTGCTGAAGGAAGAAGCGGATACCTTCCCCCCTACACACACACACACACCATCATCATCATCATCATCATCATCAGAGCAATGATTGTTATTCATCCGAGTCTCTCCTTCCCTCCCCTCCTCCCCTTTCTCTGCTTTCATTAGGGCTCCGCAGAGCTTTATTACTTTATGACTGGTTGGTCACTATTGTGTGTGTTTATCTGTGCGAGCAGACAAGAAAGAGTGCGCTGCCTTGTTCTTGCTCGCAGCGCATGTGGCGATCACGCTCTGAATGCGCCATATTGCAAGTGATGTCAACAGTTGGGCGACAAATTTATAGCAGGCACAACTATGTGTCTGCTTACTTTTAAAAATGGGACCATTATTACACTGCAGCCCCCCCCCCCCCCCCCCCCCCCCCCCCCACAGCCCAGCTCCCAATGCAAAGAGCTGGATGTTATTAGCCCCCTTTTCAGACTTTACTGACTTATGTGTTAGGAGAGCTGTATAAAATATTCATACCTCTCCTCTGCGAGACTGGTACAAAGTCTCATTTGAACTCTGGCATGGAGATACTGTATGGTTGACCAATGCATTTGCTGTTCTATTCTGCTGTTGAAGCCCGTGGTGACTCCCGAGTTTGTGGGCCGTCAGTGCTTCCCTTTGAGTTTGTGGTAGTTAAATTTACCCGACAGTACTGCTTTTCTCTGCGACCGCCGAACCAAATCTCAATCCGCCGTTCTACTCTTCTCCATTTTATTTCCTGCTGTTGGATTCCATTGTGTTTGATGGATTCTCGCACATTGTGCCATCCGGCTGTTGGGCTCGGAAGGGTGTTTTGTTGGTTGACGCGAAGGAGCAGCTCGGGTGTCTAACCATCCAGTCATCCCTTGGCCTCATTCCCTCTCTCTGATTCATACCTAGCTGACTATGTACACATCCAAGCACGCATACACCCCCCCCACACACACACACACACACGCACAAGGACAACCCACTTTATCTGACTGAATGACAGTGACAGTGAGGTGCTTTGCGCCACCAAGACATGGCACCGAGAAACACAAAGGCTTCACAAGCAATCAGCTCCACAACACTCAGAAGAGAATCACTTTCTCTCTCGTTGTCTGTCGTTAAGTAGAAAATGTTTATTCCCATCAAGGCCAAGAAAATTTGAAATTTTTACACATCTACAGTATAGAATGAGAAGGTCCTTACAGCTGCCATCATTATATTTATTCAAATTTCCTGTGACATCTGCTCCCTTTCTATCCGATTCTAAAGCAGGTAACTTATTGAAGTTCTTGAAACCATAACAAGATATATGCACCTATGCTGATTATTTCAGAGGTTAGATCCATGTCACGTGTTTTCTCACACAACTCTTTGGTCTTCGCACAACAGAGCATGAAAAGACCCCCAGCATGCAGTTTTTCCTCAACAATAGTTTAACAGTAGTTTCGGCAATTCACGTGTTTTCTTTATGTATTTATTCAGTTGATCAAATTCTTTCAGCCAGTTATGAAATTAAACCAATTGACATCTAGCTTAGCTTAACACAAAGACTGGAACAAGATAACCAGACTTAGTCGGGGCCTTTTCCCTTTTTAAAGTTAACATCACGGAGTCAGTTTTCTCTCCTCGTGATTAACAAGGAAGCACGTGAGCACGTTGTCTTAGAATCTTTTAACTCATAGCCGACAGGTACATTTTAATGTAGAGCCAGACCAGTTGTTCCAGTTTCCATGCTAAGCTAAGCTAACACGCATCTTCATCAGTGATAGTTGAGCGTGGTATCAAACTTTTCCCGTCCTGTGAAACGCGCGGTGCAGAGTCGCTTATCGCTTGATGAGCGCAGGAGCAATCTGTGCGTTCTGACAAATCACTGTCAGCATCTTTACATCCTGTCATGCGTCCTCTGTCTCGGACATGCGGAGCTTTTGATTGTCTTCCCCCGAAGCGGAAAATGTCGATCAGTGTCATTAAAATCCAGAACCCATCCAGGCACAGTCTAATATCTGCAGACGAGAGTGTCAATTAGATGCTTAGGAACGTTTGCCTGACTTATAAATGGCTTCTTTTTGCAGATAAGAGTGCCTTTATAGAATTATACTACAATTCAGTGAGGTAATATAAATTGCAAATGTATATTAATTAGGAGGGCACTCGAGAGCCCTCAGCTTTCTATCTTGTCTCTAATGCTTTGCCGAAGTCACCTTGAATTAATAGAGAAAACAGAGTTAGGGCCTAATAAAGGAGGAAACGCTATTGTGTAAGACACATCTACGCGTTCCTTTGTGTGTGTGTGTGTGTCTGTGTGTACCTTCTTGTGTTGATGGCCGCGTGCCCGTGTCTGTGCGTGTGATTGACATGTTGTTGATTTGTTGGGGACTGCCTTTTCCCAGATACGATGTCTGTCTACAGCTGATGACTGACAGCTAATTTGTGGTCCAGAGATTAGTGTTTTAGAAAAGGAACTCCGCATCCAAACAGAATCGGTCCCATTTGGTGCCGTTCTTTTGACGGAACATGTGCGCCAGCCTGGTAATGAGGACAGGCCAGGCTTTTTTCTTTTCTCGCCCCCCCCCCCACATGAAGGCGGTCATCATCCCCAAGATAGCAGTTTTTTGAACACGCAGTGACAGCTGCTTTTTGAACGTGTAACTGAAGACGTGTAAACAGTATCAAAACAGACAATCTTACACTTTTCATTTGGTTTGATGAAGAACTTGGTAATGAGGTCTCGGTCGTGTGCCGTGGACCGACACATCAAAGGGATTTAGCGGGTTTTTCACATCATGTTTGAATTAGGAAATGTTAGCCTGTAAGTAACAGCGCGTTAAAGAAGTAGAACAAATAACGACATCAGCCGCAAAGCACACAGCCTAAGTCAAAACCAGAGATCTCACAACACAACCGGCTCTTGAGGCTTGCTGGCATAAAGCAAGCAAGGCTCTGATGGGTGTGGGTTCTTGGAGGAGGAAATCTGGAACAGGCTAATTGCTGCAGCACCTTCTGGTCCACGCGACAACAAAGCCCTCGTTGTTTCCCCTGAACACATACTCTTACAATTTTGGATTGATTAGAGGTAAGAACGTGAGCCGTAAGGACACAGACGCGCACTGAGGCTGCTCTGTTTCAAGCTCACACATCCATAAAACTTGTATGTTTGTGTTCAGGCTAAGTGTGTACAGACAGGGCGATTCTGTGGCAGGGGGTTAGACCCTCACTAGAGTGTTACATGTTAAGTGTCCCCTGGTGACCCACTTCCCGGGGTTACGCCAGATTTATGATTCCTAAGGTTCTGAGAGCTGGCAGCTGTGGAATGGAAGGAGTGGATGGGGGGTCATGATAAAGAGGAGCGGAAAAGGGCTTGGAGTGAGTGAGGGGGAAAGGAGCGAGTCGAGGGATGATGAAGTGAGGAGAGCGTGGAAAGGTAGAGGCAGAAGTTGAAATATGTTGGCGCTTGATAAAAGCCTGGATGGGGGGGGTGGGGTGTCACGGAGTGTGGAAGTGTGGAAAGCCGCTACTCAGACAGTGTGAAACAGGGAATGTTAGAAGAGAGCGTGGAGTTAGTTGCAGAGAGGAGCAGAGAAACACAGAGGGAACTGAAAGAGTCAAGACAAGCACAATGAAGGGACGTGTGGGAGTGAGACACGTAGGAGTGGAGCAGGTTTCTCCTGTGCTCCCTCTGGCCCCTCAGATGTTCATGATTAAATCCTCTTTCCATTCTCATTCACGCACCCTACTTCTCACCTTTGCTTAATGAAAACACAACCTTTGTGTCAACTTCGAAAGTGCAGAGACGCTCGAGTAGGGGGTATGTGTGTGGGTGTGTGAGCATGTAATGTTTAGAGCATCCATTAGTTATACACCAGGCAATCGCACCTGAGCTCCTCTTGATTTGGTTTGGAGCAAAGAAAAAAACAGACCTGGGGAAAGGTTGTATAAAGTAGTACGATAACGTGGATTTACACAATAATTTCTTCGCCGAAGCGCTCCGGGACGCGGCGTCGTTCCCAGCTCGAACAAATTGACCACATATTTCACAAGCTGTTGGACTCCGTCGAGGAATGCTTAACATGGTGTTTCAAGTTTATGCAGGGGATTTGGGACAGAATCCAAACAGCGAACAGCGAGAAAACGTTCAAACAGCTCAGCAAGCGAGTTGCAGAGGGAGAAGAGCAGCGGAGGGGGCGCTTTGCAACGCTCGGCTGGAAAGATAGACGAGACACGGAAAGCTGACAGAAAGTGGAAAGTTGACCAAGGGAACGACGGCCGGAGGAACGCGAGAAGGGTGGATGGAGTGACAGTCGGTGACGGGCGCGCAATTTTGGGCAATTTAACTCCTCGTTGTCTTGACAATTAAAGTGACTGAGTTTAATCTTGGTTCCATTGCCTGTGCATGCATCACATTAATGCCTGCTAACCGCCAGTCAGTGTCACACTGTATCACACAGAGATGTGCAAAGGGGTTATTCCTCAAAACATGTCATTTACACACCCAGACTAATGATCGCTGGGTGATCATCCAGTGATTATTTCCAAGCTCTTTGATTCCATACTGCTTAAATGAAAGAAAAATAAAGATGAGGATCACACAAATGTCAAATATGTAATTTTCTACGCTTAACTATTACGAAATGAAATATAGCAGAAAACTCAGTGAACGGTAAAATATGCCTTCATTTGTTCACAAAAATAAATGTAATTTGACTTTTTTTTAAAATTTCTCTTCAGCACATGAATAGTCGTAAATGAAACGTTCATCACCGTCGTTAATCATCACACCAGTTCCCGTGAAAGTCTGCGTCACTCCTAGACTGTTATTATTGGCTCCTCTCCGCTAACAAGCAATTAATCCACATCATAGCCTTTTCCTGTGCCAAATAAACAGCAAAATGGAAAGAGTGTCTCACATGGACTTAGTTTCGACAAACTCGGATACTGGGGGTGGGTGGGTGGGATGTTGCTGAAGTGCAAACCGTCGCTCCCGGGGGTCTCATCTAAGGCAGGAGAGCAGAGGAGAAGAGCTCCAAAAACAAACACACACAGAAGGATTGCACACAATCACAATTACAGAAAGATCCCTGCAAAAAAACAAAACAACAAAAACCTCAAGCTCATATTGTTGCTTATAATATCCTTTAATTTCTTGGCTCCTTCTTACTAAACAAGCATCGCAATTAGCCAAAACTGAATTCCCACATGGGCCACATTCACCATCAGCTTTTCGCTCCCGCTCGATTACTTTGCCACACAGCCATAGCTTCTCCCACACATTCCTCTTCCTCGGTGAGCGCAGCAGGCGGCCTCGCTCGGACCCTGCCTTTCATCCGTAACACAAACGAGACGGGACACAGCGTGCTAATCAATAACCATTATCACAACTTCTCACCTGCTTCGAGCCTCGCGCGTCGCCCGCTCGGGGTCGGATGATTTATTCTGAGTAGATGCAACATAATGACTCATATGGCTGAAACACTGACAAATGGAAATATAGCTCAAGGGGGCAAGTCGCTGAGTTGTTGGCACGGAATATAAATGTTGTGGCAGAAATAGAATGCGTGTATGACTCCCAAGTCCGGTTTAATAGTTAAGCAGACGCGCCCCTTCCTGTGCTTGTGCTCACGCGTTTTCAACTTTAAGACAAATGTAATAAACATTGAATGATTTACCTGCTGACATTGTGAACTCGGGTTTGTTGTGCAGTTTACAGCTCATCACAACATCAAAAAAAGCATTAATATATAACTAGAACCTGCAACTGGGTGACACTGAGAGAGCGAGAGAGAGAGAGAGAGAGGGTGTGATGGCGCCGTGTCAGACTTTATAAGCCTCATTTCGCATTGGTGGAGCTGTGATCTATCTCCAGGTGTGGCTGGAGCTCCGCCTCCCCGTTTTCACAATCCAATCGCATTTCGGGATTTGACTTTAAACGCTAGTTATGACTAAACACAGCTTTTACACTCAGAATGCATCATGTTGAGGAAACCAAAGAGGCTTTTACTCTCTCATTTGTGGGGAAGCAGCAGCAGCAGCATTTGTTTCATTATTCATCACAATAATCTGACAATATTTATGTATCGATCCAGTCTGGGTGGAGAGGCCGAAGGAGCAGCAGCGCGAGCCACTTTGCTCTCGTGTGTGTCCATCCCTGAAGCGTGGCGTGGCTCGGGCTCTTTTTTTAAATTATTTTTGATCGACTGCGACGTCGATTGCCAACACATCACACAGGGAACGGGGATGTCACATTGCAAATACGTCGGGGCCTGACATTTGAGAGAGGATTTGACAGAGTGACTCATTACCAAGCGGAGTGGAAAGAGCCGCATACTGTAGAGTAATGCAGGAGATGCTATTTGTTTTCTCATTTACCCAATGCTTGGTGCTGACAGTACACTTACAGACAGAATAGGCACAATACCCGTGGTGTTCCAGAAGTGAACCGCGCCTTCGTAACATGTTGTCTTGTTCATATTGTATCCGTAAGCTCTGCTGTATCCCCTAAAATCCCACCCCCGCCCACCCCCCCGCTTCCATCTCCATCTCTATCTGTTCATCTTGTTCTGTCACTCCGCCCTCCTCTTCTTCTTGCCTTTTGTCTCAGATTTTGCTGGATCATCCCGCTCTCTCCCATCAATTGTCCCCCCCCCCCACCCCCACCCCCTCTTATTCTCTCCGGCTGCCAGTTCTCTCGTCTCCCGCGCTCGCCGGAAAGGTGAGCCGTGTGTTTCACCAGTCTACTGTGAGTCTGGCACTTTCCAATTAGCTCGTATACCTGCTCCTGGCTGTGTAGGAGATAAGATGGAGCCGATACCGCCGGGCTGCTGTTATCTCTGTTTTCCTCCTGTCACACACAAACAGACGTATACCTTCAAACACGCCGGCGTGTGCGGCCCCAGTGCCGGGGTACTAGCTCCCAGCACTACAGATGCACTGGGCAGATAGATATAGTAGACTAACAAGGACGTTATAATGAATGCATCAGGGACTGTCACATGTTTGTCACCTCAGCGGGCCTGAACTTAGCCTAGCTTTAAGTGCTTGCTTGCCACCATTTTGAACTTTTGTGTGTGTGTGTGTGTGCACATCAACAAGCAGCCCCCCCCACCTCCTTTTCTTTTGTGCTTGTGAGAGAATCGTCACGTCCACCTCTAGGGTCACGTTGGAGAGTGTGCGTATATATGTGTTTGGATGTTTGCTGGTGGCAGGGTGGTGGGTGGTGGGCCCACACGATGACCCCGCGACCTGCCCAGCCTGTTGAATAATAAAAGGCTATTCAGGCTGTCGCAGGGTGACAGCGTGAAAGGAGCAGCCATGGAATGGGAGGGAGGGGGGAAGCAGAGGTGGGGGGGGGGGCGGAGGGGAGGAGGTAGGGATAGACATGGCCAGCTTTGTGGGAGGTAAGGGACTCTCATTAGTTCTCTCTCTCCTCTCTCTCTCTCCATCCCCTCCTCGAAGTTTCTGTTGCTGTTTTTGTGTCCGTCTCTTCTCTCTCTCTAGACTCGACTCATTTTGAGATGATCCGTTTGTTGTCGACTCAAGCTTCATTTTCTCCACAGTCCCTGTTTATTTCATCCACCCACCTCTCCCTTTTCCCCTCTCCCTTTTTATTTTATCACATATCTATCCCCCTCTCCCTTCTCCGCTACCTTCCGTCTAATCTACTTACTCCTAACAACCTCTCGTGTCTTTCTTCCCTGCCACTTTCTCCTCCACTATCCTTGTCTTTTCACTCCTCTCAATTATGTGTATCTCTCTCCTCCTTTCCACTCTGCTCCTCCCTCTCTGTCTCATTAGCGATGCTGTCTACTAAGGAGGTGATTAGCCTGCTTCAGCTCTAATTAAAACACAGAAAGGGAACTAAATGAGACCTGTGATTTGTGGGTTTCCGTGTGTGTGCGTGCATGTGTATATATGTGATATGTGTACACTGATATCTTTACACTGTGTGGTAATTACACACCCTGCAAAGAGACAGAATGCTAAGAAGTCAACAGCTCTATTTCGCTATAAAGTGCGAGCAGTTATCTTCTGATAGATGCGTTCGTGTGGGGAAAAAGTGGAGTTCTTTGAGAAGATGATTGTTTGCGTCACGTTAAAAGCTAAATGAGACAGGGCGAGAATGAGAGAGGGGGCTTACGTGAACAGAGGTAAGCCTTCATCAGCAGAACAAGTGTTTTTTTTTTTCACCTCAGTGCTTTGCAATGAAATAAAGTGTGCAGGAGCTATTAATCACAGCCTGTAAAAAAAGAAGAGAGAAACAAGAAATGTTTTGAGTGAAATAGAATTATGTGTAAAAAAACACACACAAAATGGGAAGAGAGATCCCCTCAGTGGGAATTCTGAAGGGCATGGAGCTGATTTGAAGTCATGCCATTCCTCTTGAACAATCTCATTTCTTTTTCTCCCCCTCCTCTAGTGTTCAAAAACCATTTCGCACATTTCTGTCCCGACGCGGTTTCAAATCCTTCGCTTGCGTCACCACCAGCTAATCAAGTGAGCCGCCATGAAAACACATTGTATGTAAGCGCTATGTCAATTAAATTTCCACTTTGTGCACATAAGCCCATTTTGCTCAAAAGCAGTATATGGATTTCTCTGCCAATGACTGTACTTGTGTTCTTGTGTCTGGTGGAGTGTGCGCATCTTCTTTGTCACTCGGTAAGCAGGTGGGGTTGGCTGGAAATCTGCTGTGTAGCCTTCAACGTTGCCACGTCGCGATGAACAGAGTGCGACTGCATCTTCCCACCTGCCTCATCTGAGAACGAAACCGCGAATAAATGACAAAAAAACGCAAAGAAGAGTAATATTTCTAAGCGTTCTCTGCGCCTCTTGTTTGATATCCTGCAATGTAAAAACATTAAGAGCGTTGACCTTCATGTGTTCATGTCACAGTGTGTATCTACAGAGTAAAGTTGTTGAAGTCCACTTGACCTTCCACCTTTCTTTTTGTGCTGCAGCAGCAATATTTCTCATTCTCTTTCAGTGTCATATCATACACCATGTGTCTGTTACAGCGGGCGTGATTTTTTTTTTTTAAGGCCTTCCAGTTCCAGTACATCTGGATTTTTGTGCTAGCGCTATGTCAGCGTTTAAGACCCTTTCTCACCTCTGAGCAGAAACGCCCAGGGCCAGAGAGAGACAAGGCGCTCACAATCTGACGTCTGATCATATCAGGCCTGACTGAAATAGGGCAGGAGGCTCACCCTGCTGTGGGCGCACAGTTACAGTAGGACACACACACACACACACACACACACACATATGCGCTGTCTTTCTCATATGTGGGGTGCAGGCAGGTTTGTTTGGCTTATCTGAGATATAAAACGCAAACAGCGGCTCTTTGCCTCTAGAGAACAGAGGAAAGGTAAAAACTTACAGCAGTGGATTCCAAACTTTTTAAAAACCACAACATCCCTTTAAAGCGATTCTTTGTTCCGCAGCATCCCTTGATGCACCACTTTAAAGTTCTGTGGCTGTGCAGAGTTGCAAATAAATATTGAACTAAACCATGAATAAAAAGCAACCGGTTTGTGAGCTGGTTAAATGCATTTCTTCAGGTCTGCTTAAAGGAAAATTGGCTCAGCCCTTAGATTTTCAAGCTGACAACAAAGTCTGTTTACATATGCCGGGGACTGCGACTGCAAATACAACAACTTGTTTATAGAAGGAGCAGCTCATACTACAATTATGTGCCTTGAGTGATGTCATTTGAGTCAGCATCAGTGCAGGGTGAACACATGATTCCTGAAAATACGATTTCTGGCTGTGGTGTATTATTTAGCATCTCAAGTTATCTCATATAATTAGAGATGGTTCTGGTCACTCTGAACCATCTCTTAGTTAAGCTTCTAAAGACTTAGATGCTGGGGGACGTCCTTCATTCACTGAGCTCTTTTCGGTTTCTTCTATCCGCAAACATGCCTCCATGTCCACATGTGACTAACTTTGTCTCTTTTCTCTCCTAGTTGCTCTTCTCTCTCTGTCTCTCTCTCTCTGTCCCGATCTACAGGAATCATAAGACTCAGAGCCATGTGTCTCCAGTGTTCAGTTGCTGGTCCAACCATCCTGCCTGTGTCTGTTGCTGCTTGTTGTGTTGTGGTTGTGTTCTTTTCTCTCTTCTCTATCCCTTTATCCCAACCGGTCAAGGCAGATGTCCGCCCACACTGAGTCTGGGTCTGCCGGAGGTTTCTTCCTCTATAGAGGGAGTTTTTCCTCCACTGTTGCTATTAAAATGTGCAATTTATCGATTGGCTACAAATAAAAGCTTGCTCTATGTGGGATTTGTAGGGTTTAGTTGCGTAAGGTCTTAAATCTCACGTCTCTCTCAAGTGCCTTGAGATAACTGATGTTGTGAATTGGCGCTATATAAATAAAGTTGAATTAAAATTGAATTGAAGTTAGTAACGTGCCCCAAAAAATAATCAAACCTAATTTCTTGTTATTTTATACAATAAAGAGTTATGCAAAGTGACTGATTGTATTATAGATTGTAATTTAAGTCCTGTGGTCATTGTAATTAAGTACAAGAAAAAAAATTTGATAAATGAAAAAGTGAGTTGAACAACAAAGTCCCGATGTTTTATCTGTTTGTGAATAAAACAAAACACGACAACAACCAATGTAGCAAAAAAAAAGAGATATTGTATATACACACATGTAATTTATCATTTTAAGACACTGGACTCTTAACTCTCTGTCCTTTAGGCACCAGAGGAGCAGGGAGTAAAGGCCAAGAAGAGAAGTTGACAGAAAGTTAACCGCCTCATATCCAGACAGAAAGGAAACAAGGGCTTTATCAAATACTGTAACATGTTTGTTTGTGGGTCGTGCTTAACTGGAGGCTCCTTTAAAACACATCAGACTGGCTGCTCTTGTTTCTTGCCTTGTTGGATTCTCTCCTAAACAAACTAAACTAAAAGAAAAAACCAAAAAACACTCCAACCAACAGCAGTGGATTCCAAAGTTTTTAGACTCCTTATAATGATTCTTAGTTTCTTGGTGGCCCTTTGATAAAGTAGTTTGTTGCTGGGCAGTGTAGCAAATACACATTGAGCTATGTAGTGAGTAGAAAACAACCAGTCAGTCTGGTATGTGGTTCAGGTTAGAATTTCACTCTTATTATTTGGAGGATTGCTTAAGATCTCCACAGTTGTGTAAGAATTATTTTGTAGCTCATATATTTATACAGACATAATTTGCTTTCAAAGTTAACACATGGTGTACAACATATTTTGAGACTTAGGTTGTCTTTAAACGTCTTTAAAGGCTGATGACGACATTCGTGGGCTGAAAGCTGCAACAATGATGAAGAAGATGATGATGATGACACAATGATGACACAATCACGGTGCTGCTATTGTTTTCAAAACAACAAATCCACTCCGGTGATGAAGACGGATCTGCGTTGCTCAACACTCCATCAAGTGTGCCCCCATTGTGCTCCAATCAGAGCCTCCCCTCATTACTCTTCATTGAGCCAATGAGTCCGACTGTGGAAGAAAAGGTGGCGAGTCTCCTCCCTCTTCCCTCCCCGCCCAACACACAAAAAACAGAAATCAATTTCATCTATTGGACCCTGCCCCATGGCTGACTGCATAGCCTTCTTTTGATGCAGCTCACACACACACGCACACACACACATACACACACGCAAACCTAGCTGACACCTCTTTAGCTCTCTTTTGTTAGCCTTTCATTGCCCATGCCATATGGCAAGTGAGACGGGTCCTGTGTGTGTGTGAGGAGACTGTGGGGTCAGAGGTGTGGGGGGGGCTAGGAGGCTGACCTGCTGACAAAAGCTCAACACTCCATCAGGGATCTCTATGAATACATGAGGACAAGCTAGGCTGAATGGGAGAGCAGAAGCTGTGGAGAAGTCGTCTCCGGAGGGGAAGGGAGAAAGTGAGTGCGTTGGGGGGTGTCGGCGGCAGAAAGAGGAGCTGGTGCTGGTGTTTGGATGATGGGGGCATTAGCATAGATGGATGTTAGGGAGGATTAAGAGGGAGAGAGAGAGAAAATGAAAGAGACAGGGGGTAGAAGGAGAAAGAGGAGTGGGGCTGAAGAGAAAAGCACATGTGAGAAATAAGCAAAAAATGTGTTCTTACAGAGGCGTGTATGCGTGTGTGTGTGTGTGTGTGTGTGGCTTGGAGCTACCCGTCGTGCGCTGTGCGTTTGCAGGGGGATGAGAGGTGATCCCTGTGCCACGGGGAGCTACAATAGACCAGCAGGTCTCTCTCTGTGCGATGACAAGGCTCTCGGGGTCCTGCAAGTGCGGGTGTGTGTATCCCAGCAGGCCGCTCTCTATAGGAACGCCGGTCCATGGGAGCGGAGAGATTCTTATTAACCACATCTGACAGTCAAAGCAGGGAGCGCACAGTGAGCTTGCAGGTCAGGGAGTGTTACGAACTATCCTCTTATTACTTGTGAAGTTTTTGTGTGAAAAGTGTATTTTTTTATCTGTGCGCGTGTGTGCGCGCACCGATTTTGCACGCAGTTGCACAACTCCGAATGCTAGCAACATTGGACACAGTCCCGACCCAACAATTTCTGTGCCGATAAGTGCCGATAAGCAAGTGTCTCCAAAAACGCAGCTGATAAAGTGGCTCTTATTTAAATCGGAGCATGTGGACTGAAGCTCCTTCCTCCTGATAAGTGCCTCTGACTCCAGTAACAGCATGGGTGCGTGTAAGTGGCTCCGACTTTAACGGCGGCGAGCGGCTAAAGGCTTGTGAGACAGTCAGGAGTACAAAGGGGAGAAAATAGGCCAAGCCAAACCGATGGAGACATTAGGGATTGCTGCCAGTTTTGCTCCCACTAACCCAGTGCAACCGTCACCACGGTTGCTCCATAATGGTCACACTATTACAGAGCGTTGCATAAGATAGATAAGTCTACGAGGAGGCATTTTCACCACACCAAGAGAACTATGTGCTGATTATGAGTGTGTGCGCGTGTGTGTGTGTGTGTGTGTGTGTGTAGCAGGATTGACAGCAGCTCTGGGAGTGCGTATGAAAGCGGTTACAAGATGAGCCGAGAGATGAGAGCGGGGAGAATGGGAAAGAGGTGTGATTGTGCTCTGTCATCTACGTGTGTGTGTGTGTGTGGGGGTGTGTGTGTGTGTGTGTGTGTGTGTGTGTTGTGGCTGCTCGCCCTTGCCTTTAAGAATGAATGGTTTAGACTCTGGCGTCATAACAGAGCGCTATGGGGAAACAAAGACCCCTTTCACGTTCTCAGTCTCCGCTCCTCTCTGCTTCTTCCTCCTCCTCCTCACTCAGCTCACTTTCCTCTCTCCATCTTAGTGTAAGTCACTGATGTTTTCTTCTACCGCTCTAATATATTGGCTGATTCTCTGCCCAGAAACTTAAAGTCGCTTTTGCTACTTTCTCCCCCTTTTTGTCTGCTCAGCAGCTGTGACTATCGCTTCTCCTCCTCGCCTCCTGCATTACCTTTTTCCATATCTCGGCTCCACTATCGTCCATTTTCTGTTCTGCTGCTTTCTAATTCTTATCTGCTGTGCTTTTCTCTGCCACCAAATCACTTCCAGTCCAAGCTGGCTGTCCTCGCGCCACCACAGCCACCGACACTCCAGCCATGCTCCCTCCCTCACATCTGTTTCCGTGGCCCTGGTCCATGAGATTGAATGCCAGCATCCTCCTCCCCATTATTAGCAGAACACAACTGTGCGACTGCCCACCTCCCTGACTTCTGTTGCCTTTTGTCCTGCAGACTGGCCTGAGCCATCGCCTCTTTTACAGTGGACAAAACCCGACATTGCTAAATAGACAGCGGGACAGTTGGTGGGTTTATTGTCTGTGGGGGTGTGTGTGTGTGGGGGGGGTGGTATTGGGTATTTGTTGTCGAACACATGTGTGTGTGTGTGTGTGTGTTTGCAGCTGAATGATGGAGTGGTCATTTGTTTACACAGTGAGTGCAAAATGAAGCCTTCTGCTGTGTTCCGAAGCAGAGTGACCTGTTCCAATTTAGATTTTAGCGAAACACAATCATATTACCATTTATTTTGTTTTATTCCCCCAGGGTGACGCGTTCTGCTAATGCTTTAGTTTTATGTCTAAGCACAGACAGGACACGTTTGAATACATTCGCTCCCAGCGTGGGTAGAAGAGCTTATTAGGGGCTAAAAGAGTCAAAATTAGGTCGAGACTTGTTTGATCTTAGTAAATGTAAGGGATGAAGTTGATTGCCTACACCTCCCATACCGTGCTCCTATCTCAGAACACCGCGCACACACACCTCAACCTAACCCCAATTAGGGCAGAGCTACTTTACAGTGTGCTCTATGCGACTATACTGGACAAGACATCCCCCAATTAACTGGTGCGAAGTGTTAAATTTGTTCCAATGCAGGGGACAGTATGACAGAAACAACACACGCCCACACACCAATACACACACACACACACACCCCATATGAGCAAAAGGACCATAAAAAAAAGACTCACGTGTAAAAGTCTAACGTTAAAACACTGGAGGATAAGTCGCCAGCACAGAGATTCACTTTTGTATTCCTACTCTTTATACTCTTTTGCCTTTTGAGAGTGATGTAGCCTCTGAGACACAGATCCAGCAGAGAATAGCCAGCAATGCAAGGACAGTGCGGTCTGTAGCCAGACCATGTGATTAAAAGGCTGAATGGTCAGAAAGCTCCGGGGCCATTTGTTGAAAAGTGAAGGTTCAGCACGAATTGTCGAAGCTTCAGTAGTTTGTAACGCAATGACATGCACCGATATTTCAATCAAAGGAGCTTCAAGGAAACAAAAATGAAAAAAGTCCAGTTGCTGTGAATCATAATTAATTAGATTAAAAAACCATGCAAATCGTAGTAAAATGAGCGAATGTTAAATGCTATTAATACAAAACATTTCCATTTCGTCATAGCATAAACACACAAAAATCTTGTGCATGTAACGTGTTAACCAACATCTAACAACAAATTGTTGTTTTCACAGGGACTAAAACCCAAACCATGCTCCATGAGCATTCAGTGACCCTGCTTAGCAACAAGCTCGTGACCGTTCCAAAAAAAACCCCCAAAAAGACAACTTGTGTTAGTGAGCAAATTAAGAAGAAGATACTGGCTGTGGTAATTAGTGACCTTTAGAGGTGGTAAGCACATTTTTGAACTTCAGAGAGAGCCAAGTTAGTTGTGCCGCCCCTGCTTCCAGTCTTTACGCCAAGCCAAGCTAATCATCTCCCGGCTTTAGCTCCATCCTAACATGCAGACGCGACGCTGATATCAAGATTCTTATCTGACCCTCAAGTAAGAAAGAGGTTGTTGCCTAAAATGTCAAACTACATGTTTAACACTAATTAGTCTGAGCTTTATTGTGCACTTTTTTTTTTTTTGTCGTGTTCCGCTGATCTGTGAAAAGTGAGGGCCGGTGCACTTGCTACTTGTTATAGATGGAAAATCATCGAGCCGCTCTTACAAGGCATTCCGAGAAAGCTTAGACAGTCTGTCGGTGTGCAGACAGTCTGTCTAGTGGGCAGGTGAGGCACGGCCTACTTAAAAAAAATTAAAACGTCAAGCGAGAGGCGAGAAAACGAAAGCGCCACAATAAGGATGGGGAGTATTGCTGCAGGTCCTGAATTGAATTTCCTCTGCGTAATCTGGCGTCTCAGCAGGTTTTCTTAGCTCGTTCCTCTGCTCTGCTGTACTTTGTTCACTCCTATTCTGGGTCAAGAAATTTGTTGGCTGCAGTGGAAATTATTAATGAGCCCATTTTGAGTGCGCATTGGAGAGGCGAACGCAGCCACTCAGCACGGAGACCCATTACAATCGAGATAATCCTAGGGATTTGGTCAGTAAATGAGCGAAACAGAGACTATGTTTATTCTAGGCGAACGGCACACTAAACACAGGCATGGGTGGTAAATTTTGAAATCCCACGGGGCCCCAGCTTGGTTCTAATCAGTGCCAACGGGGCATAAGGAGGAGAAACAGAGGGAGGGGAAGGAGGAGAAGGGCAGATGTTGCCATCACGCTTTCTTTCACTGAACAAAATGCACTTCAAGTAAAAAAAAGGTTTATTCTGACCAACAATAATCCACATGCAATGTTCCTACATGCAATGATATGTAAGAAGTTAAACGAATGCTGTAAAGCGAGGACTTGAGAAACATTTCACATCAAGAATACTCCGCTGAACAGACACTGAAAACTATTTCAACCCATCTTAAAATTGCTTTTTTTTTGTGTCCTTTCTCAGAGCAGCATGCGGAGCACGGCAATGACCCTACTGCTATTTCCTCCGAGAGATCCAATTTGACATTATCATGTTTTCACGACGGCAGCATCCTCCAAACTGCAACAAATTATTGCCAACAGCACAGCGTTCACCTGCCTTCCACGCGTCCGGGCTGATGGGTTGTTTTTTTTAAAAATTTTATTCATTTTTTAAAAATTCCGTGCTGTGTCCTTTTGCTAGTCATCACGTGTCATGCTTTGGCTTTTCTCCTCCTAATTTTTGACGACGGCTGTGGATTTCTGCGGATTAACTAAGAAAGATGTGATGATCCCTGTACAGGAGCGCCGTTAACAAAGACAGAGAGGCGCCTCGAGCCCTGAGGTGGAAAAACAGACCTGTCTCCCTGAGTGTGATGCATATAGTTGTGATATGTATATCCCCACACATGCAGGTCTGCTGAAAAGAAAGGCATCGTCCAAATCACCTCTTTTGTTTTCCCATCCATCTCTTTCTGTTCTCTCTCCTCGTCCTTCAACTTTATTTGACTCATTCTCTGCCTTTCTATTTCCTTTTCCTTTTTTCTTTTCTGCCTCAATTTACAGTATATTGTGCATTAACATTCCCCTCCATCCACTATTCCTCCACCCACCTCCCCTCGCTACCCACATCCACCCCCATTTTCTGAAAGCAGGAGTGATACACCGGGTTTAAGCTAAATTCCTTGTCTGTCTCGCTAATTGCTTGCTAAATGCATGATGGAGAAAATCATTTTCAGCCAGTATCAGAGTGAAAGAGCCTTTCAGCATTGTTCTGGTTGTCACGGCAACACAATTAAAAAAACCACCAAGAACAAATGTGCACTCAGGATCGGGAGGTTTTAACACAGGCATCTCTGCCTCTCTCTCGTTCTTGTCTTGTTTTGAGTTTCTCCCCCTTTTGAATTTCTGATTCAGTTCTTGTTTCGCTGCCATTTTCAATTTGAGCAGCCTTGTTCAGAAAATGAAATTTCTACAATTTGAAACTACTGACACCTTCGCTTGTATGAAAGGTTCGGCGGAATAAAACGACAAACCTGACAAGGGTTTTTTATTTAAATCTGTTACTCAGGCTTTGCTGACAAAACAATAACACTAATCATTTTGAGATTCTCAGTGAAACATGACAAAGTTTTGCTTGTTTCTCTCCTCCTTGTTTCTCTCTCTCCTTGTCAAACAGATGATTTTTCTTTTTCCGTATTAATCTCCCTTCTTCCCTGCTGGCAGTGAGCAATATCTAAGGCGTTTACATTACAGTAAACCCACGTGTGGTCAGTGATGGTTGACCCCACCCCCCTTTCCGTGTCTCACCCTTTTTAATTACCTCCTCCGAGTTGAAGACCATGGTGGTAATTTTACTCGTTGAGCCATGAGAAGAGAAGCTGATCATTCACCTCTCTCTCATCCTAGGAGCAGCTCTTCTTCCTCCTCCCTTTCACACAGAGCCCTCATCAGGATGATGTATGTGCGGGTGCGCAGCCCATTTCTCCAACCACCTGTGTATTGCTTGCTTGTCTGGCAGTGTAAGATGTCAGCCAGAGCAATGATTATATCATTATTCAAAACATTACACTGATTTGTAGAGCAGAGGCATGCCACGCGTTGTGGAAGAAGAAGACGGAGGAAGAAAATATAAAAATAAAACATCGAATTTCATGTTCAGAGTGATTCTGTCACCGGGGCCAGATGTTGCTCTTGCTCTACTTTCTTTCCTCTGCAGAGAAAACATACTCTGATCCAGACAATATGAGAAACTACACGCAAGTGCCAAAACATGGTTCTGGCTTGTTGTGTGACAGTATGTCTTGTGTTAGACTGTCAGAACTGGGTCAGTTTACCATTGAAAAGCTGCTCAAACATTCCTCGTTGATGATTTGAAATACTATGACACAATAGGCTGTGGAATTTTACTCACTACTGCAAATGTACAAAAACAAAAGCCCTGCAAATTGATTTGAACTTTTTAATCATCAGTGATTTGGAACTAATGGCTTATTATTCTGCAATTAAAAACTTTCTATATTACCGCTACATGCAGGTCTAACTAAAGGTGAACCCACTGCTTTTACAGATAAAGATCAATGTACTAATTATGAGGGAAAGGGCTGTTGCATTACAAATTAATGCGGAACAACACTGCTCCAGCACCAGCTATGATTCCCAACCAACCAATCTTTATTGACCACATTTCCAGAAACACCAGAGAGAACCTACCTCTCTAAAAATACTACACAACACCCTGTGTAGGCTCAGACCTCTCCAGATGATCCAAACGCAGCACAGAGCCTAATTTCTGATCAGTCCAACGCTCATAGCGTCGCTCGAGCTTCCACTGACCACTTCCAGTGGTTCAAAGCTCTGACACTCGCCTACAGAGTGGTCAATATAACAGAATTATTTACCTCATCCATGTCTACTAGCCCTCTCGCCCACTAAGCTCTGGCGTAGCTCAAAGAGCCAAAGCAAAGCTCCTCAGCTCAGTGTTCCCAAGAGGTTGGATACACCCACTGAGCGCGGCACCAACGACAAATCGATGGAATCCCTGCCTAGTCGTTCAGCGCACCACGGTGCCAGAGACAGAGGCTGGAGGATCACGGGGGAACAGAGGAAAGTTGAAAAAAAAAAAAAAAGAAGCTCAACTTTACCACAGGCACAGCAGGTTCAGTTCTAATCTGGTTAGAAATAAAATAAAATTAAAATAAAAGCAAAGTTAATCAGTTACCACCTGACATGACAGAGTGATCACGCAATCTTCACTACTTGATACTTATGTGTACACACTATATTAAGTATTTGCTCACCCATCCAAATAATGGGAACCAGTGCACAAAGCAAGGTCCATAAAAACATGGAGTCTGCTGTGGATGAACTTGACTGACCTGCACAGAGTCCTGACCTTATTGAACCCTGTGGAAGTTCATATGAGACTCAGGGCAGGTGAGTGAATACTTTTGGCAATTTAGTGTATATCCATGCAAAAAATAAATATATATATATATATATGAAAAAAATAAAGTCTGAAAAATTGTTGAGGGTAAAATATTTTGACCTGTTGTCCTCAATCTGTCAGGCTCCGTCTGGGCTTCAGTACGTTTGGGTTAGTTCCACCAAAACCACAGAAGTCATTATAATCAGGATGTTTTTCACCAAAGCATAATTAGTAAACCAATCTGCACATGTGAAATGAGTGGAATTCCCCTTTAAGTGTGAGTCACTCATTTGATATATTTCAGCTGAACCGTGACGGCGATCGCAGCAGTGAGACTAAAACCATCATTTTCCTTATCACAGCATCGCTGTCATCATCACAATACGCATTACGCCGAGGTACGACGCGTAGCCACAGGGTGGAGAAAGAGGTGATGAAAGACGATTTCTCATTTAGTGTCTGTGTTGTGAAGCGCTGTTATTTAAAGATCACTATCAGATCTAATCACTTTACTGCTTTCGTCCCTTAAAACATTTCTGATCTCCTGACCTCTGAGCTCATTTTCCCTGAATGCACGCGTTTGTACTGTAATGAGAATTTTTGTGTGGGGACGACTTTGATGTTTATATCGTGGGAATTATGACATTTTGCAATGTTCTCACGTCTCTTTAAAAGTCTGTCTGAGGGTTGGGGTTAGCATTAGTTGCTTGTACCTTCTGATACTCTCTGGAGTTTTTCTTCTTCAGAAATTACAACTGTCCTTCTTTACGTCTCGCGCCACCTTATCCCAACTTTAGGTTTAACGATGCGATATGCAACTTAAGTAACATCTTGAAACTTATTCTACAATAACTTGCCCGCAGAGAACCGATGACTGGTGGTTCATCAGAGGATTAAAAAATCCTCACCCAGAACGTTTTACTTATGTGCACTGACCCCATACCTGACCCAAAATCTGAATCTTTTATACCTTCCAGGCAGCTAAATGCTAAATTCAACCGTGCGGCGCATCTGTGTTGAAACAGCTGCATCTGTTCCATTTTTCCACCCATTTGTTCAGGTCCTTCCTTTAACCTGTCGCCCATCCACAGCTTCATGTGTTTCACGTTCTCACTCTGTGAGCCCAGTGAGAGCTTTAGGCCTTGTTAATGCATTATTTAGGTTTTACCTTCTTTTGGTGGTGCATGCAATTCAATTATGCAGTTTGGACTATATAACAACAAGCTACACAGAGGTGCACTGTGGGATTGTAGAGGTAACACCCAGCAATAAATTCCTGTCGTCTGCTTATTCCAACCTCTGCCTTTATAAGCCGATCCTTCAGGCAAGGAAATGCATTATGTCAATGAGTGTCCTCACAAAGACACAAGTGCAAACGTGTCTGTGTATTTTCTGATATGAGAGTTTGTGTGTACATGTATATGTGCGTGTGTGTCTTCGCATCCCAGACTGCACTAGTGTGATGGATGGAGTGAGGTGTCTCTCCAGCTGGTGACTGTAATGAAGCTTTACCTCTGGTCCACGCGTGTCCGTGTACGAAGGGCTGACGGGACTGGATGAGTTGTCCTCCCGCATGAAGTGCTCATTTTACTATAGGGAACACACACACATACACACACACACACACTGATCACCGCCTTGGAGATGATAAATGTGTAACTCAGTGTAGCTGTTAGCTCCAGGGATCCAACTTGTAGACAAGGAGACCCAGTTTCTCCTTTTTTTGTTTTTTAATGGGGGAAAGTGGAAACTGGGGCCACGATGGAGTCATAAGCGGCGACAGAGATGGGTGGCGTGCGCAGACGGTGGCCACATCCCTGGGGATCCGGCTGCTTGCATTTATTGGCGTTTTCTGTGCGGGACGGACTGCCGTGGTAACCGTCGGCAACCCCGGCGACAGGTGTCATCGTTCGTTTCATCATTCATCGTGATAACCTTACGTACGGTCCCCTGCCTGGATGCTTACCAGCAGAACCATCCATCCGCCGGATCACCAGGTGGAGAGATTTACTAGTCGCGAGGTGTCATTGAATGGCCTGACCCTTGAAAATAAACATTAAAAAACTAAGTTAAAATGGGAAAAGTGAAAGTTACAATAAACGTCTGTGCTCTGCATTGACTGTACACATCATTTCACCCTATTTAAGGTCTGACATATTATTTGTAGAATCCGATTGTCTTGTCACTCCCTCTTCCATTACAGTGTCTGCCTTCGATTTTCAACAGGTTTCCTATGGTTCTAGACTAGAGGCGTACGTGTATACGAACGGTATTAAACATTCCCTGTATTAAAGATCTCTCTGTGTCTAGCACACAAAAGTCTCCAGATGATGTCATCTGAAGGAGTTTTTTTTTTTTTTTTTCAGTTCAGATGATGCCCTCTGGTTGCTCTTATTGCAGAGCTCCTGTAGAACTCCCTCACATGCCACACTGAAAAACACCTCCAGGTGATGTAATCTGCAGGAGGTAAAGATACATCTAAGCCTAGACTTCCTCTTCCCCAGAATCTAACACTGGGATTTTGCCAACACTCCTTCTACTTACTCTCAAACCAGCAGTAGCTTGAATTATGTATTAACTAACATTTTCTTGCACTGATTTTCTTTCAGATTCGAACTAGACCCCAAAAACAAGACGTGTGGTGACTCTGTGCTGAGTTTCAACGGCACGTGGAGCTAATCTGACCCCTCTCTTGCCTGCTGCGACTAAGCGACTCCACCTTGTTGTTTTTTTATTTAAACTGTTCACTTTCTGTCTAATCAGTTAGAGATAACCTTCGCATGAGTTAAGACATTTACATTAACACATCGGCGCGACGTTACTCACTCCTTAGGTCCAGAGTTTAGCGTTGAAGTCGACTGGGAATGGTTAAAGCAGCAAAGGTTGTTTTATTGTGACACGGTGAGACGTAGAATACAGACTTTCAAAGTGAAGTGCTTGAAAGGGAGTGTTTTGCGCATTTTAATCATTCCTTACTTAAAGATCAACAGGGTAGCTTATTAAGTGCATTCAAAAATCCAATTTAATGCTGCACGACTTTCACAGACTGCCCTTTCTAAACATTATATTTAATTTCTCACCCATCTATATCTGTTAAACGAATACACACCAGTTACTGAAAACCTGTCAAAGTTCTGCCTGACTGGGATGCTTTAATTACTTCTTGTCCCTTTTGATCTTCAGACGTCAATTCAATTCAGAACTCAATTCATTTATTTTTCCATTTATGAATGATTAGAAATTCATGTTCACGGTTCAGCGTGTCGATTCCGAGGTGCTCAGCAAGAAGTAATCAGATGGCGTGATTCTACACTTTGCTGTTTTATTTACAACCCTGATTAGAGGTCTCCTCTATTCAGATTTGTTGCTCTTGTTGCGTTTGTCTTGAATTGTTTACCTCACTTTCTTTTTTTTGTCTTTATGAAGCATTCACTTTAGAACCTTTAAAAATAATGAGCATTGATTTCAACCGTGCGGTTCCTGCAGCTGAAAAGCTCTCAGCTGTGTTATCTGACAGGCTGCACGCTGCCGCAGGTTTGACGGCAGGCCGAGCAAAAGGCAACACGGAGGACAGCCGCCGCGCAACTTAACGTGTTACGATCGATTTACAGGGATGGCTGTATATTGATCACTCAGTCGTATGGCGTGGTGGGAGGAAGAAAACCTGGGAGATGGACGCATCCACCTGACAAGCGCAATATATCCACGACAACGTTGCCGAAGAAGTTTCTCACAGTCGGTTTGTAAAAATATCATCATCCACAGACAAGTGTTGCCGACCTGCTTTCTTGAATACGATTCTTCCTCATTGTGCAGAACTTCTCTCTCGTGGTGGAGTATTTATACATTCACCGAGAACGAAAGCGTCTGGTATTATTGCAAGCAAACCTTTGTGTGAGACGTTTCCTTTTTTTTTTTTTTTAATACGCTGCAATAGCCTCACCGCCTCTTATTCTTATGATTCTACCTTAGTCAAACAACTGGAAAATGTTGCCTCATTCCGCTTAAAAGTTTTATACGTACACCTTTTCCTCAATTCTTCAGTTGTTCAACATGGACTTTGTGAATATCACATTCAAACAGTGTGAGTGCACTCACAAACATGCCACAGCGCCTCAAAAAAAATACCTCAGGGTACTCATATATGCAAAATGCTAACATATTCCTAAGTGCCACAGTGCCATGTTACATCGCTGCCAGCCTTGTAATTTTCATATGAATATTGCATCCGCACTTTCTTTCCCTCTCAGCCGGTGCTATTGTGTCAAGCGCGCGGCTAGATTTGTCTCTTCCCAGTAACAGAGGAAGCTTTCCGCTGCCTCCAGCCAGGTTGTGGGGCCTGCCTGCGTAAGATTGAAGCCTTCTTTCTGCTCGGTGAGCGCAGAGGGGCAAAGGCAAGACGAAGGGGGGGGGACAAGATGGAGGAGCGTGGAGGGGGGGAGGCGGGTGCTTCAAAAGAGAGACCCCCGGCGTTGTGCCTGAGGTTTCCATCTGTCGGCGAGAGGGTTTTAACACACAGAACACTGACGGATGCGTGCGTGCGAGTGCTCAAAAAGATTGTCATGCATGCATAAGAACACACACTGTTTTGTGTTGTGATTTCTTTCTTTTTTTTATATAGTTGCAGGGATGATGACAGAGAGGGCTGACACAGGCTGACAGACAGCCAGATCCAGCCCATCTCTGCCTGGTAGGAGAGGCTGTGTGAGAGGCTTTGTACATTTCAAGCTTGTGGTGCCTTTAAAGTCACCATGGGCGCAGTCCTAAATTCAGAGGGCCAAAATGCAGATGATCACAAGAATGTCGAAATGGGCTCAGCTCCGCTTGACTGAGGTTTCACAGCACAATAAATCTGTCGACACTGAATAGAGCCTGTGGAAGAGAAGACGCAGTCAGAGCTTACTGCAGCCGTAACAACGTCTGTGGTTCAGAGCCGTATTCATAAAATGATAGTTTTAGTGCTGTACAAAGCCACTTTCAATTTTGTGAATGTTTCATGATGTAAGTCTCCCTCCCCGAACTCCAGTGAGACACATCTGTAGCCGAAGAAGCATCTCATCCAAGTAGAAACCCTCACAACAAACATCCCACCTCACTTTATTGTGCAGCAGTGACAACAAGTGCGGAGAAGCCAGGTAGGCAACGGGGCGTAGGTCCCAAATGCCTTAGCCTTGCCAAGGATAATAACGGCAGCAGAAGTAATATATTCATGCATGCACGGAGTGATCTGTTTCACCCCCAGCCGAAAGCGCGCTGGCAGAGCTCTTCAGCTGAATCACCACTCAGTTCAACGGGCTCGCTGAGAGCCAGTCAACCAGAGCAGACTGAGGGGTGGTGAGCACAGGCCCATGGGAACAGGTGGGCTGTGTGGAAAAGGTAATCATTTCTGTGTGTGTGTGTGTGTGTGTTAAGTTGTCTACTCAACATGAAGCCCCTTTTTTCCCCACATATAAGCAATGTAAACATTCATTTTTGCTACTTGAATAACCATTTAGGATGAACACAGAAGTGGCTCGGTTCACCTCGGAAGCTTTTACACTCTGTTGTGAACATCTGAGCGGCAACGTCTGTACCTGCAAAAACACCGAATTCAAAGGGCAGCAGTCTGTTAGCATTAACAGCAGATTTATCAACGCAGGTAAACATGCTCGGAGCGCCCATCCGTCTTTCATCCCAACTGCTTGTCTAATATATTTCTTGAAAAAGCGGGTAGCCTGTTAGACGTATAATCAGCTTTTAACAAACCTCATTTCCCATAAGCCCTAGATGTTCACAAGACATTTCTCATCTCACGCAACATTGTTGTACCGTGGCTGGACGTCATTTGAGCTATTAAGCTTTACGTGTGCGTTTGCAGTAGTGGGTTATCATTTTAGAGAGATTAGTTTAGTTTCAGCTTTATTAGTTTTACTTCAACCCTTGTTGTTGAAATATGCTGTTCAAATATGCCCCGGGCCAAATCTAAGATGGTTCCCTGGGTCTGGATCCAATGAGACATATTTGTAGCGACAGCAGGTTCCAATCTTTAAGGTGAGGTAAGCTCAGCGTTCACCTACGTACGTATCATTTCACCGGAAGTCAAACAGCTTTGAAGCAGTTGGGTTAGACAGCAGCAGCGGTTGTAGCCAATGAAGGAACATGTGGATCGTTAGCGGTAATTGAGGTATCAGCTAAGTATGTAATAAACAAAGAACAAGCAGCGACTGAAACAGCATTTGTTGCTGGGAGGAAGGTAGGTGCACTAATAAGAAAAGCTGTCTTTCAACTAAAGGTGTGAACACCTGTGCTGGTCTTTCAAAATCATAAAATCATACAGAAACAAGACTGAGCAAAGTTACCTTTCTTACTTTTTAAAAACAGAACAGGTTGTTTAACTTGGTTTTAATTAGGACATGTTTATTATAATTTGCATAAGAAGAGTTTTTACCTCCTGTTTAAGCACGTCTACATCAACTTTTGGTTCCCTTTAGAAAACTCAGAAAAGCATGTTTTGACAAAAGAAGGACCAGCACATCCCACCTGTCCTCACGCTGATGCATGAGCCTCCAGCATGATCTATGATTGATTTTTAAGCTTCTGCTGCTTGTCCATCAAGTGCTGAATGGATCCGTTTCACAATGCGTGGTTAGGTTCCCTTAAAATGACGGACAAGCCAGATGTCTTAGGTCAGCCAGCAGTGGTGCACCAGCTTTTTATTTATTTATCTGTCTAGTTTGCTCGGGCTGCCTTGTCTTTTGACGACAACCTCAAAACATTTTCCGTAGCCTTTCAGTAATGACGATTGTGTCTTAGCTACTGAATCATCTACAGCATGTGGGCAGTTCGGGATCCTTCAGTGTTGGTGTTACTGGAAATAGGTCTTTTCATTCTACTCGTTTCGTAATTCACTTAGAGAGAACTCAGAGTGTCCCTTTATGAAATGTTCTGAGTAAATAAAATTACACAGCATTTAAAATTGGACCCCATCTTTTCAAAGCAACAACTTCACTTTTTGACCCTGGAATGGTCTCTACGTTCTGTATATTACAGCCTTGCAGGTACAGCCACCAAACCAACAGTAGTGCTTTAAGATTATATTTTTTTATTTAAATCAACATCCTACAACAGATCATCAAAACTTATGACATACATGTTGCCTCATATTTCATGATATGCACTATATACACACAAAACCCAGGTTTGATGCTGTTTACAACGCTCACGCTTCTTTTTTTGGTTCCAGTGAGAAAACTGCAAACAGAAAAGAAAACAAAGTTTAAGCATGATTAAGTCTATTGTATTAGCAGCAGGAGTGTTAATTATGAGGGACGTTTTCGGTTTGCAGCCATGCAGCCATACAGATTTTCTAAAAAACTTTGTTCCAGTCAATTCAACTTTTTTTTTTTTTGTTATGTCACGTTTTAGTCGCTTTTCCTGATGCTCCTATGAACTTTGGAGGTTTTAATATTTGTAATGTAATCAGTTCGTAGAGTGTAATAAATAGACTAGACAACGAGATACTGAATGTGAACGCTTGATTAGAGCCTTAGAACTTCTGTTTGCATTACATCTGGAACTGGAGATTGCACATTTGGCTACGTCCAGCGATTACACAGATCAGCCAGAAGGTGAAGCGGTGGTTCGATCGCATGGCTTCATTTTAACGTCGAGCGTGATCAACAAGTGGTGGAGCAAGCAGGCAAGCAACAGGTCCAACGCAACATAAAAAGAACAAACACCAGACTGTTATGACTGGTTGGTTTGAGTTGTGGGGGATCGGCATCCAGTATTGGATATGTGCAAATGAAAGCAAAACAACCTTGATCTAGATTTGTTTTTTTCACTGAAAATAGGCCACTGATTTTCAGATCAATCGTAGAGGGAAACTTTGTCGATGAACAGCATCCCTGTTTTTGTTGGCAAAATTACCACTGACCAGCAGTTGTCGCACAGTAATAATTGTGTGCAAGTTGGCCTCATTATCACCACTTAACTTTAAACGGTGCGGCAGCAATGTGGAGGAGTCGCACAGCCTCTAAAGACACTTTATATTGTTTTCATCTTATTGTGGCACAACACAGCTGGGGTAAGAAACAAAAAAAAAAGCCTGTCAAGACCCGTGCAGGCACTTCACAAAGTCCACCACCTGATGTGGAACCAGTTAGCTCTAAACACATGAAACAGCCTAAGCATATGAAATGAGTAGTAGATGTAGCAACAGCGCTCCAAGGAACATTTATTATCAGAGGCTTCCACAAAAAAAAAGAAAAAAAAAGAAGCACTACATTTCATCCTCAAAAATAAGGATCAGAGTCAACGGGTAAAAAAACAAGAGATAAAAGCAAAAGCAGAACACATTTGGAGCTGTGTGATATAAAAAAGACTGTAGAATGGGTTGTATTTTGAAGCAAATCAAAACAGCTGTGGAGGACAGAGGTTGCAGTATGTGGCTTATTGATGTTCTGTGATAGTCGCACGCGCTTCTGACAAGCAGGATCCTTAGTTGGCATCTTTAGCTGAAAGTGGATGAAGTGTGTGTGTGTGTGTGGGTGGGTGTTTGGAGGGGGGGGTTAGGTCGTGGCTGCATATGTGCATCTGCATTTGTGATGTTCATAGCGTGCATCCTGACTCGTTTGTGCACCTAAACGCAACTGTACCGCCATGCGCACCCATGTTTGTGGATGGTGAAACTCGCATTCCGAGCGAACTCCAAAGGCGGCCGCGCTTTCAGAAGGTTGCATCAGCGTTGCGCCGCCGCAAACATCGAGCTTTCCCTGGGAAAACAATAGCTTATCTGCACACCTCCCCTCCGCTTGTCCGCATCTGACAACATCAGCATTCAAGCCCTCTTTAGCACCCAGACAGCGATGAGCTACTTAGCAGCGCAAGCCCATAGGATTAACTGCTGATCTACTCATTCACTTTAAGCACTGCAAACAGCCGACTTGATGATAGCGAGGGTTTAAAAGTTGGAGGTGAGGCACTTATCGCCAGATGAGCCGCTTGATGTCTCATCTTTCACTTTGTAAACTTTCAGTGCGACGAAGGCGATAAAAAAAACAAAAAAGGAAAAACATGGCACCATAGCTGCGGGGCGACTCCGGTAGCCTCTCTGTGGGAACAAAAGATAAGCTCAGAGTGCATCTGAAGTCGCGGCATGCAAATGACTTCAGGCCCCTTTTGTCTTCCAGAGGCCCTAAAGGCGCAAAGTCTGGTCGCCGTATGGGAGTCGCTGTGAGGACATTGAGGTGCACCGGAGCGTTTTATTGACGGAAATAACAAGGGGCGGAATTTATTTTGACGTATTTGGGGTTAAATGAGAGGAAATTATTCAGAGGTGTATGAACCGATCCGCGTCAATGGAGACTATTGAGTTTTATTGGGTGGTTTACAATCATTGTGTGAGATTCATTGAGCTTAGGGCATGATTTGCTACCTCAGCACCGACTAGATTGAGTATTCTCCGTTGTGAGAATTCAGCAGATTCTTCTTTGGATGGCTGCCTTTGAAAACCCTGCAGCTTAGATGAAAACCTGGCTTGATTTGTGTGTTGGACGTGGTTAGAGCTGTCCATAGCCTTCTGTCAATGATCTTATGGTTGTTATTAGAAACCCACTGACTTTTTATTCAAACACTGCACAGGGCAAGATACGTCTCAAAAGGTCGGCGGACGCATTGAGAGCCGTCTTTTTTTCAGGAGCCAAGCGATGCCTTTTTCATCTCTTTCCTCCTCGTCAACGTCTGATGGAGTTCAGGATAAATCGAAACAAACCTGCGCATCATTCTCCAGCTGGTTCCAATATCCCGCTGCCCCGGGGAGCGATGGGTTATTTGGAAGCAACGGCGATGTCTAAAATATCTACTTTGACACAGTGTGTGTGTGTGTGTGTGTGTGTGTGTGTGTCCATGTGATCTGTTCCATTCAGGAAGTCCCATGACCCTTTTACTACAACACACTTGTGAAAATTCTTTCCCTCTCCCACAGCCACCCACTCAAGCACACGCAAGCACACACTGAGTCGTCGTCAGCTCCTCTCTTTCACAATATGTCCCGAGGAAAATAAAACACACACATGGCTCTGTGTTTTCTTATATTCTGCCAAAAAAGATACATGGCAGCTATTTTTAGAAACTGGCCATTTTCTCAAAGTCTTACAAGGAAAAAGAAAAGAAAGAATAATAACCGTAGAAGACAATCACTTCCTAACCAGAAGTGGGAAGAAAAACTCAACTCATTTTTCTTGTATTATTGAATCATTTCCTGCCCTCGAGAGGTAAAAGAGCTACAGAAAGAAGAGGGAAGAATTAAGCACAGTGCTTTGGAAGCATTTTACAACCCCCAATGTTAATACAGCAAGCTTAAAGTTTCTGCCTGCCTGGAGATTGGAGCTTCGCTGTGTGGCATGAATGCATTTAGCAAGGACCAAAAGGTTTATAGTGTGTATCGCGTGGCCCGATTAAACTGAAATATTTAGAAGGAAATGCTCCCAGTGAAGGTAGCGCTAATTAGCGCCAGCACTGCCCAAACAGCTGTCTCCGAGTTTAGCGAGCTCTCTAGTGTTTCTTTTTGCTGAGCGGTTCATTGCATTAATCGAACCGCTCCTGCAGTGCCGTGTTTGTGGATAAAGAACACTTCCCTCAGTGGAACAAATTAACTCCATTAGTTGAATGATAAAATGGAGAATCTCAATTTCCCCATGTGAAGTCAAGCAGCTAAATACAGCTCCGCGTGATGCTCGACAAGCTGGGGGAAGACGGCGTTGACCACTGTGCCTGCGCTGATTTGCTTTATCCTGCAAAGGTTTTTCTTTCTCTTTTTCAGTTCGTCAACGTGGGATTTTTTTTGCATTATTGTCTATTTAAAGATCTGCAGGAAGCAGCGTACCCCAGAGTTCACCCCCACGCTCGACATCTCATGGGACTCAAAGTTCATGGGAACCATGAGTTTTCCCACTTTTTTTTTTTTTTGCGCTTCTTCACATCCGCTGCTGCGCTCGCTCTCTCCACTAATCATTTCCAGCCTCCACCCGCCACTTCCTGCGCTCCTCACCTTTTTTTTTCATCCTCTTCGCCCCGATCTCACTTCCGCCACCTCGCTAACTTCGCCTTCATCCAAGGCTGTTTCTGAACTTCTCAGCTACAACCGTTCCCAGACTTAACAACCTTTCGGCTGCTCTTTTAAGCCGCGTCCTCCTTTCAGTCTCTCACCTTCGTTCCCCTGAATCAGCTTAATTGCTGTCCTCCCTTTCCGTCTTTGCGGTTGCTGCTTTATCTCCCGTCTCCATCATGTTTCTCAGAGCTGTTTGGCTGTTATCTCTTTCTGCCTGAATCAGCTCTATACCACACTTACAAGTGTTTGAGCTAGCGCGCGCACACACACACATATCTACTCCAACATGTGTGTGACCCTCGATCCCCTAACACCCTCTGACCCTCTCTTCCTGCTCGTCTGGGCCCTATTAAAATAAGTGCTGATTGGAAAGCTAACAGGAGCCAAGAATACCCTATAATGAAGGAGTTCCGCATCTCGTTCCTTCACAGTTCCTTTGTCTCGGCTTTGCTCTCTCTCTCACGCTGGGTCAAGCGAAATAACTAGGACAATCAAGATGGTTGATTGGAGTGAAGGATATTGGAAATGTGTCTGCGGTTTCACAAATTGCTGACCTAATACAAGGGAGTGGATCCGATCCTGTTTTGTAGGTCAGTACTGCGGCAGAAGTCGATGAGAGTGTGTGCGCCTCAGATTAGCCATGCATTACATTATCTCTGACCTTAAAACTAAGCAAGTGTACTTTCCACACTGTTTGAGCTCGAAGAACACTAATTTGATGTTTTATTTTTTTTCCCCCCCTCTCTTCTGCAAATTGATATAATGAGTTGCAAATTGTTGTCAGGGTGCTGTAAGATTGTTACTTGGTTTTCATATTATTGTTCCAGGAATCCTCGTGCCCTTTCTCACCGAGCGCTCCGCCAGCACAGCTGCTACCCAGTTGTTCACTGCTGTTGTAACTACTGGCAAGCGTGTCTTCATTCATGCGTAACCCCCACCGGCATGGGAGTCCCAGCAAGTACGGGTACGTGGGCTTCTGCTGTGTATTTTACTTACCTTGCACGAGAACACAGATGCCTTGTTCTCGCTCTCGTTTCCCCTATGCAAGCTATGTCTTGGCTAAACATGCATGTAACACTGGACACTGCCCAGACACAAAGAACTGCTCAGAAAAGCCCCGACAGCTGCGCTCAATTACATTAAGTACCTCCAGCGCAAAACACACACTCTGTCCAGCCACCGGGCTCCGGCCGTAATCAACGGCTTATTGAATAAGCTCAACAAAAAAAAAAAAAAATGCAGCTCTCAGTTTTCTGCACATTTCTCCTTTCAATACACACACGCACACACACACTCTCTCTCTTTCTCTTCCCTGAGGGCATTTGTTTCTTGGTGAGATTCCCATTCAGGTCAGACTGGTAGATTTAAGTTCACCTGAGAGCTATAGAGTGAGTGAGAGGAGTCCCAAGGATGCGTAGGAAGGGTTTAGCGATTTAGTCGCTGAACGCGTTACAAGAAAACGCAGACATTCCCGCGCACAGCTCCGCCGAAGGAATGCCACGCATTTCTCACATTCTGGAGAGCCAACGTGAAAAGTGAGAGCAGTAAAACAAACTTTTTTTAAGCAGTCATAGTAAGAAGTAGTAGTACTGGTTAAAAATGACATATTATGGTCGAAATTTTGGATTTTATAAGCAGATAAGCATTTTTTTTCTGTAGTGAAATAGATGCTGAATTAATGATGCAGATTTGGCAAGACTGGACTAAAAATGTGGTTGTATGGCCATTAGCTGGTGCTGCCAAGATTAGTTCTTTGTTGCAACATCTGAATAAAAGGACATATTATGAATATAATAGACAGACATCTCTATAAGCTAATAACCTGAACTGAACTGTAACAAACTAGCTGCAATTGTTTGCAATTAATTGTTTTCAAAAGTTGTTTTTCAGTTCTTTGCTGCACACTCGTGCTGTAGCCTATAACTTTTTTTGACCATCTATCCTTCATTCTTTCTTTCTTTCTTTCTTTCTTCTCATTTTCTTTCTTTATTCTTCCGTTCCTTCACCTACCTTCAACTTTTATCTCTCTGCGTGCTTCCCTTCCCTCTTTATTTTATTCCTGCCTCGCAGGTTAAAATCTAAACTCCTTCTGGTTCACTTCCTCTAATGAAATGCACCAGAAGATTCACTGCACTTTAGAGGCAATGAATAGGGGGCAGGGACGCTGCCAAACTTGCCAAGCACTTTCATCACTTCATTATTAAGCAAAATAAATTAAATTATTATTAAATAAAATAAAATTAAATAAAAACAAATGCAAGTTCTATTTATTTTTCTTTAGTGACAATAGAACTGTTGCTTCTCTTCCACGTACTGTAGAAGGCACGTCGGCATCTTAGCATAGCAACAGCTGCAGCTTCACTGATGCGTTGTCTGCAAAGGAGGCGTTCACACACAGTACAAATTGTAGGTCATCCGTGTTTTTAAAGTTATCACAGCCCAAGACACAGTCATTGCGGTTCTGTTCTAAGCGAGCTGACAAAAGGCTTAGACAGCTGCACTGATTACAGTTGTGGAGCATGTTACGCAATGTTTCTCTATATGTTACACAGTGTGTTTTTCAAAGATTTGTGTTGTTACTGTGCTACATATACAAACAATCTGAACATTCCTGACTCAAATTCCTTTCTTGGACCGCTTTTGATCTGACCTTTGATCCCAACTGATCTGACCTCTGTAGACATGGCTCCTATTACAGTTAAAGGGAACTGCACATAGACGTCTGCACAAGCAGAGAGAAATGATTTGTGTGTGTGTGTGTGTGTGTGTACAAAACCATGATGTGACAACACAGGTTAAACTTAAAAGCACCAAAGCCCCCCTCACCCAATTCGCATTTGCATAAACAGGAAATTGCCAAGTTGGAAGCACTCTCTGCTCTTTATAATAATACAATTTGCTGCTCTGAGAGTCTTTCTTACTTTCTGTACGATGCACCATACGCTGGATACCTGCCAAACATATACATTTGCTGCATTAATGCAAATGGTCCTATTAGTATGGACCACAGTGTAAACAGGCTCTGATAAACTGTGTCAATGCAGCATTTAATCAGTAGACTACTATTGATCAGGCTCACATAACAACATTAGCCTGTGTGTCCTCCATGTAAAGCCAACTCCATCAGCTGTCACAGATTCCTAACATGGAGCCTGGAGTAATATTCATTAAGCGACTTAAAACACGCAGGAAGTGAGCGAGTTCGCCTTTCGCTTCAAAGTGGTGTTTGTTCCTGCACTTTCTTTGTGAAACCATTCACAAGCCAACCACTGGAGCTGGACGAGCTAATTCCCCCGTTTTCTTCTTAGGTTACAGAATAAATTGCCAGACATTACTTTGACAATTTGCAGATTTAGGCGCACAACAACTTTTCATATCGATAAGCCGAGTCTAGCATTTAGGGTCATTTTTCTACAGCCACTGCGCCGCACTTGACGGATGAGAAAATTACCGTTGAGTGACTCCACAGCTGAAAACGATGAAGCGTCTGAAATCCCATTTTACTACTTATTACCGAATAAACCACAGATTGTACATTACACAGGGAGCAGAAAATGAGGGGAAGGATGTTGGATGCAGCTATTTATGAAAATCTGTTCATAACTGAGTGTATGCACAAAATATGAAAACAGAAACTTGTGTGTTTCTGTGCATGTATATGTATCAGCACCTGCTCTTAATAATCAGATTAATCATACCGTCATTTTCACTGCACTGAAACGTGTCCTGATTAATATTCTCATTCCTTATTAGACTATATTTATTTTACAAAGTCCAACCTTTTGGTGCTAATGTCCTGCTTGGTGTCGAGCATCTTCAGTTTGCTTGTGTTATATAAATAAATCTACCTTTATCGCGTTTTCCATTTCGATGGAGGACATGTCAAACCTCAGCTGGGAGGAAAACCTGCCACTGCTCTCACTTACCCACATGGGAGCCAATCACTGTCCCTTTTATCAATCCAATTAGCTGCAGGTGTAGCGCACTGCTTCCAGCTCCCCGGATTACGAATGCCAAATTGCCAAAAACTGTGGCGGCGGGTTATTTTTCTGACAGTAAAACCAGTACAGCAAGTCTGCTCCAGCATTCCAATCAATAATGTTTTCACCCCTTAAGCACTGGCTACTGATTAAATAATATTTTTTGCACCATCCCACCCGTTCAGTGCACATTTGGGCAGCAACTGTTTTCAAGATGGAAAAACACAAGAAATTCAGCTCGCGTGTTATAATGCAACACTAATCATAAACTATGTTTACATGAGCCGCCTGCATGTGTAGTTAAACACTCAACGCAGTTTATACACAAGAA
This sequence comes from Macropodus opercularis, assembly GCA_030770545.1. Taxonomy (NCBI): domain Eukaryota; kingdom Metazoa; phylum Chordata; class Actinopteri; order Anabantiformes; family Osphronemidae; genus Macropodus; species Macropodus opercularis. Next base: position 15,795,045 of record CM061089.1, read on the forward strand.
ATGTAATAATTAGAAAACAGAAATATGTCTCCATCATTACCTTCCTTCTCTCCATGCTATAAATAAAGTTAATTTCCCTGAACGCGTGAACGCATTCACCGCTGCGGGTTCCACCGAGAGTCATGTCAGTGACTCAAGTTAAACAGCCACATGTTTATTATGAAAGAAAATCCTTGTGTTTGCTCAGAGAGACAGAGAGGGGACGAGGGAGACATTGTTAATGATGTGGAAGACGATAAATAAGTGCTGGATACGGCTCCTGCTCTGACACTTTAACTGGAGACATCAATTATTTATCCAAGCAAAGAGGGGTCACAGAGTGAGTGTGTGTGCGCGTGTGTGTGTGTGTGTGTGTGTGAATTCAACCATACATAGGAGCGTCTTTCTTTTCAGCGTAATGATGAGAAGGTGTGTCCCCCCCGTCTCTTGTCACACACTCTGCTGTCCGCGGATGTCCTCTAACCTCCGACCGTCCAGCTGTATGACAAACGCAGTTCACCCTCATTCAAATCTTCTATTAGATATTCATGCAGTTTTCAAAGTTTCACTTCTCCCATTTCCAGGAGGGCTTCTCAGGGAACTCTTTAATGTAAAGGGAAATGAAAATACGCTCTGACTGCTCAAGATAAGACTTTTAATTTGCTACTGTAAATTGAAGCTATTTGTCTTCAAACTCCAACTTCTGTTTCAACTCACCCGTATCTCGGACAGAAATATATCGTTCGAATTAACCCAAATGTGGCGCACAGGATTTTTTTTTTTTTCCCACTTTGCTACAGGTTTTTGGTTCACAAGGCATGAAAGTGAATTTAGCGGTGGCTGCTGTAGTTTAAAGTAACAGAGCAAGGTTACATGAGAGTTTTTTGAGGACTTATGTCTTATGCCTGCGTAACTATACAGTATTTATTTCTCCTCACCAGAAAATTACTTTCTGCTCCTGTCTTGCTTTTCATATTGAGATGTTCCCTTTTAAGCGTCCTCCGTCTCCCACTTCAGCTGTCTGTCACCTATCGCTTTCATCGCTTCCTTATATTTGCTAATTCCACCTCATTACATTCCCCCCCCCCCCCCCCCCCCCTTCCTGCTACCATTATGACTCCCACACATTCCCACAGCTGCAGCACAAGTTGCCGCACAAACCACAAACTGTTGATTCCTAAAATATTTTTGTTTAGCAGCCAGACCATAACTGACCGCTGACCGTGGACAGAACACCATAATCCATAGTTTATTTGCATCTTACGCAGTTCACATAATAGCACAATGGTGCTCTGTACATCTCAAATGGTGGGAAAGTACTTTTGATACAATCTAATGGGACTCATACTTACATTCATAGACAATGCACAGTGTTCCTATTGAGGAAAAAATTGGCAGTCCCCAGCATCCGGGCATCGTAATGGTCTCCATATGTGCCCTGGCTGCCCACACAGGCAGACCAACAGGCACACACACACACTTTGCAGTTATTCACAGAAAATCTCAAATCTCCTCAAGGGGAATCCAAAGCAAACACAACCTAAATTCTTACATCCCTTAAATAAAGGGAGTGCTGCTTCCCAGAAGAATTAGGAGAAACGGTTTAGACGAGGCACATTTATGGCGCCACTCAGGCTGCTGTGTCATTTCATCGAGGGGGGAGTCGTTTGAGTGCGACACCGCTGTATGAATGTCCCATTGATCAGGGTGCTGCTGCTCATTTCTCACTTAGGCAGAGCGAAAGCAAGGCGGTGAGTATGAGCAGCCAAATAAATGTCAGACGGAGGGAGCGTTAATCGTTTACGACTGTGCGCGTGTGTGTCTGCGTAGCCAAATAAATGTCAATGTTTAGGATGTTAATTGATTTCTGCGTAGTTTTATTTTATCCATTGATTAACAGAGTCACAGAGCAATGTAAAGGGCTTTTTTTCCCCCTGCATGTCGTCATCATGTACCTAAATGGATGCCTTCACTTGTACGTGTACAATCAATCCATCTACATATTTCATCAAAGAGTCAGCTCAGGCCAGAGCTTACCCCGCCACACACTGGGCCTGAAGGAGGCCACACTCACGTTCACACATATGGTTTAAGCGCTTTACAGTTTACTAAAACACAGGAAGAAGCTGCAGCTCTGACCCACAACGGAGCCGGTGCAAAAAATTAAAGTTCTTTGAGCTTAAAGCTGACAGCGCTTACTACGTTGTTGCCCCTGGAGGTACAGAACGCACTTGACAGATTTATGTTGTTTGTGCCCTTTCTGTCTGCGACCTGTCGAAGACCGTGCCCTTAAATTCCACAGCTGACAGGGAGGTGCCCCCATTCCGTTGTCCCTGAATGCAACAAGTCCTCGCGTCGAAATGGCAAAAAAGGTTGTCGGTAGCTCCTCGAGAGGAGAGTCACGTGGAAAACTTTTAGGCAGTTGAGGCGTTACTTATCCATTAAGGAGGCACCTGATCAGTTCTCCAGTAAGTGGAGGAGCCTCTAGCTGCAGTCGTCCCTAAAGACAACAAGTACAAGCTGTCGTGAAACAAATTCTGCTATATGGAGACCTACGTCATGACCTAAGTCGTGAACTGTGGCTTTAGATGCTTAGAGCAACCAGCAGAACGGTAATTGCCAAGTACCTTGAAAGACCTAGTACAAGTGCACTCAAGAGCATTATTGGCCACATACTTGATGTTGGATGAAGTTCAGCCTTTTTCCTCTTCATTCTTTATCTCTCTGTTAGGCTAAATGACAATAAGTGCTCCCTGTGGCATTGTTGTTCAGAGCTGTTGTTTGTCTGTCACGTGGTTTCCATCAGTGTAGGTGACTGCAGGTTAGACTAAACTAAATGTCCGGTGTTTATACCTAACTGCATGGCTGAAGTAACCTGCTTTGGGCCCTGGGGCTGGACCAGAGTCTGGACCCCAGTCGCCTCAAATGTGTGTATATTATGTGTGTTCATAGAGTGATTTCGTCTACAGGCGCTACAATGTCACTTATGGAATTAACTCCTAAATAAATATGAAAGTTTTCTTCCAACTATCTCTGGTCTGTGTAGGTTTATCCACATACTGTACTGCATCTCTGTTTGCTTTCACCATCCGCACGAGGCAAGTAGACAGCGTAGGAGGGTCGGGAGTCCAGCCTGTTCAGAAAAACTTAGCGGATAATAGTGTTCAACACTTGAACATCAGCAGACGGCGGTCCTCCCTGGGATGCTCGGGCCTCTGGCCTTATAGCCCCGGGGGTGAGAGACCGGCACATCTTCTACAGGTGAAAGACGGGTGCTCATTTTTTTACAGGACGACTGCTGCTTAGATGAGGTGCCGCGCAACAGTGCAAAGGCTTCTGGAAAAAAACTACGCAAGAGTCGTACCAAAAAACAGTGCATCTCATTGCATAACGCAATCTTGTCTCAGCTAACAGTTACCCAGTCGGACACACGCAATCGTGCATTCCTGGGGGGAGATTACTTGTGAAACCTGTTTTGCTACTTTGGTGTTAGCTTTGATAAGCTTTTTAATGATTCCTCACACTAACTTTTCTGAATAGTTTTTTTTTATCACCGGCGTGGCCCAGTGCAGCCTTGTGCACCATCTGAATTAAAAATCTTAAGCTTTCTGTCGGTTTTGTGGGTTTGAGCAAACACTGATGCTGTTGTTTCCTTTAGCAGAAGACGCTTGTTGAATGTGACTGTGATAATATGATAAAAAAAAAAAAAGAGCCTGGTCGCATTTTATTGTACTGCTGTCCCCCTGCTCTGCTGATATTTTGATTTCATTCACACTCCAGAATATGATTTATTTTTCTCCTAAGCCTGGTTTCCATCAAACATACTGATAAATCAGCACCACTTAAAGCAGCCTTTATATAATCCTGCTATTGAAGAGATAAAATCCCCTCAAAATCAGTGCATTTGCACAGTTTGCAGAGTAACATTAATGTATATACTGTAACAGCGGTGCCTTCTATATAGTTATTCAAGAAGAGAAAAGAAGCAAAACGACGACGGCAAAAAAAAAAAAATTAAACGAGAAAATGCTGAACAAAGCTGAAACATCTGAAGAGAAGCAGGAGAGGAGAGCTTGGGAATAGATGAAAGGAATATTTTTCAGACGCTTCATAACACACCAGATGATGAACCCTGAATGCACTCTCTAGAGTTGACATGGGCTCTCCACCCATTGTCTGGCCTGACACAGCTCAGTCCTACCTCTCGCACAAAGCCCATCTCCACCCTTCACTGACAAGCCATTCAGCGGGGAAAACGCAGCATTGATGTGCTCTGACTAGCAGCATTTTGTAGCCTGTCCGTTTTTTCAATAGGCCCTCGCTCTCCCAGACTCACGGCAAGACTTTGTAATGGAAATCTGTGACGGGCAAAACAGCACAAAAAAAAAAAAAAAAAAAACCAAAACACTGTTTCCTGCCTTCATCTGTCGCAATGATTTTACGGTCTGGGTGAGGACAGAGAATGAGTGTACATGTTGTGGGGAAAGCCGTGTGTGTGTTTGGGGGTGGGGGGGTTATTTTATGACTGGGGCTGTTCCATGGGCCCATGGGTTAGAGTTCCGTTTGACTGAGCCGCCTGTGAATTGTTACTGCAGCAGGCTGGTTAGCAGAGCGCCGGCCACGGGGAGCCAAAAGCTTTCAACACTGCGTGCGCCCGCTATGCATCTATGTGTGTGTGTTTGTGTGTCTGAGGTCCAAGTGTGTAAAAAAAAAAAAAAAGAAACATTTAAGCAGTCCACAGATATAGCAACTGGGAGTTACTGCCATTGATTTGCATGGGGGTAGTTGCATTTGTGCCTCCCTTTAGAAGCTTAAAGGATTAATAAAGCAGCAAGGACTTGTCCAGTGTCATTTCTTATATGCCTCAGAGATGAACGGGGAGGAGAGAGGGAGCAAAACAGAGTGAGATGGATGGTGAGGGGAGAAGAACTGTTATGAGAAAAGCCTGTGGAATGGAAAAAAAAGGAGACATAGAAGACAGTCTTAGCAGAATTAGGATATAATTAAGAGATTATGAGTTTTATTGTAAATTGACATATTTTCTATTAAAAATATAACTGCAGCTCCTATTTGCATGAAAATCAAGAACTGAGAAGCTCGCGATTAAAATTGATGCTTGCATATTACACGCACGTGTAAATCAGTGCATGTGGGACACATAATTCAGTTTCGTTCACCTCAGAAAACAAAGAATGTGGCACAGGTGGATGACAGGAGGAAAACACAATGCGGTGGTGGAGAGAAAAGGACGAGGAGCTTTGAGACTTCACTACTTCATAAAAGGAAATGCATACAGCATCATTCTCCTGCTATGGAGGAAACAGAAATTGAAAAGGGCAAATCTGAGTTCGCGCACCTTGGTAAGACTAGCCACTGGCGACAGTCTATCTCCAACTCAGTGCTGCTGAAAAGGGCACAGTGAAAATACTTCAGCTCTCAGCATAAAAGAAGCTGACACACATTCCAATCCATTGGTTGTAGTCAGTGTGCAGGCAAACGTCTACTGAAAAGGATTTGTTTAAAATTTAGACATTTCGAGACACGGAGACGTTTCAGCAGCACTGTAAAACCTCACATTCAGCCCGTGGGAATGAATCATCTTTATTCGCAAAGCTCGCTGTAATCAGAAAGGTTTGCCATTGAATTTCTCACAGAGTTTACATCCCGGCTCTTTAAATTATGAATCGAGCCACAGAGTGTGTTCCTTAAATTGAAAATCAGAGAAACGCTAGTTACTTGCACTGTGGCAGATAAACATGCATTATATTTACCTTGTGGCTCTGCGGCGTTGGCCTCGGATGGAATAGGTACAAACGCTCGAACCACAGCGTGTGGTTTAACCTTTGATCGGTCTTTACTTCCTACCCCCCCTGACTGACAGCTACACTATAAATGTTGCGTTGTGAGTGTAGTTCTGTAGATAAGTGGAATTAACACTGCAGTACAAGCTTAACTCGAACAGCTGATTCCTGAGGCCATTCATAGTAAAAGCACATTTAACCAGGAACTTTATATCTTATGGTTATATACATAACTTCTGTGGATGTAGGGTTTCTCACATCCTTCTGTCTCTTCATGTGATCCCAGACACACTCAATGATGCTGAGATCAGGGCTCTGTGGGGGCCAAGCCATCACTGCCAGTACTAAAGTAAATATTGATTTGATTTAGATTTTTCTTTTGTTTGCTCACTTTGCATTTTGTAAATTGACAAAAACAAAGAATCATTATTTATATTTCTGAAAGCATTCTTTGTTTACAGCATTTTTTATATATGTATAAATGTTTAGAATGTATCTAGTTATATATAGTTAACTTCTTGTGAAGGTGAGGTACTGCATAGGTGGGCTTTTGAGCACCGTCAAAGGAGGGTCCGGAGCGTTGCCTTCTTTTCTTCATTTCTGGAGATGATCGTTTCAAAACGAGCAGTGTGATTGTGCGTCTGCTGCTGCTTATTGCTGCTTTTTTAGGACGTCTGTTAGCAAAAATAATAATGATAATAATAAAAAAAACAAACACAGATTCCTGAGGTCGCCCCAGATGTCTTTCTGTGTGGAGATACTCCAGTCCCTCACAAGTTGTGAGAGTGTGTGGCTGTCTGTGTCTATGTGGCCCTGTGATGGACCGGCGACCTCTCGTCTGACTGACAGCTGACCCCGACGTGGACAAAGCGCTAGAAAAAGGGGTCGAAAATGAGCGGGTGAGTGGAGCCAAACCCCAAAATCCAGCTGGTGGTTTTATGCTGCAGTGGACAAGGGCCAACATGGCCACTCCAGCTGCTCGTATCCATGCTGACCCTTGTGCCATTAAGCTACTCGGGGATATTAAATGCTGTGCCTGATTGGTGCAACTCTTTAGGACACAGAATGCTAACGTGACCGCATCAGGAAAACATATCTGCTGGGAGCCTTTGCGCTAAACTATACTGAGCGAACCGATCAAACTCGTCTGGGCAGAGGGGCCCCTGCTGCAATTAATGAGTCTTACTATCAGATAATTACAACCCTAATTATGACTATTATATTAAACTTCTGCAATAGATTCCTCTTAATCTCAGAGGCTGCACCGTTATGTCTTGTGTTTCGTTATTCATTTCATTGCAGTTGCCACCAGACAAATGATCGCTGCAGGTTAGTGATGTCACCTCCACCAAGCTGTTGCTGTTTTTATTCTGACTATTGAAGTTATAGACTGTATTTAGTTATTGCTATTATTTCACAACAAAATCCATCAAGCTGATCCAGATGTTTGTGGCCATTTTTTTTTTTTTTTTTTGTTGATGCGTCTCTGCAGCTAGGTTGCCCCACAGGTACAGTCGGTGATGTCGCCTCCCTTAATCGTACACGCTGCGCTATCACTGCTCTTTTCTTGGGCTGTTCCTCTGACCCCCACCTGCGAGTGAGCGCTGGCTCGGGGGTGTGGTGCTATCCCAGCGCCTCAGATCCACTTCTGAAGAAACAGACCTTTTTCCAGCATTATTCACAAGCTACAACTGTGAAACCACCATTGGCTGCAGCCCTGCTTGTACAGCCTTGGCAGAGTAAATAACAGCCATGTCGACTCGCTGCAGTCTTAAGAATTAGATGAGTAATGCGGAAAACACACCTGACCCATAGAAGTTTCACTCTTTCTATATTAGTTTCAGGGCATTATTTGGCTTGTGCATATTAGTAAGAAGTTATCAAAACCTACATCAATAACAAAGAGAATATAGAAGAGAGCAAAACTACACTCACACAGAACAAAAGCACCATCATTATCAATATCACAGTCTGATATAAAATCACTTCCCCATCCCCAGAAGTGTGATCATTATGCGAGTAGTACAATGCTGCATGGAGAAACACAATGCCTTAGATCAGCGGGGTTTAATACATTATTGATGACGGGGGTTTGTTGGTTTGTGTGGGACAGTCTTCGGAGAGTTTAAGCACAGCGTCATTTCAAACAGACCTGTGCCCGGCGTTTCTTCTCCTGTTGCTTTAGCCCAAATACAGCTGTGTCGTGGCGGCTTGATTTGGTTAGACACACAAACACAGAAACACACGCCAGCACGCGCTGGCTAATGCAAGCACTAAGGTGTCAGGCTAGTTTTATTCTTTGTGGTCTCTGGGGCATGCGCATACTCAGCAGCCGGGGTCGAGTCACTTAATATGGGTAGTCACACACACATACACACACACTTTAACGCACACCGAGGTGTCACTGTGGTGTTTGATCTTCAATATTCTCTCAGGCGTGATGTTTGTTTGGTTACCTCAAGGTTTTGTCAGTGTCTGTATTCAACATTATTCATGAAGGGCTTCTTTCCCGGAGCAGGAATGGCGTGGCCGGGAGCCCAGCAAGGTTGTAGACAACGCAGTCTTCCAACACACACACAACACGACAACTTTATAAATCCACCACACCTAAAAAAGTCACTTGTCGAAATAGATCTTTGCAAAAAAAAAGTTGATCGCACAAACACGTTCACACGCTCGGCACATGCCCAGCAGCACTTTTTAATCAAACAAGCATAACCTCCTGAGAGTAAATCCTTGGTTTATTTTAGAGGAATATTTGAAGGGCCACGCATTAGAACTGCTGCACATCTTAATTTTCCCTTTCAGCTGTGAAATTAAAGATCCCTAACACTGTTTACATCACTTAAACAATGCTTAAAGTTAATTTGGCCATGAAAAGATGTGACCAGACGTCCAGATTATATCAGCAGAGTTCCCATTTTTCAAGCGGCGCTTCGAGCATCCCAACAGGGATGTTGTTTATCCAGATAATGAGACAGACTTTAAGTTTTAGTTGTCTGAAAGATCTATGTTAAAATGTTTTGATCATTGTTACGTTTCCTTCTTCTTTTTTTTTTTTGCCTACAGCTTTAATGGAGCCAAAAACGAGGCCAGTGCCTAATGGTTCCTCTTAAAAATTACTGCGTACTGACAAAGAGAACTGCAGATGGTGCATGGCTGTGATGCTGCGTCTGCTGCCCACAAATTATTATTATGATTAGCATCAGCTTAAAACCAGTCCCCATGAATGTTCATCGTAAGTCGTGGATTAAGTGGTTTATCAGTAGTGGACTAATATACTGCGGGAGAAGTTGCCATCATCATTACAGAAATGCTCTGTTGTAACTCAGAGCATAGGCTCGCGTTCATCCTAGTTTTAGTGCTTTGTGCGGTGAACCGAGAAGGGATGAGTGAGAAAAAACAACCCGACGTGACATTTGGTGACTTGAGGTGCAGCTGCAACGGTCGGCAGGATGCTCAGCAGAGTCACTGCTCAGGTGTACTGTAGCTAACTCAGCATTGTAGAATGAGTGGTTAAACACATTATATACAGTAGATCTGAGCAGAGCCCTGTTCGGTTTGATTATAAAGCCAGGAAGTGGTGCCATGATGTTTTAGTGACCCTTTTAAATTTAGATGGTACCAGTGAACCGGCAAGATTGCTTTTAATTGATTTATTTTTTTTTTGTACACAGAGTGCTGTCAGAATTTCATGTGGATTTTAACCATGTTTGCTGGTTGATTGATTCCTCAACAAACAGAGAAAAGAGAGTTTCAGTAAACGCCTTTTGATCCAGCACGGTTTGTCGTCTCCAGGGTTTCCCCAGGGATGTGACCTTCCCTGCTTTGACTAGTATACAAATGGAATTCTTACGAACACTGAATGCGAACAGGCTACTGTATCTTACGTTATTGTAGCCAGAATTAAAGAATAGTCTTATGGTTTGTCTGTAACACAGGTACAAGGGGCAGATTATGTTAATCTGTTTACTGAAATGTATTGGGACAATTTTTATTTATTTATCAGTCTACACTGTCTGGTTTTTATATTATGAGGATTGTTTTGGTGAATTTAACAGCTGCTTGTTAACGAACTGGTTATAAATGAACATCCTGGCATTTATTTGCCTGATTTTGATGCCAGGGTAATACACAAAGCCAAGTTTCCCAATTTGTTAATAAGGCAAGAAGGTTGTTTCTTCCTTGCTCTGCTGACCTTTTTTAAATTTGTGTTTGGAGGCATTCGGAATGTACCAGAAAACATACGAGAAGGTACGCTATTGATTTTATTTTTATTTTTTTCAGCCTTCGCACACACTTACTGCTGCTGTCAAAACCGAACACGGAGTTTAACCTTGTTTGCTGGTTAACTGATTTCTTAACAAGACAGTTTGAATAAACGGCTTCCCGTCATCTTCTGCTTCTACGGGGCTTCCTCTGGGACGTGTCCTTTCGCTGCTTTGTGTAAGCATACAAATGAGAACTCTTACAGTGTGTCCAGAAGTTCACAGATGACTCTGGAATAGTCAAGCCCTTTGTGCATTCACTCACTGGAATTGTCCGGTACACTGCATTAGCTGCCGTGAACAGTCATTCTTTACAACTGGGTGTGAGAAAAACTAGAAAAGGTTCAAGGATTTTCATAAGAATCCTACTATATGTCAGTTGCATATTTGATGAGCTTTTTCCTTTCGATGATTATCATTCTATACGTAAATCAAGTCCTGCATTTATTATTCACATTATACCCCCTTGTTCACACATATTTGGTCGTACAATCATCATTAATACTCAAAGTCAGCATTAGCTGGACATGTTTAAAAGACATAAGAGCATAAGTTCTCATATGACACATGGAATGAATTACAACAAGTGAGGGACAACAAATATTTCCATGTATTTAACTGCATTCTCAGAAAATATGTAAAATATTAGTTATATTAGTGCAGTGTGTGTCCAGGAAGGTGCTGCTTGGCCCAGGCCTTCTTCAATTCTACTACTATAAAATGAAAACCAGCAAATGTATGTGACATTTGTCCAAATCACAAAAGCTTTAAGTTACCTCACCTTGAGGATACAGGATGAAGCAAACGCTCGTTGGGCATGTTGATCCAGTGGTGGCAAAGATGCATCGTTTATGTGGTGAAAGTTATATGTAGATCTGAAGAAGAGACAGAAGTGTGATTTTTCAACCATTTTATGAAGATCAAATCAGAACGTTCACAACATCCTACACAAAGGTTTTTGTGCATATCATCTTAGTCAGACGAGCTGAATAACACCAAGGCTCCACCGATGATGAATTTCCTGTTAATAGTGAAAGAAAACTGTGCTTTGACACAACAAAAAAGGAACTTTTACATCTATTTATACATCGTTTTTTTTTCCGAATGAATTACACTGTCTCTGTGTTTGATGCAAGAACCCAAAAGCTTCGCTGAGCCTAAAGAGTCACTATCCAATATATTACCTGTTGAGTGTTTCAAGGCTGGCTTTTCAAATGAAACATTATGATGCGTTGGTTGATTTCGTGGAGAGATGCACATGCTCTCAATCGTGACTGGAAAAACTCAAGGATAACATGCAACATTAAGCCTCTAAAAAGTTGGGTTCAAATGTTTGATTGTAACACTTTAATGATTATGCACCTTAGAAATTTCACAGTGACCACTGCCACTGGAAAATATTGACAAAAATATAAAGAAATGTCTGCTAAGGGCACACTGATTGTCATTATTGTGCACGGTAAGAAATGAATCATAATGAACTAATATATACTTATTCATGTATATGTGAGTTCTTCATGGATAATGGTTAAGGAGTCAAACATGGTCATATCATATTTACATTAGTTAGTACTTACCATAATTGTTAAACCTTAAAGCAATGACCTAGCATTTATTAAAAGTATTATTTCATAACCTGATTTAAATCCAATCTACGCAGCAGGGAAACATTAATCTGTCAGTAACGTATTCTCCAGGCAGTCGGCCTTCTTTCTGCTCTTATACGATTTATAAATCTCATCTCCACCCCCATGCAAATAAATTTAATATTGCAGAGAGCGTGGTCTTTGACAACAGAGTGTATCGGTAAATGCACTTGGCAGTTTTCCTTAAGAACAGCGTAGGATGATAAACTGATCAGGAGTTTTCCCGCTGGAAAAAACGCTAGTATTGGCTGATAAGCTTCGCTGCATGATTGGCCTATTCCCCACTGAGCCGAGTAGACTCACCGAATATTTGATGTGCGCAGGTAGGAGAGTTTGGGTGATGTTCAGGAGAGGAAATTATAAGCTCTCCCTTCACGGTCATGTGAAAATCACAAGTGTTGCGCTGCTGTAATTGAGTTCATACATAATTGGCTAAAGCAGCAAAATCACGCCCTCAAGCTCAGCTGAGAGATCGGGAAGAGAAGCATCACTTTAATTTATGCTGCCATAGTTAACATACAACTTTAAGAATTCGCGTCCTATATTGAAGTTCCCCAGTGTAAAAGAGACATCAATCATGAATATACATGGCTTTCTTTAGTGCTCCGCTGAGCAGGCTTTGGTTAACAGCTGGTGGTCAGGAACTCTACGAGGACTTTGATCGATTGTCTTGTGCAGTGTGGGTTTCTGTTTTGATTCCTCGCTGCTTCTCGCTGTTGATTCAGAGTGGCAGCTTGGGTGCTTGGGTTTTAAAAAGAGCACAAACTCTGCCCAACCGCCTAAGTGGGAGTTTGTGGGCAGAGTTTATATACGAGGCTGCTCGGGCAAAGCGAGATCAAGGGTAGGCTGGAGCCAGTGACTACTGTAACAAGCCATTTCAGCCAGTCAACAGCCCTATTAATCTCTGTCTGATTCAAGGGCCCCTGTTTCAACAGCGGACATTATGCTCATCTATCACCTGGATCACGTAATGTCACACGGACGCACGCGCGCACGCCTACGCACATTCACATTCTCTCGGAGTAGCTGAACTGCTTGAATCTGCTCCACGAACTGCCTTAGATACATCTGAAGTAGCAATTGCTGTGTAGGTCATGTTGGCGCTTTCATTTAACACCTGCAGCTCCTGTAAGTACTGTGTGTAATGGCATTTTACATTCTTTAAATCCGAAGCATTTATGAGCAGTCACTAAATCATTTCTCGGAAAGTGAAGCGAGGCCAAGTGCTCCGCTGACACAGAGCTGTGCTCGTCCTCCACGACCACAAATACGCAGCTTTGCGAATGCCTGCCATTATTTAGCAGCTTCTGTATCTGTAATAAAGTTGCTTTTTATGGCTCATTGAGCAGAACTTGTCTAGTTGGGATCTGACCACTTGTGCTCTAGTTCATTTTCTTTCCCAATCGTCCAAGTAGAATCAAGAAGCAAGGAGTGTGTGTGAGAGAGTAGCACGTGCTGGCCCTTTAGAACTCTTCAGCGTGGCCAAGTTCTGACGCTCCGCTTCCAGCGATAATTGCTGACAATGACACGTATTCATCAATATTCTGCTGGGAACAGTGGAAAGGCCAAGAATCCAAATTGACTTGAGCATCTAAATGGTAGATCAGACAAGCCAGACCAGAATCTAGTAGCGCTGCACACAAATATGAGCTCTTAAACTTTTGGACCCCAGTTTAAGAAGCGGTGACACACACATACGCCATGTTTGGAGAGATTTTAGTTCTGTGTGAAGCTGCAGAGTCTTTATTACTTCTGAACGAGAATCCAAGATTGAAGCAGAAACACCCACATAAAAGCCACAAAGTATCCGCGAGCCGTGTGAAAGCTTTCCACCCGTGTGTCACACGTGAATCATTTTTAAAAGGTTCATCTACGTAAGAGGTACCTGAGACCTCTGCCCATCACTCGTTTATCTGCCTTCTAAATGCTTAGTAATGATACAGTAGCTGCCAGTCCGGGTTTGTGTCTATTAAGAGACTCTACAGAGGTAGCAGGAAAGCAAAAAGGTGCCCCAAGGAGATAATTAACAAATAGATAACTATTTAACAGTTTCTTTTAATGATGTATAATAATCATCAAAGAAAGGTCAAACCTGAAATAATTAAAACAGAATAAATAACACTTTTTTAAGCCCCCTGTAAGTTCTAAATGGATTTGACGTCTCTCCTCAGGGAGCTATTCCTGTGTTTAAATAATTTTATTGAAGAGTAAGATGAGTATGAATCGGAGTCAATATTTGTCATTTTCAAACATCAATAAAGATAAAGGGTTGCTTTGCATAATTGCCATTGCTACAACACCTAATTAAGAGTTTGATATGTAAAATCACTGAAAAGCGAAGTGTTTCGAGAGCCCTCGTGACAATCGTCTCGATAACCTGAACAATTTCCGTTCTAAACAATGTTGATTTAATCCCTCTTGATACGTAATGAACCCACACCTTGCCTGGCGAGCAGCTGTGAGTCATGCGATTTAAAAGCTGAAAGCAGACACGGCCTGGCTGTTAGTGTGTTAGCGAGTTCCGGTGGAAAAGGGCACCATTAACACAGCACACAACCTGCGCCTGGACCCTGGAGGCGATGAAGGTACAGCTTGAAAGCTTCATTTGTGTTTTGTAATTCAGTTACATGTATTGTTGCAGTACAGTAGATTGTGTGCGTCTGCATTCCATTACTTTAACTATTGGTACTATCTAATAAACTGAGCTCATCGTCATGGGTGAAACGTTTCATCTGTGTGTATCGATTACAGCCCTTTTGATCATTCTAGCGTTGTGGTGGGAGTGTGCAGCACCAAGGCCTTGACAGCTGTTGGCTACTGGCAGGAACTTTTATGGAAAGTAAATATGCATATGTCCCAATTAAAATAGATATTTGAAGCAGTGACAGTGTACTTCCACGTTTTTGCCACTTCGTGCTTTTGACCACAGCACATTGTAGAGGCAAGTATTCTACTTTTACTCTACTCCGTGTGTTCAGATGTTCGATTGAATCCGATTAATAATGCAAAATGATCATAAAAATTTATTGATCCACAATGTGAAATTCACCCCTCCCTGCAGCATGTGAAGCGATTCCGATTATGCTTGTTTGATTGAAAGCAGATGAACATCAAAACAGCCTACAGGATGAGTCAGGTCGAATAAGCTTCATCTGTACGAGCAACAACATTAAAGGAAACTAATAAACACATTAATGCTGTGCTAATTATAATTCAATAACTTTTCCACAGATGTAGAATAAATCAGTGCTCATAGTGTCAATGTTTGCATCGAATGTCACTTGGGCAAGACACTAAGAAGTCTCTAAATAAATCAAACTGTTGCGTTCTTGCATTTGAATTAAGAAATTATATATAATTGATTATTTTTGTTCTGTATTTCCCCCAAGCCATACATTTCTCCCTGTTAGCAAAACATCTCACCCCAGTAACAAATAAGATGCATAAATAAATCATAAATGGCTCAGATGTTACAATCATGATGCAACTGTTGTGTCTGTTTTTCTCTCATCTTCTTGTCATCCCAGCACAACAACACACACACACACGCAGACACACACAACGCTACAGTACTTATTATGTGCAAGACATTTCAGTGGGAGTATAGTGTCAAGTGTTTACAAGCACACAGCACTGTTTTCCCTTTCACACTATGCTAAGTTCATTTCATCACTGACGCTTTTCATTTTACTGATAAGTACAAACAGATACAGGAGAACTAAACCCAATGATTAGTCGAAGTAGGAAGGGAGTAGATAGAGAAGGGGAAAAAACAAAACAGAGTGTGAGGGAGCTAAAGCTTTTTGTCACACACAGATTCACACTGCAGGAAGGGAATCTCAAGAGAAAAGAGGTGGCCTTGAACTATATATTCTGTTTATAGCCCTGCTTTCTTTTATATCGAGCTCCTCCCGTTATGCTCTTCCAACTATTGCAAATATACAGTGAGTACAGTTAAGACAAAAGCCAATTAAAAGCATGGTTGTCTGAATGGTTTCGTTTTGTTATCTGTCGTGTATGTGTATTCTACATTACGTGCACATTATTACAGGGTTATGGTGAAGTTAGGTCATTGTTGCATGAATCAGAGGAATTAACTAATATATGTGTTAAACATACACACACACACACACACACATCTCTGTCACTGCTCCACTTTATACAAGTGGGTTAGTTGTGCTCCGTCTGCACTGTATTTGCTGCTCCCTTGTAGAAAAGTCTCTGTTCTGATCTTCTGTCACAGCCCTGGGGCCAAATGCGTCCGTGATGGACACAAATCCATGTGACAGCTCTGTGCGCAATTTCCCTAAAGGTTTCCCAAACCCGTCCCCAAAGGCTTTCCTGGAGACGGCTCAAAGCTCTTCCCGCGGCAACACAACGCAGATGCGACAGTGGAACATGCCGAACGGCCACACGCACAAACGTGCACAAAACGCACTCTCGGGTGGACAAGCAGCTGAGTGGCCCCAGGGATGGTGCCTGGGTTTTGAGCCCTGAACGTACACAAGGCCGCTGTGAAGCCACACACGCAGCCCGTATGTTGGTGACTGGGGGGATTGGGTGGGTGACTCCCCCCAGGGTGCTGTACCTCAGTACCTGCAGCAGACAGAGGTGCACAGGAGACAAGATCTAGCAGGGTAAAAGCAGACAATCAGAGAAACCGACTTGGTGGAAAAGACGATTTCCTGGCGCTAACCAAATGTGACAATCTCCTCCAAGAGAGGTCGGATAGATAATCCTTATCTGTAGAAGCAACCATAATTAAATAAGGGCACTGCACAACAGTCTGATCTTGGCATATCTACGCTCAAGCTGTGTGCACTAACACTCGTCGCGAACACAAAACGGCATTACATTCTCCCGTTCCTGGTCTTTGTGTTTTAGCATTCAGATGAAAGGCCAGTTTTGGATGTGGAGGCCTACCTTTTGATGCTGAGAAATCAATCCAGGATCTGCGTTTGCTTTGAGCGTCCGCGCGCCGCAGCCCGTGTCACAGCATGAAGGCAGCAGGGGAGGTGAGGAGTGGAACACAAAGGCAGAGGCGGACATTAAAAGGCAACGCATGCTAAAGAAACCAAATAAAATGCACAAGGTGTGTGTGTATGTGTGTGCGTGTGTGTGCGCAGAACAGATTCTGGACTTGTGTATCTGATTTTAAAGACCTTCATCAAAGGCTCAGCAAAGACATTTGAAGCTGGGGACAGTGTCATTAGCCGTTAAAGCAACACGACACAAACAGAAACATCACTTTGCTTTGACTAAAGTCCTAATGAGTTGAAGTAGGGACGTTCACCCCGAGAGGATGAGGGACACTGAGCTGATTGATTTGGAAACACTTACACATTATGGATGAACACTCCTCCACAGGCTTCATTTGCCACAGCGATGTATGACTTTAATCAGAAGCTACACTTTGGTTTTTCATGTGGATTCACTCGCTCTTATCAGTCAGTGAATAACAAAGGTTGAGGTAAACTAGCAGCTGAGCGGTTTCTTTTTTCAATTGTTGTTATTAAAAACCCCACCACGCTTGTAATATTGATTTGAATTATTCCACCCGTCGTTCATATTTAAAAACCGACTCACCTTTCTCCATCTTCTCACAGCTCAGTCAGAGACAGAATCTACTCAAACGCATTACTAATGTGTTCTCCTTCACTCTCGCATGGAGGAGAGGTAATGTATCCCTCAGCAGACCCATATTAAAATATAGTTTTGCAATGATCTCGGCAGAAGTGGAACAAAGATTTGTGACCTGGACAACCCCTGGTTTAAAGGTTAATCTTGTGTATTTTTTTTTTCCTCACAAACAGAATCTTTTCCTTCCAGGTAGTTTACGTTTCATGCATGAGCTTTAGAGTTATTGTGATATGTCAGACTCTCTATGATGCTAACGTGCTGCTTGCTGTGATCCGCGAGTTTTTAATTCAGACGAAAATAGTCCCCCGACTAGAACACTTTGCTTGCCGCACTCAGCCAACACAGAACTGGAGCCGCTTATTTTTAAGACTGGAACAGTAAACAGTTCGTTAGTTGAAGCTGAACTTCATTAGTCTCAAATTCAAGCAGCCACAAACTTGATACAGATATACAATAAAAATATGACTTAGTTACAGTTTACTCTTTGAACACAGTTTCCGTAGTTCAAAGTTTGAAATTTGAGAGGATTCGAGTCAGGTGTTGGACGTGCGTGATTGATTGTGAGTTTCTGCGTGAGTGTGTGTCTGTGTGTAACCATAGTGCATGTGGGTGAAGACTAGACAAACAAAAGGTCCGCTGAGTGTTTGTGCTTTCACTGAGTATTTGGGCAAACAAATGGGTCTGACACATAAAGCACAGTACTCTCATGCAGAATGCATAAGCCCCGCAGGCAGACTTAAAACAAACAGTCAACGTGTCCATAGACAGGCCTAATACATTTCAGAACATCACACACACGCACGCACACACACACACACACACACACAGGCAAAACTTTGACAGGCTTAATTCATCCCTGTGGACAGGTAAGGCCAAATGCATCTAAGTAAACAGACACACACATGTGTACACACACACACACACACACACGTGGCAGCGGCACTGTAAACACCGCATCCATAAAACGTTTTTGCTGACAACACAAAAGTATTCTCCTCTCGCCAGCACCTCTTTCTCCTTCCCTCCTCCATCTCCCCTCCCCTCACCTGTTTTATCTCTCTAACGTGGCACAGAGGGGGAAGCTCATTGCTGTTGATCCAGCGGACAAATTAATGTACCCGTGCCTATTTTTTAAACAGTGAGCAGCTGCATGCGTTTATGTGTAGGTGGGTATATGTGTTCGACACCTCTGTGGTTGACTCATGTGTGTGTGTGTGTGTGTGTGTGTAAGGGGGGGATGTGGCCAAGCGTTAAGTGATACTGACAGAAAACATCCCACTAGAGGAGAGGGTCACAGCAATAACGCCCGGCTGTCTTGATCTCTTCTCCCCCCTCCAACTCTCCTTCCTTCCCTGAATTCCATCAGTATGAGTGAGCGAAGAACTCACACGGGCAGCATGTGAGTCCAGATTTAGATAGACAAAGTGATACAGATACAGAAAGACACATAAAGTGAAGATAGATAGATATGCACATCTCCCTTGCCCACTTCATCTATCTCTGTCCGATCCTTTCTCCGTCTCCGCGGTCCAACATCTTTCTTACATCTCGCGCTTTTCATCTGCCGTCACTCCGCTCTCTGGTTTGGGTGACAAAGTGAAAGTCTCACGCGTGTGAGGGCGGCGAACGTTTTCACATTCGTTCAAGTCTGTAAGAGCAGGCTGTGATTTTAAAAAGTTAGCCATTATGCAATGAGACGCCTCAGGATATCTAGCCTGTAGCAACATATCCTGTGGCTACAGACAGCTATTAGGTAAATCCAGGTGAGGGAGGCTTGGATAACATTTGCAGTGTTTACTTCACTAATGGATACAGCTGGCATTAGGCTACATGATCCTATTGTCAGAGCCAACCACAGAGGAGTACGTCTCTCTATCCAAATTCAATATCTATTATATCATCAGCAGTGTCTACAGAATAGCTGAATTGAAAAGACTTATTTTCGAAAACGAAGAGTAATAATTTGCCAGTGCAACATATGATAATTCAGCCGGTTTAGGAGCTTACACTGAGAACAATGACAAACCGACGACGCATGTTGCTGCACTAGTTTAAACAATTTCATTTCAGGCGTCTTAATAGGCCTCGGAAGAAGGTTTAGACATCCTCAATCTTGTGAGATTTATTCCCTGCTTAATACTGGAACAAAATAGTAAATGGTTTGCACTTGTACAGCGCTTTTTCTACCTATTGGTACTCAAAGCGTTTTAACACTCACACACAAACACACACACATTAATTCACACATTAGGCTGCAGCAGCGAGTTTTATTATTATTTAAGATTGCTAATGCAGTAGTAGATCTATATACTGTTTATGTCTGTGAAAATGAGATTAGCAGTTAGTTTAGCTTAGCTGAAATAGCTGCATATTGGGTATGATGTTCTTAAGCTGATCAGTGGCCCACCTTATGTCACGTTTCCACACAGGTACCCATGATGCCTTTCGATCGGCTGGTGGGAAAGAAATCTCTAGCAGCAGCTCAATACATTAAGTGCGGGACGAAAATAGAGATGAGGTCATCGTACATAACATCACCTGTATGTTTAAGTTTGTGCGCGCATTGTAGGAGACGCTTCTTTAAAAAAAAACACTTTGTGAAACAAGAGTTTATGATAGATGTAGGATTTATGGTTGTACTGGAGGTGCAGCGTAGGTTCAGCAGTAGTTCAGTGTTGCTGGGAGATGTTTTGGCTCGCGATAAAATAACTTTTCTCTTGCTTTTGGTGGCTGGCAAAGATTTCACCCCATGCGAAATTTGCGCTCACCATTTTCAGAGCTCAAGGCGTCACGTTATGCCTCGCCTCCACCCCAGCTGACCTCCCACTGAATACTTTCAACTCTTTTTTTTTTGGTTTAACTTTGCTCTGCTGGATTCTTTAGAGTTTGTTTTTGCTTGAAACACTAAGAGAAACACAGTAGCCAGACTTTATAGATTTTCTTCCGATCATTACCGGATATTTCGCTCCAACCTGAGCGCTTGAGTACGCGATCGCTCGTTTTAAAATTCACACTACACAAACATGTTGCACATGCCAGTTGGAGCTAAATGTATGCCTTAGTCACTGCCATCTGCGTCTGTTAAAATGAGCTGAGACAGAAACCAAATCAGAAGCTGGAAAAATGGAGCAGTAGGGGACAGGGATGGGAAAAAAGAGAGAACGGCATGAAAAGGTGGTAAACAATTTCATGCAAATAAAGGGTGAACAATAGGTGAGCTTTCAGTCTCTCCCCCTCCCTCTGTCGCTCTACCTCTCTCTTCCTCTCAGAGCCAGGGCACAGCTTTTCGACAGGGATAAAGCAGGGAGAGGGCTGGGGTTTTTTTGCCGACTATTGAATGCTCTTTGATGCATTCCCAAAGGTTGATCCTATTCAGAGAAAGGTTTCCTATTTCTCTGATGCTCTTCAATAATTCATCGTCCTTTTTATGGTTTGGTCTCAGCGTTGGAAGGATTACCTAAACCTGGCTGCATATGAATAATATCATTGTGATATTCTCCATCCAGAGTGCCGCATCCATGGTGCACTGGGTATTGGAGATAGATTAAAAAAACTGAGTTTAGGCATCAGGCACAACAGAAAGAGTTCATGCATTCTCCCGGATGGGCAGAAGACAGAGAGAAATGCAAATGGTGGGCATCAAATGCATAACAAATGGAGTTCTGTGGTTTTTCAAGCACACTGCACTGGATTTACTCGACAGGCCAAAAGGCATTTGTTTGTATGTGCCTACAAAGGAACAGAAATGTTAGTTTGAAGCCAGACTTCAGCACATTTTTTTACACCTACGGTACATGGGTGGACCAGAGATGCAGCCATAAAAGCAGCCACTTCAGGTAGTTAATGTTATAAATCAGACCTTGGCACCCACTTACAGTAATGCAGTCCAGATAATTTATCTAAGTGAGTGATTCCACTGCAGAGTACCTCAAGCAACTTTAATTTTCGGTTAGAACATAAAAGAAAAAAAGGAAAAAAAAAACATAAGCATGCCTTTTATGCATTTTACTGTCTGCACCTTTCAAGTTTTCAATGAAATAGACATAGCAAAATGTGTCTTCTGGCATTTTGGATTTAAAAAAAAAACAAGTGCGAAGTAGTGAAGTTACAGTTTTTCTTCTGTTCGCAAAAAGAATATGACCACCACCCACGCTCATACAGTAAAGAAGCTCAAGGGGTCAGCGGGTGCCTTCGACCAAATGTAATTTGTCTTAATATGCTCACAAACCTCCATATACAGTAATGACAGATGCCGAAATGGGAAAAGTCCAGGATCTGCATGTGTTGTTAAAGTTTGAAGAGAAATATGTTTTTACTGGGTACAGAGTAAATGAGAGGGTAAGGTCATTTGTCTATTTTAAGATTATATAAACCTTTATTAGTCACATTACAGCAGCAAAGAATAAGGAAATGTAAGGCAAAGGAAGACTACAATATATTTGTTTGCATTGGTCTTTTTTTAGGATATTAATTTTGTTTTCCTGATTATGAATGCTCCAGGAGTTAGTAAACCATGTAGAATTGCAGGGATTCTCAATATACTGTATATGATTTAATCTCCGGGCTGGACAGAGTAACAAACAATGTTTCACCTTCCATAAGGATGAAATGCAGCAACAGAATCATGAACCCATTATCAAATAACTATAGTCCAGTGCAAATTTCTTGAATGAATAAGCCTTTAAATTTTGAAATAAATGATTTACAGCACAGGGAGCTGGAGTTGTGACAGATGTTGGGTGTGCTAAACTGTGAAAACTTAGTTTAGATACATCAGTCAGCCATCAGCAGTTTGAACAGTGTAAAAGCCTTTTCCACTGTTACAAATAGGACCTTAAGCTAGTGTATACAACTCAGTTCTGTAGCAGAAAAGAAAAAATCTCCAGCATCCTCTGTACTTAACGCATATGCCGTTCAGTCTTAAGCAAATCAGTTCTATCTCTGCCCTGCCTACCGCTGATTGGCTTAAACTGTTGAGACGAGGGTGGAGCAGACGAGAGCAGAGAAAATTGGAATCTTGCGTCTGACTGACTGAACGCACCCGATTGATGTCATCGGCAGTGGGCAGGGGTCTGCAAAGACTCTGAAAATATGTAAATTTGTACCAGATTTTAATGCTGGAAGGACCAGGCCGTGGCCAACGAAGACCAAAATAGACTAATGGAAATATACGGTTTGAGACACTAAGAGAGCTACAGTACATGCATGTGAAGCCAGAAGAAGCCTGAAGAGTGCAGCTGTAGCATCACTAACTGAGCTAATGAGCTGACAGGGGGTTAAGGCTATACTATGTAACCTAAGGTAGCTCTAGCACAAGACTTGAAATCAATCTGCCACGCTGCGTCCGGCCCTCCCTCTCGCTGCTCTGCTGCACTCTTGCTTTAAAACTCACCAATGAAGCAGAAACCATTTCACATTAGGTCAAGAAATCTGCAGTGGTGGACTATGAGAGGTTTCCACAGTCCCGTTTCACAATGGGATGATTATGGAACATAATATCTTAAATAAGATCGTCCATATTGTACTGTTAATTATAAAAGGTTAGGTCTCAGGATGCGTTACTGTCAGTGAACCAAACAAGGGTTCTGGGGAAATTGAATATTGTTGCAAAAAGGCTTTGGTGACAGGATTCTCCCACTCACCTTCGGTGTAACACTGACATTTGCTGAGCTTTGTAGAAACATCGCCAGGCTAGAAACGATCTTGTATAAGTAGATCCTCAATTTCAGCATAACTCGAGCTGAGTCTGTCCGACGTGACTGTGATATGTGAGAAATAAGGAAGCAAGAAAGTGAACGTACAAGGAGCCATCCCTCCACCACAACAAAGCCTGGGATGTACTGCTTTAGCATCAGCACCCTGTGCCTGGCCATGCTGTCAGCTGGTCGGCCAATCAGCTAACCTACCCGCTGACCTATAGCCAACCGGCCAATCGGGTGCCAGATCAATCAGGCTCCCGTCTGCACACACCTGACACGCGCTGCTCAGTATATGGTCTGACACAAGCAGCCACAGCCGATGCAAAGCAAAGCCAAAGAATCGTGTTTCTTGTTACGCTACGACCGCTGTGTGTAGTTCAGTCTTGACATGAATTGAACTGAGAATATTCGCTACTAACTGATTTAATGCAGTGAAACAAAAACAAGCAGTTATATCCCTCCCTGACCTTTCATCTAATACTAATTGCACTTGTGTCTCTATTATACCCTCTTTTGAATAGAGAATATTTGTATGCCACCACTGTGTCTTTGTGTGTGTGTGTGTGTGTGTGTCTGTTCAGGCCTGGCTGGATGTGTGATAGCCCCACAATCGTGCTCCAGTGTCAACTTTAGTGACTGTGTGATAAACTGCACTGCACCAACACTTGTCATCTCGCCCAGGCAAAGCGTGACAGGCCAGCGTGCCGCCAGGAAGACCCACACACTGTGTGATCTTTGTGTGTGTGTGTGTGCACGCGCATGAATATTCTTAGGATTCATCCCTTGTGAGAAGGTTTTGGGCTTTTGGAGATGTTTTTTTGCAAAGCGAGGTCACTCTCGGTTTTAGGGTTAAAGCACTATTACAACAAGTGACTGCCTGTTACTTAGGATTATTTGTATTTCAGCTTCAGGCCAGTTCTTGTTTTGTAGATTCTTTTAAACTTGCGAAACTCACTGACTGAACCTGTAATAAATATGTATATGCATGTTCTGGCAGCAATGTTTTACCTGAAGTGACTTGATCAAAAACACCTACAGAGGTCACACATGTATGTAGGCGTGCGCTTTGGTTCCTGTGAGTTGCATGAGTGCTTTCTGTATACATGTCATCCAGTTTTGGCCTCATTTCATGCTTAAACAGTCAATAGTATGCGTATTTCCTGCAGCTGTCATGAATTCAACAGGCTCAAAACGTAATTTTTCAGACTTTCTGTGAGATTATTTCTTTTGCTCATCACTCGACTGGTAAGCAGACCGGAAATATGGTTTCGAATTACGATAAGGAATGCGGGTGCGGGTTTCGGCATGTGTGTGTGTGTGTGTGTGTCAATCTGTCAGTCATTCTGCAACAGAGATGCAGAGCTGATGATGCCGAGTGCGACAGCGCTGCGCCTGTGTCGGCACAGGAGGAGCGATGGGTGCAGAGGGTCACATTAGAGTCAGAGTCAGACTCACTTTAATTGCCTTCTGCGATAAATGGCGTGGGCAGTGCAGAGAGGTAATTACATCTCACACAGGCAGTGTCAATACACAGCAGCCTCTCAAATGAACACTTTGAAACAATGAGGCAGTTTTCATCTTGCTCCCGTCTGTGGCGTCTCTCTTCCCGTGCTCAATAAACACAACCTCACGTAAAACTGTAAGTGAAATAGAACAATAATTATTGCGGGCAGTGTCTGCAGCCGCTAACATACGGTAGTAAAATAAAAAGAAATGCAGGTTGTTGCCTCTATGAAAAGCTTTGATGCAAGTAAGTATAATGTGAGACCAGAGTGACGACTGACGCGAGTAACCGAAGGGTCGTGGAGGTGACGGCCAGGGCAGTCGGGCCGAGGCACAGGACTGCAGCTGTGCTGTCGGCTGAACGCTGCTGATTTAAAAATGAAAAAGAAAAAAACAACAACAACAAAAAAAAACCCCTAAACAAAACAAGCGAGCTCAACAGACCTTGCCTGCTCCTCATCTTTGTTTGTGTTGCAGCTTGGGGCTATGTTAGCTTCATCCCAAAATCTCTAAGCACTCTACTGTCAAGCTGTTGTGGATAACACAGGCACCATTTTTGGACAAGGCAGAAGTCTGTGAGGAATAAAAAAATGCAGAATGTATTTTCTTTCAGCCACATGTGTTTTAATCCTATTTTTTATTTTTTTTTTTAACAACTGCCCATTGTAAGTCAACCAACATTACAGGAGCACAATGCAAATTTATAGCAATGCTCGTTTATCGAGACAAGGGCTTCCTTTGTACCCTATGAGCTATAATCCTTCTCCGTATTGTGTGTTTGTAGTCTTCTGAGTCTTGTGCGTGGATGTTAGCAGCGAAATAAGCTATGATTGCGTTCGCCACACTGATATTAAACACACTGTATGCTTTGGGCGGGTATGCCATGCATAGTGCAGTTTCATTAGGACCACATGAAATTTTAATAACCGCAGATACAATCGAAGCAAAAGGCAGCCTCTGTTCCCGGGACGAGCGTGTGTGCATTTCTGTTACCTGTCACCACCGAGCCGTGTTGATTGGAATAAAATGCTGCGAGAATGCGGAGCAGGGCGACACGGCAAGCGCGATAAAAACAGTGTATTCAGAACCCCAGCCGGTGTCAGCACCTTAAAAGCACTTGTTCACACCTTTTACTCGCTGAAAACAAGACTGCTCCAGTCAGCTGTCACAATGTGCCACGCGCTCCCAGCGGCGTGCAAACCTCCCAAACAACAGCAGTCAGACTCAAACAGGCGTCGAAGTGTCAAAAGATATTAAAGCTGTTTGTTTTTTCCACCTTTAACCGGGTTGCTGAGGTGAACGAGCGCCTTCCTAATTAGGCAGCACGTGGACGTAAAATGTCGCTCTTGATTTCACGGACTTGCGGGACTTTTGATCCTACTTACCAACGTGGCATAAAACACATTCATACATTATGTAGCAATTAAAGCAGGGGCAGCTGACACCGGAACAGGCCAGATTTGCGCTTTTGAGAATTTGATCAATTTACGCACTGAAGAACACGACAAAGACACGAAAACTCACCAACAAAGTAAAAGACACAATGCAGAAACGGAACCTGAAGTCAAGTGTAAACTCCACCATCTGGTGTATCAGCCAAATGTGTTTCTCTCTTGTTTAATCGTTTTTCTTGTTCCTAATAAACGTCTGTTTTGTTTATCGGCGCATCTGTGGACATTAACCTGAAACATTTCTGACTTGCTCAGTTTAGCACATAACAGGTTTTCAATGGAACGACTTAATTTTAGTTTAACTTGATGCATTTATAACGGAGAGGAATCACTAACTACTGGTGATCATTTGTACAGTTTCAAAGGATTGATGCTAAAAATATGATATATCCAGTCTCACAGGTTCTTGGTAGGTCAGTCATGAAAGTGAAACTTTACGGTGTGTGGCTTCTACGCATGAGCAAACCACAAGCTACTTCAAGAATCACACACACCACAGTCCTCATACCTGAAAGTCATCCATCAATGGATGTTCAGTAGTGTTGAGATGTTAAGTATTGCGTGGGAAAGACAGTCTAAAAATATTACAACTTAAATTCATATTTGCTGGATTGAAAGTTAGTTGAAAGAACTATTCAACAAGTCAAATTTGTGGCATTTGGCCATGTTACCACGCTTGGATCTAAGTTTTAATCTTAGTATTGAAGTGCAGTTGTCAGTGTCACAACCAGGGTTTCTAATGGAGAGCAAATCGTAGCACATCGTAGCACAAAGGGCCATTTGAATATTAAATATTCAGTCAAAGTTAATTATTTGAAATTGGATACTTTCAATCAACTGTTCACTTCTGGTGCCGTCTTCTGTTCAATCTTTGACCTTCCGTGTGCTAAATGAATGGCATATTTGTGTCAACGTGACTTTAAATAAACAGAGACAAAGGAAAGAACGACTTACGAGCAACACCTTTTGATGTAAATATAATTTTGAACAAGAGTTAAGTAGGATTTCAAGCTGGGTTTGACGCTCCATAAAAATCTTTTAGTCCATCTGAATAAAACATAAGTATCCGGTGTCCTGGAATACCTGAATGTTGCTTATCAATCAGCCAGTGGAGATATAAAAATATTTTAGTCATGCAGGAGAGAGCAATTTCTTCTTATACTATTTTGATAGGGTAATTGTGCTTTCTATTCATTTAGCCTGAAGATTTATGACTAGTCATGTTCAGTGCTGCAGCTGAAAATCTCCCCCAGTGTTTTATTGCTTTTAAGGTAAAGTGTTTCTTCAGAAATGTGAATCTTTATTCAAGTCAGATGCCGGTAGAATAAACATGTTTCAACAGAGGCCGGAATGAAGCAGAAACTCTGCATAAGTGCACAGATCTCCAAACACTGCAATGGTGTTGTGTTAGTTAAACCAACATTTAGACGTTTTTCGTTTTCGTTTTTTTTTAGCGGGGCAGTTTCTCCTGACCGATTCAGTCACTGCCTCGGCTGGAATCTACTGATCTCTCCATCCACAATACATAGAGGCAGCCACAGTGCGTTGAGATGGCGAGACGGCTGCAGCCTCCCATTCAATAGTCACCCAACAAGAGAGCATCATCTGCAGCGTAGGCAGAAGCTGACACCCAGCCTCAGCGCAAGGTTGGTGTGTGTCCCTGCATGTGTGTGGGGACTGAGGACGGGCGTTATGTCCAGTTTCGGTATTTCTAGAACAGTAGGTGGTCTCTTTCTCTCTTTGACTCTCTGTGGCACTGCAGCCACTGCAGCTTAATGGCACAGCGGCTCTCAGCATTCCACGATCTTTACTCATCAAGAGCTGCAGAACAGACTATTCAGTTCCTTGATTGCCAGATTCACAGGTGGTAAATCTACTGCATATTGAAGGACTTCACAGAAGCATGCACAAAATGACAGCGCCTTTGATGCACGCGTCTCCTTCGGTTCTGCCTTGGTGCATAGTTGAGGAACGAGAGGTGCCGCAGCAACGCTCCCCCCAAGCTTTTAATGCACTCGCTGTTTCTGAGATATTTTATGTGAGGAGGTCTTATCCCCTTCTTGACTCCTGGAGCTGCACCTGTTCGTATATCAAGGTTAGTTCGTGCTTACAGCGACGTGTAAACTGTCTGTAAAAAGAGAACCGGTGCCAGAGAAGCGGGTCTTTTTTTTGGTTAATTAAGGAGCTGAATAAAAACAGTTACATTAGAGTTGGTCTTTTGAAAAGCTCTGGTCACACATCAAGCCTTTGTGAATCTTCTTTCTCTGCAGCCCTCTTTTGACTTGTTGTTGTTTGGTATTTTAGAGGAGCTATGTCGCCCAATTCAATTAATAGGATGCCCTTTGCTAGCCACCCACACGTAGTGTAGCAGGAACGGGTTCATGACGGAACGAACACACACATAAACACACACAAACAAGAGCTACTGGAATTATCAGAGGTGCAGAAATATGAGCAATGTACTGTATCACAAATCCTCAGATGGATTTCCACACCAGTGACGTGGCTAAATAAAGATGTGCAAATTTGCAGTGTGAAACAAGAATCGAGAACGACAAAGATGCACAATGATGCATGGGCACGGTGTACGGTAGTGTCACAAGTGAGTCCAACGCTAAATAAATGGTTCCAACACAGCGTTAGACCATCTGCTGGTGTTCGTCGCCAATGTCTTTGTCAAAACAGGAAGGATGCAAAGCAAAAAAAAAAAAAAAGGAGCATTTTATGGTGAAAAGAACAGAAAACTTGCACAGTGTTAATGAATAAATCACTTCAACTGCAACCGTGAAGAGAAGAGGTCTGGGTCTGAGGAACATCATCAACGTGATGCTGCATGAAGTGAATTTCTAAAGAAATGCATTTTGAATGGAAACAGAATAGCTGAGCTCTGCCGTAGGACACCGACGTCTGCCTGAAGGACCACATCGCGGCACATCTGGAGCCTCTCACCCACTCATCAAGTATCATTCTGAGTACCTAGCAGGAGGATGAAAAAGAACACGCGGAAGTATCCTATTTAACTACTCAATCAGCCAAATGGAGACTGCTATTACCTGGAAGCGCCGCACATCGCGCTGAGAGGCGCCGGGTGCGATTTGCTCTCAGATGATGGAGAGCTGGAGCTAATTGGCAGCAGGTGCGGGATCTGTTCAAGTCACATGTACGCACGCGCGCGTCCTGTAGGTGCTCCGCGCGCACGAGTCGAGCGTCGTTCAGCCACATGTTCGCCACCGGACCAGATTTAACAACAGCTGCTGCTCGAGGTATTGTCACCAAGCTCAGCACAGAGGCAGGTTTCTTTCACAGTCCGCTCTTTTACTTGCTCCGCGCTGACTGATCCTTGCCGCACACATCATGGCCTTTAAAAATTCATCACGTCTCGATTCATCCATACGGTTACATCTGCCACCTCTCTCTTCACTGCCCTGGAGTTTGCCGCACGAACGTTACATACTACACTGCAGAGTTAGGGACTATTGTGATTCAGTCTTATTCAGCCATGATGGTAATGCAGCATTGTTATTCACAATTTACCAATTATCTCTCTGACCTGTCTTCCCACACTCACAGCAACAACACACAGGCCTATTTGTTCGGAGGTCAGATTAAATTGCACTGGTCGCTGCCTGTCTAAATGGTAATGCTAAAAATAATTTGCCTTTTCCCCTTATTATTTTGCTATTTCCGAGCCTCAGTAGCCTCCACCTCTCCCATCGTCTTATTTACTGTATGTCTGCTGTGTTTCTCTGCCCTTCCTCTGCAGTTCTCACATCATATGTAGCTGTCCTTCTTGCTAAGCGTTTAAGAGGCAAACAGCTCATAATAAAAGCATAGCTACTGTATAGTATTAGTAATGTGACCGTCTCAAATAGCTGGGAGCGTTTCTGCCAAAACGGTGTGTTGCTAATAAAGACCTTGGAACAAACATAATTAGTTTTGAATTCTTTTTTTTTCTACCTCAAGTCTTTGAACATCACATCGACATTCAAGTGCCAGTATAAACACTGAAAAGTGTTTTGTTTGCAGGTCTGCAGGAGTAAAGGTCCACAGTAGTTCCGTTATGACGATAACGTACTGATTTCTTGCTGAAATAAAACCAACTGCTCACAGGATAATGTAATACAATAGGATGTTGCTGCAGAGAGCTGACTTTGGCAGCAGAAAAAAAAGTCTAACAGTGATAGAAATACATCAGCGTAAACGGATACATTGTTAGAACAAAGTATCGGTTTTATTAAAAGAAACATGTGATAAAACCGCATGAAATCTAGGCGTGACGCAAACGAAACACCTTTCCCCTCAAACCTCACTATAAGAAATAGTCAAACTGTAGGGACAAAACCAAAACAATAAACTAAAAGACACTCTAATAGACTGTAGATTCATACACATGTACACTGTCACCACACCTGCCAGGTGCTTATGGATACGTATCCCTATCTACTGCTTGTATTCAGTATGTGCAGACAGAGATGGGTCTTGAATCAAGTTGCGTATACAGTGCATTTCATTATACAGTATGAATCGTGTTGGGAAGTCAGCCATGACATAAGGCTAACACTGGCCACAGCCTCTAATTGATCCCATTGCAAATTTTATGAAATGTGGCCAGATGCCTTCACTAGATATTGATTGTTTATGCTAAACAAAGCAATAAACGAAATGAGTCAAGCAGTAACGCGAGTTTATGTCTCCCCTGACAAACCACGTGCCACTGGAAATAAAGCAGTAGCTGTATCTGCTGTTTTTTGATACACTCCATGCTACATACTGTACATTCTGTACACATACAGCATATACACCAACTGACATGCAAGGACACCTTATCCACAAGAGACAAATAAGCCACTTGGGTCATTTCCTTTTACTTTGTAGCCTATGGGAAAGGTTGCGCAGTCAAATACTAATACCTTTAGTTTGGTCTCAGAGGAAGTGCTCTGTTTTGAGAAACGACTAAGTCAGCCTCCAAAGGTCAAAGACTCTAGATGGGGAGTAACAGAGCATGAGGTCAGAACAAATACGTGCTCCCCCAAGGTTGTGTAGTCACTGTCTGTGAATGAAGCGTCTGTGCCTTTCAACAAGAATGAATCTCAACGCTGCTCACTTCTTTTTTTTGTTTTGTTTTCCTGCTCTTTTAACAGAAAACCGATTGCGGCGCGTTTTTTCTTGATTTGTTTTCGCGATTTCCTCCCGCTCTCTTTCTTCGCCTCCAGCTCGACACGCGACACAGTGGAGGAAGAGCAAAAGAGATATCTCAACTAGCTTGTTGTGATAAATGAAAAGGGGATAGAGATGACATGGAAACAGATCACAAAAGCACTCAGGAGATTCAGCACAAGACTATTTTCTTTCCTTTTTCTTCCACAGAAACAGCATTGGGGTTGATTTGGTTTGGATTTAGCATGAATTACTACAGCTTAGATCCTGTTAGTGCCGATAAAGCCCCAAAATGTCCCAGTTGTATCCTTATCCTCCCTATGAATATTCAACAACTTGCTCTCATCTCCCTATTGTTTTCTCATTTGTACTGGTATCTGACAGTGCTGGCGATAATGTGCTGGAGGAAGATGTGGCAAAGGGAAGTGGCATTGATATATGATCCGATAGGGGCCTCTGCGACACGCTTCACTGGACTCAAAGGAGCCTCATCTCTTAGCTCAATCGGAACGTGGTTGAAATTCATTAAAGTTAAAGCGACTTTGATTTATTAAAAATGATTAGGTCGGGGAGATTTGTTGTCTGAAGCAATATCCTTCTAGAAACATTTAAACTGGCAGTTTTTAATAGGGAAGTTAGTCAAGTGGCTCCTTACGAGCACAGTGCTTGTTTAGTTTGGGATTTAAAGAATCAACAATTTAGACTTTTGAATAGTCCCCACATTCCAGCGACAGCTGTTTCCAAGAAGAGGAAAAAGAAAAATAAACCATGTCTTTGTGTGTGGTAAGAGCTGCTAGTACTGAACATTGTGAAAGCTGATGGTCACACAGGGACCACAGCCAAGCCAAGGGGGGTCCGTCTACAGAGCTCACATCTGAAAGCCAGTGGAAAGAGAGCGATCTGTTAGCACATGTTGTAACGTTTCCTTTCTTAGGAAATAGCTTGAAAATAATAGTAATAGTAATATACATTGTTACCTACTGTAAGGGTTGTTCCCCTGAAGATCATACAGATTAATATCAGGTTTAATTTGTAATAAAGAGATTTTGTTTTATAGTAGGAGGTTAACATGTAAGTAAAAACCAAGAGCAGCATTCCATACATTTACCAACTTAGTTTTAGGTACTTTTTAATCAAAATAAACAGCACATCAGGCACTAAGAGGATGTTCCTGCTGAAATGAGTGTGAGCTTTATTAACGTTCACATGCTATTCTGTCTTCACTGAAACATTTCACTCTCTGCATGCCCTCACACAGTTTTAATTATTGATAATTATCAATTTCATTTGCAGCAGAATTAAACACACAAAGTTTGAATGTCGATGGAAATCAACTGCGGCGTCCTCCCGCACAAGCGCGCGTTTAGAAGACTGTCTGTTTCTGTCAGCTCACATGACTCTGGGGTCCTCAGACGTACGTTTTGCAGCGTGGACCCTTGTCGCCACAACAGCTAAACCCAAGTGCGTGTGTGTGCGTTTGTGCGATCACTGAAGCGGGCGGTGGGAGAATAACCCTGTTAGTGTGAGAGAGCAGAAAGGCTACGTCTGTCACTCTGTATTTTCTCACACGTATTTTGACAAGGCCCACGAGCCTGCCGCGATAACGCAGCGAGCTCTGCTGCCTGTCCACACACACAGACACGCGCACAGACATACGTCACGTTTTTTATTGCATGACAGGAAGAGAGAGGTTCGCTCTGTGTTCATTCAGGGTACAAGCGCAGCTCGAACTATTGCTCATAAAGGAGAAAAGGTGTAAGCATTTCTTTTTTTTAAGATGCATGGCACCTCAAAAAATCAATTTGTGAGTGTGTGTGCCAGGGCGTTTTGTACACGGTGCCTGTGCGTGTGAGTGTGTGTGTGTTTGCCCTCTGCTCAAGCTGGCATAGAAAATGCTTCACTGTCATTTTATATGCCAGCTTTGGTGCTATCGCTCTTTCTTTCACCCCTCATTCCTCGTTCTGTCCCCTCTCCTCGCATCCTCGATGCCCCCGTAGCCGCTGGCCATATGCTCAGCCCTAAAGCCAGGCCCTCTGCCAGACTGGAATATGCATCTGCGACTGCGCAATAGACTGCGAGGCAAAGGAAGACTGGATAGATAATGCACAAATGGACAGGGGAATGTTGATTGTGGAGCTAATCCAGATGATTTCCATTTGTTTGAATCATTGCATTCTCTCCCCCGTGTCTTCACTTACTTTCAAAAGCGGAAAATAAATTGTGTAATTTCTCCTCTGTTTTTCAGTGTGTTAATGTCCCTGAGGATTCTTGCTCAGCGAGCTGACCTCATTTGCAACCTTGTATTGCAAACGTCGGCAGAAACTGTTAAGCCATCGTCTAAGTCTATTATGTAGAGAAAAACCTGGTAAAACAACTTTGCAAGCAAGCGCCTGCACCGAGATGTCAGTCTTTCATGCTTTATTTTTTTTTTCCATTTTGTTTGAAGGTTATCTTTTTAATTCAGTTCAACAAAACATCTTCAACTATATACACCACACCACATGCTTCAATGAAAGGACAAATAGAAAGCCTTTATGGTTTTAAATGAGTTGACGTTAAAATAGTTTTAGGACACAAAAACCAGCCACGACTGAATAAAAAATCTCAACACACATATTCAGTGTTCTCAATACAATTGTATGCAATAGTTTGAAATGCAGTACATTGTCAGTTCAGTAGCAAATTACTTGCTAAACACTCACATTTGCACGTCTTCTTACAGTTTTCAGAATTATTTAAACCACGTGTCTATGGACCTTGACACAGTGAATGTGTATGAGGGTGAGGCCTAAATTACTTGAAATTGACCTAGTACATAAAATAAAACGTAAACTGTTTTTTTATGTAGTTCTTAAAAAAACACAATGAAGTATCCTCTAGAGCTTCATCCCTCCAAACAAACAAGAGACCTGTGGTCTCAAAATATGTCCAATTACTGAGTATTGAAAAATGTAAAGTATATTTGCACACAGACAAAATGTGTGCTAGTATACTTCTGTTTGACACTACACAAAAAAAACAAAACAAGACAGACACACATATTAATTGCTCATGGCCATGTTTCAGAGTCTACTAGCTTTAGTTTGTCATCTATTTGTTTTTTAGTTAAGTATTCCAAGGTGCCAGGCTTGAGTATAGGATGATAAGGACAGACATATGCACAACATCTGTCGGGCGTCACGCTTCACTGATCAGCGAATCTGGCTGGCAGTTATTACGGATGGATCCTGCGCCGTGTTTGAACACTGAACATGAAACCAAACATATAAGGTTTTCTCCCATAAACTGATTTTGTTGCCACTGGGAAGTGAAGGTAAAGACCGAACTCTGCTAATCGTTTATGCGTTTAGCGTTTGATAAGATTTGATAAAGGTTTAACAACATGTAGCAAATAACAGCAAACTTCCAACAGTTTTTATTGAAGATTTATTAGTGTAGTGTGACTATGGGGCATGGTGCTTAGTGCAGAGGATTCTATTCCTAGTGCCCAGTAGAAATTGCTAACAAAGCCAAAATGGACAGCTATCATCTAAAAATACCAAAAAAGCATTTAAAAGACAGAGAACATAAGCCAACTATCAAATAGGATCCTACCTAACGTGATGCTAAAATACTGTGCAGATGCAGGCGCATTTCTCGAATGCATCACACTTGAATGTGGATGAGAACACTAGTAGGAGGCAGTGAGGGTGAAAAATGAATAACATCTGTTCAGGGCTTCACCGAGAGGTGGAGAGACGCCAAGGTGTCTGAATATTTTGACATGGATCCGGATACTTGGGGTAAATGCGTGTCTGCATTACAGCGAGTGTGAATGCTTGCAAGACTGTGTGCATGGCCTGTGACTAGTGCCAATTATGGGTATTCACGTATGAAGGAGTAAATAAGAAAAAAATGTATTAAAAGTGGAATTCAGCTGGGTAAATATAATTATCGGCTTCTGAGAAACCAAGCGCACGAGTGTGACGTGGTGACGACCAGGGAGCGTGAAAGCCCAAGGGCACACTCCGGCGATTCGGATTATTCCTGTGTCATTTATGATAAGAACTCTTTCTTTAAATGTCTGTAAACATCTGTTTCATTTTGCGTCTACGCCGCGAAGCAGTACAGGTGTGAAGAGTAAGCGAGAATGAAAACTCTAATTGGGAAAAAAATACTGGCGTTTCGACTCACTTCGCGTTGGTACACGGATAACTTGTACAAGTTTCCTTTGACACAGTCAGCTAAGCAGGAAGTCAGTCAAACATTTAAAAATCAATGCAGCCGTTCTAACTAGGGCTCAGAGACGATTGCGATCTGAACGAGAAGTGCTACACAGGCACTTTTCCCAAACCGTTCCCATGCTTCATCAGCTAGACGGAACAGAAAGCATGTGATGTTTCATTGTGTCCTCATAGTTCCTAACCTAGGCTTCTAATCCGCAGCAGCACTACACACACACACACACACACTGCGACACCTTCCTTTTGAATGCTCTGTGAAAGAACACAGCTTTCTAGGGAACCTCTTGTTCTGTGCTGCTCGTTTGCTGAGGTATCTTCATATCCGCAAATTACTCACATCACGCCGCAGTGGCACGACTCAGAAGACTATGAGGAGAAAGGCGCCGAACGAGGCGGAGGTCGCCTCACTGGGGAGAAGCAGATAAGTTCTGATGTTACTTCAAGTTGCCAATTAAAATTGAAACTGCTGTGCCTGTAACACAAAAAAATGGTGGCGGGGGGGTGACAATGGGGGTAATGACGATGATGGTGAAGACGATGGTGAGGATGTTGGCCCGGATGATGTTACGTGAGCGCCTTTCTCTTTTGGAAGAAATGAGGGGGAGGTGAGCGACGCAGATGAGCTGAGAAAGGAGAGCAGGTGAAGAGAATAGGCGCGGGAACACACACAAAAAAAAGGGGGTTCAGCTTCAGAGCGAGAGCGAAAGGAGGGAGATATCTTTCTCACCCGTCTCAACAGATTCTTGCCTTTTAAGTGATTTTCATCTCAAACCCACTCCTGTCATGGCCAATAACACTCAGCTCCATTCAGCCAGACAGGATAAAGTGACTGAAGTTAGCAAGCGCAGCTACAGTGTGTTTGATAGACTCTTCCTCGTTCTGCTCCCTGGCATCTGCCGTCATTATCACTGATCCCAATGACACTTGGCTCATTAAAGGGAAATGGAAGGAAAGGCTAAGCAAATGAATTCATTTTTAACTGTAATGCCTAATGATTTGAGATGTTTTAGCAGTAAAGATATGGATAAGTACGTGTTTAGCGTCTAGAACGTCCACTTCACACTTCATCTACCTAGTTATGTTAATTATTTATGTATTTTCATACGCACATGTAGAAATATGTGTTTATACATTTTGTGCTGCACGTGCGTACAAAATATTTAGGAAGCAGCGCAATGATACAGAACCAGTTAAGTCAGTCACAATGCATCTATGTGGCTGCAGGAAGTAGGTGAATCTCAGGTGATGTACGCACCTGAAAACCGAGAAGAGTAGTCTAGTGAATATGGCAAGAACGCTGACTGACACCGAGCGCTGAGAGTAAAAACAGCTACGGCGTAGGATCTGATCCAGGTCACCGTATAATGAGCCACCAATCCAAAATCCCCGACCCAAATAATCAGAGTCAGTAAACAAGGCGATCTGTTAAAACACAGTAGTTACAAGGGAAAGTCTTTGTACAAAGTCTGAGATATCAGAGCTCCGACCCAAAGTGGTTCAGAAATCAAAGCTGGAGAGTCTTCAGACGAAGAGAAGGGCTCAGTGTGGTTAAGAAAATAGTGAGATACTAACCATGACATTGCATATTAACCACCTCATCTAAAGTGTGGGGAAGTGCGACTGGTTACCGAGCGCAAGAACCCACTGCTACTAAACTTTGAAATCACACCAAAAGCAGAGCAAAAAGGGTTTATTACTGGATGCTAATGTTGCTCTCTTCCCATGGATGCTTCCAGTCCATTTATTCAGTCAGTACAATTCCCTTTTCAGTCTTCAAGTCCATCCTCACACCTACACAATCTCATCTGTGCCATGACTCAGTTATTAAACAATGCTTGAGTCAGTGCCAGATTTGAAATCAAATTATCCTGCTTTATGAGGAAATAATATCATATAATGTATAAATAAGTAGCCTAATTAATCTGTATTACCTTGTCTGTCTTCTGGTTCCAAAAAATCAAGGAGAGAATTATGATTATGATGCTTTTTATTATGTCAAGCACAGACTGGCGTGCGCCTTTTGTGAAACACAGAATTACAATGATTATCTTCAGTAGCTCATAACATCAATAAGGTTGTTGTATAATTTAGTTTTTGGCTTGAATACTGGAAAGGAACACAAATATTTGGGTGTGGCTTCTCAACAATTCACGGAAGATATTAGTTTCACTCAATTTAATAGTGGTTGATCCAACAGTGAATATAAACTTATATAAATGACAGGAAGTGATTGTATCCATTAAAACATCAATATAAGACTGTTATGTTAAAGCGTTGCGATTTCATAAAACAAAAAAACATTCAAACATAAAGCAATTAATTAATTAATTAAAAGATTACTCTAAAGTTGCTAACATTGCAGCAAATCCATAATTAACATGATTTGTATTTTTAACTCATAAAAACCCAGAATCAGTTCTACATAAAGGGACATTTTGAACCAAATGAAATGGTCCACGTGGGACAGATTCCTTAACAATTGTGTTGTATTTGGTGACACAGGTTCAACTTCAGTGAAGGCTTAAAAAAAATAAAAAATAAACGCTCTCAGTCAAGGAGATAAAATCCCTCATGGACCAAAACAATGAGATTGTCCTGCTGAAAAATTAAAGGCAGGTAGTTCCAAGAAAGAAAAAAAAAAGAGCAGCTTATCAGAAATTTCACAAAGCAAAGGCGTTGCTTGAACAAAAGCCCATTTGGACTGACTGCATTTGGACGTGGCGCTAAAGTGTCAAGAGCACTGGAAGAAACAGCGCGTTGCTCCGGTCTGCAGCAGGAGCTGGAGGAGAAAAGTGGAGGAGGTGGGGAATGATTAGAGCCAGACCGACGAGCAGATTAGTTTCCTCACCCAGAACAAACTGCTTCAGGTATAACACCTCAGCTGTTTGTTTCACCTCTGAATTACGGCTTGCTGGATTCAGACAGATTGTTTTAACTCGCTTTAGGATTCGTTTTTGGATTAAATAATAATAAAAACCCAACAGTTCTCTCTTTAGGAAAGCTAGATAACCTTCGCCTTAAAGGGTTAAATTGATATTTAACTCAGAAATGTTTAGAGGTACAACCACTCGCGTAATAAATCCATATTTCTGCAAAACGTCTCCACACTTCTGGAGAGACCTGCAGAATTGCTTGGGTCTGCACACGTCTATCACACGAACTCAACCTCACTCTTAATGATCAGCGCCCCTCACCCGTAAGGAACTGCTTCTGTTTGTAATTGGTTCTTCAGAATCTGTCGGCTGCCTGTGAAGAGAAACGCGGCCTAATTGGCTCTTGTTATGTGGACAGTTACACACAATTACAAAGTCTAGCAGTGGAAAATAACAATAATAAAAACTAAAACAACTAAACCTTGGCTATATAGGAAACGAATAGCACATGCATGGGCTGTAAGTCTGGTCCAGTTCAGTCTGGACATGATATTTTGACGTATTCTGATATATTAAAACCGCACAGCTGCCTCTGATGCCTCATACCTCAAAGGTCCTGGGTACCTGACTACCCTGGCTTCCTACCACAGTCCAAAGACTTGCAGTCAGATTAACTGGCGACTGTTGGTACGAATTGTTGTCCCTGTGGCCCCTGACGGGAACTGGCCCTTAACAGGTGGCTAGAATGATGGATGGACACATTGCCATCAAAATCTTTCCAGGTGACTGCTCGCTACCTTTTCCTCTACCACCACCATGACATCCACGCTTGTTTACTCAACAGCTGTCGGACGCGTTGCCACGGAATATAGCGCAGGCTTGATATGAGACGGGCATCATGTTGTGTTCTGATCAGGTTGTACAGTTCTGTTTGGGCTCGGTAAAAAATAAAATGTAGACGAGATGACGAGATGTTGTATTGGCCAATCTCACACACAGCTATGCGTGTTATTCTGTTTATATCTAATGAGTTGCGTATTTCTGTTTGGTTTCGTTTGCAGTGTTTAGAATTCTGCTAGACCTCCCTGCTTGTATTTCACAGTGAACACATGCAGACTGTTAGAGTTACTGCCATTAATCACAGGTCGCCTCAGAGGCCTCCAGAAGTACTTGTGTTTGTTTCTTGTATTAGTGGCTGCCTAGTTCAACACACAGTACGTGTTTCCTTGTCATGTTTAGTATTTGGAAATGATCCACGGTGAGGGGGTGTATACTTCAAAACCACTCCCTTCGCATTTTCTATTCTGATTAGCCATTTAATGGAGACATATGAATAGACTGACTGAGAATGACAAGGAGCAAGTAAACTAAAAGAAGACGAACATATGCAATTACTAAACAATGTGAAGTCAGCCAGAAATGAAGTGATTTCACACTCCCAGAAATGGCTTCCTTTAAGAGTACATCTGAAAGGGAGGGCACAGCAAACTGAATGTGTGTGTGTGTGTGTGTGTGTGTGTGTGTGTGTGTGTGTGTGTGTGTGTGTGATCGAACGTGCGCGCGCGTTTGTGAGTGTTGTGTCCACTGTAGTGTGCTGAAGAAAGTAGCAGCTGAGTTGGCAGCACAACCAGGAGTGACATTCCAACTTCCTACATCACCAGTCTCAGACTAACCACACCCACCCCATCACGACACACACACACACACACACACATCCCCTACCTTACACCAACTCCGCTGACTCCACATCTCCCTAAAATGGCTCCCCTAGCATTTTTACTGTTATTAAAAGTGACATGAAGATGACTACCTGAAAATGTAGGCTACTTCGTTTCTAACACACGGTGACACTTGACTATGACTATTTTATGCAAAGAGCAAATGGTTGAAAATATAACCGTTGCCTCTGCAGCCTGAAAGAGTCCTTCGATAGGTAAATCAAAGCACTGTTCACACAAAATCATCTGGACTATGGAAAACATTCTCACATGCACATTACTGTGTTACAATCCATCTAGAATGCCATCTTCAGTTTATAGCTCATTTTCTGATGTTCAACTAAAAAAAACAAATCTCAGCAGCAGAGTCTACAGATGATTAAGCCAATGAATATAAAACATACTTTACTGGTTGGCAAAACTAAATAAATCCGCCCTTGCATTTACTGAGAATTGTGAGTTATGTAAACATGAGTGCGACGCATTTACAGCACTAGAATATTACATGGTCCAGTGTGGAGGCAGAGAAAATCTACATATTGCTTCATAATAAAGAAGCTCTAGTCATGATTATTCATTAATTATGATGTAACTTTCAAAGCGTGACCTGCTGCTGATATGGGTCTTCTTACTATAAATCAAGAGATATGACTGGCCCACAGCTTGTCTGACTGACTTCTTAAATGTAGCTGATTAAACATTTAAAGGTAAGAGTGGCTGTATTTGAGATTGCAAGAAATGAAAAATATCAAACACTTCTTCCTGGGTGGATGTGATCCTGCCCCCCAGATTATTTGTGTTTTGTGCTTTGCTCGCTGTCTCTAAAGTGGCTCAGTTACAGTAGATGCATTTTAACAAAAAAAGAAAAAAAAAGTTAGTCTGTTTGCTTTCACAGTTTTGCTGCCAGGCTTAGCTGTGAATGAACGTGAAGATTAAAACCTGAAACTTAATAAACTGTATAATTCTGAGTCAAGCCTAAATCTAGAAAGGAAATACAGTACTTCTTATTTCTTTTAGTGCTGAGTCCTGACTGAACACAGCCACAACCTTCTCTGGACTGAATGTGACAAACCAGACGCTGCAGGACCCTGAAAGACTCTGGTGTCTTTTTTTTAAAAGGGCCTGGCTCATCACGATTGTGTCTGCTGCTACATTTTACAGACCATGGATTTATTTAAAGCATGCATATATACAGTCACGCCTCCCATATACACTTGGATTATGTTGCAATGACACATTTTAATAAAGAAAGCAATACACTTTGTGATGCAGTGAGGTCAGAGAGAGTTTGGTTTGCGCTTGGCCAGTACACAAACCGCAAACCAATTATCTGGCCTGAGTCCCATCTGTGTGTGGCAGCAGTGCAAAGATCTTTGCTTCTAAACTGTCACAGAATCATTCAAATTCAATCAGACGGATTACTGATTAAGTTCATTAAGTCTAAGGCAATAGCGATGTGGTACGAGGAACGCTTTTATTGGCGGTAGAGCTGTGCAGAGCTCAGTGCAGCCTGCTGCAACCGTGAAGCGAACGTTTGCCTCTTCCACGTTTAAACATGTCTGTTAACTTTATTATCAGCAGAGTATCGATTTGCAGTTATGCTCCCTGCATATTGTAATAGAACTTTATTTATAGAGAAGGGTAAGGTTGTAGCAGCGGTATGGATGTACCGACCAGAAAGA
Source organism: Macropodus opercularis (assembly GCA_030770545.1). NCBI lineage: Eukaryota > Metazoa > Chordata > Actinopteri > Anabantiformes > Osphronemidae > Macropodus > Macropodus opercularis. The sequence continues at coordinate 15,836,685 of CM061089.1, forward strand.
ATTCCCCAGCTCAGCGCAAGGATAAGAGGGCCCTGCACCTGACCTAGGTCACTGCCAGACGCATATTCCATGCCCTAACATGCACAGCAGGCCAGATGTGGGATGATTACCATAACAAGACTCCACAAGAGTGGAGACGAGGTCAAGGTTGAAGTCCACTCACAGTGTATTTTTTCCATCTTTTGAATGCTGCAGGTGTCATGTCTTCGTGTATTTATTTATTTATTTTTAATTTTAAACCCGACTCAAGCAGACTCGCAGCGGCTCGCTCTGATCCCGACTGGCCGGGCGCATACCGTACATGCAAATTTCTGTCTGCTGTTCGCCAAAGATATGCGGTTCAGGCCACCGGAGCCTTATTAAACGGAAAACCCTAAGCGAAAAAAGAATTTAAGTTAAGGAATTCTATTGTTCATTAGCATAGGAATAGGGATACAGTATTAACCCCTCATCTGACAAGCTCTCCATTAATACCCAGGCCCATCGAAATAGAGGCTAAAGCATGCAAGGATTCCTCACAAGGGCGGTGTGTGACCTAAGCGGAGAGCAGATGAGGTCAGGTACTCTTTAGCCTGAGTCATCGCCTCCTAACACACCCACTGACAGGCGCACGCACAAATCCGTCATCCCCCTCATTCTCTCCCATCTATAGCTGCTGTCCCATTTCCTCAGAGGACAGGGTTAGTCATGAGTTGTCACTGGCCAATGAGAGAAGGCGTAGGTGTGACTCATGCGTGTCAGAGGAAAGTGACTGACAGCTAAGACTGCAGCAAGGTTAACATAAGAGCACGCGCGCTTGTGAAAACTGCCCGCTTCTTATTGCGTGCCCAGACGTTGCCGAACGGCAACAATGCGCGCTTTGCAACACAATTAATCTGCTGTCGTAACTGGAAGCCAGGACCACTGCTGGTATTTGGCAACGCTGCTTGCAGAACATGCAGCCATTAGTCGCGTCCATATGACGCGTCACACGTCAGTGGATTAGGTTTGGCAACAACACATCAGGCTCAGGGGATTAAGAACACCAACAACAAATAAAACACAATAAACAAAATGATAAACAAAGCCGTGAGGTAAACGTTGACCCCGGTGATTGTTTTTGCAGGGGAGCCTTTGCAACAAGCCAGCTATGAAATGATTTTGCTGCATCCAATGCTTGTTTCAGCACAGAAATAAATCAAAAGGCGAAGCTGGCTGACAAGTGACAAATGAGGTAACACAGTATGAGAGCTAATTGTTGTAAAGGAAATACCTACTTAATGGTCATATTGGCGTGCTGCCTTCCCAGAGATGAATAAAACGTCTACTCGCCTCTGAGTGAAAACCAATTTAGCTGAAATGACCGCGCACACTGGTCTCAGCGGGCTTTTGTGGTTTGTGCAGCAGTGAGCCAGACCTGCTCCCCTCACCTTTTCTGTTTTCCCCGCCGTCTCAGTCCTCACCTCCGTACTCACCATTCCCCTGCCTTCCTCCTTCTCCATTTTGTGTATCTAAAGCAGTGTCTATTGGAGAGATATGAATTAGTGATGAGTTAATACTAAGACGAATTATTGCCATGGTTTATTCAGGAAGGGTGCTGCCTGGCTGTCAGTGTGTGTTGGACGTGTTTCCCCCCCGACTTGACGTGAAGGGCGAGCGAGCTCGACAGGCTTCGAGCCCACGTTCGCTCGCACAAGCGCGCGACAATTCACACAATGGTTCACAGTCTTTATCCAAAGCGGTGTTTATAAATGGGTTATAATTAGTGTCCTCGCTCGGCGTGGCCTTTAAAAGCGCGCGGGTCTGACGACAGCAGAAGCGAAAGCTCAGCCACATCGCACACATCCCCCTCCCCACACACTGGTCTTTCGCTCCACAATCTCCTGTATCTGCCGCCTTCTTCGGACCCGTGCTCAGGCATCATCTCATAACTTATTCAGACGGGAGGGAAGCCACGAGGAGCACGAGCGCAGAGGTGCACCAGCAGGAGAGCAAGACACAACAAGATAAGACCAAAAGAAGTGGCACATACAACAGTTAACTATTCATTACGGTGACTAATTAAACATTTACTCCATTTTCAAAGCACAGCCCTGAATACTGGAACCACAGGGGAGGAGTGGGTGTCGGTTGGTTAGAACTACAGATATCCTGCCAGAAAATGTCTCAAATGTCAACGCGCGTCGGCCTGAATACCTTCTTTGTTTCTGGGCTCCTGGAAATGAAGTAAAGTTCTTTTAAAGCTGTAATTCATGACTAGCACGTTGCAAGCACAGCTCTGATTAGTGAGGCTGAAGTGTCTCTTTTGTAAAGTTTCCCTTTAGCGTGAAATGCAACACAATCTGCCAGGCAGGTGATATAACAGGATTTGTTTTCTTTTTTTGAAATTCACAACATTCATATTAATTCTTCTCCAACCGTAGTAGACAGATGTTAGGACATATGTTTTAAAAATACTGTCACTTTCAAGATGCCCCCAATTGCACTAGGTGCTGTATTTTCCGCATTACTTGACTATTTTTCCCGAGACGGCAAGTACGCAATCAACATTATCGTAAATAAAGGTTTTGCACACATCAGCTTGAAGAGACACTCAAGCCACAGACTGCTGAATCAACAAGATGCATCTGTTTGTTGTTTTGGAAGAAAAAAACAAAATCTAGGATTTGTGGTTGAGAGTATTTGTTTGTTGAAACCAAAGGGAACAGAAGCCTCACGAATTATTTGTTCACAAACTATTGATCCAGTTGTTTTTTTTTTTCCTGATGGATTTGAAAAAGAAAACCTTTCAGCTATTCATATGTAAATGTGCTTTGCCTGTCAGACTCAGACTGTGGTCACTGAGAAAGCTGCGAGTTCAGAGCCAAATAACAATGAAACCTAACAAAAACCTCTTAAAGCTATCGCGGTTCTTCGTGTGTGACGATCACGTCTTCGCGCATTTGTTTTAATTTGGTCTAATTTGCATTTGCATATCTCATATTCATGACGTACAGTAAACTAGAGCGACTTTGCTGCCCATCACCTGACAAGCATTTTTTGTGAAGGTGGCACCGTTATGATAATAAACAATAATAAACTGACAATAATATCTATCGCTGAAGTGAGTGTGAAGTCGCTGCGTGTAGGATTTATAGTTTACAGAAGTGGATGAGTGACAAGGACTCAGGAAAACAATCTCCTAACGACAAAATTATTGAGAGCTTTGGAAAGAAGACAAGCAAATGTGTCACGCTGATCAGAACCCAGGCAGTGCTGTATAACCTTTCTGCCTTGATGCAGCAAAAACCTTCATTATAGACTAAGCAGCAGCGGGTTGTGATTGTTTAATGAGCTTTTGATTTGGTTTTGAGGCACAAGTGTATGAAAATGAGTGTTATTCATCCACACAACGACGTCGTCTTTTTATCCGTGATCTTTTAGAACTCTTTAAAATTCCTTTTCGGTCGGAAACAACTTCTCGCTTTCTGGTTCCCCCATCGTGTTCGCCAGATTAATTAATGCTGCATGATTTACGGTTTCACATGACAATGAACCGTTGGTTTTCATTCCCAGTTTCCTCAAGAAACCCGCATTTCCAAAAGATCTGCATTTAAAAGATGGTCCTGGAGAAGTAGATTGTGTTTTTCGTAACAAAGAACAATCAAACACTCCGAGCCAGTTGTTATTGAGAATGATGGAATATGAACCAGCAAAAAGCATTTTAAAAAAGCCCGGTTGTGAATCAATTTTTCTCAGCGTCAGTCTCCACGGTGTCTAGATACCAGACTGAAAAATATATTTTATGAACTATATGAGAATTATCTTACAAAACTTGGCACGATGTGATCATGACACCGTTACGTTTTATTCTGCTAATAAGAAACAACAACGCTTGTGTTACTTGAGGACTTTATACACATCTTGCGTCTGCCACTTTTCCAATTTAGTTTGAATAACATCATAGGCATTAGGTTGAAGTTAAAGGTTCAAACAGTCTGACAAGTTAAATTTACATTACATTTCAGAAAAAAAAAAAAACAGGAAAACAAAAACTAAATGTAATGTATTTAATTCTACCGTCACCTTTTCTCTTTCGACAGTGGGCAGTGTGTTTTATATATTCATTTGTTTTGGGAGATAAACAATGGCTGACCTATGTTAGATTGGGAGCAAACGAAGGACCGACCTGAAATAGAGAAGCCGAAGGAGTTATGGGTGTACATGTCTACGCCTCCATTGTTTAGTCTAACAAACCAAACAATGGTCACGCTCAACACGTGATTGAATGTGACCTGCACCTGTGTGACAACAGAGTTTTCATAAACAGTTATTTAGTCCCACAGCATCTCCGGTCCATCACTCCGCGTGTAAATAATGGTGCTGCTCGTTGCGACGACTGCAGCGAGACATCATGCTAATGTTAGCATCTTCACCGGGGCCATTTAGCATGCAGCTAATAGCTTCTCCCCGCGGGGGGCCATCAGGGCTCTGTGTCGGCATCTCTCCGAAAACGGCTGCGCGCGAGCTCGACGCGTCTCAGCCGGGAGAAACGGAATAGATGAGAGCGCACACGTAACCCCACACATGGAGACACACACACACACACCCGCAGACACACACACACGCGGAAATGCAGAGTTTATTTGTTCCAGGGGATGTGAAATATATGGCAGTTGAGATCCATTAGCTGTAAACATGTAGGATCTGTCTGCTGAACAGAAGGCGTCTCGGTGGGGAGCCAGCCGGCGATGCTGAGGTGTAATGGTTTGACGAAGAAGACGGTATGTGTGCGCGTGAGTGAGCGTGCAAAGCGTCCCTGCGTCTGGACGACCACGTTCTCACTCAGCTTGACACGCTTGCAAAGCTTGTTACGGCCTGCGGACACAAATATTCCTCCGAGGGGGCAAAAACAAAACTTAATGTCCCATTAAGTGTGTAGGGCACCACAGCAGGCATCCAGACATCTGTGACCTTTGTACAAAACAAACACCAGAAGAAGAAGATAGAGGTGAATCTAGCTGTAAAAAAAATGGACACAAGGGTTCAGTTGGGTCATTTTGTTCAGGAGAAGCTCCAATAAGTCCTCCTGATCTTGATTTTCTAAAGTTAATAACATTTTACTGCTCTTTAGAAAGCTGATCAATTTTTTCCACACGAAACCATCGGCTATCAGCCTGCAAATTAGAGTTGGGGGAGGAAACGCATTCTTTTGATTCTCAGATTCTTTTGAACTGTCCACCAGACAGGGAAATAAAATCAGAGGCGCTTGATTTGACTCACCATTGTGAAAAGGAGAGTTTTTTTGGGGGGGCAACGGCACTATAGGCTATGCCCTCAAAAGCAAACTTGAAAGGATGCGTTCAGAGCACAGTTACGCGTTAGTCAGCAGGCTGCTTCGCAAGCACAGCTGTACGCATCTCTACGCACGCTTCAGCGGCCCCTCCAGCTTTGCGATCCCCTACGTAGATCACAGTTTCCATGGGCTTTGTCCACAAAAAAGCAGCACACACACACAATGCCACTGGTTATTCTTTAAAAAGTAGCACGTAAAGGGAAAAAAAAGAAAGAAGGAAAAAAAAAGAGAGAAAAAAAGTAGCACATAAATATTTGACAATAAAACAAAGGAATGTGAAAAAATGAGTCTCTCTAATAGACACTGCTTTACACAAGATACACAAAAACTTTATTTGCTGTGGTGAATCATTTTACACTTACTAATGACTTTGCTACAGTAACTTTAAGTGATGCAAATTACCTGAATTTGTGTACTTATGTATAAAATAGTAACATTTACATGAATAAATCGTGATAATTGAGGTAAATGTCGCAAATTATAACGTGTTGAAAAAATAAATATAAATACCCAAACTGTTTTCCAACTACTGTATCATATGAATGCTATGTTTATGAGTTTATGAAATGCCACATCCTGTGATCTCCAATTAGAAGTCTATCATAACCAACTGCACCGATGGCCAGAATCATGAAAACAAGACCCAGCCTCTAAAAGAAACATTTCATTGGAACTAATCTCGGATTCATTTACTCTGAGGGCTTGGCAGGAGAGCTGCATTCAGCGCTGCCTCAATCATGTCATCAAGTCAATGACTTGGCATCTGGAAGCGAGCCAGCGCGATAAAAAGGCAACGCAGCGCGGGTCTGCGTGTAAAACCATGAATCAAAGGAGCGACTAAGTAACAGGTGTACTCTATGCGCGCGGGTAGGGGGAGGCGAGTTCCGCAATTACTGAGGGACGTGTTCGAGCCTTATTATTTGTGTTCAAGTGTGCGGTGCATGTTGCATGAGAGGACGAGGTGAGTAAGTTGTTTCAAGCACATTAGCCAGTCAGTAATTTGAGCTGATATCAAGTATGAGCTATTTAGTGCCAATCAATTCAGCTGAGAGCGTTTTAACTCCTTGTTGTGTGTGAGAGAGAAAGAGAGAAAGCTAAATTTGACCAATTTTGCTTTTATTTCTTTGGCGTCAAATGAAACGTCATCTGACAGAAACGTCCTCTAATGGCTGTTGATGCCCATAAGTTCCATATTTAACGTGCGCTAATCAAAACGCCTTAGAAAGAAGAAGCAGCAGAACAGACTGGCCTCCCGTTTTCATATGAGATGATGGCGGCAGCTGACTGTGGAATTATCTGACAAAAACATAATTGTATCCCTGTTGCCAGCTCACTCAGCTTCCTCCCTCTCCCATCACGACTTCGTTTAATGAGCTCTCACGTTGCAACACGATGCTTAGTGGACGAGGAGACCAGGAGCAAGGGGGCCAGCGTTTGAAATCTGTGACATTTTGCCGACAACAACAGCTCTGATTAGTGAGCGTAGTAGAAGGTTGAAAGGCAGAAACTGAACAAACACGAACAGGATATAGTTCTGTAGTGAGCGAAAATGGTATTTTGACTGAATTATAACTGAAAGGTACTGTAAGTCTTATTCTGGGGCGGTGCGCTGAACAATTACTGGCTTTCAAATTGCATCCAAAACATTAAAAATACATTTTATTGTTGTTATTTCACTGCCTGCTTGTAGTTGCATCTTCTCCTTTGGGTGTTACGCGCATCCAGAGAAGAGCGACCGTGTCCTCTTGTTTGAATCCGAGTTGCTTGGGAGCTGTACCTGACGACACTCATTTCATTTTTCACACACTAATTCCCCATGTCTAGTTTCTACCGGTATGTGTATAATGTATGACAGTGTCTTGTAAGAATGATTGATATCCTGTACTTTTCTGTGACAAACAAATGGAATTGATCAAAGTCTAGATAATTATGTGCTTTCCTTTCCTAAACTGCATATTAAGAAGCCACATTGAGGCCATTATTTTTATTTTATGGCATTGGCAGCAGTCTGACTATGGTCCACACGTACATCACTTACATTGTTCACATATGAACCTTAAGGATTATTGTAAGTTTATGGCAGCAACAAGCTGTCGATGGGAACCTTAACTATTAGACTGACACTCTCCCACTTTAGATTACAGGCGGCAATTTTAGAGACATATTTGCTAAATTATTTTATTTTATTCAATTCTTTTCTTTCTCTACAGAAGTAACATGACGTATTTACATTTTAAAAAAGATTGTTTGTGTTGGATTAACAATGGAATGTAGGGGAAAAAGTTTGACCATCAGCGATTTGTTTGCTTCTCATGTGTCCAGCCTTCTCTGTGCCACACAACGATTCACCATTGATTGATGTGTGCTTTTTTTAATTTTAATTTTCCCCTTCTTCATCCCTCCTGGGGGGTTGTCTGTGTTTTTATGAGTAACAGCTCACAAATCACTAATCTCACAACAGAAACATCATTCACTTCTCATGAGATAAAGAAGCTTTCCTTCAGTTGTTTTGCAGCAGGTTTTCCCTATGGGCGCTGATGAGGTAAATAAACAATCTGTACGAAAGCAGCACCTGCGAACATTAAAACGCGGTCCACTTGCAAACACTAACTGTGACTCTGCACTCTTACAAACTAAAGCTTGATTAATGTCTTCCAATATTTAATCAGTCCAGTTTTCCAGATCAGCGCAGTAAGAAAATAATACATTCGCGACCGCCGGCTTTTCTCTTTAATCCCATAAAGGTGTAATGTGAAGTCCATAGTTTAGGGCTTATTTACAACAATTTAGAAAACTGCCACCACATTAGAATAACTGAAATTACCATTATTGACTTTTTAGATCAATAGAGAAGTTTCCCACAGATATTTCAGCACCGTCGGAGAAGAGCTCCAACATTCAGCCGGGGTGGTAGCTGCAAATTACGCCTGATAGCTGAAGACTGGGTGACTAATTAGCAGGAAGTTGAAAAGTTCAGAGCACACTGCATGTAAAGAGACTATTAGGGAGGGCTAAGAGAAGTGAAATAAGCCTTTTACTCAATCTCAGCTCCCTCTACCTGAGTTAATGATTTGCTACCTTCCCTGAATAACTCTCAGCGGCCCATAGAGAAGAGAGGAGTGAACTTAATCACCACACTGTGATGGCCACAGAGGTTGAAGCACGCTGAAGTGGACCGTGGAAAGTCGATTCAGGGAGTCCTGGTGCTGTTGTTCAGTCCAAGGTTGTCAGTATTCACTTGCTTATAAACGTAGATTTAATTTCAAGTAAAGTCAACATTTTGCATTTTTGATTAATTACATGTGTTGACGGTGATGCTTGTGGATTAAACTGATGTCACAGGTCACTGCGTTGTCACGAGGCTGTAGCTCATTCCAGACATGTGCATTTTACACGCTCCCACAGTGCAACGGCATTTACTGCTTTAAACTTCAGCTGCGATCGGCTCGTGATGTCACTGTAGCGTTATTAACTTCACTATGCTCTTCTGCGTAGCAAACTGATTCAGAGACCTTTCAGCGAAACAAAGCATCTGTTTTCAGAAAGAGTGCAATGTCATCAAGAAAATAGTCTAATACGTATTACCTCTGCACAAATATCTCTAATTTAGCTTCTGTAGATGACCCAGAGGAACGTTCCATAGTTAATGTTTTAATATACTTGTATTTTTTACTTCACATCTATATCCTCATCACTTTGATTGTAAATTCATCATATAAGTTATAATTAACTAATACTCTTAATGTTGACATAAGGATTAATTGTCTGGCAGTGCCTCCTTTTATACCAGCCACAGCGAGATTTATGTTTACTCAACCATGCAACAGTAACAATAATTCATTTTTAGTTTTTCATTGCTCAAATTCATAATTTTATGATGATTTTTGAAGTCAGTACTTCTGTACTTTTTTCTTGTTTCTTACTGCAAAGAGCAACATTTACAAGAACAATGATTGTGAATCAGATGTTATGACGTTATCGTTGCTAATTACACGACTTGGTTGCTTTAACAAATGGAAACATGTGGAGAAGAACTTTGGCAAATTAAAGGGGTTCAGACTAGCTGGTGGCTGTGTAAACACAATGCACTAGAGTCCACTGAGATAACATGAATACTTTAATGTACATTAAACCTAAAAAACACATACTGAAGTATATCAGAGGACTCCGTGATAAATTTTCTATTAGCTTGGTCCTGCCTAATTGAACTTTAAAGGTGCCAACCGGTGGAGAGTGTTTTAAATTTGCCTCTGGCGATATACAAGCAGGATGTCAATCACTTGGTTCAAATAGAGCAAAGTTCAGTAAGCGGTCACTGCAGCAGGTGTAGGGAAATCCTTGGCTCTGTGTGGGTAGGGGTGTGTGTGTGTTTGGGGGGGGGGGTGATGTGTCGGTTTAGGTGTGTGCGCACTGGTGTTTATTGCTGTCTCTAACTGTACTTGTGTGCGACCGTGTGCCTGGCTGGTAAGAAGAACTAATTTTCCGGTCCACTTGTTCACCGGCTTCCTTCAATTAAGGCGGAGGTCGGTGAGAGGGCTCCTCTCTGACATCAATTCTGAACGAGCGGGCAGGAGGCCTTACTTTGTGTGTGTGGGTGCGTGTGTGTCTTGCTGATGGTGATGCTTTATCAGACACTGAGCGATTTAGAAAAATGAAAGGATAAAGTGATAGATTTTGGAGATGTTTGAAACCGTCATGGACAAAAAAAAAAGCTATTAAAACTACATCACACTTGTTCCCTTATTGATGTGACCAAGGGCACATTGCATTATGTCTGCAGCTGAAAATAATCCCCAAAAAAGGCTGTGTAATGTGAGCTAATGTGTGATTACTGTATAAAAATGCAGTTCCTTTGATTTGAAAGTATGCATCGATGTCCCATTTTCATAAAATCCACAGGATCTTTGGCAATAACGAAGTGTAAACCAAATATAAAGACTATTACAATGAATGAATGAATAATATTATTATACTCTACATTATGTCATGTCTTAATTTATGATGAAGACAAGCCTCGGACAAAACAGTTTCCTTCATTAAGGGAACATTGCTGGCAGTTGTGCAGAGATATTTACTTCTACAAGTTGCAGCTGGCTAATTTGTTGTAATATATAATGAATGATACCCGCAAGGCTGTGCTGAGCGCGATAGAGAGAGCAGATATTAGAAGAGCAAAGCGGCACATAGAGGGCGGATTGTTTTAGAGTCTCGTGTTACTGCTCGATTAAGCCGCGGATCAACTTCTGTCCTTCATCGCAAACAGGATCTAAACCAGCAACAAAGCAAACAAATTTGTAAATTTGCCAGTTCACCTAAGAGTTCACCTCATTCCGCTCAATTTTGGAGTCTGCAACTATAAGCTAATAAACACGTTGTACTGTTTAAATAAATACACAGTTAAAGCAAAAGCAATAATAATCTCAGTGAAACTGTTGGAAGATAATATGTAATTGGATACTGAAAGCAAAGTCTCTATTTTCAGATTTGATTTGAAGCCTCCTCATTGTGTGTTGCCCGCGAAATGAAATGTATATTTACAGTAAATGCAAAAAAGTTTTTAGTTTCTTTTTACCATGTGTAAATATATACAGTAATAATGAAATATATAGAGGTCAGACATTATAACTAATGTCACTGTGTACACAGATGCTACATATCCATTACAAGTCTCTACATATCACTTCCGGACTATGTTAAATGTCACATAGTGTGATGCCAGCAGCCAGTGAGCCCTTTAAGCCAACACAGCCCTAACTGTGCAGGCTGAAATGCAACTGTTAAACTGCAGTCAAATTAAAGAGTGATCCCGAGTTTCCCTCTCCTTCCGTAGCCATGGGCTGCAGCTTCACGTTTTCCAAAAATAGCCCCACTCGCTCGTTTTAATCCCGTCACTCCAAATATCAGCGTGGCCCACAAACCTCAATAACGTTATTGTCAGAAGAGCTGCTTTCGGCAGCTCATTTGTGAAATGTGTGTGGGATTTTACAGTGTTCCTTGCAAGTTTACTCATCACAACAGTATCTATCAAGCTGCTGCAACTGCAATTTATGTTCTGCTTGAAAAGTGCGAAATGACTAACTTCAGCACTGTGGCCCATGTTTTCATCCATCCATCCATTACCCAAACGCTTGTAGCTTTATTATGCAGCCAAAGCGACTCCATACCACACCAGCAACCGCTGGTGCGCTGTTTTCCACCCCAGACATTATTAAAATGTACTTTACTGTCATTTCCAGTGATGCATAGCACAAACTTACTGATTGCTTTATTAGGGAAAACCTAACCGTTCTTCTACAGCGTCTCTGTGGGATTAAACGCAGTCCAGAGGGCTATAACGCGGATAATAAATTAAGAGTAGATCTAATTTTGGGAAACATGAAGCTCACATGACAGACACGCCTGTTCATGTTCTGCTGATTGAAATGAAGCAGCAAATCACGCTTTCACTGAGCTCTCATAAGAGTCAAATGAATCAAATCTTTCACTGGTAGAACAGATACTGGAGACGTGATTGACTATATCACAGGCCTCCAATGTAATGAATCTAATATTTGGCCTGTGTAGAAAAAACATTGGGAACCATATTTTTATTAATATTGATCAATCATACAGTGTGTTGGTGAAGGAGAAAGCGAGAAAGGGTTAAGTAATAAAATAGTATATGTTACATGTTGTGCTTGGGTCATTATTATATTTCAGAGCAAACTAAAACTTGCTTTCATTTACAGTATGATTGACAACCATCACTGGTAAATATCATTCATGTCCTTCAGAAACATCACATGTTGAACGTTATGATAACTTACGGCTGCTTTATATCGCTAAAATGATGATTTTTTTCTTTTCATTTATGAATTGAAGTGGGAAAAGTGTGTGAATTCTCTTCAAGATGAAAACAACCAGACTTGCAGTTCAGGTCATTTATACCCTCATGCCAGTATTATTATACCATATCATATAATCCATATGGAAATAATACCGGCATGAAGTAATTTTATCAGAGCATGAAAGAACACATGTAGGTTTATATGTATTGTATGAAAGAAATGAAGCAGTAAAGGAGCCCCCACAGGCTGTACAACATTTGTACAACACAGTTTACACTACATTCTTGTATTGTAATTGCTAAATACATGAATAAAATATATAATATTATTTAACACCAACCTTTGTGGGGTTTTTTTTGCATTCACTGACATAGGTTTCATCTTCATTACAACACCTCACGCCTCCCTGACCACAGGTAGCGTACAGTAGGTACAATACACGCCGTGAGCTTTAGAGAACAGCATCATTTTACAAAGACGACTCGTTGAATGAGTCCAATCTATGCGAGGATTTAAGGTTAATCGCACGCAGCCACGCTGGAAACCACGTTGGAAACCATGCCGGCTGCTTTCTCCGTCAACTTGTTTATCTGCGTTCCTGCAGGGACGAGTTAAATGCAGCTGGCTGCAGGGGACCATTAAAGACTACTACGCTGTTTAATAATAGAGCCAAAACATAAAACACACCTAAATGTGTCAGCATCTCTGCTATTTATCATCGCATGCATAATGAGTATTGTGGCTCGTATTACGACCACATCGATACCATTTTTAAATCACCGCTCCCGCCTCTGGGACAGATGCTGACCCATTTAATAAGGTTTCATAATGATATATTCCTTCCTACGCCCTTTCATCAGTCTCTAAATTGGCACTAAAGGGTTTCTATTTGACCTATTTACTCATTATACTACTGATCTGGTTAATACGGTGACACTGCGGTGGCACACGACCATACACCCACAAACATGCACCCACGTGTCAGGAATTGATAGCGTTTATTATCCATGTGTTATGGAGGCCATTAATGAGGTGGTTGGAGACACAGTGGTACAGAAAATGTTTGTACGCTGTATTTAATTCAAAACCGTGATATTCAAATAGGCACATTTGACAAACATAAGCCACAGCTTAGCTTTAGCCGATGGAAACAGAATAGTAAATACTGATAAGTGTGGGTTTGTGTGCGTCTGTAGGCAGGTGGTCAGATGTATGGTCACTGTGTCCACGTCTGGGTTTCCAGGTCTAAGCGTAAGACTGATGAGGAGGATAAATTCATCTCTACCCCTGCGGTCTTCTGTGTGCAGCCAAGTGTGTGTAGGTGTCTGTGCGTTTTGAACTGGATTGAGCAGGTGGTGAGACACCATCCTAATATGGTGGCACGGCAGATGGCAAACTGTGCCACCTGCATCCCCCTTAGACCTCCAGGACGGACCTGAGCATCACCCTGCTACTGACCAACCACTGCGCGCACACACACACACACACACACACGCACACACCGCATAATGACATACACGGCAGGAACTGCAGAGCGCAAGGACATATGGGACGTTAATGTGAACGTTCTCGCTATAGTGTGGGAGGGCCAGGCCGGAGCAAATAAGGGTCAAAACGTTTGACGCCGGGTTGCATCACTTTACAAAATAATAGCGCTTTCAGGAATTCTATGAAGATTCTGATAATTTTGGACCTGGATGTTGCATCGCTATTAGTGTGACATTTGACATGGCTACTTGATGTACCTGCACAAGAAAAGATTCTGTTCTTCATCTTTTAAGCTGAGGTTATATAGGATTTGAGGAAATGATCAGCCATTTGTGCCCACAACCTGATTTAGGACCTTCCTGCAGCCAGACCTCACCAGACATTTCCTAGCTTGTGCCAACATGCGCTCAGGCCTCGTCAGACCAACTGTCTGACTGTTAGACTACTAAATCGGTGTCCAACCCTACAAACGAACTGTGCCTTCCAGGACATTTTTAGAATATTTGTTTTGCTCTCATACTGTAAAACTTCACCAAATAGACTCAATAAAACTGAATAATTAAAGCAAAAAAAAAAACAAAAATAAAAATCCTGAGAGTTAACCAAAATGTTAACTATTTTATGAGTTCAGAACTCATAGAATGGTTCTGAAACTCTGGTGATTTTGTAAAATGAGAAATGAAATATACTGTGCAGCAACTGGAAGCCCTCTTAGTACATGCTGTACCTCCCTAACAGCATTAAATCTCGTTTTTATATTCAGGCTCTGCTCGACTTTCTGATGTCTTCATGGAAGCAGCCCCTGGATATTTTACCCACATGAATGTACTCGTCGTCATTATAACATTTATTCACTTATTCAATCACAGCTGGTATGTGGGTCAGCCCGTCCGACAGTTCTTTGTTTGAGAGGTTAAATGAAATTTAATGCTCCTATGGGTACTTTCCTCCTCCTTTTGAATGGAATGTGGTTATGATTGTTTAATCAGGTTTCGAAGAGACAAAAGCAGTACACACTATTCTGGCATTCCAAATTTTCTGGGCTGCTGCGCTTCAGAAACACTCGCTGAGACATCGACGGGATCTACTGTCGGCTCCCACGTGCGACACAGGAGCCCATTGTTTAACGCAGGATATTCGGTTCACAACAAACAAAAGCTTTCATTTTTCAATTTCTTCTAATTCTTAGTAATGTCAGGCACAGAATATTCATCAGATAAATCAAAGCAGTCCTCCGTAATGAACGGTCAATACAGTGTTTGTTTACAGCCAAGCACCATCCTGTTAAAAGCCTCCCCTCTGATGAGTTTGACCTTTGAAAGCACATGGCACCGCTCTGAGCCAGAACAGGCGCTTTTCACTTCTCAATCTGTTCTAGAAGCATGCTCACAAGACAAATCATGTTTATGACTATCTTGTGATTCATTTTCTTTTCCAGTTTCCACGTGTATCACATACACCTACTCCACCGAAGCGTCGGTGCCCCCGGAGGAACCCGTCTAATAAAATTCGTTTTTAGCCACTGCTGTAATCACAATAAACTATCTCAGTCTGTTTAACTATCGAATAGTTACACTCCCTCATTAGCATCAGCTGTGCTCTGGGTTTTGTGCTAATTGTTAAATGTTTGCCAACAAACCTGATAAATTGTCAGCCATGTACTGCACCTGCATGTACTTATGCATTGACCACACCAGAAAAGATTCCAAAACAATGAGATTTGCATTCATGACCAATTCTTACATAATACTATTATCTAATTATTCTATTATATTATTACATTATATGTTATTATATTGTATTATTATCATTTTAACTGTACAATAAACAGCACATATTTCTATCCTATACGTCATGTACTGTTGGTCTGTGTTACTCTGTGAGTTGTATCAGGACATATCCAGGGACATCGTTAAACAAGCCCGTTGCTGCAGTCCTGCTTTCACTGGATGGAAGTTGACCAAAGTGGGAAGAATATATCCTGAGTAACAGAGCACAAAAGACACAAGATGTTATTTGGAATAATCATACATTTGTTTCAAGTACACACACGCACAAGCGCGGCGATTTGTCTGAATAGAACTCCTCTTCTTCATGTTGACATGCCATTTCCTATCTCCAGCCAGTCAAGTAAAACCTCAGCCGTTCATTTTCCTCTCTCTGGTTTCGGCACAACTGGCCTAGCAAAAACATTTTAGCTCAGCTCATTTCACACTGGCTGTGAGCAGACCCATGCAACTCTTCTGAAAAGAAAGAAAAAACAAAACAAAACAGAGAAGAGCACAGAAAATGGTCTCTATTTCAAGCCTGGCTGGTGTCGAGCTGATGATATGATTGTCACCGAGGATGTAGACCAAGTGAAACAGAGAGGGACCGATACCATTTCTTGTCTGGAGAATAGAGGTATAGGATTCATGATACGCACTGGGCGATTCAAGAGAAACGGTCCAAACACCCACTAAACGACTTATTCACGCTCTTACATGATTATGTCATCTTGTTACAGTACATATATTCACACACCTACCACTAAAAGGACCTGCCAGAAAAACCAAAAACGTAAAATATAAATCTACAAAATATAAATGTATGTCTGTTGAGACTGAGATAGAATTCTAGCTCATAAAATACTTTATTTTGTCTATAATCTTTTTTTGCCTAAACCAACAAGTAGTAGCTTAACTACCAATAACACAAAGTAGTTTTATTTATTAAACAGACAATGTGATACATAATCCTACATGATGTGATACATGGCGTGTGATGTTTTGGGAGTTTAGGGTTGTTTTTAGAATTAAATTACTAAACTGAACTGGAATTTGTTGCGTTGAACATACTTACAACTGTGTTATTTTTTCTATAAACATATGTTTACTATTACTGTAAATGTTGAGTAAGTGGATTGAATGTTCACAGACAAAAGATTGTAAATTTGCTGCTTCTACTCAACCGACTGCAGTTTGTCAGTCCTGCACATTATCTACGGTCCATCTACACCAACCATTGCATTGTGACTTGATCAATACTAACTAACTGTGCTTCTCTCACTGGTTGTCTTTTCTCTCAAACTGGTGACACCAGCCACACTATTACGGAACAAAAGCAAACAACCACAAACAAAATTAATATACGTAAATTAAAATGTCATTGAGGAGACCAGGAGGGAAAAAGTGGAACCACACTGCAAAAGTAATTTTTACCATCATCGCGTTAATGGCAGAGGAACAAAATGAACAATCCGACAGATTTCTCAGACGGTAGCAGCTCATTAATCCTTTGTCTTCATTATTTGTCTTACTTCTCGCTGTAATTAGGTGCATTCTTATATAGTTTTTTAAAAGATTAATTGATAACTTATCAAAATGGTGTAATGCTAGTGGAGGTTTTGCCACTGATACAATTCACTGCAATGCGACAGATGTGACCTTAACCTTTCAAATCTTAGCGTAAGATTTATCTTATCTTAGTTAAGTTTATCTCGAAGCTGAAGTGGACACTGGTGCTATATTGAAAAAAGGGCACCTGTGATCACATCACATTAACGTGAAAGAGAAGGAAAAGCCAAACACCCAAAGAACATACATGATGACATGAAGACCTAAAAGTTTATAAAGGACACCATTAACTTCTTTATATTTCAGCCCTGTTCATGACTTTGAAGCCCTCCGTGGGAATTCCTCTGGAGCCAAATATGAGCACTCAAATATATTCTTTAAAAACACACCTCTGCACATTAACAGTAATGAACCGTAATGAAGGAGAGTCTTCCTCTTATTGGAGCACATCATTAAAATCACTCTCTCTGGTTTGTCGCTGCAGGACCTCAAGGACCCACAGGTGGGATGGGATTGGCTCCAGCTGCGCCTCATTTGCATATTTAATGCAATCAGGCCTGATTTTGACCCAGGACCTCCAAATGTTCAGACGCCAATCAAATGATTTCATCAGGTTCATGGGTGAATTATAGCATCTTATGATTGTCCCTCTAATTACTTCTACTGGATAGGATTGCCCCCGCTTGCTTCTTATAGGGGATCTTAGTTGCAGACAGTGCTCTACATGCATGTTTCTGCATTGGTAAGTCTGGTTGTGTCTGTGCAAGAGAGAGACTAACAAGTGAAGCCACTTGAATGTTCTCGCTCCTGTGTCTAGTCCCCATGTGCCTACATTTATGCAAATACAGCCTTTTTATATAAATTCTAACTATAATACATGGAGATTTGGCACAGCGCCATTTGAAAGCACTTTGAAAGCGGGGTTCCCCAAGGGTGGCAGGATTTTTTTTTTTTCGTGTGTAAATGTGTGTTTGTTCGCACATGCATTTCAGTATTTGTGTGTGCGTGTGTCCTGTGTTTGTAGCACACTGAGCCCAGGGACATCAGCGATGCCACCACTGTCCCAGTTTCTCAATTCCCCCTTAAAAAACATGTTGATTCAGACAAACCTCCTCTTCCTCCTCTGCTTCTCTCATCTTCCGTCTTCTCTTGGGATGGACTGGTAGAGACGTACAACCACAGCAGACGTTCATCACCCACAGCCAGACTGTTTGATTTTCGACTTTCCCCTCTATTTTTCTGCTTTATTTTACTATTCCAAATCATCTCGCTTCCCCCAGTCGACTTCTACAAAAAGCCACGAGGAAACTTGTCAATAGGAAACAGCTGGTGCGTGCTGCTTGGTTTGCGTGTTACTTTAACTACTCATCTGCACTGTGAATGTAGCCTCCCAAGAGATACTGTGGGTGTATCGAAACACAGTGGAAGCCATCAAAAAGTCTCCCATCCTGCGTTTACAGTGGCCGTCGCGTTGCAGCTTCAATATAATGTGTCTCAGATGACTGTACTGTACCTGCTGTAGCTTTGCTCTGCTTCAAAGAGTAGTTTTAGGGTCAGAGAATGAACCTTATAGGGAAATGGTCAGACTAACAGCTGTGACTCTGCTGTTGCGTTCAATATGAGGTAGACAGTAAAGACACATTAAGGCAATAAGGATAATATAAATGTTCAGGTTAATACATAAAAAAGGAAAGACCCAGGTCAGGGGTGACCACTCCACTGAAAAAGCACATAATTGTTTCTAACAACATGTTCACATTAATTTATTCACTACTACTCTATTTTCTATTTTAAGATGACTTATTAATTCCGGTTTGATTCAGAAAATAAGCTTTGAAAAGTGCTACATTTTTTCTGTCTAAATCAAATCTAATCAATTTGAAGGCAGTTCTTTTCTATCTGTGATTAAATACACAAATAACAAGTATACGTGCACTAAGAAATCTTTAGCTTTTACTAAAATAACAATTGCAAAATGAAACTCAGTGTAAAAACCCAGACTTGTTTTTCTTTCATTTGGTCTTTGATGTCGTGGTGGAAGACTGAATTAAAGTGTTTGTTCAGAGCATTACTGGCTGTGTCTGTGTTTGATGCTGATGTTTCAGACAGCAGCGGCTACTAAAACACTTTTTTCATCTGGTTGGTAGTAATGAGATGGAAGAAGATTGCAGAAAGAAGAACCACTGTGTGTCAACTCTCTACAAACCACACTACACAGCATATTGATCCATATCCGGCATATGAGTGTATGTGTGTGAGGGGGTGTGTGGTCATGCGTGTGTAATAATATGAATCAGAGAACTCGGAGATAGCTAACAACAGTAGCCTACCCCAGGCATTAGTTATGGTGGGTTCCTCCTGTCTGTGTGTGTGTGAGTGTGTGTACATGCTCGTACTGTACTATATGTGCAGGCATGGATTTGGGCTATGGGTGGGCTCCTTCTGGCACTGCAGCAGTCTGCTGAGCAGACAAATCTGTCCATCAGCCAGGGACTCCAGGCCTTCAACTCTGACTAATCGACACAACAGAGAGCTGCGTGTGTGCGTGAACGGTATGGTGTGTGTGTGTGTGTGTGGTTATGTGTGTGTAGTGTGGAAAGGGGGCAGACGAGAAGAGGGGCCGCAAATTGAGAGCAGAAACAAATTAGGAGTGTGGGTGAAGAAAAGTGGGCAGGTGAGTAAGTTCAGCAAGACAGGAAGAGAGAAAGATCGGAGACAAAGACAGAACATCCTGAGAGGATACCCTGATAGTCAAGATAGTCAAGATCGCACGATGACCTTAGAACTATGTATAATTATGGAAAATTGAGGAGAGGGGCCAGGCAGCAACAGAGGAAATAAAAAAGGAAATGACCAAGTGGAGAAAGATAAAAAAAAAAAGGAGGGGGGTGCTGACAGGGGGGCAAGCAGGAGAGCAGGAAATAAAGAATAGAGGAACAGGCGGACCAAAGTGACCCTGAGGCCCTAGACTCTGACAAATAAACAAGTGGAGAGAGAAATAAGGTCAGGGGAAGGGTAAAATAGAGCTAAATCAAACGTATAACAAAGACATGAGTCTCTCCTTAACACTCTTTAACGTTGTATCTATTGGTATGTTCATTAAAAACAAATCACACAACTATGAACCAAACACTTGACTGTTGTTGTGCAATTTCCTCCAAAAGAAGTCATCGCGTTTGGGTTTGAATGATTCAACGTAAATAAAGTACAGTAGGAGGAGCGAGGCTATGACGCTCAAGTGAGAGGAGACGATCTAAACACAGAAAGCAGGACCGGTGCAGACCGAAAGGTCAAAAAAGGTCAAAAGCCAGTTAGCAACACAGGAGATCAGCCTGAAGAGTGGATGCTGTGGCAGCAGCAAACAATCTGGCGCTGGGCAGGTGATATTTATGTCAGAGGTTAGTGAGGACCCGTGGTCAGAAACACTCTAATGCTAAATAAATGATAATTGTTTACTGTGTAGGGGCAGTGTGCAACAGTAGGTAGACAACTCAACGCTACTGGAAACAAGTTTGACAAAAGTTTTAAGACAAACCAACACAAAAACAAAAAAAAATGTTGTTGTTTGGTGATAATTCTCCAAAGCTGGGGCCTACAAAAAAAAACTCTATAGGAACTGTGTGACGAGTCAGCTCAGGAAAACTGCAAGTAGATTTAGATAAATCTTTATTTACAGTATATTTAACTTTTATTTTTTTAACAGATTTAACTGTCTCTTCTTGAACAATGTATTGTGAGTAAGTGGAGAATTGAAATATAGAAAGCTGCATATTCAAAGAAAATACCAGGAGGAGGGCAGTACTTACTGTTTGTGCTCATTGCTGCCCAGCTCTCTAAAAAAGGACATGAAGCCTTTAAATCTTCACCAAACGGAGACAGAGAGTCAGAACAATTGGCATTTAATACAAGCTCTTGGATTTTATTTTAAAGAAAATTGAACACAAGAGACACAAGCAGTTATTACACTTGTGGGCAGAAGGCATTTTTTTTTTGTGGCTCACTACATTACATTGTTTACTATTGTTGAGGAGCTGATGGCACCTGCCGCTAAGGACCTTTGCTGTAAACGCTTAGAGGATACAGTTACAATGTGCAGTTACATTTCAAACATTGACAGGTATTTTTGGAACGTCTCATGGGTTTTCAATCTCCTGGCTCATGCATCACCATGTAGCGCAGATTTTTAATGGGCTTGAGTCTGTGGAGATTCTCATTCATCCAGGTGAAGTTGTCTGAAGGTCATGGCAACTGCTCGAACAGTGCAAAAAAAATGGTATATTGTAATTCTTAACATGAAAGAGTTTGTCTTTAAATTCCTTTTGACCACTACCGTAAGCTCTGGGCAGAGGGAGAGGGAGTGTAATGTGGCGGTGAAGGGAGCAAGTACAGCTGGCCAATCTTTGAGCCATATTAAAAATTTAACTCACATTAAAGACCAAATTCACATTGTATGGCACAAAATACAGATTCAGAAGGTTGAATGAAAATAAAGAAAGACCTTTACACTGAAGGGACTGCTTTACTTCCTGAGCCAGTCCCCTTTACTTGCCTATTTATTATAACCTTTTTTTATAACTTACTGTACCCATTAAAGTTAATGTTTACTCTGGCCATATTTACTACGTTCATGTGACACACTGTGGCTGCAAAAAGGACTGTTGAAATCTTTAGCAAGCCAGTAAGCGCCAACAGCAAACAAATAGTGTCACCGCGGGGATGACAGCAGCAAATGTCACCCATGCACAAATAGAAGAAGAAAGATAGTGTGAGTTTTATCTGACCCAAACAACACTAACCCACAAACTAATAAAAAAATAAAGAAAAATTTTCTATTGAATCTGGAAAGATGACTCAGTTTGCAATTAATGAAGAGTCAGGGTTGCAGGCACAGACGTGACCAGTACAAAGAAATCCTATGGCAAGTTTTTGAGGAAAACAAAAGAAAGTTTGACTTAAAGGCACGGTGCCTTTGAAAGAGACAGACTATGGTTTAGGGAGACTCTCAAAATCTTCCGTGACTTTCGGCTGAACTTTGGAGTACTTACACGCGTTCAAGGTAAAATTTGACGCGCTGCATATTACGAAAACAGGGAATCTGCTGTGACTGACGGCTCCATAAGGACGACGATACTGAAATAAAACCGGGTTCAGAATATTTTAAATGAAGTAATCCTTGAGGTCGCGTTTTGTGCAAGATTAGAGTAAACTGAGCAGAAGACAACTATAATCTCTGGCGATAACACTTTGTCTTTGTTTCTAGCAGTATCCAGAAGTTTGAAGCTCAAGTAAAGAGAATTTGACGAATATGAGAAATAAAAAAATGAATACAAATCTTATATTTAAATATGCACCAGTGCTCCTAATATGAATTCGCTCTGAGTGTATTTTATGAGAATGTAGCCACGAAGAACTAAGAGCAGATATGGAGAGAAGTAAAATTAAGATGAAAAGTATAGACAGAGAAGACACATGAGAGAAGGTGAAGTGGGCGTCGGGAGAGAGGAGCAAACAGCCTCGCCGAGAGGGAAATATTGAACACTGGCGAGAGGCGGGAAAGTATCTCTGTAAGTGGTTCACAAATTGGACGGACATAAGCTCGGTAACTGTCTGAGAAAGTGTGGAACGAGAGAGAATGAGGACAGAGGGCGTTGGCTCCGTAATGTGTACTGGAGTGTAAAGATATCTGTCGCTCGGAGCACAGCTTCAGACAGTAACATGCAGAATGAAGACACTCATTAAAAAGCTGGAAGCGAGGAAGAAGGAGAAGAAGAAGAAGAAAAAAAAAAAAAAACAGACCATGTGGAAAGAAATCAAATCAGAGCCCAGATTTAAATGAAGTGTTGGTGCATTCATCTCTCTCGTTCTGGGCGACCGTGTAACTTTTCATCTGCCTGCCTGTCTGTCTGCAGACTTTATGCTAGAATTAACTGCTTGGTTGTTTTTTTTTTCGCTGCTCAGACCAATTTAGTTTTTAATAGTGCCCAGGATCATAAAGTTCAGTAATGGATTGTATAATAACGTTATGGGTATATTCTATGATACAGCCATCAATATGTGATCTGTATATACAAGATCCTTACGATGGTGATCACTGACCTTAGAAAGGAAGTCATTATATCATAAAATAGTGCTGTTAATATCACTGCGTGTTATTTAAATATATGGTGGGGAAAATTCTACTGAGGGTGTATTTATTTAAATGCCTTGTTTAGGAGTTTAATAGGATAAGGGCAAAAAAAGAAAAAGTGGGGAAAGACAGGCAGGGAGACGCTGTACTTTGATTCTGTTTACGTCAGTGTAAAATGCTGATTCAGCAGAGTCACCGTTTGCTACGCAGTTCGCTAAATGAGTCACTGAAGCATAAATGCGCGTGTTTTTATATCAAAGCATGTGTAGATGTCACAAATGAAGCCTGAACTGTGGAGTTCAAAGACCAGGATCCGCTGAGGCTGCGGAGGCTGCTGACACACACACACACCCACCCACACACACACACCCACACACACATCAGCAATGACAACTTCTTTACCCAGTGGCCCTGAATCAGCAAGAACACACTTGCAGACATTCCCTCTGAGGTTAAAATGTTCTATTTGCTGCTTTATATCTTCAGACGCAGGAACACACACCCATGCGTAGAAAAATAAACGCACACAGAACGGTTTTCACAGAACACAGAATAGAAACAGTTGTTCCTTTGAGGCTCACCATCTCAACCACTAACCCTAAAATCAGCTACGACGGGTCACTGTGAGGACCGGCCAAACCAAAGTCCTCCCGGTCCAAAATACCCTCGCTAGAACAAAAGGATGTCAGGAGCCGGTCCTCGTAACTCTGGCACAACCCAGAACGCACACACACTTATATTCCTGGTGATGCAAAGCTGTAATTTAGTAACATTTTATTTGCAGAATTGTGCTCAATCCGTGCGCTTCCGCTTGTCTACATAAATTGATTTTACTTTCATTGAGCGAGTGGCATAAACACATTTAAAAAATAATGACCTTCACGGCATAAAACAGATAAGCAAGAAAAAATGATTCTATGGAGAAGATGTCACTTATCACTGCTGCACTGCTAATATACATCTGTGGCAGCTCTGACTGTCACACTGTTGTATACAGTCACTCAAATACTAGAAACATATCTTCAGGGTAAAGCACGTAGGATAAACAGCCAGCAGCAGGACATGTGTGGCAGCACACGCTGTGACTTGGTCAGTAGCTGGAGTGCAACCTTTGGAACTTGGTCTTGTCTTGGGAGGATCATGGCCAAGACTGACAGTTTGTGGTCAGAGCGCCCCCTGGTGGCGAGACGGGGTCTCTACGCATCCTCTACCATCCCTTGGACTGTCTCTACACACCTGACATGGTGGCGATGACAGATGAAGCCAAGATAGTGACGCTGATCACAGCACCCAAGGAGCTCAGCGTCTCTCTTAGGAGATTCCAGAGTTAGCGTCCCAGTAGAATAATGGTCCAGTCTTCATCGGTGGAGAGAGGATAGAGACGGTTCCTAGCATCTGTTTCTTGAGGTTTGTAATACAATAAAGAAGTCACAGCAGCAGATGTTTTTTCTGTGTCCTGAAAAAAAAAGTAGATCGTGCTGGTAGCCTCCAACTGCTGATGTATAGAGAGCATCACGACACATTGCATCCAGTTTGCTGTACAACTGTACAGTAAGCTGAACTGCGTTGGAGAGGGAGGCACTTGAATGCGTCGTCTCTCATGTACAGTATGAGACTTAACTGTCATCTCTGGAGGACTGATGGAGGTGTTGCTCCATTCATGCTGTCTTTATGCTTAATACTTATACTGTAATATTAATTACAGTTGGCCAATAAACTCATTGCTGCCGTTGCACTACTGTTCATACAGCGTATTCAACAACAATAAAATCTTGATTAACCATGTCAGAGTTAGGTTCAAGTGCCATCTTTCATAGTTATTATAAATACTGTGCCTGAAGTGTGTCCCTGTTAAGATTAATCAGATATGAATGTGTATTTGTTCATAAAGCACAACTTGCATGAAAGTTATTGCTATTATACACAACAGGTTTTTGTTCTTTTAATAAGCGAGTGTAGTGAAAAAGAAAGTAAACATATATCACGTACTGTAATAATGTGTTTTAAATAGAGGCTAAATTAAAGTTTAATGCTGTCAACACACCAATGCTTTGCAGTGGAATGCGGCACTTATTGCCGTAATTTTATTATGCCGTAGTTTTATAATTATAGACGCAAAATCAAAAAGAGTCAAAATTGTTACCGTTTTCTAACAGTCGGGTTGTTGATCACTGTTAATGCAGCTAGTGTCAGTCGAGATGCTTTCACAAAGCGATTTTGTTATTCCACCTTCACATGCAAAAGACTTATTGCACTTTGGCAACGAGCACTGACACTAACGACTCTGGTGAAGAGTAACCACACTGTAGAACATTTACTTCATCAGCGCGCAGCTCAACGGAGCTGTGGTGTATAAAAGAGAGACGCTCCGCAGAGGCTTCAAACAAGAGACGAGCAAAAATGCACGGACAACTTTTATATAACAATGCATACATAAATAAAAGCAGAATGCGATCATCTCGTCAGCCCATATTTTATTCACAGCAGAACCTAAACAACGTACTGTATCGGATGTGGGAACTGGAAAATATTAGCTCTTTGTTGGCAGCAAAACGGTGATGCAGTTGGAACAAGTACAGTAACTGCCACTAATGAAAACAAACACTGGACACCTAATTAGGTTAATTGGCGACAGGTCAGTTACAGGGCTGCGTATAAAAGCAGAATAGAGGTAGAGGCTCAGAAATGTAAAAATAGAGGTTCTTTAATCTGCGACACACTGGATGAGCGCCATCTTCTGACTTATTCTGGCAGGAAGGCGTTAAAAAGCAGCATGATTCAGACCCCTGGACGAATCAAAATGTTAAACCACGTGACAGCTTCTACACGTACCTCTGGAAAAGGCTTAATGCACCTCATCCAGACGAGGGAAGGCCTTGCAGATTCCAGCAAGACACATACAGTACAGTACTGCATGGCTTCACAGGAGAACGGTCCAGCTGCTGAGTTCCGACATTTCACCAACACTTGGTGAATCACCAAACAACAAATCTCGCCAGAAAGGTGTAGAACGGCTGGAATCCTGCGTCAGATTAGAATGCCATAACATTCCTCTCCTGTAAATCCAGCAACCGGCCTCCTCACTTGCCAGACATTTACAGAGAAACGATGCTGTCACAGTACGCAGCGGTGAAAGTCATCCTGTTCTGACTGCATCACGCTTTTGATGCCATCAAATTCAAAATGAGCTACTATTTTCCATGAAATGCCAAGTTGTTTATGTTGTGTTGTAAATGAAATATGGGTTTATGAGATTTGCATATCCTCGGTTCTGTTTTTGTTCATCTTTTACACGTTGTCACAACTTTTTTTGGAATTAGGCTTGGAGTGGGAGTAAATGTTCTTCTTTTTTCCAATATTGATAGAAGAAGCAATAACCTCAGAGCACATTGATGGTTTTCATATCTATCTATGGCTAAAACTGGATTTTTCTTCTGTGTTTTCCATGCCTTTGAAAGCAATTTATTAGGTCTTCGCTGCATTAATTATTCACTTCACCCTGTTGTACAGCCTGTATGTTGGCAACATGTTTCTCGATCAAAACATCATGCCAAAAAATCACTGATGTTTACGGTTGAAATCTTCTTGGTAGTGAGGCAATAACATCAATAGTGTATGAAGCAGCCCAAAATTGGATATCAATTAGAGGATTATGATGTGTTATTTTAGCTTTGGAGGAATTCAATTGTAACTAATCCCAGCACGTTGATAGGATTCCTCCATTCCTCCATTCGTTCCCTACTCTGTCACTCCAGCATAACGGCATCACTGCTAATTATTTGTTGTAATATCCTTCAGGAGGTGTGAATTAAAGAGGCGGGGGAAAGGGTGTTTGAGGGCTGCTGGAGGAAATTTGACATTTTATATATATATATATATATATATATATATCGTGTATGTAATGCATACAGCATTCCCAGTTAAAGGAGAACTCACATAGACGCGGCCGGGAAGCGGATCTGACACTCTAAAATCGGCTCAGGGATGCTCTTAGTGAATTTTCCCACATTAATGCTTTTAGAGCATCTACAAACATAGTCACAGACACACGCACGCCCGTGCACAGCGCACTGAAATCCACATAAACACGCATAAACACACTCCCATGCACCTCATCCCCTGCTAATTCCTCTCTTCTCCTCCCTCTTTCGTCTCCTCTCCTCCCTCATCCTCCCTTCGCGTGCTGCCAAGCTAAGCCCAGAGCAGTTAAATAATCACTAAGGCTTCCAGCTGGCAGAATATTTTCTTTTCCCTCTTTTTTTTTTATTCTTCTTTTGTTGTTGTTGTTGTTGTTGTTGTTGTTCACTGGGAGGGAGGGGGGAATACAGCAGGAAAGGCAGGACACAACTGCGGCAGGCCAATGTGTATCGATAGTGTGCTGACAAAATACGTTTGTGTGTGTTTGCTTGTGTGTGAAGAGTGTTTTGATGAGCCTTGGACTGTGAATAAGATCCTTCCAACAACACAAGCGGACACCACGGACCGATCCGTGTGCAAAAAAAAAGGAAAACAAACTCCTGAAAGCGCTGACTTTCTTCGATCTGACGTGCATGTGTGCGAATTTAGATTTCCTTAGGCTTGTTTTCCTCTGACTGTTTGCCCCTGTGTGCTTTCAGAAGTGAAGAAAAAGAAAAATAGTAAACCTCAACTTCAAAAACTATAGCTTCAGTCTGATGTAATAATTTGTAATACTTACAGTTACCCCACATCGGGTTAATCCCCATCCCATTTGGCATCTTCATCAGGGGATGCTCCACAATGAAGCAAACAACAACTGCGATTAACACTATGATCTGAAAAAAACAAACAAAAAAAACACAAAACACAAAAGATTTAATTGAAATTGAAGTTTAAGTCAAATGCATTTATTTATTTCATATATTTATATTTAAAAATAAGAACATTTGTTCTTCAATTCTTTTCTACAATTGCAGGCCATGAATACCTACAACTTGTAGGTGTGTTGGGAGAGGGACATATGCATGTGGATGCGCACACTGACTCACGCACACTCAGAAATATTACATTTCAGCATTCCTTACAACTCAGCTGTACTGTAGTTGCAGGCACCTAATACAATATTGGCCCCTGGGTCATATCTGTAAATACGAGGACATCAAAGGATTTCATCCTGCTAGACACATCAGTATGGCCACAGGGTTCTCTCTCTCTCTCACACTCAGATTCACACACTCCCATCTGAAGTTTTAGTCATGTATTTTTGATGTTCAGTTGCCATCATGTGTTTGAGTCTAGGTAATGTGTCAGTAACTTTATCTGTCTCGAAATACCCAAAGGCCTAGCGCTGTCTTTTTAAGGAGTTCCTCCTCACTGCGGTGCTGATTTATGCTACTTACTTAGTGAAGACAGGAGGTGGTAAGTAACTCAATCATACAATCAGTCAGCCATTTAGAGTGTCAGTCGGTCTGTCAGTCAATCATCCCCTGTGTCATGTGTTACTGCCATCTCTCTCCTTCCGTATATCTGCCTCTCCCTAACCTCGACACATACTCACAACCACCCACTCCCACCCACAATTACACCCCCCCACACACACACACTCACACACATGCAGCGGTAACAAGCAGCGGGGATTTGTGATGGCAGCTATTTTTAGCAGGTTGTATCTCGGTGGGTTTAGTAATTTTCTCTCCTCAGTAACAGTTACCATGCAGAGACTGTTGTTATGAGGAGCAGGCCAATCATGAGCCTCCCCTGCACGATGATGGATGGGCAGACGCCGCACTTGGCATATGTTGGCCAGAGAGAGTGAGAGGGACAGGGGCAGGTCACAAAAACAGATTCCTCTATTTGTTTGCCCATTAGAACAGCCCTCTTCATAGACAAGTGAAGACATTTTACGTAAATATGAATAGCAGAGTGAATATATGTTGAACGGATATGATTTAGTACATCACAAGCACGTGAAAGAGCAGATGTGGGCGTTTCATGAATTATATCAGCAGACATCTCAGATTTCACAGTATTGAAACAGATGAATGGCGACTTCAAAGCCCTGTTGCAATTTCACACTCCTATCGTCATGTTCAGCTGTACGTAATAAACGAGACCACGTTCACACGAGGGCGCTTTTTTTTTTATGGCAGTGGGGGGGGGCAGAACTAGTAATGGTCCAAACGCGCTGCAAATGCAAGGAACAAAACAAAACCGTCAGCTATAATCCAAGCAAAACCTGTGCTGCTGACTGCATTAGTTTAACGCTGACTCGGCAAAATTCAGAAACCCATATTGGACTGCCAACAAACAAATGAGCCATATTAATAAAAGCCAAAACACAACAGTGGAAAAAAAATCTGCTTATCAGTTACAAAAAAGAAAAAAAGCACCAAAAACACCAACAAAACTTTTTTTTAATATGTGTAAATAGTCATTCTCTCACAAATCAGAACTAACACACATATAACACAGTCTTAAAATAATTATCAGTTTTTTTTAAAAAAAATTAGCATTTTGTTCAGATGATGAATATTTGAAAGATGAGGTGAGGCTTTAAATTCCCACCTCCCTAAAACTAAATCTGAGGGTCAAATCTTTTGTATTCATGACTGTTTAAACAAGATAGATTTTAAAAGCGCACTAATTTGTTGAGTTTTCTTTTTCATAATTCCAGCGTCAGTAAACAGCAGATTAGAGAAAGAACACAGATTGCACTTGTGATGGCAACACGTCAAGATGTAAATGAAGCAGTTCTTAAAGCTATTTAGCATATGATACAGTTTAACAGGTGCTGCTTAAGCTGTAGAGAAGATGTGTGACTGAAACACGGTGTATGGCAGGTACTATTAAAAACGTTGACATGCTGTACGGTAAGCTTTTGAGTTGAGAGCACAACATGTGTGTGTGTGTGTGTGTGTATGTGTGTTGCTGGTTGGCATGTCGGCTAATTGCCAGCATGTTTGGTAGGAGTTCAGAGAACAATCTGTATTTGGAATATGGACCAGGTTTAACTCTCTCCATGAAAAAAAAACAAACACTTGCTTTCTTTTCGCTTCTTGAGACAAAGACTCAAGACAAATGTCCCCGGCGAAAATGACACATTCATCATTTTGAGGCGTCCATAATTGGCACGTGTACTGTAGCTGTGTGCTGTTTGTCTCATTTAAAGTTTCTATATGGCTACACGCAGAATATTTCCTCTATCCTTGGAGAAAAAGTACAAAGCATGTTATAGGCTTGCTGTTGTACAATTTGAACATCATTTCCTGAGCAAAATGACAGTTCCTGTGTTATGGATCAGAACAGCGGTACATGTCCTTGCTGTATTTCCTCTCCCCTGGACGCTCAAATGGATTTGTAGAGTCAGGTAAGGTAAACTTTTGATAGACAGGTGGAGCTACAGTGGAGGGGGAGTATAACGCAAAAGGTGAAGACGGAGAATTAGGGAGGCACAAGGAAAGCTGGTGATTTCTGGGGGGGGGGGGGTATGTGAAGATTGTAATGGTAATAAAAAATATCTAGTGTGCTTTTTATTTATTTATTTTTTCATTGTGACAATAGGAGAGGTGGTGAAAGGCAAGATCACGGGGTCAGGGCATGAGGAGGAAAATGGATGATGGGTCCAAACAAGACAGAATGGAGGAGAAAGCCATTAGAGAACTCATGCTGTTCACTGTTCTCTCCTTCTACACACACACACCTACACACACACACACAATCCTAAACAACAACTACAATACCTTAAAACATAAATGAGTGAGACAGTACTGTAGGTGTTGTATAAGTGGCATTTCCAAGTCAAGGTGATCCTGTAGACAGATTCATCTTCAGCTGTCATTTATTCAGACAGTCAAGTTGTTGTTGTTTTTTTACCCATATTTCCTGTTATGTGAGGTGTTTCAGAGTATCTCCATCTGATAGTGACATGATAGCAGAGAGACATCTTTGTCATGTTGCTCTGACTCAGCTTGTTCTGCTCGTTCGTCTCCGGCCGTCCTCATAGCTTCCCAGTGTCGTCGGACAGAAGTCAGAGCTCATGAGGCCAGTGCTCTACAACTACAGGATCCTGGCCTATTAGGACTTGGAAGTAGGTCTCCTCTCACATACTTCAAAAATGTGTTTAGGTCGCTTTAAACAGAACACTAGCCCAAATTCAAACCAAACACCACATTTCTATTTCATAGGGAAACTATGAACCGATGGTGGAGTCACGTGGAAATTCAAGAGGGAGTAGTTATTGTCCTTTCTTTTCTAATAACCTTGAATTTATTGAAATCTATCAAATGCATGTACGTACAGAAACAAGAAAAAATGTAAACTTCACTGATGTGGCTTGGGGGTTAAATGACAGGATCATTAAGTCCTAAGGAACCACCCTCTACAGAAAATTAACCAGTTATAGAGCAGTCCAGCCTACATTGGCCCAGACACATGTAGTGACCTCACTGACCAATAGACCACTACTTTCAAAAATAGAAGAACAGAAGAATATTACACGCTAGCACTGTCTAGGACTTACTGCGGGTTTATTGCATGTTTACGGCACAGATTTACTGGCCTCCACTAACAAACGCACACATGCTGCACTTTGATTGTTCATTCTGATGTTGGAGAAACCTCAGGAGTCACGTTCTATAAATTCCGCCTCTTTACTAGGCTGCAGACGTACAGCGTGATGTAATACACATCTTTACCTTTCTATGGCTGAACTCTATACTCACAGTAACAGCAAATTGATGCGAAATCTGAAGAATAGCTGTGAATATGTGTTAAATCTGCCACAGGTCTGCTCCAGGGCAATTTGGTCTAAACTAGCAGGGATTCTTAGTTGCACCTTTCTGGTTTTCTAGCTCATGATGAGCGTTGCTATAATAATACACATTGTCAAAATCAAAGTCAGATTCATGAAATACAGTATTTTGCAGCAGTCGTTGTAATACACCTGGATACAGCACTTGCGCCTGAAAATAGTCACTCATTCAACCAATCAGGGTTCAATTACGATGTGCATTGAAGCAAACATACTGTAGCAGGGAAGGTTGCAGTTGAAAAGCGGTAAAGCCATTATTGGAACGGCCAAGGAATATGAAGGGGATATTGCTGCTTAAATCCCACTTGGGCCTTGGAAATATAAAACTCATTTGGCACTAATAGCCCAGATTAGCATTAATGAATCCACAAAGTCAAAGTCTCTGCACTTGTCGTGAACCGTAATTTGGAATGACAGCGTCGTATTCGCTCTCAGCTTCGCAAATATGAGGGGAAAATAGCTAATGTCAACATATCACAGTGGAATCGTGCTACAAAACAGGAAGAAATTCTGTTCTGATATAAAACCTGGTCAATGCCAAGGTCACAGGGTTTTACATTTCAAAGGTATGTATACGACGTGTGTGTATGCCTTGTGGATAATAATAAATATAATAATAATAATGATGATGATGAGCACTGTTGCCTCACAGCGAGAAGGTCCCGGGTTCTGTGTGGAGTCTGCATGTTCTCCCCGTGTCTGTGTGGGTTCTCTCCGGGGTTTCCGGCTTCCTCCCACGGTCCAAAGACATGCAGTTCGGCTGATTGGAAACTTTAAATTGCCCGTAGGAAGATGAATAATAATAATAATAATAATAATGTATTGAGAAGAACGTACAGTAGGAGGACAGTCTTACCGGAATATAATTCAGTAACAATTTGCCTCATTCAATAATTCATAAAATGAAACATTTAATAGATACATTTATTCTATATTCTTTCACTTCAAAAGGATCTTTTTGTAATATGTCCGCCAATTAACAAATTCATTTTCAGTGCTTGGAATGTATGTGTAGCCTGCTGAGTATTAGAAAGCTCCTTTGAAGTGAAATATCAAGAAACAGAGCATTGTGTGTAGACAGTAGCCAGCGAACAGCAGGAAATCTTTTGATAAGTGCAAGGAGTTGTTCTTTGAGTTTAACTCTCGCTGTGAGTCGAAATTCCTCGAGTTTGAAGTATCTGTTCACTGAACTCCGCTCCACGCTTCTTGACGGTACATAAAAAATGCCAAGCTTAACGTAAAAGAATGTGTAATTGTACGTGTAATACAGATGCATGTACAGTGTAGGGAGCGTGTGGTCTTTCTTTCTAAGACGGCCTTTTCAAAAGGATGCAGTAACGTCCAGAGTTGGATTCAGTTTGTCCAGGCTGTAGCTGGTTGGATGTGCTTCACAACCCTCTGCAGAGATGTCTTTTCTCGTCAAATCTTCTCATTTCGTCAACTCTGGCCAACTGATAAATTCTGGAAACATTGAAATAAAACAATAAGGTGTGTGAGCACAAGGCTCCAGTTTTTTATATGTGGAGGTTGGAGAATCTAGTAAATATTGTGTAGAAACACTATAGAATAATGACTTCTACATCACCTAACACAGAGCAACACTGTTCTATTGATCTGCCTGTGCACATCAGTACAACAAAAGCAAAGCCATTTGGAGGCTCCACACAAAAATCAACTCATCCATTGCACAGTCTTCATCAAAACTTAATGAAAAGCAACAAGTGGCAACAAACTATGAGTCGTGCTTAGCTTTGAAATTCTGCGCGTTCGTGTCAGTGTCTTTGCTAAGGTTGATATACTAAACTAAGCTTGGCATTTGTCCTTGTCTGGCTTCTGGTCTAAGCCACTGGTTTTTACTTTATTTTTTTTTTTATCCATGTAAGCCGTTACTACTTGTATCCCCTCATCTTGTATCTTCCTCATTTACAGTCTGAAGGGAGGGTATGAACCCTTGACACTGGTCTTCGTATTTATTGTAAGGTGCAATCCTACAGTACATGTTGTGACTAAAACAGTCTTGTCTGTAAACAGAAATTAGCTGTGGAAGGCATAGTCTTGGTTTTCCCGGCATCTGTGCCCCCCCCCCGCTTTTTTACTTTTTTTTACTTTACATTCGTAGTCAGGTTCCTTTGCTTTGTTAGGAACACGGCTGGTGCGCTTGATTGAATTTTGTTCTATGCTGACATCCAATCGATCCCTACAGTGAAAGCATAAAAGTCAGAAACGCCAATTAAAACTTGCACTGAGTTGAAACAAAGTACCAGATTAACAGAACTGCGGCATTTCTCTCCAAGCAGCTCCGGTGATTTCACGACTGGACGGCAAGGAGGACTGTTTCTCTTTCTGTTTCTGTGCTGCCCTAATTTGTCAGTCACACCAACCTTGGCCATATGGACTATTCGCTTCCTGGTTTTGCCTCTGCTCACACAATCACACCTGGATTAAATTTAAGAGGACTCATCTCCACATCACCATTGCGCCTGCAGTGGTTTTTAGTTTCCCGTTTGCATACCTGAGAGCCTGCCCTTGTTTCATCAGTGTTTATTGTCAACTTGTAAGTTCCCTTTTTGTAAAACATAATCATGGGTTCTTAGCACCTTCATAGCTCAACCTTGAACCACAGACTTTGTCAGTTAACGTTTCAGAAGTAGTCCAGATTTTGTCCATTAGTAACAGGTATCATGGTAAAATGTCTATGAATGCCACATATGCAGAACAACGTGAGCAAAAGCGCTGACATACTGTACGTACTGATGACTTAAATAAACCATTTGTTCTCACGTTCATTTGTTTGCGGTATGATCACTACTTTGTGCACACATACATGCAATGAAATGTGAATTAAGAAGTATATATATAAACTAAGAACAAGCCTGATGACATGTGAGTTGTCTCCTCGCTCCAGACTGTTCTCGTTAGTTTCCATCGCTTCCTGAAGTCAACAAAGAACACTGCAGACAGCTGATACAGCCACTCACACTATGCATCACTATCCCTGTTTTGATTACTTGTTATCACTGAATGCACACACATTTACACACACTACTCAGGTTTGACTTTTCTGGCTCGCCTTACTCTTCCATTCTCTCTCTCTCTCTCTCTCTCTCTCTCTCAGGAGTTCAGGTGTAACAACACATTTCCAAAACTGACATTTAATCCAAGCAAACAAATCACCGTGGAGATTCCCCATCCATCCATCTATGAGCTGAAATGTATTTATGGTCACATACTCACACTGACCCCCCCCCCCCCCCCCCCCCCCCACACACACACACACATAGAGACAGACCGCTTGCACACAGTCATGCTAATGTTACAGAACATCTCTCTCAGAGCCCATCCCGGCTGTCAGGGGAATATGCTTATGTGTGATTTTATTGGGAAAACAGTATCCTCCATTTCCATTATTGGCACAATCTCACAGCCCCCTTGGGGTACATGTGTACATGTATATGTGCAGTACTTGAGAGTTGTACTTAGGTAGATATGGGTAATTCCTATCTCTCTGTTAAATTTATGAAGATTGATTTGTCTGACAAAGTGACACGGATGAAAAAAAGAAAAAAAAATCCCCGATACTTATTCAGATGTTCTTTGAGCTCGTGTGTGCGGGTCTCTTTTGGTTTGCGTGTGATGTGGGGGTGGGCCTTGGATAAAAAGAGAGAGGAGGGGGGTGGGGGGATAGAGTCAACACTCCAAAAAATGGAAGTTTTCTGACAAGCTAAGCCGACTTAAAATGCTTACCAGGGGCCATATTGAATAAAGATGATGGGTTTAGCTAGATGAGGGGGGGGGGGGGGGGGGGGTGAACTGGAGGCTGTGTGGGGAAAGGGTTACACTGGGGACAAGTTGGGAAGCAGGGTGTATACAAATCTTTGGCTTTCTTGGCAGGCTTTCTTGAAGCAGTTAAGGAATATAAGTGAATTTGTTTACTTGTGCATTAGGAGCACATGTAGGCTGCATGAGATGTGTTAGTTTGTCTAGACTGTTAGTCGGAACAGTGCGTGAGTAGATCTTCTTGGCAGGCTTTCTTGAAGCAGTTAAGGAATATAAGTGAATTTGTTTACTTGTGCATTAGGAGCACATGTAGGCTGCATGAGATGTGTTAGTTTGTCTAGACTGTTAGTCGGAACAGTGCGTGAGTAGATCTTCAGGTAAAGATGAGTCGTTCCATGCTTTAAATTCACCTGCTGTGTTTATTTGGATTATACGACTGGTACAGGATGACAGTTTAATGGGAGGTGGCGAGAAATGAAAAGCGAAAGTAGAGAAAAAGTTGAGGCTGCGGTGACGCTAATGATTTCTGACCTCTACAGGACAAACAGCCAGATTTTCAATCCTCTGGGTTCCTCTCCTCTATCTTGTCTCTGTCCCTTGTCTCGAGGGTATTGCTTCTCACCATTATTTGGGTGGAATTAGCTTTTACCACCATCTTCCTCTATTTGGCTCCCCTCACCTCTTCTGTTATCTGTTCATTCATTCTCTTTTTTCCCCCTCTGCTTCTCCTTGTTCATCCTTTTTCTTTACCTTTTTTCATATCTTTGTCCCCCTCTCCTCTTCTTTGTCCTGCTATCATTTTCTATTGTTCCCCTTCTATTACCTCTGTATTTCTCATCTCTCCCTTTCTTTATATCTGGTTAATCCTCTCCTCTTCCCCTTTTTCTTCTCATCTTTTGTTTTCTTCTGTTTCCTCGTTTACTTACTTTTTTCTTTTCCTTTTATTTCCTTTTTCCATTCCATCTTTTCCTTTTTCCTGGCTTTATATGTTTTTTTTCTTTATTTTTCTCGTTGTTGTTCTTCTTCATCTTGGATGTTCTCTCCTAGTCTTTTATATCTTTTATATATCTCCTGGCTTCTTTCATTCCCATTTTTTCCTGTTGCACTCTAGTTATTATCTCTTATCGTCACGTTTTTAACCTCTATTTCTTAAATTTTTTGTTTTTGCAATCACTGCCTTTTACCCTTGTTGATGTCTTCAATTCAATTCAGTTGAATTGTAAGAGTTATCTCAAGGCACTTTACAAGGTTTACACTTTACAAACTAAACCCAACAAATCCCACATAGAGCAAGCTTTTAATTGAAGCCAACAATAAATTGTACATTTTAATAGCAACAGTGGAGGAAAAACTCCCTCCTATAGGAGGAAGAAACCTCCAACAGAACCAGGCTCAATATGGGCGGCCATCTGCCTTGACCAGTTAGGGTGAAGTGCTAGAGAAGAGAAAAAACAACACAACAACAACAACAAGCAGCAACAGATGCAGGCAGGATGGTTGAACCCATGGTTGACACACGGCTCAGAGTCTGATGATTCCTGTAGATGAGGAGAGAGAGAAATTAGATTTTTCTATAAATGTTATGTCATGGCCAGATGACAAATATTAAACAATTAATAAGAGGAATAAAAAACGTGGTACACATACAGGATAAAATAGACAGGCAGGTTATTGGTGATTTTATAAAATTTTAAATTCACCCATACTCTGACCAAGGCAAGGAAGGATCTGTTGGTTCTTCACCTGCCTGGTTTTGTAAATGGTGAGTTTGGCCTGGCCAGAAAAGGAAGATCAGCAGCTGCCACTTAACACATAAGTTCTGTTGTAGCCAGCACCAAGAACAAAAACAATCACATGCCACGGTACATTAAAATCCTCGAAAACACCAGATAGTAAGTTAAAAAGTCGAAAGGTAGAATCCTCCACTGAAGGTCTCCAGTTCTTTTGTTCAGCAGGGGCTTATACAGGACCCTCCAGGCTGGCAGAGTCTGGTCAGTCCACACCAGTGTCTTCCTCCACACCGTGTCCATCCTGCTGCTCAGCTGCTTCGTGTTCAGTGCTTTCACACAGCAGCTATACAGCGATTTCTGTGTCAGCGTGTAC
Source organism: Macropodus opercularis (assembly GCA_030770545.1). Lineage (NCBI taxonomy): Eukaryota > Metazoa > Chordata > Actinopteri > Anabantiformes > Osphronemidae > Macropodus > Macropodus opercularis. Next base: position 15,874,423 of record CM061089.1, read on the forward strand.
ATGTCGAACAAGTTTTTAATTTAATTTTTAAAACAAGTTATGTTAAAACCCATCTCAGGAAAGGGATCCCATTCTAGTGAAATCAGACCCAAGCCCAGGCCCAATGAACTACAGAGAGATCCAAAACATCCCGAATTAAGATCATGTTATCAGTGATTAACCTACCAGGCACACAGTACGTCTGGTCCCGATGAATGACCTGGTCCATCACCTACCAACACCAACCTACACCTGCAGACGGCTCGTCTGCAGCTCAGAAACCTGAGGAAGGTCACCACAGAAGGCCGCAAAGTCCTCCTCATCGTCCATGTGTTCACTGGCTTACAAGTCCCTGTAGAACTCCACAGGCCTCCTCCTGATGGCACCCGGCTCTTCTAGGATCTCCCCTGTAGATGATAGGTAGGCCGTGAATCTACATGGCTGTTGCGCTTAGACCAAAGAAGAACCTGGACATCAAGGCCACATTCTGGAATCTGGACCAGACCAGTGCTCCTTGAGTTCTGGTTCCCAGTAAGCTGCCTCTTTTGACTTGAGGGCTTCAACGTGCCAATATCAGTCTCCAGATCCTTCAGTGATCCCTCGTAATGTCCCTTTACATTGAGAGTGTACTGTAGACAGAACTGTTTAATTTCAACCACAATCCCACCACTGACTAAGACTCGTAAAATCAGGTTTTCTGGTTTTAAAACTTTCTCAAAAGACCCATCCTTAAAACACAGATTCAATGTTAGTTTTAGTGACTTCCTGCGTGTATTACAATCCTACCGTACTTACACTTATCCTTAGACAGGAGCTTAAGGAAAGACTGAATGTCGCCCGCTCTGGCCCCAGTAATGCACTTAACTATGAACGCTGGAGTCTCTAACTTCACGTTTCTGACTATGGAGTTGCCAATGATCAGGGTGGGTTTCTTAGTGGGTGCGTCTTTGAGTGGGAAAAATCTGTTTGAAACGTGAAGCGGCTGGTGGTGAACCGTGGGCGACTGCCTAGAACAACAGTGTGAGTCCTACAAACCATCACCCAGGACCCACTGAGGGATGAGTAGAGCCTAAGCAAGGTGGCTCCGCACTGGCTAACGGGGCCTGACTAACTGACTCTAGCCTCCAGCGCTGCAACTACCTCACACTCATTACAGATAACATTAACACTAAAGGAGGCAGAGGACGAGCTAAACATAAGGCACCAAGCAAGAAAACGTAGGTGGAGACAGACAAGCCGTGGCAGAAAGTTGGACTATGGAATTAGCAGTGCGTTTAATGAAAAGGAAAGAAGGTGCCTGAGTGTTACAAGTGTGTTTTGACCCTTGAGACGTTGCAACCAGTTAGAAAAGTTAAGAGATAAGTCGTTGACAAAAATGCAACCAGCAATAAACCTTAGTAGCAGGAAAAAACACAATACGCTTACGTCAGTCAGCCAATCAACCCAGTCGATAATCAGTCGCTGGAGGACTGAGCTGCTCCACGTCTTACATGTATTCTTTCATTCTTTTCTCCTTCCTCTCTCATTTCCAAGTTTCTGATGTTTCACCTATCTCTTTTGTTTGCTTGTTTCCTTTTCTCTTATACCTTTGTTTTCTTTCGCACCCTTTCCCACATCTCTTCCCCCTTCATTTAGCCTAACAGCCTTTAGATGCTGAGGGAGACAGCATCAGACCGCAAGCTCTGTCCATCTCCACCATTCTGTTTCTCTCTCTCTCTCTCTGGAGACAACCCCCACCCCCCTCCCAAACACCTCCCTCCCTCCCTCCCTCTTTACCCTTCTTGTCTTCGTTCCCTTATGTGTCCAGAGGGTGTCAGCCGCCAGCAGTTACTCCCATCCGTCCTGCTGACCACCAGGCCACGCTGCGGCACAGACACTGATCTGATGTGACAGCTCTCTCATTATTTAAAGTCAGAACAGCTCTGTGTGTTCGTGCGAGTGTGTATGTGGGAGTCGACTGTGCGATGTGTGTTCTGCCCTTCTTTTCTGAGGGGCCAACGAGGAGAGAAGAAAATAGGGCTAATGAAGTGAGCATTTGATTGGAAGCCAGAGAACCATATCACGGTTGACTGAAAGAGAGAAAGACATAGTTGTTTGGGCAGGAAAAGCTTCTCTTTATTGCAGTAAATTGGGGAGTCAAGATAGAGGAAACAAGCACAAAACATCTTAAATTATTTGCAGTCTGCTTTTATATGCCAAACCAGCCACTTTGCTTATGCAATGACTTTGGTGCCAGGTGAGGAATACAATGTGTATCTCAATGGGAAAGCTGGTAAGTGGTTACGTGGTCTACAGGAGGCTAAGTCGTTCCCATAACCTACTGTAGCAGCACCAATTGATTGAACAAAAACAGTTGTTTAGCAACAGTTGCAAATTTGGAAGGTTGCCGAAACGGTGTTTGAAGCACAACTCGTTTTCAAATGTCGCGGGTGGGCGACCACCTGGCAGCACAAAATGTCCACTTTGCAATAAGTGCAACGTAAGTGAACACTTCATCAAGTTCTGGGAGGCCGAATTGCTTCGAGTTGAGACACATCACACACACACATATTCCATAAAGCATTTTCCAGCTCCTTAGTTTAAAAAACCTTTAGCCAAACCCCAACATAGCGTTCTAACCTCTAAAGCACTAAAACACAGTCTTAACCTTTGCATAGTCTTTGAAACTTGGAAGAACATACAAAATGTTGTCTTCCCCAAAATGTCCTCACTTTGTTACAAAAATACTACACAGAAACACATATACAAACACATCTGTCAGTCAGATATTCTCACTCACAGCTCAAACAAAAGAGTATTTGACCTCTGACATCTACCGACGCCAATAAAAGTAGACACAAACACACACACACACACACAATAATATGGAGGTAGAAGCACTGGCTCGATTTACCTTAGCATTGTAGCTCTCAGATGCCGAGGGCCGAAAAGCTAAATTGAAGTGACCCCGAGTCAGCTTAAGTAAACCTCAGAGAAGAGTAGAGGAGAGGAGGAAAGAAATGAAGGAGAGAATCAGATAGCTGAGACCAACATGCAGTCATCAGATACGGTGTCAGCAAGGTGACGGCATGGACCGGCCATGTGCGGTTTGGAGCTACTCCTGGATCTCCCACGTCTTGATTGTTTTGGAGAGGACGGTAGCATGTACGCATGTGGCAAATGAGCTCCACCGGGTGGAATCCAAACCGGCGCGTACATGCTTTTTCACACACATGCTGACACATTCTTGGGCCTGTCTGTCCCTGCAGATACTAGAGACACTATCCACCTGTGGCCTGTGCATGTAATGAGGTTGGAAGGAGCGCGATCTTCTCCTAAGGCTCTAGTACCCGTGTCCGTCTTTCCTGGTGTGTGTGCTTGTGTGTGTACCCCTCTCCGGGCTGTAATACACGGTGGACTATTTCAGACCATGCCCCTGTATCTGTCTCCATTCATATTGGCTGCCGGCTGCCTGAGGGCTGCTGGGGCCCTTTGACAGATATTAAAGGAAGGAAGTCTGCCGACAGCATTTCTATATGAGGAAACACAATTGAAGCCACGACTTTATTGTCTTAAAGGTGCAGTTCAACCGAAAGTAAAGTCAGGAAGCAGGGTTCAATATCATTAAATGATGAAAAAAGTCAGGGGAAGCATTGGATTATTGCAGATTTATCGTCTGCTTGTCCGCAGTCAAAGAAGGGGGAGTAGTACAAGAAGAGAACAAGAAACAGGACCATAACTTATTGTTATGCAGGACCAAGGAAGCTAAAGTGAAGGAGAGCAAGACCCGCAAGTAGGACAGGCTGCAAATGCAAAGAAAGATTGATGGGGAGTAGTCAAATGAAGACAGGGAGGAAGGCATTACTTCCACAGCAGGCTGTTGGTTGCTCTCAATCAAAGCACAATGCAGCCGAGACACACTCTGTTTTTATTGAGGGGTGTAAACACTGGCTGTATTTTGACCATGTAATATCAGAAAGTTGTGGACAGGTGCACTCCCACACTCACCTGGTTCAAAATGCGGGTACAAAGCCACCAACGAAGCAGCTGAGGGCCTTTATGTTGTTAATTACTGCACAACTACTGCACATACTGTAAACAGCATCCACAGGCCAATAGTTGGGTCTTGTGCCATTTTCCTTATCCTAATTGCTAGGATAAGGATATTTATTCAGATGTCGGTAGCACATACTTTAAGTCCTCCATTATGTCCCCACAACAAGAACAAGCAGAGTGAAAGGTTGAGCTCACACAGACGAAACGTATCGGAAAGAGTTAATTAAGGAAGAGCTTCCGCCATCATTTGGCAATAGTTTGTTTACAAATCAGATGTGACTTGAACATCTGTGATTTGCAAGTTGTGTCAGAAAAACCCAAACAACGAACGTGAATGGAATTTGTTGCACCGCCTCAAGCGCAAACACAACCAATATGAGGAGGAAACCATGGCAGATGTTAGAGCAACAACAGTAACAAGCTCCTTTAATTCAGAGGGGCTTTCTTTGCCAGTGGTTCTCCTTGCGATAAAAGAAGCAATCGCTGGAACGAACTGATGGAAGCGGGGGCACACAGCCAAGCCAGACTGTTAAAGAGCAGGGATTCAGGCGAACGATCAAAAAATGTACTTTAGCTCCAAACATGCTGTGATGTAAATATTTCATTCATGTTCTATTTTTTAGCTTAATTGATTGGTTCCATTTAGCATTGGTTGACGGTCAGGCTTGTTTGTTTGTTTTTTTAAGATTGTGTTTACACAACTCTTACTAATGTCACTTGTGGCTAAAATCATCTTGTTGTTATTGCTGTTCCCCAACATCCGTTTGTCTCTTTAGTCTGTAATTTTGTAATGTTAACTTCATGACAAACCGTCTCTCTGTATAAAATGTGAGTCTGGGGCAAAACTAACGTTTGAGTTCAATATTTACTCATACGGCACATATGGTGAGTCTCAGTAAAGTCATGGATGAACACTGGTTTATGTCCAGTGTAATTTTCTGTATGGTTCGAGATATGAAGAGCTCCAACATAGAGGTAATGTCGTGGCCACAGATCCTCGAGTGCACTGTTCGCAGCGAGCTTTGTTATGCTAATTGCCCCTCATTATATGTATCTTTTATTGAGTCTGTATCAAAGTTAGTGCAAGCGGTTTAAAGCTCTACATCTGAATCTACTTTAAAGTGGATCTCACCTACAGGATCTCACTGTGAAAAACCTTCTACTAAACTTTTTAAATTTGCAGGAATAAAAACAAATAATACATCTCTTCAGGTCAAAATGTCCCTTGACTTTAATGTTTTTATTGTACAAAATAAACACTATTTTTTTAAAACACGTCTCAAAATGACGAAAAATCATTCCATGGATGAAATAGTTTTCCCTTCAGTCGTCAAAGCTACGATTGGTGAATCTGGCTCTTGATGTTTATACCGCCACTGCAAAGACGGTAAAAGTGTTGCTATTATTTTGTCTACCTGTAGATTCACGCCAAAAGCAACAGCTCTCTTGAAAATATCAGCCAGGTTAAATTGACACTGCTCTGGCAGAGCTTCAGCAAACCTTCGCTGAGGTACAATTATATTTTGGGAAGTAAATTTTACAGAGATATGCAACTGGATTGAAACTGACAAGTGCTCCTGAGAGGTGAAACAAAGCAAATCCTCTGAATACATTAAATTTCTTTTTCATAGGCTGCAAATCCTCAAAAGAAGCTTGAAGAATTCACCAGGCAACTACTTAAAAAGAAATAACAAAAACAACAACGATACATGACACGCTATCGAAGCAAATTACTTTAGTTTGTCATTTTTGGAAAGTCCATGCAAATTAATTATTAATACAGAGCTTTTATTTGCTTTCATGCGAGTGTTATTGTGTGAACTTTACTCTCACAAGTCTTCTTTTAATGAATACAAACTTCACTATCATAAAAATGTTGTACTATTAGTATTTTTATCTTTATTAAATTGTTTCATGCTTATAGATATGGTTTTAGTTACAGAGAAGTGTGGACACTGCAGAATTGGGTTAAACTAAATATCGAAACACTGACATTGTCTGTGTTTCTGTTTTGCTGCTGTGCTGTGTCATGAATAAACAGACAAGTGCTAGCGGCACCTCAGATGACAGGTTCACAGTGTTTCAAGTCTCTCTGAAAAGTGCAAAAGACTTAAAATCTTGCTGTAATATTTCCTCCTGTTGTTCCAGGCTGCTGTTGGCGTCATTTTACAGGCTGAAAAACGGTGGCATTTTGCGAAAGAACAACAGCAACACCCATCACACGGCTGAAACGAGGAGACAGTGCTGCCCACACTTCATTGCTCTTCTTCCCATCAGCACCTGCAGGTACATCCTGCTGTACTGCCAGCGTGAAAAAGGGAAGATCCTAGTAAAAAGAGTAAAAAGGCTTTACCTTAGAAGATATAAACTTAATATGTGTAACTGAGCGTTTACTTAAGGTCAACATTAACCGGATGAGTGACAACATCAAGTAAACCAGTGCCTGACAGAGTTAATAAGGTGTGAAACCAGCCACAGAGAATGAGAATTATTCTAAATCTACATGTCAGTTTAGGTTCAAGGTTCTAGATGGTTGCGGACCCGCGCTCAGTAAAAGGGAAAAAAGAAGTTGGAAGCACACACAAACAAACATTCAGGTGATAAACGGTGAGACTGTGAAAATTACTGGTGAGATCCATCCTGAGCCCAGCAGCCACAACTGGAGATCAATAAAAATTTATTGGCGACCATCTTTTTTTTTCCAGGTCTGAAGGCAGAATATGGACGAAGAAGGTGTGTGTGTGTGTGTGTGTGCGCGTGTGTGGTTGTGTTGTGTGTGTGTGTGGCCTTGGAAGTTGATTAAGAACAGGTGCAGTGACAATCACATGGAAGTGATGGAAACCTTGTGCATATGTGGCTTCATATATATATATATATATATATATATGTGTGTGTGTGTGTGTGTGGTGGTGGTGGTGGGGGGGGGGGGGGTGTGGTGCATTAGTGGCGATTGATTGTGGATCATAATTCTCTCTGTGCAAGCCAGGCCTCTCCATCACAACAATCCACTGGAGTCTGCAGTGACTTATGGGTAGCAAACCTCTGTCAACACTAACATGCTTTAAATAACATAACAGAGGGAACTGACAGATGGATATTGGGAGAGATGGACATAGAGAAGTGTCGAGAGAAATCCAGTGTGTAGAATTTTAGCAGATTCCAGCAGTAACCCAGTGTGGGAGCTGTAATGCTGTTCAGTCATTGTGAGAGACAGCACAGCCCGTCTTATTGCCGGCCGTCGCCCTCTGTCCTTGCCTTGCATTCTAGCTCCCTCCAATGACCGTTTGCAGAACTGCAGGGATGAAACAGCAGAATTTAGAGCCACCCCACTGACAGTGGCAACGAATCAAACCGCGAATGGAGCGAGGCGTCTCCATGGTGTTGCTAAGGAAACGAAAAAGGCATTATTACACACATTATCAGCCCGACAACCAGAACCCCTGAGGCGGTTCACAGACATTATGGCAGTTTGTTACTAGGACTATCAGGAAGAGAACAGAGGGTGGAAAAGGTGCGTGTCAGAGACCATGACTGACTACATGAACTGAAGAAGACAGACAGCAACGACTAATAGTTACTGAAGAGTGGCAACTGAGGGACTGGGAGAACGACAGCTGGACAGAGTAACTGGACAGATAATTAAACAGGAAATGTAAAAATGAGATCCATATGGCGAAATCACACAGAAAGCCAGATGGAAGATCGACAGGACAGTAGACAGACAGACAAACAAGAAGAAGAAGACGAGGAGACAGACAGACCGGCAGGCTGACAAATAGACAGACCAAGAGGACAAAATGAATCCGTAGCCCATAAAGGATTCTTCCACGGTCAACATACACGCAATCCTCCGGCCACCTGGTTGGATTAAACAGTGAGCTGGCAGCACACACACTCACACACACACACAAACACACACACTAGCACCCATCTAACATCACATCTTCGGCGCAGGCCAAACTCTACACTGTTTGCACGTTCCTCCGTCTCGTCTTTTGCTGTGCGCTTCTTTGGCCTTTGTGTGTATATAGTATATACTGTATGTGTGTGATGAATACAGTATTTAGTGCTGTGTGATTGGTGGGTTGCATAACAAAAGGTCAAGCTGTCAGAAAAGCAGCAAAGCTCACGGAGCACATAGCACCGCTGAATAACAAAGATCCTCGGCTGCTGTCACACACTCTGTGTGAGTCAGGGTGTGTGTGTGTGTGTGTGTGTGTGTGTGTATGTGCACCTACATGTGTCTATCCTGCCTAAAACACAGCAATTCACAACATGCATGCAAGAAAAAAACCCAAAACAGGATGCTTTTTTTTTTCTTCTTCTTCTTCTTTTTTTTTCTCATATAATCGCTGCTCGGTTCATTCGTTCCTTCACTGCGCGTGTGTTTACTCTGACTGCGAGCAAATCGATTAACATGCTCCACATGTAAACGGATGGATAGTGAGGGAGAGAGGAGATGAAAGCGGAGACGAACAGTTAACACAGCAACTCCTGATAAATGCATAGTCCCGCTCATTATTCTCCAAATGGAAACGGATGAGTCCCTCCCATCCACTTCCCCGCTCTTCACTTTCCCTCCTTTCCTCTGCCCCTCACCATCTCCCTGACCTGATAAAAGTCTCTCTCTCCACCATTCATTCTTCTGTGGTTTCTCCTCCACTCGGCCTCATTTCCTCCTCTTTGCCCTTCTTTTAACTTCTTTCTGTTTGGTCACTTTTATTCCAGTTTCCTACCTCTTGCTTCCTACCTATCTTTTCCTTCCTTCCTGCCTTCCCTCCTCCCACCCACTATGTCACAGGGTATCATGGTTAATTAGCCAGGAGTGGATTTGGACTCTCATTAGCGTTTCAACAGGAGCAGGAAATGCCTTCATTCTTATTCAGCTTGTGTACATCCCCTCCTTCCTCCCGTTACCCTTCCACCTCCACTTTTCCTCACTCTTCTACATGATCTCATCCCACCTTCTCCTCTTCCTCCCCCCTCTCTGAAGACAAGATAAGCTGACCCTCGACTGACTGGCTTTCCTAAACTTTTCCTTGTTCCCTTTTTTTGATTTGTTTTAATGATTGAGCCTAAGCTTAACAAACTGCCTTGAAACTTTAATGCAGTATGTGCATGTGGTGCCATAAATAAAGTCCTTTTTGACGCCTGGTGGTAAGTTCACGATTTTTAAAAGAGGGTTAGTAAACGCCAAAAGTTAAAAATGCTAATTCCGAGGCAGCTGGAAGCCCACGGTCTAAATTCATTCTTTTGTGTTACTCTGGATGCATTTGTGCTCCCATTTTGCCGCCATTTTGTGTCTAGATTGTGTTTTGTGCTGCTGAGTTCGTAAATGGCCTCTCCCAGTGAGACTGCACCTGCATTAGTCAACCTGATAATTGTGATTAATTATAGTAAGATGCACAAGAGTGCCAGCCCGTAGGCTCACACACAGACACACACACACACACGCAAACACACACACCCCCACAGACAAGGATAAAGCACAAAGCAGTAAAGCTCCAAGCCACATGGTACGTGTCCTGTGGCTCTTGGACTCAAACATTTGCCAGCATGTGCAGACAGACATTCAAAAACACACAACATGTGCACTAAATGTGTTCGATTAATTTTCTAATACAAGTAATTCCTTTGTGCACAGTGGAAAAAACTGGCATATTGTGCTGCCTATTGTGCAGGAACAGCATTGTTGCTCACCGGCCACTGAAGAGATTGACTCATTTTGTTCAGAAAAATACTTACATTGCACCTGTTCCGCGCTCTCTCCGAGGACTCCTATCCCACCGTTTGCATTGTTTAAGTTTTTTTTTGTTGCGCGGCGATATTTACAGTCGGCCTGACATCGCGTTACAAATGGCTATACGCTGAGCCATTCCGCGGCGGAGAAATGTATGCATCTCTGTGGCAGGTGAGTGTGAATTATAGGATCGATGGAGGAATACGCACACTCTCAGTGGCTGCCTTGTCAACGCTGAATGCGAGGGAACAAATAGAAAATGGATCAATCTGTGGTGATCTTCATGATGTATTGAGTATTAAATTGCACATTCGTGGTTTTATTTTTGAAATAGAGGACGTAATCACAAAAAAAGGGGTCTGTTTTCCTCTGGTCCAAAGCTCCAGCGGGAGGTTTACTTTGCTGCTTTTTTTTGTGTTTGGTTTGATTAGGCCCACAATGGGCAATCACGCGTCTGTAATGTAAAGACGTACTGTAACTATCTCATTTGCTGCATGGTTGTGGCATTTTTCATCCACAGTACAGATTCAATGCAATGTACTAGTCAAAGCATTCAACATTCAAGGAGGTTTCCATAGACTCAACAATATTTTAATGGACAGTATATGTTTGTAGTTTTTTTTTTTGAAGTATAATTTTAATATGAAGTGTAGTGTGATGGATTTAGGCTCTAACGGATCTAAGTTTGTGCAAAACAGCTTGAAAATTAGGCAGTGATCTTATTATAGCTATGACGTGAAAGTTTTAATACAAAAGTTGAAACAAAGTGCAATGAAATATAGTTCAACATACTAGATAATTAAATATGAGATGAATAACACCACTGTCAACATATAGGAAGCTAAGGCTACTAAGCTTATCTGCTGTAGAGATTAAATAGACTGTAACAGCACATCAAGCTGTAGAGGTGCTGGCAGGCTGATGTTTCTATCCAGTACTAGTTTAATACACAGCTACGGCAACAAGTCGCTCACATTCAATCGTTTTCTTCATGCCTGTTGAAATGGTCGCTGTTGTGAAAATTGTGTGGTAACCTTTAGAATAGGCCTGGATAGGGTTGTCTTCTTCTATTGTGTAGGCAGGCAAGGAACAGAACAGTGTATGGGCCAGTTATTGTGTTTTATTTCGAATAAAAAATGCTACTGTACGTTGCATCTGCATGCAATCTTTCGCGTGATAAATGAGATGGCAGATGCATTGCAGGGATTTACGGTTACTATGTGCAGTAAATCTTCTCAAAGAGATGCAACGTGGTTTGGTCGGTTGGCGGAATCGCTCCACCTTGATATTTTTCTTTGGGGCGAACACTTCAAATGCACATGTCAGGAGGAGAGACAGGAATAAACACTCGCAGGCAGCTGATTCACTTTCAGCGCTGCATACTAAAAGTGTGCAGAACCCGAGCCACGCTGTACCAATCCATGGGTGCACATACTGGTCATGGCTTGACAAACCCAAAGCTTTTATTTTCAAGCTCTCGCTACGAGCCTTCTAAAACGTCAGCTGCCCTGCTTAATATTTGACCTGGTGCAATGAGCGACAGTACTGCCAGTGACAGAACTTGAATCAGTCATGGTGGCAATATGCATACGTTACATTTGTTAGCTCCTTTTTTTTTTATAACAGGATACTGCTGTAAGGTGAGTATGAGCCATTTATCACATACAAACACACACACACACATACAGTACAGTCTGCACACAATTCTACTTCTGATGCACACGGTTAACGCACTCACTTGGGTGGTCTTTAGGTGAACGGAGGAGATCAGAGACACAAAGGGGGAGCAGTGTAGGCTAACTGTCTCCGAGCAGAGAGAGGAAACGGGGGAGAGAGGGATGGTGATAGCCTCACTGCAGTATGTCAGATCTGGGCTGGACGCCAGGTGAGCTCTCTCACATGTGACTCTGCAGTGTTAACTTCAGCTGCTCAGCAGGACCTTGGCAGCTCTCTGCGCACACGCGTTCACCGCAGCTCGCGTGTTCGCGCAGCCGTACAGCTGCGCCTTTATCCCGCAGGCCAGCGGGCGCGCGCCCATCGCAGGCATTGTCAAGGTTGTAAAGGTGATCAGTTGCAGCTGAAATAGCACAACCTGCAAAAAAAAAAAAAACGCAGCGGTGTCTCTCTCTCTCTTGTGCTGTCTTCCTTCTCAGCTGTGTAACTCCCCTGCATCCCATCTTCATCATTTTACTTGTACCTTGTCCCTTTCAGACCAAAAAAAAAAAAAAAAAAAGATAGAGAGGGTGTTTCGAACTAATATATACAGCTTTACATCAAATTACATCTCAGCTCTGAAAAATGGTTCCAAAGCAACACAGCAAATGCTTTTACAGAAGCTCTGAAATTAAATTCATAATGTTCCATCTGGAAAGATATGCAAAAGGACAGATTTCCTCCGCAGTCTGCAAATGGGTTAACAAAGTAATCTTGATCTTAATTTTCATCTGTGCTCTACTTCCTTTTTCATTATTTTCTTTCCTCATTTCTCTTACTCGAACTTCAATTTCCTCAATTAGCCTTCTACTTGCATTCTCCTCCCTCCCTCGGTGGTCACTTGCTTTTCTTCCTTCCTCCAATATCACTGCCTCCTTCCTCCGTCTTTACTGTTATCCCTGGTGTCCCTGCATCATTTCATACATCACACACACCCCTTCTCTCCATCCTAAATCCACTGCACACTCCCTACGCTATTAGTATTATCCAAAACTTCTTTGGCAAGCTTAGCTGACTCTGTGCGTGTGCGCACGCGTGTGTGTGTTAGCCTGCTTGTGTGTTTTTGGTCAAGAAGGCAGCTCATATTTCTACTCATGTCAGTTGATTTCTGGTACAGACAGACCAGGGTCACTCTGGCAATGAACCTAATAAAACACAGCTCACATCAGCCCACTGGCGATGTGGACGCACACATGCACACAAACAAAGCTGAGCACAAATACGCCAAGCTCTCTTTCTCTAGCTGGGTTTTATGTGTGTACGATTGCCGGTTATAAATCTTCGCTGTGCAAACATTTTATGTGCTCACCTGCAGTTGTAATCTTTTTTTTTCTTTTGGACACACCATAAAAAGAACAGCTAATTAATCTGCAAGTGTTTACAAAGTACATTGCTGCTCAGCGGCTGCTTGCAGAGGGTGGATGTCGATGGGGGAGCGGCCAGAGAGGTCCAGGTCACAACCTAAATTTGACAGGTCACCGCTGCCAAACTCAGGAGTTGATACATTCTGTGATTTTCTCAAAGCCAGCGAAAGATACAACATCTCGCCAATAAGTTAGTGGGATTTACTTAGAGTTAAAAGTTTAAGAAAAAGAGTTAATGAGAGATTATTAATTACTAGTGTAGACTTTGCTCCTCTTCATCACCTAACTCCCAACTATCAACTCTCGGAACTGCCCAGAAATAATGAGTTTCTTATACCACAGATTCTGTCTCAGCATGAAGTCCACGCTGGTTCGGGATGATGGCTCTCGTCTTTGAGCTCTTCCTCACTTCGAAGCTTAATTTACTATGCCAAAATGATCAATTCTTCATTGATTACTTGTATATTTGTGTCTATACAGTACTTTTACTATGTGTGGCTGCACACTCACCTTCTGTTCTGGATGACTTTCAAAGATGGTGCCAGTTGATAGGAGTTTGGCAGAGGCTGCTGGCAACAGAAGCAGAAAAACACTACAAGTCATAGAGAAGGAGCGACTGCTTGGCTCAGCTGGAACAATTCATTCACTGTGTGCTACTGTGAGCAGGACGTTTACCGTCATTTATATGCTCCCTTCTGAAAAGCAATTTCTTATACTTGGCTAAAAATAAAATGACATAAATTATGGAAAATAATAAAACAAGTCGTATAGTCACTTCCCAGTTATGCAAAAAGGAAAGATGACCACTGTTTTTGTTATTTAATCTTTACAGTATCTATCTATAATAGAAGTCCCTGACGTCGCATTATCTAAACCTGCAGCTGCTGTTTTTTTTTTTTTTTTGGTGTCCCCAGCTGTGGTTGTTACTGCCTGACTTATCAAAGAAGTCAGAAAGAACATGAAAGGAATACTAAACAGCATGAACTTCCTCTGACTCCCCGCAGCCACTGTAAAAGGAAAAGTTAACGATTGATATTAATCTGCTCAGCCAATCGATGAAGGAACAGTGCTGAGCTCCTCTCGGAATATCACAGGCTCATTTACAACAGAGGGAGAGGGAGAGACGAGGGTGGGGGGAGTCAATCATCTGGCATCTGTCCAAGGATGTTGATGTTAATACAGAGTGGCCTGGCGGTGTAGGGCTGCGGGTGACAGTAGCGTTAATGAAATGGACTTGAATGAAAGCGTTATTAATGACGTGTAATCGTCCAAGGGTGATCTGGAAATTAAAGCAATCCTGAGATTTCCACATTTGAGTTAGGAGGAGTTTGAAAGGAATACGTCGGGGCTTGGTGTGCACCTGATGCCGAAAAAGGAGAAGCAACGTAGAAAGAAGAAAGTAAGGGGGGGGCAGCAGAACAGGCCTGTTGCCTTGCAGTCACTGAGCTCAGATTCAATACTGATGCCTCATGCATTTAATGTCAGCATCGTTGCAAATACCATGTGAGATCTGCGATTTTCGAAACATCAAAACATCAAAAAGCGAATCTTCAGGCTACAGTTGGAGGCCTGCCTGATCTCCTAGGGACTGACTTTAATCTTTACAATGTCTGTTTATACCAAAGATGTCTTGAGCCAAAAAAAGGGGGGAATAAAACTACAATATTTAGTTTTTTGAGACAAACTATGGCTTGTGCGGCATTTATGCATCAATCCTTAAAATCGCACATTATTTTGAAGGCTCGCTATTGGCCATACATTAAAGATAAGGTCTTAGGATCTAAGTAGTGCAACCAAATAGCCTCACATCAATGGGTGGGCAGGCGTATGAACACACACTTACAGGAACACACGCCAAGCCTTTCAAGCTTCTTAGCCCGTAGGACGGCCATAAAAACGAAGTATTGATTGTAAGAGAGGGTAGCAGAGATTCTTTTAAGCATAGTTGAATTGTGCCTCTGATAATGGGATCTCTACGAGTTCCACTCCAGTAGAATGGCTTCTAGCGGCTCTCTGCCCAGCTTCCTCACACTTTATTCTGCTTCTGTCCCTCCGAAATGATTCGCCAGGCCTCCAGGAAACTGAGTGAGCCCCACTGTGCGGGACTTAGAGCACACAACCTTTGGGGAGGATAATAAAAAGGATAAAAAAAAGCCTTAAATTCTTCACAATGAATATCTCCAGGAACACCTTGATTGTTATTTATTTTAGATCGGTCGTCTGTAGCAGATGCAGTCCCTTTATTGAAACAACACGGCTACAGTAGTTCATCTGTTTTTGTTGTTAAGTATGATGAATTCATTTGAGCATGAGATGAAGAATGTTGCTCTTATTTTTTTTTTTTGGTGTTGTGGGATTTAAAGGACTATTAAACTATATAAAGCTTTTTTTTTTCACTATCGTTTTCTTTGGTTGGTCCTTTTTAATTAATGTATTTGCTGTATTATATTGTCTGGTGACAATAGACAAATTCCTATGTCAATACTCATTACATCCAAAAATGTTGACTGTTAAATCTTGACTGATGATTTTAGTTTATTGCTCATTGTATCTTTTATTAACTCTTTGCATTCAGATCAAACAAAGCTACAGTTTGATCTATAATTAAAATGATCCTAAAATTAACTTGAAGGCTACACTGTCAACTTTCATTAATAACCTTGTGCTTGGTAGAAAACTGTGATATTAATTATGACCATTATTACTCATAGACCTCCACAGCGTCAGGTAGATATATGTTGCAATCAATGGCAGCCTGAAATCTGCAAGCCATGGACATCACCAGTGAAAAAAACTAAATCAAATGGAGCGTGTATTTCACTTTTGGTAGGCAAAGTGCTCCCACACCAGCCGAGCACAGCTGCAGTTAAAGGCTGCCAAAGCATCTCCAGGAAAGCAGCCCCAGCATCTGGTGAAGCCTGTGGGTTTCAGACTTCAGGCAGTTATTGATCCTGTTGACAGCCAGAGATACTTGTAATGTTAGCTAATGTTATAGGTTTACAAACTGACAGGAAAAGCTTCTCGTCAGTTCCTAATGCACAGAAATTAAATATTAACGGGATGTATTTTCAAAGGCGCGATGGAAGGGCTCTAGGTGTTGTTTTACCACGGTACCACAGATGTGTTGTTACTTTGCTCTATAGTGGTTGCATAAAATAAAACATTGAAACAAACGCTTGCGTTTCACTGACAATGTTTTTGTTTGTGAGTGTTTTAGCAGTTTAGCTAATTAATTAATTAGTTTCAAGCCACACTCTGCTGAGGAGTGAGAGCAAATGAAACATTTTCCATCACGCTATCATCATAATTTATTGACAGCGATTTAAATGAACACGCTGGTTTAGGTTCGTTTTATTACGAGCTACAGCTGTCACTCCTTCAACCTTGTGCCCTTTTGTTTTGCTGCCTTCAAGCTGTTTCCAACAGGTTATTTTAAGACGTTCTAGATAAACTTCCCCGTTTGCTGTTGCCTCCCAGTGGTTTACATCAAAACAGATGTGCGGATAATTCGGATTAAAACTCCTCATCAATTAGTACTTTTACAACGTTCTACGTCGTCGTTCTTTGCCTCTTCGGGTGCTGGTGAGTTGTTGTAATCCACTTGACATTGCCGCTCTGATAAGACAAGAACATGTACTGCGCCGGGTGCGTATAACACTCCGAGTGTGGGAGACGACTTAAAACGCATTTTTTTCACGTGCACCTTATGAATCATCAAACAATCAACATCGTAAAATCCAGTCCCCTCCAATTAACATTATCAAGTAATGAGAAGTGAAGAAGGAAGTCCCTTATCACACATCACAGCCCAGTTCGTTCTCACCTGGGGGCATGAAGAGTGCTTTTTTTGTTTTTTCCTTTCACCTTTTCCTCTTCTCTCAATCTCTTTTCCTTTGCATACACACTCTCTCTCTCTCTCTCTCTCTATTTATATATATATATATATATATATATATATATATATATATATATATATATATTTCATGTTATTTACTGCACATGGAGACATCCAGCATGATGTGTTTATTCACTCAAAATGATTTCCCTGGAAACCACAGAGCTAGCGTGGTAAGTTAATTGAATCTGGGCGTAATCCGTGCCTATCCCCCGTTCCGTTTCGCCCCATTCCCACAGTCTCTAGACAGTTCTGTGTTGAGGCACGGTGGGGAGCTGTAAGTTTAAGTGGTGTTAAATATTTACAGACTAGAAAGTATTAATTCATATTTTACTGAGAAATTCTCTTATTCCTCTGTGCTCCCAGCCAGGGCTCCAGGTGGAAGTGAGTGGTATTGAGAAAAGCACTGAGAAAAGAAGGCAGCAACTGTGGATGAACAGGAATCCTGCTTTTTTGTGAAGCAAAAACACGAATCCTTGCTCTGGGTATAACTTGCAGGGGATGGTGAATGTGCGTCTGCATGTGGAATGAAAGGAATTTTGGATGTTTTACTTTCTGCACTAAACCTCATTACTTTAAATTGAATTCTTTAAATTCACCTTTACAGCTCTAAGCAAACTGACCATCCCAAGGCATTCCCTGGCCTAACCCCAATCCATCCAACGGACATAGTTCCTCCTGTATGTCTCGGCCTCTTCCCATCGGTACATTACCGGAACACGTCTCAAATCCAACCCAATGGACAGAGTAGAAAGATTGATAAATTGAGAGCTTAGAGTTTTGACTTTTGGACAGGAACAATGACTGCATTACTGCTACAAATGCACTGATCCATGCAATGTTTTAGAGGTATGTCAGCAAAGACAGCCTTACAACATAGAAACTTCCAGCCACAGACAAACTTAGAAACCATCTCAAGTCCACCTCTGAGTCAGCAGCCATGTCACTGGGATTGAGGGACTGGCAGTCTGATAACATCCCCTCTCAAGGGCAAGAGCTCCCCACCTCCACTGTAATCAAGATTGGTGAAGAATTGGTTCCCCTTCCTGAGCCGCCAAACAGTTTTCCAGATTTTCTTGTCCTCCTCCATTGACTCTCCAAACTCCTTACAGGCCCAAGATTTGCCTCCACCGTAGCTGAGGAAAGCTTGGTGTGCTGGCAACCATTAGCTGGAAATCCAAGCAGAACAAGTGAACAAGTCAATATTTTCTTCCCTTTATGATGTTATAATGAGCAGTGACTCTCGCGTGTCTCTGGCCAACCACTGTCCACCACAGCACAGCACAGCAGTCCATATTCAGTCACTGTACCCCTACTGTGTTTCATCATAACCCCACGTCAGTCCTGCATGAGTGAAACGTGCATCAGTGGCGTGGAGCCAGGAGATTTTAGTTCTTATAGTGAAATAGGACAGTAACAAACGTCCGGATGGTGTTTCAGCAAATTTTAGAAAATTCACCTTTAAGTATGTGAGAGATTTACTAAATATAGGAAAACTAAGTGGTTTCTTCACTTGTCCTGTCAGATCTGCTGATGTCTGTTTACACAAGAGTAGAACAATACAAAAATCATGAAATGTATAAAATAACTAAGTTCCTGCTGTGTGTCACTAAATTAGTTATTAGTACAGCACATCCACATTTTAACTTCGGTACAGTATAAAATATTCCAGTACAATGATTGCATCCACTGTACTGAATAGTCAGATGCCAACTGATAATTCAAGGCTGTATCATAACAAATATCATATTTTATGTCACAGACACTCCTTCTCTGCTCTGAAAAGTTTAATAATTCATTCACCTCTCCATCAACACCTGAAATATTCAACTGTCAGTGATTCTTCAGCCCACAGCATTGTACTAGCCACTAACTGGTGTGTGTGCAACTGTGGCGATACATGTCACTGGCATGGGCTGAATTTTGGCATCTCGCCTTGGCTTGAGCTTATTCGCTCCCTCTTGGCAGGTGGCATCAAATGAGCTCTGTGCAAATTCTCGCCGGTGTCTGTGGGTCGCAGATCTGAAAGAGACACCTAGTGATAATCTGGCACCAAGAGACACATTGAAAGGGACAGTCCGTGTTCAATCAGCAGCGGAGGTTAGCAAGGAATGCATCCAATTTGGATTTATTATAATGATTAATAGAATGCTGTTTCTTCAGTGATGTTATTTTAGAGAATAAGGCCAATTCTGTGATCCTTTCACATGTATTTTTTAATAATACTTGATGTTTCAATGTAGAGAATTATGTACATATGCATATGTGGCCAGATTAATACGCTCGGCGAGAGTGTGACTATACAGTTTAAGCGTATAAGAAACATGGCATAAGAAACAGCTGTGATTGTACTTATCTACATCACCATGGGACTCTCACCCAAAGATCTTAAAGTTTTGGATTCTTACATTAGCTGATAAACCCCCCACACAGTTAAGATATCACACAATAAGCCATGAACAAGCTTTATTTCATTTAAACAATTTCTTATAAAAATTTGTATTTCCTTGTAATTTATTTTAGGACATGCGCAGATATTAAAATTGAATACACGGGCCAGTCATAAGGCCATCACACAGACCATGCACTTAGTTATGTTAGAGTTAGTAGAACAACATGCAAAAAGCAAATAAACATGCTAAAACACTGCATTAGTTGAGCCCAACCAACAAAGCACAAAAAGGCAAAACACGAAAGACACAATGGAAAAGAAAACAAAAGACAAAACAAAGCAGGAGAGGCTCTGTAATGAAATTAAACATAATTTAACACAGAACAAAGCCACACAAAGTTAATACTGCGTTTAACTGAGGTTACCTGGCGGCTCTTGCCAGTCCCTCAAGGTCTGGTTCACGTACGCACCCTCGCCAACGAGCATTAGGAAACTGGGCGTGGCTAACTAACTTTATCTAAACCAACGTGAACGGTGGAATATTTACAAGAAGCCAGAAAGAAAGTCCAGTGTCCAGATCTTTTGGGGTAAACACTGGATCACAGAGCGGTAGGTCTTATGAATCACATCGTCTTTTACATCACATAGACGGCCAAATGTTCATCGCTTACCTGGGGACCATTATGGGAATAAGGCAATGAGACGTAATGCTATGGATAATGTTCTGCTGGGAAACCTTGAGTCTTGGCATCTATGCAGATGATGGCGCTTATCACCTCCCCAGGTTTTGTTGCAAACCACGTACCCCAATTTAAACGCATTGCAAATTGATTTTGTCTTATTGTGACCACTAAGCTGTTATGTATGGCCCCCAGTTTCTGACCTTATTACTTTAAGCCTGTCACCAAAGTATCGGACAATAAAATCTTCAAATTAGACACAGAACAATCCTGTTGAAACAGACAGTGTTTTAAAGTTTCCTGCCTTGAGGGGACTGTATATATTTAATAAGCAGGTGTAGACCTTTGGGGTAGGGGGTGTATACAGTATGTACGTGTGTGTGTGTGTGTGTGTGTGTGTCTTTACAAGGTGCTTCATTCTGGGCCCAGGTTCCCAGAGAGGGACACCTCCGCTTCAGCGCACTGTGCCTATACTTCAATAATTCATCGCACAACATGACACACAGATTTATCTTTTCTGTTGAGAATGAGCACAGTTATGATCGTTGCCTTTACCTGTCTACTTTGCAGCCGCCCACCTTCTGCTTCTACTACATCCCCTTTCCCTTCTCTGCTTAATAATACATAAAAAAGACAACTGCGATCAGGTTAGCTCTCTTGCTCAGACTGCTTCATCTTTTCAGGGTGCAACATTTAGCAACCAGATTTTGCTGTATCCTCTGAAATAAAAAAAAAGTGTGAATCAGGGAAATCTGCCTTGACTGTAATCTTGCAGGTGCTGGGATATGATTTAAAAATGTAAAGCTTGTTAAATTAGTAGAAGCCATTTTCACGCTCTGTGCGTATGACTCTCATGCGATCATCGTGCATGCGTGCTGGTATTTTGACCATGTTTCCTAGTTTGTGTGTGTGTGGCGTGGACGCATTTGCGCGTCTGCTTTGCGGGATGGTCCCCTGATTGAACAGCTGTCACTGCTGGCTGAGCGTGTGTACCAACCAGATGGGGAACACAGGGGTCAATGGCACTGACACATTGCCACCAGATGAGCTCGTTGGAAGATCCATAACACATAAACAGACGCACACATACACACATATCGTTGACACCCCCCAGTGGTATGTAAACAGATGGAGCTGAAGCACACATGACAACATTCAGAAAGATTAAGTGAGTTGCTGTAGTGACATAAAATGCCCAGTGCTCTGTGATGTATCAGGGGGGAAAAAAGTAATAACATCGGAAAAAGATTACATTTTAAATTAATTCTAAAAATGGATCTCATATCTAATCTATAATCCAATCAGAGGAAATGAAGCATGATTGCTATGATAGAAGTAATGAAGTTTTCATTCATGTATTTTCTATTAAGTGAATCCAATGTCAGTTGACCCCAGCCTTTTCAATTCACGTGTCCATTATGAACAAGCGTCACGTGTCAGAACAAAACGTTATGCGTAAAGGTTATAAGAGTTCATTTTCATAGTTGATTTGATTAAAAAGAATAAAAAAAAAAAACAGAATGCACACTCAGTGTTGTTGTATTTCATTTGACGCATTGTGTGGAAATTAGATGTACTGTAAAACAAATGAGTAAACTAGAACTAAATTGGTTACATAAATCGCTCTTACTCTCCATTCAAGTAGATGCATTTGAAAGTCCCTCTGCATGTGCTCGTGGTAGTTGCTGCAGTGTTTGTGTGACAGCGTGTAACTGTCAGAACCGCCTGCATATCGTATGTCCTGCCACATTCTGCTGATGTGCTCAAAATGTGCGCACAATTGTTGATTGTTGATGAATGTGAACATAAAACATAAACGTCCAGCAAAAGTCTGATAGTTTAAACTGTGTAAATGGCAAATCATTTGTTATGAGCAAACAACACAAGCAAAGAAAGCGACAAAAGGCACATTTTGTGACTAGTGTAATTCTTGTCATTGTTACTGTACCTACATTCTCATTTCGCCTTATTTGCAAATGTTCTTTTGGGAAGTTGAGCGAGTCTAAAAGTCAACACAACAGATGCATCAATGAAACAGAATTAACCTGTAACTGTACACATACTCAGTAGTGATGAGCCGATGCAGTAAGGGACAGGTGAGCAGATGGGCGGAGGCACAACTGTTCAGGTGAGGGTTGCAGTTTGAAAGGAAAAAGTGATCAGGCCTAAAATGACAGTGTTTGTGTAATTAAAAGTATGAACAATGAACAAACTAACAAACAATAAACAGCAGAAATGACAAAACCCAAATGGAGATGCTGAAAAAGAAAAACAAACAAAATTATAATGAAATACAATTTATTATTTCTAATGTAATAAAATACAGTATTTTTGATGATAAAGTTAGTTCTCTGATAGAAACAACAACATTTTCTTTAAAGATCTATTGATCTTGTTTGTTTGGTGTTTCTATAACTGAGAAAGTCAACATTACCAGGTGACTTATCATGAATTGCCCACTAAATCACGAATTACATACTTGTATATTATATTCACCCAATTAGCATGGAGTTATATATATATATATATATATATATATATATATATATATAATATTCCATCATTTAAGTAAGTTCTGTCTCAAGGTTTCCCTTGACCCTTGTCATTTCCCATAAAAGAGGCTCCCACGCCTTACAGTACGAGTCATCTGTAATCAAAGGCATTGGTGCTATCTGAAGAGGAATGGAAATGACATTGTTAACATTTAAGTCGTACCTCTCTTTCCCTAAAGGCGACACGACTCAGATTAATTCACATCACACCTTTTAGCTGAAAGCCCATGAATGACATTAAAAAAGTGAGTTAAAAAGAAAATATTACATCCTGTAATATGATATTATAATACTACGTATATATAATAGTGATTACCAGATAAGATTCCTCATTAAGATGCGCTGAATTTTGTTGGGCAGTGTGTGGGTGTGTGTGTGTGCACTTCTTTACATGGTGTGTCTGTGCTCATGTTAGCATGGCCCCTTGCTGTGCTAATCTCATAAGAGCATGGAGCAATGTTTGTCTCTCAGATAAAGTCTGCATCCCGGTGTCTCCTGGAAAAGACTGATGAAATTTACTTTCTGTATACCACGCCGATGTTTTCATGGCACTGTTGGGAGACAGAGCTGAGGAGAGAAGCCTGTGAGGTACCAAGGCAATCAGTGCACGTTAAATCCCTCTTCAATGACTGCTCTGGCCTCCAGTCCCATGCACACACACACACGCACGCACACAGACACTGATTTTCTGCGAGTGTCACTGTAACCAGCTTGGTATTGGCAGTACCAGGAAATTAGAGTCTTTTGCAGTGAAACACTCATGTTTACACCCCACACACTTAAACACACACCTCCACACATGCACATTTGCCTGTGGATATAATGAGGGGTTCAGACTTGCTTTTGCCAAAGCCTTGGCCCAAAGTTGCCCCTTCGGCACGGCATGAATAATGGATAAATGCACACCGAGTGCCATCAAATAATAATCAGACGTACCCAAGCACACAAACAACCACCCACCCACCCTTGTCCGCACACAGACACATAAGAGCCCCCAGCCGTGAACTCCTGCCATGGGGGAAGGGAAACCACGAGTGCAAAATGCCAGAGTTGAATAATTCTGTTTCTGTAGAATTATTTAATCACAAAGTGGGTGGGTGGAGCAGGAAACCATGTGGTCTGTCAACAAAAAACAACTGCAGTCACAGGGTAGTAGGAGCTATGAGTCATTAGAGATTGGCAATCAGATGCAAAGCATTGGAATGGAAAGAAAAGGAGGAAATGAAGACAAAGCTGAATATGTATCAAACTTTTTGGATTTGGGATTTAGAAAGACCACCCCTCCTTTCCGGTCACTAATTACAGATTGCTCCATGCTTCTTAAATTACTTAAATATGTGTGGTGCTTCATCAAATACAGTGGGTATATTAACACTGAATCGCTTCTACGGTGTCATCTTGCATAATTAAGTTTTTAAATGAGAAATGTCAACCTGGATGAAATTATGTCTGGGACGTATTTGCAAATATATTCGCAAACAAATATGTTCCTGATGACAGTTAGCATCATCTGAAGATGATTTAAGTTCCGATATTCTAATTACAATGGGCTTTAAAATACGAATATGAAACAGCGAGAATAAAAAATAGCAATTTTTAGAGTAACTCATATGTGTATTGACCCCATCAGCCAGTTTAAATGGAACATTTAATAAAGCTTAGAAGAACAAAATGAACACATGAAGTGGAGACGAGGATGGGGAGATGTCTGGCTAAAGGACACAGAGGTACAAGACAGAGAAAAGAGTAGTAAAATCAACAAACAAGGAGGTTCTCTGGGTTATCAGGCAGTTATTTGCTGATGTATGCGCAGTTGAAGCGAAGGAAAGCAGACCGGTATTAACAGCCAGAGAGCCAGGGGTGGGAGCAAGCCAAGCCCGGGAGCTGCAGCCCAGCCCCGGGTCAGTCTGCTCCAGACTCCCCCACTGATCTCCACCCAATTAGCATGGAGTTCCATCTGCTGCCTGGAGTGACACACAAACACACAGACGCACGCACGTGCGCTGACATCCACACTAAAACGCACATATTCCATCTCCTCACATACACACGCACACAAATGCACACCACTTCCATTACCCATAACAATTGCTCAGTGACAAGATAAGTGATAGCCTCTTCCAGCCTCCTGCCAATTACAGCCTAATGTGAAAGAGACTGATTCACTATCGCTCTCACACTGTTTGGAGGGTGCAGCCATGGGTGCATGTGTGTGTGTGTGTGTGTGACAGAACGAGTGTGTGACTTGTAGAGAGCGTCCTCTATTTGCAATGGTGCTCTGTTGCGAACATCTGTGGCTTAGCCCAGACAGAAGGGTGCTCCTTTCTAGTTTGGCTGCAGGCTAGCTCTCAACAATCTCTCTGCTGCAATCAATATTTAACAATATACCCCTCACCGAGAGACAAGGATGGCGCCGCAGAGGAAGAGGAGAAGAAAGGAAGTCAAAAAAGTTTAGGGGGGGAGGGAACAACACTCCTGTTTGTTACCGTTTCCCTTCAGCTGTCGGACGTAAATTTATAACGTTGAACTCTGACATCAACATCTAGATCCGGCTAAATTAGAGTTTCTGCCAAAACAGCCTGAGTCTGCTTGTACAACTGCATCCCAAACTGACAAAAACAACTTCTCCACCTTAGTTATTCTTATTTATTTATTTATTTATTTATTTATTTATTTCTAAACACCTCAATAATTGAGCTGAATGGATTCAAACTGTGTACCACCAACACATTTGGTCCTTCACCATCTCTAATTACTGACATGATTAGCTTTCACTCCCCCACCTCCCCCCTCGCCCCCTCTTGCTTCCTGGGCTTCAATGAAATAAGGAACCATGTGCTTATCATGTGCAACCATGTTAACATTTTATTTACAACTAAAGTAAGTGCCGCGTGTGTGTTTTTGCTGCATTAAGCCATAGTGAAACATCCACTTTTGAGCTGTGCTTTACGTAATGTTTCAAATTCCATGGCAGTCGATTAATGTATTAATATTCATGGCTTGGAAAAGACATAATTAGAACTGCCGCGTGAGCTTGTTGTGGTTTGGGTTTATGCAATGGTTGTAAAACTAACATGAGCTAAGGACAAAAACAGTGATCGCCAATGCTGTAATAATAATGATTCTAACTAAGACAAGAGAGCAAAAGGAAAAGCACAAATACATTGTTTTGAGATCCCTCGTGAATGAGTCTTGATTGATGGGCGTTAATGGTGCTATCATACAGTAACTGTTCTGTGCATATGTAGTTGAAGTCAGAAATCAAAATACTGTTACCTCTGAAGCCTACAGATTAACATATTATACCTTTTTTTTAATATCTGCATCAAATAAAAACAAATTTTCTAACTGGGTAGCATTTAAAACAGCTTATGGGCTTTTGATTTATCAGTTAGGCATCAAAATCTACCCATGTGACCTCTGCATATTGTGGTACAGCAAGTAGAAGTCATCTGGACACTGCATCACTTTAGTGTTTCTTAACATAAGTGGCAATAAGTAATATATCAGAGTTCTTTCAAAATCTGGACACTCCCAACACAAAAAAAATAAGCTTCATTGGTTTTCTTTTTTAAATGTATCACTGGCTGCAGAATAAGCCATGCAAATCAAATTTGATACGCCTAATCCACAGCCTTTGCAAAGAAATTCTTCTAGACATCCATATCTTTCTTTTATGAGTTTGGCAGGAGCTCACAGCAGTAACTCAGCGAACTGTAATGTAAACAAGCAAAAGCACATCTTGGCTTTGAACCAGAAACATGCTGTATATCACTACAACCACCGTTCTTGATCTCCTCATTATTGTTGCTTCTCTCTCATCCTCCTTTACTTTGCAGAACACAACTCTGCAAATGTGAAGATTTAGCCAAGGAAAACAGAGTCCCCGCATGTTTTCAAATGACACCGTCCATGTGTACGTTCAGAGCTGGCCCAACCCCTCCTTACATTAATATGATATGATGTCGTGCAGCACAGTCACAGTGTGCACCTGAGGGGTTGTGTCCCGCCTTGTTTTTTTAAGGTCAACTAGTGACATTTTTAATTCAGCGATAGCGAAGCTGAGCTCATGAGAGAATCATGACATGTTGAGGAAACATAGGGGCTGACACTAAACGCCTTAATAATGCATGTGGCTGGAGGATTAATTGGGAATGTCTTCTCTCTGTGGTAATGAGGGGATATGAAAGATGGATGAATGAATGGATGCTTGGATGGCAGTCAGAGGGCAGTGAATCTGTTGCTCTGAATGCAAGGCCTACTCCGGAGAATTAAAGAAGCAGAAAGGCCTCTACGTTGCGGTCGGAGGATGGTGGCAGAAGAAGCTGGTCTGGTTTTTTTCATGACATACTCAGAATAGTTGCTTAGCCAGACCCACTGCAGACCTGCTTGTCTCACTCTCTTACTCAAACGTTGCCACAGAACACAGAATCTGTGGCCGTAATTTCTTATGCAGAAGCACCAGATGAAAACATTTGTGTTACATGTACTGTTGTTGGTGTAAAATTAAACCCTGCACGCTTCTTTTTGCAGTGAAATTAAGCAAAGCCGGCCTTCTCTGCAATAGTTCAGGAGTGTGTGTTGTCTGTGGTACAGTATGCAATTACAACTTCCCTTGTCTGCACAAAATACCTATTTTGTTTCTCTTTCTAAACTGTTTCCACTGGGGCAAATGTGCCATTGTGCCTGTCTCATGTCAGGCATGTTTGAAATTCTGTGCCAGGGATTTTAAAAACCAGCTGAAGTTGTAAAGGCCTCTGTCTCTGGAGCCACATGTGTTGGCTCCCTGGCTTCACATCAAATCCTGCCGTGCTTCCTCTGCCTCTCTCTGCATTCCAAAGCATCTCAAATTAATGAAATGCTGAAATGTTTTTTCTTACAATGATGCCAAATTAATTCCAACTTTAAGTGCTGGGCTGAATATTACGCCACAACACAGTTGTCTGCATTAATTTACTTTAGTCTGCCCAATGTGGACGCAACACTCCTATTACCCTGTTGGAAACTACATACAACCATCAACAATATGCTGCAGGTGCAACAAGCTGAGCCCATTCAAATATTTTGACGTTATGGTCTAAGTCTGATAAACTACCAGCTTGGCAAGGTGGCTCTTTTGTTACTTTGTAACTTGTTGAGGTCAGTGCCTTAAATACCCATGACAGGTAAATCTACAATGAATATTGGCCATGACAGTTCATTTCAGATCAAAACATCCCATGAAACAGCCTTATATTTATATAACTTAATATTTAAATTCAAACGAGTGCGTTTGGTTGAAGGTCAGAACCGACATCAACAGAACCAGGGACCTCCCAGCGCCAGCCTTCATTTAATGAGGAGATATGGAGGTCAAGGTATCGACAGAGTCTCCACGTCCATTTGAGACTTTACGACAGACATCTGACCCGCACTGAGTCTGTGAGCGAGATGCCTGAATAAGAGACTGATGCTTTTTTTGTGTCTATTTTTACAGCTACCATCCAAGGCAATTGGAAGTGTGAGAATCTCTGCTAACTGTGTCAACATCATAATTATAATATTTACTAATAAACATGGATGGATACAGTTTGGCAAAGGAACAGCAGAGACCTTCAGACACCTTCAGTGCTGAAGATGTCCCTGATGACCAATTAGCAAACTTAGCAAACTTTCCAAGTGGCACTGGTAGAAAAATGAGAACCTGCCTCCCTAAAGCAACACTGCCCTATTTTAAAATAATTTCTGTAATTAATCAAAGGTTAAACAGCAACCGCATGAGGACACAGAACAACTATCAAGTTGTACTTTCACATAAGGCCAAATATATCACTAATATATGTTAGTATTTCATATATAATTCCATGAGCATAGCAAATTGTGAAGCTATTGATTTCACCGGCAAATGAGATTTTGAATGACTACATATGCAACTGTGTTGTACATGGGTTTATTGTGTTGGATGGAGAAAGAAAAAAATCTGTCAATTTGGATGTGACTCCAAAATATCATCCTGTTGCACGAGGTTCCTTGTCCACACTCTACAAATAATGTCACGACTTCTCGGACATCTGACCCCCACCCCTTGCAGCCTTCCAATTAGCAGTGTTCTCTTTCAGCAGCTGGTCAAGTGGAACCTGTGGGAACATTTGTAGACTTTTTTTTTAATCACTACGAACATCTGTTTACACCGTTTGGTGCTAGTAAACATGCTTTACAAATACAAGCTGGAAGTTGTTATCAGCTGCGGCACCAAAGTTCAGTCCGGAAAGGTTACCTCGCAGCCGTTTCCCTGGATTAGGGGTCATGTGTGTTTTTATTTCTGCAGTTCTAAAGCTGTATCACACAGGAGCTTTTCACTGACAAACGTTGTAATGATCCTCTCTTACTGGCAAGGAATACAGATTAACTGGCGGATCCACAGTTTCCATATCCCTTTTATTCACGGCTCTCGCAGGACACGTGATAATGGACTGTTAGCCTTGGTCTCTAAACTCAAGTCGATCACTAAATTGAACAGGATGTTTATCCAGTTTATTAAAGACCTGTTATCTTGATTTTTTATTGTGATGGAGACTAAAAGGCACCTGTTTGGTCCTCGCCACTGGTGTGGGCAGGTTCATTAGTTAGGAGAGGTCAGATGTCTGATCGGTCCAAGGATCAGCAAACAGTCATGACATTATTTGTAGAGTTTTATGAAGAATGTCATGCAACAGTTGGTCAAGTGGAACCTGTGGGAGCATTTGTTGACTTAAGCGTTTTTAATCACTATGAACATCTGTTTACATCGTTAGGTACTAGTAAACAGGCTTTACACATACAAGCTGGGGGCAGTTGTCAGCTGCGGCGCCAAAGTTTGGAAAGGAACTCACAGCCGTTTCTGTGGAATAGGGACATGTGTGTTTTTTTCTACCGGTGCCACCACGGAAAAGTTGTATCACACAGAAGCTTTTCACTCACAAACTTTGCGATGATCTCTAATTACTGGCCAGGAATTCAGATTACCTGGCACATCCACAGTTTACACATTCCATCCATGGCCCTTGCAGGACATACGATAATGGACTGTCAGTGATGGTCTCTATAGTCAGACAGACCTTTAAAGTGGACACACTATTGCTATTCTGCTGCCTATAGCGCAAGAGGCACAGCAGCAAAAAAAGAAATCAATTAATATCATGAGAATTAATTTAAAGAAATGATAATAGTTTACAAAAGTGAGTGAAACACTAAAAGAAATCAGCCATAAAGTAATAATAAAGTTATAGTGTGACATTATGTTATGATGAGACGCTGGGAACTGCAGAGGAGTCGTTTTAATGTTTAGCAGTGCATGAATGTGATGAATGAGGCTCAGCTCAACAGTGGACTGTTTTGAGACTGGATCTGTATTCATGCTGCCCCGTCCTCCTACAAAGCAAAAGTTACAGGTTGTGTTAGTAACCAGAATCAGACTCAAGCCTGAACCTGTGCGTGACACCGGTTTACTGCAGGGTTGCAGCGTTTCCTTTGCGTCTACGTGTTTACATTCACATGCGAAGAGCGAAATTTGTTGGAGGCTAATGACAAGTACAATTTGCTGGAGCTTGTTATCATTTGATCACATGACAACAGACGTGTGTCGCTCCTCTTTCTCGCTGTGGCACCGATGGGGTTTCATTTACACGGTATGGCACAAACATGTCTCGCAAAGCTCTAACTACGTGTTTGTATTGTGTTTCGCACGTGATTTAATTGCCGCGCTCCAAATGGAACGTTGTGTGGCCGTCATTTGTTGTTTTGTCACAGGACCTCTGCATTAAGGCTGAGGCTTTTCTTCGTTTCTCAACTGCTGGGCACCTTTTGACTGAATTCCACCAGAACACGTTACTGGTAGAGTACAGGCTCCTAGAATGAGAAGCAGAATATTCCACCTGTCAAGCTTCTTTCATGTAAAACCTGCTTCCACTTCTGTTATCGCACAACTCAACTGGTCAGGGCAGATTGACGCCCACCTGCTGGTGGAATGACTTTCTTTTGTTCCTCTTCACTCCTACCTCATCTGTACAATCTGTATATTTTGCACTGAGGCGACCTTTGTTGTAATTCGACTTTATTTTGCTACATCGACAACTGAACTGAACGTTGAGTCCTCGCAGCTCAGCTAATGGCGGCAGGCTTCAACGGCAGCTTCCATTTACAGCGAAGGGCAGGGTGTCACCACAAGCTGTCCATGCATCAGCTCAAGCTGATGGAACACATCATGCCATTAGCCAAACCCATTTGGATATCAGTCGAAACAACAAAATGACAGCACATGGTTGGGCTACAGGAAACTCACAGGGTTTGGGTGTCATTTTGTCAAAGAAATGAAAGTCTTCATCTCTATTTAATAGAGGGTTTTTGTCCAGTCTGTCAGAGATTTCCCTATCAGTCATCCTGCTTAAACTACAAAACTTATTCAAGTTAATTTCACTCACTATTAATGTGAGCCATCATAATTTCAGGCCCAGATTTCCTGCCAAAAGCGGAAACAAATAAAGATAAAAAAGAAAATCACAACGGGGTAAAGTGAGTAAAAACACAGGAAGAGGGCAATAAAAGTGTGTGTGCGTGGTGTATTATTGTCAAGTCAGTGGACTAGAGCCGTAGTGAAAATCAGACGTGGCAGTTGAGGACTTAGAAGTAAAAGACTGTGGACGGGCTGTAATCCCAGAGAGGAAACCAACGTCTTAAATATTTAATACAATTTAAAAACATAGTTACCAGCCTTCACTTCTATTTCATCAGATGTAGGGCTTAAACGTGTGTGTGTGGGGGGGGGGGGGGTCTGTACAGCACATGCACCAATTCTGGGAGTGTGTTTCTTGCGTGAGTTTGTTCGCTTTGCCTCCAAACCTGAATAACCTACACGGGTCCAGACAAGGGTGATTAAACTTGTGTTAAAAGTGATGACGTTGGCTATAATGCAGCGGTAACACACTGTATGAGCCAAGGAAGCCCCCACCTCCTTCCACGCCGGTGTTTGACAAGCCAACATACGCGCTTCGATCTCCAGGGTGATAGAGTGCATCAGTGTGTGTATAACCTGCTGCTGCTGTAGCAAATCTATGCACCTCTATTTCTGTCTTGAATGTGAAATGACTGCTGAATATTTCACATTCTACCTCTGACATTCCCCCCTCATCTCATAAATCACTGTTTATGGATCATTTACTTTGTGCCTTTTGTATACGCCTATGTGTGTGTGTGTGTGTGTGTGAGACAAAAAAGCATTTTGTCAGGGAGGAGCTTGTGTTGTTTACACAGTGGGATCAGATACACAGAAGTCTTGCAAGAATGCAACGCTGATCAAGGACAACACACACACGCACATGCACACAAACAGTGATATCATTCCTAACACCTCTGTCGTTCAGAAACAATATGTGTCTTTTTAGGATCAATAAGCTGCCAAGTGTTGCGGCTTTAGAAAACACGCTCAAACTGAAGAGCACCTAATCACAATAAATACACTGCAGCGAGCACCCCATACTGTTAGAGTCTTTGGCGTCTTCGGTGTGTGTGTGTGCGTGTGTGCGCGCACGTGTGTTTATCTTCATGCGGCTCACGAGGCCGTTCTGTTTAGTAAGCTGTCAGACATTTGGCCAGGGTCAGTGCCCAAGGGACCGGGAGACGGGGAGGTGGAGTGCGTGTTAGGAGGAAGGAGAGGTTGGAGAGAGAAGGGGGGGGGGGGGGGGGGGTTGAGAGGTCTGGAGGGACATTGGCGAACTGTACAGACGGACGCTGTGAGAGGACTCACAATGGCCTTGAGCGGTGCGAGAAAGACAGGCAAAAAGAGGGAGCGAAGGAGATGCTTTAAAGAAATGCCTGGGAGCGGAGAGCTGTTGAATACCAAGGAGAAGTTCCTTCCCCACAGTAAAGCGCAGGGAGCCGTTGCTGTCTGTACACAGGGCCCCCAGACTAGTCTCCGAGCTCCAATCATGCTGTCGGTAAGGCCTTGCTCCTCTGTGTGAACTTTTCCAATACAGCCAATGCTCTTGGTTCTCCTTTCAAAATAGTTTTCTATTTTGGCCAAAATTCATTTTTGTGTGCTTTACTTCCTGTCCCTACTTCCTGTTTGCCCTCTATTAAAATAATAATAAGTAGTTTGTGGTGGGTGGGGGCATGCACATTAAAAACACACAGGCTTTACAAAGTGAGGGAGGAGCAATGTGTGTTTTGTGCTATTCTGTTGTGTCAGGGCCAATCCGTGGCCTGTGTGAGCAAGAGAAATGAATATCGAAAAACAATACATAAATATTGTCCCCTGTCAGCAAGATTAGAAAAGCAATATCGCTGGGATGCATGCACAGCTGCGGGAGGCGGAGGGAGAGGGAGGATGGAAGGGCGGGGTGGGTTTAAAGGATGAGCAGCGGGTGAGAGAGAAGAAAAATACAGGTAAATGAGTGCAGGTGCCATAAGGTCGAAAGAGGAGGACGGAGGAATGCAAAACGATAGTGCGACCAGTAGAATAAATAAGCAGCAAATGCAACCCTTCATGTGGCGAATGATACATTTACCAAGAGCATCAGGTAACCGTCGCTTCCTGCTACACAGACATGAGTGCATCCCACTGCGTACGAGCCCAGCACACTTGCTCGTGTAAAAGGAAAAGTCTAGGAGAATTCACTCTGTCCATCAATAAAACATTAGTCCCTCAAAACTTCTCCTGGGACAAGCTGCCAAGCGAGCTAAACAAACACAGATTCATATTACACGAGGGTGCCCTGCACGAGGTTGTGTGGGAGGATATGAGCATATTCGCGTTGTTTGCCAATTGTTTACCATTTGACATTTCCATTTAATTTCTTGTCGGGCCGTGGAGGAATGACAATCAAGCGCGGGAGATTGCATTTGTAGTGGTAAATAATTTGACGGCCGCGCCAGCCAGTGGGTGTCTCCAATGTTGCTCCAGTAACATCAGGGCTCAGTGGTGGGGTTGTGGTGTGGTGGGGAGGCGCTTGTTTAACAGCAGTCAAAAAAAAAAAAAAAAATATATATATATATATATATATATATATATATATATATATATATATATATATATATTTTTTTTTTTTTTGCAGTTGTAGCAACTTCCTGCAGGATTCGCATTGTTCTGCTCTTGGCAGCTGAACAGAGGATAGATGGCTACGCTCGCAAGCTTTTTACACCTGGCTTCATTAATTCTGCCTATTTACATCAGCTTTAAATGTGCTATCTGGCATCAGCCAACCACTTATCAGCTCTTTCTCCACCTTCCTCTTTCTCTGCACCCAGCACTTTAGAAAAATCCCTCTAGCTGCACTGAATGCCCCCCCCCCAACTCTGTTTTTCCATGTCTATGCACAGAACCTTTGCTTTTCGCCCGCTCAGATGCTGAGAAGTGAACAATATTTAGCTCTAAAAATGATTCCGTTTCTGCGAAGATGGTCCCAACCTCATGTTGTACAAGCTTTTTGTACAGCTGCTTTGATAACGTGGGGTCAACAAATTTATCACCCGCACAAATACAGCACTTCATAACAGCCTGAAGTTGTGTTGTGTAGTACTGAGCTACTTCCTAAAAGATTATTCAGGCAACAAATGTACAATAGGTTAGCCTGAAGAAATGGTCACATACTTATAGCTGTGTGCAGCAAAGTGTTGTCTTTCAAGAATTTACCTTTCTAAAATAAACTTTGACACTGTTGTTTTTAAATGCAACATATGAACCTGCGTTGAATTTAGGTTAGGATTGTGGTTTTGTTTAAACAAACTGTAACTGAAGTGACTTTTGTCATATTTTAGAATGTACCTGTAAAATAAAGTAAAAGCACGCAAGAGAAGATTACAGACACTTCTAAGACCTGAAAGTTCATAAAAAGTTTTGCAGCGACGCTGTTTCACAAGGTAGCGAAGGCAACATCTTTCTAAATGAAATCTTTACACAGCCTGACATCTTCACATTCTCTAGGAAATTGAAATGACTTGGTAGCAACGAACAATGTGATTGTGTCTTGAGACTTGAAACACACGGCAAAACTTCGCTACTGTAAATACAGTTAAGAAATGTTTGAAAGGACCTGAAGGAAGCAAGTGGTGTGAAGAAAATGACCCTGAACTTCCCTCATGTAAAGCTGTGTTTAATACAATAATAATACTTCAGTAAATCACGTATTCTATTGATGACATAAGACTTCACGACGTTATTAATTTTGTTGTTTGTCTGATATAAAATAATAAGCAAACATTAGTCCAAATTAGAATTAGAATTATGTACAATTGTCACATTCCATAATTAACAGTTTACACTGAAAATACAAATTATTATTGACAACATATTGTAAAAAAGGCTAAAATGATATTAAAATATACATTTTTCTATATACACAGTTCTTGAGACAAATGTGCCCAAAATGTTCTTTCGTGTTCACCAGCTAGTCGCTAACATCTGTTAGCTCATTATTAGAATTCTCATCCTTTGTGTAGTCACCAGTTCAAGTTCAACCTGTCTGACACAACCTTTCCATCATTTATCATTCATCTACTTCAAGCTTATTAAATAGTAGACATTGTTTTTCTTAGATTATGAATTAAATTTCTCCTCAACTTGTGAACACTAACAAGCTGGTAAAGAGGTTATACGATTATGAATGAACGAAGCCAAGTCAGAAATGATTGTGGTTATGGTTTGTGTGAGCACCTGCCTCCTTCCCATAATCCTGTCAATCACTGGAAACACAACTTGAAAAGTGAAACCTCTTGTGGACACATTTGTACACAGAAATCGCAGGCGCACAGACTGCTAATGCGTCATTATCCAATCATAGCCTCCTCTTGATCTGACAAGCTCTCTTTCTGCCTTTCATCCACTCTTCGTTCATCCTTTAATCGCTCCATCTTCCGCGTCGCTCTGCTATTTGGAACATGAACAAGTCATTCGCATGCCGTCCCGGTCTTCAGGTTCCTTTTCAGGACTTCTCTCTGATTGGTATGCAGTAAGTAGTTTACCTGTCATCTCAACCGTTCAGTACATGTGAGCAAGCTCTTTTCTCTTCTTTCACTCCAGCTCATTTCAGCAGCACAAACACACGCACATACACACACTATGAAATGAACATATAGCCAAGCATAGTGTGATTGCAGCTGCCTCATGTTGGTCAAGTTGCTTGTGAAGTTATTTATTTATTAATTTTTTGCATGAAGGAATTCCAAACCCAGGGTGGCCACTGGGGTGATAAGATGAGTGGGCTCTGGCTGCGGTTGTCATGGTGAGGACTTTTAACTTTGATTGGCTGGAGGCATGGCCTGAGGCGCTTGGAAGGCCACTGCTGGCCCGTGGCATAAAGAGTGACAGGAAACTGTGCCAACACACACTCGGTAACTCTATTTTTATCAATACATTCATCAAGTCAATTATATCTATTTAATATATGTTAAAAACTGAATAGGTATTTCAATAAGCAGTTGATTCAGCCCAATATTGGAGTGGTCCCCTTCTGCTGCCAGTCTCGGTCTCAGCAAAGTTGAAATGTATTCTGTGTTCTGACACCTGTTGATTATGTCCAGCATCAAATCCTAAATTCTAAGTTGACTACTCCTTTTTTGTATATGTGGCTCTACAGCTCTGCTTGTAGTCTGTGCAGTGGGCAGCCATGCGTATGCGCATGTGCATCGCTGTGACTGGATGAGTGAGTGACTGCGGAGCAATGACAGCCAAGCATACAGCAGAACAGTTATGGATTTTCGCTTGAGGGCTGCTGTAGGGTTTTATGAATCAGTCTGTTCCTCTCATCCTTCCCTCCTCCTTTGCTTCTCATCTTCCTCCCTGCTTCTCTCCAGGACTTCAGTCACTTCGTTTTTTCTTTCAAATCAAAACTCCCCTTTAACTATACCAACGAGGGGCTTTTGATAGCTTCTGGTGCCCTTCAGTCATTGTTTGCCTGTAAAAGTGCATCAAGGTTGCGTGTGATTGGATGAGAAAAGTTGGCATCTTGAAAAAGTTTTATTTCGCTTTGAATTAACCGTAGATTTAGAAATGTTTAACTCAAAATGTGAGTTAATATATATACTGAAAAAAAGTTCCTACAGTTTCCACCTATTGCCCTTTGCCTCTCAAATGCAACACGGTGGAGAAACCTGACATGAACCCGCTGAAAACTTCAGCTAAATACAGTAGATGCTCCTGCTTTTCGGGTGTGATGGTTGTGGATAATAAACATGCATATATTCAGCCTCTGTGCTTTGGGGAGCTCTTTCTGTTTCCATCCATGGAGCAATTTGAGTATTGAGGAAAGAATGGAACAGGTAAACACGTGTCACTCAGTTTCAGTAAGCTTGGGTGGTTGGCAGTGAGTTGTAGTGTGTGTTTGGCTTTTTCTGCCTCCCTTGGCTGCGTCTCTTCTGAGCGTGTGCATATTTGTCATTTTACTGCTTTTATGTTGGTGCCTGTGAGCTTGTGTGGATGTGGCCGTTACACCTGAATTTCAGTCATTTACTTGATGTACTGTTACAGACTGTGAGTGTGGAAAAAGCTCAAGACAAGCTCCGAAACGCCTCCCTCTTGAAAGGTTTGTGAAAAAGAGGTGCTACTCACAAAACTTGAGATTCACCAAGCCAGGTTTAGTCGCAGTCTTTATTTTTAGATTATGATTAGACTTGACGTATTCAACAACATTAGTCCGTTTTCTATACTGTAATTACTGTAACCCCGCAATCAAGCATCATTTCTGAAACGTTTGATTTTGAACCAATTTATTTTTTTATATTATAGTACTTTTTATGCTGATTTCATATATATCCTGCATTTCTATTATTAAATTATTTTTTTTGTATTATGAAAATACCCTTATAGATACAATTTTTATCCCAGGATTTCCAGTGAATGGAAACCGTAGTGGTGGTGAAGGGGTTCAGTCGTGAGACAGAGGGATGCGACACCAGTTCCTCACATCCACTTCCTCCTCGCTCCCCTCTTTGTTAGTTTAACTTTAAGTTCTGAACATGTTAACACGTCTAATCTGATCTGTCAAAGGCACAGTCGATGAGGATGTGCCGTTGGTTTACAGGACAAAGGAGGTACAGCTGAAAGAAACCCATGTGTTGTGTCTTCCAAAGACTTTTCTTATGACACAAATCAAATCAAACAATCTGACAATCTGTGTTTGTAATAGTTATGTACTTATTGATGTGCATTCATCCAAGAGCAACTCGACCTGTTTCCATGAGGAACCAGGTATTGAGCCACTAGCAACACATATTTGATTCCTTATCTATAATAATTAATTAATAATTAATTAAAATTAATTAGGTAAAATGAGCCATTTACAAGCATTAATAACCACAAAACTCCTATTATTTATAATGAGTCTAAAACAACAATAGAGTAGAAGGAATGAGTTTGGCACTAACCACATGACATCTCTCAGTTTATTTCCTGTTGTCCCCACACAGGAGTCAAACCATTGAATCTAAGGCTCATAGACATCTGCTCCACGAGCTGATCTACATGCTTCTCCTACTGCACAGGTCAGATGTGCAGTAACATTTGTGAAGCATGATCACCATACAGTACAATATCTGCTGGACTGTAGAGTTTAGGTTAATGTATTTCAGTATTGTACAGTTATATACATGTAGCATTTTAGAGTTCTCTCACTGTTTATATAAATATACAAAAGGTATAAAGCACCCATTGTTTTCATGGGTAATTGTGTGAAACCTGAAACAAATGGGTTTGAATGTTGACAGGCTAATAGGTTGGAATGACAGTGGCTCTGATGCAGACTGTCAATCAGGTGACCAGATCTCTGGGGACAGTTCAAACATTAAGCCGTCAACTTTCTTGCAGCCGAATTCACTTGGTGGTGCAAAAACAGCTTGTACGTGTCTGGAGTTGGAAGAGGTTGAGACTCGGTGTGGTTATATCTTCTAATCTAATGAAATGACATTATTGAGGGGTGGTACAACTGTTAGCTACTCCAATGATTGATTGAATTGTTAGCTACTATCATCACTATTATTGCAACTATTTGTTGTTGTTTAATAGCAATATAGAAATGTGTTGCATGGCAACTTAGCCTACTTTAGCGCTAACTAACTAACTCCTGCTCTGGATCCAAGGATAATTAGTTGGCGTACAGTCAGGCTTTAGAATCAACTTGTTACCAGAACCCGTGTTAATTAATTCCATCAATCTTTGGCTCAGCACAGGATTACTTGATAAGCAGGAAGCGCCGTGCACGGCTTTGTTTTGCAAAGCTGCAAACTGGGTTTTAAAGCGTAATTACACGACACAGGTTATCAATTCAGTTTTACTTAAAGGTCTGCTTTATGGTTCTGCACTGCACACTAATTTGTGTATATTTTCCCTGTGAAACGCAGTTGGTGCCAGCTATTCATTTATTTCAGTTTCTGAAAAGAGGAAAGAAATGTAAGAAAATTTTCAATCAAAAATAATTCAATCTAGGCAATCATCCACAGCACATTTTACACTGTGTGTAGACCTTGTCCTTCAGTTGATTAAATTCCCGCAGTGTCCTGAATACACTATGATGCACCGTGTGTTCCAGTTTGAGAGCACCATGTCATTACACACAAGGACCCATTGTCACTTACCATGATTAACTCATGCACATCCAACACCAGGCTGCTGGGAAACAGCCACATACTGTGTGTAGCCCTACTCTGTGTAAGTACACATTAACTGTTGTTCCAGTTTATGAATTACATTTTAAATGACATATGCTACTGCAGCAATTAGGCAGTCATTTATTTGAAGTATTATGTTCTAATGTACTTTATTAGTCGTGACTTGAGTGTTATTCTGATCAATTAAAGTAATTAATTCTAATATAAACAATCACAAGTCGTTATTTGTTGTTACAAACTCACACAAAGACTCAACTTGACAAAACATTAATCACTCTCAAAGTTCAAACATGGACAAACACACTTACAGGGAACAGTCAAAACCAATGACAGAGGAACAGAACAGAAGGAAAGAACAACAAACTAACTAACAAAGTACAAACCGAGTAACAAGGACAAAAAAACAAAAGTATCAGATGGATACAGACCAACAAAGGTGGTGTGTGTGGAGGCAGAGCTCAAATACAAAATATGGCAACAGGTGTACAGTAAGGGATGACAGCGGTTACCAGGAAACTGGAACAGGAAGTGATATTACACACTCACACACCGAACAAAACAAAACAAAACAAAACAAAACAAAACAAAACAAAACAAAACAAAACAAAACAAAACAAAACAAAACAAAACAAAACAGTGCCTCCAAAGGCTGGAGAGCCAAACTGTGACACTTGGTCCTGCTCTGTAATACAACCTATAGAAGGACAAAAAACGTTGTTAGGTTTGTTTAAACGATCGTGGTTTACCTTCAAGCTAACTGCATATACTGCACAGCATAGACGCAGAGTAGCCATGACGACCCTTCATCACCATGTAAGAATCAGCAGGCCACTGTAAATTTATGACTAACCAGTGCAGTGACATCTTTTTCTCCTCGATTTGTGTTTCAGGTCCTGCCACAGTGTGACTGTTATGTGTACATGTATACATGCACATATACTTTACATTACACATAGACAACAAAATAGACATTATTTTACACTACAGTTGTAAAAAATTTTTGGACATAATAAAGATTGAGAAGGTTTTTATTTTTTTTTATTCATCCTTAATCTAGTTTAAACATTAGTTAATGTAGTTGGTTCCCTGTGCTATTTCTCACAGCTTTGTTGTAGTGGTGATGTAGTGTGGTTCCCTTCTAGCCTTTGGTTACAAACACAAAAAATCAATTATATCAATTATACAAACATTACAAAAACTATTAAGTGTAAAGCCCATTAAATTTAATGTAATTTGTAGTGAAAACGCAACTTGAAGTCAGTTTCTTGGTCACTTAAAATCCAACAATACCCAGAGCATTAATAAAAAATCAACACAAAGAGTGGAATTAATGAATAGCAAGCAAAACATAGATGCCAAATGTTATTAAACTGCCTAACAAAATTCAACTATACTTTGACTCTAGAACACTTCTGTTGCGCTGCACTTGTTGCATAATGATGCAATCGCATAATTGTGATTTTTCCCTTAAATGCACACTTTAATGATCAGTTTATGAAAATTTGGAAGAAACAAATAGAGGGAAGGTTTTTAACTATGAACTGTGGTAATTAGTCGGGGTTAGTGGTTCACTGGTGAACTTTTGCTTTTGGCTAATGTTTTACGCCGGTTATTGCATCACATATGAAGCCAGACACATCACGTCCCCACCTCCATTCAACCCATCTCCAGTGGCTTCATGCTCTCTGACTCTCTGGTTGCTGTTCAGAAATTTGATCTTACCCTGAAATAGATTTCTTTTCAGGCTAATGGTTTAGAGCTGGAGCAGAGAGACTGTGTGCAAATGTGCCTGTGTCTGTTGTCTGCCTTCAAAACCTGACTCTTAGTGCAACTTTGGATGTTTCTTGATCGTGTATAAGTGACTACCTGATCGCCTCTGCTGACCTCTCACATAAACACTCAAACATAAATGATGACAGCATCTAAATTGATTTCATCTTTTAGCTCCTAATGATTTTCTTCCATTTAGCTTCTCATAAATGCAATTTCTGTTTGGGCACGAATAAAAACAATGTCCTTCTGTATGTTTTCCTTCTATATGTTTTTCTTGTTATGTGTGTGTGGGTGGGTGTGTTTGTCAGTCTCGTGTTTTCTTTCTTGGTGCCTGCTTCCACATCGACACACCAATCAATACTACACCTCCCGTGAGCCTGCATCCAGTTAAGCTGTCACCAAGAGGTCTGCGGGGTGTCGGCTGCTGAAGGACATCTTCATGATGCAGACATACTTTGACCTTGAAGGTCGAAGGTCGAGCATACCTAAGCAAGTGCCAGCTAATCGGGCATTATATCGATAGCTTGGTGGAATGGAATGTTGATTTGGGGAATACACAAGCTTTTCACTTTTAAATACATACGGTCCTGGCTCAACTGCAAATGAGGACACAAACACACACTCACACTCATATACCCAGGCTTAATACACGATGCCATCACTCGTGTGCACCCACAGGTCAGAGTGGTACCGTGCCTCACTGTGCACGTCTACCTGCTTGTTACAATCTTGAGAGGGTTTCTGTAATGAGGGACCAGCGCGGATGCTCATGAAATCATTTAAATTTCAAATGCATGAGGTGATTATGCGAGTGAATTAGCCCAGTGACTTATTGTGGAATAATTTAGCTCAGTCAGGCAGAATGGAGACAGCTAATGTCTACGGAGACCTCGCAGCAGTCACGGGATAGGGTAGGGCTCAGCGGGTTTACGGGTGGGAGGAGGCAAAAAAAATGGAAGCTAGAAAAGAGGAAGAGGTGGAAAACAATACAGATGGTTATTGTGTACACAGAACCCGCAAAAGACGTGGACAGATGAAGGGAGGGAAAACCCAGAGAAAGTGAGGTTTAAAGGGGCGAGAGAGGATGGATGAGGAAAGAGATGAACTGGAGGAGAGGAGAAAATCAATGGAGAGGAGGAATGGAGGTGGTAATTGCCTGACAGACATGAATGGATAGAAGAAGGAGAAAGGGCAAGCATGCAGAAAGGAAACACAGAGAGCGGCGGGCGATCATGAAGCTCATGTTTTCAGCGCGATCCTTAAACGGTTAACTGCAGCGATGGTAGAGGAAGGAGAAAAGGAGGAATAATGTGAGGAAGGCTGTCAGCTGGTACCACAATAAGAGGAAGGAAGCAAAGTCTTCAAGTTGCATTCGTCAGTTTTTGGACCTTAGGGGGCAGAATAACATTAAAATAAGCTGAGGTGCGGTTTATGCAGCCTTCACTATTTTTGGCTAATGATGCTATAAAGGCTAAAAAGAAGCCCAGCTATTGTGAAACATAACCTGTGAACATTTGCTCTTTAAACATTTTGCACATATGGCATTGAATTATCGTCCGAGTAACAAATGTGAGTTTATTCATTACTTGCATTTTGGCTCTGTTTCGTTTCGAGGCTCCACTGGTGGTTTTAATGTGATGCAGGTACAGTAGCTTTCAGCTGGATTTATTTGAGCTTCTTTGTCGACTGGGTAAACCCTACGTACATGCAGCACTGTCGGTTGCTCCTTTGAAAAACTTGATAGCAAACAGATATTCGGCAAAACGCATTTATCAGACATTATGCCACATTAGCACCAAGAACAATCACTCTCCCCTTAGCTCTGTCCTGACACAACGGCCCAGGTGTACAGCCATGGATGGGTTTCTGAATCGGTCTGAATTGGCAAATGGTCTGGGGTTCCCTGGGGCTTCCCTCATTAAAGAGACGTTAGCTGCACCAAAACTATAAAAGAACACTTTTCAATCAGGGTATAGTATCAAGTCAATAAAATGTCTGGGATATTGATCTGGTCAGTTAAATAGCAGAAGGGGGTGTTAGTCAGCTTCGGTTGCTTTGGTGAGTAATAGCCCTTAGTGCATGATTACTTCAAGATTAAGAAAATGATGCATGCATGTATACAAGCTTTGATTTTTTTGAATTTCAAGGAATCATTTTAGAAATTGATAGTACCCTACCACTTTATATTTTATGTCAAAAGGGTATGATGACAAACGAAGAAATGAGAAAGGAAGGAGTTCTTGAAAAGATGCTGCATAAATAAATTATTAATTAAATGTTTATAGTAGACCCACAAAGCAAATTCTGAAAAATACCAAAAAGACAATTGACAAACAAACAAAAAAAACCCAAATCTACTGCATAAAGTTTCTAAATCTGACAAAAGTTTATAATCAACCTTTTTCATAGCTACATGACATAAAATGAGAGGCAGCGTGAAGGTTGAACACTTTCCCCCTTCAGTAGATGAATGTGAAAAACTACATTTTGTCAAACTCTCCAAACCAAACACGCATAATTGTGCACAATGAACATCGAGAATTGAACTGGAAAAACACTTTTGTGAGGGGTGTCAGCTTACTGGTGCCTGACTGCAAAGTGGCTGGGATGACAACCAGCACCTCCAAGCCTGACGTCATCGCTCTCTGCTCAGAACGGGAGGGTCGAAGAAGAAGAAGTTTAAGGAAGTTCACCAATAATGTTCCAACTGTCCAGTGATTCCAA
This sequence comes from Macropodus opercularis, assembly GCA_030770545.1. Classification (NCBI taxonomy): domain Eukaryota; kingdom Metazoa; phylum Chordata; class Actinopteri; order Anabantiformes; family Osphronemidae; genus Macropodus; species Macropodus opercularis. The sequence continues at coordinate 15,917,881 of CM061089.1, forward strand.
CCCAAGCTGTAGTCATTATATATCTGTGGTGTACAGTATATAATCAAAAATTGACCTGTCAGATGATTAAAATCTATGAGAACTGTAGCATAGAGTAGTTTGTCATGGGCATCGCCTTTCGCACGCGAGCCAAACTTTGCTATACTACATCAAAAATACTCACTTGTCACCTACATTACAGGCCGTGATCGATAAGGCCGTACACGTGGGTGAAAGTCAAGAGCCACAGAATCACCGACCTTGTTTCCGTTATTTAGTCCACCCAACATAGCCCCACACACAGTAGATCATGTTCAGCTGTTAGGGCAGTTATTTGTGATTAATCATATGATTGATGTGGCAAACATGTTTCTGCTTACGACCAAATAATGGATCAATCAGGGACAGCAGAGAGATCATTTAGAAACACAGGAGAAGCCATAAATTATCTCTGATTGCCTAACACATGATTAATGCTCCAGTATACATTGCCCTAATGCGATTCATTAGTGTTTTATATGTAACTGGTGTATATCGAGGGGGATGCATTTAATGGGTTGCAGGTGGCAGTGGAACACAGTCGATGTGTCTCGGGCTATAGTTAACTACAGTAGCAATAATTACATCTTCGCAAATGAGCAGCAAAAGTCATCAACACATTTTATCCAGTCGAAGTTGAAGTGGTTGCGTTGTTGTCTTTTTTAAATGTAAGGTATTTGTTGATTGTGTTTCTTCATAGTACTACAGAAATATTATATGATAATTATCAGTTATTTCATTTATGACAATGTCACAATGTAACATCTGGCAGACAGAACACACAATATTTTCCTTTTCCTCCCAGTCTTTTGAACTGGAAAAACCAAAACAATGAAGAAATGTGTATGTTTTTATTGCTGAAATTTGTGCTTCCTTTGCAGAGGGTTTCCCATGTTAGAGGCAGGGGTGTTGTGCAGGTGAGTAGGGACCAGATGATTGGTTGGAGCAGGCTACAGTAGGCTAACAAGATGGAGAGATCCGTGCAGTGTCATGGGAACTCGGACGAACCACAGGCTTGTCAGGGTAATTTAGTCCAGAACCTAATACCTTCATGCAAGTAGACGGGATGGGGGAGCAGGCCGGGCAGTCACACAGGCAGAGACATTAACTGGACAATCAGAAGAACAGAAGGCTGGAGAGTCGGCCATGAGGTGAGAATGAATCAGTAGAACAGCTACTTATTGTATGGAAGGAAAAAAACAATCCCACAGAGAGTTTTGTGGCTAATTTTAGCTTCTTCTTTTCTTTTTTTTTATGTCAGTGTTAATGCTATGTGTCAACATTACACAATGGTGAGAGTCTCATAAATGTCTAACTAACTTGTTTAGCTGATGTGTGCAAGTGCTTTCAACAAAAGTCCCAGCCCTCTGACAACAATAAAAACTGCCGACAGAAGTAGCTGCTCCATTAAACTGTCGTGGCACTGTTTAAAACAGCGTTGATTTACATATTGAGAGATGTTAATCGGCCGGAGCACGAGCTGCGCACTCACACAGCTCGTGTGCATTTGAAGTTGTGTAATGATGAACAAGAGCACAGATCTTCACTCATGTTTCCATAGATAAATAAAAACTAAAAAGGCAAAAGTTTTAATTTGAACTTGTCCTTTTTTTTTCTCGTAAAATCTTGCTCACTGATCACGAATCTGATAAGTATTAATGGAGGATCATTATCTCCACTTTCAATCTCTTTAGAATTGAGACACAGAAGGAATGACAGTTAATTGCAGGGTGCAGCATCTGAATATCTGTAATGTCTGCCATAAAAGTGAGCCTGAGTGCATGCTCCTATTAGAAACTTGGCATTTTGAAAGTGGGTAGCCTTAGCAGTTTGCTGCTCTTATGTTATATCACCCAGGTTTCTCTTTGCCTTTTTTTCTGTAAAACAGGAAGCAAGGCCCAGCCATAAAAAAAAAAAAAAAAAACCCTGCGACTGTCAATTCTTGGTCCTTGTGTGGGTCTGTGAACATTTCAAGACCCCAGACCTGACCATTCCTACATTCCTTTTATCCCTTCTTACCCCCAGCCTCTGTTCTTCGCCCCCATGCTTTTCTCGTCCGCATTACACATTCCAATAGTTTTTTTTACCCCTTCATTAAAACTGAAAAAAAAAGAAAAAAAAAAGAACTGAGAAAGGACTCAGACCTACAGACTAACTCCAAATACCACAGTGCCACCAAGTGGTCTACAATATCATGACAGTCTACAAAACCAAATAACACACAAAAACACCCCCCCCCCCACACACACACATATAAAGCGAGAGAGCGATAGGGTATATTATATATATGTAATTCTCTGTAACAGGAGCGATGATAGATCTGTGGAGTTATAGAATGAAGGTTCCCAGTTGGAACACACTCTGAGTGAAACAGACTCCTCTGATGAAAGAGAGTGAAACACAGGACTCGATCGATAACACAGAGGAATGAAGAAAAATGAAGGCAACTGAAGAGAAATAAGCTAAAAACAGTGACACAAATCCTCACTCAACTCAGACAGTCCCAATGATATCATCCCACTAAATGACAGTTATCAGTAGTTCACACCCATAATTATGCTACAGCTGAGGCAAAGCGCACCTATTGTGCTATACAGTAGCAGTAGGGCAGAAGTTGCATAGCACTGATGTGTAATTAGACTGGAAGAAGTAAAACAGGATGAACAGTCAAGACGTCACATGAAGCAGCTACTGGACTTGTTACCAAGACGTGAAATGTACAGCATGAGCTTCGGTGTCACTGAGTTAGGGAAGATCGAGGATATACTGGTGAGCAAAGGCTACATGAGGAAAAAACGTCAATGTGGCTGCAAACGCGATGGTGCACGTTCCTTTCTAAGCGAGTACACAGCGTAGTCATTGCCCATTTCAACTCAAGCGTTTCCCCCAAAGCTAAGTTCTCTTTTAAATGTGCATTTCTTCCCGGAATCGTGAAAAAAACAAGATTGCATAATAACATGGTCCTGAGCCGACTGAGGAATGGAGAACGAGCCTACCACGCATCAGATGACAAACTCATAACTGCCATTTAAAGAGGGGTGTTAGCGTTTGAAGCTGGAGTGTTTTTGTTTTTTCTGTGGTGGGCGAGTGAGGTGAATGATAATTTTACCTTTGCTCAGAAACTCAATCCTTACTGTGACAAATCAGTGCTGTGGACAGAGGTGGTGGACGCAAACACTGACTCAGACCAGATGTGACTAAATTAAAGTATTTTAATTAACGAAAGGGTTGACAACATGACATAAAACTACAGGACATGGGACTTGACTAAATGACATGACTTGGCTCAGACTAAAACAACATAAGTGACAAGACTCGACAAAGACTCGTACCACAGGCAACATCATCACATCTGCGACAGACCGACAACTGACGAGGACAAGACAGGAACTTTAATTACATTAACCCACGACAGAAGACGAAAACCAAGACAGGACCACAGCTAACTGTCACACTTACAGCTGCCTCCACATCCAAAGTCAGGCTATAAACCCCACACAAACACACACAACTACCCGTAGTTTTGGTTAATCATTGTACTTGAGTGACTCTTTTTCTTGTAATGCACCATTGTTACAGTGTGACATTTTTGACATTCTTTCGTTCTTTTGTACCCCCAAACATCACATAAGCCAAAAATCTCGACCTGCAGCAGCGCAAGCTCACAAAGGGTCGTTTTCTTCAGAACCAGAAAATAAAAGGTCCATCTGACAACCGTATCAACATAATTACAGTATTGTCTCATAAATGTACCATGTTTTTTATATTTGATCAACAAAAGCTTTTCATCAAATTCAATTTAGACTTCAACCATGGAAAAACATATTTATTGGATTCTCTAGATGTTTTATTTTACGAGCGAAGACAAACAAGGAAGCAATGAAAGAAAAAAATCACCATCATCATGGATATAAGATTAATGTTGAAGCAATGACAGTCACACGGTAATTGACTGAAACTGAGTCTTTCTACTTGAAGCTAATTGGAAATGGTCTTTTTAATAATCCTCCCTAATCAGCCGACTTCATTGCAAACATGTACACATCAACAATCATTTTTCAGTGTGGCCTCCAGCAAAACGCTAAACTTGTACCTTCGTTCTCACCTGGGCTGCTTGTAATAAAATGCCTCCCAGCTACTGTGACAGAAAGGTTGCGTGTGTTGATTAGCAGCTGCTGACTTTTGACATTATTATTACATTAGAATTGCATATTGCGTTAACCATATTATATTTATGCTTCTGCGTGTCGTTTGAAAGCATCTCTGGACTTTTGCATAAAAGACATGTACTGATAAAGTCGTCTCTATGCCTTGAACCTATGGTTAAAGACACTGTTTCAGTGTTATCCTATAAAGTATTGTGCTGTAAAGTTATTCATAGCGGCATTTAACTCCTTACTTGATTTGGAAGAATCGGCTTTAAGTGCCAGACTTCTGGGCTAAATTAAGTTTGGGACAGACTAACTAATGTTGACGTATAAATCTTGGTCATGGATCATTAATCCTTAGTTTACCTTTCAGGGCTGCACTGGGTTGACTCATCATGACTTATCTCGATAGATCTTGGATCTGTAAATTAAAAAAAAAAGCTATCTGTAAATAGTAGTTGGAGTAGAGGACGGTGTCGCTCTCTGTGGGATGCGTTATTACTACATCATTAAGACGAGGCAGAGCACAGAAAGGCAGAAGAAAGTCATTAAAGCGAAGCAGAGGGAGCAACCCTGTAAAGGTGTCTGAAGTAAGGAGGAACTGAGAGAACACGTGCTCTGCAATCAGTTTAAATGTTAGTCCAGGCCTCACCCTCTCAAGAGCGACCCACTACAACACCATCCCTCTCACTTAGGCTTAACTTTCTTCTGCATTTTCGTCTTCCTTTGGCACTTTCACCCTTTGTGTTTCTCTCCATCAGTCGCCTCGCAGGAATCCCACTGCTGCCTGATTGGCCATACAGTATGAGTGAGCATGATTGTTCTAAACTGGAAAAGAGAGAACACTTTCACTGATGAGGGGAAGGGTACCTCCCTCTGGGAATCAAACCACTTGATACAGCGGCATCAAATCTGCGGCTTCTATCGGACGGACACACGTGCACCCGCGCGCACACGCACTCATTCTCTCCCTCTCCTTCATTCTTCTCTCTCCAATCTTGCCTCTCGCTCTTTCTTTCTCTCCCTCCTCCATCTGTTTGTTGTGCTCCACCTCCCTGGGCTCTTCGAGTGCATTAATCAGTCAAGCCACAGCGCCACGGCTATTACTCATCTGGTCAGAATGAGTGGGAGAGAGAGAGAGAGGGAGGGAGAAAGAGTGCATTACATAGACAAAGAAACTATGACATAGCGAGACAGACCAAAAAAAATAAAAAATACTAGTAGAAGAAGAAGAAGTAGAGCTGGGGGGTGGAGGGGAGAAATTGGAGAAGTGTAGAAAGAGAGCTGTCCTGTATTCATTCATCTTTTAATATCCCTCCTTACCTCAAGGCTTTTCATCTCTCTCGCCATCCATCCATTCATCCATCCAAGCACTCACTTAGCCAGCAACCAGCCATGCATCCATTCATTCACCTATTTATAGATGCCGCTAACTCCCCCACCCTCCCACCTAATCATGCATCCATCTTTCTATCCATCTTTCCATTTCCCCTTTCACCCCGCTCTCCATCATCTATCCATCTCTCCATCTACACCCGTCTCTGCCTTTATTTCTTTCCTCATTTATCCCCACAGTGTATCAGCTCCCTTTTCATGACACCACGACCAACTCAGAAAGGAACTAGCGAAGAGAGAAAGTGCGATGTGGAGTGTTCATCCCCGTATTCAGGGCGACGTAAGTAGGAAAATTCAAGAGCAAACATCAGCCTATTGGGTTGGTTGAGCTTATGTTGATGGTCAACAGGTTTATGTTACAAATATTCGTAAATACTACATGAGACTCCCTGGATGTGACATTGGTGAGCATCCGTTGCCCTAGACTTTGCAGCATGTCCCGAATCAGCGGCACAACTTGCTAGAAGCTACTGTACTCAGCCAAGTCAGCGTGTTAAAATGCTGACGGACGCGCTCGCTGACAAAGCCGTTTAGAGAATTAGAGCAAGCAACAACCCAAAGATCTAAGGCTGAAACATCATTGCCAGTTGTAATTTGTGTTACGGCGCAGACAAACCGACGGACGCTACAGGTGGGTGCTGTTACACCACTGGCTAAAGACGTCGCGGGGCGTTAAAAGTAGAGACAAATTCAGCCTCCAACAAAGCGCAGTGAAAGGGTTAAATTCAAATTGAGGTTACATCACGAAAACGGCACAGAGATTCATGCTCGACTTTTAGCGCTTCAACCCGTAACGCGATGTGCGTTTTCCAGTCCGAGCGTATTTACGCCTCGCGCACCTAACAAGTCCTCAGGTAGGCTGCCCACGTTTTGCGGTTCACAAGGTTAACGCAATCGAAAACTGCACACACAGCTGTGGCCGCACATTTGCACCACATCTACATTTACGACACGAAATCCTACCGAGCTTGTATAACAAACTTCTTGATATTCAGATGTACTTTTAGAGCTGCTACGACACACTTGCACTTTCATGAGCAAGAGGGAATGAAAAACAACAGCAGGCGGAAAGACTGACATTTACATTTCATTAATTTGACTGACGCTCTCATTTTGAGCAACTTAATTGGGCTGCAACTGTAGATTTGGCAGAATCCAACCAAGTGGCCTGAATTACAATAAACAGTTATGAAACAAAGCCAGACAGGATACTTGAGAAGAAATTGCACTGTGGGGGAGGAGAAGAGGAGAGGTAAGCAAACTGCCAGAGAAAGAATTAATCAAAATGGCGAGCCACGTGGCCAACGGTAGCAGAAGAGCACAGCAGGCTTGCACGTGTGTGTGTGTGTGTGCGCGCACTCGGCCTTGCGTGTGTAAGGGTGTGTATGTGTGGATCTCTTTGCAACCTTGTTTGCCAGCAGCAGGATTTTGTATTCAACACAGGCAGTCGGTGGAGGGACTGTATGAGGGGGATAACATGGGAGGGTCTTGGGAGGTTGAAGACGAGGCGTGCTGCGGTGTTCTGGATGAGTTGTAAGGGCTGGAAAGGAGCGTGGCTGCCGAGGGAGTCGCATCAGCTCAGACAGGAGATGACTAAACTTGAGCTGGACAAACTCTCTGGCGGGGGAAAGGTCTGATGTTGTATTTGTAGTACCAGACTGCAGGTGCGTTGTGGGTTCAGACTTTGGCAGTCAGGGTGGTGCTTCGCTGAAGTCATCCTAAATGTGTGGTGACCCACTAAAACATAATTAACATACTTAAAAAGCAGCGATATTAAACTGCGTTTCCTCCTGCAGGGGACTCTTTTTGTGTTTCCCCGCCTGGGCCGTAAATAGACTGTGTTTGTGTACAAATTAGAGCTCCCCCTTCAACCCACAGCTCAAATAAATCCATGAGACGAAATTAATAAATAACAAATTGCCTTAAGGATATCATTGCATTCAACACTTCCTGTCTCGAACACACAGAAATAGTCGCTGGCCCCAGGGATAAACTTGACATATTTTTGTCATATTATGATTTCCCACATGCAGATACAGCTAATAACGTTCCGCCAGACGGTGATTGAGAGGAAACTGCCAAGATGCCCTGTTCTCCAGTTTACATTGTACTTCTTTATTTTTTACTTGGCTTTGAACTCCACCCACTCCCCTGCTGCTGACGAATCCCGAGAGAGACGCAAGGTGGTCACGATCGTCTCCTCGCCGTTCATCAGTGATGTCACGAATCTGTTTGTTTGTGAAGTCGGTGTGTTTTTGTGTTTGTACGTACGTGTCATGTATGTCCATGACAAAAAATTGCTTGTATGTGCGTGGGAATCTGTCTGTTTCTATTTTTAATGGCCCAAATACATCTTTAAACTCTACAAAAAATAAATTGGAGAAGAAAACACTCTTTACTGGAACTGTGGCAAACTGCGACTGTGAAGTTACACCTTCGTGTTAGTACGTTTTTGGTAACAAAACACACATTTTAAATGAAAACAATTACTGAGAATGCAGTTTGTCTCTGAATCTCAATAGCGTGTTCCACTGGTTAACAATAACCCACAGTAATAAGGGAAAACCAAAGTGAAATCTGAACTTTCAGCTTGCATTCAAGGGCACTAAACTATAAAAAAAAACTCAGTCCGATAACTAATGTCACTATTTAAAAAACTATCTAACATCATTGTTTATTCAATACTTAGCAGTCAATAAAGAGACATTTCCCATGAGTCCTAGTTGTTTGCCAATTTGTCGGAAGCAAAACCCTTAATCAATATTTAACTAAGGCTGGTGAAAGAAATGCTAAAGTTTATTTTTTAGTTCAGTTTTGTCCAGAGTTTTGCAAATTCTGTAGAAAAGCCTGTGGTTACAGTGTACAGTGCACTGACATTTAATACAGAAAAAAGACATTTTAACCGATTACTTATAGTCTATCTCTAGTCATCTTCATTAAATGCAGACCGGCGTGAAGATCTAAGAACTTGCAGCTAAGACAGGATCCCCAGGGGTCCTGACACCGCTGCTGGTGGAGTCAAGGCAGTGGGTGGTACAGTGGATGGAAGCCTTGGACAGTGTCCCTGGACATCATGGAGGACATGGAGGTGATGCTGAGGAGGAGGAAATCAGGTCTGAAAGATAAACAGGCACAATTGCAATGATATTTAAAGATCGGCATCAAGTGATTGATTGGCTCGAGGGACCCAGTAGGATCATTGGTCAGATGTAGTGACATCACGCCTGTCAGGAGGGCAATTTGACAGCTTGGGAGAGCAGAAGTGAGTGAGCAGGAATATATAACTTACGTTTACTCATGGGGACAAGAAGACAATAAAAAAAACCTTCCTCACTGAACTTTCACCTACACTTAATATGTTGAGAATAATGAGTTACAGTATATCATCATGAATTACATGTAATTCCTAGACGAAAGAGGCTGTTCCACTGTGTTTCCTTTAAATGGTAGAAAAATAGTAGCTGTCATGAGACACTAGAGGACATATATTGCTTAAACCCCTTTATGCATTGTAAATAAAGTCATGATGTTTGATATGTGTGTGAGAAGTCTCCAACCCACAGACATCAGGAGAGACACTGCCTCCATCTGCCCGGCTGTACAACTCATCTTTGCTACTTGCTGTTCGCGTGGGCCCTTTTCCTTCATTTTGGTTCCCTGACACATCCGGCACTGCGTGATCAGTAGAAATGCCCAAACTCGCCAATGGGACCACAGAGTTTTGAAAAAGTGACACCAGCCACTTTAAAATCTAGTAGCAGCATTACACCTAAAAAAAAATAAATGTAGAAACCAGGTACAGTACATCAGAGGCGTTATGGGAAGAAGCTCATACCGATGTATGTGCATCAAATGCACTGCTACTGTCTTAGAAATGAAAATACACGTATGACCGTTGCAATGTAACTGGTCATACTTGGACTTGTTGGTATTCTCATTATTACTGTACCATTGTTATCGTTGACAGAGTAGTATAAAGAGGAAACCAAAGTTCAACCAACTATAGTAGAGCTATAAAGAATATACAACAACTTTCAAAATGTGTGTAAATCATCTATTTTCTAGTAATTGGAGTTTATCTCTGTTAATTTTATTGCAAATTAATTACATGACGTATAATTTGATGTTTTTCATCGCAAGTTTAGCTTTCATGCAGCAGGTGCAATTTCTCTCTTGTCTCCTCTCAAAAGGGTCAAGATCCATCCGGTGGAACGCTGGGGTAACACACAGCCCGTTCATTGTAACCCATTAGACCTTTCAGTACAGCATTTTGATGAATTCAGCGATGTCTGTAAGAATCGTTTTTGCAACCATCGTCCCCCTTTGTGCTACTGTAAGTATTCTCTGTAAGTGTATCCCTCTTATGTGTTATTGGCATTTGCAAAAACATGCCATTTATGACTACAAATGTATCATTGTAAAAAGTGATAGGCACAAAAATAGAAATGGCCACTGACTATAGATAACAGTCATCGATTACTTTGTCATTACATATGTCTCACTCATTTTTGACGCATTTTAGTCACCGTTTATTTGCTTACTGTACATTATTATATCTTTCAATCATTTGGATGCCTGGATGTAAAGATAATCGAAAAAAGAAGAACAGCTCTCTTGTTCTCTGTTTTGAAATAGTTTTATGACTCTCACTGGACTCAACTTAAAGGGATGAATGTTGAAAAAGAGCATCTTTGTTGTATGACTGGAAGACGTTTTGTAGGTTGGGTTTGTAACATGTACTGTAAGAAGTGATTATGAAGCAATGTAGCATATACAGGAACCATTTACTTCTACTATAAGTATAATAGTACTTTGTGGTATAGTAATTACTGGGATAATCATTGATTAACCTTTAGTGCTCACACAATAACACTTTATACATTATGAATGAATATTTCAGCATTTTTTCACTGCTCGGTCAGTGTTATGTACAAAAATTATTCTCCAAACCACTGCTGGAACGCCTACATAAGCTGTATAACATTATTCAGCTTTATACCCTCTGTCTGGCACATATCTGTATCTCTGCCAGGTCTCTGCTTCTCCTTATCTCCTCCCTCTAATTCTCTCACTATCACACACACACACACACACACGCACATACACAATGAGTGACCTTGCCTCCCTGGGGAAGGACCATGTTTAATTGTTCATCAGCACTTTCCTCAGTGTTTTGCAGGCAGGGAATTAGAGGAGTGGAGGAGAAGGAAGGGGAAAAAAAACGAAGAGGGAGGTAGAGAAGTTAGATCCTGAGAGAATTTCAGACACAAGGGGAGAGGAGAGGAGACTAAGAGAGTGGAGAGAAAACCAAGGCGTGTGCTTAATTGTTTCGGAAGCAGATGGACAAACAGTCAGGCAAACACATTCTCTAACTTAATCAACTCCAGCATGTTGAGCATCCTGAGAATAAGCCCCAAAGCACATTGAGTAATTGTTCTATATGTCTAGTTAGATTCCAATAAGAAGGCAGTAGCATTGATATATTGTTAACAATATGGCGTGTAACTGGGGAATGATATGCTATTTAAACCTCCGTAAATCACGGTGAAACATTAAACCACTGCTTTAATGGTAAATATATTGGTCCCTCAGCTCTTTTGTACCACGTATGCTGACTAATCATCTGCGCACCAAATAGACTGTGATATGTGAAGTGATATTTACTGATTTATTTCCATCCACCTCTCTCTCTTTTCTTTTCCGTCCTCAGTACTTCTCTTGTTGCGATTTTCACCCGCTTTCAGTTTTTGTGCACCTCATCCTCTCTCTTTCTCTCTTTTTTTTCCAGAGACGCGACTCGATGGGGCGACAGATAGTGATGAGCCAGCAGCGGCCATGCTCGGCTGCTTTAGCTAATAGAACTTTCCTGTCTCTACAAGGCCTCACAATGTAGTGTTGGGCCTTATCTCATCATCTGTGTGGGTCTGTGTGTGTGTGTGTGTGAGTGATTATACATGTACACGTACGTATGGACAAGGCTCGTACCTTTCTAGTATCAGTTACACTGAGGCAAAACCAGGCAATGGTACGGTTATATAAAAATAATTCCAAACATTTTGATTCAGACCAGTTACCAGCAATTTACCCAAATGTACCTAGAAGATATAAATGTGTACACATGTTTTTTTTTTACAGTAAATCCATTTTGTTTTTCTGTGTACTGAAGGATTCTTTACATCACTCTCACTTCTGCATTTCACAATAATGAGCAGAACCTATCACCTTTCAGACTGTCCCGCTGTGTGAGAATGAGATAGCAGGTAGGGACTGAACCTCTGTTTACACCTTCCTGAAACCTCTGTCTGCTCAAATATGTACTGTAACATGCAAATATGCATTATTTAGAAATAAATAAATGCTCTGAGGTGTGAAAATACTCACACACTAGCAGATACTGCGTAACAGTGTACTGTGGTTTTGTCAGATGATTTCTGAAACTGTAGTTGAGACAGAAGTATTCTGTTGAAATATCTTTTTTTTAATAATAACATGCTGCAGCTTTAAAAGTCCACAGTTTGGAATTAGAGCAGATTTACATCTTATTAGATTTACATGCACTGCGCATTTGTTTGGCAGTAGGAGTAGTTATTGGCCCTGACAAATACTGAAAGTATTCACAACCTGAAGCTGAATATGTGTCCTCGTGTTCCACTTTGATGGGTTTCATAACTTTCAAATGACACCAATTAGATTTTTTATTGATGTATAGGTGTTAGATTGGTCAGATCAGATCAGTTTTTTTGAAATTATGGAAGAAATATCAAAACGTTTCGAAATATATGTTTGAACAAAAACACCTACAAAATCAAACGTGACCCATTAACACACCAAAAGGTCAGATCTGACAAAGAAATTAGAATTGAGAGTTGAAGCATGTAATGTGAAAGCAGGCACAGCAGAGTGTGGACTGACTGCTGGGGAAAATCTTACAGGAATCCCACAATACATCTGATTTATGTTTATACAGTTTTCACTTTCTTACAGCAGGTGAATGTCCCTCTCTAAAGCAAGCAGTGTCCATTTGCATGTGTGACTTTGACACTATGTATCTCAATGTGTGTATCTCAACTGAACAGCCTAGGAAACAGATGAAGCCTAAGGTTTTTCTGCTGAGACGTCTTCCCGTCGTGAAACGAAAGCGCATCGCAGTCACAATCTTCACAACAAATGAACTAATCAAGCCATTAAACATTCACATGCGCAGCAAACACACTTACACATGCAAAATCCCCTCTTCACTGCTAAAGCACTGGCTACTTATTAATTCAAAGTGATGTCTGTTAAATCTGTTTGAGCTTGCTGGTCCTCATTAACTCAAACAAAGGACTTTCATTACAGGATCAGCCCACTCAGGTATGAACACACACACACACACCTACCCACCACCCCACACACAGACATGCACACACACAGAGGGATGCCCTGAATGTCTTCACTCCAGGTAGTTACAGTAGCTTTATTAGGTTTTATTCAGTGAGGTTAAGGGAAGAGAGCTCATTGGCTGATTGGTCCCCATAGTAACCAGTGGTTTGAGAGTCAGATAGGGAAATAATGATATCCATGGTGTTGTTTGTTGTTTCTTTGGCACATGCTGCTATCTTTACTATTTTGAGAAGTACAGCTACAGCAGTACCGATAAACAGACTGGTGATGATGTGCAAAGTTTTAAATGAGTAAATGTCCTGATTCGCTTTATTAACGGTGATTTCAGATGGCGACCTACCTACTGAAATGACCACGGGTCATATTTTCTGACCTCTCTCTCTGTTTTTCCTGTCTGGTCACTGTACTTTATCGAGTACAAACCATTTTCTCGCCTCCAAACAACAGAAATGATTAAGTATATGCAACTTGAAAGTTGAGTTTCAGATGTGCAACAAATTGCAGACTTTAGATCAATTCACATCTTGTAGTTAATTTTAACTCATTAATATAGTTTGAAGATAACCTGCCTCTTGATTAACTGAATAAATGAGTTAAACAGCTCCCATTCAGATGGACTGGTAGAGTCGATGTACCCACAACCAATGAAAAGAGCAGAGAAGGAACCAACTCGGCTGGTGCCTCTGATCCTTAAGGTTATGGTTGAAATTGTATTCCGTTGTCTATTTCAGTGAAGCATCAGTTAATGGTTGCCTGCCATCAAAATGGAAATCGTGCAACCCAGCAATCACTGCAGGCAACAAAAGTTTAAAAAGTGAAAAAAAAAAACTGCACTGATTTGCTTGTGCAGTTGGCCAACGCAGTGTGTTATAGTGCCACTTACTCCACTGGATGGATTCTAGCACGTGGTTCAGCAGGTGGTTTGCCAGATTCAGTTGGACTCGTCCAAATTGTTGCTTCTTGGAAGCTTTGAAATGGAGAGGGTCATGGAGTCAAGTGAGTTTTTCTGATCTTTTCGGCAGCATACCGTGTTTAGGGGAAGCCCGTTCTGACCCTGAAACACTATACCTACAGTGTAATCTGTGTAAGCAAAAAAAATATTGGCTTCTTTCATTGCTGGCCTTACACTCAAACATAGTACAACTTGTTGTTGTAATGCTGTAATGCAGTAATTCTCAACCGCTGTGCGCCAAGCGGCATCTAGTGACAGGCCAAACAAAAGGAAGTACGTAGAACACAGTCATGCTTCGAGCGAGACAGCGCAAAATATTTGCAAAGACAAAATCTGACCTAGATTCTGAAGAAGATTCTGACCCTGGTGAAGGCCCCCAGCATGAGTAGGGGTAAGAAGAAAGCAAACAAGGTGAGCTCAATGCACACAATGGCAGTTATCTTCCCTTAGATTTACCTTTACTGGGGAACCAACCAACCAGGCTAACTCCGATATGCCTGGTGTGCAGGGAAAAGTTGTCCAGCAGTCCAACACCCTCTCCAGACAAAACACCCGTCACATCAAAACAAGGACATGGACTATTTTGTTCAAATGCCTGAAAGGACGTCTAAGAGATGCCCTGCCCAGACGCCATTAAAGAAACAGCGCAAGACCCTCTATCAAATAAACTGAGATTATTTATTTGACCAGTCATTGAGTCATTTATTAATCTATGTGGTTCCAGTTTATATAGTCGTTTCATCTGCAGTTATATGCATTTCTTCAATCCTTTAATAGCTACTACCCAAAACTGCTAATACTGGTACTGCTGAGAAAGGGTTGTCCTCTTCAGTCAATGGGTCTTGATGATGTCTGTGAGATTCTAACGACAGTTGCTATAGTTACCGTGCAGTGTTTAGCATTGCTCGTTACTTGAAAACACGTGATAATAAAAATGCTTCTACACTTTTCCCTTTACTAGAAGACCGCTGCTAAACATCACATTGAGGTGTTTCATCTCTTCGGTTCAACTTGTATTTTCTCTGGAGACACTGTTACATCTGAAACCATTGGGGCCACTGCCAAGCAGCATAAACAAGCAGGCTGTTTTACAACTCATCTGCAATTTGATAGTCATTTCACACTTGAGAAAGGGTGCAATGACAAAATGCTCAAAGCATGTGGAGATACCGTGCTTGTCAGATAGCGCACTTCACAACACTAAAGACAACTTGAGTAATTGTGATTTATGTGCTCATTTAATTTGCAGGCAGCTCTCTAATACAGTTTGTTCGATGACGGGGGATCATTACGGTTTGCAAGAGAGTAGAAATGGTCTTTTTCCAGGTTTAATTTACCATCAGAGTGTGCATAATGATGGACATTATGTGCTGGCTTTGGCATAACAAGATACAATTTGTTTTTGTTTTGTTTTTCTTATTTTTAGGATTACAAAAACCAGAAATAGGCAGGGCCGGATTTACAAATGGATTACTTTTACCCATGTTTTACTTCCTTTACTTATTTCAGTGACATAAACAATACAAAGTCCCTGTTAACGTATTGTTTTCAAATATAAGCGTGCTAATCTAAATCCCACAATGTTTGATGCATTTAAACGAAACTCCATCACACAACACCGGCGTTACACAAAGTGATTTATGGCCTGGATTTACAAGCAGTACTGCTCAAAGTAAACAAATGTGAGAAAAGTTATGTTGTTTCCCTTATTCATCTGAAAGTTTCACATTCATCCATTTCTGCTCACTTTGATTCCCCCACCCCCCTCACTTTGAGTTCCATGGGTGCACTTGTATGGAATGTGTTTACATTCTCTCATTGCCTGCAGCGCTCCTCTTCCATCTAGGCCTGCACTGGTAAGGAGGAACTGTTTTGTTTTTTTTCCCTTTTGTGTTCTGAAGCTGATGGGGTTATTTGCTGTGGAACTTTCACTTTGGTGGGTTGTCTAAACACAGAGTTTGATACATACTGTTTGAATTTGCCTGGGAGTAAAACTACACAAATATTTTAATTAGTATTTTTTTTTCTGTCTGAGTTTGATTGACAGGCAGATAAATACGGGGCTTCAGGCAAAAGAAGGAAAAAAATGTGTGTAAAAGAAGAATAAAGAGCTAGAGAGAAGGAAGTTTTCCAGGTAGATGATAGATAGTAGATGATAACCTGATGAAAGCAGAGTCAGAGATGAAAGCAGAGTCAACGTGTAACATATGAATTATGCATGTCATAAGTTTGGAACACTGTTATTAACTGATATTGATAATAATAAATACAATCTAATATTTACCATAGTAGAACACTACAGTAATAACAGTGACTACACATGTTTAACTAATCAAATCGAAAACACATTACACAACACAGAACATAGACATAAACACAATCCCATGAACAAGCTAGAAGAAATGCTTGATTTAATTATTTTGTGCTTCCTCCTTTACAGCTTGGATTAGGGAAGATCTAAAAATGTAAAGTAACAGGTAATCTCATGTGGTATACGATGTATTTACATTATTGGAATAGCAATTGATTTGTCTTGGAGGAACAGTGAAGACATCATTCAAATGAATGAGAGATAAGGCTTTTTGTTACTGTCGTTTTTAAGAAACTGCAAGGTAAAATGCTTTGTACACCTTTGAATGTGTGTTGCTGCTGCTACGCTGAGTTATCTACTAATAAAAAAAATGTCCGCCTGCTCCATATGTGCTGGTAGATGAATTCTTCCTTCACATGTCCATCAGTTTCGTGGAAGTTAATCTTGGCCTCATCAGCACGTTAAACTGTTGCTGTTAGGGTTAGTTAAATTAATTTAACGATTAATTTACAATTTGATCCGACAGAATAAATCCTGTATAAAGACATAAATACCACTCAACTTAAACCCAAAATGTATTCAGTGTTTAGTAAAGTAAAACATAAATTGACATTCAAATGTTTTTTTTATAAATGCAACTACTTGTTTAACAAAAAGAAAAGTCTGTGCTCCATTTTAAAGATAGTCTATTGATTTGTTGACTTATGAGAATATTTATCTAGCATATGTGTAATGAGCAGCAATAAAGTATTCACATTTCTAACTAGGGAAGAAATTAACTGTTTTTGCTGAGGTAAGGGAAAACTCTGTTTTGTTTTGTTTCTCTCTTTTTATTTATTTATTTTTTTTAAATGAAGGGCCACAATTTGTTCTGTTGGTTCAATGAAAAATGAACTGACAGATGAGAATAATTACACTACACACCGTTTTTAGTTGTGTGTATTTTGTGTTGTATGACATATTTAAAATGCAGTAGGACTACATTTGGATACTAATATTGTTACTGTATTGCGAGTGGCAGGGCCAACCATTCCCACTGGGTTAAGACTGACTTCAATGAGTTTTGCAGAAACAGGTGGGAGTATACTGTATAATTCACAATAATTCATCAGCCTGGTGATAATTCAAGGGAAATATTTCCAACTGTACCTATTGCACATTAAAAAAACATGAGGTGATTTTTATTGCTACAATAAAATGTTAGTTTACTGTTATGGTTATTTTTTGTGTATACTAGACTTGGCTGAGATGCTGCTCTTTAAGTACTGTACTGTATACACACAGCTAGTTAGGTAGCATCTGGTGCTAGTAAAGCCTTCATGGCAGCAATGATTTAAAGCTGGCAATCAGTGCGTGTCTGACAATATTAAAAAGGTCACCCTAACATTTGTTCTCTCAGTGGAAACTGCTGGTGTGAAAGTAAAGAAAATAAGAAAAGATGGAGCAGATAGATGGATGCTAGAGTTAAGCTAATTAAATATCCGCACTCCTATGTTAATGAAAACAAAAGACAGAGACAAACAAAAAATGTTGCTGTGCAAAAAAAAAGTTATTGCCCAAAACAATTACAGCAGCAAAATCTGAAGAGGAAATTCTTTTCACGTTCAAAACTAGAAAGCATCCCCCGGCTCAAAAACATCTACTGTATCTGCAAATTAACACAATTGCTGTCTTTTTCATGCTCTTACATCACAAGCCCTTAACAATTAAATCCAATGCACAGAATCTAACAGACTAAGAGACAAAAAAAAAATCTAAATAGCAGCCTCAAAGATGTGCTTTCAAAGAACTAAGCATCTGAAACAAAGACAGAAAAGGGAAAGCAAAGAAGTAAAATCATGAGGTTGCAACTAAAGGAAATTTGCTACAGAAAAGATCTATAGAGTCATAATAGCCTGTCTCACTTCAGCTCAGCATGGGGTTATAATATAGACTTTTATTTGCTGAACCATTAAGCTTTTACAATTCAAATAAAACAGGCAGGTGTCTTCAGGGATATTGCGTTACTGTGTTATTCAGGATATTTAACGAGAACCAATCAAGTGTTCTGTCCTTGAAATCTAAGACCTTTTCCAGCGAAGAAAGGTTGTGCTAAATGTCAAGTTGTTTCTCAAATGAGAAATTGTAATGGAAAAAAATCTTACTGTTTAGTGGAGCTGTACCAAAAAAAGATAATTAAGCAATTAAGTAGACTACGACAAACATTATAAAACTAAATAAAAGTTTCCTGCTGCCTTGAAAACGAGAGTAAGGTCAACTAGAAAATAATGATAATAACCTTTGTGTCAACTCACTCAAGCAGAAGTTATCACTGTTGTCCAACAAATAATATAAGCAAAGCTGAAAGAAAGTAACAGATCAATTTTGTCTGGATTATCTGAATAATCTCTGTCACGGGTAATTTTATATGAAGCAGTGCATGCTGGGGAGTCAGGAAGTGTCTCACTTTTAAACGTTTAATGCATTGTGTGAACTGTCATAGGTTTGTTCATTCAACTTATAATTTTAAGTCTAATAACTCCAAGTCAAAATAACACATCTTAAAAAGTTGCAAAGAAGTCAAAATTTCAAACTAAGGTGAAAGATTGTGAAAACTAACATATTCACAAGGGGCAGCGAAGATGAAGCGGGTCAGGGGAGAATAGTAGGTAAGTGGTATTGAAAAATATTTCCAGAGTGAGGAGTAGAACTGAGGTGAGAATAGATGGGTCGGCAGAATCTCTGGAAGGAGTGGAGCAAGGATCGCGTTCCATGAATCCTTATAGTGGCGAGGAGCTGCCTCAGACGGCGGCGACATAATGGAGAGAGACAAATCGAAAAAACTGCAGCAATGTCCAGACTGTTAAACCACAAACCACATGTGAATGAAACTGCTCTTCACTAATGGAGGACCCCAACTCAAACACACAAGAACTCCCAGTAATGGCAGTGAATATGAACATAACAGGCAAGAGGCAAAGTGGACTGGGTCAAATCATGATCTGGGTCCAATAGTAGACAAAGTTGTTGCTCTCAATTGCTTTGGTTCATTAAAAAAAAAAAAAAAAACTTTATTTACTATAATGTCAATGGTCACAAGAGTTTAATCATGCAACAAAACTTATTTCATGTTTGCAAGTCATTCCAAACACTGTGATACAAATTACAAAGCCACAATACTAAAATATAAAAAAAAATAAAAAAAAATCATATGTTAATTAAAAACATCTTTGGGAGTTTGGTAAATAAGCAAAACAAAAGTAAAATCTTTGTTACCAGACACAGTAAACCCCATAAAATACAGTATCATTATAAGTTCTTGGTTTTGCAGACATCCTGTCGGTGTTGTCATAATGTACGCTCACAATATTCTCAGAATATTTGCACATAGCACACGCTGTGATGTTGCCACGCGTCGGCCCGGTGCGCCAGCGTCCAATGAGATCGAAGCAGCTGCTTCTTCTACATTTGGATCAACTGAAATCGGGTCCATCTATAAGAACAAGAATATATAGTAGAGCTATAGATGTAGTGGATTATATTTGCAGTACAGTGACAAAGAACAACCCCCTGTAGTAGAACCCTGTAGTAAAGCACATATGTTTTACTGTACCTGTGCATATAATCAGCACAGTAACTATACACAGTAAACCTACCTGTTCCTACCTACATGTCACTATTTGTTTCAGATGGCAATTACAAACACTCATAATTATAAACTGAGTTTTGATCAGGAAGCTACATGCACCAAAAACAACACAATGTGTTTGAAGCTCTGTTGTAGCCGACAAAAAGTTTAGCGATTGGGAAAACTGTAATAAATGTAGCACATCCATTTAAAATAAACATTGCACCATATTACTAATAGGATCAAATTCTGTTACATAATTACATTTGTAGTTCAGCTATGTAGGAACGTCCTCATTAGGACTTGGCTTGGCTGTTTTTGTATTGTACATTTTTACAATGATTTAATCTTTGCTGCACTACCACTAGTCTCAAGGAATACCTCCACAATCATTCTTTGGTAAATACAAAATAACTTGCAGGCTCACAATAACAACCTGACCGGTTGACTGAGGGGAAGCCACTGTAAACGGTTTCTCTCTCTCTCTTTGTTTTTACCTTTCACCTACTATTCCCTCTCACTCTTCTTCCCTGTTTCTGATTGCAACAACGCTCTCCTTCTTGCCAATGTGAAAAAGGCAGATGAAGAGTGTTAACTGTTGTTGCTGCAATGGTTTCACCAGGTCTCACCTGTGGTGTAGGAGTAACGTGCACGACTTGTGTCAACAGGAATGACTTTGGTTTCTTTAGTTCAGTTTTTCTACTGAAAAAAGGACTAAATTCACTAACCTATAGATCCCAAAATTGAACACAATCATCAGCCACTGCATGCACTGACACTTTCTGCACATGGGACAAAATCAAGTCTTATACGCTCTGACAGCTATGGTGATATCACTATAATACTGACATACTGCATGTCCAGATTTACCTCAAGAAAAACAGAGCAGGAAGTTTCACAATATAAAAATACATGGCTGCAGACAGCAGGACTGTCACTTTTTCAAATTCCTACAAACAAGAACGAGCATATTATTCCTGTGAGGCTGTGCCAAAGTACAGACTTTTCTTACAGCGTCTGTTGACAAATGCGATCGACAAACTAACGTTAAAGCAAAGATGCTGCGCTGTCAATGAACAGCCTCACAGCACCATGATTTCTTGGTTAGATTAGCTGTGCGCAGTTTCTCAACAACAGTGAAAAATGTTTATAATTGTGTGATGTAATGCTAAAAGCAGGAAGTGTCGGTATGGAGAGAGAGGGAGCTGTATTTGTATATGTATTCAGACACGTTAAATGTAAATTCCACAGCAATGGAGTCAGCAACAAACACATCTGTTAAATTTTAAAACAAAGTCTCCAAAAAGCTCATGTGGAGGCCTTACTTCAAAGTTTTAGACACTCTTGACTTAACTGTTACCTGCCAGCCAGCGATGTTGTGTCTTTGCTCCTCTCACCAGGGTGACACACTCACGCACACACACATGCCAACCGACAATACTACTGATCCAGACAGTAATTAGCAGTGTTCATGCCTCCCTGAAATGCTTCTGGCCCACCTGCTGTGCCTTCCAGTCTGGTACCAGCTGCGCAGACACACACATGCAACGCAGCATACGCACATACACTACAGCACTGTCTGGCTGCAATGTCCCAGTCTGACACCAAACCAACATACTTATTATAGCCTGCCAGTGCGGAGGGCTATTGCTATAGGGCAAATTGTATGTTAATCATAGATAATACACGGTAACGAGTCGTCGCACGTCATGTCAAACACATGTATTACACAGTCGCAAAACACACACACACACACACACTTGTAGAGAGATGACGGCGTCTACTCCAAAACCCAAACCTTCCTCTCTTTTTTTAAGAAACAATCAGTTATTAGTGACTAAAAATGTGTGTGTGTGTAGGTGTGTGAACAGTATGTGTACTGTACGTGTGTGTACATCCAATGGGGGGGTTGTCATGTACATCACAGCGGAAGTCTCGCTGTCAATCACTACTGCTTGCTGTGAAAATGACACTCAACACAACTTCAATATAAGCAGAACCGAGTGACATTTAACACAAGTCTGTGTGGGATTTTTAGGTGAATGCATTGTTGTTGAAGTGTGTGTGTGTGTGTGTATTTTATGTGCCACTATCTTTTCATTTCCGTTTCTCGCCTACTTTGAAAGTCACAGAGATTTTAGACCGTGACCCTAAATCATTACTGAAGTGTATGCGCGCATGTGTCTGTGGGCTACTGTAATTCTTTCATTGTAAACACGGGCCGTCTCTTCCTCGCATCACTCTCATCACCATTTCCTGTTTTTCACCATATATCAGCTATTTACAGAGCTGCAAACCCAGAGCTCCAGATGCGGCTGAAATTTTATCATTCACCTCATATTCCGGTCCTGTTCTTCATCTATATTCACTCCATCCTGGAGCCCATCTTCTGTCATTTGACTCTGCTTCGAAGCCTGTAATATCAGAACTCTGTGTGTAAAATGCGGCAGGAGGAAAGAATGAGTGACACTTTATAAACTCTCATATTCTCCTGCATTATTTTGTCATGATTAGAACTGTTACAGAGTTTGTGCAGCATGAAAGAATGAAGGGTGAGTTGAGGGTGACAGGACTCAAGGAGCACAAGGGGACAAGCAATGTACACAAATGTGGTGATCGAGGCTCGAGTCAATCAAAAGTCTGAACCGATGAGATGATTTGGGTTATGATGGACCGGCGACCTGTCCACGGTGTACCCTGCCCCTCACCCAATCGTTGGAGCCTATCCCAGCATGCCCAGGACCCCTACAAGGAGCAAGCGTGAGTGAGTGACTGTCTGTCAGGTTAATTTCATTGCACTGACTTACATTTTGTGCTTAAACTCAGGCAAATGTTTCTCTAATCATCCCCACAGGAGGTTTGCAGATCTGGAGCTTAAATGTGACGCTAACACCAGGGGTTTGATTTAATAAAGAGGTTCATTGATTTATGTCTATGTCCCGGCTTCTTAACGTTTTCTCTTGCGGAAAGAATCACCGTACAGCGTGTCAAGCACAATCTTAATCATGAATTCAGTTGCGTTCAGATGTGTTCAGTCATAGTGTGGTTCGAGAGAAACAACACGCATACTGAGAAAGCAGCATGTTTCATCCTTTCTAAAACCGCAGTTGTTAAAATGCACTGAAATTAGTTGCTACTTCAAGTCCGAACTAGATATTAACAAAATAACACAAGACACTGCTTAGTTTCATGTTTCACAGCAGCAGTTTTGAACACGACATGACACAAGTCTAAGTAACAATAGGCACAATGCTTAAACAGCATTGTGCCTATTTAAACCCACAATGCCTAAATTACCCACAATGCAACAAGACCACTCACATTTCAGTCATTGATTCTGGAATGTAATGCTAGTAGCAGTTAATGTGACCTCAAGCTTCTGGGCTCAAGTACAGATGTCAGTCTGTCTGAGCAACTAGAGGAGAACTACAGGTGCCTCCAACAGAGTTCATGATTTGGGAGCAACTTAGGGGAGGGTTTGGGTTAAAAGTGTATAAATGGAAGAAGATGTTCATTGTTGTTATTGTTATAATGATATCACACCTGTTTCCTGTTTTTCTAATGTCAACAAACAAGAACCACACAGAATTCACTACTGTACAACCACCACAGGACAGGAGAATGCAAGAATACCATTTTAGGCCATTTTCAGTTATGCAACACAACTGTGTGTGTCTTTATTTAAACTCCATCACCCTGAAACTCCTACATTTTTCCGGTTATTTTTGAGAAGCCTGTGTATTGGTTTTTCTGTCCTCTTATCGAGCACACCGCCCTCTTGTGATCATCAGGGGGTCTCTCCTCTGACCCTAGCACTCTTTGTGCACATGCGCCCCGTAATTCTGAATCTTAGAGGTCTCTGTGGAGGTCTCCTCGCACTGATATAGACAGAAGACAGAAATTAAATATATGAGTTCCCTAGCACCTACCCCTGGGAGTTAGCATGAGGTCAGATGCTGTAAAAAGGGAAGGTTTCCTTGAATCTGAAAATACATGTGAAGGAACTTGAACAATGATTTTATTTAGAATAGTCACAGAATAGCAACTAACGTGTTAATTACATGATACGAAGCTACTTATTGTCGCTCCTTCCAAAAACAAGGTGGTGCTGAGATGGATGGATGGATGGATGGATGGATGGACGGACGGACGGACGGACGGATGTATGGATGGATGCTGTTGCTGTTGCAGACTTTTGACTTGGAAAAAAAGTTCAGTGTGAAACTGCCACACAGACACACACACACATATACACACTGCTCCATTTCCTGTGTTCTCTCCAGTACACTGATGACAGAAAGCTATATGGGAAGACAGCAGTGTGTGATAAGCGAGAGATCGAGAAGAGGCTGGGGGTGGGTGGGGGGCTGGGGGTGTAATATGAATAATGGAAGAGATCCCAGGCGTTCCTGCTGAATGATTACAGCTCACGGTTTGCTTGCATGGGGTTTTCTCATCCCTTCTCATCTCGGCACCTCCTACTATTTATCCTTCCATCTTTTCCATCTATTTGTACATTCATTCCAAAGGCTAATCATGTACAGTAATCATGACTGTCAACTCACACTGAGCCCTGTCCTGTTTTATACATTCTGTGATCTTCATTTCCTATTTATTAAATCAGTACTTGCTTTAATCTTTCTAGATTCAGTGATAGAAAAATGTAGTTGTAATGTTCATGTAACTCAGCTTATCTCAGAGGCCCCACATTTTTGCTGTATAATAGCAATTTACATACAATAAACATACAGGATGTTGGTGATACAGTTAACACGAGATTGAACACCTAATCTTTCAAGCACATCTTGATCCTAAACAACATGGACTATATTCTAATAATCATGTTAGAATTATTATGTTCCATTAGGTTCGTGCAATTATATAATAAGTCAACATTCTTACGATATTGAATTGAATAACGCAACAAATGAAGCACATAATGTCATTTAATAATAATTTGTGTATAGTTTAAATTAGAGAACAACACGAATGACCTTGGTTATTATTATACGTTTTTTATTTCCGCCATATCAACCCATGTATTTGTTTTGTTTTTTAATTTAGTGTTGATGAGAGAGCGAGATGTCTCATTTTAGAAATCTGAAATATTTTAACGTTCAAAGCATACGATTTTCATGACAAGTACATTTTAGTATAAAATAACTGTGAGCTTGAACTGGACTGGTCTGAAATTCCTGAAAGCGCAACATATACTCTAACCTGTAATGGTCCTAGTCTGTTGCTATAGTTATTCTTATTGCTGAAGCAAAACAAAGATAAACGATGGATGAGTGTCTATTTCTTTTGGCTGCTCATTTTTATTGGACATCGTGTTGAGAGAGCAATGTCAGGAACACGATGAGTTTTTGATAATGTCAGTTTTGTGTCTTGCTGATACAGCAGTGCCAATCTCCACATCAAATTGCACCCTAGAGGGCTACAAAGACGTACTGATAAGCAAGAGTAGAGTGAGGACAGAAAGCAGAAGAGCAGTGAGGAAGATGGCTCCAAATTCAGAATTAAACAGTAAATGCATTTGATGGAGTTTTTAGTTAGAGACCCATGACCCCAGGTTAAAAAAACATCTACAGTAATTGTTTGAAATTAATTATTTGTAATCTTAGATAATAGTTCCTAGAAGTACAGCATTATAGTATAATAGTAGAGCCTGTACTTTTTGTATTACTCCAACTGCCTCATTTAGTGGACCACCACACTGCAGTGACGGTGTTCTGCTCTCACCAGATTCTAATAAAGACTAAAGAGTTGGTTTGGAACAATATCTTCTACTTTTCCGTCTTGATTCGACGAGGCATGGTCGGCATAATCTTTTCTACTTAGAGCCATGACCTTCGCTATTCCAGACTCTGCCTTTGCCCTGCTACGGTACCTCGCACTGCTCCTATGAAATTCTATGTCAGAAATTACCACTGCTACACTTAGAGTAAGTTCTGAGTTTAAAACCATAATATTTCCCATAAAGGAACATTTTCAGAAAGAATAGAATAAACTGAATGGATGATAAGGTACGTTAAGTTTGGACTTATATACTGTGTAATATATTATATTGATAGTACTGTATGCTATATAATATTGGTGCACAATATTACAATACTTGTATACTTGTTAGACAGCTCTAGATATCTGATAAAGTGAAAAAATAAGTAAGTATTGCCTTGATTTAAGTATTGATTTGGATTAGGCTACAGGACTTCTTACACTGTAACTGGTGTAAGTATTCCTGTACCGTATGGGGTTATACAGTATGACGTTTGAACACCCCTCAGATACAGTGCAAAATAAACTGTTCTACTAATGGATATGTGTGGATCAATAGGTAAAACCACTTCATTGTTGAGTGAGAGGTGTAAGATGAAGCCTGTTCTAGTCTACTGTCTAAAATCAAATACACTTGGTGAAATGAGAAACCGATGTATTATGTAGCAATTAAATCAGTCTCTAAAGTCTTGCCACCGACCTATCACGGATGGAGACGTCCTCTGGGAAATTTATCCTTCAGGAAGCCAAGCAGACTACACCACTAGGGTATTTTAAGATGTCTTACTTGGGCCATGTGACCACTACATCGCCTCTGCTTTAGCATAGGAGAAAAGCCCTCAGGAAGTAGAGGCATATGAACCAATACTGTATGTGAAAGAACATGTGAAAGTCTTTTTTCTACAACCGTAAATCTCCAACTTTATTCTACAATTGAAGTCAATTTTACGTTGCATGGCTGTTTTCAAGATAAGACTTTAAAGGAACCACGATGCCCAAATTTTAAGAACGTGTCTGGAGCTTTACTGTTTTTTAAGTCAACTCAAGCAATTACAGAGCAGAGCAGTTTTCCACCATGTAGTTCCATCTCAGCTCTTTCCTCGAGCAAAGTGACTGCGGGGGGAATTACGGTGGATAGACCATAAAATAATCATTACATTTCTCTATGCTGACACATAATTCACCTTTTGCTTCCAAACAAATGCACTGGGAGACCAAAAAGGTAATATTTCTTCATTTTCTTCAGTTTAGAATTCAGCACTTTATTATTAAAGGCTCCTCTGGCTGTACTGAAACATTTTAATCAGAAATACTGAACATCAAATAAAGAAAACTGTCACCTGTGTTTTTTGATTGGCACGTGCTGTACAGTATACAGTATATATACAGGACGGCTTTAGAATTATGCATGGAATGCAACCTAGTTCCAGATTTTAATCAGGACCATATTAAAACCAGCAGGGATTTATTCCGCTCCCTGAATAAAAAGATAATAAGTCAGTTTTGTCAATATTTTATTTATCAATTTCTATTTTTGTCCTTGAGCAGCTTAATTACTTTTGAATTTAATAATTAAAAGTTGTAATTTTAATCAAGTTCATTGTTTGATGTCTTAAATGCACTAAACAGTTTGAACAGATGCAACATCTGAATTTGTTAAAAGCGAACATTTCATACCACAAGACTGCAAAGTCGTTTCAGCAGCTAGACAACTTGGGAGAAGGTTTAGGGACTCCAGGGATATGTCAGTGTTTAAAGTCCAAAACCAAAACCATTGTTGAATGTGCACAACCTTCGAGACCTCATTTGCTTGTGTAATAAAACTGCATTTCTAGAGACACTGCAGTGGGTTAGTTCAACATCTGGCCTGGAGTTGGCCTGGTTTTGAATCTAAATGTCCAAAATGGAGATGCCACGACTAGTATATAAGCTGACATATTGCAGTATGTCAAACAATATAATAATAAAATGCAGTATAGTGTTCAGGGGACATACAGTATTAAGAACACACATAAAGTCTTACACAAGGACGTTACGTAGAATATTCTGTTATTACTATACGGCTGCGTTTAAACATTAATTTAATTTTATTTTTGACCGTGAATTCAATCAATCAATCAATCAAACTTTATTTGTAGAGCGCCACATCCCAACACAGAGTTGTCCAAGGCGCGTAACAGACAATAACACCAATAGTAAACAATATTAAAACAGATAGGCATACAAGCTTCTAAAGTCAATCACGCTGTGGTCCAGTTCAAGTCCCAAACACATATTGCACAGTAAATCTATGGGCACTTTTATGTTAAAGAATGTATTGAAGTGATGAAGGTTTTAAAGGCGACCTCAGATATTAGCAGGGCGCAAAAGACCAGGCACAAGCACAAAACACTGAAATGATGTGTACTCACTTCATACGTCAGTTTTCAGCCCACACATTGTTTGTCACAGCCTTCTCATAATGTGTGACGTTTGTTTGTTGCTACAACAATTGTGCAAACAAACAACATAAACACATCAGGGTGAGGTTTTTGACCCTGAATTAAAATCACAAGTGCCACTAAAAATGTCACTGTTTTTGGCAGTTAGTCTTCAGAATTGTTGTTTTTGATCTATTGTGTTCGTGCACTGGAGTTTGTAACACAAATGTTTTCGTGTGGGATAGAACTTTGCCCTGCTTTTGTTGCACAGTGAGCTCCAGCTCTAGCTACAGCCAATAGCTGCGATCATAAGTGAGATCTTTCATTTCATTTCTGACGCAGGACGCAAGCACAGAACCAAGACAGATCAGCTTGGCTTCCCTTGGCCTCCAGGAGAACACGCCGCTCATGGGTCAGGCCTGTCTCGGCCAGGTTCTGCTTACACAGTTTTCTATGAATAATCTAACAATCACACACTATATATATTTTTTACAAGATTGAATTATTGAATTGAATCGACTTAAGCACATTTTAGATGTGACATATCAGTACAAAACAACTGGTTATTGCGTTTTTGTGAATTACAATTAAAATAATTTTAATAATAAATACAAGAGAATAACATATGATGAAACTCTTTCGAAAGACAAACATATTGTTTCCATCCATTCCAACACTTGTGAGTCACCACTACAGAGGAGAGAAACCAAAGATGTTTGCCCTACTGCTCCCTGCTCCTCTCAGCTCTCTTACTCCCTCGTGGGCCTGCCCAGCTGTCACATAGTGCTGGAGCGTGTCCTTAACTCTGTTTTGTCATCCCGTCTTCTCTGCATCTATCCATCCATCCATCAAGTCGAGCTCCAGAGTCTCTATGTCCCCCATGAGATTTCTGGATGACCAAAGCGTAGACCCCTATCTGTGTGTTGGCGCGTCTGTTAAGGTTTGTTTGTATATATTTCTCGGTGCGTGTTTTGAGACAGTAACACATGCCAGGCTGGAATTTACAGGTGAGCAGCCATGGAACTGTAGGTGTTGTCAGTTGTGTGCTGCCTCACAGCCTTTCTCGCTCTTCTTTCTTCTTGACTCGCCGTGTACAGATGTTTACATGAGTGGTCAGGGATGATCCTCAGCTCAAAGACTTTGGTCAGTTTTTGTGCACGTACAGTACGTGTATGTGTGTGAGTGTGTGTGATGAATGGGCCAGTGCCAGGCGGCGTTCCCTCGGTGGCCTTGGATCAATCTGCTTATCTGTTAGCTGCCAGCACTGCCAGTGATTAACGACCAGCTCCACACACAGCACATCCTTATTCATTACCAAATACGTCACACACAGCCTGGCAAATACAAACACGCATACTCAAACACATTCACACGTGCACACACACACACACACACATGCACAACATCCTTTTTCATTATAGTAGACGTCCACGTTGGGGACAGTGTAGAGTTGGAAGGCAGAGAGATGAGCGAGATACAGTTTGAGAGAGATGGATGGGTCCAGTATAAATGCCGAACCAAACATGCTTCTTGAACCACTATTTTTATTCCGCTCAATATGTCTCGCACCTTTGTATCACAGAGCTTCTTTGTGCACTATGTTCTTTATTAGTCTTTCCTCATTGTGTTTCTACTTTCTGACCTGCTTACATTCCATGAGTTCAAGCCTTCCCACGGCACTTAACCTCCTCCTTGCCCCCTTCCCTCCAGGCCGGCGTTGGTGTGTGCACGCGTACGTGTGGGTTTCATCTCAGTGGATGCTGACCTGGTCTCTCATCAGGCCAATCAGAACGGACAGGAGCCCCCCAGAGGCGCAGTGTAGGATGGAAGTGTTCGGTACCGGCGGTGAGAGGAGTGGCACACTAACTCGACAAGACACGCGTCTGCTAGTCACTGTCGTGTTTTTTGGTATCTAACAACCACATCCTTAGATTCAAATGATCTTCTAGGAGAAGTACTGCTAGTAGCTAACCATGCCTGCTAACTGGCAATAGGAATGGTTGGAAATACTGTGAAATTACTGTATTTCATATGAACATGAACATGAACATATGAACATCATTCTCACTAATTCTAAGTCTAAAACCGAGGTAACAACACTTCATTTCTTACCCACTGTGCAGCTGGAGGCGGTTGCCTTACCTGAAAACACAAAAGCAGCAGTGACACTTTTTTACATGATACTTTTGATGTCAACACGTCAGCCAACAGCCTATTTGCACTGACGTACAGCTACATTAACAGTCGTCTGGAATCATTTTAGCTGGATGTATTGGCTCATAAAACCAAAATGTTTACCGAAAGACACTAAAATGCTACACGGAAGATTCAGCTGCTCATGACCCTTCACACATTACACCCAGTGAATTCACATACTGTAAAACCATGGATGAGCACAGCTTAGATAATAATGTCCCATCACTAGTTATAATTATAGAAGCACTTCTACTATGCAAGGTCATCAGTCCAGTTGCCTGCACACCCATACATACAGTACTGTACTGTAGGTGTTACATACAAGTGTTAGTGCTGAGCCACATTTCTGAAATCTGGCAGTAAAAACAGTAATATGCTGTAAATTATGCATAGGTGGTGAGGAGAGAGGACAGAAGAAGCTCCCAATTAAAAGAGTTTGGAGGCTAGCCAGTGAAGGGAGAAATGACAGACATTGTAGATGGTAAAAAGAGGGATTAAAGATCACATCATCTTCTTCCTTTCACTTTTTGTGACAGGCTAAAGAAGATATTTACTTAAGTGAGACTAAATAAATATGCAAACAGCCAAGCAGATGAACAAAGACAGTGTCAACGGAATTACCAGAAGGATCAGCTTCTCTCTCTTCCTCTGTCCCTGTGTCTCTCGCTCCTATCATCTCGCTTTCCTTTTTTAATTCTTTTCAGATGATTTACGCGCGACTCTGGTCTTTAAATGTGTGACGTGAGATAGACAGAGAAAGAGAGACAGACGGAGAGATAGAGCTATCCTGGCAGCTCGGCTTTGATCTCATCTTTGGCAAAAAGGCTCCAACTTCAAATGGCCTCAGCGGTGGCAGGTAGACGTCTCTGGCAGTGTTACCAAGTGTCTATTTGCATCCGAGACTGACAGTGACGGTGCGTGTCTCCGTATCTCACAGAACTTCAGTCTTTTCTCGTCGTGACTGTGCTTTATGATAAAGCGGAGCGTGTTGGGAGCTCTGCGCGAGGCTGCTCGTTGTTAACCGCATGATATGTGGTGAGTTTGTGTCCTGTATGTTTTTCACACCTTCACGCTCGGTTAATTTACACACCAGTTGCAGTTAAAACACATAAACACCAGCTTTCTGCACCTCTTATCGACTTCTCCCCACCATTGAAGGTCACAGTGTGCACAAAGACCTTTTTCTTTGCGACTGGTTGTTTCACCTAAGCAGAGGATAAACCCCAAAGAAAATTATTTATGAAATGATGAACTTTAACTTTTTAAAAACCATTTAGCCATTCACTTGAATATTTGTACATCTAACAAATACTGTGGCCTGTGCTGTGTGACTTAATAACTCAAGTGATATCCCACATGCGTAGTTTGTTTTTTTTGGGAAATAACTATAATAATTATAACTGACTGCAATACTAATTGCACACAGACATAGCCACGAGAAAAATCCCAGTTTGGTGTCTAGTAGGGAGTCTGGTGAGCCCACATACAGTTGCTGATAGAGTCGATGTTTCTTCACCATGACCTTGACTTGTCAAAGCAGTTCAGTTTCCGGCTGTTACTTCTGGAGTCTGCACCACTGACCCTGGAACCAGGTTTGCGGAGATTGCGACTCTTTTTTTTTTGTCCAGTTCAGTTTTGCTCGATTGCTCTGCCGCTGGTGCCAAGGGAGCAACACTAACCCCAGCCGCTAACTGTAGCTTGATGGGTTAGACTTAGGACGTTACGGAAGGTCTTTTCCAGTTTGATCAACTTTCTACCCCAAATTATCCATTTAAGACAAGAAGACGTCTTACAGACAGTTGGAGGTCAAGGCCACAGATGAAGAGCCCGGCGTAATTAGGCTGCATGCATGGTGGATCACACCGACCTGCGGTGCTGTGGATGTAAGAGCTTATTATAAAGCTTTAGAGCCCAGTTCAACAAGAGAAATTCATCTGGATACTTGGACATACTGGTCAAACTGACCAAGAGGTTTAAAGTGGAGAGCACCGTGAGTCAAAGGTGAAATTAATTAGACCCGTTTTATCCAACCACAGACACATTATGCACAATATTAAATACCTACCTATAAATTATATGTTACTGTATTTTTCTTTTATGTCTTTAAAATGGGATTAACAACTTTAAGGCAACCATCATAGTGTAATTTGTATTTGTTTTTAATCTTTTTCCGTCCTTCAAAAGAACAGTCGATACAACATATAGCCTTCTATTTTTTTAAGGAATAAATTAAGGTTCACCGTCACAAACAACTTTAAAAAGACGTGTTCAGTCATTTCTAATTAAAGCTTCCACCTTAAGCTGACACGTACTGTACATGTACACGTACCTTGCATCGTTAGTGTTCCAGTGCAACCTGTCAACCACAGAACTTAAATTAGCAACAACAGTGATTTTCCTCAGTGGGAAAGGGAACATTTTCACACCCTGGGTTTGTAGTGTGAATGCTTCAACTCAGCACACTTTCTCCAGCTTGGCCCACCTCCGCTGTCACTAATACAGCTAACCTTTCTATCGTAACAGAACTTCACACAGACACACTGCAGTTATTAACCTCTTCTGTAGTGGCTCCTTCCAGGGCCTAATTGCTGCCAATATCATGTTACGGCTCAATCTAATAAAGATTATACGTGCTGCGCCAAAAGGACAAATTGTTCGCTAGATTTACTCGGTTCGCTCATTTTGTCCCTGTTGGACATAAAGTGACGTGAGTCGAAGCACATTGAACATAATAATATTCTTAGAGCCTGTGAACTGTTGCAGAGGATGGAGTGAAACTGAAAGGCAGAGGAAATTAAGAGAAGGAGTGTACATGTATATGCAAACGTGTGTAGAGGAATTTACAGCTAAATATCTTACAGTTGCCTTGACTGTGGGCAGGAGATCTGTCTGCTGCTTTCACGAGCGTTTTCTGTGAAGTCTTCACCACGCCTGGAGAAAAGTGCTACCTGAAGTAATCCTGCTTTCCAGAAATTACATTTGTTTCCCACTAATGTGTTTTGGCAATTACATCTTGAGGGGGGAAATAATTGGTTCCTAGATTATATTTTTTGGCAGCACTATGAAGTGTGTTCGTGTCGTTACATCGAGGCAACAAAAGGAATGAGGCAACTTTATGATGTGATATATATAGATATATCTCTCTCTCTATACATATATATATATAGCACATACACATCCGGATTCGTACTTCTATCATCAGCTATGTCACCAATAAACGCCAGTTGCCAGGTTCCATTGGCAGGTCAAGAAAAGTCAGCTTGTTTTTAGCTTAGCTTGTGTTCAGTGCACATCTACCTCCCCATTTAGTTTTTTCCATGACATTTTTTTCCAGGCTTTTTCCTGTTGCTGAGCAGCCATTCAATTTGTCCTTTTTGAAAAAAATTATGTTTTCAAAAGTGCTTCTTTTTTTCCCCTGGCGTTCTCCTTAGGGTTCATTACGGTTCAGCATAACAATGGACCCATGCGCAGACACCTCTTTGAACCCTATGACTTGCAGTGAACAGTTCCCTAATGCAAAGGTAAATCTCAGAACCACCCCCAGGCCTTTTATCTGGTTGATTAGTTATAAGCTAATGAGGGAATAGTCCACCCCCAGCCACGTTCATTATCCATGAGCCACCAACAATTTGTATGTGTGTGCGTGTGTGAGTGGTTAATGCCACAGTTTCGTCAGACGTTCTAAATGAATGCTGGACTTTGGTCACATTCAGAGTTCAGCTTCAGCGTTTCAATGTGGTGATGCACACTAGTCAGATGTTAAAAACGTAACGTGAGGGTCCTCCTAAAACCGCTCACAAACTAAATTGTGGCTCAGATTTGTACGTTTCCCTACAACCCATAGTCGATGTCACTTTCGACGTGAACAAGGACACACACAAACGCTCACACACGCATGCTGCAGTGTTCTGGCTATAATTGGCACGATTTTGAAAAGCAGACTTCAAAGCAACAACAAAAAAAAAACAACACTGATGTGGTAAAGGTAGGGAGAAGGAAAGAAGGGATCCTACTGTGTAACAAGAAAGAGGCATGATAGCCAAATTAGCTTTAGGTAGAGTTCAGTAGTTGAGTGAAAGTGATTGAGTGCTGTTTTAATGGGCGAGTAGGTGGAAGTGTAGAGGCAGAGAGACTGCATGCCATGAGCAGCTCAATCAACACATTCTGACTCTGCTCTCTTCTAGCAATTACCCAAAACGAATTTATTTCACCCTCTACAGCCAACTATTCCCATCACTGAAACCTGTGCAACATCATTAAATCACCCCTGGCACTGGTGCAAAGCACAGTTAAAATGAATACAAATTACAGCAGCTGTCCTTAAAATACATCATTAAATAACGCTGATGCTCATCACAAGTTACATCCTTAAAAATAGATTTGCGCTTTCACCTGACACAAACACAAATTAATAGACAGCAGTGACACACACCAACAGACACTCTCTGCATTTCTGGATGCATCGCTTCATAGATAATATGAATGGTGAGAGCTGTGACATTGGAGATGTTACAGCAACCTTGTTACGGGCTGAAGAGAGAATCTGATGTGTCCCGGTTAGCATTCCAGCATTTTGTTGTTGGTTGAGCTCTTACAGTGACAGAGAGCTGACAATATAATTATTTCCCCTGTGGGAGCTGACTCCTAGTGATTAGGTGGCAGCGCTGTGATATGTGATGCAGATAGTGACGAGTGTGTGTGTGTGTGTGTGTGTGTTTACAAACACCTGTGTGTACCTGCCAATGCGCCTTCATGGTCAAGTTCATGAATAAACATTTCATCACAGGACTGCAAGATATGCATCGCTAGTGTGTCATAATCTGTTGATGCAAAACAAAATGTCCCTCTGAGATTTCCTGTCACGATCTGCGGATTTTGTGCCTGCTTGTGCACGTGCACAGACACATAGCTACAAGCCACAGCTACATCTTTGCACGTGTATGAGCGTGTGCTGGTAATTAATTGCACAGCTACTGCATCCAGTGTCATTCGTATATTTATCTCAAGGTTACAGAGTGATGAACCAAAGCAGATAAGCAGGCAGCGCAAACAAACACTTTGCAAATTACACTTTTATAGCGTTAAACTCCATCCACCATGAAACGCACATCTGATTTGGGAAGGTAACTGATTTCTAACATGAGGGTGTGTGTGCAGTCAAACTGGAAAAAAAAAACAGACCAGAGAGACGGAGGAGGAGACCAAAATACACAAGGAAGGAGGGAAAAAGTCAAAATCCTTGATGCAAACTCTGTTTTTTTTATTCCCCTGTCTGTCTGCATGAGCAGCAGAGATCAGAAATGGAGAAATGTCACTTAGCAAGCATTAGTCTACCGCTTTCATCTCCCTTTAGATCAGAGAGGCAGGGGGGAGGGACTTTTAAAAGAGTTTTAAAGGGCCGTGAGCCTCCTTTTGCCTTTGAAATCATCCCATCACTCATTTTTATCAGCAGTGAACATGTAAAACACGTTCTAGCTCTACATCTGAAGAAAAAAAAAATATAAAAAGTCTTTCCTGAACTTGAACTTTATAAACTGTCCAGCTAAAGGGAGGCCAGATTTGGCCTCATGGTCTTTGAAGGATGGAGAGATGTGAAACCTTGCTCGCCATGAGGGAAATTGAAAAACAAAGCTGGAAGCAAAGATTTCCTTGTCGTCCTTTCCTCCATCCATTGACAGCCACCATTTAGACGTTTTTCTTGTCAGTCTCAATATTATGGAGAAGACAGACTCCTGTAAGCGTAGCATCCCTAAACAAACAACTGGCGTAATGATGCCTTCACAAAGTAAAATTCCATCTCTTCTTCCACTCCGATGTGACTGCTACTGTAGATTTTTTGCAGCGTGGGCCTATTAGCTCCACGCAGACACATTTTGTAACAACGCACACATAGACACTGTGTTTTGGCTACTATGTTTGTGTGTTTATCTACAGTTCACACTGTGATGGATGATAATCACATGTTACTAGAGCTTACCCACACATCCTGTTGCTTTAATGCTTTTCCTGCTAGCTCCACTCCTTTACTTTCAGGGTATGCAACATTAATATTATAGATGAATAAACATTCATTTGTGCACAGGATGCACAATGTTAGTTTTACTTAAGAACTTGTTGAATTTGGAAATTCCAAGCATTTTCTCATGTGTAATGTGATGCTCTTGCTCAAGTTTGTCAGGATGAATCATGATTTTATCAAAGCGCCTAAATGAGAATAAGTCACGTACATTGGGCCCTTGTAGAGAGTCTACAGTTACTGGTTAATTACCATACTAATATTTATGACATATTTATAATACTCCCACTCTCTCATCATTTTAACCACTTGCCTTTTGACACATACAACATGGACAATTCACCAGTCCTTCACAAGTACATCATTACATACATTACAAGCTATTCACACTCCCCTCTACAGCTGACTGAGGGTCTAATATTAACCTGACCATGTAATCATATATATCATTTTTATCAGTGTCAAAATAAGAAACTGGTGTCTTGGTAAACCTGGCTTATAAAAGTTGAAAATCTGTTTGTTTCCACATTTCAGCTTAAACTCTATATATTGTAGAAAGTGTATGTCTACCTCATATACATGTTTAGCTAATATTTTAGCTAATGCTAATTAGACAGATGGAGTAATGTACTTTTCACTGACATTAGGTTGTTGGCTAATGTTATTTGACAGTGTTCACGACACAAACCTAGAATTGAATATGTAATATAACGTTGCAGCTTCCAGTTTCTCAAATGTGAGGATTTCATAATTTTTGTTTGTCAAACACCAGAATAAATGCACTGTAGCTGAATATTTTTGTCTTTGCACTGATTGGATTTTGTTATTTGGATATAATGTGCAATTTAAATGCATCAGCTTGGGCTCTGGGAAGTTCAAATGTGCAACCTGAGCTGTTTTCTGACGTTGAATTCATTAAGTGATAATAAAAACATTCATTCATTGCAGCTTTCGCGCACAAGCCATGAAGGAGTTAAAGCATAAAGAATGACGGGGGCATCATTCTTGCTGGAAATCTCTTAGAAAAACTTCAACCTGAAATAAATTTATACTAACTACAGTTCGCTCCAACTTCGGGGCCACAAACTACAGTAACGGCCCAACAGTAAAAACAAAATACATCTATTCACTTTTCCTCACATAGGGTCTATGTTTGCATATGAGGGACATGGTCAGTAATTGCAATTAACTAAGGGAAAAAGTTTTATATCATCTAACCTTTGTGTGTAGCAATCCATATTTTACTGCAGTGGTCACTGTGACTGATGCTGCTTGAATGACTGGAAATAATTGTTAATCAATGCAGACTGGCAGAAAAAACTGCCTCTTAATCAAATTAAAATGACATAGCCTATCACTTAAATATATCCTGTGCCCTAACCCACCAATGAGGAGAAAAGCATAAATGTACTGCTTTGTATCACTGAGGTCTCCATAACTGAGAAACTGTGTCAGTTGAATTGTGACAGGTGAAAGTTGTACCTTCGTTCTTGACAAAGCTTATAGTTAGAGACGGTTCTGGTCAGTCTGAACCATTTCTTAGTTCAGCTGCTATAGGCTTAGATGCTGGGGGACGTCCTTCATTCACTGAGATCTGGTTTTCTGTCTATTCCATCTACTAACATGCCTCCATGTCCACATGTGACTAACTTTTCTCTCGTAGTTGTGCTTCTCTCTTTCTGTCTCTCTCTGTGCTCATTTACAGGTGTCGTCAGACTCAGAGCCATGTGTCTCCAGTGTTCACATCACATTGAGCCTGGGTCTGCAGGAGGTTTCTTCCTCTCTAGAGAGGGAGAAAGAATTTCCTCCACTGTTGCTATTAGCTACAATTAAAAGCTTGCTCTATGTGGGATTTGTTGGGTTTAGTTGTGTGAGGTCTTAAACCTTACTTGTAAAGTGCCTGAGGGGCGGCATGGTGGTGTGGTGGTTAGCACGTCGCCTCACTGCAAGAAGGTCCTGGGTTTGATTCCCGCAGGCGACCGGGGGCCTTTCTGTGTGGAGTTTGCATGTTCTCCTCGTGTCTGCGTGGGTTTTCTTGGGCGTCTCCAGTTTCCTCCCACATGTTAGGCTCCAGCCCGCCCACGGGGAAGAAGCGGTAGAAAATGAATGAATTGAATTGATAATTGATACAAGCCATTTGTCAGGTTGATGACATTCAAATTATTTAAAAAAAAAAACTCATTGGTTCAGTGAATTCATGGCTCCATGTAACTGTAAGGCAATTCATATTGTAAAGTTTCCTCTTACAGTCCAAAGACATGTAGGAAGGATGATGGTGGCTTTGTAAGTTGCCCATAGGTGTGAGTCAGTGGTTTGTCTGTGACTGTACAGTATGTGGCCCTGTCAAGGACGATTGACAGCTAGAATAGGCTCCAGCATGACCACGACCCTTCCCAAGCACCGAGTAATAGAAGTTGAGTGAATGAGTATCACCATTACACAGTGGAGCGGTATTATAAATAAATGTTTTGTTTTACAATAGTATTATCACTCATTCAGTACAATAATACAAATATTATCTTTGTTTTCAGTTTTGGTCTCTGAGCCCATTGTAAAGTGCAGAAGAATCACCCATAGGCAGATGCTGTGAAAATCACTCCAGTACCTTTTTGTAAGATGCTGCTGAACTGTGACTCTTCCTCTGTCTGCATGTGTGTGTGTGTGTGTGTGTGTGTGTGTGTGTGTGTGTGTGTGTGTGGCAGCAATCTTGTGTGTGTCTTTATATGAGCGAGCGCAGGTTAGCGTCAGCGCTGTTATTTGTGAAGTTACAGCTGAATCGTCAGAGCAGATAAAAATTAATAACTTTCTTCTCCCAGTCTGGGCTCTGTAGCTCCACATCACAGAGAATCAGCATGAGCTGCGACAGTCACTCAAACACACACACACAAACCTTAATCATTCACAGATAGATGTGTGTGTGGCAGAACGATTGGAAATTCTCTTAAATCTGCAAACACACCCGCTCATTCCCACCCATACACACACACACACACACACACATAATCATATCTCTTGGCAGACTTTGTTTCAATTAACATTTTTATTACATGGGATGAACGGAGACGGAGAAAACGAGAGAGAGAGAGAGCAATACCTTGTGCACACACACTGCACCTTCCCATCAACACATATGCAGATGAGCTTCTGTGCACATTTACATTGACTGACATGAGAAAAATAAATTTGTCATTACAGATTGACTTAGAGGAGAGCTCTGAAAAGGAGAGGCAGAAGGAGTAGAGGAAAGAGGGCAAAAGATAAGTAAATACATTTTAATTTAGCTATTTAATTCCTGCTCTTCATATTTGTGAAGCTTCATACAAATTTATTTTGTTCAGTCGTGTCAGAAAATATTCAGACTTCTTTAGTTTTGGCACAACTTACTTACCATAATGAACTTAATCATTTTTTTATAAAAGGCAATTACAACATTGAGTTTCAGGTGGACTTAAGTCACATGTGTGACCTGTCACATTCTTTTCTGTTTTCTCAGTTTGAACAAACACTTGGAAGAGTCCTGGTATTTCAGACACATGGAGATCACTGGTTCCCAAGGAGCATGCGGAGGTTTGGCGATATCCACCTTTACCTTTATCAACCATATACTGCACCACTCTACTACTATTTACTAAGTATGTTTTATAGATTGAGTGTTTTTAGTGTTTAAGGCATGTGAAGGATATCTTAGTAGTATGAATAATATACAGAAGAGCAAAAATATACAATTTGCTAAATGTGATACATGTTTTCGATATGATACCATGGGTTGTTGAGCTTAGACAGATGCTAAAATTGTCAATTCAATGTAAAAAACACTTGTTTGAAATGCTGAGTGAACTGAGGTGGCACTAATGAAAGTGGGTGTTAGTTTTTCATATATTTCTTCTTCTGTGTGAGCTTCCATAAGTGGTGTCGTGGCTTCTTCCGAGTCCTGTGACCTCAGCTGAACTAGTTCTTGATTCCATTAAGGGTTCTGTGTTCAAGGTCTATATGTTTATTAACCCCTTACAAGCAATGCCACTGAGGCTATAATTCCTAATGAGCAGTCGTTGAATGCAATCAGAAGAAAAATTCCAAAGGGTAGATGAGGGTGGCGAGGTACATTAATATGTGTTAAAAGAGAAACTGACAAAAAAATTGGATACATTAAAACAACACACAGTCAAAAGACATCAAAGGACATAATTAGTGAATCATACTATTTGAAATATTCTGCAGCTGTGATACTGTAGCTATGCAGCTGCTGTTGTGGCTGTTGTGAATTATTTGTAATATCTGAGTTACAGTTGCTTATCTTTAGCTGGTCGCGTTTGTTGCCGGCCAGTTCAAGATTGCTACTGGGATCTTGCCTCCAACTGGCAAAGAACGAACAGTGACGATGAGCGAAAAGAGTGAAACGGACGTCAACATGTTTGTTTACGCAAAATCATCACACTGTATTAGATCTGTGATTCTTAGCCAGCTCGTAATTGCTTTTTAATTGAGTCATTGAGAAAGCGGTTCCCTGCTGTCTTGATACATGGAGATAGAAATACAATCATCTCTTCAGCGACAGCCATGGACATGGCGTGGCTGTTGAGTGGGAACAAGGACAAGGCGTAGAGAGGCGGCTGAAAAGAGAGAAAGTGAGCATGGAGGTTAAGTAAGATGGAAGGATGAAGAGACAAGAGGGGAAGAGAGCTGTGAGTTTGGGCTGTCATTGTTGATTAGCGTCACCAGGCAGACGGGATGATTGATGGACACTTTGGGGAGAAGGTATTTGAGGGTGATGTTTCTAGAAAGGCCTCCGTTAACACAGATGTACCCAGTTCACAGAGAGAAAATGTCTGTGGGTGAAGGTGTTAGATGTGTTGACGTGTGGTGTGTATGTACATCAAACTGCATCACACTTTCTGTATAACCTCATGATGGAGAGGGTTGGGCTCGACCCCCACGCACTCCCACATCAATCACAGCCTCCTTCCCTCTGTCGGGCCGAGAACTTAGCCAGGACCTTTGACCCCATCCTTCATGTGGCGCATGAAGGGCCAACAGGAGCAAACTTGACCTCCACTTCCAGAGGTCGCGTGCAACATTTCCCTGTGAAGCAATCGTCTGAGATTTTCTACATCCACAGCTTGACATGGCTGAATAATGTAGGGTGAGCTGAGGAAAGCAGAGGTGAGACGGATTATATTCTCTTGGTCTGTACTCCATCCTGTGAAATGAATCCCTG
Source organism: Macropodus opercularis (assembly GCA_030770545.1). NCBI lineage: Eukaryota > Metazoa > Chordata > Actinopteri > Anabantiformes > Osphronemidae > Macropodus > Macropodus opercularis. The sequence continues at coordinate 15,959,320 of CM061089.1, forward strand.
AGTTACAGATGGGTTTGGGAGAATCACATGTCACCGATGCTCGAGTCAGGAACCATTTTGTTAAAAACCAGGAATGAAATGGCGTGTTAGCTTTGTCTGGAACGTTTACCGCATAATTTTTGAAAAAGTACAACATAGAGTACAGGACCATACACCATTAATGATCACACTGCCATTGACAGAAATGAACAAATTGGTAATAAAAATATTTTTTTTCCGATCCACCTGTTTGTCTGCTCATTTTAAGACTGATCTAGTGCAACATATGTAGAGAAATTGTTCCTGTACCGATATAAGAGAAACAGTTATTATTGTCCATTTATTTAAGGGATGCTGGACAAATTATAGAAATATATTTATTTTTAATATTTTTTTAAATGTATATAGCACATTGGAAAACAGCTGAAGTTAAAGTGATTAAACTTCTTTACTACTTGCAGACACTTTTATTTAAATTAGTTCAGTCCATCCGCACAAAACCATCTGACAAATTATACAGAACAAATCTCCCTTGAGCAACCAGTAGGCAACACGGGAGAAGAAAAAAAATTCCTTTTTGAGTTAAAGATCCCAGCAGAACCAGGTTCAAACGGTTGGTGTCTATGAATTATTAAGAAATAGAACCACTCACAACTTGACGTAACATTTCCTTCACTTGTTTTTAGATGTTTGTTTGTTTTTTTATTCTGTGTTCTGGTGTTTTTAACCATCCATGTTTATGTTCAGAACTTGCAAAAATCCTTTTACCCTCCTTGATGACAATTAGTCCAGGTTCTGACCCATCACAACACATCACACGACTGCTACAGTTTACTCAGTTATTAGGTTATCGGGTTCCTCTTGCTAAAATCTGATATTGAAAGCTGTCTTTTAGGATATCTCGTCTGGGACATAATGTAGTAATAATTCTGTCACTGTACAACACCACACTTGAGAGTAACTCAGAAGGACAGAGCTTAGTAAGCTGTCAAACATCTATCTCACTTCGATTACTCTCCCCTGCTGTTTCTCAATTTCCACATATTCTTTGGTCCCAGAAAAATGCTACCCTCAGAGGAACTTCTTCCCTTCATCTCAGCAACTTCCTCTCTGTCTCTAATCTGTCATCTGCTGGGGGGACAGTTCTCCTACATTTTTCAGCTCCCCTCCTCTTCTCTCGTCTGGTCCTTTATTCCACTTCTCACCTCTCTGGTCTTTCTCCTCTCGGCTTTATCACAGGCTTATATCTTCACACCCAACAGGGTTTGATATGTTTCTATTACACTGTCTCTTTGCTACTGTTTTTCTTTGTTTTTGTTTTTTGCTTTTTTCTTCACTCGCACTCACCTTGGATTGACGCCCCACTATCCGGGTTTGGTTCGAAGAGTGAGTGAGGTGCAGAGAAACAATAACAACAGCATGCAGCAGGCAACGGAAACCCTCTTGCAGTTCCATTACAGTACGCTGGACTGTGTGTGTGTGTGTGTGTGCGTGAAGGGATATGTGTGTGTGTGTGTGTGTAGAGGTGTATGTGTTTGGAGTTATAGCTGCCCTTGAGATAGAAGGCAACCTTTGAAGCTGTAAACTGCCTCCATAAGCACCTCTAAAGTGGGTAAGAAAACTGTTCGGTAAACTATTTCCACAGTAACTGAGTGGAAACCTGGATAATTGTTGGTGCTTTTTGAGCTGAAGTGGCATCTGCAGGGCGCAGTCAACGATCGCTTGTAATTGTGTGACAACTGAGGATGTAAATTTCAAGGCTAATCCACTCAAAGGAACAGAACTTTCAAATGCCCTGTGTTTTTCATAGTTGTTACACTTTGGTTTTTGCTGCACTGATGTAGAAGTTTTCATTTAGAGAAGGAGTTGAGGAAAATTGCTCAGATCAATAAACTGTGCTTTGTGTGTTTGTGTGATGACTCTAATTTACACTGTAACTCTACAAAGAGACACGAAGTAGGAAAACGGTCAGTAGTGCAATCCAAAACCCAGCAGCAACTGATTGAGTGGTGCCATCGTCTCTTTTTTTGTGCATGAATAAATGCTGTTTTGGAACTAAAAGCTTTCTAAAGGTTTCAAAGCTTTTGTTCTACTTTTAAAGGGCAGAGATCGTCACAACTTGCTTCTTTTTTTTTTTTTTTTTGCCTTCGGTCATTTCTGTGCTTCGGTGACAGACGCTACAATCGTATCTTGGGGCTGCAGCTACTCACACAGCCTTTCTCTGGTTGTCTCAACATACGCACGCAGAGCACTTCCAAGTGTCAGACAAGCTAAAACGTGACATTAATCAACCACCTGAAAGTTTCTCCAAAGAGATGGTCGGCCTCTGTTCTCCCTGTAGCTTCATCGCATTCCAAGTCCTTCTGCCCCTGACTGTGCAGGTAAAGGTACAGCAGGTATGTGCTTATTTGCAAGCAAAACAAGTTCAACAAAACAGTTTCAAATGACTGATTGTGTAAATCATATACTATAATGTCTGAAAGTTGAGTCATGGCAACTGGACTTCTTCTATTTCATAGAAGAATATTATTATATTAATTAATACCATATTATATAACATAATATGGTTATAGATAATATAATATAATAGAGATTTATCAGCCTAATTGCAATAGTTTCTGTGTCTAAATGTCTGGAATACATTCATGTAAAAATGTTGGCTCATTAGTTTAATATGTTGCCTAAAGGCTAAATCTATATTAGTCAACTTCTGTAGGCAAGTGACAAGATTCTGTCCCTGGAGCCAGAAAATAAATGTGGATAATTTGGTAGTGTCTGAATCGGTACTGATAGAAAATGTTCCTGCATCCTATGGTTAGGAATTTTGATCAAAGAAAGTGATGATGGCAACAAGTAAAGAAAAGGCCAGACCCTGGACCTGATGGACGAACTTCCTGTTTGGAGTAAGAACAACTTGGGGGCTGCCTACGAGGAGCTAGAGGACATGTCTTGGGAGAAAGAAGCCTGGGTTGTCTGGACTAGTCGTCTAAACTGCTGCCTCCCTTGCTTGAAAAACAGATGGGCTGGTGGAAATATGTTGACAAATCCTTCAGCATGAAACAATTTACAATAGTTTTTTTTTTCCTTCCTGTTTCTGTCTTCCACAACAACATAAAAGGGGTTGGACTTGAGGAGGCGCAGAACACCAAGGCAAGATCAGTTATTTACTGTGATGATGTGCTGGAGGCCTGCTGCAGCTCTTCTTCTAACGTCTTGCTGCGGTTGTTTATGCCCTACAGTCTTTCAACCTAATCCTCTGACCAAATAGTGCAAAATATGTCTGTAATCATAGATCATAAAAAGAGGTAAACACACTGCATTTTCCATAGCTGCTGTATAAAACATGCCTCCCGCTGGTTTGCCAGTGGAATATTTGTGAACCAGCAGCAGCAACATTAATAAATCCCTGGTAAAGTGAAAAGTGATCAATAAACAGTCAATAAAGGAATGCAGAAGGGAAACAAACCTTAAACCCAGATAGACTCAGTTCAAAGCTAGTAAGAAATAAGAAGACTTTGAAAAACTTTATTTCTTTCGGGACTTCAGCACAACCACATGTTGAGATGCTGCCTATCCTGTCACTGAACAGTAGCACGACGGTGTTTCTCGACATACTGCAGCAGCGACTTAAAGCGAGGAAGGTTTTTCATACTTGCTTTTGTCAGAGACTTACTGTAAGAAAATGTGGACCCTCTCGTTAAAGTTCCGTAGTTTTACGTTTTTGCGCCTGTCTTTCCTTTGTTGCATTGTCTTTCGTTCCAACCATGGTGTTTGCAAGGTTAGGATGACGCAATGTAAATATCTTTGCATCCAATCAGACCCAGGAATGAACTCTTAACATCATCCTTATAAGCGCACGGGCTGTGTCTCTTATCTCATTTGCTGTTGTACTGCCTCCTGCGCCGTGTGAGTCCAAACTTTAAGTGTGCTGAGAACAAAAGATATTTGTTCCCTTCACTGGAGGTTGTATAACTGCTGATACACAGTAATGCTTCTTCATCCTCTTTATCTGCGTCTTCCTCTCTCTCTCTCTCTCTTTGCTGGAGTTTGACCTGAAGCTTTTCATTTTGCCGCATACTGGGGTTGTGATTGGAAGCCAGGATAACTTTTTTCCCTCCCACCGTCGCTTCGTGCTGCAAACAGGTGGACTGACACAGATAGGGTCATCCTTGCGTATCTGCGATTTTATGTTTTTGTAGGTGTACAATTGGAGGTGTACAAGTTAAAATATGTGTTCTGAATAACAGATGTATCACACAATCAGAAAAAAACAACGCAAAACCACATTCTGACACATATGTAAATACAAATCGAGGCAAATAATCTATTGTTGTCTGTTTATCATGACTTTGTATAATTTTCCAGCACACAAAACTGACTAATACTTCTACAATATACTGTATGCTACCTGCTATAGTACAACTACAAGTTGGCAAGGCAACAGGAATATTAAGCACTGAGCTCAGCGTTAAAGCACATCACATACCACAGGTATGTACTGTATATCCTCAAATAGGTAAATTGGTTTAGAATATGCGCGAAAAAGACTATTAGAAGAATGTGGTTACGTGACATCTGCATACTTGTGTGTGTGTGTGGGAGGGGGGGGGGTCTAGCTGACTGACAGCGCTGTGAGAGGGTTGGTTTAACTTGGATTTTTAGACAGACCTGAATTGAAAATTAGCTTAACACATCACTTTATGTATAAATCCAGCTGCTCCTCTCTGCTGAAACGGGCTAATATCTACAGGCAGGGGTAGCATTTGTCCTGCCCATGCACCCATGGACACCTGATGATGTGCATGGCACCTGAAAAGTAATATTGTTTTGGCTACAACTGATCTATGTTTAAAACGTTGCTTCTATAAGGGGCCTTCTCAGTCTTTTCTTGATCACAATGGATGAATGGAAAAAGTGCTTGTTTTTTGTCACAGTGTTTTTTTTCCTGGGGATATAGTCTTTATTGCCAGATATGTGTAGACATGTGTTTTGCGGCATTGTTCACTGTCTTTAAATCAATTTAATGTTATTCCCCAGGTTTAGGTTTAGATAAAGGGTCATGTTTTGATTTATGTTTAAATACACCAGACTGAGATTTGTAGAAAATAGGTGACAGCTCAATATCCAGCACTTGTCACCCTTTAATAGATATAAATAATAGTTAAGTATAAAGTTTCCCTCTTCCTTTGTGCTATTATTGCCAACAGTCATTTTCCTCCTTTCTTTGAAAAGTGCTGTAGAGTGTTATTTTACTTTAAGCAGTCACAGATTAAAGTTTTGCCTTTCTCTGCTGCCACTCAGGCATCAACTCAGCCAACAGGAGTTTTATGACACCACAATAACGATTTCCCATTGTGTTCCTTGATAGCTTCCATTGTCTACCTTTCCTCTTTTCATCAGAAGGAAAGAAGCAAGGGAGATGAGAGGGGGGAGGAAATGGAGGGTTCATTACAGCTTAGGGGATTGCTGTCTTTCTATCTGTCTCTCTCCATCCCTTGATTTTTAAATCCCCGTGCTTGCCCTGGCCCACTCCCTCCTTCTTGTTAGCAGGACAGGCTTTGTATTATAGTGACAAGTTGATTCATGTGTGCGTTGGGGGAATGTGTATGTGTGTTAGACAAAGACAACGAAAATGTGTCACATGTGTGCAGTGGCAGCCATTTCCCCACACTGGCCCTGATAGCTCTCCTTATTCAGAAAGCAATCAGGGACTCTGCGGCTTCGTCTCTGTCTTTCAATCACTCCCTCCATCACTGATGTAATTTGTCATTAGCAGAACGGAGAAACTTTTAATTGAGTCTCAACGGTTTGGGAGCAGATGACAACTCTTTCCTCGTCTCATTTGGCCTGTTATTGTTCCCTTTACTTTTGTTTCCGTGTAAAGACCCACCTTTGTTTTTCATCTTACTTGATTATCCCCTGGTGCACGTGTTCATGCGCCGCAGCCAAACGTGTGCAAATCCATGCGTGCACACTTGAATTCAAAGTTGAGGTTCTAGGTGTCTATCGTTCTGCCCATCCTGTTTTGACCTCTCCAATTAATTTCACCATTAAAGCCGGATCTCAAGGTGAATAGCTGAGATTCACAGAAAGGTCAGTGCACTGTATTTATGTATATTCAACAAGATTTTAATTAAGCAACAGTCATTAAAAATTCACATAGTGTGGTGGCTGCTCAGGGGGGCTGAGTGTGGTGGAGAATGGCATAAAAAATTTACTGTTTAAAGGCATCTGAGCAGAAGTAATTTACTGTCAACCACGGTCATGAGCAGCAGTGCAGTTACCTAGTGGGAAAAAGCGTGAAAATGCGTTTGCATGGAAACACCACATGCATATAAAAGAAGCTTATAGTAAGCATTTATCACTTTTTTTGTTACTAGTGGTTTCCTTGTTTTTTATAGAAATAAATATTTCTTAAATATAAACCCAGATTAATCAACGAAAGCAACAGAACTGCACCATGTGTCTGGTTTGAGTGGCTGTTGACAGAGCAACCGACATCTGTTGCAACAAGTTCTTGTGTTATGCTATGCGTAGTTAACTTATAATTACGATGATTATCAATTTGCTTGACACACTGGCAGCTTCTCTGGGGAAATCGTGCTTTGTTCTTGAAATGTGTTGATGTGTGACTGACACTGTTGCTTGTGTGGTGCTCAAACATTATATAAGCCTTCTTGGGGTGCACCACAAAAAGTGTTATATAGCATATGTAAACATTAAGAAAATTTTATTTCTAAAATCTATTTCTATATTGGTGCACTCTGTGAAAAGCCCTTTAATGAAACATCTAGATTAATATGTGTAGCTGCAACTCAATACAGAGGACAAACAAGTAGATGGTCTACGTTAATTGGCAACGGGCTGTGTTCCAATATTCTCCAGAGTCACAAATATATAACATAAACATATGAACAAACAGAAAGAGTGTTATAATACTTGCTTAAACCAGATTTTCCAACGAGAAAATCTGAGTAGCAAACGGAATATTTGTGGATAAGGCCTGCACAAACATCAGGAGGAGCTTTGGCCCGTTGTTTCTCACTGAACTTCTTTAGCTCATTCATATTCGTATGATGTCAGCTATGTGGAGAGTTGCCTTTGTACTGTACATAACCACAATTAATTAATTAAAAGAATGATGAAGGTATGACTGAAAACGTTTCGCAAAAATATATAACTATAACACTTGGTGCTGTATAAACCTAACGTTTAATAGTTGGATAAAAACTCTTTGTAGTCAGTGACTAATACTGAGGTCTGGAGGTCATGGAAATCTCCAAAATCTTCTGCTTCAACTTCCTTCAGCTGCTGCTTGATTCGCGGGTCTTTCTGTTTGCAGTTCATATTCAATAAATTCAATAAATATTAATTAATTCAGTTCAATAAATATACATGGACATGCCCAGGCCATAACACTGCCTCCACCGCATGTGCCTGATGTACAGTAGTTGCTGTGGCTCAACGGTTTTTCTTTTTCCCATCATTGTAGAACCAACAAATTAATGGTTTAATCAGTTAAAAAAATCTTAGAGAATATTTGAGACTTTTTAATGTGTTGAACTTAGTGTTTAGTTCAACGTAGCTCCAGTTGCTGAACAGCTGCCAAATGCCAATTCCATACCTTCAGACCTCATATGTTCTCTATATGTCATTCATTTCATTTCTTGTCAGTCAAGTGTCCGAATGCAATTTGAGCCTATGAGTGTATTCTGTGGATGTACCACTAGGTAAATGGGGATTCTCTTATCGGTAAATGCCATATTGTTGTGCTCTCATGCTCAGTTTTATTTAAAATGCATTATTACACAATCACTGTCCACTTCATCTGCTCCACATATCAGCATGAATGTGAAAAACAAAAACATAATCATCACAACATTATAACTAAGGTTTACTCATATTGCCAGCAAACTACTGATGATCATGGTGTAATGTTTGAAACATTATGAAATTATAGCATTTGCAATAAGACACTTTCTACACAAATGTTGAAATTGAATGCGCATGCTAATTGACATGTATTGTAATATTTTCTTTCTGCGTAAAACACCTATTGATTATTTACAAGAACACACTGTATGAAAAGAGTAGAAATATACACAATGAGTTTGCTAATGCTTCGTGTCTGTGGAAGAAGCAGGTTCAGTCAAAAAAACATATTGTGGATACAATATTTGTGCCTTAGGGTATTACTACCACTAATATTTATTTATCGATCACTGGAATATATGCTTAATGGAACAGCCTTTCTGTCCCATACTGTACTTGAACTGTACAGTAGGTGCAGTATCTGTATATATACTTCACACCAAGTCTCAGCTGCACGTTGACACGCTCATATTCTCACAGGTAATGATAGCTCAAATCATCAGATCCCGGATGAAAACCCCTAATTGTGCTGTTTGGAACAAGCTGCTTCATTTGTACTAAATCCCGCTGGCTTACTGCACGACTTAGGCAATGACACCCCGTGCATCAAGCACGCTTTGATTTTTCTCGCTACCTGTGTAGTTATTGTAACTCTGGGCAAATTCAATCAATTCTCCCTTGTTGTCGTATGAATTGATGGCTCTTTAATATCCACATTTCTCGTTTACTTCACAGCTTCACACAAGCGTGTGAGGGGAAAGGCATGAAAGTCATTCACAGACAAATACACAAAGGCACGCATGTACATTTACACGTGCAGACAGACACCACACATTCTCTTGGGATTTCATTAAAAGTCATATTTTTTAGTGTTGGATTGTATGTTTGATTGTTGCAGTCCAAGAACATTAAAGATAGAAAGCAAGACGGAGGACTGAAGGTGGGGAAGAAAATAACTGTGTGTGTGTGTGTGTGTGTGTGTGTGTGGAGGGGGGTGTTTTGGGGTGTGTGTGGGGGTGTGGGTGTGTGTGTGTCTTCGATAATGGTATTTCTGGATATATCCCAAGTTATTACTGTAAATCAGGCAGGCTTTCAAGACCTTTAACACAAAGTAACAGTCTCTAACAGCAGCCCTAGGCTGCCATATAGAAATTACATGAATATGGATTAGAAAGAAAAATGGGATGGAGCAATGAGAGATAGGTGGAAGGATGAAGTTCGGAAGAGGGTTAGAGAGAAGGAGGAAGAGGAGGGAATTATTAAGATAGAGAGGGGGATAGCGAGGACAGTAAGAGAAAACGCAGAGGAATGAGGATGGACAGATTGAAGGGTGGAGGGAGGTTAAATAGGAGAGTGGTGTTTGATAGAGGTGTAAGAGCATGAGGCGAGTAAAAGGGGAAGGTGGAAAATGGGCAGGTGGAAGGGGAAACCAGGGCCAGTGTTTGAGATGAAAGGATGCAGTGCAGAAATGGAAAAAAAAAAAAAAAGAAAAGAGCAACCATTTCACATTGAGAGTCTTTCACCACAAGTGGACCACTTCCGCCCCTGGCCCTTTGGCTAAGGCTCACAACAGTCTGTAGTCGTATTTAAACCAGTGGAAATTTATGGAAATGACTCGTCCAGTGTGAACTTAAAAATAGGATCCGTTCCCCAGTTCGCTCATGAATCATGCATCCTTTTTCAAGTCAGAGTCTTTAACTAACAGGTCATTGTGAAAAGAGACCTTCATTTGGCACTGAGCAATAGCGTATGATTACTTCAAAAGCATATGTGGCCCTAACCCATGGAATGCAGGCAACAATTCAAGACTAAATTCCTCCTCACAGAATTAAAACTTGCGCTTAAAGGAAAAAGAAGTGTAGTAAAGCCGAGCCCACTTGCTTTTAGAATGCGTATCACAGTCAATCAATTACCTGTTCTCTTTCAGGTTCTCAGGTTTCTGGCCTTACAAGCTTCTGGCCTGCTTCCTTCACTGTCATCGCATGAAAAAGTAGCCCCAATTTTAAACAGTAAGGATTGTTCTGGGTCTTCAGGTCTTCCTCCTCGTCCACCACCACGCCTCACATCTCTCTTTCTGCTCTGCCTCTCAGGCATGTTGAAGATGTTCGCATTTCAGGTTTGACAATCTGTGGTGCAATCCAGTGTTTCTGGTTGTTTACATTCATGGTTTTCCCCTTTTTGCAGACGCGAAAGATGGTGTAAGGATCAAAGTAATGCCACTCGACGTTGGGAAATACTGTGTAGAGGTCACTGTGAACTACAACAGAACACGAACAAACCGACCGGATCACTCACGAAACATGCAATGAAGCAACGACGGACCAACAAATGACAGGACGCACAGGAACACGTAAATACAAACCCGAAACAGGAAATGGCCCACAGGCGAAAGAGATAATTAACAAAACGGCGTAAACCAGGAAACGACAGAACAGGCACAGAGACAAGACAAAACCTCAGCGCCGTCAAGGGGTCTGAGGGCCAAACCGTCACATTTTGAGTGACGTTTTTTTATTTATTGACATCTCACAAGAAATGTGAGACAGCAATGTGGAAAAAAATATAAAATATATACAGTACTTTGGTTTTTTGACCACAATATACAGAAGTGTTTAGCATCTAAGGGCTGTATTATACTCACAGTATGTCAGAGGTCTTTTCATTGAGTAGTCCAATACACATACACACCGACAGTGTGTTGAGCATCTAAGTCACATGAGCTGCCAGCTGTAGGAAGGTGTTGGATTCTTCTTTCTTTATACAGTAGGAAACTCTAAACAACCAAGCTGCCACATTCCCAGAACTAAAAGCACTTTTCATTTTTATTTGTGTGCATGAGATCACATGCACACACTTGCATTTCCAGGCATAAAAGTTTGACTGGACCAGAAACACACACACACACACACACACCCCACCCACACGCACACACCCACAGGTCCGATGTTCTTGTCTTATTTCAAGAGAAAAATTTAATAATTGATTTCCCCAACACGTCGCACTTTTCCCTCAAATAAAATGTGCCTGGACGTCATAACACACTCTCCTGTACTTTATCCTTTGACATGTAAAGTAGAGATTTTCCATTAAACTTCTTGTTTTAATTGGAATTTGAACACACATATATACACACAGAATTGCACACAAGTGTGTACACTTTGCCCAAATTTCCTCACTCTTTTAACCTGCACATCAGAGGACTCAACCTTCATTTTGGGCTTAGAAGTTAAGAGTTCAAAGAAATTGAAATCCGCATGTGCACCCAAACTTGCCCCCACACATACACACTCACCCTGCAGATCTATTCCCACTATTACTGTGCGAGGAACACTATTAAGGAAGTGCTGTGGTTGCATCTGTTCTGAGTGTGTGTACAGCCCTGAGCGAGTCATCTATTTCAGCAACCTTCCCCCTCTCCTCTAGTCAACGCAACAGAACACTCAGCGCTGCTGAACACAACTCTCACAAGCTTGAGAGGGACGGGCCTTGTAGTTCAGCCCGTCTCGGTGTGGATTTCTCTCTCTCATTATCTGCTTTTCACACTTTTCTGCATTGGTTCTTGGAATCTTTCCTTCTGGGTTTTTTTTTTTTTTCTTTTTTGTTAATCTCAATATTGTATCAATGTGAGTTCTGCCTGCTGGCGACACAGACTGCGAGGGAGAGGGAGGGAGGGATGCTGACTGCGTGTCTGCATCCAACGGCAAAATTGACATTTTGCAGACAGTAACACTGTAGACAGATAAGGTGTCACACAAGTGTTGCGATAGCCGATCACAAACTTGCACACTTGAATAGGATTTTCACGCATGTGGGCGTGCACACGTTTACATGTGTGTGTGTCCATAAACCTCACTGTTTCCCACCCCCTGCTTTCAGGACATAGGGAGACAAACTAAGTAATACCCCCCCACATTTTTATCCGGTGACGTTGTACAACTGTCATGCAGTGTGCATGTAATGTGTTCTCTCTGTTTTCCTGTTTCTTGGAATAGTGTGCATGTGACACATGTAACATTCTACATTAGTGCATTAGACACACACACAACATACATTGCTGTCATTAGGTTATTCGAACATGCCTGCACCTGAAACGCCAAGAATGCATGACCGTGTGCGACTATATCAACTTGCGATATATATGATATGTCATGTGTGTACATGCTCATGTACAATATGTCTGTGTTTACTTTTTGTTGTGTGTGTAAGAGAGTGTGTGTGTGTCTTTGAGAGAGCAGTGGTCTTGTGCAGTGCTACAGTGCCACCTACAGCCCGCTCTCACTCTGGAGCAGAGCAGCGCTGAGCCGGTGGCCATATGTGAGCGGTGGCCTTCCCTTCGCTCTCACCATGGGATCAGAGAGTGTTTCCTCTGAGCGTGTGTGTATGTGTGTGTTTATTTCAGTGTGTGCACGTGCAAGTACTGCAGCAATGGACACACAATGAAAGGTGAGAGGATGCAAGGAGAGGTGGCAGCCTTGTGCGTGTGTGTTCGTGTGGCTTTTCACTTCTCTGGCTGACAAGTAAAATACCATACTGCTCCAGCCTCACAGACGTGGCCTTTTCTTTTCCCCGCGGAGCTTTCTTTCCCCACCTCCTCCTTCACTCCCCCCTCTCTGCTCTCACTTGCAAACTCACCAACGGTTCAGAAGTTTTCTGTTCTCCTCCCGAACTTTAACATCATTCTTCTCTGCTTAAGAATGACACTCCCCCGTCTTTGGCTCCAGAATCATGCTCTCACTTTGCTCTGCCTCACATCTTATCAGTACTGTCCGCTTGCTCTCAGACCGTCCAACATAAATACAGCTCTCCTGTAGTGAGACTTTGAATAATTTGCACACTAATCATCTGAATTCAGTGCTGAGGTGCCATCAGCGTCTTGGCATGGTGCAACCAGTCTGTTGGTGAGGTGATTTAAATTTGCGTTGATTTAAAGAAGAATGCTGAAAAAGTGATGGATGACAGTGGCCACAAGATGAATTAGAGCAGCCTTCAGGCTACTGTGTTTCGACAGAATTGCTTACACATTTTCACAAGCCAGTGCTGCCTTTCTCCTCCTCTTTATCTCCTCTATCTGCTTATTCATGCACTCCCACAGAGATGCCGCTCTCCTCATCTTTCGCTCCCCATCTTCCTCTCTCTTCCCGCAGTCCCTCCGCTGGGGTTAATGAATGACTTGGCAGGAGGCGGTAGCTGTGGCTGTCGGGGAGCCAGTCGGGCTCGCAGAGGTGCGGAGACACTCTTCCTGTCACCTCCCAGCTACTATTCTCACTCACCAGGCTACGGTGCCACGCAGCCCTGCCAGGAACAGGATGGCACCAGCTTATTGGATTATCTGTTAAAATGGCTTCCTGGTCCTGGGAAGGGCTTACACATAGAAAGCTCAGTCACAAAAGTGGGGGGAAAGACACCAGATGGTCAAGTTACACTAGCCTCAAGTTTCAAAGCCATAAGGGCACGTTAGATGGAAAAGCTGGATCATTCTGTTAATTTCTTTGTAGCCATCTGAGCAATTTTTGATCATATACTGGATGGAATGGCACAAAATCACAACACATTATATTCTAATGAATCGATTCATGGTGGCGTAGAGGTTGGCACCTGGGCTGAAGAACCTGGGTTTGAAGTGCAGTTTGAATGGGTTCTTCTTTTTCCCGCATTTTCAAAGACACACGGTTAGTTCAGGAATAGATGGAATAAAAAAGCTATATGAATCCACTTTTAAGTTGGAACTAATGGGCAGGCTTGTAAATGTTAGCAGACGTATACCAATCTGTAAAAGAGTAGAGCATGGTTAGCTCGATAACATGGCATCCGTCACAAAGTTGTGCTTTCTCGACGTTTACAACAAAAGAGTGAGCAAAGATTTAAATGAATGCAGGGAAAACAGACAGATAATCACAAAAGTTAGAGAAGTGTTTCAAAAACCTCTATACAAACTGAAGGGAGAGTCTACAATCACACTAATGCTTATTGCAAAGCTAAACGTATTATACTTTGATAAGATTCTACAGTAGAGATGCCAGAGAATAGACAGTGATTTACTTACTAAACAGTTTAATGACACTTCTTTACCCACATTGCTATCTTTTGCACCTGCAATAAGTCAGTATCAGATGTGCCGACAGCTCTTTTTCTAAGTGATGAATTCTTTGAAAAGAGATTCTTCTTTTTTGAATCCCCTAATGGTAGCTCATATGCTCACAGCGCTAATGGGCACAGATTTGAAAGCCATCAAAATCCTTTAGAAAAAAAATAGTAGCAGATCACTGACTTTATAAACTGTCTCTGTCATCTGCCTGCAAGGTGTTTATGGAAAGTGTGTGTGCGTTTGTGTGTGAGGGTTCTCTGAGGTGAGCTTCAGAAATGCACCACATTGAGCTGGAAGCAGCTGCGGAAAAAGACTCAGGGCAAAGTCACAAACAGACAAATGAGCTGATTTGTTAGCTGATTGAGCTGTACTTGTCGATTAAATCCTTTTCAGTGTTTGTTGTGCAGAAAGAAAAAGAAAAAAGAAAGCGAGAAGGTGAGCAACTCGCAAAAAAAGGGCATAAAAGAGCAAACAAAGATAGAAAGAGGCCGCCAATGAGGCACACAATTTTTTTTAAACATCACAAAGGCCTAGAAGTTGGTTGTCATTTGACTTGTGGGAATGTTCCAAATGACACCCCAGCCCCCTACCCCCAGTTGAAAGAAAAGGAACAAAGACTAGAGGAGGGGAGAGATGGGCTGCAGGGGAGGACTGAAATACTTTTTGGTGCAACAAATTCTGAGTCAAGCTGAGCGGGAGGGATTGTAAGTGTGTGCATATGTGTGTTCATACAGTATGCGTCTTTGCTGCTCCAGAACAACTTGTGAGAATGTCTCCGCCCATGTCACCAAAAACAACAGTTGTCATGGGAACATGGCTGTCAGAGGAACAGGCATATTTCCATCACATCTTTGTTCTTTGTTCTTGTTTTTAATGCAATACAAGACCAACCTCCACCACACACACACACACACAAATACACTTACATACTGCTGGTTCTATTTTGATGTTGTTTGATCTTTTTTTTCAGTTGTTAGTTATTCTGTAAGTCATTGTCTCTGCCCATATTACAAATGTCAGTGTCTAGCCAGCATTTATTAATTCATTTTGACATATGGGACTTACTGTATCATTGCAGTTCTTTTTATGACTTAAGCACAGATCAGTCTTAAATTAGCAGAGCTATAATCTATCACTTTTTTCCCTTGTTTAGAGTCTGTTGGGCAATAGTGTTAGCTTTCAAGTTCTAAACTAATAAAACCTAGAAAACCCGGTTGTGCGACAACACAAGTCTAAACACAGCTTTTAGGCAGTTAAGCAATATCATTAAAAACAAACATTGCAAAATAGAGCTTTACAACAAATTCGTGTCTTCACGAGACAAAAAAAAATCATCTCAAATCACATAAATAATCTTCATTGTGAGGACACCTAAGCTGGCATGAAGCTCCAGCCCCCAGTCGATTAGAGCTTATTATTCTTCCTATAAATTATTCAAGTATATAAACAATTTACATAAAATATATAATAGAATATTGAGTGGCATCATTATGACAAATTGTAACCTGGAGCAAGGTTGTTTGTAGTGGCACTTTCTTCCTCTTGCTGTTTGTCTCCATCAACAGAGCTTAATGACTCTGCTGTAATGCAATAAACCAACAATTTGACAATCTGATAATCTGTCATGAATAATGGGTTTCTTTTCCCGAAAACACTAGAAAATAGTATGTATCTTATCTGACACTGCTGTAATTCAGGCTGCATCTTTTCCATTATGGAGGAGCGCGATACGTGTGATGTGATTTCTATTTGCGAGGCCCACCGCTGGTATTAAGGCAATGCAAATGATTTACAGGAACCACAGAGGTTTAGATGAGTTTGAGATTTTTATCAAATTCCCACCTGCCATCTTCACAGGAAACCAGCTTTAGATAAGTGACTCAGCGTGATCTCACCATAAAATCACTGAGACCGTGTATGAAGAACTGTGTGTTTATATGTTTATCATCCCTGCTGGGCAGGATCTGGTTTTTGTTTTTTTTAGTTGTTTTCTTTCAGTGTATTTACACATGTTGCTTCACTGGAAATTTGCAAATACATTGTCCATCTGTTGTTTGTTATTGGCTAATTGTGGAGTTTTTCTGTGTCTCCACTTGTTTTACATGAAAGTCACACTGTTGTGCCTTGAATCTCCACCAAGCCAGGATTTCATTTCACATTGTGGGTTATATTTCCACAGTAGTTAATTCTACTTAATTGAGACCTCTTGGCCACGTATATGGACACTTACACTGTCCCCTAGTGGTGACAGCAGCAAACAACACTCTACAGGTAAAATTCAAAATGGCGGAGAAAACAAGAGAACGTTCGTGTCGCCACTCCAAACCCAATCGTCGACAAGGTAAGAAATCCAATCATATTTCATGGCTAATTTTTGTTGATATATAAATAAAAGGGTTGTAAATTTGTCATGACATGCAAAATTGGTGAAAATAAGTAAAAGTGTTGATAGAATATGTTGCTAAACATGGTGTACACGTATGTGTACAGAGGGTCTCAGTATTGTTAAAATGCTAATATGTTAGCAAAAAACTGCAGATGTAAATTAGTTCATAGCTAACTCTTGTGCGGTTTTAAACCTGGAAATTGTGCCAGTTAAGTAGATGAACAGTTAAGTAAACACATATATACATACATTTATATATATTTTTCATGATTTTCATTTTCAGAACGTTATTCTTTGCAAAAAGTACTCGAGTTACTCGATCTAATTGATGGAGACAAGTCAGATTTGGAACATTTGTCTGACAATGATGACTCCATCCTGGATGCCGATTATGAACCCCCACCACGAGAGCAAAGCAGCAGTGAGAATGACAGTAGTGGTGATGAGGACCCCATTACACAGCCCACTGAGCACAGAAGGGGGCGTAAACGTCCCCATGGTAAAAGCAATAGTTAGCCAAGACCCAGTTGATATTATGATGTTCATTTTAGGCAGTTTGAAATTCAGGGTTAGGTGAAGAAAATATAGAGACAGCAACATTCAATGTTTGTGGCAAAATGCAAATTTACTTGTTGACAGATTCAGGGTCAGGGACAGTTTCAGGGTATGATGCTGCCAGAGCCCACACTGCCAGACGTAGCCACCAAACTCAGCAAATTGAGGCTGATTGCTCAAATGATGGCTCAGAAGAGCCAATGCCAGGACCAAGCCCCCAGGAAAAGTCCAATAAAGGTGATTGTTCACCACAGTGAATTGCTTGCATGGGTAATTGTGTAACTTACTTTTCAAAAAGTAATATTTTTATTCTCATTCTGCTTGTGCAGGACGTGGAACACGCTGGAGGGCTTCTCCATTGATGCCAGACCTTGCAGAGTTTGAGCATGAGGACAAAACTGAACACGAAAGATATGACTGGACCCCACTGAACTATTTTGAACAGTACATAGATAAAGATTTGATGAAAATGATTTCAAATTGCTCTAATGCTATGTCACTGTCTAGGAGTGGGGACCTGCTCAACACTTCAGTAGATGAGATTTACCATTTTTTTGGTGCCTGTATTTTGATGTCTTGCGTCCGATACCCAAAAATTAGGATGTACTGGTCCAGAACCTTGAGATTCACTGCCATCACTGACAGATTCACACGTGACAGATTCTTCAAACTGAGGAAATCAGTAAAAGTGGTAATTGATGATGATGTGCCAGAAGACTTGAAGAAGAGTGACAAATTCTGGAAGGTGAGGCCTTTTCTGGATCGGATTCTGCAAGGCTGCAGGTCTCAGACTCGACCTGAATGCGTATCGATTGATGAACAGATGATCCCTTTCACAGGAGCCTGTCCATGTAGGCAATATCTGCCAATGAAGCCAAACCCTGTTGGCATAAAGAACTTTGTTTCTGCCACAGCAGATGGCATTGTGCTGGACTTTGATCTGTATCAAAATAGAGATGCACTGCTTGAGCAGGTCGAAGAAGCAGAGGGTCTGGGTTTGGGAAGCTTAGTCTTGGCTCGTCTGTGTCAAACTCTGAAACGTGGCACAAAAGTGTATTGTGACCGGTTCTTCACAAGCATTCAAGGTGCAGAACAATTGATGAAGAAGGAGCTATACATGACTGGTACAGTAATGAAGAACCGAGTCGCTGCAGCAGTGCAGAAGTTACCCACTGACAAAGCCATGAAAAAAGCAGGAAGAGGTACCTCAAGAGAGGTTTCCACTGAAGATGGAAAATTGTGCGTTGTCAAGTGGTACGACAACAAACCAGTACTGATGATGTCTGTTGTACATGGTACACAGCCTGAAGACACCTGTCAGCGCTGGGACAAGAAGTTGAAACAATATGTGGTTGTCTCAAGACCAAGCATAGTCCGTGAGTACAACCTCAAGATGGGTGGAGTTGACTTGGCTGATAGAATGATTAGTTACTATCGCATGAGTGCCCGTACTAAGAAATGGACAATGCGCATGCTAATGCACTTCACTGATCTGGCTTTAGTCAACAGCTGGCTACTCTACCGTAAAGACCTTACAATATGTCGTACGCCAAAGAACAGCATCATGCAGTTTCTTGAGTTCCGTATGGAAGTGGCTAGGAACCTCTTGGCTCAGCATCACAGTCAAGAAGATGATGCAGACCTTTCAGAGCTGTCAGAAGAAGAAGACGACTCAAAGCAAGTGAAAAAACGTCCAGTGATGGCCGTGCCCCATGTGTCAGTCCGCAGGAGGGCAAATGCACATCTCCCAGAGATGATCAGCCTGAAGAACGCAGCACGCTGCAGAGCACCAGGCTGCACTGGAAGAAGCCGACTGCGTTGTGTGACCTGCAAGGTGTTCTTGTGCTTGCAAGCTGATCGCAACTGTTACACAGCCTTTCACAAATAGGTGTGTAGGTGTTCCTAAAAGGGCATTGCCAGTTTTTCATGCAAAATACTTTGAATATTGAATATTTTGTTGGCATATGTCTAGAAATAAAGAGTTTAGCACTGAATTACACAAAGGTGACTTTGTTGTTTTTTTTTTATTCAGACCGAGTGTCCACATATGTGGACATCATTTTTCTCTAAAACTACATCATTTCAAAAGATGATTCTTAGTTTCTATACTCATCAAGTTCCAATAAGCCCAAATAGCAAAGAGAAATAAAAAATGCATATCAAATTAGAGCTTGGGTCTTAAGAGGTTAAAAAACCATAAAGTGGTGAAATGTTTATTTATCACACTTTTAAGTACTGACCAGCTACTTGGTCCTGGGATTGGTTTGTGTTTGGGTTTTTATTATGAGTTTTGTTCATCAGCTTCTTTTTTATTATAGAGGGTATTAATCACCAGTTGCTTAGAATATCAATAGCAGTCCAGATGTACCTGGCACATCCCCTATTCTTCCCAGGTGCGAGTGACGCAACCGCAGCTTTTCTTTCTTCGTTGTGCTTTTTCATTCTCCTCTTCTCATCTTCCAACGTGGTGATTTTTAATCACCTAATATCATGGCACAATGAACAGACCGCCATGACTCGCAAGTGAAGGCCACAAGAGACAAAACAAAGAGAGTAAGAGAATGAGCACTGCCTTTAATTAAAAAAACAGTGAATCTTATCAGTGAGTGTGTTACTTTGTCCGTGATATGCTGGTTGTGTGAGTATCGATTCATGCACCTGCATCTCTTTGCGAGCAAAGCTGTAAAAATATGATACAGGGAAAGCGAATGCTAAGAAAAAAAAAACCTAATTTGATATCAAGCTCCAATGTACCAGCACAAAATGATCAGGACTTTAGGAAGAGAGTTGAATAAATCACATGTGATTTATAATAGATGGTATTATAATAGAAGGTATAAGGTAAATTTAAAATCTACCCCTCTCTACTAAGGTTCACAAAAGTAGTACTGAACTGTTATTTTACACAATGATGATTTGTGCTACTGGACACTTTGTACTGTTTATTTATGTTTGGGGCGTAAACAAAAACATTCGCTTTGATACTTTGCTTGATGCTTTGATAATTATTTGCAGTCAATGATTACTTTAAGTTTGAAACCCATAGATGTGGCCAAATCCCGAGTTGTCCCGAAATGGTACAGTACTTTTGTCTTCCTGTCACTGTAATACAGGTTACGCTTTTATGTCCACCTTCAGTTGTGTAGACACATCTTCAGACCTTGTGTGTGATTTCCAGTGAACAGCTACCAAATGAAAATGTCCTGTATCTACCTCTAAGCCTTTCATCTGCTTGAATATTCATGGAAGAACAAGGGAACAGGTCACATCTGGCCTGGCAACTGCCCGTTCTGTATTATTTATGAGATGCCAAAAAACTGGGCATTTAAATAAAATTGACTAGAATTCCTAAATAGTTCATGCCAGACACATTAAATTATAGTAGAAATGCTTGACTTTACTCACATCTTAATTATTTAATTTCAGTTTCAATGTGGGTGCAAAGAACAAATGTAAAAAGACCCTATCCTTCCATTATTTATGTAAATGTTTACTTTGCAGCTCACATGCTGCATTATAATGTTGACGATGCTGCCTGCCCCCTTACGTAAGTTATTTGTCAGATGCAAACAGCTACATTTCACCCTGATGGGAATGCTATTTTCTTTGCAAAATAATAAAGCTGATTATTCAATAGAGGATATATTAAAGGATCACCAAAGTTACAGAACAATATTCATCCTTAAGGATCTCTGTGCAAAAGTCTGTGACAGTGCAGATGTTGAGATACAGTATTTTCAGTGGGACTTATTTACGAAAAAACTACTTCTAATGGTGAGCCGCCTCGTATTTGATTTGCTGTGCCATTCAGTGTGGTGTGTTTGACTGACAGGCCGTCTACAGGGGTACTCCATGCTGCTCGCAAGGCCACAATTTGTGCATGACACAGTACTTTACTGTAGTTGTCCCAGTTTTCTCTTCCAATTTCTAGGTGTATTATTATTATTCATCTGCTAAAGTGCATACAACAGCCAAAAAAAAAAAAACAAGTGTAGCGACTAAGCAAGACAGGCCAAGCTGCAGAATTACTAAACTAACAAGTAGTGTACAGTAGCATACATACTTTTCAGCATCATAGATATAATTTCAGTCGTAAGAAGGAAAACACACCAATCATTCACTTTCATAAGGGGGCTGCTGCTCTGGGCACAGATAGAAGAATCTGTGATTGAATAATTACAGGCCTTTCTTGTGTGAACCAGCATTGTTACATCCGCCAGTAATGATGGGCCATAGTGAGAATCAGCACCATGGACAGCATCTCAACAAGCCCCTCTGTAACAGAGCAGCAGTGAAGAGAACACTGGACAGCAGCCATAGATGTTATATCAGTGTGTACACAACTCTAGCACATTATAAGACCGAAGATAATAGCAGGTTGTAGATTTTAAATCTGATGGAAGCAAGGAACCGGGTTCATCAAGAAGTACTTATATATATATTTACATACATAGTACTGATGTATCTATATTTACATATTTTGTTTCAGAAAATAAGTCAGAGAAGAGAAGCCAACATATATGTACTTGAGCTACACAATGGCTGTATTTTATAAATTTAACACAACAGTGCTACATTTTGAACAAGCTACAGACAAGAAAGAAAAAAGGGAAAACGTGAAGAAGGTGACGCCTCAGGTGGTTTAAACTTGTTTCATTGAATATGACATTCATTGTTTCAACTGAACATATTTTTGTCCACTTAACAGGTCTTTGGAGGAACTTATCCATCTTAACTATGATGTATTGCAGTAATTAAATGCTAATTCATTCACTTTGCCCTAATTCAGCAGTTAACTTACGAGTGATCCCAGTGCGATAATGTCAGCTTGAAGACAGACACAGGACACAGTTTTCTGGTACCATGAAAGCTGCAGCCTAGCGAGATGTACGTAAAGGACCAACAGGTAGCCATTCACCTCTATGGAACATCCAAACCCACGGATTATATGTACCGACCGATACAGTAAGACCGTTCTGCCATGACGCAGCAGGGCTGACCACCAGGCCAACGATTCTGAAGCAGTTATTGATTGAGTTTGTGTTCGGATAACCAAAGACATACTTATTGAACACTGACCCGAATACCATTTGTAACCATTTAGAACAAATATTGAAAATAATCATTGTTTTGATTGATGCTGAATGATGGTATGAAATGCTCCAATTTTTTCTAAACCTCTATCTTGATCATCCGTTCCACAGGCACCAAGAGCAGGATACCCCAAATAAAGACTCCCATTACTCAAACATAACAAAGCATATTATTTTACATATAACTGCTCTACATCTAGCACCCATGAATTAAAGCAATGTTCTGTGTAGATCTTTCTACTTTTTGCAGTTTCTTCTGGTTCATTCAATTCTTAGACAATCATATATAAAACATGATTGTTTTCATATTGTATTTTACTGTATATTGTATAGTTTGTACCTGTGATTCATGTGTCATGCAGTGCGGTACCATTTGATAAATTACACATCTTTTGACTTGTTAACATTAAATCAAACAGGCATACTTTTAAACAAAACTGTCTTCAGCTTTCTGGCTTGTAGTTATTGTGCTGAGTTTTGAGAAACAAAATCTAAAAATCCCAAATGGTTTATCGATTCCCACTGACAGCAAGTAAATGAATAGGATTGTAATACAGTGATGTACTGCAGCTTGACATACAGCAGTCCACTTTAATGGCCACACCGTACTGCATGTGAAGGCACCCTTTCTTACTTGAGATTCGCTAGGAATAAAGCTGCAGCAGCGCACATTTATCACCCAGCTATAAAGATATGAACTCATGTAATGGAAATTAAAAGAAGGCAAATAAACACTAGATTGCTTAAGGCTGAACAAAAAAAAAAAGAAAACCTTTATTATGAGGTGTTTAATTTTTGTTTAAACCAACACATTTGGTTGTACTGAATATATCCCATTCCAATATGATCACAATCCTTTCCAGACAAAATAATTGATGACACACTACCGCAAAAGCAATGCGGACCAGAGCAGGTCGCTGACAAGACATTCCGCTTGAAACATCGCTGGATCTGTTGTATCAGACACATAAAGTTACACTATAATGTTTACAAATTCTATAAATATGAAGTCATTTTACATTACTGCAAGGCTAGCACCATAAGTGTCGTCCGTGTATCAGGTAAAACAAACATCTAAACAGTTTGAAAGTAGAACATTGTACATGTTGTTCATGTTTTGACACATGTTGAACTGTAATGTATATATTTTCATTAAATATCTTCATCTGTAAGATTTGAATGTGACTGATTCATATTGAATTGCTCCTGTAAACGCAATGAATGTTTGGTGACAATTAATCAATTCTAGCAAGCAGACTTTTCCCCCAATTCAATGCAGCACGGAGAAGTATAAAGTATAAAGCCCTCCCACAGTTTCACAACCCAACAGAAAGCCCACAGTGTTTGGTCTAAATATGTGAGATGAAAAATAATGACTTGAGGTGACCGAAACTTAAGGTGCAGACTGTATCTAAGAAGTTTATCTTAGTTTCAGTCTTGAATATGAGCAAAATCCAGTGTTTAGTCTCATTTACTAAAGCAAACTGAAGTGATGTACACGCATTACCATTACCATTCGCTCAGCTCGGTAGGCAATTCGTTGCGAAGTTTCTTTCACCATGGTTAAACCACCTCAGAGAGGCTACAGCTTAGACTGATGAACAGCTTTTACTTTGTAGTTTTCACGTAGCAATTTTACATGTATGTTGTTAGAAAACTGATCAAACTGTGTCCACTACATAAGCACAAATACTTTTATTTATTTGTTTCGATAACAAGTCAATGCAATGAACCAGTGTCAGGATCAAAGGTTTACTGTAGAACTTATGCTTAAACACATTTTGTCCTTTTTATGAAGCTATGTTGTAGCCTGCAAAAACATCTTTATCAAACCGATACAGAAAACTAAATTCCTTCTTTTGTACAAGTCTTTTGTCAAATCCAGCTCAGGATGTCCTTGCAAACCAAAACCTCATAAATAATAATGCTTACTTGCCTTGTTGCTGTGTTATTAGACTGTGTGGGAGAAATAATTCCAATGTGAATAATGCATTGTTGTTGTAGCGATCTGGATTCACAATGTTTTATTATGAAACTTACAATCTGTAGACTTTAAAAAGAAAAATAGCAGGGAAATTAGTGTCTGTGCCCCGTTGTTTACCTGTGAAATGCTGCATGTTTGCTAATCATGGTAGTGTAGCAACAAACACAACCTACAAGTTATTCAAAGGAAGACACACATGACAACTAGTTCATAGTCCAACCATGAAACCACAGCGATGCCAGAATTGCCCATGCTATTTAATAACAAGTGATGAGTAATCTTGTACTAGATAAAGAAGAAAGTAGTTAAGAGTTTTACTTGATCTCATCAAACTTTCCGTCCTCTTAAGGGTCACAGCATGTAGGGGTTTCTCCCAGCTGTCATTGGGTGAGAGCCAGGGTAAATCAGTCTATCGCAAAGCCCTATACAGAGACTGACATTCATAACCATTCACACTCACACCTACGGGCAATTCTCACTTGACCTGACTTCATGACATTGAACTGTGGGAGGAACCCAGAGAACCCACACACTAAGGGGGAACAAGCAAACAAGCATGACTACCACTACACAAACAGGTTATGCTAGTAAAAGAAGTATTAAAAATAATAAATGATATATAATCCAGAAGGATATCAGTGGTGTAAATAGACACACATCTTCTGTCCATTTGTGAATAAATGCTTTAAAAATAAACATTTATGAACTAGTTGCCAAGGCCAATAAATTTAGTAGCAATGCTTTATAAATAATGTATTCATGCTTAAATAACACTTAACAGTGTTTAATTATCCCAAATAATTGTGTTTTATTTTTATTTATTTTTTTAAGTTTATCTCTGTAACTTAGCTGAAGACATACAAACTATAATGTATTCGCATCCGCAATCACTCAGCATCTCCGAATCTAATCTGTTTGAAGATGCCTGAACATGAATATATTTGTATGTTTTCTCCAAGAGACACAAACAACATCACATGAGTTAGTTACATGACATTAAGGAAGAAGTAAAGTGTTTTTCAGACCAGTCTATCACCTCTGACAAAGATTTTTCACAAAGTGGGGAAAAAATAAAAATCTCCCGCCCACATGTTTGAGTGGGAGTGCAGCTCTTATGTATATATGCACTTGGGCCCAGGATGAATTCATTTTAATTTTAATTCTGCACACATTTACACAAGCACAAGTATATGTTTGTATATTCAAAACAAACATGAAAGATGGTGACCGACCAACGCGAGCTACTGAAAAGACAAAAAAGAAACAAATATCTACGAGCAAATGTGAAAGAGCAGCAGACTGAAAGTGCTCTGCTGTGAAGTAATGGTGGCTTTATGCAGGAGCCACTTCAATCCTGTCACATTATGTGTCAGGCTGTAAAAAAAAAAGCCTGTGAGCCATTGTAATGCCAAATAGATGTTAACTACCGTCCATCGTGAGAGCACTTGACTTAATGCAACACAGTTTGACCCTGTGTTTAAGTGCAGGGACAAGCTGTGATCAGTAAAAGAAATTCATGCTCAGACACAGCCAGAAGCAATATGTAGTACATGGAGCCAAATGCCTGTTATTTCCAGACCAAAACACTTGGCGTTATCGAGCATCTACAGGCACAGTTAGGCACAGAACTCCTTTCAGTGAGCTACAACACTGTCTGAAAATCTATTTAAATAATATTGCATTATAAATTCCATAATTTTGTGTTACATTAATGACAGAGTTGATGGTAACGGCCTCAAGCGTTGCTGCAATTTTCCAGTGCTCCAGCTGCGCTGAAATCAAGTGAAAATTATATTTATGGCGCTCAGTTTGCATTTGAGTCATGCTCCTCAGATCAGTCTGTGGCAAATCAGACACAGCGGGCGATGGCAGCAGCGGTTTTTACTAAGTGTATTACATGTAATTATGTTGCATTTATTTTAGCTCTTCGTGTTTCTTGTGTTATAAAAATGTTTCAGCAATCCATCAGCAAGCCACGATGGACGCCAGCTTCACTCGATATGATGTAATACTTTTACAACGAGTTCGCTTAATCTTTAGTTCAAGAAGATGTGAAGTAAAATGGAAAAGAGTTCTGAACAGTTAGTATTGCACCGCTCCTGGATGTTCCAGCATCAGTGTAGCATGTTACAGCATTGTATGCAGATGAACACGGCCCCAGGCTAGACAAACACTCGTGCCGCACACCTCTCCTCTTTCCCTATTCACCTTTTTATTCTAAGCAACTCTGTTTCTGGCACGCAGTCCATCCTTCACTCGACTGGATTACCTGCCAGCACCAGCTGCCAAATGTGTACAAGCTTTTAACACTGTGACTCAATTGGATGGTTTCCATGCCTGTTAAACACACATATGCACTCTTGGGTACTAAAACACACACACACACACACACACACACAACCCCATACACAAACACACACACATATGAATGTGTGCCATCCTCAACAGCTGCGTGGAGATTTGTGTGAAATCAACACTACCAGAATCTGCCACACATTTTGTACAATACTAGGTGATGCTTCTCCACCATGTCCACCAAAATCAACAGCGCAATACTGAGAGTAAAACAGAACACTTGACTAAAACTAATACCAGCACCCTTTCCATTAGTAAAAAGTAAAATGTCTTGACTTCACTCATACAGTTGATCACGAATGACAAACTCAGTGTGTATGATTCAGTGATTAGTTCAGTGAATGGAGGCAGAGACGAAACCAGGAAGTGAGCTGAATGACGAGCTTCAGGGGCGTGGCCAGGTGAGTACCAAGAAAAACAGGGAAGTACTGAAAGATAAGATAATCCTTTATTGATCCCACGTTGAGGAAATTAAATTTTTACAGCAGCTACAGATAAAAGTGCAAAAGGCAGAAATGTGCAGAAGAGTGCAAGATTTTAAGATTTTACAACATTTACAATATTTACAATGTTTACAATACTGTGTGAAATATAGCGTGTGCAGCGTGGGGCTGCTAGAGTGATTGGTTGTAAAATCTAACAGGACCTGTGGTATCGCTCCTTATATACTGTGGGTGATCAGTCTTCCACTGAAGGAGCTGCACAGAGCCTCCACTGTCTGATGCAGTGGGTGAGAAGCATTGACCATGATGGATGTCAGCTTAGCCAACATCCTCCTTTCACCAACCTCCTCCACAGAGTCCAGTGGAAAGCCCAGGACAGAACTGGCCCTACTGACCGGCTTGTTGAGCTCTTTCTGTCTCGGTCGGTGCTGCCTGCACCCCAGCAGACCACAGCGTAGTGGAGAGCAGAGGCTACCACAGAGTCATAAAAAGTCCTTAACAGAGGCCTGCACACTCCAAAGGACCTCAGTCTCCTCAGCAGGTGGAGGCGACTTTGGCCAATCTTTTTCAGTTTTCTCCTCACCTGGTTCTCATGTTAGGGAGACAGGGGTGGTGGGGGCAACGATGGGCTGTGGAGGAGGATGGTGTGGATTGCTGTGAATGCGTAGGGGTGGGTGTAGCCTCTGGGCTGGAGATGTGTGAAGTGGAGGGGGTGGGCGGGAGTCAAATCTCAAAACAACGGAAACTTAAAAATCAAGGCCTAAAAGTAAAAATGTCCTACATTTAACACAATTATCTGCCTTTCCTTGGCAAATCATGCCAGTAATAGTTGTTTGTTGTGACAAAGAAAACTAGTTTAATGTCTTATTTTCACAATCATATGAAGCAACTTTAAATGCACACTTCACTTGTTTTGGAAAAGCCTGGAGAGCCCACGGTATATAATGATGTAAAAATCAAAGAGAAGCTAAGGCTGTATGCGCATTATTTGCATTGTCATACTGATGGTAACACTGTTGCATTGGTTTATTCTGTTATCAAAAACTTTCCAGTCCGTCAGCATTATTTTGCAGCTGAACGTCAGAGCAAAAGGAATGTGTGGAAACTCATCAGTGTGTCGCGATCCTACTGGTGGGAGACACAGCGCAGTAATGAGCACAGAGGTCAGCGATTTCTATTTT
Organism: Macropodus opercularis; assembly: GCA_030770545.1. Lineage (NCBI taxonomy): Eukaryota > Metazoa > Chordata > Actinopteri > Anabantiformes > Osphronemidae > Macropodus > Macropodus opercularis. The sequence continues at coordinate 15,987,253 of CM061089.1, forward strand.
GGTGAGTCCACACACACACAGACACACACACACTCGCATGCATGCACGCACACTGAATGACAAGCTCTTCTATTCCTCTGGTTTCCTTTTAAAGCAGAGTTTTGTTCTACTTTATTTTCTGCCAGTTTCAATATTATGCTACCATCAGCATCTGTGGATTTTTCCACCCATCCAGGCCCTGACTGTCCGTGCATGTAGAGAGACTCCCTGGCAGAGTAGAGCAATAAGAAAGGCGGCAGACATGTCTCTCTTACACAAATAGGACTGGGTCAGTTGTTAGTTGGAAAGAGAGAATTGTGGGAGAGCACGATACATAAAGATAGCAGACTGATGAAATGGACACAAATGGATCACATCTCTCCTGCTTGACTGCACATAAGAATGTTCCTAAGCCATGTTCAGCAATAAAAGAATCATTTTTACTATTAGACCGACTGCACTACTTTGTGCAAGTAGCATTGCAAAGTTTTATTTGGTTCATCTAGTTCTAGGATTTTTTTTAATATTCTTTATGGTCAATTCAGCAAATTGGATTTGGAGTTTAAGGAATGTTTTAAACAAATGTCAAACGCTTAAATCTGCTTTTTAATCTGCAGTGCAGTGACATCAATAAAAAAAAACACGATGACAATAATCTGTATCGTGCTAGTGTATGTTTGCTATGACTCTCCTGGGAAACCTTTCCACTGGATTCTCCATCCACAAAGGTGGAGTTATAAGGCCTGGATACTTTGCCTTTATTCAAAATGTTTTATCCGGGGTTTTGTGGGAAATAGATATTAGTGGAGCACAGATAGGGACGTAGATGGGACTTTAAATACAGACACATACAGTAACCTGGCCAAAAATGTCCAAGCATTGAAGAAAACAAAATGAGTTCAAATACAAACATCCACAGACTCGCAGCAAATGTCCTGACAGTCTGCATTCTTCATGGAATGGGTGCTGTAATGAAAATCAATTAAATCAGCAAACATCTGTGCTCATTTATGTTTTACACAATTGATAAGCATCATAACTGTTTGGCACAAAAAGGCTTAGAATGATAGTGAATCAGCACCTTGGGATTCATTACAAAGTGGCTCTAGACCTGTTAGAATTGTACGTTAGTATATTAGCTTACCTACCATTCGATGCCATCAATGCCAATATCTACTATATTGAGCATCACAGATGGAATATTCACGCACCTTATATGATAAATGCAAGATCATGTTCTCCTTTGGACAAAGATGACTTGGGTAGGTTTCACTTTCCAAATGAAACTGTGTTTACTGGGTTTAGTGAAAGCTTAGTTTTGGATTAAAGCAAACTCAGTAATGGACAACAAACCGGTGCGCACTGGTTTATAATTCTGTTTTCTTATATCTACAATCTCAAGCTGTTGATTTCCTCAAACCACCACTGTTGCTTCTGTCGTATGTGCTGTCGCCCTTGTAATTGTCTGCATGTTGCTACATTGCCTGTAAACTGGACTACTGGGTACATCAGTGGGTGTTTTAAAGAACCATAACTGCTGCTGCGATAACAATTTGTATGATATAGTAGCTTGAAAACACCAAAATGAGCTAAAGTCACCCATTAATCACATGTTTCGCAGATTGATCCCCGTTCTTTGTGTCCTCGAGACAGTGTTTGGATGTGAATAAAAGTGATGTGTCTATTAAGATAGGAAAGTGCTATATAAGTGCAGCCCACTTACCATTTACCTTGAGTACATTTCAAATATGTTGTTGAGAAGGCCGGGAGAAATACGTGTGGTGTCTTCATTCCTCCGTAGCTCAGCATCCTCACTAACAGCGAGCATGTCACGTTAAGTGTGTCTGAAGTCTGAGAGAGTTCAGTCTGCAAATCCAGAGGGGACTCATTTGGATTTAACCAACATCAGCCTCTCGCTGCTGAAACATTGGTATAAACAGCAGCGGCGTCAAGTAATAGCACAGCCTTCAGGTGAAGTGATGGGGCAGCAGCCACAAAGGCAGAAATAAAACGAGACCAGTGATGGCTTAATTATGCCGCCATCACCAAAAGGAGGCAATGAACAGATGTTACAGTAGAAGCAGTAGAATAGATGATGTGAATGCAGCGCAGGGTGAGCCTCAACTCGCCTCCAGACTTCACTTCACACATGAGCTGCTTTGTTGCTTCCACAGATCTGTGAGCACATTTTACTTTCAGTATCTTTGTTTTTTAAATTAAAACTCAATGCTGTCCTTGACTAGACAATGACAATGACTCAGCAAAATAAAAGCAATTTAGCAAAGAGGGGAAACAGGGAAATTAAAGTGAGAGTGAGGCACACAGACCAGTGTGAGTCTGCATCTCTTTGATTCGCCTTGCCCTCATAACAAAGCAAAGCAACACCTTATTTCATAAATAACATCTTGTTTGCCACTGATAAAGAAAATCATATTCTCTAGCCCAACAAATGTGGCTCCCAAATCTCATAAACCTCTCCTAACCTTTCATAAATCAGTTTTTCCTCTTTATTCTTTCATTCTTTACTTTGTGACCCCCCCTCCTCCCTTCTGGATCTTCAGCGCTGCTTTATTGTCTCGATAAGTCGTGGCTGGCAGGATTTTTTTCAAGCACAATGCACTTTTATTATGAAGGTGGAGGGATTAGTGCTTGAGATTAGCTGATATCATCTCTAACTCTTACCAGAAAGAGCACATAAGGGTTGAGAACAAAGCACGCTCAACTAGCTTCCCAACGGCAGGCTTAAACTTTCTCTCGTTGTACTGCTGTTGACGTTTTTTTCAATGTGATTAATGCGATGGAATAAAGTTTATTTGAATCTATCTGCATTTCAAAGAAAGCTTAAAAAACGGTGGGTAGAGCTGTTTTGACACTGTTAAATCCAACAAACTTATTGTTTAGATCTGCGCAAGATTCTGGTTGTGCGGAGCAGGATTTGGACTGACACAGAGGTTTCAGAATGTCCATTTGCAGTGTAGTTATGATGTTCTTCATATCGTTATCATGATCAATCTAGGCTTGGCGGACAACAAACTGAGAGGGAGGAAGAGACACAGGCAGACAGCAGGATATAGTGAATTAGAATATACGCTGAGCTCCAGGCCTCCCTCTTATTATCTTATTTCTGTTTTGCCTGACAAATCTGTTTGGTCCCCCAAGCAGTGCGCTATCTCTGTGGCTATGTCCCTCGACATGTGTAGCCAGAATATTTCGATTTCTCCTTCTCTCCCTGCCGCCTAGAGTCTTAAGGAAGTCTGCTTAGCCGATATCTCCTGGCAAAGACAGCACCAGAGCTTATGTAAATAGTGACAATAGGGCTTTTAGAGTCTAATAGAGCTTCGAATTCACCGCTCAATAATGGACATAGTGAAAAGGCCCTTGATAAAATAACTGAATAGCAGGGGAAAGAAATGCTTTTAAATTCTGTTCCTCTCTTCTGCTAAATCATCCAAGTGTTTTGTGTTTAATTTCTCCATCAAGACCTTGACTTACCTGAGTGACTGGGCAAGGTGAGAGGAGCTTTCAAATACCCTCTTACTCTACGTCAGGGCAGTTTCAGAGTTCCCTCTGTCTCACACACGCAGACACACACACCCCAGCTGTCTCCATGACGTCCCCGTATCCCACATCCCACACATCCAATCCCCGTGGACAATAAAGATTGTTCTACAGAGTTTTCCCTTTCCACATCTCCCTTAATAACCCCAGCCCCTTTCCTCTCCATGTGTCCCATCGCTCTAATCATTTAGCAGAAGAGGGAGGCAATCTGCTCTCCCTTGTTGCTGCTCAAGTGCCCATTAGAGGGAATGCGCTTTATCTTCCTAATGAACTGATCAAGTTAAATGAGTTGAAAACACACAGCAGCTTTGCTCCAATGTGTGTGTGTGTGTGTTAGGGGTACAGGGGTCAGTTAAGGATGAATGGTTTTAAGTGACAGGGACAAATTTACATCTGTAAATTAAAGTTGTTACCTGAAAGCCATAATGAGACATTAAATTCTTTGGCTATTTTATAATTCTTACTCTGATTCACTTTTATAACTACTAGGTCTATAACTGTTGTCATGTAATGACACCTGCTCTAATCTGTCTTACTTATGTATTTATTTACAGATTTTCAGTATTGTAAACTAAATATGCTTCACATTGAAGTTGTCTGAGTTAGCATCAGGCAAGAACAATAAAGTGATCACTTCTGATCTGATCTGTTAATCAAAGATAGTCAAGGTGACAATGTCAGTAGAGGGAGGAAAATAAAACGGGAGAAAAATAGAGGACAATAGAAAAGAATAGATATTGGACTAAACTTGACACTAAACTTGACACTAAGACATTTTGGGCTTGAAATCTGTCTACTGGACAACTAAGGAATGACCTGAGGTTTAGCCACTAACTAAAAATGCTAAGGTTATTTAAAGTTAAATACAATGTTAAAGTAAAATGTTACAAAAACTATACTAGGGCTGTAAAACTAGTAAACAGGCTGTGAGATAATTCTTTTTTTCTTTCTACTTGCTCGTTAATACCGTTTTCTCTTTGACTGTCGCATGGGAAGAAAATTGTATTAGCAGGCATCCTGATTACTTAAAGATGCTATAATGCTGCAGTGTGGTGTTTCCAGTTAGTTGTTTTTGTGTGCGGTTTCTGGGTTGGCATCTAAAGTTACACAGTGACTTGCAGTGAATGATCCAGGCCAATGGCTGAGATGCCCTTCACCTTATTAAAAGTCAGGATATTAATAGTGTACCCTCAAAATGATTTTAAAGCTGCTGTTTTTACCTAAGATTGATAGATACTGGAGCCTTAGAGAAACATTACTCTAAAATCCCCTTGACATTTGTGCTCTATCGCTACAAATCCAAATCCAGCCGTGGACCACAGCTTTTAACAGCAATATGGTGCTTTGGTTGCAATCAGACAAAGGATAAGGATAATATTATGTCCATGTTCGCTGTTTTAGCAACAGTGAAAAGCCCGTAAAATGTAGAGTGTCACAGATTAGAGGCTGTGGATCAGCAGATTAGTCTGATACGTATGTGAGTGAGTGAGTTATTCAGAAAACAAGCCAGTGAGAAGGTAAACCCACATGCTGCTGTTCTTGAAAACTGTCAAGGGACAGACAGGGTGATTGTTTTGGTAATCAGCATGATTCACCATTACACATTACAAGGATATCTATATACAACATGCCATCCACTCAGATAACTTTGGTAAATAATACATTTAGTGCACATGAAATGGCATGAATCTGTGGGTGGTGATCAATAGGTAGTGTTAGGAGTCACAGGCGAAAATGAATAGCAATGCATAATGACAAGGTATGAGAGGAAGAGTGAAAGATGATGGGATACAAAGGAGAAAATTGAGGGAGAGAAAGAGCAAAACAGGAAAGAGGTGGAGAAGAGGAAGAGAAAAAAAAATAGTCCTGTCCCCAGGTTTGGGTTAGAAACACTTATAACTCAGGACCATAGATTATGACAGTCCAATCTTCTGGGCTACTGCCTGAAAAATAACCACCCAGCTGCCACACACACAAACAAACACACAGCCATGCAGAGGGAGATGGGGATAAAGTGGAACGTAGAAAAATGAAGGGCCCGACGAAAGAGAAAAAGTAGGAAGCAATGGAAATGAAAGCAGGATATGGATGTATGCAGAAAGGGCTGAAGTGAAAAGAAAGCATGCCTGCGAGTGCGATTGATGAGAGCATAAAGAGTAGAAGAAGTGTGGGAACACTATGTCTAAGCAGCAAAGGGAAAAAATAATGATAGAAAAGAATAAAAAGGGCAGAGTAGACAACAAACACAAAAAGCGGGGTTACATGGAGTTAGAGGCCCAATCTCACTCTGCGGTACAGCGTCATCTTTCACGACTCAAGCGTTTCCATTTATTTATCTTCTTATATGCAACCAGGCACAGCTTCACTCAGAAAAGAAACAAAAAAGTTCTTTACAAGGAGGACCTGGACAACAGCGCTGCAAACGCAACATTAACATGGTGATGCGACAACATCAGTCACGCAAACTGGATTCTGAAAGACAAATTAAGACAAGTAATGTCAGTCAGCGAAAGACTTCACCAAAGATTCAATTCATTCCGTTTTAAAGCACTTGCTAATTAGTACACACTGAGTATCTCTAAAAATATCAGTATGTACATTCATTTACTTCTAATATTGTTGGATCTGCAGTTATTTGTGAATACTACCACATAATCCAAACCCTGGAGTTGGCCGGGTCCCTTTCTCTGTGGAGTTTGGATGTTGTCCATGTGACAGTGTGACACGTCTGGCCTCCAGCCAGCTGAGAATGTATTTGCTTATGCATTACTCCCAGGGTCCACCCCAGCAGGTCTGAGGAGCACAGATGTGATTGTGTCATTATGTATTTTGTATTTAGTCTCTGTTTGTTGCTTGTTTGTTGCTAGTGTGTCTTCCCTGTCTTGTTCATTTAAGTTTTGGTTCTGCTTTTCCCCAACTTCTAGCTCTCTCAGTCTCTCAGGTCATCTTGTTATCTAGCACTGATTTTCTCAGACTAATTGCTTCTTCCTTCACAGTTATGTTTTTTTTTACATTTTCCAAAATATAGATTTCCTGCCTCTGCTGTGATCTTTGTTCTTTAGTTATTATCCTAGTGAGTGTTTGTCTCTGTCTCTTTACATTTTCTACCAGCCTGAGCTACGATTTTGAACTTCATTCAGAAACAAGTTCTTCTGCTTTTGGGTGACCCCCCCCCCCCACCCCGTTCACCGGTTTGTCGTATTATTTCTTGAAGATGGACCAACCAGAGTCAGAGGATTCAATTACCAGGCACAAAGTGAGAAACAAGAACCAAGGAAATTGTGAAAGCTGAAAATTAGACTAAGGGACTTAAATAACTAACTTCTTTCAGGTCGTGGCGAGCAAACTGAGAATAAGGAGTGATGAAGGGTGTCGGCAGTTACTGGTGGGGAAGGCTGAGTGTAATGAAAGCCTGATAAGGGAAAAGGGTCAGTAGAGAGTTCATGTCTCACTGGCTCATGGGTCTGAAGTCTTGTACGAATGAAACTGAAACCACAAAAGCTCCAGGTAAAGATAGATAAGCATGAGTCAGTCAAACTCATAAATTATTAAAATATAAAATTGATAAAATTTGCTTTAAAGCTATCCATCTAATTAAATCTATTTTTTCATTAAAATTAATAAAAACCTCAAAACCAAAGTGGAGGTTTTTGGCCTCCTCATAACAATTTGGCATGGTACAAATCATGATTGAAGGGGCTGGATGTTACATGACAATATTGTATTGGGGGGGAAACAAACATATTGGCAGACCACCCAGTGATTATTCCAATATCTCTTTCGATACATCATACAGGTTTGTTTTTGTCCATGTATGTAGATATTTAGGTCCTGAGATGTAAAACTGTGCTACAACTCCTTATAACTATGGTCAGCAGTGGTGATAATGGTGGGGATAGTCTTTTATATTCTGTGCGGGACTCTACGTCACGATTAAGCATGATGCATGTCAATGGAAATGAGAAATGGCAGTCCGGCGTCAGTGTCAAGGTCCACAGATAACTCTGAATGTATTTACGCAAGGATAGAAACACCTCCACTGTCTCATCTAGCTCAGATATATGTTCAGAATCAAACTGTCACTACCATTCACCTCAAAGCTGCCCCTCGAAAACTGCAAGAATGTAGCACGAATGTGAAATACCCTCAAACATCCAAAGTGACCTTTGGTCCCTGGGTTGGGCCGTTCTCTCCATACTTGCTAAAATACTTTTTTTTACGGCGCATGTCTCAAAATGTATTCTGTTGTGTCTTCTTTTCCACTGTGTCACAGGCTTCTTCCGCCTATAAACTACTTATCTAAGCCATGTAAGAATTGAGAACGTAGGAGTTGGACCAAATATATTTTAGAAAATGAACTTGACTTATGTTCAGTTTGGAAGGGAGGAATATAACTACTCTGCTGCTCAACAACTCTTGGCATTTTACAAAAGGCAATGCTGGCATGTGTTTCTGTGATTTCTGATAACGAAAAGCTGAACAGTTCTGGAAGCAGGGGGAAGTGGAGGGAGGTCGTCTTTAAGAGGAAACATCAAACACTGCAGCACAGCACATATGATGACACCAGCTGAGGGACAGCATGATATCACACAATTAATTACAATCTGTGATTTTTAAACATGTTTAAGAACAAAGGGGAGAGGTAGAGAGGGGTTGAGTGTGAGTGTGTGTGTGTGTGAGAGAGAGAGAGGGACCTACTGCACATGTGTGAAGCCATGATAAGCATGTGAGAACGCAAAGGGTCAAATAAGAACAAAAGTTAAGTAGAAGATGAACACCATAGCTCCATATAAATAAATAGCATGTATCAATGCATTGTTCACAGTCACATGCAACAATGCATGAACGGACATCTGGAATTATCATACCATAGCTCATCTTAATGGAAGGAACATCCAGCACAACCAGACTCACAGACAGACGAGCATCCAACTGCCTTGAACGTGGAGGGTGAACGGAGAGTGGAAGGAGATATTCAGTAGATGGTGAACATCTTTCTGAGGGAAGGACCTGGATTTCCAAAAACCTCTGTAGAGTCAAAGTGCAAATCCAGAGTAAGCGGGCTTGACAGGAGAAGGCCCCACAGCCAGCTGATATCTTTTTAGGACTGGTGTCACAGTGGAGCTCTGCGTTCTGATAGTGCAGAGCACGAGATGGACTGTGAAGTTTAAAGAGATCAGACAAGTGTCCTGAAGCACTTTACATTTAACATATTCAGCCAGACGACAGCTGTTATAGTTAGGAGTTCGTTTTAACAGATCAACTCCTCCCAGATCCAAGCAACAAACTCCTCAGATGCAACGTATGTGATTGCAATTCAGCCAGAGAACTGAATAAAAGTTCGTTCCTCGCTTTGTATTTAAAGTTCCCCCCTTCAGATGTTTTAGTGAAGGGCAAATACAGGACGGAGAGATATCTTCTTCAATTTTAGTCTAAGGTGAAATGAGGAATGAACATTAAGGGAGAACAATGGCGGCGAGAAGAGCGAAACTGAGATAAAGGGGGAGAGAGAGGCGTAAAAGTAGAGAAGAGTGGGAGTTGACGAGAAGGTGGAAGGAGCAAAGACGGGGGGAGGGAGGGCGGATGGGATGAAAAGGAGAGGAATAGTTAAGAGTAATAGAGGTGAGAGGCCAGAAGATAAGAGAATGGACAGAATGTGGTAATGGAGAGATATACAGCTGCAGGACTGTTAGAAGGTGCCAGCGGAGCTCATTACTGCTTATCTCGGTGGTAGGGGAAGTAGTATGAGTGTGTTTGTGGAGGTGTGTGTCACTTAAATACACACTCAATTTACATTTCACCGCTTACAACACAAGAGGAATCCTGGAATTTAACGACGCGTGTGTGCCGCTTCCGGACTGTGTGGTGTGAATGCAAATACCAGCTTGCACTTAGCGGCAAAGTTATTTGCCCGCTCAATTTCAATTTCGAGCGCGGCGTTCATCGGCGACCGCTCCATCTCTCGTCTGTCTTTCTTCTTGCAGGCCCCACTCTACCTCTCTGCACTTTGCCATCAATCTCTGACCCTCCCCCTCGTTCAGGGGCTCACACTCGATCTTAGCCGTCCCTCCATCTCAGCTCTCATCAATCTACCGCTTCGCTGTAGACCGCACTCGTGACGCTGAACTCCTCAACTCTTCCTCTCGCCCCTAACTACCCCTTCTCTTGCCCTTTTTCGTCGTCCCCTGCCCCGGAGTTGCTCCCTCCATCAATCATGCATCCAACTCACGCGCTGCCAGTCTGAACCTCTTTCTCCCCCTCCGTCCACCCACTCAACACATTAATCTCTATCAGCTGTCTGCACTTAGTAAGCTAGACAAGAGGCAAACTACCCTTTGTCTTTGTCCTCAATGTTTTCTCCCCTCTATAATTCTCTTGTTTCTCTCTTTGCAGCTTCCAAGTCAACTCCATAATTCATCAACCGGTCCACCTATGTAATGGTATGCATTTGATGGAAGCACCTATCCTCTATTTGTACATTGCTTTATTTACTATTTTTAAACTTTCCCCCTCCTTTCTTCTTCGACTTAAGCTTCAGTCAACCCTGTTATTCTCCTCAGCACAAAGCTGCGTTCACATAATGAGATGAGTCAACAGTAAAGATATTATTATTATTAACAACCCCAGACTGAACCAAATCAGCAATTACACATACTCAAACTTTTCTCAAGTGCTAAAAGTGTAAAATGTTTTTTCAAATGTGTTTTATTAGAAACAATTTCCAAAACTTATCTTAATCTGCAGCAGTGCTTCTGATTCTTTTCCGTGAATTCAAACTCATTAAATTGCACTGTGGCACAGATATTTGTCCCTGAATGTCTCTGAGCAAGACTCGCTCTTCTAACCAGTTTTTGAATTTCAACAATTTATACTTAATCACAGAGTTTGACAACTTATTGTTACTGTATTTTCACAATACCTGAATGGGTTTATTTGTAGTCATAACTTCAAACAAGGAATTCAGGCAACTTTTTTGCATTGGTCACATGACAGAAAGTGCATAAAATGTAAGACAATTTTACCAAACTATGGGTAAGGACTTGTTGTTGTTATCAGCATTGGATGTACATAGTCGTACTGTAATTTGGGTGTGTGAAACTGGCCTGTGAATTTATTATCATATAGTGCTTTTATTAATTAACTACCTCGCTGCATGTTATACTAGTTTTTGCAGTAATGCACAGAAGTAATTCAGAGTAACAAACTGATATGAACAGGATTTTATTTCTACATATGTACGGTTGAGTGTTTGGCATTTATTATACAAAACAATCCCTTTATTGAGTATTGATATGTTTGTTTTTATCTATTAAATTAGACTCACCCACAACAACATATGAGGATATGATGGTTATTTATATATTTTATAGTGACAGTTGCTCATGTTGATAATGAAGAAATCTGTAAATCTGTCTGTTTGCATATAAATCTGCAGCTTCATTAATTCAACCAAACTCCAGCCACCAGTTTTGCGGTAAGTAGCATACATTTTCCAAGGCTTAAATAAGATTGATAAGTAGGAGTTAAATAAGACTGATAACAATGTCAGTTAAAGAAATATGAAGCGTGCAGCCAATTTGCTTTCAGCATGTCACCACGGAAACAAAACGTGACATGGCATCTTGTTTTGCTTTGCAGGATAGGGCTCCATTTAGCTAGGAAATAAATTACAGATGAAACATCTCATGTCAATAATCTTGTTGTGCTAAGCTAATCAACTACTGGTGCTAGTTTTAGTCTACTTTCCTTTCCTCATGAGCTCTTAATTATTATTTCTAAAATACTAAATTGTTTCATTATGGTTACCTTTTGCATGTGATAGCACTTTGTCTCAAATTGATCTGGTATTGTAAAAACTTCAATATTTGTCTGCATTGCTTGTGATCTTATGACCAACCATGATGAGAACAAGCAGGAAGATTTTTTTATGTTTTTAATAAAGTTTTATGCTTATTAAATGTTCATTTTGGGTTGAAAACGTTTTTTTTTGGTGTTTTTCATCTTTAACCCATTGTGATTTTTTTCCGAATGACCATTAACCAATCGCATTTTCACTGTCAGAACTTCCATCAGTTTCTGAGCTGCTGTGAGCTCTAATGTCAGCTGCTGATTGAGGTGCATCACCTGCATCCCTCCAGTGTTCCTCAGAGCCCAGGGTGTGCCACAGCCAAAGCTACAGGCCAGTAAACACTGTGGAGTCACAGCAGTTCCTCACCAACATCGACATTTAGAATGAGTTCATTTGTATCTTCCAGAATCGACCTCCCTAGGGTTCCTCCACAAAGGAGTCTAATCACCAAGCACAGTGGATAAATCGTCTTGGCCATCAGGACTGTCCTGTCCATGCGTATTCCTTACGATGCATTTTTATTCTTTTTAGACAGGAAAATGAGCTGAACTGATGCTGGGCAAGGTCGGCAAGACAGCTGCTGAAACTTAGCACTACCAGCTAGCTGCTCTAAATGTCTCCTTTTATCCTCTCTGTACCTGTTTTGCTGTTAGCTGCTAGCAAATTTAAGGTCAACTTAACAGTTTATTTTTCAAAAATCTCTAGATTTCCATCCATCCATAACTACGCTCGCTGTTGATGCTAATACCAATAAAAAAACAATTGTGGACTCCTGCTATGATATGATTATTATCTGCAGTGAAGCTTGAGGGGATAAAAGAGGGAAAACCTGGCTTCAGTTGACCTCTGGGATCCTCATGGCTCAGTATTCTAGCCTTCTAGCCAGTATTCTGATGACGAACCTCCAATCACACGCCACGATGACCTGCACCCATGAATGAAGACAAATGTATACCAGTAACCGTAAAGGAAGCTCTGACCACTAACCTCAGCATTAAGGGCCTGTAGCCAAAGAAAAAGAAAAGAGAAAAAGAGACCTTTTACTCCGGTTGATTTTGAGAAGCTTAACGTGAGAAGAAGAAACATTGCCAAATGAGCTGGGCATTCAGTATGTGCTAAGTCGACAACAAGGTTGACAGTAACAATTCAAAGAATGGTGTCCAGTGCAAAGCGTCTAGGATGAATGGATCATTTTCTTTGTTGTAGTGGATGTCAAAAAGAACCGTCAGTGACGTGACTTGTTATTATTGTTATCAACAGTAGATTAATGAATTTGTCTTCTGATTCCTTTCTCACCTGACAACTATTGTTGCTGGCTAACAAAGCCACCAAAGCAGTTCTCTAATGGTTCATGTGTTTTCATCTGTCATCTGCCGGTCTAAACCCAACTAATGTCCTTCCAGCTCCTTCAACCTTTAACGCTAAGTGCAGATTTGAGAACGAGTGTAACCGTAGGACTCAGAGGACCTCCGCTCAGTTCCTTTGACTTCCACACCTCATGGTCCTATCATCCACAGACACTGCAGCCCTCACTCACCACGTCGTGGCAGGGCAGTAGCACCTAGATGACCTTTACTGTTCGCTGCCCACCTCACTGCTCGCATCCACTCTCTATGGTTTCTCACATTGGCACGCACATACACACAATTTCCCTTCAAGTGTAAGAAATCTGTGCATGCATTAATGCACTATATATGTGGATGTTTGGATTGGCCACATGCGCACACACACTCACTCACACACACTGGAATTCCAGTGGGACATACAGCATGCGCAGGCTGCAGCTTCATTCATCACCACTAAGCCCACCTCTCCATTTCACCAGCATCTATCCATCCATCATTCTCTCTCTCTGTTTCTCTTCTCTTTTATTTTGCCTCGCCCTCTCGGCTCTCTCTCTCTCTATCACTTCTTCCAACTCTCTCCTTTATGCTCGCCTTCATCCCTTTCCCTCTAACCTTTAAGCCAACCTCTGCCTTTGCTCTCTATCCATCTCTGCCACATCTCTCCCCTCTGCTTTCCCTCACAATCTTCGCCATCTACCTAAAATTTCCTTCTGCGTGTTCGTCTGCTTGCTTCACTGTCCTCTCCATTTATCTTTCTCTAAGCCTGCTTCTCATCTTCCATTTCTGACTTTCTCCCTCATTGAGCACTTTCTACCCTTTGCCACCGTGTTGCTTTGAATCTTATTACTGTTCTGCCCTCGTCTGTGTCAGCTTTTTTTTCTTCATCTGCCCGCAGATGCCATATTTTCTCATATGGCATGGTCTGCATAACACATTATTTATTAATTTGACTTATTTAAGATGTTTTTTCAGTCAAGATTCAAGTTATTTTCAGAATTCCAGGACCTAATTTGTAACGAGCTGGCTGATTTCAGTGCGTGTCACGTTTGAGTTTTTTTTTCAGGGTTTCAAAATTCTTTATGAACCTGCCTCCAGCTGTTTATCTTAATCAACCTTGACTTTAATTGAACTAGTGATTTGGATTTGATGTGGATTTAAGTGGGGAAATCAATACTGGATCAGGGCTTTCACCTGGATTCTCTCAGTCAATCACCGTAATGGAGCAACTATTTAAGAGCGCTCCGTCTCATACAATCACTGAGTTGCATATGGGGAATGCGGTGACCAGACAAACAAGACTTTTTGTCAACCTCCCAAAACTTTTCTGTCCTGTGTCAGTGTTATTATGTAGCTCTTTGTGAGTGTGCTGAGTGCAGACTTATGTGTGTGTGTGTGCGCGCGTGTGTGCATGTTTGTGGGATATTTAATATCATCACTCACTTTCTGGCATACTCTTCATTACTCTGCACTCAGTTTAATTTCATCTCGGCCTGCAGCCTTTTGAAAACAGGCCAAATACACGCTGAGGGAAGAAGAGAGGGAAGAGGAGGAGGAGGAAAGGGTAGAGGTAAAACTCAGAGGGCTTGTTGAAATTGGACAGCGGCTAGTCAGACATGATGCAGCCATGTTTGCGCAGAGACCCATACACACATGCACTTGCTCAGACACAAGTTCAGGCACATGCACGGCTGGCGCTTCCCACATATTTCTTCATTAATCCAATTCATCGAATTAAAAGCTGAAGGAGGTTTTGCTTCTTTACTGCCTTATTCCCTCCTCCCTTCTATGCTCTCTCTCTTCTCATTCACTCTTTCGGCAAGAAAGATAAGGGGCTAAGATTAATTCACTTGTTTTGCCGGGGTATTTGATAAACTGCTACTTGACTTTGGGACATAGCTGAGGAGAAAAACAGAGTCAAGACAAGCAGCAGCAGGAGGAAGTGCACAAGACACTGAAAATGGTAGCAACAATGCGGTGGGTGAGAATGATTGGATAAGCAAAATTGGGACAAAACAATTTGGTGGAGAAGGACAAAATATGTATCAAAGGTAAAACAGAGATTGAATGTATGAGAGAATAAAAAAATAACATGTTAAAATATGAGTGATTGTTACAAACTGGGTCCTGGACCGAAAGGTTGAATATTATATAAAATATGTGTGTTTGCCAGAAAGGAGGGAAATTCGTGTTCTGTCAGTGTTTACAGGGTGTACAAGGATACCAAGCTGCAAAGGTACAAGAACTATTTCAGGCATCCTTGCTTCATTCAAATACTCCATTAGTATTTCCTATAGACGGAGCTATGTGACTCTTAGTTGAAGAGGCATTACATTTAGAATGGACTTTAAAACTCACCTAGGTCTTAGTTCATTGGATACAGTTTCCAATACAGCTGAAGAGAAAACATTCATTATGTACCCAACTAGAAGTGCAACGATACAAGATGGTTCGCGAGACAAGATGATATTTAGAGAAGTCTTTCGGAAACAGACTGGACAGAAACTGTAAAAGATAATATTTTCTGTGCAAACTACAGTATATTGTGACCATAATCAAACTAGAACAGTTAGACAGTGACCACTTTTTTGTTCAATCAAGTAACTAGCTAAAATATGGTTACAGCTACACAGTCCAGCATCGTTCACAACTTCTAGTAGCAGTTGCAATATTTTGGTGATAAATATGTCTCCTGTAAAGAAAGATAAGGGAGCCAGTGTTCACATCTGTATGGTTTGCCATTATAGCTAAAGTGGACAAGGTAGCGCTTTCATTGCCCTAACGTTAGTTATTAATGCTCTATTTTATTCCCTGAACCAGGCTCAATTATTAACACGTGAATTATGTTAGCATCTCATGTGAAGGCAGAGCTTGCTGCATTTCACAGTACAGTACAACACCCTCACCACCAGCCCAACCAGATGTTGATTGTATTGTTATTGTTCTTTAAGGTGAGTATTTTTTTTATTTAAAACTGAATGTGGGAGACGGTAAAATGAAATACAATATTAAAATTGTTCTGCTTTGTAATAAATTGTGGACATTGGCCGCAGCTGCAGAATATACTTGAAATATCTTAAGAAGATTGCATGTATACTTTAGCTAAGCCTCCCCCACCTTCATAGGCTGCGATTCACCTGAAGGATTCCTGCTGGGTATGTTTGGTATAGCTCCTACTGGTGCAAAGGTTGTAATCAAGAATCCAGAGTCGGGTTGTCTGTCATCTGTGGTGAAGACACATGGGTAAAACAACAGCAAACTGCTCTATTGTTACAGTGACATTACTACAGACACAACAACACAGCAGTGTGATCACACACACACACACACTACAAAGCTGAGGTTAGCATTCAAACCCAGCATCTGAGCCAGAATTTAAGAGGAAGATTAAGGGAAGCTTCTGCTGAGTCGTAGGACTGCGGGAACGGAGCAATAAGACAACTCAGCGTTAGTAGAATTTACAAATAAATACAGTTCCATCAAACAGAATCAAAGATAAGTATAACTACTGTATATATGAACAGGAAACTCAAAACCCTGTGAATGTCAGGAAACAAGTAAAGTATAATAGTTAATGATTGTAATTATTATACAGACCAACATAGGACGGCTGTAGGGCAGGTAAAACAGATTCTAACTCCAGCCTCGTCCACTCTGACTGCTACCATTCATTCTATAGAGGAGAGATCATCACTTCTTGCAACTGTTTGCTGAATAAACTGGAGTCTTGCATTCATAGTCTCATTTCGTAGTGTTTTCACAGTAATGTAACACCCACAGGTAGTGTAGGACTTTGCATTTACACAAACTGCAGATTGTTGTTATTCTTAGTGATCTACACGGGGTGCAATTAATAAAAATAGATTATTAATAAAGTAACTGCTGCAGACAGTTTTAGATCTTGTCAGAGAGAGTCAATGTTGAAGTAGCCAAGATAAAAAGGATTTCTATACACCTACATAATTAACATATGTGCGCATTGGTCTTCAGTTGGTGTAGTGATGTAAAAAGTAGAATTCTAGTCATTTAATTTGACAACACAAAAAGTGTGTGTAGCTGCTTTAACAAGTGAAAGACAGCTGTCACTCAGCTGCCTGGCTAGGACTCCCACATTAAGCCATCTAGCTACAGCCATTAAATTGTACAGGACATCTGCGCCTCGCCAACAGTTGGAGTCCAACCTTTGGATTCTTCTGACTGAGCTGAAGTCCAAACCTTGGCCAACATATTGTTTGATAAGTCAAAAAACACAAGATGTATTTTTGTCTCGGGTCTATCAGAGGACATGCATTTTAAAGCTCCATTTGAGTTATTTTTATTGATAGATGCTCAGAGGGTGCTGTCTCTCAAAGTCTAGAAATAAGGTGAGAGCGCTCTCACAGCCTCTGCGCAAGTCAATATCTTGACTTTAAAGCGATTGACAAGTTGTTTTTGTGAACAAATCCCTCATTTTCAGCATGTAATCCTGTCTGCGTTGAGCTCCGTCCCTCATCTACTCTCCTACCTGTCAGACAGGGCCAGTGCGTGATTTTATATTGCTGCCACAATAAAGGCAAAACAAGATGCAAGGGGAGAAAAACACAAATGTGATGTTCTTTTTTCTCACCTGTCTTTCTTGTTGACTGTTTGTCTCTTGTCTTTCATTTTTTATTTAACTCCACCTAACCCTAGTTTTCTCGATTGTCCTTCCATTTCACACCTTCTAAAAAAACCTTCCTCCCTGCGCTTGTTTGTTAGATTCAAATAAATGCGAAAGTAATGGTCATTATGATTCTCTTGGCCTGTCTCTCCACCGTTGCTTCACTCTCAACTGACAAGCCCTTAAATTGTTTCCCAGACAGCCTTTCACCTTGATCGTGATACTAAATCCACCAATTAAATCACCTAAATTGGCACTGTGGGTGCAGCTGTAGGGTGGGTGGGGAGCAGGAGTAACAGCAAGGGTGATATTTGCTACACCACTATATACTACACCACCTTGATGTGTGTGTGCAGGGCTGTGTGTTTATGGGTGTGTTTTGACAGCAGGGATTGGCTATAGT
Source organism: Macropodus opercularis (assembly GCA_030770545.1). Taxonomy (NCBI): domain Eukaryota; kingdom Metazoa; phylum Chordata; class Actinopteri; order Anabantiformes; family Osphronemidae; genus Macropodus; species Macropodus opercularis. Next base: position 16,005,024 of record CM061089.1, read on the forward strand.
TGGTGAGCTTAGTCCATCTGTCAGAAGGCCCCCAGCCCAAGGCTAAAGGTGCTATCTGTCATGCCAGATGACACAGCGACTGGGAGTCCATGACAGGGGGGTTATCATATCACAGCAGCTAGGGAGGGAGGAGGGGACAGAGGAGTAACTGTACGAAAGCACGATAGAGAGAGAGAAAGATAGAAGAGGAGAGCAGAGTCCTGACACAACAGGAGAGGAGTAAGAATACCGGTACTGTAAAAGAACAATGGAGAAATGAAACGATTTAGGAATGGAGTCGAGAAAACGTCACCAGCAATAGAGCAAAACCAAGGCGAAATAAACGAGACAGGGAAGTGATGGGAGAACAGAAAAGGAAAATGAGAAAACGAGGTGGGATAAAAGGTGGAGTTGGGGAGAAGATACTGTATCTGTGACTGATGGAGGATGGAGGAATGAAATAAGGAAGGATACGGCAGCTGGGACCGAGAGGAAGGAAACGGAACAGCGGGAAAGGGGCGTTAAAATCAGAGAAGATTTGCTTGGTGGTGCCTTCACAAACTCACATAACCGTAAGCACGTTACGCACACATATACGCTCACCCAGGGTGTAACTCTCTTTTCAATTACCTGTGACAGCTGCTGTCCCCCTGATCCATGCAGTTACTGTGGCAATGGTGACAGGAATTATGGCGGAGCGGACAGGTAAGTCAGAGGGGAACGCGGGAGGGAGAGGTGAGAGAAAGGCGTGGAAATGGAGAGGAAAAGGCCAAGGATGAGCTGAGGAGGTGATGGCTTCAGAGAGAGGAATTAAAAAATTACCAACTAACAAATAACTGAAGTAAATTACCATAATATTTAAATTGCTAATGAATGAAGTTTGGCATTCTGGCCAAAAGAAATACAAAGGGAAAAAGGAATTTTGAAAGTTGCCACAGGAGCTAAATGAACACTTGATGCTTGTGTTTAGACGAGACATTATGAAGAACTGAGTAGTCCCACTATACTGTTGTATAAGAAACAGAAATGAATCTAAACGGTTTTTTTTGGGTCGTGTTGCAGCCTGCTGGAGATATTGCAAAGATCGTAAAAAGCTTCTTTGTTTTTTGTGGGTGCAAATGTGAAACCAAACTGACTTTTACAACAGAAGGATACAAAGCAACGCTCAAAATGAATTGTGCACTACTTTCAGAAAACACAAGTTGTTTGGAACAGCCCTCACAGTTGTCGTGTATAAGGCGGCCTAAAAATATTTCAGAGCACGAGGTGATCTCCCAGGAAGAAAAGGTATCAGTTCTTAAATGCAGAATCAAGAGACTCTAAGTTGATAACAAAAGAAACATTTGCAACTTGTAGTATCTGTTGTAACTTGTACTGTAGCAGTGGACATGACTTGTTGTGGTCATGGTATAATAACTTAAATAATTAAAATCAAAAGGTGAGTGTTTTCATGCCTGCATTATGGTTTGCCCTTTATTTCTATCTATTGATGACTATACTGCAGAGCATCCCTTACCCCTTTAACCTGTCCTGGCTATGGAGGTTGGGTCATGGAGCCCATAACCCACCCTAACCCACGTAATGTGTTGCCTGTTTGTGGAATAGTGCTGTTGTGAATTGGCGCTATATAAATAAAGTTGAATTGAATTGAATTGAATTGATGAGAGAACAAGGTAGCTAAAACATAAAAACAAAAGCCATGAAAGGTCTGGTGTTAAAATAGGCAAGGAGGAGGGAAGGGTTTGTGCTGGAATACGAAAGATGTTTGGGAAGATACAGTATATATAGTAATATAATGAAAGCATGGGGTTGGGGTTAATGGGCATGAGGTACAGTACAGCATAAGGGAACGAGGACCTTTGCTGACTGAATGAGCAGTGATACATCTGAACCCAGTATGGGTTGCCTGAAGTGGTCCTTCTCTCATGGTTGTCTGAAAAGCACTGCAATTGATTCCTGAGTACTTCAGTCAGCTGAGTGTACTGCAACTGTGAGTACAGAAGAAACATTTACGGCACGCTACACTGCTGGCACCGCTAGGCCTCCAACTGCACCTTTTCATTTCGTTCAACAAGTTGAATTGTCTCTTCACCTGTCGAGTCTCGTCTAGTTCAAAGACCTTCGGGGTAGCACGGCCTTGGCCAGGACGGTAGCAGCAACTATCCCTCACGCGAACTGAAACTGACATTTAACCACATGAAACAAACTTGTGAGTGATTGAGAGCTCACAGGGTTAGTCAGTGTTGCCAGACATACTAAGCCCCTAAATGTACAAGAACTCCACCATGTCAAACTCACGTAAAGCATTTCTAAACCCACCTCAGCTCCTACATTGTCATCATAGCACAAATCTACATTTTTAAATGGCAGGTATGTGTGCGTTAGATTTTTTTTTGGTTTGTGTCTGACAGTGTGTTTCTAATCTATCTGACGTATGCTGTCACTACACTAATTACCAGATGGGATCTAAATTATATCCAGAGCAGGCAACTCTAACTCCTTCTTCCACCTTTCAACTCCAACTGCCCTTCACCGAATCATCAGCCCCGGCGTTGTTTACCCCACATCGTCTGTTATTTGGACTCATGGCTCCACTGACCACGTGACATTAGTCACATTTCTCTCCCGCTGCTTTTCAATCAATCATTAGAGAAGATTTGGTTTGCTTTGTGTGTGTTGCTTTTTTTTTGTGCTTCACTGACAGGCTGCCTCACATCTTTAGATCCATTTGCCAGTTCAAGCTGTTACCAATTAAGGATCATGAGTCTGCTGAACAAACCTTCAACCTTTCCTCTATTCTGCCTTTATAGGTTTTGTTTGGTCTTGCTCACACTGACAAAACTTGCTAAGATGAATCTTTCTTGAACGTCTGGTCTGAGATCTGTTCATGCGCCAATATCAGTTAATGCTCTGCCGATACTGTTTGTACAAACAGGCTTTGGAATCATTTTGTCAAGCTGGAGGTATTTAAATGGGAGGAGACAAGGAAGATAGAAAACTCAGTTGGCACTGATGTGGCGGTGCATATAAGGGTTTAGAGGAGAGAACTGGGTTTTCTTTATATAACGGTTATCTAACCCTTTATTTTTCAAAAAGAACAAGAAGTTTCTTGCACTTCCTCACTTTTGTTTCCCCTCTGTTGGACAACCAAGGAATCACAGGGGTGAACATCTGCAGGTACAATTTGAGCTGGATACAGCAAACAGGGTTTAAAACTGAGATGAACAGAGTGGGAGACAGAAGCGTTTCCTAACTGCAGCTCTGTTGGGGTTCAAACTTAGTTCAGTCCCTCATGGGCTGGTGTTTCTAACAAAACAGTGTAAACAGTGGGGAGGGACGGTGGATGGTTGTTAGCTACTGCTGTACAGTAGGTATCATACACACACACACATGTGCATCTGTGGAATCATACATACACACAAACGCACAAGATGAAGGGATTCGGGTTTTTATAGAGAGCCGTTTACTCCTTCAGTGAGTCTGTACACTCAGACTCTCTGTTGCTGCTCACTGTGTGTTTAGCTCAGCACCGTTTGGGGAGGCTCGTGGGTGTTTTTGGAAAAAGATGACTGGATCAAAAATACACGTGGATGAACACCTGCGCGTCAGCCCAGACACACACAGGCGAACACATACACACAGACATATTGCACAGGCCCTGTAGACCAGCTGACTGCTTGAAGTTGCTCCACGGGCTGCCTGCAGGCCCACCAACTCAGCCATCATTAACAGGCTCCGTTTTAAGGGCCGAGGCCACAAGAGAGAACATTTCTAAAAGTAATGGTTTCACAGGTTGTGTACGTGCAAGAAAACATGGAAGTGTTCATTTCAAACTGTAAACCCAAGCAGAAAGATGGCTGGAAACATACACATAAATTACATTTGAATGTTTCACCTCCTCAGTACATCATAAATCTACCCCTTTCTTAACTACGGATGAATTGCCATAAAATAATCAAACATTTATGGTACCGAGAGGAGGGAAACATAAAAAACGAAAGGCATGGATTGACATTTGTGGTTTCAAGACGATTCCCACTGACTTTGGTGATGACTGACTTGGCCAAGGTGTCAGGGTGGATTCTTTTGAATTGTACACTTGAATTTTCATCTTCTCCACAGGATACGTCGTAGATACTTTAGCAAACTCTCTTATGGTCTAATATCTGCGCTTAGTGCTGCAGCATGGCATCGTGTTCAGGGTTTGCACATCGCTTAAGACTCCAGATACTGTACTTTCTCCAATAATGCCAAAAATCAGAGAACATCTAACTACAACTCATTGAGTGCATATAAATAAGCACGTGTGTGTTTTGCCTAGTGGTCACGTGACTATGTGTCACCTCCAGACTCACCATTGCATTACCACCTCCCATCTCCTCCTGCATGATGAATACCTTGTTATGTACTATATATCAGAAAGACTGTGTATATACTATGAAATATATTGTCTTGTCATGGGTTCCTGGAAGAATAACTGGAGGCGAGGCCTAAAATAATTGATCTATTTTGTTTCCTCCCTTTTATTGAACATCCACTACAAAGTTATGTTTGAGATGATTTCTGATTCTGCGTATAGAAGACGAGAGACATGAAATTGCTTCCCTGAAAAAAAAAGAAGGAAACAAACCAAAGCTCTGTGTTGGAGGCAGATCTCTGCAGGCACTCTACACAGCAGTTCACCTGTTCATGTAAGGGATGAATGCACCAAACTCATATCTCACTGTATAATCACATCTCCTCGCACAAACAGGCCACTGTGTTTTTGTCATGATTCCTAATTTAAATCTTAGGCTACACACAAACACAAACGTCATTGGAGCTAACTGAGTGTGTAGTAAGCGTGACCTGGCCTCTGTTTATGAGCAGATGTTAATATTCGTCAAATTACAATCAGCTCTGGCAAGATTTAATAATTCAGAAAGCATCTTATACACACACACACACACACACAACAAATGTGGTCCAGGTGGAGCGGTGGCTGCATCATCGAGGAAGACAGGCTAAATTACCTCACTGTTGGTATGGAGATGGCTCGCTGGAGAAAATGGCTGCTGGTCCTTCCCAGCTGAGCTCCTTGGAGGCTGCCAGGGATGATGGATCAGAGTGAATAAATGAATATGATAAAAGTGCACACAAATGAAAAAAAAAAACTTGTTTATGGAGAACAAGGAGAAATGAAATAAGCAGATGAGGAAGCGATCAGACCATGAAGCTTGCTGGGTCACTTTTCCTGCTGAAAAACATCTAATAGAAATTTAAATCAGTTTTTTGGACTTTGTATAATCAATTAAAGATAATGATGATAAACAGAGTTAATACAACTATTACTGTATTTCTCACTGTTGAGACTGTAAATATGGATTGTTTTTAATTCTCTGATTATGTTTTTCAGATGTGCAAAATACTAGTACGGTTTTCTTATTAGATTTTATTATATCACCTCTCAAATTATACCTTGTTTTCGTCACACACATACTGTTGGCTACTATATGAAAATGGCATCTTTGTTAATATACAATAGGGAAAAAAAGTATTTAGTCAGCCACCAATTGTACAAGTTCTCCTACTTACAATGATGACAGAGGTCTGTAATTTTCATCATAGGTACACTTCAACTATGAGAAAAAGAATGTGGAAAAAAAATCCAGGAAATCACATTGTAGGATTTTTAAAGAATTTATTTATAAATTCCTGAGTAAAATAAGTATTTGGTCACCTACAAACAAGCAAGATTTCTGGCTCTCACAAACCTGTAACTTCTTCTTTAAGAAGCTCTTCTGTCCTCCACTTGTTACCTGTATTAATGGCACCTGTTTGAACTCGTTATCTGTATAAAAGACAACTGACTACAGCCTCAAACAGTCAGACTCCAAACGCCACCATGGCCAAGACCAAAGAGCTGTCGAAGGACACCAGGAGCAAAATTGTAGACCTGCACATGGCTGGGAAGAGTGAATCTACAATAGGCAAGCAGCTTGGTGTGAACAGATCAACTGTGGGAGCAATCATTAGGAAATGGAAGACACACAAGGTCATTGACAATCTCCCTCGATCTGGGGCTCCACGCAAGATCTCATCCCGTGGGGTCAAACTGATCATGAGAACGGTGAGCAAAAATCCCAGAACTACACAGGGAGACCTGGTGAATGACCTGCAGAGAGCTGGGACCAAAGTAACAAAGGCTACCATCAGTAACACACTACGCCGACAGGGAATCAAATCCTACAGTGCCAGACGTGTCACCCTGCTTAAGAAAACACATGTCCAGGCCCGTCTAAAGTTTGCCCGTGACCATGTGGATGATCCAGAGGAGGATTGGGAGAACGTCATGTGGTCAGATGAGACCAAAATAGAAATCTTTGGTAAATACTCAATTCGTCGTATTTGGAGGAGGAAGAATACTGAGTTGCATCCCAAGAACACCATACCCACTGTGAAGCATGGGGGTGGAAACATCATGCTTTGGGCTGTTTTTCTGCAAAGGGGACAGGACGACTGATCCGCGTTAAGGAAAAAATGAATGGGGCCATGTATCGTGACATTTTGAGCAAAAACCTTCTTCCATCAGCAAGAGCATTGAAGATGAGACGTGGCTGGGTCTTCCAGCATGACAATGATCCCAAGCACACCGCCCAGGCAACGAAGGAGTGGCTCCGTAAGAAACATTTCAAGCACCTGGAGTGGCCTAGCCAGTCTCCAGACCTCAACCCTATAGAAAATCTGTGGAGGGAGTTGAAAGCCCGTGTTGCCCAGCGACAGCCCCAAAACATCACTGCTCTACAGGAGATCTGCATGGAAGAATGGGCCAAAATACCAGCTACAGTGTGTGCAAACCTGGTGAAGACCTACAGGAAACGCTTGACCTCTGTCATTGTCAACAAAGGTTATATTACAAAGTATTGAGTTGAACAGTTGTTATTGACCAAATACTTATTTTACACTGGAATTTATAAATAAATTCTTCAAAAATCCTACAATGGGATTTCCTGGATTTTTTTTTTTCACATTCTGTTTCTCATAGTTGAAGTCTACCTATGATGGAAATTACAGACCTCTGTCATCATTTTAAGCGGGAGAACTTGCACGATCGGTGGCTGACTAAATACTTTTTTTCCCCATTGTATGTTAATATTATTATTACAATGATACTGTCTTTAGTCTGCTGACAACACAGGTATATGTATTTAACAAGTATAAAAACTAATTGAATCATTACCCATAGCGACAGAGGCAATTATTCTGTGACTGTGGCAGTGTGTAAACAATAATTCATAGATGTTTGACTATGTGAAATCTAGCGTAACAGATTATAATTAATTATCTTGTACAATACCTGTTTGACTGGAAATATGGTTGTTGACACTTGGTTCTTGTATGGTTCCCTCTCACGAATGAGTCATGATAAGTTGGGCATGTTGCTAAACATACTCCCAGATAGAGTAGAGGTGTGGAGAGTGGAACATAAACAGAAAGAAAGTCTTGTGGTGACTTGCAGCTTTATTTCCAGGTGTTCTTGAGTTGTTCCATTAACCATCCTGGTATTAAATTCATTTAAATAAATACGCAACAATTTGTGGGGCTCATAAATAAAAAAAAAATGCCTTAGAAGCAGTTCCAGATGTGACCTGTTCCCTTAATCAATGAGATAAAAGGCCTGGAGATGGTTCGGAACGTTTCATTTACAATTGGCTGTTAATTGGAATGTTCATCATGACTCAACATTATCGGTGTCATTTACAAACAAACTTCAAATCTAGTTGTAAACCATTGGAAAGAAGAAGAGCAAAGCCACATTAGCCTTTGTCTGAATAAAATAAAAATATTGTGACAAAAAATAAAATAAGATTAACATGTACCACAATGATGGATAGAGATGAGGTAAGCTCAGGGCTGTACTCACTGCTCTTATTCATCTATAAACTACAAATATGTTTCAAAATCAAGATGATGGCTATATAGGATTTGCCTGAGACACTGTCAACACTGTAGCGATAAACCACTCAGAAGATGCACACTGAGACCATGCTTGACTTTAGGGCCAGGTTTGGCCACTCCTGTCTTCTTTTATTACATTATTTATAAGTCAGGGGTGTGTTAAGTAAAAAGATGTATCATTCCATTATTTATGAAATCTTTTTCTCTTCTTGATTAGGACGTGCCACTAGCACAAGAGGTTCAACTACTCATATTACCCGAACTCTTGTCTGGATAAGTGGGACCATTCTTTGGTTTACGTTTACTTCTGACTCCAGTTCTCCTGAGCCCACCCTGGGAACCATTAAAAAGGCAGACAGGCAAAGCACTTCTACCTCGTCAAAGCCTTCACAGAAGCCTGTCTTTCCCTTCTTTCTTTCTTTTTTTTTTTTTTATCTCTCAGCTTATCAGCTCCCTCGATGATTTGCAAAAGCTTTGTAATTTCATTCCTCTTCCTCTTGGTGAGTTCATCTGGCCACTGAACAACAGAAGCCTCATGTCTCTAAAAGGTAAAAGTAGGACTGTCTGCGTGTTCTGTTTGTCTTGCCCTTTAGGAGAACTGTGCTTTCGATCTATTCTGGATTCTTGTTCTATGCATCTGTTCCACTTTACATTATTACTGAAATAGCCTCTCCGAGCCAAAAGGAATGGGGTGGAGTGTTATGCTTGTAATACCGACTAAGACCATTATGAGCAATATCAGCTTCATCTGAACAGTGAATATAAGTAATCAGGTATTTGACTGTGATGCATTAAAGGATATTTTCTGAGTTCTTGCAATGAAAACGAGGCACAGTGTCAGAGATTGTACTAAATTCTCCTGTTTGATCTTGTATTCATGCTGCAACCCGCCCCACATCCCTACTCATCCGCCGTATGCAAATGCACGTCAGTGGGGAATGTTGGCTTCAAATGGAGTTTCTTCTGTCTGTGCATGCATTTCCCATTGTGACACACTGACTCGCACAATTTTATTTACACTGACGAGAAGGACAAATTCAATATGTCACTTTAAGTATGATCAGACTGTACCCATGCATTCGAGAGGTGTTATATTTTTAAACAAACCTAAATGTGTAAAAATTTCACCACTGTAGATGGGGCCATTTTTTGTTATTCTGATTTAGTAAGTCTGATATAAAGAATAGAAAGTCTGTCCCCCAGTAAAATGCCAAGCAAGCATTCCAATTCTATAGACATTCTCGGGGTCAGCATAAGTTCATAGCTTTCACCAAAATGATTTTGGCCCACAACACCACCTTTTTTATTAGCTTATATCCAAACAACTGCTACATTTCTCATACAATAACTCTGAAGATATTGCAATATAAATAAATGCTTCATATAAACCCATATAAAGATGACCTTCAAATTATGCTCTGATAAGAGTTCAGTCCTGGTTGATATGACGAAATCTGTTGTTACCATAGCAACAGTAAGCATCAATTCTCATAGAATAGTGAGGAAGGTAACACTGTTTAAACTGTCTAAAACACACAAAAATGTACATTTGTCAGTGCAACAAAAGAAACTTGGATTTGTTTAAAAAACACAATACCTTGATTAATAGTGTTCATAGTTAATTTGATTCGCTATTTATAAAAGTAGTTAGTAAAGATACAAACAATACATGACTATTTTATTGTTCTAAAGTTACTCTGTAAATTCACCTCTAACCCATGTAGATAATCTAGTTCCCTCAGATCCTTCACCAACACCTTGAAAGAGGCCTAAGATAATGTTGTTCCTGGAATCTGCGTGAGCCAGATGTGTTCTGATTAAAACAAGGGTCACTGTTGCCCCATCCTCTACATCTATTTTAAGTCTTCTGCCAGTCCTTGTTTTGTTCTTTCCTGATGCTGCTGCTTGGGATTGTTACTGTCTGTCACTAAACACTTCTAAATCTGTTTGTTCACCATTACTACAGTACATTCGATTGGTTGGCCAAGGCCATTACTCGTTTGTCAGTTTGAGTCTGGTAGTGTCATGGGATCTTAGCTTGGTCATTATCACCAACCACTAAGCCGCTCTGTTTAATCTTGTCTGTATTTTGACATTGGGACTTCAACCACAGATGTTCCTGTACACTGTGTCAGCTACTTGTATGTTAGTATCGTACACCCTGCTGTTATGTGCTGGATGTGCTACACCTCTGCCTGGTGTGGTAGACCCTGGCCAAAATTAATCCTGGACTTGTGCTGTGCTGCTAAGATTAGAGACTCTGCTGACTTTCAGTCCAGCTTTGTGGAGCCACTGATGGGATTTTTTGATGTCAGTCACTGGTAGATGCAGGCTTTAATCCTTACAATGATTCATTGGCATCATTGAGGATGATGGTAGGGAGAAATTGTATGGAAAATACAAAATGGCTCTTCATTTATTTTGCATTACTAAGAAAATGATATGACTCCTTCTGTGTGGGACGGAGGCAAACAGATCCTAAAACCCTGAACTGGTGTTGGTGTGTGAAATCAAGCTGCTTTTCGTCCTGTTGATTAAAAAAAAACAACAACACATTGATCCACGGCTGCAGCATTTGTTCAGTGCAGCCTGAGGAAGGCCGGGGAGAAGGTGGGAACGCTCGCAATGAACGGATTTCCATGAACATGCATTAGGAAATAGGACACATTTAAACTCCAAACAAAACCAGAGAAGAAGGGGACGTTATTACTTTAAGTTAGTTTTGATTACTAGAGGGACAACTATAAAAATTTTGCACCATGTGCACGTTTATATGTTGTTGATATTGTTTTTATTATGTTTTTATATGTTATTTTAATCCATTTTCTTTTGCATAACATGTGTCCAGCATGACCAGGAGCATATAATGTCATTTTAAGTGTGACTCTTTCAAGAATTGGCTGTCTGGACAAACTTGAGCAGCTTTGCAGAGGAGCAGTGAGAACCACCTCGGCAACGCTCATTCAATCAATAAGGCTTTTGTGTTGGAGTGGCTAGACAGAGTCCACTTTAAATACAAGGTACATGACAGGGTGCCTGTCAGAATGCACAGTGCGATGAAAATGTTCAGTTCAGACAAATGCTTAACCCTGTAAACTGAAGTCCGTGAACTATGTCTGGCGAACATCGACGTGACATTGACATTGTTTACCGCTTTGTCCGTTCTTTGTCTTGTTTCTTTCTGTTTACGTCCTGATTACCAGCCCTCTCCTTCCTCTCTTCCTCCACTCTGGCCCGCTCTCTGCGTCTCAGACCTTTCCTCACCGCCTTACATCTCAAATGGCGCAGCGACTCGCAGGCTCACAGCTCGCATCATCTACTCCGCTTTTTACGACGCGGCGGACGGTTATGTGCACACGGTCACAGAACCACGCGTATGTGTCATTTTCCACACACAACTGTGACAAACACAGAGCTGTGCCTGGCTGTGTGAAAAGCATTTCACACACACACAAATGCCCACTGATGGGTTACATATAGCCACTCACGTGTAACTCACAACCATGCATTCACCACATGCATGCACCTACACACACACACACACACACACAGATGAGTCATTTATATGGGCAGCCAAATGGACGACCGAGTGCTGCTTCACCTCCCATAAAGCTGCCATAAGCCCTCTCCACCTCTGACAGTTGACTGATTGGTGTTATAATTGGTATATATGGTGTGTGTATGTGTATGTGTGTGTGTGCATGGTGGCAGTGGCATATTGTACATGTGTGGATGCACTAAGGTGGACAAATGACTCACACTGCCACTGCTGGAAATAAACAAAAAGAAACCATATAAAAAGTTTATAGCGTGATTATATTTGACTAAATGGTTCCGGATGCAATATTATTTTCATAAATATTGATTTAAGATTAACATTTTCAGGTCTAGTGAGCCGTACACAGTATATCACAGCAGGTTGGGCTCGTGAAGTTACTGCTCTACTATGCAAGTGTGGCGCTGTCATTCCCACTAATGGCTATTCGCCCATTCCCAACACTTCTGCTCAATCAAATTGAAACGTCGCCTCATTTTCAGAGAATGGCAAAAATCCATTGCGTTGTTTTCCAAATCTACAGGCGGATCTTTATTTCACCTTCTACCGTAGGAGAGCGGTGGATCGGATCAGGTGAGGGACATAGCTCTGCGTTCTTCCGTTCATGCCACGCAGGCTGAACAGAGCTAGAGAGCAGTGTGTTCGCCACCTCATTGTGTCTCATTTACAAAAAGAAAGACAAGGTGTGCCTTGCACTTGAGCTTGTTAAGCAAACAGTCACAGGGGAGAAGTGCCAACATCTATTTGCAGCACGTCTGTAACACGACAGTATACTGAACAGGCAAATAAGTCTGACTGACAAAACGCGTGACACTGCCTACAGTAAAACCCTCTTTCAACTGCTTTTACAACTTGAGTACTTTGTGTGGACCTCTCTGTGGACATTCATTTCAGTGCAGTACATCTTATCACTTTTGTCAGTTTAAATGTGGCTATGGTCCTTAATTCACTACCCACAAAGAAAAAAAAGCCTTTAAGCTACAGTGCATAAAGAAAAGTGTTTTGTTGTTTTACTGGTTGTGTTGTAGCCTTTTCACAAACCCAACAGGAAACAGGCACAAACACGCGCTCTTTCATTTATCACCCTGCTACAAATGGAGCAATGCGCTCCCTAACACATATCCTCTCTCCCCTGCTCTCCTTTTCAAAGTAGTCTTTTCCACTCACTTTCTCTCTGTCTTGCTCTCTTCCAGCATCTCACACACACACACACACACACTCTGGCAACGGCCCACAGCAGTTGCGGTGCTCCCTGGTGTGGACAGCTCCATCCATTGTGTGTGAATAATGTCCAAGGTCACTGTGTACTCAGAGGGTGATCATAAAAACCATACTGCTGCTAACCACAGGCCCAGCCACTGAATCAGACAGATGCTGGGCGAGACAGGGAGAGAAGAAAAAACAAGAAAGGAGGAGGTCAGTGCAGTGTTTTCGTCGGGCAGTGAAAGTGCCAAAAAAGTGAGAGGGCAGAGGAGCTAGGGGAGAGGAAGTGAGACAGGGTGAGGTATATCGCCATCCAAATCTGCCCCTTTCCGATCGGCGAGAACACAGAGGGGGCATCAGCCGTTCACAACCCCACCCCACCATCTTGTGGGATCTTACGTGTGGTTTTTCTGTCGTAGGCCACATCTGGGGGCAAACTCCAGATTTGGACCAATTGAACAGGGATGGTTTGTCAAACCAGAGGCATGATCTATGTCTTAAATTTGATTTCACTGCACTTTTGCTCAGCAAAATGTAAGACAGTTTCTCTCTTAATTGGGGTTATTGTTAAGGTCAGGCTTAGCCCTCCGGGAACGAATGAATGTAAGTGCGATGTTTGCTGAACTGTCGGGGTGTGTGTGTGCGTGTGTGTGTGTGGACAGTAATGCAGATAAAAAAAACAAACCTTTTCCCGTTGCTCTTCAGTCCTTTGGCCAGCAGCACAGCCCTATTAAGTTCGTCTTCTAATACTGGGTAGACACTGGGTGGTAATGCCAATTAGTCTCTGTAGGAACACGTACTTCTCATGTAAACTTTATATACGTGTGGGGGAGCACTGGACATGACTGATTTGGGGGAAATCAGCTTTTTCAAATTGCGGTGGGTTGGTAGACGACATGAGATTCCTATCGCTCAGACAGTAAAATTGTTGTTTTTTTTTTACACTTTCTCACATCGGTACCACTAAAAGTATCGAGAATTACAGATTAGTCGTTTTTTATGTGCCTGGGAGTCATCTTTCATTAAATATTTGTGTTTACAAACTTGCATTCATAGCAATAGGTGCAAAGGTGAGTAAATAGCGATTTTTGCTTGGCATCATCTTGACGGTTGTCATTGCCAAGATGTGTGTCACTTCATGCTGTCTCATTGAAATGAAACTGCACAATCTGGTTTCTTACTGCATGTGTTCAGGTCAAAACTGAAAGGCTAAGAGACTGAGTGGATGACAGGCGAAGTCACTGGTTTTTGAGCTTGTATCCTCTCTACAGTACATTTCTAATTAAGTTTGTTTACTAATGATGAGACAGTGTCATTTTTAATCATTTTACATCATATTGATGCACAGGAGTTTTTGCATACTTGTGGGTGCCATTATGTTTAGTTTTTTTAAGTCCAGTCTCAAATTGCATTGTTGCTAATGTAGGTTTTGTTTGTTGTAATGGTGGCTAAAAGTGCACGTGTGTGTTTAGCCCTCGGTTCCCCATTCACCTGCCTAATTAGTGTGTTCTTGGTAATGTAGTCTAATGGCTTCACAGGAACACTCTGATATGCTGATGAACATCTGTTTGGCAGAAAACCCAACACACACGCTTCCCTCTCTGACTCCCTCGCTACGTGACAGAAACACACTTCGTGTAGTCTGCCGCCAAATCAACAGTGTGAGACTGGGTCTACAAAAAGAAGAATAACTCCAGCCAAAAAAAAAAATCACCTGTAATTACATAAATGTCTTTGCTTGAGGTTCATCTTTATACGGCGTTAATTAGTCTGCGACTCGAACGCAAACGCACAAGGCGACATTCTACCAGTTGTTTATCTCTGCAGAAGAAGAAGAAAAGCCGGGCCTGCAGAGTACACTGTTCCTTTGCCTTTTAACACACACACACACACACACAGAAACAAACAAACAAACCAACCTGCTGAATTCATAACAGGTCAATGACAACGTGAAGGACCATTTAAATGAGAGTAGGTGGCTTGTCAGTGTGTCTGTGTGTTTTTCGGTGCACGTCAGTGTAGTATGTGTGTGGTCTTGTAAGCTTGCTGCCCCAACCAAGGTCACAGAATATCTCAGTGCACCCTCGGAGAAGAAGCGTGTGTGTGTGTGTGGAACTTTGTCAGCTGGCAGGGACCCAACTTGCTATCACTGTCACCCCCTGTCCCGGATACAGTTCTACTGACTAGTTAGGAAGCTAAGCAGAGAATCTGATCCTCGTCTTCTCTCCTTCTGTCACTCACTCCTCTCGCCCTTCTGTCACTTCACCAAGTGTCAGGGCAGAGTGTGTGCATGGCTGGCGCTGCATGTTTGCATTTTGGCGCCATTAGCCATTTCATGTCAGCATTCCACAGTTTGCATGTCTGTGACTAAAGGTGCAACTTCAGTGAGACCAAACCATTCATTTACTGTGACACTACACGACCGGCATTCAATTATTTTCCTTCCTTACTCTCAGACTGCAGGGGGGACAGATGAAGAAACGGTGGGATGGAGTGATGAAGGCAAAGCAGAATGCCAAGAGAGGGAACCATGTGATGACGGCAGCTCAAACAAGCTGTCTAATTGGGCACAAGAGGCCTCACAAGTTTGGCGCCGGAACACTTCAAAAACACTTTTCTAATATAAACACATCGTGGAGAGGCACATGAAGGGCCACGGGTAATTACACACGATTGCAAACACACGCTTACAAATGCAAAGCAGAAAAATAGATGATGGAGTTGTAAACTTGAATGTAATGACTTCTGTCTGGGACGCACACACAAGGCTGCACGGACGCGCGCGCACACATACGGCTGTTAACAAAGAGCGAAGACTGTTACAACGCAGAGATGAAGGATCTGTGTCTTCCAATGACATGTAAAATTCCTGGCACACACGCACAAGCTTAATATAATAGCAGTCCCTCGGATCTCAGAGCAGTTGAATTATTTAACAGCAGAACTAGGATTGGCTCCAGTGTGTGTGTGTGTGTGTGTGTGTGTGTGTGTGTGTGTGTGTGTTGGACTCTTCTTTCCAGCTATAAATACACCTGCATCTGAGAATCCCCATGTTCTGTTTCTTGTTTCCTCTGTCTCTTCTGTCTTGTCCTCTCTGTTTCACTACTTAGACACCACGATTCCCCATTATTTTAAATATTTTCCAAATGCCATTGAAATGGTACCAAAATCTAGGATTATGGGATATTACAGGGAGGGAAAAAGCTCATGTTGCCACCTGTTCCCAACTTTTCATCAAGTGCAACATATGGTCTTTTTGCATGAAGTGATGTTACCTGTTTTGTAGGAAATTGTCATCTTGGCATCGTGAGGGGTGGATGAGCTTTAAGAGGCAAAGCTACAAATGTCACTGACATAATTTGGTGTAGGGCGTCTCAACACACACTCACACTTGTAGAACTGCCTGCCAATACTACACGATGGTGTACTCGCCAGCACTGTCAACACAAAGGTACAGGTGTATGAGTTTGCTTCCCCCCTGTGTCTACGGTGCTCAGTGGCACTCCAGCTTTCTCTGAAAGTCCAAAAACATCCAGCTGGCTTAACTGGAGACTCTAAATTGGTGTGTGAATGAGTGAGTGCTTGTCTGGTTTTGTACAGGGACTGTATGCACATGCCCTGTGATGGACTAGAGACATGGTCCATACTCATCTCATACTATACATCTCATACTATACCACAGCTGTTACTGGACAGCTATTGCATTTCTTCTAATCGCTCCTGTGCTGGTGAAAATAAAGTGTGGTAGTTCAATTCCCAAGTGCAAAGCAGCTGTACTTGTTTGAAGGGTTCAAAATAACTGGCAGCTTGTTGCACTCGTGTTGTTTGAGTTTGTATGTGTGAACAGAAGGTAGCAGCACCTTCACACGTACAGATACAAAGTAACTCACACAGATTTATTTTTTTCCTTGCGGGACGTGTTCGGCACAGAATTCACATGGTCTGACAGCTGTCTAAACCGATTCCTGCACGTTGGTATTTGTAATGCTGGATGGAAAAGGGCATGTGTTGTATATTCTTAGCTGTAAACCAAGCTTCAGAAGGAACAAAGCAAAATCTGCAAATGACCTAAAGGTGCTTGGACACTAGCAACTAGTTGAGCTCTTGCTGATGTGAATGATCTCAACAAGTGATAAATGATTCCATTCATTTTTTTTAACTGCAGGAAACAAGCCAGCCTTCAACTTCTGGCTTCACAACGTGGGTGTGAATCAGCCACCTACAGTACTGCACATAGCACACAAAGCTAAAACTATAGACTAGACAAGAAAAGGCTGTTAGTAAATCGCAGGATGATTCAACAGGAGGAGAGACTATACCAAAGACGGATCACTTGGCCACACGCTCACACTCTGCCCCGTCCTCTGGTCTACCTTTGTTCGCTTTCCACCAGTTTGCAACAAGCCGTGTTTACACCCAGCCACAACATCACTCCATCAAGCCACTGTGTATATAGCCCTCACTTCCCAGCAGTCATTGCTAGATTGTTGTCAGCTCTATAGCAAGGAACACGTTATCCTGCTTCTGTCAGCACTCATGCATCAAGCGTGTGTTCTCCTCGGTCTCCGTCTTCGGCCAGTTGTCTGCTGCTCTTGATTGTTTTGGACTCCTCTGTTAGGAAGTCCTGTTTTTCCACACCGGCTCAGCGCCTAATCTGGTGTTCAGTGTCTTTTAGTTCCTTGTTTTTCACACTTCCCTTCTCAGCTCTGCATCGAGAATTTGTGGCTGAGAAACCAGCAAACAGCAGTAGCAAAATAAAAAGATGTTTCTGTTCATTGTTTGGCACCTGGTCTTTCTCACTTACAGCTTGGACATCACTACCTCAGCACACCACCTCAGTAAGCAACTGTTTATTGTCTCTCAGCATCCGATGTGGCATTTCAAGCCCCATGACGTTTGTTCCACTGCTAAGCTCCATTGAATAATAAGTCATGTTAATCCATCTTGCGGATCAGTTACAGTTTTGACCTGCTGACAGCACAAGCGTCGGTGTGACAGCGGCTCATCAAAATCACAAGAACCCGTCCCCTTGAGTGCCATCTGCACAAAATTTCATAGCAGTCAATACTTTCAGGCCAATTACAGATCAAGGATTTAAATTGGACATTGGGAGCCTCACTAACAAGGCTCTTGTGTCCCTCAGTGTTGAATCTGGAGCAAAAAAAATCCCAGCTTCAGAAATGGATTGCACTTTTAGATCAGTTAATAGAGAGTTCAGTGAATCTTCATCACATGGGAAGCAATTAAATAAGGGCAAGCAGTCCACAGACCTGAATGCACGAGACCAAGTGGAACTGTGCACGCTATCAACTTATTACTAGTTATCAACCTTTTTTATAAAGCCAGCAACTTTAAGAAACTCTACTGATGTGCTGCAGTGTGCAACTGGGGAAATGCTCCACTCAACTAATGGACGGAGGCACAAAATGCAAACACACACACACACACTGCATTCTTTTTTTATAGCAATATAAAAATATTTCAGATCTTATGCCTCTTTTATAAATGTTAACAACATTTCCAACAGTTTACCTTTTTGCGGACTAAAACATGTAAACTTTCACTTACTGTAGACAGAGCAGAGTATTGCTAGAGCGTTCTGGTTTCTCCATCTAAGTTTGTGGAAATGAAGCTAAATAGGCACGTGATGAATGCAATCTACCGTTCCTCAAATAGCAACGTCCAGCATAATGAGTCATAAAGTACACATTGCCTATAATTGGTTCCAGGAACACAATGGTTACAGTTCTTCATTTCGCTCTCCTTACTTGAGGTTTTCACTCCATGACATAAATGAATTCCTTGGAAATTGTCAAATTGTACTAAAACATCAACAAGGTTCTAACAAACACTGTGGCTGAACATAATTAAGCCGCAGTGTCCATATTTCACAACTTTCAAACTATTAAGTACAGCTAAGCTTCATAGCACTAGATCAAGAGAAACAATGTGCACACAAAACATTGCTGCATTTACTGTAGATGAGGGAGCAAAGGCTCAAGGACCAATCAGACAAAAGAATTGAGGGCAAAAGCAAGTGAGGGAAGATAAAAAGAATGGGCAGTTCAGTTGTGGGGCACCATTGCACTTATGCTGTGCAATCTTTAGTCCAGGGAAAAAATGAAGACAATTAAGAGAACGAAACAGGGCATGTGTCTCTCAGCTGTTATATTTTTTTTTCAGAGCAGAGGCGAGACTGGGGGAATATTTTCACGTAAATAAGATCATCCAAAAGACGAAATGGATGCATAAATAACATACGTTCACATATTTTGAGCTATTTGAAACTGCTTAACCTGTAGATCCTTGTATTCTCATATTTTATGCAGATGAGTGGAAATTATTCTGTTATGATGCTTGATCACAGCTGAATTTGTTGGACGTGCAGCCATAGACTCTTCCAATTCTTTAATTCCTTCAGTTTGTCTTCTTGCGTCTTTTATTGTTGTTTTACTCATCTTGCTGAAAGTGTTCATTTGATTTATCTTGTGTTTAAACATTCATTCACTATTGCAGCTGCCTTGCAGGAGCAGACAGATAAAAGTGGAGGAAGACAACAAAAAACAGCAAAAGCCAGAAACACTTTGCCTTGCTTGCTCCTCACATCTTACTCACCGTTAAGTTATACAGTAGGTACAGCTTTTTACTGTCTCACAAGTTTTTTGAGATTATGATCACTTCATACAGAAATTGTGCTTTATTTTTTATTTCAAAACTAAAAATGTTTCATTAATTTCCCTTACACATTTTCATTTAAATAAATAAATACATTTAGGTTAAATTATTATTTGATTTGTTTGTGATGGCTACTGAGAATGCACAACTAGAGTAAATGAATCTCTGTCCTGCTGACAGCCTTGTTGTCAGTCCTTTTCTTGTCAGCGAGTTCAACAAGGGCTTTCAAATCCTCCAAAACTGGCACAATCATCCACTAGGACTCATTAGACTTGGTCAAAGGTTAAGGTCAGTGTCACCTTGACTGTCGCATCTGTCCTATTTTCAACACAATATTGTTGTGTTGAGAATGTTTGGATGGAGTTTGATGTATTTCAGTTAATTCAAACTTCTTTTGTTTTTGTTTTTGTTTTTTTGTTTTTGAAAGTACTGTTTTATTTTGAAAGTACTGTTAAAAACAATGAAGTGTATCTCAACATGGACTCTTTGCTTTCCTTACACTACATATCGTTTCTTTTCTTTCTCCGGTGACAAAAACAGCATCAATTCTTCTAGGTACACTTGCACACAGTTTTTGAAGGAACTTGACTGGTAGGTTGTTCCAAACATCTTGGAGAACTAATCACGTTTTGTCTGTAGATGTGGGGTTTCTCACATCTCTTCATGTAACCCAGAAACACTCGATGATGTTGAGATCCAGGCTCTGAGGGGGGCCATGACATCACTTCCAGTACTTCCAGTACTGATGTAGTAACCAAATATTGATTTGATTTAGATTTTTCTTCTGTTGGCTCACTTTGCATTTTGTAAATTGACAAAACACAAAATCATTATTTATATTTCTGAAAGCATTCTTTGTTTACAGCCTAAAACTTTTGCACAGTACTGTACAATGTACCATGAACCAATGTGATTTACTTCTCAGGAGAAATGAAAAGACGAACGTCATTAATCATCTCAGTTTATTTTTCATGGTTATATATATGTTTATTAAGGAGAAACATACAGTGCTAACATAAATCACTCCTGACACACTGACATGAAGCATTAAACTCAGATATTAAAGGAGAATAATGGCATTTTTCAGCTGGGATTGTCTGGACTTTTTCGTTAGTTATGGTGGTACGTTATGAGAAGGTTGCTCTTAGTTCCTCTGCTGTAGTGATTTAGGACGACTGTGGCTATATGGCCTCAGCAGGAGCAAGGAGCATGAGCTTCCCACCGCTTCAATCAGGAATCATCTCACCTGAAGTAAACAAAGAACGTTGTCTCCTTTCATCTCACTCACTCAGCTTGCTTGTAGCCTGTGTGCATCTTAGTGTAAGAGAAGAGAAAAGAAAAAGGAGGCAAGTTCTAACAAGAAATTTGGCAGACTACACACTGTGAACTCAGTAGTTTGTTTCAACAGCCAAAGCAACTTTCAGGGGACTTCAATCTACAAATTACAATTATCCTCACATACTAAATGGACAGATATGGCCAGAATTCTCATTTAAGCTAAGAAAGTAAATATATGTATTTCTCAAATTGTGCATCTATTCCTTTAGCCAGACTGCCAGACTGATTTAAATGTGTGACTTTGAATTCAGTATGTATAATTGCCGTTTACCAGACAAATGGAGAAGCAGTGTTACAATTATCAACACATTTGTTGGGTCATTTTCGACACTCCATGTTATAATTGCAATGGCTATAATTACTGTTATATAAACAACAACAGTGGGTTAAGTCTTGAAATGTGTCTTGTTTTGTGTTTCTCTGACTGAATAAGTGGACATTTCTTAATTTAGGAGCTATTTTTCAGTTTTTGTGTATTTTACATGTTCAGACCGGACAGACTGTGGAACTGTAACCTATGTCGAACTATGCCCAGTAGGATCATCAAAGGATCTCAGCAGCAACCAGGCTCAAAGTCCCGCGGACAGAGGCAGGTTGAACAACAGTGAGCTCCTTGCCTGTAAGTGTGTCCAGTGTTGGTTTATCCCTTTGTCTTAAAGTAAATCTTACTCCACATCCAATAAAAGAAAGAAATCTGAACATATTGACCCTAAAAGCTCAAGGGTGCTCAAGGTAGCTTTAGCTGTGAGCAGAGCATTGTCAGCTCATACCTGAGAGAATAGTACTGTTAGTGGGTATCGGCATCCAAAATGGATCGATTTACTACCATGCAATCACATGTTTACCTCAGGCGTTGGACCTCCAAAACAAGTTTGGGTGTAATGTGCAACACAGAAAGCTTAATGTGGTCTCTAGCTCCCAAATGAATTGAACCCGTCAAAATATCGAATTGACAAATTGATACCATGCAGCGCTCTTTCATCTTTTCTGTCCACACTCAGTAGGTAAGCGTACAGTCCAAACTGCCTGTGTATCATCTGAATTTTACATGTTCCCCGCTGAGAGCCTGTGTTTTCCATAGCTATCCTGTGTGTTTGTTAGCAGACCCCCTTTGGAGCCTGGGTCACTGTGTACTATTACTGCACAGTATGCATGAAGCCGAACAGACACCATAGCAATAGGCAAAGCAAGAGTTGCCCAGCACCCTGCTGCCATCCGAGGCACAGTATGGGGTGTGTGTGTGTGTGTGTGTGTAGATGATGTATTAGTCAATCTTTCCAATAACTTAATGGAGTTGACAAATACTGTATAACTGTATGTATTTGTGTGTATAACGCGTGAGCATGAGTGTATGAGTTGGGTGGAAAATTCCATCCATGACTTTATTAGCGCTGTTGTGTGCTGTGTGTTAAATGATTTGTGAGGTTAGGCGCAGCGCCTTGTGTTCCTTTGCATATTTCGACACATTGCAGGTCTGCTGTGGCCAGTGATTCATTGTCCTTCTGCAGCCAACTAGATCAGACTCCGTCCGCCAGCTCCATTGTGTTCCGATAACACCCTTGTCTCCCACTGATAATTATCTGCACGGCTGCTCTCCTCGTGTCGAGTGGGAAAGACAAAAAGCAAGTTTGTAAAAGAGGATGAAAACTTAGTTAGGGGATAAAAAGGGGGGAAGGAGGGAGTCACAGTCTGGTGCGGTGGGGAGCAGATAGACGAAAGGAGAGGAAGGAGAAATGATGATGATGAGTGTGGATAGGCAGAGAGAATTGAATCTTTTAATCTTCCAAAGTGGGAAGAAAGCGACCTGAGGCATTTGTGATTGGATTTCCTTTAAGTCCACAAGTAGGTCAATAGAGCTACCGTTGCTCATTAGTAAAGAGGGAGGAGAGGGGTAGTGAGAAGAGTGGCGGAAAAGTTTTGCGTCGATACAGTCGGCATCATTCATTTGCCCTTCCTTCACAAGAGGAGGTGGGAGAGATGCAGCAGGGAGAGTGTTATGATAAGTTTGGTTGTGTGGCATTGTTGACTGTGTAAGAGGCAGAAGAGAGGCAGCAGCATGCAGCAAATGAAATGAAAAAGACTTGCGAAAGGGCATTCGCACTAAATATCAACCATGAGGCTTGTTGAAGTAATAAAGATTTCTCACTGTTAAAGCTGAGAGGCATTATTAAACTAAAATCATCTGAGGTCACGTTGAGCCAAAAATAAATCAATAAAAGTAAGCCGATTTGTTTAAAGCCTCATATTAATCATTCCTCAAAATGACTGCCACCGCTGGGGTGTGAATGAAAGCATTAACCACTGGTTTTGGCATTTGACTGAATAATAAACAAGTACTAAAAGCTTGGATAATTTCTCCAGCCCATATTTTTTTCTGCACAATTAGATCTTGCTCTTAAAGCACAATTAGCAGTTTGATGCCAAAGGCAACTGGCGAGAGGAAGAAGAGAGCTGGAGGAAGGAATTAAAAATGAGACACAAAGGTTAAGTTACATGGAGGTCGGCTTGTACGAAATGTCAAAATGATTTTAAAACATTTATTATGCCTGAGTGGTAGTCGTGTTCCAAATTGCAAGATTTTTACACAAATTTCAACCTAATATGTTGAAAATATTTAAAAGATATTAATTCACTTTGAACAACTTACTTTTAATTGAAATAAACCCCACAATGCAAGTAACTAACAAACCATAAGCTCTAGCCTCCCTAAGCGCAAATAATAAGAGGAGTAGGAAAGAAATGTCACGAAACGTTGCATTCTGGGTAATTAGGTGATAACATATCATATATTTGCACTCACTGCGCTGGATATTGGATTTTCTACAACCACCCACATCTATATATCTGCATAAGTCGTCTTTTGTCTTTCACAACCTCGACATTGCAGCTTGTGTCGTTTATGGTTTTTGTTTATGTTGTGGAAAAGGAGAATTTCACACAATTTAAACACTTGCTGTTTTCTGTTGAGGATTACGAGGTTGGAATGATGTGTGTCATTCTGTGGTCGGCTTTATTTGGGGCCTAGACATATGCAGAGTATAATGTACAATGATGCTGGTGTCACCCATCGATGTTCTACGCGATAAGCTTGACACTAGTCATTGTTGCAGCTTTTCCACTTTGACCATGTAAGTCGCCGCCTTTCTTATCGTAGCTCTGTCAAGCCATAGCTTTGCTACAGCCAAACGTTGCAAGCTGCAATAACCAACGCTGGGCGCTAAGGACTGAGCCAAGATGACACTGCAGTACAGAACAGTGGCTCCAACAAAAATACGGTAGATGAATTTGGTCTTAATCTTAAATATGCTTTTCCAAACAAGCATTCATAAATCTCCACATGCACACACACACACACACATACACACGTACAGAACAAGGAGCTGATGCTGATGCTGATGAAGCAGTGGCAGCCTTTGGGCTGAGACAGATGATGGATGGAAGGGAGTTGATGACTGTGTTGGGTGGCTGCTCACTCCCCTTATTTTTCCTCCTCACCCCTCCCCATACAGACTCTGTCCCTTCTTCCCTTCACATCCACATGCAAACATCTCTTCTTTTTTCTGCTGATGAGTTAGTGAGAAAGGGAGGATCTGTCCTGCTTCCCCTCTTCCTCCCTGCCACTCAGGGTGTCAGCATCTACTTCCTCCAACTGCTTGGTCCCTGTACAATTTATAGAACCGCTGTGGGACAGATCAGGGTCAAGAAGGAGGAGAGAGATAAACAGTCACATAGAGAGATGGATAAAGAGGAAAGCAAAAACTAAAGATAGTGTAAGAGGAAGTTGGTGGCAGAACAGTCCAAGAGAAAGAAAGGGAAAAGAACGATGAGATGGAAAAACAATCTGCAGTCAATCAACAGTGTGACATTGAAACGACTTACAGCCAGAAGTTACCACCACAGTTTTGACCCACAAACTTTCATCATGAGTGGAACCCTAACCTTGACCACACGGGTAGCCTGGTGTCAAACACTGACGATGTGGTCGCACCAGAAAGTGACAGCTGATTAAACCGTGTGAGATGGTTATTAGGATTAGCACAGAGCAATTAAATGTTAATGATATAATGAATAATGAGCCCCCCACTCATTCTCATTAGCAAACAGTTGTTAATCGTGTACGAGGCTCCTACCAGATGAAGCAGGGAGGAACAGAAGGGAAGAGGGGAAATTGGAAATACAAAAAGAAAAGAAAGAGTGAAGGGATGGAAGGACAAGCACAATGACCACAAAATTACTACTTAATTGTGTTTTTTTTTCCCGTTCAGGATTAGCACACATGACAGACACCTCAATCCGAAGTCCAAAGTCAAACAGTCTTGCCTCAATATACTTTCTGACATTTTGTATAGACCCAGGAGCAGGTTGTAGAACTCAGCAGCTGCTCGAGGAGCACAAAACCTCTCTCATTTCCTGAAAACGCCCAGAAATGTGAGACAGCAGCGATAACAAAAGTAGTCTTCTCAAAAACAGGATTTTAATAGAGGGTTAGAGCCTGTTTCTTAAAAGCATGTAGTATTTTTTGTGAATAACCTATTTTATTTATTTATTTTTTTATTTCAGTTCCTCATGAGATGTTTTCTCAGATGAACCCAGAGCGCCATCATGGGGCACGAACATGGAACTGCTGCCTGTCCAGAGGGATGAGCATCACTTCAGGGACCTGGCTGCAGTGCACTGGAGTAGATTAAGAGGGAAAATTATTTATAAATTTCTCTTCAATTATTTATTGAGCAATTCCTCCCAGTGTTTACTCAGGGGTTATTAAATATTACGCTGCTAAGCTACTCAAAAGACAGACTCATCAGAAGACATCCCGGGATACTTTTAATTCTCATTGAACCCACAGAGCTTCCAGAACCAGCATTCAAAATGCAATTAAAGGAGACGCTGCTCAATCAATTTCCTCACCATCTCACATTTTTCTTCTACCTCCTCCACCTCAATGTTTCATTTGCGTTCAGCAAGGAAAATTTGCTTTCTCTGGCTAAATACTCTCATGTGAAGAACTGCGTTTGTATGTGTGTGTGTGTGTGTGTGTGTGTGTGTGCACAGACACTCATGCATGCGTGGCTGAGAGGTAATGGAATAACTGCAACTCAGCTAATCCGATCCGTGTCTCCTTCTCCATCTCCAGCTCCTGTCTTCCTCTCTCTATCTCACCCTCTCAGTATATCGAGAGACAGACCTCTGTCTGCTGGCTCGGAGACCGTCAATAGTTTGTCCAGATAGTGGCAGCAAGGCTTAGCCAGGGAGAGGAAATGTAGCCTTGAATATTTTTCTTCCTTGGCATCTACTACAGGCCATTTAATAAGTTGTGGTGGGAGGACAAAATAGAGATGGAGAGAGAGGTGGAAGTGGACATTACACTGTTAAAGCTTTTTAAATCATCCTGCGAGACACTGATAACACGCTTGCGCACACACACTTCATCCTGCTTGTGGCTCTTGCAAATTATCACTTGCATGTAGGCAAATTTCCATCATAACTCCACTTTCCGTCCACACACAGCTCACAGGTAAGTGTGTTTGACATTTCTTCTTGCTTGTTTCCCCTTGTAGCGATTCATTCCATTTGCTCGGTGGTCTTCTCAGATATAAAGAGAATAGAAGTCAGTGGGGGTGTGTGTGTGTGTGTGTGTGTGTGTGTGTGTGCGTGTGTGTGTGTGTGTCTTTTTGCTCTGGGTGGCTCACTTTACCATGAGAGAAAAGAGGGGAAAACACAAACCATAGCTATCATCCTTCTCCACTCTCACCCACACTCTGTCTTGCCTCTCCTCCCTCGCTTTGCTATCACAAGTTTGTGTGTGTCTGTGTGTGTGTGTGTGTGTCTGAGTGTGTGTGGCCAGAGGGTAAAGCACTTCACAAAGCAGAAAAAGGCCAATAAGTTGGAAAAGAGGAAAGCAAGAGGAGACACTCAAAGAAAAAGAAGAATGTGTCAACTGCTCAATAGTTGTAGAAATCAGAGCCAGTGACAAGATTAGTGAGCGTGTTCTTTGTTTGTGGGTGCGTGTTGCGGTATCATCTGGATTTATGTTGACATGGTTTGCTGCAGATGACACTGACATGCATGCACACACACGCAGCTCTAACCGTGTGGGCTGGCAGCCTCTAATGTTTCCATGGAGCAACACTGACCCCTACTGAACGCAGACATCCTCCAAATGTGCCGTATCAGGATCAGCGTGACGCTCGTAATCACAGCATTTCAGAACAAGCCTGTGAAAGCGGAGACTCAAGAAATAATAGGTTTTCAAGAACAAAGCATTGAGCACTGCTAGAAATAGAGGCTAAGCAACAGGCGGCATTAGTTGTGAAAAGCTGAGGTATGATGTATTTTTATGTACAGATATTCAAGCCAGCACAATCAGGCTGATAGGTGATGACACACTCACTGGGAATCCACATTAACAATTAGGGTGGAAATGATCCTCTTTGAAGATCGAGCCTACACTGTCTTTTCTCGTTTTTTCCCTTCTCCATCCCCCCAAACTGTTAGAAAAGCCACGTTTATCAGATTTGGCTTCAGCGGTGTAGACTTTTTAATGACCTCCATCCCCGTGCTCTTCAAAAGCAATGATTGTTTGGGAGCGCGAGTCGGTATATTTTTCGTTCTGCACTCAAGCAGCTCTGACGACCTTTTCAAATGGCAGTTTGAAGATTCAGCCGCAATACCTCAGCTGATTGAACCTCTAATGTCAGCCTGTTTTTGATTTGTGGCTCTGACCGTGCATGAGCCAGAGTTGGACAGGAAGATGTTTGCTAAAATAACTATAAAATGAACAGTAATGGCTCCAACACTACTTTAAATCTTTCCGTTTCATTGACACAGACCTGATTGTTTCACCATTGCTTTATTGCTTCTCAGTGTTTGATAGTCAGACCAAGTCAGATGAATGTATTAGTATTTTTATCAGCTCCTCTCTTCTCTCATCTGGATCTGAAGCTAAAAACAATAAAGATGAAGTGGACATATCACCCAAACCCTCCTTTCACACTTGAAATTACTCAGTGAGAGCATATAAGCTGAAAAACACTGCTGAAAAATTAGTAAAACAATTCTCAGTTGTGTGTTTTCACTTATGAAATTGTGAGAAATGATATGCTCTTGCAATTAATAAACATTGGGGTTAAAACTTTAATTTTAGCTTCATTCAGTAGGATATCAGCAGCTGTTATTCCTAATAATTAATTAATTAAATAAAACAGAATGCTATCACCCCACAAACTGGTTGGCAATGATGCTGCAGCAGGGACAACCTGTACCTGCCTGTAATTCAGGAGGTGCACGTCACTGATTACAGTTATAATTATGTGATGTTAAGTTTTAACTTCGTTCTCACAAAAACTCAATATTGCCTTGGAGTACGTAAGATAATAAACTCTTGGCAGCATGACCACGCTATCACTTTCTATCTGACAAAGTTTTAATGAAACTTTCATGCATTGCAGTTTTGCTAAAAATAAAAGCTGCTTGGTAGAGGCTTGTAATTAAAAATCTGTGTGGTCATGCCATGTGGAAAAATGATTTTTATTACAAATGTAAACTGTGTTTCCACTCTTTTCTGGTTGGGAATTCAGAAGAATTAAATAAAGGAAATGAAAACTGTTGAATTTCTTAAACTTAATAATACACACATATACACACACGTGACATTTCAGGTTCTTGATAAAGAAACAGAAAAACTGTTCAACTGAATAAGGTGGCTGAATGGAATAATTGGCTAGTAGCTGATGACAGAGGCGACAGGAACGGCTGTATTTTTGGGTGGGAATGTGCCTGCAGGTAAACAAGGTTAGATGGCAAGTCAAAATCATGCTTTTCAATCTTGTGGTCCTCATATTTACTGCAGCGACCAGTTCTACATGAGCAAGCCTACGCTTTGTGGTAAATGTTGTACTACAGAATAAAATGTGGCCTTGTGTGTTAAAAAATTAATAAATTATCTCTCAACATGTTGATCCCTCGCTCCCACACTATAGGCTGCGCAATTATTGTTTACTGCAGTTCTTTTCAGAGGGACTTTGCGAGTGTGGGTGGAGGAGAAACTTGGAGAAGCAGCGGAAGGGTCAAGGAAGTGAGAATGGGAAAATGGGTTTGTATGAACCAAGTGGGGCTGCACAAATGCACTAAATGACAGAACTCAAACCTACAAAAGCAGAGACACATTAGGTTGAGTGCCAGCGAGCATTGACAAACAATCACAATTCGGATTGGAGATTTTGAAAAGCACAGTTCCAAAGAGCAAAAGTAATCAATGGCCGAATAGCTGGGATTGATTAGTGAAACTGCATAATTATTCAGTGTGGAGGAAAAAACTATCTAGACTTTTCAAATGTGCAAATAAAGTGGCCATGACAACGAGAAGAAATTGCCTCAGCAAAGAAGAACAATGGTCAGTCACACAATAATGGTCTTGTGGCCACAGAATCGATCCACAACTTTTGGCAGTCTCAAAGTGTACCGAACAGGAAGAAGTGTTGAAAAGTCAGAATTCATGGCAACATTTTATTGTGCATAAAGATACTAAAGTTAACACAAGGACTACGAAGACATTTGAAGTCTAGTCCATAATATTTTGTACAGGATAATAAGCCGCAAGACACAATTCAAAATGTAGTGGAATCAATCATGCTTGAATTCTTGATGGAACGAATCAAACATGAACATGCATTTACTATTGGCAAAGTTTTGAAGTTGGCCCATTTTTATTGTTTTTGTATTTGATGCCACCACATTATCATACTGCTCAAATATAATGTTGCCCATAAAGTCAGAATACCTTAAAACGTTGTTCCCTTTGTTCCTATTTAAACACGTCAGTATTCACGTTTGGCCAGATGATTAATAAGGTTTGGAGAAAATATTCATTAGGCACCTTAAT
The DNA here is from genome assembly GCA_030770545.1 of Macropodus opercularis. Classification (NCBI taxonomy): domain Eukaryota; kingdom Metazoa; phylum Chordata; class Actinopteri; order Anabantiformes; family Osphronemidae; genus Macropodus; species Macropodus opercularis. Next base: position 16,034,594 of record CM061089.1, read on the forward strand.
TATCCCCCCAAAAAAAACAAAATCATATCGTCACAGTCAAGAGGTAAAACATTTTTCATTCCAACTTTATGGACAACAGTGGGAAACTGCATATCAGCTATGACTGGTCATTTTATTACTTTACAACCTAATTGAATATAGACTTAACTTTTGGATGAACTTGGAAGACTTGTTTTTCGCAATTAGCAGACATTGTTTTTTAATTTGAAATGTGTTTCTCGGCACCTCTGCAAATAAAAGCATACTATCAAGTATTTCCTCAAAACAAAGTACGTGGTACTGTGTGTTTCACAGTGTTTAGTGTCTAGCTGCTAACTATGTGCGCCCACAGTTGCTACAGTAGGCAGATGATTTACAGCAGGTTAATCATAGTCCTTGGGAGAATGTGTTAAAGAGGCAAGACAAATACAGAAAAGCACAGTTTTAAGGGTAACGCTAGTGACGTCTTGGCGTCCTAATCCCATGAAATCCCATGGAAAGACTAAGTCTAACAATGTGTTTGTATGTGCATCATGAATCCTGAAAAAAACGATTAAAAAATATATATTTCTTTCCAAGAACAATGAGTAATTTTCTTGTTCACATTAGTTGCTGCATATTGGCACATACTTGGTATATTAATAACTATTTACAGCCGCTAGATGCTTGCATGTGGGAATAAAACGAAAGTGTTATTTTTTATTTCAAGAAACAAGTCTAGCTGCCAGTGGCTCACATATTAAATACATGAGTGCACTGTTTGTTTTCAGTAGCTTCAGTAAAGTAATACGAGTATCAGGCAGTGAGTTTTGTTTTGCAGAGACAGGTTTCCCTTAAAACATCAAACTGCCCATGTATCCAATTATACCTTAATAGTCCTGTAATTGTATAAACATAAATTTAACCATAATACTTTATTAGACCACTTCTATTTAAGCACAGAATGAAAACACATCATTACAGACACTGCACACGCACAGTATCATTACAAAAGCCTCGTTAACAAGGATCTGACCTTGTGCTGCTCTGGTCCACATCGAAAGCTTCTCCGTGTAATAAAGCAGACACGAGAGGAACCTACAATCAGTGAAACGTGACACTTATACTCAATACGTGAGGAATAGTTGGGTTTTTAACTTTGTTTTTGTATGGACAGCAGCTTTCTCTGTGGCTTTGTCAGTTCGCTGTAGGTGCACTTACACACACAGCAAGACAGGTTATGTGATTTCAGGGGCTTCTGCCAGACTTGAAGGACAAACAAGTGTCAAACTGTGAGACTGGCAGGGGAAAGAGCCCAGCATAGCTAATGTTACACACTTACACACACACACAGATACCTACACACACAGATGAAAGATGTCCATGGCTGTCCATTGACGACGGCAGTGTGAGCCCTGCTGGTATGCTTGACCCTCTTTCTCTCTTTTTCTCCATACACAGAGGGAGAAAGTAAATGTATCCTTCATAAAAAAAATTCTCAGCTCCAAGTGGCCTCTCTCAATCCTGCTCTCTAAGAGAAGTGCCTATTTGTGTCAAGGAACTGTATTCATGGTGTAAAGTATTTTTCTTTTAAAATGCACTGAATGTAGACCTAGATCATATTACCTCTCAAAATCATGCGGAAAAAACCTCGCTTTGAATCTCGTTGATACATTTGCATCACATTCTCTGGGATGAATGTAAATACGAAATACTAACATCTGTTTGCTGCAAAACAAAACAAAAAATGTTTATTCTCATTCAATCTTTATTATAGCTCAACGTGTTAGCATGTTTACATTTGCAGTAAAATTCTAAGTACAGCTGAACGTAATCAGTGTTGCACACATTATAATATATATTATTATAATGTACAGAATAAGCGCTTCAGTTTATTACAAATAACAAATATACAAAATATGCAGATGATCAGCTAGATTCATCCATGTAAATATTGATTTCAAAGTGCGCTGTGCAACAAAAAGCTATGGCTGCAGATTTTGGTCTAAAATGACTAAATGACAACATAGAAAAAAATATCAAGTAGCAGCATCAGTTCAACTACCTCTGAGATACAGACCTTCACTGAAAATTTTGCAAAGGAAACATTTAAGTGAAGAACTGTAAGTGATGTTTGTACCATCATCATTGTAACATACCCTTATCTTATGAGAAACAAAGAAAACTTTACTGTATCTGCACTTATTCTTTCACATATAATAAAAAAGGAAGGTGAAGCTCAAGGACTTCAACCTACGTCTTAATGGATCTGGTGGCCTTACAACGAATGAGAGTAAAGTTAGAATGAAGAACACATCAAAGTTCGATTTATTCAGCTTGAGCTGCTTTTATGAAATATGAAGGCGCTATGAATAAGACACACAGCCTCGCGACACTCGGCATAAATCTTCCACACTGCACTCTGCGGCCTGTTAAGCGCTGAATTTAATATTGGAATGATTTGACACAGAAGAGAAAAGAAGACATTTAGCTATCAATTCAAGAAGGAGAGACATCATTTTCCGAGTCCAGTCAGGCTCTGCTAATACTACTGATTACCCAGTGAATTTAAAACCAGAGGTAAAGACTTTGGCAACTGAATCCAGAAACAGAGGAAACTGTAAAATTATTTGCCTTCTTATTCAAAGCAGTATTATCCTCGGATACGGGCTCTCTTTCTTGTCTGCCTGTTTTCTCATTTTCTTTTGTCTCCTCCAGCCCAGACAGACGCTAACAGCCTCTCTAATAAAAAGCAGACACTATACAGGGCTGAGCGGCACAGTCACAGTTTTAAACGTATTAAACAGGTGGGAGATCTGAAGGCACAGCCAATACAACCATTGATTGGGAAGGAATACACTGGAGATTTTGTTTGAGGAAGATTTAACGACCTCTACATGAAGGTAACTTAGGGACTGCACACAAATTATTAGGGAAGACGATGAAGTGCAAGCAAAGGCAGATGTCAGTGAATATTTGGGAGAGCAGGAAGAAACTGTAATGCATATTTCATTTTTGTGCGTGTGTATGTATTGCAAGCTCCCTGGATTACTGAGATATTGGCTTTGCCTGCTTTATTTATGTTGTGGTTGTGCACTCTTCATTTATCAGCTGGGGGGGGAGAAAAAAAGGGCTGCTATATATCACAAAAATTAACGAGCATCTGCACAATATATACACACTGAATCCTTTAGCAGAAAAATAATGGTTGCGTTTAGGGAAATGGGTATTTTTACATAACAGCATGTTAAATAATGATAAAGAAAGGAATAAAACACACTTCATAGAAAGTTTCAGTTCGTTATTAAGCTGTGCAACATCGTTGTCTATTTTGTTTTGCTTATTCCTACCATCCTCACAGGCTCCATTCTCCATAAAGTAAACTGAAGACTGATCTTCTTGTGTCCTATGTTCGTATCAGTTGGCTGGAACAGAAACCTCAACTTTTCATACGTCCTCCAGGCTAACGAGGCTACAAAACAGCGCCACTAAATGTCCGTGACAGGAAGTACGTGTACATGCAGTGAACATGACAGAACACGGCTTTCAAGGTCACCACAGTGAGAGATTACAGCAGCCAGACGTTTGAGCCGGAGGTGGGTCTTTCAGTATGTGTTCCAGAACTGATGATCAGTGAAAAAGATCTGATCTAAACTTGGAGCCAAAAAGAAAGCTTATTGGTCAGAAGTGTCACATGTGAACGTAAATCTGTATGAACAATCTCAGCCCCCTTTGTGCTTTGTTTGTTTGTTTTTTTCTCAAAAAGCTAAAAAAAATATATTGTTTTTGTCAACAACGCTAAATTAAATTAAATTAACTGTATCGTAAACCGATCCATCCTCTTCACACAAGAACACACACAGCCTTTATCAGAAAACTGAAAATGTAACAGAATGAATAAAGGAAGTGTAAATGTTGTTGGGTAGTTAGGACATTACTCAAGAAGAAAGGTCAACTTGGCCTAATCATGACAGGCAACATAAAAGAATACATTTATACACTGTATTGCCAAAAGTATTCGCTCACCCATCCAAATAATGGGAATCAGTGAACAAAGCAAGGTCCATAAAGACATGGATGACAGAGTCTGGTGTGGATGAACTTGACTGGCCTGCACAGAGTCCTGACCTCAACCCGATAGATCACCTTTGGGATGAATTAGAGTGGAGACTGAGAGTCAGGCCTTCTTGTCCAACATCAGTGTGTGAGCTCTGGAAGAATTGTCAACAATTCCCATAAACACACTCCTAAACCTTGCGGACAGCCTTCCCAAAAAAGTTTAAGCTGTTCTAGCTGCAAAGGGTGGACCGACGTCATATTGAACCCTGGATTAGGAATGAGATGTCACTGAAGTTCGTATGAGAGTCAGGGCAGGTGAGCGAATACTTTTGGCAATATAGTGTATGTACTGAGCAACAACACACATTCATCTGAGAACCAGCAGGTTTTGGTTTAACGGTTCCCTTCTCACAGCCTCTGTGTGTTGCATTCATTGCAGATTCAGCTAAGTATTTCTGAGTTTTCTTATTAGGTTTAAGATACAAAAAGCAGAGATATCATCTACAACAGAACCACAGCTTTAATCCGCTCTCACGCACCTACACATAGATAAAAGCAGGGGGAGAGAGAGGGAGAAGGTTCAGGAGTTTAGCTCCTGCTAGATTTTCCTCACCTTGAAAGTAAGATTAAATGTTATCTGTTGTACCACCTGCACAGTCCCGACTCTAACTGCAGATCAGACACAGCAAACTTAATCCTGTGCGTCAGATATGAAAGACACGCAGGCTTGCGCGAACAGATCGACTACAACCTGACACCTGAGCCCATGCATTGTTAATGGAGTGGTTTTCTGCAAAAGCGCACTTGTATTTCATTAATACATTAGCAGGCTGCGAGTGATCTGAAAGACTTAGCTGATGTTTGCAGTTAGGTGAAAGGCTGGCACCAAGTGCCCAAATAGCATATTGCAACATCTGGCTAAAGGTTCCCAGTTTAAGGGTTTATTAATTTCATGAACTCAAAATTGTGTTTTGCAATGAAATGTGACTGCCAGGTTCATGGGACCTGTCCTGGTCCAAATAGAAATGCAGTGTTTGTTCACATTGTCAGTGGTTTTAGATATGATAAAATAGTTAATTTAATAAATGAAGAATCAAAGTATCCACAGAATAAATAGTGTTTTATTGACTCAAAGTGACAACTGACTCATCTGACTTCTTTTAAATAACATTGTTACGGTAAATTACAGACAATCAATTCAAGAGACGAATACACTGGACACATTTGAGCAATGCAACACAGAAACTGTCCGAACACTAGAATTTTAATACAAAACAGAAAAACAGGGCCAACTCGTTTTTGTAATCCCCCACTGCCCATCATCAAACATCCAGATGGATCCGCTGGTGGCGTTTTAGGTTACATTTCTGGGTGAAGCGTTTTCCACACGCCAAGCAGCAGTATGGCCGCTCGCCGGTGTGCACGCGACGATGGGCCTTGAGGTTGCTTAGCTTGGTGAAGCTGCGACCGCACAGCGAGCAGCAGAAAGGCCGCTCGCCCGTGTGAGTCTGCAAGTGAGCCTTCAGGTTGCTGGGGTGGGGGAAGCACTTTCCACACTGGCCACAGCGCAGGAGGTGTCTGGGACCAGCATGAGGAAGGGAGTCTGGGTCGGGTAAAGGGTTGGCATTAAGGGAGTTAGCAGACTGATGCAGGGTTTTGATGCTGACCCACGGCTCGCCGGCTTGTCTAAGTGCTGCACTCTGTTTATCGCCCAGCTGGGTCCGCTGGCCCGAGAGCGGAGAACATGAAGCGGCTTTAGACGTGGAGGACAGTCTGTTCAGGTTAACAACCTGGGTGTGAGCTGTAGACAGTGCTGCCATGGTGCTGCTAGACAGTGCATGAGAGGGTTTCTTCACCGGTCGGTGGAGGTGCTGAAGAGCTGCTTGCAATCTGAGACCTGTACCCACTTTGGAATGAAACTTCACAAATTCCTGCACACTGGCTTTATGGAAAACATGGTTCTGCTTCTGTCCCTCCAAGCTCACCTTGCTATGCTGTTTTACTGAACATGAGAAAGGTGACATTCCTTTTTCAGACTTTTTCGTTTTCTTTTCTGTGTGTCTGGTTTCCTCACAGCCATAAGAATCTACAATGACCTCTTGCTTTATCATCACTCCCAGTGCCGTGCTGTTTTGCACTCTTCCCTTAGGGGATCCTGGGGCTGCAATCTGATCTCTGCTGGGGGTAACCGGAGCGCAAACGTCTACTGAGACAGAATTGGACACCTTATGCTCCACACGCTTCGGATGACCTCTAGTTTTGGCAGGATCACAATCCTTATCAGTTGCAAGTCTGCGATTTTGGAGCAATCCAGCTGTTGTGACAGTCAGAGCGGTCCAGTCGCTGTTCACTTCCAAGGATGACGTATGAGACTGATCTGTACTCATGTGTGTGTCCTCCAAGTCTTCAGGAAAGGCATAACTAGCAGATGTCTGTCTGTCCTGTTTGAAGGCATCCTTCAACAACTCCTCACTGTTCTCTTGAGATTGTTTTGATTGTGCTTCAGCCGTCTCGCCATTGCAGTGGAGTTCAGGTCCTGCTTCTGTTAGAAAATACAAATAAATGAAGGTTTTATTAATGACTTGGGCTGCCATTTTCTGTAGGATGACAGATACCAAAGCAGCTAGACAGTCTCTCTTGGGACACCATCTATCAGTCAAAGTATTTGCCAATGTGGTCCGGGGTGCATTTGAAACATGTCTTTTGATTTTTGTAGAGTAATTTCTTGCCATTAAAATAGTACTAATGACATATAAATGTAGAAGTCCACCATGCATGGTGAAGGATCTTCCAACCAGATTGGGTGCATCGTCCTTGTCTGTTGTCAGACAAAAAGTTTCAGTGATCTTCTGAGTTCATTATGCTGCAGCCGCAAGCCACGACATAGCCTCTAGTCATGCATACATGCATTGTATGTTTAAGATTGCAAACAAATGTTTTCTTCCTCCAGGCTTTAGCTTCTCGTTTACATCTCATCAGTCCATAAAGTTTTTCGCAGAACAGGTGAGGCTCATCTCTGTACATGTTTGGCCTTCCTGTTCTTCTTACTAATGAGTGTTGGCATCTTCTGGTGTAGCCTCAGTGCTTTTGATCATGAACGGATAGATTGTGATACACTCTGGAGCTTGTTGCTGATGTCACCAACAGCCGTTTACGGGGTTTTTTTGACAATATTTCCATCGTCACCTGCAGTCAGCACACTATTGGGTTCTTTCTTCTTGTACGGGCTGTGGCCAATTGTTGAGTTATGCCTCTGATTGATTTTTCATCTTTCCTCAACTTCAGAAAAGCTTGTTTTTTCACCTATTCTAACTATAAATGCTATTGAACGGATTAAGCCCAAATGTGAACCTGAGCACAAATCATATTTACTTGTTTTGTTGTTGTTGTTGTTTTCAGATGCAGTCAGTGGGGGAAAAAAGCTGAATATATATTTTGATATCAGCCTCAAATGTTTTCACTTTACAGACAAAAAATAATTAAATTGGCCTCAATTCTCTACTTTTAAAAGATTGTGTAGCAGTTTGGTTTCTTTTAGCAGGGTGGCTCCATTTTCTACTGTAAAAGTTAGGCTGTTAAGAGTTGTTCAAAAACATAGTTGTAAGTCAAGCAGAAACAATGTAATTTCAAATAGCAGCGTTGGGTATAAATAACCAAGTAGAGGTAAATTATGAATATAATCAGCTGACAATATGAAAGCATTATTGCTGGACCATTCACAGACATAGGGCATTAGTGGTGACTGTGGTGTTACCATGTTTGAGGAGGAGTAACAATGTGAGAGTTATGATAAAATGGATTTTAAAAATCTGCTACAGTGTGATGGTAATGACTATGTAAGAGAGAATAAATGAAAGTGAAACAGTCATAAGTATGTCAGGGTGTACAGCTATTGTCCAAATTGACACCTGGGAACAGAGGAAACTGGGAACATTTAAGTACCACAGTTCATCCTTAGGGTTCAAATCCAGATGCAGGTACAGATGATAAAAAAAAAAATCAACCCAAAAAACTGCTGCCACTTTTCAGAAGACATTTTTAAACATTTTTTTATCGTCAAACAGACCAAAAAGTAGCAGCAGTGCTGCTTTACACACCTTCAAGTACTTTGCTGAGTGAGAACAGGCTTCACCAAAGAATACCATAAATCCCTGATTTAAATCCAAAAAACTTAAGGCACCTCATCAACACCACCAGTTGTGGTGTTGCCCACTGATCACTTAACAGTCAAGTAATTAAGTTACAACACTTGTTAATGAGTCAACTCACCAGCACCCCACTCTCCTAAATGCACAGCACAGCAAGATGTTTCTTTAACAGTTTCTTCCTTCACATCCACATCTGGCGATACACGTCCGTCTTGTGGTGACTGAAGGGTACAGAAAACACAACAAAGGATTTCTAAGTATGCCATCGACCACAGAAGTCACTCACAGAGCACCTAACAACAGTAGTCATTCTACTTTGAAAGTCACAAGACCAACCTCTGATGTCCTTTCACCAAGGTCGGCTGTGCTATTGCCTGCTGCCTGTGGTGATGCTGGTAGGGCTTCCCGGATGCAACTTGTCCACTTTTTCACAAGGTTAACCTCCGTTTTCACACTGCTATCCCTCAAAATACCTGTAAATAAATAACACACAACCTTTTTTAAAATCACACCATGTGTTAAATTCTTGATTTTGTCTATTCTTACCATCCTTTTGCTCTCTGGACCTTTCTTTGGTTGCGTCTGCAGTGGACACCTCCATATCTTCCTTGGCAGGGTCAAAACACCTGTTACTGTTTCCTTCTTTCCCATTATGGTCGCTTAATTTGTTTTCAGCCCACTGCAGCTGCATCCTCAAGGACTCGACCTCCTGGTTCCTGCGCTTCACCTCCTCCAAGAAGCCGTCCTCCACCAACCTGGTCACCTCATATACAGCAGTCTTTATCACAGCCTCCAACACATCTGACAGCTGGCTTTGAAAAGTGACAATGAGGGTATCTAGATCCGACATGATCAGTTTCCAGTGTATAATTGTTACAAATAGAAATCCCGTATGTTAATGGAGAGGGGAAAAAACTAAAAAGTGAGATTCGGCTTAACGCTGTTTTGGTACCACTGAATGTAGACTCTACTAATGTTACATGTTGTTGATGTTGTTTTTGGTGGTGGTATTACGCAACGACTACGCAAAAGACGTCCAATTATCACAAAAAAATGTTTTCAAATTAAAATAGTGACACGAGTTTACAGTGTACAGCTGGCTGCTTAGCTTAGCGCTAGCATTCTGATGCTAACATTTACAAATCGTAAACAAATCCTATTTAGCCAACGTTGTGACTTATATAAACCATTGTCAAACTTAAGGTTTGGACATAGTTCAATGTTGGTTTTCACTAGTCACGACTACTTAGCTTTAAGAATTCCAGCGTGCTCGACATTTAACCGAGTTAGCTATTCAACAATCGTCTGTAGTCCTTGTTTTTGCACGTGATGTCGCTTATAGCATTCTACGGTGGCCTGAAGTTACCTCGCTTCTGTGAATAACGAAACGCGTTTTAATAAAGTGAAACCCATAGGCTGCACCGGTTAAATCATACCTCGGCTCATTGTCCAAATTAAGAATGCATTTTAACTTTACACACACACACACATATATATATATATATATATATATATATATATATATATATATATATATATATATATATATATATATATATATATATATATATATATATATATATTTATACATATACTATACTACTATATATATAAACTTTACACACACACACATACATACACACCTATATATACATGTAAATCAATAAAAGAGAAATAATCATATGTATGTCAGGATGTACAGCACATGTACAGTATGATGGGCTATTTTCCTAATTGACAACAGTGGAAACTGGGAACATTTGAGTGCCACAGTTCATCACCTGGACCCTTTTGTTGTGAGTAATTTCAAACACACACCACATACAATATGTTTCTTTATTTGAAATGTAGAAAAAAAAAATTATATTTTTTTTCCCTCATTACACGTGTTCATATTTTGTGACTTCAAATAATTGAAGTATTATCCTGATTAAGTATGCAGCAGGATCCCAGTTACAGAGTACATCAAACTTGATGGTTATCATAACGTGTACATTTGCTTCTTAGTGTATAAAAAATATTAAATGCATACACATGCCTGGCAGCCTTGCCATTGAGTCCACATGCACATTTACAGCAGTAGAACAAATGTCAGAGAAACAAAATGCCAAACCATGGAAAACAAAGTATTGTGTTACTGGGTTTCTGGATTTATTCCAAAATACTTCAATCTAGTTCCAAAAACAGACAAAATATCTTTACCCAAAATAGGGTTCCTGTTCATAAATCTTATCAACAACTAATGTGAGCTCTATCGTATACCCTCAGTAAATGGCAGATGCATTTTAATACATTAGAACATCATCGGAAAGTTAATTTATTGCAGTAATTAATTGTAAAAAGTGAGCTTTTGGGGCAGTTGTGATCCCTTTGAAATTGCAGTGTAGATTAATGTAATTGAAATGGGATTAAATTAAAACTTGACAGGGACACATATCTAAGAAATTTCAAAATTTTGAATTTATCCACAAAACTAAAATTCTTACAAGTTTTCACAAACAAATTATGCAAAGAAGGTGACGTGAAGTAATTTTGAGGGTAGACTTGAAAGCAAGAAGCCAATCATATAAATAAATCACAAATTATTATAATATTCTCTTTTAAAAATGTTCCAGCTTTAAATATCTGACATGTGTTTACGTTGATGTGATTTCAGATGATCTAGGCGTTTGAAACTGAGACCGCAAACAGCACAGCAGTATGGTCTTTCCCCTGTGTGGGTACGCTGGTGGACCTTCAGTATGTCCGCCCGTGTGAAGCTCTTATCACACATGGTGCACTGATGAGGTTTTTCTTGTGTGTGAATTCTCCGGTGCAACTTTAGATTCCACAGACGGCTAAACTTGTTCCCACACACAGCGCAGCAGTAAGGTTTGTCACCCATTTTGCCACATTTGTGCATCTTCAGATCTGAAAAACCACGGAAACCTTTGCCACAGTGGCTGCAGAGGTGAAGCCCCTGCCCAGAGTGAATCTTCTGGTGGACTTTAAGGTTACAAACCTGAGTGAAGGTCTTTCCACACTGGGTGCAGGAGTATGATGGTCTTTGTACAGAGCCTTTGTGTGTCTGCTTGTGAGCTTTTAAAGAGGCAGAATCACTGAACGACACTGAACACTGGTTACAGGTATGTTTTCTACCTCCAGCCTCATGCTGCAATCTGTTTCCCAAGTTTAAGGTACTGTATGCGTCTGTCGGCTTATATATGTTCTCTGTGCTCTCTAAAGCTGGATCAGTGTGAATGTCCTGTCCACGGAAGCTCAATCTGCTGCCTGATTCACCAAAACCATGTCCAGGATATAAGATACTTGGGTCCTGTAGATATCCTTCCTCATTAATCAATAAACAGCTGAACTCTCCGCTTTCATCAGTGTTAGTCCTTGAGGGGGAGCCTAAGGGGGAGCCTAAGGCTGCACCTCTTCTATTCCGTGGGGCACCCGTTTGGTAAGCTTGATGCTCAACTCCCTTGGGTGTTTCTACATTCCCCTCATAATGCCCCACATAATTCAGATCCTCACCCAGGTGGGATGGTGACCCTGGTAACTCATCCAAATTTCCCATGTCTATTATACTGGTATCGCCGTAGTTACCTTTGTCAAAGCCGCTCAGGTCTTCTAGGCCATACCTATTCTGAAATAGAGGTTCGGATGGATCCCCTGACTGTTCATCTTGATCTGATTCTGTTTTTTGGTGAAAACCATCTTCCCAGTTGTCAAGGCACTTCTTTTGGTCACCAAAATGTTTACTGGGCCCTGGCAGACTTGAGGCATCTGTTTAACAATAACAAAATAACAGGTTAGGAGATGTAGTATTATTCTCGGAAAGTGTAAAAATTTGTGTTTTTATTGATTAGAATACAAAATTTAAAAATAAAATAATAAAGCTAAAAATGTATTCTTGCTTACTCTTCTAAAGCAGCCTGGCCAGGGTTTATGGAATGCTAGTGACATTTTCAGGAGATTAGTTATTTTCAATGAACCAAACCCAGGCAGACTCTTTGTTGGCATGTACACTATATTGCCAAACGTATTCGCTCACCCATCCAAATAATGGGAATCCGTGCACAAAGCAAGGTCCATAAAGAAATGTGTGACAGAGACTGATGTGGATGAACTGGACTGGACAGTCCAGCACAGTTGAGTCCTGACCTCAACCCGATATAACACCTTTCAGATGAATTAGAGCAGAGACTGAGAGCCAGGCCTTCACATTCAACATAATTGTGTGACCTCACAATTGTGCTTCTGGAAGAATGGTTCAAAAAATTCCATAAACACACTCCTAAACCTTGTGGACAACCTTCCTAGAAGAGTTGAAGCTGTTATAGCTGCAAAGGGTGGGCCGACGTCATATTGAACCCTACAGATTAGGAATGGCACGTCACTTAGGTTCATATGCAAGTCAGGGCAGTTGAGCAAATACTTTTGGCAATATAGTGTATGTATCATGTTTTTTTTATAAATATTTAATCACAATTAGTTAAAGAATAAAAAAAGTGCTAAATAAGAACTACTTTAAGTAGTCGAGCAAACACAACAGACTACATTACAGGACCTAACAATGTTAATATTGGTAATATTGAACAAGGAAGACTTCCACAACCTTTACTTGCTAAAACTGTTTCAAGTAGACTGCAGCCCACTTTAGGACTGTAGTTTCTCCTCCTCACCATTACCTTATTCTTACTCAAGGGGGAGGTTTGTTGTTTTTGTACATTCTGAGATATTTTTATTGGGTGTGCCTTCATTTGTCATGGAATAAAGCTGCTTGAATAAAGTTTAGTGAATGGTACTAACATTTTCAGCAGACTACGTCTTTATTGATGCATGTAGAACATTCCCCATTGTGTTATTTGATATGACTGTGTGAACAACTTTGAACGTGGACAGAAGAAAGTAGAGTGTGGTGATTTCGAAAATATTTAATTTCATTGGTTCTCTCAAAAAGGTGTGCTGGAGAATATTAGATGTGTACAGTATAGTATAGTAGTAGTATACACATTTACCTATCATATCATACACCCATTACCAAACAAGCAAGAAGCAAGGTTCTGACACATAATAAAAAAATGCTTCTTGGTATCTGCATACAGACTAACCTTCCAAACTGGCACTCCAGCGGTCTTGGGACTGATTTGTTTCCGGTGTGATCCTTAGGGATTCCTCCTTGAACAGCCTATTCAGCTTCTCATTTTGTAGACGCACAGACTGGGAGAAGAGCAGAAAAAAAACAGTTTAATTTTTGATAAGGTTTTGTGTTCATGCTTTGTTGCAGTTAGCCAAACCCATTGGTTTAATGCCAGTCGCAGGTGTCTTTGGACAAAGATGGGGTACACTCTGAACAGATCACGTTTCAAACACTGTAAACAAAATTGCATAACATTAACTTAAAACACCCACTACCTGTCTTGCCTGATCAAAACCTTGGGCCTCTGGTTTTGCCTCCTCCAATTCACAGTCAAGTGTTTCTCGATCAGAGTCCTGAAAACTACTTGTGCCTTCTTGCAGCATACTCTCTTGTTTCAGACTTTTCTCTGTAAATGTAAAATAAATGTTTTTAAATTGGAAAATATGGGTTCATCATCTGAATATGTAACATTTCACTTGTATATAACATTATACAATAACATTACACACATCAAAACACTCACAAATCTTCTCAGTCCTTCAGCCTCAACAATTGATGTATGTGATGTGTTTTGATCGCTTAAGAATACTTAAAAACATATTTATACTATTGGCCCATTGAAAAATGAAAATAAGACTACAAACAACACTCTTGTTTGTTTTATAGCCTGTGTGATCTATTACATATTTACAATTTGCACATCAAGCAGACACCGAAAAACGTTAACATTAGTTACTTTCTGGAAGACAAATTTAGGTTTAATTTCCACTATCCTTTTAGCTGTTAGGCTGTCCATCAACTCATATGAGAAAACATACTGATCACTAGCTGCTAAACTCTTACCCATGTTCACCATCTGGTGTGTAGTTTTGTCACGTTACTGTTTATCAGTTTGTTTGTTGTGAATATTTCCACACATAAAAACAATAGTGAGCTATAAAATAAAAAACACTGGAGCTCAAGGTGGTACTTATGTACAGGTTTGGTGCTATGAGCAAACACTTACACGCTGAACATTAAACCATTATTATTAAAAAGCAAATTATTTATTTTAAATGCAAAAGCACATGAAAATGATGGCCCCATCACGCGTGATTTACCTAGTATCGCAGCAAACAACAGCTCAGCCATTTTATGTTGGTATGTGAACTGGTAATCATCAGTCATACAGAAGCAGCCAGGCAGAAAGCAATCACGCAGTGAATGGAAATTTAAAAACAATGATCAATACCACAGCCTGACCTGTGGCTCTGGTCGTCTCCTCGCCGGACACCCCGACTCTTCCACAGTCAACACATCGCTCTCTCCTCTCCCCCTCTCTTCTGCTCTCTGACCACTTCAGTCTCCTCTTCAGGGTCTCGACCTGCTCTCTACACCGTGTTACTTCCTCCAAAAAGCTGTCCTCCACCAGCCGGGTGATCTCATACATGGCAGCCTTGAAGACTGTTTCCATGACGCCAGAAAGCTGGGACTGGAACGTTACTATAGCCTCAGTCATCGTGCCACTAATATGGGATAAATCTGTGGCGCGTTATTTCCAACGCACCAAACCTAGCGTTGAATCCTTTGTAATGAGATGGTAGCTAACTAGCTTGCTGCCCTAGTTTTGATTCGGTTAACGTCCCACAAAGCGGCCACTCCCTGATAAACAGTTATCTCAAAAATAGAAATACCATATTCATCATGTTCAGTCGTTAGACTGATAGAGATTAACAGATGCGCTGCAATTGGGTGGCAGAAAAATCTTCCGTGGAGTTATCGAGTTTCCCTTTCATTCGGTAAACAACAACTTCCGGCATTCAAATACGGGTCGTGAGAGGGGACAATCTTCAACGTCTCAGAGCATAAGCGTCGGGTAAATAATGACGGTTCTACGGCCAGACAAAAAAATCGCCATTAATGGAAATGTGTCAGTATCCTAAACCCTAGTTATTTGGTTGTTTGTTAGTTTGTCATATCTTGATAAAATACAAAGTGTATGTCAGGAGCTCACCGGATATTAAGCTCAACTCGCTTCCTCAGTTCAGCCAATGTGCGTCACACAAAGCAAAGACCGCGGCTGCCGAGGACAAGAAGCCATGTTGAGCCAGCTCCCAGTGCTGCGTTGTAATAGCGCTACAAGCAAAGTGGATTATTAAAAGTCAGACGAACGCTTAACAAGACCGAAAATGTCAGCAGACGATTTTCAGACGAAGTACTCCTCTGTCATGGAGAGCATGCTCAAGAGTGCTGTGGCAGAGACCACGAAACTTTTCGAAACTATGGTCGATGAGCTGAAGGCAGAAATATGCAAACTCAAGAAGGAAAACGAGGATCTCAAAACAAAAAATGACCAGTCTGAGAAGGGAAAAAGCCAAGTTCCCGTTAACGCCAGAACATGTGAGCCGCTCAAAGGATTGAGCGATGGCTTCGAGAAACGAGACACGGCCACTCAATGCGGTAAGTCTCGATACTTTTTAGCTATAACACATTATTTAACCGGGATTACCATCCACCGATTCTGTGTGTGGGGTTTTGGCCCCTGTTGGTGTGATCCGCGTTGTATTTCACACGTATATCACCCTCGTTTCCGTTGATCTGTCAGTGACCCTAGCCTAGCCTAGCCTAGCTTTGCCTTGTCTACAGCGTGGGATCTAGAATTGGAGCGAAACCATACTATGCTGCCCTAGCTAATGGAAATAATGACTACCAACGTGTTTAAGACCTATTGTCGACATATTTGTATGTTACTGAGCCGCTATCGACATTAGATTCGTTTACAGGAAGCACTTATTTACCGTATTTCGACTTTTTAATGTTGATTTAGAATTTCGGACCCACTGTTCCAGATCGTGAGAACATGGAGGACGAGACACACAGGTTGCGCAATATATTGGTAGCTCACAAAGAAAATATCCGCAGAGTGGTGAATAGCGTTACTTCCGGAACGCTATGTCAAAATCTTTATGCTGAAAAGTGTGATGTTACATTTCTGCCAATTTTTATTCTTAAGTCCACAGACCATTTTTTGTAACTTCCCCTACCAACTGTTGATTACCTGTTATCAGGTACACACCCATCATTCAGATTCTGATTGACTGAACACAGTTGATCGAAGTAATTAGCAGTGTAAGGGGGGGAGGGAGGGGAAAACGCTGTTGTACTGAAACTCAGCTTTCATTACTCATTTATTGTAAACTATAATTTCCCATCATTAAAATCTGGGAAAGAACACATTCTCTTGCTTACAGGCTCCTTTTGCAACGTCACCTGAATGACCGAGATACGCTGTGAGAACTACCTAACAGCAAAGCAAAATTACATATACAAAAAATTATAAATAAGCTGTATAAACATTCTGTAGGATTCATTCAATGTAATAAACATTCACAACACCAATTGCTTAATTAATGTGCTATTGTAAATTCCATTAGCATCCAGTTGCCATACTGTAAAGTAGACATGTAACATGTAGACAATTACATGCTTTAACTGTCTGGATAAGAGAGGCTTCAAAACTATTAAGTCTTTGTCACAAAATCATTTAAACACTAGCCTTAGTTGAACACAGTAGAAAGTTCACATAGTTTTTCAGTATGGACAGCCAAGTCCTGACTCCCAAGGACAAGGGGAGGCACTGTTTTCATTTTCAGGAGACAAGACAAAACACATGAGTGTCTGCTACTACTTTTTAGGACAGAGAATATAATGTCTAAAAAATTTGTGTACATCTGTAAAAACCACAGGCATACAAGTCACTAGATATCCGTGACCATGTTATCTTTACAGTATGTCAAAATATAGACAAACAGGAGGTTGAATTATAGCATCTGTACCTCTTTCTTCTGGATTCGCAACAGTTATTTCAAGGCACTTTACAAGTAAGCTTTAAGACCATACACAACTAAAAACAACAAATCCCACATAGAGCTTTTAATTACAGCCAATCAATAATCATCTCTAACTATAAGCTTTTAATATATAAGGTTTTAAGCCTAGTTTTAAAAGTAGAGAGGAACTTGGTAGCTAAAAGCTCTGCCTCAGTCCAGGAACCACAAGTAGACCAGCGCTCTGAGAAAGAAGCGTTCTGTTGAGAGCATAAGGAGCTATGAGGTCTTTAAAATAGGGCAGAGCTTTATTATGAAGAGCTTTAGCGTACGTGAGCAGAATAATTTTGAATGATATCCTAGATTTTACACGGAGCACAAGACCACTGGGGCCACAGAGGTTAAGTCCAGTCAGAACTCAGAACGCAACATTTTAAATTAACTGGAGGCTTTTTAAAGAGTTATTGGGACATCCTATGAGTAGGGAGTTACAGTAGTCCAGCCAAGAGTTATAACTGAGTAACATCTGCATAGCAATGAGAATTTCTTAGTGTTTCCTAATAGTATTACAGAGAGGAGACATGTATAGACTGAAAAGTATTGGACCAAGGACAAAACCCTGCGGAACTCCAAAGCTAATTCTTGTGAGGATGGAAGATTGATCACTAACATGAACAAATTGTAATCTGTTCAACAAATAAGACTTAAATAATTTCAGTGCTGTGCTGTGTAATCCCAATGCCATGTTCCAATCTCTGTAATAGAATGTTGTGATCTATGGTATCAAATACTGCAATAAGATGTAAGAGGACAAGTATAGAAACTAGACCATTGTCTGAAGGTGTGAAAAGATCATTAGTGACTAATCAGCGCTGTTTCTGTGCTATGATGTAATCTGAATCCCGACTGGAAATCCTCATACAGGTTATTCCTACGCAGTTCATCACATAGTTGTTTAGCCACAATTTTGCAAGAATTTTAGAAATAAAGGGCAGATTGGATATAGGCCTATAGTTTGCCAGTTCTCTAGGGTTGAGTGTAGGTTTTGTCAATAAAGGTTTGATTACAGCAACCTTAAAGGCCTGTGGTACGTAGCCTGTTAACAGAGACTGGTTGATTTGATTTAATATTGACATGCAGATTAATAATTTCTTTGCGTAATCTGGTTGGGATTGGGTCTAAGAGAGAAGTACCTGATTTAGTAGAGTTAATTCAGTATGGTCTATGGGGGAAAAGCAGTCTATGTAAGACATCGGTCTCAGCAGCAATTCTAAAACTCTTGGATTTGCAGATTAATTTATGCCATTTGTTGAAAGACTCTGAGATTTAAACCTGGCTACAGTGCTAAAAAAAAACCTGGGATTGTTTTTATTTTCCTCAGTTAATGATGAACAATGTGTGGTTTTAGCAATCCGAAGTGCTTTTTTACATATAGTAATAAACCGTCTGTCCATGCTAGGCAGGATTCTAATTTGATGTAATTTGTTGGAACGCCACTGCCTTTCTAGTTTCTGGGTTCTCTACTTAAGGCTACAGAGTTATGCCATGGAGCTCTCCTCCTCTGATTCACTGGCTTCTTTTTCAGAGGAGCAACAGTATCTAAAATTGTACACAGTGAAGCTGCAGCATCATCAATAAGACAATCTACTTGTTCATGATTAAGATGACTCCTCTCCTCTATGTTTAAGGAGATGATTCCATCTCCTTAAATCTAACAGCATCATTAAATAAACATCTACTGTAATAAAAAAAATAAACCCCATAAGTTAGGACAATATCAAGAGTCTGATTAAGACCGTGAATTGGTTTCATTTTCATGCTGACTAAAACAATAGAATTCAGCAGTGAATTAAATACACTGTTGAGACAGTTGCTGTCAACATCTATATGAATGTTAAAGTCGCCCACTACAATTGCTTTATCTGTGCTAAGAACTAAGTCAGATAAATTCTGAAAATTCATTTAAGAACTCTGAATATAGACCAGGAGGACGGTAGACGATACAGAACACAATTGGTTTCTTGGCTTTACAGTTTGAGTAAGAGGCTCAGAGTGAGGTTCTCAAAAGAATTATAGAGAGTCATAGATTGCTGCTACTCCTCCACTTCTACCTGAGCTCATAGGAATATGATAGACAAGCATTTCACTTCCTGTTCAATTAGCTTCATGAATTAGAGAAAAGTTTGTTTTACACTTGCAAAGACAAAACTCCAAATTGAGACAGGTTGTGCCTGAGGCCTCCACCTCTTTTGAGGGCTATTTATTTGCACATGCAAGGATTCCTTGACCCATTTCTCTAATACTTACTTGTATTGTACAAATCCAGTGTGGACATTTATAGCCTGCCTTACCACGTCAACCTAGTTTGTATCCTGTGGAGTCCACTGCCTTCATTTATAGACTTGCCAAGATACACAAGAAAGGAGTTACACATCCCCAGGTCTAAGAAGTTTGCTTACAAGGTCAGAGCCCAGAACACAGTCTGTGTGAATAGCTAAGCAACATCCTGAGACCCAAGGCCAGCAGAAGAACCTCATTCCTCACATGACTGGTGTTTGTGAGAAAACTCAAAAGGATAAGCTACCCTCTAAATTTTGTGGGTCCCAAATTCAACATAATATTACAAAACAATGTTTACATGCTTTCTAAATTACAGCAGTAAAATGTTACATGTTTAGTGGTTGGCACTGTTGCCCAGGTGCCTTTCTATTGTACCATCATAAAAACATTTTATTATGCTACAAAAATGTAATCAAAAGCCATACCACCTAATATAGTGTGTAAGCCAGGCAACTAAATAAAGCCCCTGTTTTCAATCAAGTGGCTATATTCTAATAAATGCTGTAGTAGTGTAGTGACTAATTTATAGATCTGCTGCTCATAAATCCTGTTTGGGTTTTAATGGGTTATTTGATTGAGTCCAGAGTTGTGTCTATTAATGTATGTTTGGCAGCAATAAGAATTTAACTTATTTTGTATTTTCTTCTCTTTTGACATGAACCCACACCAACGATCTCCCTAGTCCTTCTTTAAGTGAACACAACAGGGAGCAGTCCTACATGTTTGCCGTTAGTTACTAGCAGAAATATTTATATTTATGTGTGTTTTTTTTCTTTTACAGATCTTGTTCCAGTACGCACCATGGTGGTAGAACAGTGTGAACCACTGAGAGACTTATCACTGCAGAACCAAAAGGAGCAATGGCTTTATGAAGACATGAATTATGGTTTGCAAGAGCACGACTATGTGTCTCACGAAAATGCAGATTCTCAAATGGCACATATACAAGTCAAACAAGAGGTGTGTGTGTGTGTAGGTGTATTTTAGCTGTAGAAGTATTATCTATTGTTTAAGTATTATTGGTTTTAACATGGGTTAAAACTCCTGCTGCTGCTGATTTTTCTTTTCAGTCGGTCTTGAAGGAGGAAGATGATGAGCCTATGCTGGTCTGTGGACAAGTTGTGAGTGATAAAGGTGAGAAATTACAACTAACATAATTGAGTAAAACATTTTTTTGTGAAATGAAGGTCTGCCCTTTCATTGACTCCTCTTTTTTGTGGCTAGGTTCACACCTAGCTTCTGCTTGTGGAACAGAGAAGAAAGGATTTCACGTTAACCAGGAGTTTTCAACCGAAAGCATATCTTTGCCACATAAGGTTGAAGAGACTACTGTGGCAATGGAACTAGCCTCTTTAGAAATGACTAGTGGTCCACAAGTCCAAAACCTATCATCTGACCCAGAGCATTCACCAGTCATCTCATTTGCTACAATAAAAGATGACCTGGGAGAAGAGTCTGATAATAACATTAAGATATCAGAAATTGGATCACAAGCAGAAATTGGAACATCTCCTGACAATTCATTGGTGATTGTTCTACAACCCACTGGAAAAGAGCAACATTGTCAGAGAACGGGTGAAATGTCAGTACAATCTGATGTTACTGTGCAACAGGATCACAGTGTAAACCATATAGAGAAACGGCTCGCAGAGCCCGCACCATGTGAGCAAGACATAGCAGACGAAGCCCTAAAATCTTCCATGGTAAAAGAGAAGTCTGGCTCAGAGCGGATATGTAGGAAAAGAGGACGGCCACTGAAGAGGGCAAAACATCTGCAGCAGTTGGAGAAGGTGCTTCCGTCGGCATCTGCTTCACTTGAGCAGAGGATGGTGATTCAACCTGCAATAAGATTGGAAGAGGATAACATTTCATCTGTTGTTGATACAGTAAATACAACTGCATCAGTGTCTTCAAAGTTATCGCCAATGAAATCTAAAGAGATTTCATTCGTTAGCAATCGAGACAGGATAAACTCTGCCTTAGCAACAAATGTGCAAGTTGGGTCTTTGGAAAAATCCTTGAAGAAAAGTTCTTCCACTAATAAGGAAAAAACATCAGAATCTCAAAAACTTTCCACAGAGACGACGGAAGCAAAAATTCAGTCCCCAGCCAAGAAGGATGTATTTACAACTGAAACAAACGCTTCTCAAACACCATCAAATGAACCCAGCCATCACTGCTCCCCTGTGACTATTCAGGATGCTATGCTGCTAGTTGAAGCCATGAATCAATCAACTGTAGAAAATGCCTCACCCTCCTCTGGTCCACTTGTGGGTAAAGTACAGACTGTAAATGACATTCCAGCCAAGTCAGTAATGCCACGGCTTCCTGTTTTTGTGGGCACACTACCTGTAACAGCACTGTCCACATCAGTGCTTTCAAAAGGAGATGTCAAAGCTAAAGCTGCTCCTAAGACTAAAGATGCTGCTCTAAACATAAAAGCCCAATCCCAACTTGAAGGTGTCAGACCAAATCCACAGCATGTAGTTACTCCTGTCAGTACTACTAAATTACCAGTTGTATTGTCTAAAACTGTGACCCAAACAAGTACTGGGTCACATCAAAAGCGCACTCTGGACCCTCTGTCTGTAGCACCCAGTAACCTGAATAATACAGGGCCACCAAAAATAATTTTTCTGCAGAACTCTACACTGATAATGCCTCATACAATGGCAGCACTTTCTACAACCCAGAGTTCTACAGTTGTGACAACAGTTGTTCGCAACACTGGCTTACAAACGTCCTCTACGGTTGCAAGGTCGTTCCCTGAAACATCTTCCCATTCCCGTGTCCCCTCGAAAACAATATATGTTACCACAGGGCCATTGCTTCCCATAGTCACTTCAACATCAAGTGTCACCTTAAGAGACCAGCAGGGAGGAAGCCTAGCAAATTCAAAGGTAAAAATTGTAACCCCAAGACAGTCGACGTTTGTTCTTACAACAAAGCAAGATACAGCCACATCAGCCTCAAGTGCAGTGACGCAAACAAACTCATCTACAGTGGCATCACAGTTGAGTTCTTCATCACAGGAACTGAAAGACTCTTCGAATATACAAACAACTTCACATAAAGTGGTTACATTCCCTCAAAAAACTGATGATACATCTGACAATTTGGAGTCTCCCAAACAAACCATTACTGTTCCTGAAACACCAAATACTCTTTCGAAATCCTGCTCCAGTTCAAACAGACCACTGGGGCAAGCAGTACCTTCTGTGTGTCCAGTCAAACCACCAATGGTTGAACAGAAATTCTCTGCAATGGTTCGATTAACCAGACTGCCTTTTCCAGTATCAACCGAAAAGTCTGTTTTAGTCTCACAACTGATTTTAGATAGAACTTCTGAACCTCAGTCTACGTTGAAAGATAATCTCACACAAACAAAGCCACCTGAGAGGCCAGAAATATTGAGCATGACTGAGCCTTCTATACAACTAACTGCCTTTGCTTCCAAGGATGCGTCTGATCCCCATTTACAGATGACTAAAACACAGTTCCTGGCGCAACTGGCAGTGTCACCAAGATCTGAAGCCCCAGAGAAGGTATTGTAGTAGAAAGGACTCGTCTTCTTGGCAGATTGTCAGAGAAATAAGTAATATTTTCACTGGTAACATTCAGATAATGCCCGATGATGTTGTTTTATTTTGGATTAGTCTAAGTAGTTTTTTTTTAATAGGGATGTAAATATTTATATGTTGTGACTAGCATGTTTTTAAATGTATTATTATTTATATTGAACTGGAAGTCTTGCAGAGAGTCAAACAATTAAAATATATTTTACCCTTTCTTGTAGGCTTCTTCAAATGAGCTACCAGATTCTACGGTTTGCAGGGAAAAAATGTCCGACAAAGTCTCGCCTGTGGCCCGTCTCCAAAGTCACCTCAAAGGCCATATGGAGATAAGAAGACCTGAAGTCAATACAGAACCATGTATGGAAACTGAGACAAGCACTGCAGGCCCAGAGACATTTAGTTTAGAGATTGAAGAGCCAAATGGTAATGTCACAGAACCTTTTCCTCTTTGCCCTAAAAGTGGAACTGTGGTGGTAGAAGTGGACACTCTAAATAAGAATACTACTAAGCCCACTCCCATTAGGTCTGACCAATGTGAAGAACATGTCACATCCATAAACAGTGTCAGTAAGCTAAATAATGCTAGTTCTAGTTTAAATAAAGACACCACTATGCCCAGAAATAAAAAATCCACTTCTCAAAGTCCTAGGAGAACCAGTACAACTAAAGTGGCATCTAGCCCTAAAAATACAAAGTCCACTTCTCAAAGTCCTAGGAGAACCAGTGCAACTAAAGTGGCATCTAGCCCTAAAAATACAAAATCCACTTCTCAAAGTCCTAGGAGAACCAGTGCAACTAAAGTGGCATCTAGCCCTAAAAATACAAAGTCCACTTCTCAGAGTCCTAGAAGAATCAGTACAACTAGAGAGAATTCTAGTCCTAAAAATACAAAGTCCACCTCTCAGAGTCCTAGAAGAAGCAGTACAAATAAAGAGGATTCTAATCCCAAAAATACAAAATTCACCCCTCAGAGTCCTAGGAGAAGCAGTACAACTAGAGAGGATTCTAGTCCTAAAAATACAAAGTCCACCTCTCAGAGTTCTAGAAGAAGCAGTACAACTAGAGAGGATTCTAGTCCTAAAAATACAAAATCCACTTCTCAGACTCCTAGAAGAACCAGTACAACTAGAGCAGCTTCTAGCCTTAAAAATACAAAGTCCACTTCCATGAGTCCTAGACGAAGCAGTACAACTGGAGAGGATTCTAGTCCTAAAAATACAAAATCCACTTCTCAGAGTCCTAGAAGGACCAGTACAATTAGGGAGGTTTCTAAAAATGCAAAACTGATCCAAAGAGCCAGTATAGCTGGAGATGTTGCTAGCCCAAAATTGGCTAAATCCACTTCTGTGAGCCCTAAGAGGACAAATTCAACTAGAGGTGGTTCTAGTCCTAAAATTACAAACACAACTCATGTTAGCCCTAGAAGGACCAATTCAACTAGAGGTGGTTCAAGCCTCCAGAAAACTAAAACCGATTCGGTCAGTCCCAGAATGTCGAAAAACACTGGGGATTCAATGAGTGGAGACAACAGGCGGTCCTCCTTCACCAAAGGTAATGCCAACCCTCAGAATAAAAGGAAGTCTAATTCTTTTAGTCCCAGGAGATTTAGTGTAACTACAGGTGGTGCTTTATCTAAAAAAGTTAAGAGTGAAACTGCTTCGCCAAGTATGAGGTCATTGGGTAAACGTGGTGTCAGTCCTACAAGGACTAGGGAATCCACTCCTGCTAAAAAACAAAGATTACACCAAGACAGCACTGGATCTAAAACTAATTTAAGAATTTTGAATGCTAAGAAATTAGCTAAAGCGGCAAAGGCTAAGTCAATAGCTAAAATTAAAATTTCTCAACAGAAATTGCACGATGAAAGTAATACAAGTCAGATAACAGAGAACCAGGCTAACTCTCAGGCTGTAAAAAAAATTACATGTAAAGCTGTGTGGATTCCTCCTAAAATGCCGGTCACAAAACCACCCAAGGAAGAAACCAAATCCCAGGATGTTGAGGCAGTTTACCCCCCTAATAACTGTGTCCATCGTATACCCGTCAAAGCACCACCTATGGTGTCACCATTACAGCCCTTGTTGGTTATTGGTGGCCATCTTTTAAAGAATCAGTGTGGGGAGTGTGGTCGCATACTCAGTAGCTGTGCTGCTCTGGAAAGCCATGTTAGGCTCCATATAGGACGACGGCCTTTCTCATGCACACTCTGTGGTAAGAGTTTCCCAGACTCCAAAGGACTTAAACGGCATGGCCGGGTGCATCGTAATGGAAGGATCCACGTTTGCCCGCAGTGTGGGAAAGGCTTTGTCTACCGCTTCGGCCTCACCAAGCACCTCCAGATGGTGCATGGCAGGCTCAAACCTTTTGTGTGCCAGATTTGCAACAAAGGATTCTACACAAAGCGAGATGTGGAAGCCCACATACGGATCCATACTGGAGAGAAACCATTCCACTGCAACCTCTGTGACAAGAAATTCGCGAGGAGAGTAGAACTAAATGTGCATTTGAGGTGGCACAATGGGGAGAAGAGACACTGGTGCCCATACTGTGGGAAAGGATTTTTAGACTTTAATAATCTGAAACGGCACAAATATATCCACACAGGAGAGAAACCACATTCCTGCCCACACTGCTCCAAGCGTTTTACACAGTCAGGGCACCTGAAAAAACATGTTAAAAATGTTCACAAAATCAAATGAGAGATAATGTCAAGAAATGTTGAACTGTTCTGTTACAAAGAACACAAAGTCTTGTGTTGAGAACATTTTGGAGCCAGAACGGTTTATGTTTTGCATTGAGATGGCCTTGTTAACAAGAAATTAATGAATGTAGATTTAGTTTCTTTTGGTTATTGAAGGATTATTTGTGTTTATCTTATTTTCACAAGTGTTTAATGATATGCTTCAGTATTTCAGAAATTCTTGCTGAGAGTTGTGCAAGATGGTTTTAATTATGGAGTGGGAGACAGAAGGAAATTAGCTTGGTAAAAAAAAAAAAAAGAAATGTAAGCGTTGCATTTTCTTAGAAAACACAGTGATGACAGGACATGTTAATTGTGTTAGTAGCCATATTACTACTATATTATTCTTACTGCAAAGCTTCAACTCCAAAATGGTCACTCTTGGCAAGCAAACAAACAGGCACTGTGAGATGACCAAAAACAGATTTAAGATCTGTTACAGCTCTGTTACAAGATGTTTTGTCGGTATCGGTGGTGGACAAGATGTGAACATGCCCCCCGTGTATTGAAGACGTCAGTGGTTCAATGATAAAAATATAAATATATATATATATATTTGTTCCTTAAAAAGCAGCCACTGATTTAAAATGCAAGTACGAATGTTAAGTCCTTTTCTAAAGAAACTATTTAAATTATCGCAATAATTTATTTAAGTTCAACAGAATCTGCAACATTGTTTTTAGTTTTGTATTTTATGTAGAAATGGAGCTTAAGAGCTTTTCGAATATGATTTTTTTTGTTTTTTAATATAATGTCAACATCTTTTTTTCGCAGTTGCTTAGATTAAATTTTACATTTGAATATATTTGAATTGGGGGAACCTTCTGTTAGTGATTGTATACGATAAAATTACATTAAAATAAAAAAAAAAACTACAAATGTCAGCAGTTTGGGTTGTTAACCGAACTTTCATTATTTATACTATTATTTACATTGAAGTTGCGAACATGACTAATCATGGGTGGATATTTTTTATATGTGCAATAATTCACCATAACTTTTGGATGGTTTATGTTGCACATAAATCTAATTTCACCCTGTGATATGTTGTGTTGAAATTTTTTTTATTTTTTGCAGTTTAAACTCTGCACTTTAAATGAAACCATACAATCGCACTGTCCTCTAAATATGTATCTACACAAAAATCACGATTTGTGAGATCGTTGAAGGAAAGTGCTGAACTTGTACTTGTTTTGGAGCTTGAGCGAAATTGTTTACACCACTTGGTACAAATTTATCTGATTTTTTTTTTTGTGCCTGCATGTTCATTTTAAACACTCTTTAATGAGTTTAAAAGAAATCTGGTCTGAGATTCAGATGCAGTAGTCAACCCAAAAATTTTAAGTAGATTTGCTTTTGCTCAGTGGTTTTTTGTGAAAGACTGCTTAAAACATTTTTTTCCATTGTCTGAAGGTTCTATGTATTGTCCACTCATATTGACCAGTCTCTGTGAAATGTTAAATCGGTTTGAGAAATTGTACATATTGTGAATGATTTTGTATTAAGATTTTTTATTTCTGTCACTTTGAATTTAGAAAATAAAGTGTTGCGCTCAGTCCTGTTTGTTTTCTGCGAAATTGAGATTTTTAAGCATTTTGTTCAAACTCTTAATGATTGGGGCAAGTGTTGGTGTGATTACCAATTATATTATCATTGTTTATGCTATCATCCATTGTTATTCTGTGGTTCTATCTACAGTAGCAATCTCATTGATCACCCCTGGAAAAATGAGCCTGAGTGCATTTTTATTATATACTGTATTAAATTGTAAAATACATCAAGATCATAGTCCATAGATTTTTTTATCAAATTCAAGCATAATCTTTGAAAATAGAAAGATGTTCAATCTGCCAAAAATTCAAAGAAAGAAGCAGGAGACGACCTAACTTGGGTGTCTGAGGTGTAAGTTATTGCGTTATGTGCAGTATGGTTTGTACTTTATTGTGTTTTCTATCTCTAGTCTGGGTGTGGTGTATCATTGCAGTGTAAGGAGCCATAGTGCAGTCATAACGGTATAGGTTGGTAGGTCGCACGTAAGCATTGTAAGTATATTATATTACAACATACATTAAGTATCATTGTGTTGTTGTCAATGCATCATAGTATGTAATGAATAGTTAAGTTACACTAAAGGCCCAGCACACAGGGATTTTTCATGAAAAACCCCATGTGCTTATATACTTGTGGATAATCCTTGACACAAGCATAAATGTGCATGAATGCTCACGGTAAAAATGATCTCAAGCAGTCCTCACCACCAGAGAACAATAGACAACATATATACCCACAACAATGACAGTTCAACCTTCTTCACACAGTGAACATGTATAATTAAATAATTCATGTACAGTATGAGATGTGGTTTAAATGAAGAACCCATATTAAAACTGACAATCCTTGTCCATGTAGTGCGCCTTCATTAACACTACGGAACAGTTAAATAACAGGGGAACAAGCTCAGCCATGGTAGGACTTATGGGAACTGTTGTGTCCATGTGGATTTCAAAAGGGAGTTGATAGGATAGACTTTATTAATCCCACAGTGGGGACATTTCTGTGTTTACAGCAGCAGATAGTAGATATGCTTCCAATGTACACGATCCACATGATCCGTTCATCCACAGTCCAAAATAATCATTAAAAAACAATGGCGGAGTGATCTGAGACCTTCTGCAGATGATAGTGGTGGGAGTGGTACCTGAAGTCATGACCCTCACAGACCTCCAGATCAGATAGAAGGGAGGTTAAGGCGACAGGTCTGTAGTGGTTCTGCTCCCTGGGGTGTGCAATTTTGGGAACAGGAACCACACAGGAGGTCTTCCACAGTGCTGGAACTCTTTCCAGACTAAGACTCAGTTTGAACATGAGCAGAACCACCGCACAGAGCTGGTCTGCACACTCCCTGAAGAGCCTGGAGTTGATGTGGTCAGGACCTGCGGCCTTTCTGGCCTTAGTCTTCCTCAACTTTCTCCTGATCTGGTCCAGAGTGAGGCAGAGGGGGGCTGGACGGTGGCTGATCTGAGGTTGTGGATTATTGTTGATGGGAGCCCTCAGTGACAGTGGGAGGAAGGGCAGAGTGGTTCATGGGGAACTGAGGTGTGAACATTTGCAGCTGGGAGAGGATGGTTGGCCTGGAGAGGTGTGAAGAGGTGGCTGAGTGAGTGGGGGATGGGGCCCGGGCAAAATCAAATCTACAGAAAAACAGATTTTGATCATTTGTTCAGGCCTGGTCTCCAGTGACCTGGTGACCCTCCCCCCTATTTCCATGAACGGAAATGTTCACACTTCACGGATGTTGTTCTGTCCCATACCATCCTCGAGCTTCTTCCTGTAGCTGTCCTGTCCTCGCACTTCACCGACTTTATATCTTAGTTTCCGCTGCACTCTGCAAAGCTTCTAGTCCCCTGAGTGCCTTCTTCTTCTCATTCAGCAGGGCCTTAAGCTCAGGGGTCACCCAGGGCAAACACCGTACTCTCATGGTGAGTACAGTGTTTTCCACACAAAATTTCATGTAGTCTGTGATACAGTGTGTGAAACTATCAATGTCCTCCTCGTATGGACAACAGAGAACAACCCAGTCCGTGGTGCTAAAACAGTCCCTGAACTGTTCATTTGCTTCCTCAGACCAGATCTTGACTAGTCTAACCTAGAGTGACTGATGTTTCACTATTGGGGTGTAAGCAGGTGGCAGATGAATCAGGTTGTGGTCAGAGTGGCCCAGTGAGGGGAGGGGGGTGGAGGAATATGCATCTTTGACGTTTGCGCATAGGAAGTCCAGAGTCGTATTGTCCCTAGTGTGGAAGTTTACATACTGAGTGACGTTGGTGAGGGTGGCAGAGAGGGGGAGGGAGGCATGGTATAAGTCGGAGGGTGTTCTGTCTGCAGCTAGGACACGGTGCTGTGTACACGCTCACATGCAGAAGCGGCGTCGACAGAGAGAAGGATGTAAACAGTCACAACCAACACATGTGAGTGCAGACACCCTCTCTAGTTTTAAATCTATGCTTAAAACCTTCATTTTTGACAAAGCTTACAATTAGAGATAGTTCTGGTCACTCTGAACCATTTCTTAGTTAAGCTGCTATAGGCTCAGACTGCTGGGGAACCTCCTTCATACACTGAGCTCCTCTGTTTTTCTATTTATTTTATCTACTAACATGCCACCACGTCCACATGTGACTAACTTTTCTCTCGTAGTTGTGCTTCTCCCTTTCTGTCTTTCTCTGTCCCGATCTACAGGTATAATCAGACTCAGAGCCGTGTGTCTCCAGTGTTCAGCTGCTGGTCCAACCATCCTGCCTGTGTCTGTTGCTGCTTGTTGTCGTTGTTGTTGTGTTGTTTTCTCTCTTCTCTATCCCTTTATCCCAACCGGTTAAGGCAGATGGTCGCCCACTTTGAGCCTGGGTCTGCTGGAGGTTTCTTCCTCTCTAGAGAGGGAGTTTTTCCTCCACGGTTGCTATTAAAATGTACAACTTATTGATTGGCTACAATTAAAAGCTTGCTCTATGAGGGATTTGTTGGGTTTAGTTGTGTAAGGTCTTAAACCTTTCTTGTAAAGTGTCTTAAGATAACTCTTCTTGTGAATTGGCACTATAAAAATAAAAGAAAATCAATTAAATATATTTAACTGGATCCATGGCTCACATTCAGCAGTCAGCTGATTTTTTTTCCACAAAATGGACATTTGTTGTCATTGTTTTTATTTTGTCTGGAGGATGAGGCCTGCAACTCATTTCGTATTTCCTGAAAGCCCCTAACTCACTTAATAAAACTGTTAATTCATACAGATCAATCCTCCTTTAATAATTCAAACCTTGTACATTTTTTACAAAATTGCTACCCTTGGTCATTTTTCGAAATCGGTCACTCTTTCTCTGTTATGTGTACATTGAAATTCTTAATGCTTTTGGTAAATGTGATGAACAGTTCAGTTTAGAATTAGGTTTCTGTTTCTGGGTCATTTGTAAGATCATTATCAGAAGGTCTTTCCCTCTCTTATAATCAGTAACCACCCCTAAAACATCTTCTGGACAGTTGCTTACATGCATTTCTTTTTTAAAATAGAACATTATTTCATAGAAGATTAATCACACACATATATATCCATCTTTATTTCAAGAAAAATAATTGAAAATCTTTCTGGTTCCTACATTTAGATTTATCTGCTACCTCACCTCAAGATATTTACAAGCATTTTATTTTGCTGCTTTAAAAAAATCTGTGGTTATACTTGCTTGAAGCAGGACATTTATATATATAAGACATATAAGACAACCGTCACCAGCAATAGAGAGGGAGTTTTTTCACAAATAGTGAATCTAAAACCGCATCCAGTGTAAGCAATGTATCCAATTCTTGCAATGCAGTGTACAGACATGAGCGGGTGAGCAATTGAAACCTTAGTGCAAAGCTCCTACTGCATAGGCAGATACCAACAGGCAGAGCATCAGTGGCAGTGACAGACTCAAGGCACGATGGCCGCCTGAAGGAACAATTGAATGGTAGCACTTTCCCACGTTGCCAACTTTATCTAAGGCAACAATTTCAACAATCTGCGAGCAGCAGGAGGCGTTGTAGCTCAGGTAGACGTTGGGAGCAGGCAGAGAGTTGAGTGAGAGGGTTCCATTGCCCTGAAACAGGGAGACGCGCTCTATCCCTGTGCCGTTTCCATCGGTAATGTTGGCCGTGAGCTCCCACTGGAAGCTTTTGCATTTAGACATATCTCGAGTGCAATTAGTCACGCTGAGCACCTGACACACAGGCTGGACGAAGTCTGTAATCTGGGAAGAACATAAATAAACAACAGGAATGAATAAAAACAAAGTGAAATGTAAACAGTCATTCCTTTCACTTTAACTATGCTTTACCTTGGTAACAACAGACAGCTTTAAAACAGCAAAATTGGAGTCAGCACCGGTGGCAGACTTGACATCCAGCGTCAGTGTGACATCTGTTCCTGATGGTGTGATGGCAGGAGGTGTAATGGTTATGGTACCATTAGAATATTGTCCTGTTGTCAAGGTGAGGCTGTCATGAGAAAATAGACAAACACACTTTAGTGTTATCAGAAGTGAGTCACCTCCACCTTTTCCCCAGCAGGTGGGATTGGACATGCTATGACACAACATGAGACTTTGACCCCATTAAGCAACGTTATACTGTATCACAAAAACCTTTAGATTGATTTACTTAACTCAACTACAAATTAGGTTGATCTGTACAAAAACATACTCAACAACGACACAGTTTAGTGGCTTTTTCTTTGCCAGTAATTCACTACATGATGGTCGCACAAACAACAACTGCCTTTAGCTGCTTCCTCTCACCTGGATGGGAATAATATTGGAAAGTTTCGGTCATTCCTGGCGCTAATGGAGAATTGACCACCAGGACCCTCGGTCATTATACTGAAGGGAAGTCTGAACTCTTTGCCTGGCTCCGCACTGCTGGTTACTACAGCCTAGAGCAAAATTGAACAAAAGGAAAAAGAAACAACATCACCACAGTTGAAATCATTCAGTCAAACTAAAGGTGAGAATCAGATTTCAAGGACACAGACCTGGATATTGACTTTGGAGACGGACATCTGAGTGGTAGACTGCCTCTGAAACTCACTTCTGGACACTTTGTCTGTTCCTTTCAGAGCGACCACAAACTCCCCTTCAGGGACTGTGTCAACAGTCACCAAGATGTCTCCGTTGCCAATCTCACTGATTATACTATTGCCAACAGCCTCAGAGCCAGACACCTTTACAAGAACAACCTCTCTGACGATCAACGACGATGGGCCGTTCCTGCCCGTCACAGAGACAATCAGGTTGGCTGGCCTGTCTGGGTTTTCAGAGAACAACAGGATAACAATTACATTTGAAATCCAAAAGTGGTGAGACTAGAAGTGTTTCTGGTGATTATAATAATACGCCTGGTTTTAGTTTCCTTCTTTTATTTGTCTTTTATTCAACTTACCGTACATGTAACCAAACTTCCTCACTAGATGATCTTTTAGTTTTACAGTAACTCGGTCTCTGCCTTGACTACAGATAATTTATTTGTGTGTTACTGTTCTTTAGCATTACAACAACAACAACAACGTACCTGTTTGTGGACGCCCAGTAAGTACTGCATAGCCAGGATGAGGTCCTTCAAACCTTTCCACAAAGTTATAGATAAAGGTAATAGTACTCTGGCCTGAAAAGATGTTCAGATTGACATTAATCACGCAATACATTCATTTATGATACATGTTAACAAATATACAATATCTTACCTGTGACTTTAAGTGTGTATGGCACATTGATGTTAATATTTATCTGCCAGGTTCCTGCCTGATTGTCAGCATTGAGACGGATTCTCCACAGGTTGCCCACTGCCTGAATTGTCCCCAGATTACCACTGGCCTCGCTGTGTTTCTGAGTGACACCTGCGATTGTTGATAGCATGCATCAGTAGTTCTACAGTAACTATGTGTCACAATGACAGCAAGGCTTAAATACCATGGGAACTACCTGCAGGGTTGGTCAGTGTGAAAGTCATGGATGTCCCTGTGATATAGATGGTGATGTTTTCAAGAGATTCGTCCAACACGAAGGAAAAGGTCTCTGGCTTGCCAGGGTTCCTTGCTTGCTGAAGAACTGTCACCTAAGGTAGAGACCAAGAGGTGTCAGTATTGTTTCAAATTCTACCACTGCAGGGCTGGTGCTCTCTTTGCTGTGGTTACTTTTATTCCAATTGCGCAGTCTTACCAGAGCTGAGGTGGAGGTGTCAAGGATGATGGCTGTGGCCTGAGACAGCTGATCCTTGGTCACTTGGATGGCCTGACCTCCAGAGGCCAGAGCCATCTCCTTGTAGTCATCTAAAGGAGTTGAAACGGAGCGACGGCGTCTTCCTAAGACCGCAGTTAGGAAAAATGACACCTGTGGGGGACCAGCAGCCTCTTGAGTTAAACCCAGCTACCTAAGCTGAGAAAACATTGTACATGATGAGGTGCTAGTAGGTATTCACCGTTGATTTGGTGCTTTGTATCAGAGCGATGATGGTGTCCTTTAGGTTAATGTCCTTGGCTGGAGCATCGGTGAATACAAAGATCTGGGAGGACGCTGGGGCACCAGTGAGAGCCAGCTGGAAATAAAAACACAATTAAAGAGAAAAATGAGGGACCAGCTGTGACTATTCATCATCCCAAGTATGATTTAAAGGCAACATCAGTCGTCTCAGTACCTGAAGTCCTGACAGGCACATTTCAGGGGTATCACCACCTCCATCTGCTTTGAGCTTAGCCATTTCCTGTTTCATTTTATTAGGGTCTGTTGTCCGAATCATAGGTCCAAATTCTACATAAGAAACACAGAAAGGAGTCTAACTACCAATAATAACCATCATTTTAAATGTTTCCCTTTTGTCTAGGGGGCCATTGACTCACACATACATATTTATATTTTACATTTTGTGTAATTGTATGTAACTATTAACTATAGTAATACCAAATACCAAATATTGACTGTATAGAAAGCATTCAGCCAGGCACTGCATACTGTAAATAACATGCTATGGCATCAATACCAACAAAAGGTCTAGAATGAGAATACGGCCCATAGCGTAGGTGGCATCATACCAGGGTCGTTGAAGGGCACAAGTATGTACTCGGATGGCTCATCCTGTGTTCCTTTCTTGCTGTCAATGATTTCATAAACAACGTCCCTGGCTTCGTTAATATCATCTGACATGCTGCCAGTGGTGTCAATAACAAAACACAAGACAGACGATCGGGCGATCCCCAACATTCTGTGAAAAAGAATTACTGTTTGTAAATGATCAACGTTTGAAAATATTTACACTCATTTGCGTCCAAACAAATATGTTTCATATATACGTTCAGCTTACCTGAGAAAGTCATTGTCCCCTGCAGCAAAACGGATGTCCTGCAGCAGCTGGAGGCTGGCCTCTGTGGCTGCCTTCACAGCAGCATCATGGAGAACCATGTTGTCCTTGTTACGCCTGTCTTTGTTAATGCCGCCACGAGGAACTGATGTGCTAGTCAGGTCAGATTCACCTCCATGACTACATTTACCTACCACACGATAGAAGGGACATTATTTAATTGTTGCCCTTGCCCTGGGGCATCTGAAATGTACACTGTATTAGCTAAACAGACAGCCTCGTCCAAAAATATAAGAATGGTCACGCTGAAGTAATTTTGGTGCATCAAAAAAATGATAACCCCTGTTTCAACTTCATGCTAAGCTTTGGTTAACCTTTATGCTCTGTGTGCAACTCTGTCATCTGGTACAGAAGTGTGCAAAGGGTACAGAGGAACTGTACACATCACCTCATGGTCCATCAGTTAAAAAACTGTTGGTGTTTAAAGAAGCCTGCATGACAAACTTTTTATTTAAACTGATTAAAATGTTCTTGCGAGGACTCGTTTTGAGGTATACTCATGTATAATTGGTCAAAAGTCCATTCAAGAGCATGGAGTTTTCCATTAAGACAGCTCTCAGGTTTACTAACATAAAATGTATTCTAAATAATTGGTAAAAAAGTCAACTGGCTACATCACTTTATCATCGTACGTATCACTATATACACGTAGAGTGTTAGAATGAGTTTATCATGATAAGAAAGATAATTAATGTACCAAAATGCAAAATGACCAATTAGGAATATTGAATGTTGTTTACTGGTCAGCAACTGAATGCTAAAGTAGGTGACATGCCTCAGTCATATATTTATACCACGTGTCTGTACATAAACTTTACAATTATTTAGTGATTTACTCATACCTTTGGGCTTGGCATCAGAGAAAATTCCCATGTAACCTGACGTTAGTTTTTTCTCTTGCAGGATGTTGGGGAGAATTTGATTGGGGCATGATCCAGTTCCACAGTCTTTGCATGTGGCAGTGTTTATATCTACTCACACAATGGACAGAATTATTATTGTTTTTTTAGAAAGAGGACAAAACCATCAATTTCTACAGTGACTTATTACTTTATGACATTTTACTCATACATTTGACATTTTATTGATATTTTCCTCCCGCTATGTAGATGATAACGAGCAGCAATAGCTCTGCCGCTCTCACCTGCCAAGCTATCCAGAGGCAAATCTGGGCGTATAAGGTTCTCATATGGTCCTCGGAATCCGAGCTCCACCCAGTTACTGTGGCTGTAAAAGTCCTGATAAGGGATAGAAACACACGTTGCTTTTATGCGCCACAGTATTTATGAAGACAGTTCACGGTGAATAATGTTTCAATTCATAGGCCCAGTCCAATGGTCTTTTCCAAGCCCAAAGGTTCAAGACATTGCACAAATGGATTTGAAAACCCCCCGCTCTGTGCCTAGAGCTGCAAATGTTATCTCTCTTTAAGCCAAGCTGCTGCCTCACCTGTAGGGTATGAAGAATTTTGCCCAGTGTTGTCCTGGCAGCGTGGAAGTTCTCTTCACGAATACTTGCTTTAACGGTCACCATGCCCTGTATGATCAGACTACGTCCCTGCAGGAATGCCTCCGAGTTGAAGTGGTGTGCATCACTGGCAGAATTGTCCACACGTAAAAATTGGGTAGGTCACATTTAAACTTTGCACACGCACACACGGTCTCAGTATACATTAATGACACTTTTATTCTTTTTTCTCCCACCTGCTGGCCAAATCACGGTCGACCAGTCCATTCTGGTTGTAGATTTCTTGAAGAGCAGTGTGGAACTTAGCAGCAGATACTTGTCCTTTTGCTGTGGGCCCTAAACAGGCCTGAACAAGCTCCTCAGCAGAATTGCCCTGAAAGTGTAAAGGAGTATAGAGAGTCCAGTACTGATGCTGAAAAATGACTACTACCACTCATTACGCTCTTTAAGAGCTGACATGGCTGAAGACAACCTCACTACCACTCCAATGTTAATAATTTGACATTGTGAGTAAGACATTCCTTCTGTTCTGGTAACTTCCTGTCAAAATGTGGTCTGGAACAAAGCACTAATTCAGCATTTATCTAGTGTACATTATATAACGTATATTGTTATCTGTATATTGTTATGTACAACATATATTGTTATCTGTGATTAATGTTTTCAGATAAACCTAAATACAAAAATCTGTTATGTTATATATGTTTTATCTTATTACCTACCGTAGGTTTGAACTCGTGACCTTCTGCCTCCACCATTGCCCGACATGCTTCAGTCACTTTTTGCAATAACGCTGTTGCTGTTATGCTCACATGAGTGGATGCCCCACCCCCAATAGGTACAAAGGCAACGGCGGGACCTGACAAGGCTAAAGCCATCAAGGGTATGACCAGTGCCGACATCATGCTCAATCTGGGTGAGAAAAAAGATGATTTACTATGTATCAGTTGTTGGAGAAATATTGTGAAGGTTTCATTGGTTAGTCAGTTCAGGTAAATCCTTAAAGCAGCTAAACTATCAACTGTCACACTCCATTTTAGAAAAAAAATAAAAAAATGGAATAAAGATTTTCTTTTAAGAATTCAAGATGAGGGTATAAAGGAGAAAGTGGAGGTTAACGAGTGCCTGGGTAAAACATAACAGTACTGTAACACTACACCAGGGTACACTTAAGGAAGGTTTAATTAATAAAAAATGTGACTACAAAGACAATATAGTCAAAATTGAATGTTACATTTATAATTCATATACTGTAATGTGTCAAATACCTTGATGTTGCTCAGCTGCGATGACCCCCACTGATTCTAAAACATGTGTTACAAACCCTGTACAGCTATATATGTACAGTGTAGTAGTGGTGGGTGGAAACCAACCCTCCCCCCCCTTCCCACGCAAAGACGTTACAGTCTCACGGTGAATAACAGAACAGATTTCTTGATAAGTTGAAAACAAGTCTAGGTTAAGTTGGGAAATAACCTGACAATAAGACTTTGAGTCCAGAAGTCTAGGAAGCATTTTATCTCTGTACAGACAACCTAATTGCTGGTCAGCTGATAAGGAAACAGTTTTTGTGTTGAATTACTGTAACTGTAATTTGATATAAACAATTTGTATATGAATTAACATTCGAAATGAATAAGTTAATTGTTTAGTATCCTATTTCCTTCTTGAACCTGACAACGCTTAGCAGTAAGCTGAGATTGATTTGCGTAGATTTGTAGTAGACCTATAGCAAGGATTTTTTATTTTTAAATTAAAAAAAAGTTGAAAGTTGAAATGTTCTTCAACCCAATGTAAAGCTGAGAAGTAGATATGGAAGAGTAAACCCAAGTAAACTGAGATAGGTTTAGAGTTTAGGTTCCAGTATGTGTTTTAGTGTGTTGTATATTTGCAGCATGAGACGTTAAACATAGTTGTGTTATTGATTATGGGATTCCAGGGAGCGGCAGAGGATAGAGGGTGCAGTGTTAAGGCTAACAATGTGGGCTGCAAATGTGTCAGAGGGTAGAAGCTGAAATTGGTGTGTGACTGATTAATGCATATGTTTTATGTTTTATTATTTAGCACGAGTCACAAATGCACCGATAAGGTAAAGAAAGTTATTCACAACGTTAAGGAATTTAACGTGAAAACGTTATCGTCTATCTGCTTAGACTAAGAAATAAAACTCTAAAACAATCCTATATACTTACTGTTAAGATGTCAGATGTCCCGATCACGTTTTTTCTTTTGTCTTTATTCCAGCCAAAGTCCTTGAACCGCTCACTTTAAATGCTAACTTTAAAGTAAAGTTCTTCTACAGGAAAGTACGTTGCTGCTTAGTTGTTGCCTCCGCTCATCTGCTCTTTTCCACATACGCCCAACGTTGCCTGGAAATAGAAGGAGGAGGGGGACTTTCATACATCGAGTTATTTATTATTATATAGACGTCTCGTAAATCTAATGCTTGTTTTAAAAGCGGTTTGTTAAAATAAAAAAATGTAAACAAAAAGTTCGAGCAAGATGTTACGTCTCCTTTAAGAATTTGCTGAGAACCCGCTCGGCTTTGTAGTGGGAATAAATCATCAAATATTCAGGGAAAAAAAAAATTCAGAAGCGCACTGAGGACTTGTAAAGTTAAACGATGTCAGTTTGCTACGTTTGTCAAGTGGACGTTTTGTTCCCGTAGGATTCCTTGTCATACAACACGGGAGTGGGGGGGTGTCGCACGAAAAGTTATAAAACCAGAGCCATAAGGAGAAAGGATCTGCAACACAGACGCGGTCAAAAACGACCGGAAAGCACGTGATTCGAGCGGCTTCAGTCGTTTGCCACAGAAAATAGAGGGATTGTTCAGCAGAAGGACGTTTCAAGACTAAAGCAACTGTGTGGGCGAATGAATGGCGTTGGGGGCAGAAATACAGTTTCTCAGCTCTTATTATAAATGCGGCAATGTTGCACTATCGATATTTTATTCTCTGCATTGACGTTGGATTTTGCAATATTGCTAAGATGATATGGGTTTTAAATAAATAGGCCTAGTGATGCTGTGTGACAGTTCGCCCCCCAATCACTAGGGGGCGCTCTCGTTTCTCTCTTCCTTGTTGTTTTCTGTTTGTCCACTTCCGGTTTGTGTTAATCATTGCTTTCACCTGTGGGTTATTTCCTGTTTTGCTCTGTCTTTAAGTTGCTGTCTGTGCCTTTATCATTTGCTGGCTGATTACCCATTGTTACAGTTGTGTACAGTTTGTGTAGTTTGTCTACAGGTTTTCTACAGATTTGGTTTGTTAGATGTCTTGCTTTGTATTCAGGTTAGTTTTGTGTTAAGGTTTGTAACCCCATGTTCTGGGTATGTTTAGGTTTACGTTTAGTTTTACTTCAGATCATCAACGGTTAGTCTGTAATCTTCTGTGTTAGTGTTGTTTGATTAAAGATTAAGTTAACTGTCCACACGAGTCTGGGTTGTGCATTTGGGTCCCCCATGTTTGTTTGTAGTGTGGGCACAGGCTCTTGGTTGAGCAGCCTGAGCAACTTTGTGTAGTTCGAGTTTTGCTGAGTGGGAAGAAGGCTCCAGAGGTTGAGCTCTCCCCTCTTGTGAGTTTTGGCGCCATCTAGTGGCGATTCAGAAACAGTACCAGGGGCTCTGGCGCTCCTACCCCTGGTACTTTAGTGAGTTACAGTACATGTTTGTAACATGCTGTTCATTTGCGTCAGAACTGGTAGAGGTTCGGGGAGGCTGTGGCAGAAGAGGCTCCGTGATCTGGACGAATAGACATCGGTAGTTCTGAGTCATGAAAAAAGGACAACTTCTATATGCACAATGAATGACAAATCGATATACTATTATTACTTTAAAATTTTTATAATATATATAATAATAATATGTTTATAATATAATGTTTTTCTTGAGCTTGCTCGGATAAAACGCTGCAAACCCAGCTCTTGTTGTCACTATGGTAGTTTAGTGATACAAGAATACCAGCTGCTGAAAAACAAAACCGCAGCATCCGCTTTAAAGATTAATTCTTTAAAGGGGATGAAATAAGATCAATTCAATTCTGAGTTGTACAATTCTTAACACAACTACAGTAAATCTCTGCTTAATGCAGGACAAATGTGCTGAATTACAGCGTAGGCTTAACACCCACGTGTCTGTACTGCGCTCTTTTGTTTGTTTGTTTTTTCCTGTTCATTTGTTGTTGCTCTTTCTTTTTTTTCCATGTCTCTTGCAAGGCCTCTGTAGCAAACAAGGGAGGGCAGAGTACATGCGCATATCCAAAGGATGCTGCTTATACCAATGTAAAGTAATCATGCACAGTCATCAAGGACTTGTTGTGTGATGTCATTCAGTACACACTACATTGTACGTCACTACTGGAATCAATAACTGCAATCAAGACAAAACTTTCTGGTTGAATAAAAGTTAGAAATTGCCAGGGGTATAATAATTTAATTACCATAAACAGATTTTGACTGCATCTATATTCAAAAATTTTGAAATAAAATTATCTCTAAAAATGCCAAAGTTCATTTTGCTTTGGATAATGGGTTTGTTTTTTTTTGTTTTTTTTTTTGCCAGATTATATCAAGTCTAGATTCAAAAAGTGATAAATCTGTCTGGAGTCAGGGTGAGCTGCTGTTGTTATCTAGTATCATGTTCTAACTGACTCAAGGAACACAACCTGAAACTTCAGCAGACATTCTTTCCAAACACCACTGAAATAACATAATTTATACATTTATAAGTCTATTGCTGTAAGTGCAATAAAAAGTACAAAGTGCAATATATGGGTGTGTTCGTGTGTCTACAAGTGCACAATAAAATGGCCTGTGTGCTAATAATGATTTCCAGACAAAACTCCCAAACACACACAAACATCAATAGACACAAACTATTTAGTTGAAATGTGTGAACAGGCGTGTTACTGCATCTCTAGGTGCACTCGCTTTGAAAAAACACAGGATGCCAGGAAATACTGCTGACACAAAGCTTGTGATGCTCTGAACTCATCATCAACTCTCTGATAAAAAATGGAGGTAAACTCACATATTTTTTAAATATTTCTTAGCAAGCACCTCCCAGCTACCGTAGCTAGGAAACTACAGATTATACACAGTGTTTTCTTTGGGTCACTGTGTACAAGTATAGAAATATACACTCAACACACAATTCTAGCTTTTACTTCCTGATAACATTGCTCAATACTTGGCCACAACCCTGGCACCATTTGACAGACACAACACCCACAATTCTGAGGAATGTTATGTATGTTATCAATCTACAGCAAAAAATAAATACCTGGCCTCACTATTCCAGTTGTTTTTTTTAGGGGAGTGTATGTGTTTTGAGTGTTGCTCACGACTAGAGGGCAGCATTTCAATCCACAAACAATAACAGATTGACCTTTTCCACACTTTGCCTATAGATAGCAATCTACTTAATATACGTTTAATGCACTGTTAATGAATTTGCGAATGACAGTCTGTGCTGTTGTTTCAGTTAAACACATATTTATACTGGCAGTCTTTGCCCTTTCAGGGCGGTGAAGTATCAGAGGAACGTGTTCACACAAGCTCAGATGTGGCAGGACTTATCATCCATGACAAAGACATAACACATATTAGATTTGAACTGTAATACGTCTGTAACTTTAAACAGTTTTCTCCTCTTTTACACCACAACTTCCTGCCTGTTTGCATTAGAATACCCAATCAAATTTTCAGACACTCACTAGGAACCTATTCTTCGTGGGCGGAGCAACAACAGGTATGTGTTCATGAGCGTGTGATAGGGATTCAGCGGGTCTCAGCTGCAGCACTGTAGAAACCGACAGAACAGGAGGGATGAGTGTCGTTGACAGTAAAACAAAGAGGAAGACG
The DNA here is from genome assembly GCA_030770545.1 of Macropodus opercularis. Classification (NCBI taxonomy): domain Eukaryota; kingdom Metazoa; phylum Chordata; class Actinopteri; order Anabantiformes; family Osphronemidae; genus Macropodus; species Macropodus opercularis. Next base: position 16,076,608 of record CM061089.1, read on the forward strand.
GGACAAGCTCAAACTCTCTTTAGTAAGCGAAGCCAAACGGTGAGTGTTAACTATTCCATTTGCAGCCTCATCAACGGCCGAATGCAGACGTTCTCAGCTTTCAGTGAACTATCATTACTGCTATGTCTTTCATTATGCATAACTATCATTAAGCTAGACAGTCTTAGTTGCTTCATGCTCCTTTTTTTTACACAAGTCGCTGTGTTTAAAGTTTCTGGTTAAGTTTCAGTCTAATATGAGGCTGCATAAATCAAATACCTTCATGACGAAAACATTTGTCAATGTGGAGACCATGTTAAATGTTTTTGTACAATAATACTCAATGTGTACCTAATAAAATGGCATCTGACTATTTATACAGTGCATAGATGCAAATGCAGTTGTTAATATCACTTTCGACCGTACAGCTAATTCGCTCTGTCCCGCTGCCCAGATCCTCAGGTTGTTGTGTGTCAGATGGCTACAAAACTAAAGTAAAGTAAAAAAGTAAAGTTTTTAAGTTAAAGTATTAATAGTACTACTCAAGTCAATGCAAAGGCATCCACTGCACAAACATCAACATCAGCATTATGTTATGGATTCTTTTAGTCACATGTCTGTATTCATGTTGAAACACCGTGCTTGTCTCATCCGGTCAGTGAGTATAAGGGGGTGGTTTTTTATAGTAATATGATTAATTTAAAAAAATGTAAATGAACTTTCTGAAGGAAGTGGCTACGGCTAAACCTAAACGCAGTTGACGTTAACTCACATTGCAGAATTGGTGCAGTACAAACGAGTTGCCATACATGATGACATTATTGGCACTGTTCTGTAAATTGTTTTATTGTGTGATACTGGATACAGCTTGAATATGTAAATAACGGGATTGCGTAATGTTCGCTTGCCGATAAAAGATTTGGTTAAACATTAATACACATGTATTGGTTGAAGACGGCCTCAACATCACCAGTACTCTGTGTTAACTTTGTAGCTCCGCAAAGTTAATTGAGAGCAGATGATTTTTTTTTCAGGGTTGTCTAAAGCTTTAATCAAGCTTTAATGATGTTGTGACACGCAGTTATCGCTAAACATACAAAGAGGGGAAATACGCCTTCAATATCCTGGTAAATAATTACGTCAGCAGTGCTGCCAACTTTGAAGTTCGAATCAACAAAGCTAAAACCAACAACCAATAACTACCAGCTAATGTATTAATTCAGTCCATACTCAGCTTGATCCCATTTAAATGGGAGAAGCAGACTTTGGATTGAAGTCACTTCTACTATTACTATTATTATTATTCTGTTTGTTTACTTTAGAGGCAACATGTATAGTTCCACCTCGGAGGGATGGTTCACAGAGCAAGAGAGGGGCGCATCAATAATCCTATACAGTAAACTGATGCTTTACTCTCCTAACGACAGCACAATGGTATCCTCTGGTGTTCTCATGCATTCCCAGACAACATTGCTTAACTAAACATGTGTAATTGCTCAAGAGCTGGTATGTGGTCAGACTACAACAACAGGCTTCAGCATGTTCTTGTCAATGAGAAGAATAATTTTCATATTTTTTCCCACGTAGAAAAGAACAAAATACAAACCTGGCCCCTACATATTGTAGTGTTGTAGCATATTTTATCAGACATGAGTGTACAGTTGTCAAATGTAAATCAGTTTTCCTGGAAGACGCTCATCTTCATGCATATGTCATCGTGGAATTTGACGGATAAGGTCGAGCAGTTTGTGACTGTTCAACACATGGAGCGCAGACTTACTAACCTACGAATAACTCAAAGCAATTCATTATCTGTAATCATATCCTTCGTGTTGTTATTTTAATTGTCATAATTATCAGCCTAAACACATTTAGCAAGGTTTTATGTGCTGTCTCCATGGCTGCATGGTAGATTCTTATTTGGCCAGAAGCATTACACATGATTACTGTACACTGCTTATTTTGATTTAGTCATAGCATATGATGAAAACTACTGATCATTCATCTGCTGCATGCAGGCAAGAGCACGTCTACTGGTGGTATCACCGGCATCAGACGTAAATGGAAAGAAAGACACACCACGTATCGCAAAGCAGTGAAAGAATTCCAGTCTTTGCTTTTATGTTCCAACAGCATAAAACCAACCAGCCAACATAAAAAACACAGGCCCTCTTCTGTTACAATTCATGCTTTTGTTTCACCTCTCTTGCATTAGAAATTCAAATTTCCCTATATGCAAAATTGAAAGCTTTGACCAGAAACATGTCTAAACAAAACAAATTTACATTTCACTCGTGATTGTATGAACCATGTATGAGGAGGGTTTTAAAGATCAAGCTCCAGTCCCCAGAACCAACTGGATCAACGTGGCTTATGACCTAAAACTTGCATAATTGTTTGAAATCATGTATTAATAGTTTGTTTAGCTTCCAAACAGAAGTGTGTCTGGTTACAATCACATTATTTTATAATGTAATATTTTTTTTTCAGAGGACCAATGTCAAACTGGACACGAGAGGAGCTCTACTGCCCGCTGCTACAGCAGCGCATGCGGGAGCACAGCCTCAACAACAACACTAAAGCCAATATGGTAGTGGTATGTTTCCACAGCCTGTTCTCTGGTCTGGGAATCCTGGAGAACGCACTGATCCTATGGGTGGTTGGTTTCCGCCTGCGCCGCCGCACCGTGGCCTCCGTCTGGGTGCTCAACCTGGCCATGTCGGACTTTTTGGCCACCCTGACTCTCCCTTTGTTCACCTTCTACCTTTCCTCCGCCCATAGCTGGGTGCTCGGCAACCCGCTTTGCAAAATACAGGCTTCTATCTTCTTCATGAACATGTTTGTGTCAGCTTTCCTGCTGGCAGCCATTTCATTGGACCGCTTACTTATGGTGGTCAAACCAGTGTGGAGCCAGAATCATCGGACAGTGACAGGAGCGTGGAAGGTGTGTGCACTGGGTTGGCTGTGGGCAGCAATAAATACCCTACCTTACACTATATTTCGCTCTGTTACTCAAAAAAACGATGGAAAGAATTTATGCTATCATAATTTTGCCTTGATTTCATCCTCTCGAGCCACTCTGGAGAGAGACTGCAAAGTAAGGCAAACGACGACGGCCATTTCCAAATTGTTGTTTGCATTCCTTGTCCCCTTGGTGGTGATTGCAGCAAGCTACATTCAAATAGGACTGAGCCTGAGAAAGAGAGAGAAGAAGAGGAAGCAGAGTACCCGCAGACTAACTGATGCACTGATTGTCTCGAAGAAAGACGAAAAATCGAACACAACGAACACCACTACACTTACAAAGAACACCAGCATTTTTCTCAAACCTGTGAACTCTGGCCCTCCTTTAAACGTGTCACCCACTATGTTGTCTCCAACTGCCTCTAATCAGATCAGTCAGGGCCTACTGTCCCAGAGCTTCATCAAAATGGTGACATTTGTGATCACAGCATTTGTACTGTGCTGGGCTCCCTATCACATCATCTGTGTCATTGAAGTGATAGGTCAGTACTGGAACACTCTCTATTTAGTGGAGGTGGGGCTGCCCCTGGCTACAACCATTGCGTTCTTGAATCCAGTGTTAAACCCCATTCTGTACGCCTTCAGCTGCCCAAACTTCTGTGTGAGAATACGCCAGAGTCTGGGAGCGGTATTTGACGGACTGGTGGAGGAAGGAGGGGGCCTACTCATGATCCCAGGTAGGAGTCTAAGGGCTCAAATCCGGCGGAGGAGCAGCCGAGACGTGAGCCTTGGATCGCCGGGGTCACCAAAGGTTTCATATTCACCCCGTAAATCAGATGACAATCAAGCGCCCTTCTCACCATCTTTGTCATCCGAAGGTCTCAAAAACAATGACACAGAGAACAGTCAAAGGGAAACCATGATGTGACTAAGGTACAACAAAGCAAATTCTTGTGTCTTTTTCTCCATCACCTCTAAGTTTGACTTTGTCAGTTTGAATATATCTCAAAAGCCCATAATTGGATGGTCATGTACAGACATTATTTTCATCACTGGAGGACGTCTCCTACTTTTAAATTCAATTATATTTTGTCAATAATGTCAGCATAAATAAAGCAATTTCCTCACATAACATTTCTTACAGTAAAATGTATTCATTTCCTGATATATCAGTTAGCACTTTCCAGTTGTGAGAATGACAAAACAAACATTAGATTAGATCCAAATCTGACTAAGAACCCGTAGAATGCTCTGCACATTCTGACCACCAGAGACCAGTAGAGGACTTATTACATAATAGATGAAACTGTACTGATGGATTATGCTTTTCAGGTCCTGTAATCCACTTGCATTTTAAATCTAAACTGATGAGTGCCTGACCACCTTTCTAAGCGACTGAATTTGATCACATCTGATATCCCTTTTGATTGACTTTTCCAACAACGCAGTGGTAACAGTCTGGTTCTATCGCACTCAACGGGACACACCCACAGACAAACTGAGGTGTAATGTAGGCCACTGCAGCATGGGATTACCACTGAGGTAGCTGTAATTTAGAGAGAATATTAGAGACTAAAGAGCCACAATATAAAGACAGAGCAGGATTAAACCTAACAGCTCAGACTGACACACATAATTCCCCTTTCCTCATAGCATTTTCTCTCATTCTCTATCACTCTCTCTTTCTGCCATCTATGTATAATGCATGGTAGGCATTTTTGGCTGTACAGCAATCCCTTATCTGAAAACATGGCATGCTAAATGATCACGATTTTAAATTACATGTTATAATGTGAATAAACAGCATTTGATATCCAGTGACTGATTTAATGATCAAACTATGAGGTCTTCTAAACTCAGTAATGAGGGGGATTCTTATTCCAAATTATTCCATACGCCAACTTATGTCATTTTTTATGGTTTTCAATTTAGCAAAAGTGTGGAGAGGAAGCTGCTACATTTTACAGCACCTCAGTTGAGGTTCAAAGGGAATTGCGGTAATATCAAAACATGATATGAAGGCACTGCAGGCTAGAGATTGTCAGTATCACTGCTGCAATCACTCAATCATCTGATCAAGTATGCAGTTAAAGAAGTGGTGCTTCCTAAAACAATTCAGAAGTAGCAGAGCAAACAAATTACTTATTGAATTTCCCCAACAGTTTTCTCACAGTCCCAGAGTCATGCAGTGGCATGTATTAGTTATACAAGCCCCAGGCATTACTCAGCTGAATTTTCTGAAACATCCAGATGATGTTGTGCAGAAAACCTCAAAAAAGAAACATGAATGGAACGAATCAGATGTTCAGAGTAGAAATGGTCGACTGTAGAAAATACAGAAGCGCATGGTTTAAGAAAACCAACAAACAACATAAAATATGGAAAGTGCTACAGGCAGAGGCGATACGAAGCGCAGTGAAAGAACTGTAAGGTTTAAGGAAAGAATGAATGTGAGCATGTGTGCAGGGAGGGGTACTTTAATGCACTGCTACAGTAACTGACAGATGCTGAGCAGGGCTTTAAAGCTGATTCTACTCAAGTTTGCACAAATATGCAAGGATGAAAATGCAGCTGTGCAAAAAGTGTTTTTTTTTTACTGCAAATCAGGACATTTTTGTTTTGTTCTGTATGATTTAGATAAAGTGAAGGTTACACACATGTTTGCATTTCATGACTATTATGAAAATAATTTCAAAGTAGGTCCCAGGATGTTAATTTTTCCATGTAATCCAATTGCCACACCACTGTATGAAGAATGTACTGCTCCAACATCAGTTGGAGCTTCTTGTTCTAAAAGTCGGAGCTGTACTTACCCACTGGGCTCCACAGAAGACAACGATCGTTTTGGTTTCAAGTTTGTGAAGCATGTGGAGAGAAGTCTCCTGCTGTCAGATTTTAAAGGCAGCCCCAAAGCTGACACACCTTCAACTATGTTGGGGTTTTTTTTTTCATTGAAAATAGAGAACAAAATTGTGTCTTCGACTTTGTCAGAGCAGGGAAGAATTCAGCATCACATGCAGCAGCGTGTGTGTTTGTTTGTTTATTTTTCACAGTTTCTTATATTGACACGATTTAAAGCAGCCGTGACAGCAACTTTCCTATATGTCTTTACATATAGGAAATATATGTCTTTACACACACACACAAACACACACACACACACGTGTTGTTTTCACCAAATGCATTTTTGGTGCTACACAAATGAAACAATACACAGGACAAGGTTTATTTCTTTTACCATTTTACCATTTATCTTCTCTGTCTTCAAAAGGTCTGTTGGTCTGTCTGGTTGTTTGTACTTGTAGTCAGATTCAGATAAATAGATAATTGGTTGTTTAATGATCTGTAAAAGACTCATTCACTCTTGTTGCCCAATTGTTGTGCAAAAAACCATTTAATGATGAGTGTACAGTTCCCTGAGCTCTGTCATAAACTTGTTAAGCAACAAAAAAATGCCCCAGGGGACCAAGTGATTTCTCAATTAAGAAATGTTCCCATGGGTATCGCAAGGGAAGATGATCCATCAGGATGAATAGACAGGACTAATATTGTTCCAGAGAACTAAAATAAAGGTATTTGTACAGTCAGCACCCAAATCAGGGGCATCATGAGAAGCGCTAAAAATGCAAAGGATTGGGGGCAAGCCCACATCAGCATTGGAACAGATTGGATACGAGACACAGAGAGAGAAGGTAAATAAAGGATTATTGGACATGTCACATACATGGAAAACAGCGTCCGGCTAAAAAAAGATAAGACTGATCTACATAGCAAATGCTTTTGAACTGACAGTATTTAAATCTGAATTCTGTACATTTTGTCAATGAAAAAGCAGAGAGAAATCTTGAGCACATCTCATTCTTTGACTTACGTATATGTAATGATCTGCACAAGGATTGAAAAAATAGAAAAGTGCCCACAGTACAAACAGACAGATGCTGTGAAAGTGAGCGATAGATGCATACAGCAGGAGCGATGAAAAGATACAGAGAGAGAGAAACGAGGGATGAGAGAAGGAGGAGCGACAACAGTAGGAGAGATGCCTCAGATTATCAACCAGTGTCAGATGCTGTAGAGACAAATCACGAGAAGGCCTGCACATCAGCGTGACAGGGGAGAGAGACACAGAGAGAAAGAGGACGTCTGCGTGCATGTGAGCTGGGCTGAAATATGACTGACGTGAAAAGCGCATCCATGGAGGCGCCAGAAGGAAAGTTGACCAAGAAGGTTAGTGGATGTACATAAATGTGACTTGTCCTATATCCTACATCCTGTCGCTGTTCCACTCACAATCTCATGGCTATGATGTGATCAACCCAGGGTGGTCATCTGAAGCCAGAATCAAGTGGATATGTATTTTTTTTTGTCAGTTAGACTAGAAGAGAGCAAGTCTTCCATTTGGTTGCGTTGATTTTCTTTCTAACACTGCTCTTTCTAGGAATATTGGTGCAGTGAGTTAAATAAATTTCACTTAATCCATCTAGCTTTGCTGCGTGAATAACATCCTCTCAATGAGTGCTCATTTTGCTGCTCTTTTATTTCATTAACAGCCTTCGTTTAACAATAGCTCCATTCAATTTTGTTGCTGTATATGCTGGTTTTCTGTTCTTCAGGGATCCATCAAGAAAAAAATTGAGTCATTCAGGCGATGGAGTTCAGCTAGCATCAAGAGGCCTCCCAAACCAAAGGCCAAGACCCTCAGTCTGTCCTCTCCCATGGGAGACCCTGAGGAAATCTGGCTGCAAGAAGGAGACAGGAGGAAGCTGCGACCCATTGTTGACTCTGTCTTTGGGCAGGTAGGAAGAAGAATGTGCTTGGATGGGGATTGTTGGTGCATCATAGTCACACACACAGACTCAAGCATATACATATCTTCCTGAAGAAATCGCATTTCAGTATGATCCCATAAATGTTGCGGCATCACAAGTTAAAACGTGCATAACATGATTTACTCCTCTTTTTTACCTTAGAGGTTACATAACTTATTTCAATCTTTATTCCTTAGAGGCAAAATGAATCAGTGCATTTTTGCTTTCAGGGTATGAGATGGCACAAGAAGCAATAATATGTCTTGCACATTACTTTATAGGCAAATACTCAAAAAAGGTCAAACACAATGATCAAAACACAAAAGCATGTTTTGGACTGTAGAAATTTTAATCTAGGTTCCACCAATGCTACAACCAATCACAGCTGTTGTTATTGTGCACTGTTCCACACACCAAGTCCTGTCATGTCTGAACACTGCTACGGGGGAACGATGTCGTAAATTACAACTATTCATGATTGAAAAAGAGTAGTAACTTTGAGAAAAGGGTGCCAAGATGGGCAAGATAGTTGATGCAGAATTACTAATCTTATACTATGCAAAATCGTCTCAGACTTTTCTTTGTGAGACTTGTTCACACTAGTTCCCTAAGTGAGGTTTACGAATCTATAACAACACAAGACGTCATAAATTCTTTGTTTCACATGGCTGTATCCTGTTCATGGGGAGATGCATATACCGGAGATTGGTTCTTAAGTCAAATCAAGGGCCCAAAAATGCTGTTGAATAAGGCTGCTTTGTTTGTTGGAAAGTTTTATTCACGTATCCTCACACAAATATCAGTAATGTAATGCAGATTGTCAGCTGAGAATACACAGGTGAAACCCAATTTATTTGCATACCATAACATCTTAACTTCTCTGCCGTACATTTTTGCAAGCAGCCGGTAATAAAACATGCACGCATGGATAGCGTAACACAATCCTGACATGTTTCCTCTGGCTGACTATGAGGCATGAACGCCTTTGCAAAATCTTTATTGCTTTTTCTTTCAAGCCAAGATCTTCAAAAGAGATTATTGTGAGGTCCTGTAGAGTAAGTCAGACCTCAGGGAGTGTGACTCAGTGAGAATGAGAAAGTCCCTCAGGTCACAGGCAAGACACAATATGCAAATTCAGGCTGTATCATTTAGAAAATGGATGAGCAGAAAGTGAAATCACAAGCACACCCACACGCTCACCACAGATGTTTCACAAGGACCTCGCACAGGCGATCAAGTCACATCATACACTCAGCACTGGGCTGTATTGAGGACACTGGTGAACGTCCCTTAAAACACACGTGTAAATACGCCAACAGCTTTATTAAACAGTATTTTAATGTTTTGCAGGCTTTAAAGCTCTCTGTTATGTGACTTACAATGAAGCACAGTAGTTTCTGTTGCTACAATGATGAGTCTTGTTTTGTAATGTGGTGTAAGGTTGATTTAAGGGCCTGTCAGCTAAAACTGTTTTTGTATTCAGTGGTTTGGCCTGGATTTCACTCAGAAGATGAGTTTCATATATCCCAGCCTTAAAAAACAGCACAAAAATGTTGAACTTGGTTCTCTCCTCCCACAGTTTATTTATTGTTGAGATAAGGTTCTACTCTAGTTATGTCCTACATACAAGGTCAAGTTATAGTTACAGTACGTACATCTGAAAACAAACTCTTGGTCCTTCTGTTATGACTGGGCCTGTCAGTAAATTGTAAATGATCATTGTCTCACATGAGCCACCGATTGTTGTGATATTACAGCAAGCTTCTCATGCCTTGGTCAATACTGTTGAACAATGTTGAGCATTTGCATATTCGCAAATGGACCTTTTTCATGCAAGTATCTCACACTGCGAAAAATTCAATAGAATGTTAAACCGTTTTCAGTTAAATTAAAAACTGTCATTTGTACCACAAGAACGGAAGAGCATTAAAGCAACAGGCAGAGCTTAGCAAACAGTCAGTTGGGTCACATGTTTCATAACGGTACTTTGGCTACAATCATTATCGTAAGGCGATCAAGAGTCCCCTGAAAAGTAAAGAAGGTCCGGCTGGTTGTTTGTTTTCAGTTTTCATTGTTCCAATGAGTCATCCATACTCCCAGCAACAGCTGGAGAGAAAGTGAAGGAAGGGAGGGCTGGGATGAGAGCTGGAGAGCAATGGATGGTTGAACGTCATCAAGGCATAGCAAAGAGATTGACTGCGACGTAAAGCGAGATTAGCGCTTTAACGAGGGCAACACTGAAGTCTGACTCCCATCACTCATCCAACACAGCAAGGATACATCTGAAGCAGAAAATTCATGTTTAGTTAAACACGTAGCTACAGTAAAGTGCATTAGTTTCCTCCAATACAGTCAATAAATGAATCATGCCAGTAAAAGGTTGTAAACACGCACAGTGAGCTTGTTGCAAAACAGTGTTTTACAAATGAAGTGAAATAGCAAAGTTATTACTCAAAAAGTGAAAACTTCTTACTAACAACATCAAAATGTTTCCTATGGCTTGATCTCTACATTTCCTGTTTCTTTCTTGTTGCGGTGTGTCTCGTATATCTGCAATGATGTTGCGTCACTTCCTTGTCTTGCGCACTTGACCAGAAGATGTCAAATCTTTGAGTAACAACAGGTATTTTTTTTTCATGCAGGCTGACCTGCATTTGGCCAGATGTCGATTGCAACCTTGACTAGTCTTAGAGAAAGAGAGCAAAAGCTTTGGCTTGATATTGTGCTGCATATATATGTAGCTTTTTTGCATCCATTTAAAATATAATGTCTTGTATTGTGTATTTGCTCTTAAATATGAATGTGTCTTAAAGTGCAAATTTCAAAATGTGTCTGATCTCTGACGAGCTTAAACAGGCTGGTTCTAAACCTAATTTTTAGCACGAATCAAGTATTTCAAGTTGTGGGATATTACAGTAACACACGAAGACATGCAAATGCCTCATACTATACTCTACCTGTATGTGAGACTTCAGATGTTTTTGTCTGTTATTTAATGTTATATTAATTCATCTTACTGGCAAGCTCCTGCCATTGATTTAACCCTGCAATAAATGCATTTGATGCTGAGAACCACATGTAAAAAGATTTTCAAAGACATTTGCTTCCACAAAATGTATTTTTGTTTGTTAGAATTAACATATTGTTTTGTTATTCACAAACTTCAGTAAAACATGAAAATGAATCTGTCACATTTCTTTTTCCATTGGCAGGTTTGAGCATTTTATAATAAGTTCAACCTTAAGTCATACCAGCATTACTCATTTACTGCTTTTACCTATTTTCATAGCAGGCAAAAATTCATCCAATGCAATGTTATAAAAAGAAGAGCAGCTTTGGTAGACAGATTTAAAAGTGGGTTAGCTGATGGTCCATTACCACTGGGGCAGTTTGAGCAGCAACAGTTGTGTCCTATACTCATAGATGGAGATAAACAGCGCGCAGTCCCAACCCTTCTGTGACTTCCTGCTATTTTTGTAGAGCATCTTTAATCCGCATGACCTCCAGGACCTCGGCAGAAACTGATATCAAACTTTTAGGTCACATGTAAATGCATAAACAATATCTGAACAGGTGCAATAGGTATTATCCTCCTTTTGGAAATGGGCAAGTGGATGAGAACGAGACCTGGGAATGTAGAACAACCAAGACAGCCATATGTGGTTAGATCTATAAAATTATGTCGGGTTGACTTGAAAATCCTCTGCTAGTGCAACAATTATTCTTTTTCTATGAGATAACCGTCTATGGTCTGTAGTGTTTTATCCTTTCAGTGTTTTTGTCTGTGCTATGTGAAGTACATGTAAGTTTAAATCTTGTCGGAGGAGTCATTCTGAAGGCACCGTGTCACATTCTAACGATTGATAGTGTCTTTAAAGCTTCATTATTAGAAACATTATTTCTTACTTACAGAATATTATTAGCTTCTACGTACAAACAGAATGAGTCTTGCAAATCCAAGAATGAGTAAGACGAGGTTTTATCACAGCAAACATCACATTTCACATACGTGATTATTCAACATTAAAACATCTGCAGCTTTTAATCTGCTATATTGTTTCATAATTTGTTGACTGTGGTGACAAGCTGTGAATCCTATATATATATATATATATTATATTTGTGTTGATATGGTGGAATTCTAAGCAAACTGTTGCTTATAAAACATCTCATCACACAGCATGGTCATAGCTTGAAAGTCTAAAATTTATTCTTGACGGTAAGATGCCATTGTTAAATTGACAGTTGAATTTGAATGTGCTTATTTTGTTCCGTCATGTTGTGACCTGTTGTCTGTTCTGTTGTTTGTCATAAGGTTTCAGACAGAAACTCGAACCCATATTACTCAGGTTGGTTCACCTCAGTTCATCTCAAATTTGATCCACTTCATGATTCTTTCACCAGAGAGATTAGTTAAGTGAGTGGGTAGTACAGAGGAGAAGAGACAGAAAAGTTGTGGGAGGTGCAGTGGTTGCTCAAAGATGATGCTCATCAAATTATACGCCCTGTCTTCCCCTCTTGGCAAGTGCAAATGTTTGAATAGTTTGTTTTGTAGGTCACCCCCCTGCCTTGTAGAAACATGCAGGTTTACAGTTTGTGCAGTCAATGTGTGTTTGTATGTCAGGGTGCATGTGTGAGCATGCACATACACATGGATGCATTCCATCTCAGCTAAGATATTTGACCTGACCTGACCACTGCATGCAAAATCCTGACTGCTGGAATGCGGCCTACAGCCTGTGGCTTACAGCCTGGCCATTGGCTCTTTTGTTGGCCTGCTTCCTGTCCTTGTCTTTCAGGCATCTGTTGCTGTTGTTGTCGAGGGATAGACCATGAATTCTCACCCAACTGCTGTGTTTGGATTTAATGCGTTAGTGTTGATGCCAGTTAACACTCTTGTCGGCAGGGTTAGTTAATTAATTAATTAAGTTAATTAAGCAGGTCAAAATGTGATAAAAGCAGTTTTCTGTTATCTCCTGTTTGTATGTTGTCCAGAAGTATGTGCTTCCTTTTGAATAGATGAAGAAGACAGTTACAAGGCTGAGGCTTCCATTTGCTAATCTGGTTGCTGTCCTGTTATATCAGCAGGGGCAGTGACACACAATTGTACAATACATACACTTTGCAACCCCTCTTAAATGGACAAAGGGTTATAGCGACATCTAGTGGTGCTTTGTGAGTATCACAGCAGACAACGGATTTGTTGTTGCATTCGAAGGAAGGAAAGTTTTGCTGCACTCTGCTGGTCACAAACTAATAGTGTGAGGTGCATGGCAGCAGTCCAGGCATTAATCTGGATTCCTGCAGAAGTAATGCTCGCTCTCTCTCATATTCCCAACCGCTTTATCCACTCAAGGGTCATGAGGTCGCTGGACATCATCCCAGTCTTCAGTACAAAAGGCGGAGTTGTCGCTCCATCACTGGGCCACATACAAGCGCTCATTCTCACGCTCACAGCTAGTCTTTACAGTCTCCAGTTAACCTGATTGCATGTATGCAGAGAATGTTGCATTACAAGCTTAGTTTATGAAGATGAGCAGGAAGGTGGTGTGGTCTATAATAAATAAAGTTTATATTAGATGAATTACATTATTGCATTATGTAGCAAAAAACGTAGATGAGGTAGCATGTGGAATAAAGTGTTTGGTCTCAAAACAGTGCGTTTGTTGTCCTAAACTGACTGTGGAGGATTAAGGCGGTCAGTGTTCATAGTCCACTAATCTGTAGAACACAAACACAACACATAAAAATGTATGTCGCAATAAAATTATCTCTTTGTGTTATTTGTGATATTGTCTGATGCAGAACAGTTTTACATTACAATTTATATTGCAGGAATGTTAAATAAAATGTTCCATGGCAACGTGTGAACTTATCTGGCGTGAGACCATTTTAAAGCTTGTACCTTGGGAGGACTCACTTCATTATATTCTTGTGTGTGGCTGTTTAGGGGTTAGACTTGGGTTTTGAGCTTAGCCAAGGCTGGGGTCAAGGTCAAGCCTTTGGATGTGATCATGATGGTTAGTGCCGATACATTTAAAAAGAACTGTAGACGGTGTGTGTGTGTGTGTGTGTGTGTGTGTGTGTGTGTGTGTGTGAGAGAGAGAGAGTACATCTATAAAATGTACTGTACCACACACTCTCTTAATACCCTCGGATGCTGGTCTAAATTTAGCATCAGGGAAGTGTACTTAAGTATGAAGTTACAGTTCATGAGATTATGTTGAATTAAAGTCTGTTAGTCTACAGTTTTAATTTACTTGACAGCTATATATGATTATATAATCAGCTTGGATTATACTGCAACTCTATGCCACAAAGTCAAAGAAAGCGAGGTATTCTTCATTATTGTCATGAAAAAGAAGACGAGTTAAATGTTACACTTAGTCTTCGTTTTTCACTGGGTTTTATTAACATACACAGTGTGAACAGACGCCTCCATCGCTCCCAATAAACGAGCCGAAAGCTACTTATCGCACCGATTATGACCAGTAATCACATAAAACGTGCATTACTTCTAAATGGGAAATCCTAATTGCAAAACATCTAAATGTAGCTGTAATATAAACACAGTATATTAAAAATATTCTTCTTGCTTGTGTGAATGTAAAACTCAAAATTGAATAAAAAGGGACTTAAAAACACAGTCAGTATTTCTGACCATACTCAAGAAAGGTGGCATTTAAAGGCAATATTTAATTAAATACATAATGTCACAAAACGCTTTTTGGAGACATACAACATGATTTTCTTTTAGATGGATGAAGAACTGATTGTGATGTGTGACCTTAGTATCTTAGCATTCTGCTTCTCTGTCATACAGTTATACAGTTTAACCCTTGTAACATGTCCCTTCTTTGCTTTGTTCCTCCAAACTTTACAGTATTTGAAGCCATGCTGCTTATTTATTTCAGTTTTATATTATTTATTCTCGCTTTTTGCACTTTGAAAAGACACAAGTATTATAGAACTAATTCTAATATTCTATTTTCCCCACTTCATCTGTGCACTCCCGTGTCCTGTCAACAAAACTCTTTCCCTCTAATCTGAAATACGGGGATTAAACCGGCAGCCAACTCTGCATCCATAATTCTACCGTCCCCTCCCCCTTTTCTAACTCTTTCTCCTGCTCTCTCTCTCTTGCACACACACACACACACACGCACACAGAGTTTTGCCAGACTAGTCATTTAGAGAATACACACACACATGATGTTTCAGGGATGGGAAGGTGGGTGGCATGGATTAGATTAAGTTGGTCCCAATTCAAAGGATCACTCACAGCGAGAGGGGGTGACAGATAAACAGGGGTGGGGACAAAAAAGTGTGCATTTGTGTGTGTGAGCGAGAGAGAGCGACGCAGAGGGAGATGGAGTGAAAAAAAACGGTCAAGTCATGCAATCAGAGCCAGGGTTTGGCAGCATGTTGTTTCAGCCCAGATATGACCCAGCTCTCCCGTCCCACCCTGTCAATCTCCACCACCCCGCTGCTATTCTATAATATCACACACTACATGTCTCAAAGCCCATCACGCTCATCATGACCACCACCAGCAACCTATAGGAGTTTAGGATTTCACGCGACAGCATATGCCTACCTTGCCGTTCCCGGGACCAATAGGATCTTTGACCGTAGCATGTGCTCTGAGAGCAGCCGCTGTCAATAGTAGCGGGGCAAGTGAAAAACCTGCCTTGCTTTCACACTGTGACAGGCCCATGGGATCCATTGGATGTAAAATGGATTTTGGACTTTTGCGTGACATTTGAGCACTGCAGGAGAGAAGGAGGAAAAGAAGCAGGGAAGGAGTGTAGAGCCATACAAGGAAAAAGAGCGTAGGGTGATGGGAAACATCAACAAGGCTTCTAAAAAGAACAGTAAGAGGAAAAAGGTAAGGATTAATCCAGCGACTTTAACTACAAGAGCATTTATTAGATCAGTAAATGTTTGTTAGTAGATGTTAACATCTAAACAAATATAATAATTTAAGAAAGTCATCAAATGAATTTTATTTACAAGGTGCAATTTAAATGAATATGTACATTTTGCCTTGAACTGGAAAATGTCAGTTCAAGAAGTGAAATTTTAATGGTAACTTCACCTGTTTCCTGACCGGGTTGGGATTAGGGGGGGTCACCTGTAGAACGAAGTGGCTCCCCATTGGCCGGCGCCATGCTGGGGGCCCTGGGTGATGCAGGTGAGGTGGACACAGACGACGAGGATGAAGCAGGGAGCGAGCGGGAGTTCGATGAGCCGCTATGTGCGCTGGTTAAGAACTGCAACATGCTGCACAACATAGTGGGGCCTGCTTGTATCTTCCTCAGACATGGCTTCGCTCAGAGCCAACTTGTATGTATCACCTACACGCACACACACTTGCATGCACACACAAACAGACACGCAAGTTACAAATCTCTGGTCCAAAGTAAGGTCATCCATTTAACCATTCAGTGCCACATCGGCACAGCCATATTTTATTGTATGCGTCACCAAAGAACTGTGAACGCTTACTGGCAGATAAACGTGTGTTGTAAAAATAGAATAATTACCAGCAGTCTAAAGAAATTAGATAACTAGATAGATTAATACTGGTGTTATTATGGACACTTAATATTTATGCCTTGAAAAGTGAGTGTAAAAATGACTTAATCAATACAGAGCCATTTCTTGGCTGTGCTGCTTAGAACAGAGGTGTCGTTACTAATCACAGCTTTACTGAGCTAGAACCTTGAACTGAGTGTGAAGCAGACACAGCTACATCTCTTAACTGTAACAAGATATACAGTCAATCAATTAACAACAAGATAGTGATTATTATATTATATCATCTTCACTTTTCAGTATTAATGCAGAACTAAGCTAAGCATGTAACAGCTTGGCAGCAGCTTCTTGTTTAACAGAATGGTATTGTTTCATCTACTGCTATATAACAGGATATACATCTGCATCAGAAGCGCACAGTTACAAGTGAATGTCTCATTTAATTTGAATTCAAGATGCAGATGCATGTGATTTACAAACAAACTGTAAATATCCTCATCACCATCAGCGTAAATTCATTTGAGCATTAGAGTCATGTAAGAGAAATTGGAACAGGTGGATTAGCACACATTAGTGGTACTGTAAATATGCGTTGTGTTGAAGTGTGGTAACTTTGTGTGTGCAATGTTTCCAGAGAGCCAACAAAAATGGCAAGCTTGGCTGAGACAAGCTCATTGTTGCTATAGTGACTTGTAAAGTTAGTGAAGTTGTGTCGGGATGGTTTTCTATCATGTGTTGCTATAGTGGTTGTGTTTTTAAATTCGCAAACTAGTTTTCTTACTTTACTAGTGTTTTATAAATTCGCTTTCTTTGCACCGCTGTGCATTGAGCTCTCACGCCCCATAAATAAGTGCTGATGTCAGCATGGAACACGCACACATACTGAACAGTCTTACAGGTTCACGAGCAATGATGTTCAGTCTGAATGCACGTCTTTTTTCCTGTACCCAGCAGAGTCATTTACTGGGTCACAGTGGTCCTTATGGGACCTCTTCTAGGTCTTAATTCAAGTCATATATTAGGATGCAGGTGGAAATCTTCATACAAAGTGATGATGCCTTTTACTGGTGCCCAGTGTTTTATTATATATATTTTTGGGTCTTTAAAAAACTCAACAAAAGTGACATAGTATGGATTCATATGAATGCAAGAAATCCTAAAACCAACTGTGATGCCAAAATGTTCTATTCTTTTAAAACATTTGCTGGCTGAATGTGCCTCAACCTCATTCAGCAGAAATGATATGTGTTCACCCTGTGCAGGTGTGATGGATGTTTGTTTGATCTGGTGCCGACCTGCCGACCAGACGGCAGATTCAGAAAAAAAAAAACCCAGCAGCAGATAGGAAAATGAAAAACCGATAAACCTTCGTGATTTGTAATACAATTTACGGCTATAATCTCCCTGCCACTGTTCTCTCCCCTGCATCCTCTAATCTCGCTCTGTATTATTCCTGCTGTTGATGTCACAGTCTTGCAGAACACAAATGTATCCCGGCCTCACCTTTGGTCAATGCCAACACGCTCTGGAGCTCACTCAGCATCCACTGTAAACCGTTATCTTTGCGTGTGTGTGTGGCTGTAGCTCAAATCTCCATTTTGTTTAATCTACTTTTGAACATAATGGTTGCTCGTTTCATCATCTTTTTGAAACAATTTTTGTTTACACCAGTTTCCTCGGTTCACATTAAGCTGGTTTCTATCTACAGTACTGTATGTGTCTGTCTGTCTGTCCAAATTTAACATAAAATACTCTACTGTAATAAGATTTCTACACAAGTTAACATGAAACTAATAATAATCAGCATAATAAAATAAAAAGATCCAACAGATGATAATGCTAAAGTTTGTCCAGTGTGTGGGTATGTGTCCGTGTGTGTGTAGCCCATGTGGCTGACTTTCAACTTCTCTGTATGTCTGTCCTTTGTGTGTTTCCTTTCCCCACGGCGGCAGGACAGAGATCTACGACCAGAGGAAATGGAAGGTACATAGCTACAGTATGAAAAAGCTTAATCCAAATCCTCACTCCCTCAGTCGATCCCTGTGGTCTTCCTGAGCCACCTTTTCAAGCCTTCTTTCTGTGGTTTGCTATGTATTGCAGAATTTAAAAAGACTTCCCTGCTCGCCCTTTTCCTTTCATGTCAGCATTATATGTAAGCCAGAAGAGCTGTGTAAGATCAAAGCGAGAGGATTCGATTTCAAACAGCAGATTATTTTGTAACTGTCTCATCATTTATATTCCGCTGGTCTGGCTCAGACGTTCACACATACAGGAATCATTTGACTTTTGGCACTACATGAAGCACCCAAAAGACACAACTGCTGATACTATATTTTTGCCACAGTGAGAAGGATTTGAAACAAGGCCACACACTGAACATACATACATATTAATTCTTATCTACATATGCACATCTTCTCTGCAGAGCTGCGTGAGGCGTTCAGGGAGTTTGACAAGGACAGAGATGGCTTCATCAGCTGTAAGGACCTTGGCGAGTGCATGAGGACCATGGGATACATGCCAACAGAGATGGAACTGATAGAGCTGAGTCAGCAGATATGTGAGTCCTGCACTTACACAGCGCACACACAAAGAATCAGACAGTCAGTGGAAAAGGCCCATGAGTTGCTTAAGCAAACTTATGTATTGACTATCCTTTATTTATTCTGTGCATTTGTATTTTTTGGTGTCTAGGTGGTGGCAGAGTGGACTTTGAGGATTTTGTGGAATTGATGGGTCCTAAGATGCTTGCTGAGACTGCTGATATGATTGGAGTCAAAGAGCTGAGAGATGCCTTCAAAGAGGTCTGTGATGTATATTATTACATATTTGGTCAAACAGATTATTACCTTTGGTGTTCCTTCATTATTGTAGGTCTACGTTCTTACAACCTATTCCTAATGATTTTCTTCTTTCCATCCCATCCACATTGTTTCCTAGTTTGACTCTGACGGTGATGGTCAGATCAGCCTGGGGGAGCTCAGAGAAGCCATGAAGAAGCTGATGGGGGAGCAACTCAACCACAGAGAAATCGACGAGATCCTGCGAGACGTAGACCTCAACGGGGACGGACAGGTAGACTTTGAAGGTGAGTAGAAGAGAAGAGAGGAGTATCATCAAAAAGGAATAGGACACGTTTAAACACAGTTAGATTGTGTTTTTCACTGAGAATAATCACTGGTTTTCTCTCCACAGAGTTTGTGCGCATGATGTCTCGCTGACTCTTCGTCAAAACACGATCTGTTGCACTAAACACAACATGGACCAGACTGCGCACTGTTAATGTTCTTGTAATTCTCTCTAAAACCTTTCTGGTGTCTGTATGTTTCCAGTTACCTTTATAATGTCTCGAGTATTGGAGAATCCCATCAGTGTTGCCTGAATGTACTGTAATATGTACAATACATGTAATAGGAGATTGTGAAGTGATGTTCCAACAGATGTCTTTATAAATATAATTCAAAACATTACATAAGTAACATAATGGGCTAGTTCACACAAATGACAGTAGTTAGCCTCAAGCCTAGCTTGGGAAAGAGCGGATCCCTGGAGGAAATGATTTTGTTCTCAGTGATATATCACTGAGACACCACCAGGAAAGGTAAGACTCAAAAGATACATAAAACTTATTGGAGAAAATGTGGGGCTTTGTTTGTAATTTAGTGAGCTGATCCTTTAAATATGCAGTATATTCCACTTCCTTACTTGAATCTAAAGTAAGATTTATTACGACAATTTTAAAGAATGCCACGAAGAAGAACTTCGGTTCAAACTTGACTTGACCTGTTATAACAGTGATACTGTGACATGTGACACATATTACTGCTTTGTCAATAACAGCGCACACATAACATGAGATTAATGTACAGATGATTACAATAATTCATTTAGTTCAACTAAATATTCATTATTGTTACCATTGTCCATAGCTGGTCCCCATTTTGATATAATTTACTTATTCTGGAGCAAACATTCTTCCACTTTTTATTCATAAATATCTTTTTGATACAAATTAAATAACATCAAAATAGCTGTTTGCTTATTCAGGTGGAGATGAATTGATTGTCTCAAGATTGTTTACTAAAGGTTATTCACATGTTTTATTTGTACACTGTCCAACACATTAGGACTAAAAAATATGCACTGTTATATAAATAAAAATTTTAATCATAACTTGATTTTTTTCACATCAACTGGATCATCTGGTCTGTAGATGCAAAGCACAAGCAAAACTGACCATGAGTTATTTTCATGGGGATATTCTCCAGCTCAAAGGGAAAACAAACCAGCAGCATCTGGTTTTATGGTTCAATGAATCAGAATTTTCCTTTTACATGGCAGATACTACGTAATTTCAAATAGCTCAGCAGAAATGCTCCTTGGAATATCAGCAATGTAATGACAAGGTAGTGATCAGTGTTACTGATAAGTTTATTCTGCATCGTGGACAGGACCATCTCTTCCAGCCTGACACGAGAAATATCAGAGCTCACAATTCTTCACAGTCTTTCTGAAAACCTATGGTGAGGGACTAAAAGTTCACACAGTTTTATTTACAGTATGAGCCACAACATCGCTGTGAGTTCTTTGTCCTGGCTGTTGGTCAGCAGCAACAGTTGATGGTGAGTTAATCATAGAACTTTTTCCTGCTGCAGACAGCTGTATTAAGAGAGAATTTATTCATTCGATTTAATTTTTCAATGTTGTGAAAATAATTACAAACCAAACAAATGTTCATAGAAGACCTCTACTTCAGCGTTTAGGCCAGTCAGGTCCGTGAAGGCAACACTAGCTGAAAACTGTCGAGGTTGGTTTCACGCTCAGTAACTTTATTTTACCAGGAGGGGGCGCCAATGTCAAACACAAGACAACAAGAGGAACAAGCTAAGATGCATTTATTTTAGCATAATATTTAAAATGCTTTTATATTATATTTGAATTAAAACATCCATTTGGAATCACCTATTATTGCTCTTTCCATGGATTTCAGGAGTTTCTATTAGGAAGGCAGATTCTCAAACTGTGAAATAATTCAGTAGATTTCTTGGAATCATTTCTTTGTACTCATGGGACTGTGCCAGATAAATAAATTTAATCTGAAAACTAATTTTAAAGTTGTCATTGTTGGCAGTCATTTAAACTTACCAGTAGGTGTTATATGTGACTAATTTCCCACAAGATTGGAAACTAATTTATTAGTTTAATAAAAGTCTGTATTTTTAGCAACTATATTGAGACATGTACACAAAAATATGATGGTAACAAAATACAACAGGACACATGGTGACATAATACTTAAAAGCTTTAAACTTTGTGCTGTGTTGCTTGTAAACTTTGACCTTTAGACAAGCTATTATCAAAACATTACCTGAAAATAACGTGATAATAAACTAGAAGCAAATGACAGAAAAGAGCATAATTTGTGTCAGATGAACTAAATATTACCATAAGGGAGTAGTACATGTATTTGGAAATGTCTTTTCCTACTGAGGGGTGTCCTCTGAGATTCATTTTTGGTTTGATACCAGGTTGTAACGTTGGCTTTTAGCTGTGACTGTTGTTTATAAAAATACAGTCTTTAATTTAAATTAAATGTTTTTTAAAGACTTTACTTTACTTGGTTCAGAATGAACTTTAGTCTTGGCATCATCAATCTGGACATTTGAGAAGTTTATAAAATGATCTTCAAATTTGTAGTAGTAGCAACACTGCAACACTAACAGTAATCACAAGTTTACCAAGATATTAATAACCTCCAGAAATCTCCAGAATACCTTCAAAATGCAAATAATTTTTATAACTAAATGCATTATGCGGAGATGAAAATGTTGTTTTCATAGGCATCGTTCTGCAGCCTGAGAGCACCGCCTGTATTTCTCCACCAACACGCTAAACTCACCTTTCTGCGACAGCAACAATAGTTCTGTTTCCTTTAAAATACTCTTACTAATCAGCTGACAACACATTTTCTGTGTTTTCAGTGTTATTGTGATTCATGTTGATAGCTGATTTTGAAAACCTCACTTGGATGTAACACAAATTTACATACATCCAACAGTACGTTGTGTTATTTTTGTGACTGAAGAATAGTGACCTAATTCTGTATTAATGCGGGGACAAGAAAAGAAAAAAACAAAATCTACACTCTCAAATTTACAATGAGGAAAATATGTCAAAAAGAAGGGGTGTCTGTAATGGATAAAAAAATAAAGCTATTAGGACTAAGGGTTAGTTGAGCAGAAACATGTCAATGCCAAAATGTATTAAAATATTATAAAGTTTATATTTTGCTATGTGATTTTTCTGTTTGAGTTTGAGCTGTTTTATTATCTACATATTTTGCAGTCTTACAAACTGCACAGTTTTTTAAATCCAAAAATACATAAACCAACATGTTTTCTGCTTGTGTGTGTATTTGGGAAGCACCTGTCTACTGTACTTCAAACACACTAACAAACAGAAACTTGTCCACCCAAAAGGCTAGATGCTGAATAAGAGGAGCAACATAATGTTTGCAGTCTAATGCTCAGAGCTGTACCCCGAAGAAACCAAACACCCATTAAACAAAAGGGTGGCTCAGCACAGAAGAAACAACACATCAGGTCCAATCATCAGTGATAGTGTCAGACAAAGGTCAACTCTTTTAAGGATAACAATGTTTACTTGTTACATGTGCTATGACTAAACTTTCAGGCAATGTTTGTTTTGTTTTTTCTTGGATTGAGTTGTGGCTTTTACTTGTGATTCATAAGAAAACGTGCTTTCCTCACTGTTGACCTTTTGAATGGTAAAGAATATATTTTCTCTGGCCAATGTTACAGCTGGTGTTCATGTTGATGATGTATGGGTTTCTCAGTAATGTTTACTGGTTCTGGTATCTTACACTACGCGTACCTTAAGAAGTCAAAGACTTTGGTTTGTTACGGTTTTCAGTATCGGGCATGAGATAGATGGATGGAACAGGCTGAACCAGATCTGGATGTAGAAGAGAGTGAGTTTATTGATACAAAAACGAGCCAAACTGGCCGGTAGTTCGGAGCAGTAGTGTTGCACCACAGGCGCTCGTAGCGGTGCTTGAGAGCAATGTTCAGGGAAACAGTCCTTATTCTGGCATGAAGGGACCTGAGCTGTGGGGAGAGTTTAAGAAGGGAGATAATGAGCCAGGTGAAAACCATCAGAGCAGGTGAGCAGAGGGAGCAGGTGTGGGCAGTCGGGGAAATGAGGTGTAGTTGGCGGAGGTGCGGTGTGTGTCTCCGGTCGGCTCTTCAAAATAAAGGTCACAAACCGGAAGGCAATACCGATCGTAACATGGTTTTGGTTCTTGAATGATGTGAGGACTCTTTTGAAACGTCAGACACATCTGTCATATACCCAGAGGACATAAACAGATTGATGTTCAGTCTGGAAATTACGCTAGAAATCCTTTTGTGAATCACAAATTAAAAATTTACATTTTGATTAATACAGATGTTCTTTTCCTTCAGTGCACAGTTGATTTATTTCAGACACGAGGAGTGTGTATATTCCCATGTCCTGGTCTACTTAAGGGGCAATTAGGATAAACAGACAATGTTTTTATGCTCTTTTCACTAGAATGATATTACATCACAAACAAAAAAAACCTTAACACTACTGTCTATAATGTAACATAACATAAGATGCAAGTGTATCATTTTGAGCCTTTCTTTAATCTCACACAGGCCTAAATGACTTGATACACATTTTACTTGTACTTCCACTCCTTCGGTTTGAGGACTTTACACCTTAACCCACCATTAAACCTACACCATTAGAGGCTAAGTTTCAGATTTGGTCAGGCTCAGTATCAGAATAACATTTTTTAATGTTGCGTAATCGCAAAAACACACATTTGTCATCAGTGTGAAATGAGTTTTTATACATATAATAATGTAACCACACCCCTAAAAAACGTAAAAGTAAACATACTGACTTGCATCTGTACATACATCTACAGTATGTTTCTTCTGACAAGCTGTGTGGAAAAAAAAATGAACATGAAATACTGTCCCTGAATTTTCACGGATACAGTTATGGGAAAAGAAGAAACAATGACTTATGGTAAGTTATAAAGTTCTAATGTTACAGAAATGCTGCAGTGAACAGTGTGTTTGTATATGAACCTTTCCCACACAGTTCCACCACCTACCTGCTTGATTGAGCTGATTACTGGGGACTCCAGATAGTCAAACAGATGGACGGTCTACTCTAAAGCCGTGTGCACAACCTCACACAGTGTGTTTGTGCATGCAATTGCCAATTCTGTTGAAGTTAAGTAAGGTAATTAATGGCATCTAAATAATTTTCCACTAATTTGTCAATTACAATCTCATTTATCCTAACAGCTTGAAACCCTGCAAGACACTGGCTTTCCCATCAAAGCAAACTGGAGCTCTGTGTGTCACTTGGAGAATACATGTTGAAGAGGAGGGGTTCGAACCATTACTACGAGTACAGTGCATCTCATTCATTTGAACGGAAGATGAAAGACAGGCACTAACAGACAAGTGGCTCACACATTTGTTGGCTATTTTCTAAATCTGTGTTGGATAAGAATCAGTACAATTGGAAGCAGGAAGTGAGCAACAAAAGCCTAGCTGTTAATAAAATATTTTGTCAACAACAGAAAAGTCTAATCGTCAGAGTTTATGCTTGTTTGTAGTAGACTAGTATTTGTCGACATGTCAGGTTTTTTTTTTCCAACCCGTTTTCTGGAACATTTCTTGAATTATATTTACTGGGCTACAAGAGCCAGACTTTGATTGCAGTCTGCTTTAGACTCATATGTGCTTCCCTTTATGTGGTTTATGTGGTTGATACAGTAGTACTGTACCATGGTTTCACCAAGTAAAGAACTCAGAAGCATATTTATTAGTGGCAGATTGTACTGGCCCTGTTGGTTCAGTGGTTCAATACATTTAACTCAAGAATGAAAATGTCACCCCATGCACTGATGGATCAATGCTATACTGTAAGCATGTATACAGGGATGCTGCAGTTCCCAGAAGGCAAAGACTGACCAGGGAGTCCATGTCTTCTCCTGTCAGAATGATACTATAAATAGCAAAATAATGAATTGTAAACTGTGTCAGCTGTCAAACGTAAATGTTTGAATGTCCCCTTCATTGCTTACTTGTTAAAAACAAGCAGGCCTTTTGTTTTCTCTGTGGTTGAAAATTGCATTCCTACAAGTTGTTGTTGTTGTTTACTTGATATAAAATAAACATGTCTGTCTAACCCTAGCATCTGCAGCTTGACTCTGATCCCCAGGATAGTTGCCACAAATAGAGCACAGCAGATGGGGCTCAAGTGCTAGCAAACCACAGACATGTGCAGGATGCAAGGGAGATAAAGTAATCTGACAAGGAACAGCACTGACCAGCTGATCCATTTAAGACATTTAAGATGTTTGACTTGACTCGAAGTTTTCTGCTAAACAAACAAAGTTAGAGCAATAATCAAGTGACCGTATTATACCTATGTTTTGGGCTACGTTTAAGTTTTATGCAGTTAAAAACATCCTTAAGCAGCTTCTCCTCTGGTCTGTAAAGACTTGCTTGCTGCACAGTCTAACACATGAGCCAACATATACAAAATAATATGATGGAAAAATTCCAATTTAATCAATGTGTGTATAGTTAACCACATAACAACTTGCCTGTGATGGCTTATAATTTAACCGTCCAACAGTTCTGCTTGAGCATTGTCAGTCAATACACTATATACCATGTTCACTGTATTGAATTCCTTGCCGACAAGTAAAGAAGGACATGTTACAGAAGGACCTTAAAATTATTTAAGACAAACAAATGTAAATATTACAGCCATAACTATGTTGCAATTATCATAACAAAGACTGTTGACTAGAAGAGGGTGATAGAAAACATACACTACAGAAAGAAAGATGAGAACACAATTGGTCTGGAGAGAAATGAGCAGGATGTGTGGCTGGGGGACCAAACGTGTGTGAATAACATTACAGGCTCATTCTCTTTTTCTGTGCTCCAGTGGGGATAAGCACATGTTAAACGGACAGTTTGAATATAATTTGCTTTACAGGACAGTGACCTCAAAAAAAAGCTCTAGGTTATGTGAGAGCTATTTGTCCAGGCAGGAGAGTTATTGACTTCCAGATGAGATGGTTTGGGATGAGTTAAACTGGTGAATGACTGAAAAGCTGTTGAAAACTACTCAAACGTCTGGAAAAGAAGAAATAATGCAAATTCTCTTCCAGGTGACTGTGAAAAATCAAAAGTCAAAAAACATAATTGGGGAAAATTAATACTGTTATTTTCTTATCAATCAAACAAGTCTGGCTGTTAACTTGAACACATTTTGAACATCCACATTGTGCTTCACCAGCGCTAACTGATCAGACCTATGACATCGTCAACATGTTAAACATTTTTTACCTTTTGATTGGTCATGTTCATTTAGCATTATGCCAACCTAATGTGCTTTCCTGCTCCCTTCATTTCTTTTTCCTCAGCACATCCTGTATCTGTATTTCACCCTCTGATTATTGGTTGAACTGCATTTATGGATTTGTATACTATACTATCAGTAAGTTCACAATTGTCACATTGTAGGCTCTAAGATGAAAACCGTTTTAAAAATGTTCTTTAACAGCTTAATTCTCAACAGTCAGTCACTACCTGTCATTTTCAGGCAGCCTACAGTGACTTTTTCAGACAAACAGCTGGGTGCTACTGCTTAAAAACTGGTGATGAAACTGAAATTTAGAGCCCTGAAAAGCAAAAGTAGTAGTTACTGTAGGTGAACCCACCAGGAAGCCAAGCATTTAAGAAACAATTTCATCACCAATGGGAGCCATTTGCGGCACTGGTTGGTACTACTATAACTAAATGTGTCATAGTTTGGACACAGTCTGGTGGTTCAGTAACTTCAAATGAAATATTTATCATGGTTAAGTGTCAGTGGGATAATTTCTTCTGGAGACAATAAAGGTTTTGACACTCATTTGTACTAACACATTTAATTCACAGCAGTGGGATGCAAGTAATGTGGGGCACTACTAAGCTTTAAAAACAATAAGTCAAAGCAAATCATTTCAAATATGTATATCTCCGAAACCTTTTGTTCCTTGAGAGCAATTGTTTACTAATTACCTTATGTAGTATCTACAATGATAAAAATGTATGCAGGAATCATATACTTTCTTAAAATGATTTGAATAAGCAATCACACAATCACTAATTGTTAAGAATATCTATGGAAATCAAACTTGTCCCATAATACTACTGCTTTTAGTAACTACCAACATCTACTGTGTCATCATCATATGTCCTCAGAAAACGTATTCATATTCAGTAATTGAAAATTATGCTGAAAAGTAATCGTTGAAGGACTAGCTCTGTAGCACATGAGGCTCATAATCTTTAGAGTTGCAACTATGGAAGAAAGGGCTGGAGTTTTATGTTCCTGAGTTTAAATATCAGGTATCTACTGTATGACCAACATCAAGGCGGATTAGGATTAAGAAACATGCTTCTGACAGATAAAGTTCTGCTCTATGTCACAGTGCTCGTCATTCCAGTCACCCTTCCCTGTCGCACGGTGCCAGAACTCCACACAGTCCTGGTCCCTCCCGTTGTAGCTGTTGGGTTGCCCTTTACCCCAGTGCCTGCAGGGCAAAGAGATGCATCCAGATTCTGCTGCTCTACTCTTGGGTCAATGATGGCAACATTACCCAGAAATTAAACGTTTGGAGGTAATAACTTGTGACTTACAATGTGGATGGTCGTGTTCCATCCACCCATTTCCACTGCCCTTCTACTCCTTCATCTGTCAGTCCAATCCAGACTTCTTTTTCACTCGAATACAAGCCATTTATGAAGGTCTAGAAGAAAAATACAGTAACGCTACAGTAAAAAATATATAATATCATCTGCATATACCGTACACAATACATTCTGTAGCCCTGTCAACAACCTAATATGCTAAATGTATCTGCTGACACAGTCAATGAAGATAATGCACAAAGACCAATATACCATTTCCTCCGGGGTTTTCACGGTTGCCAGATCTGCACCATTGTTTTGGCAGTATTCTCTGCCCTTGTTCCAGGTTTTCTTGGCGGTAGAAGTGAAGTAGCAGCTGGCCTGAAACACCTGCCAGCCATGAGGGCAGGTCTTATCTGCAAAAGATTTATTGAACAATGATTATCGAACATTTAGGCAACAACGTCAATTGAAATACAGTACTGAAGTGATTTTAGATGGTTTTCGCTGGCAAATAAGGTTTCGATTTGTTTTTCATCACATGGCTTCCAGAAACACTATGACAAATTGTTTATGCCCATTTCCTTCTGCTTACTTTGGCTCATGGCAGTCAGTTTCTCAACTTCCCTTTGCAGCTGGTCCCTCTGGGCTGTCAGGAGGTCTCTCTCCAAAGTCCCATTCTTGCAGCTGTTTTCAAGGGCATCTTTATCCTTAACCAAAGACGCGTAAGAAGCCCGTAACTCATCTGTCGCTTTCACGAGTACGTTATATGTAGCCTGCAGAGTCTCTTTGTCTATTGTCAGGTTTTGGTGGCTGCTCTCTAGCTTGTCCTTCTCACTGGCAGAGAAATTATATTTGTCCTGCAAATGCTCGACTTTGTTAATCAGTTCATTGAAACTCTGTTGCAGCTGTTCTTTTGAATGGGTTACATTGTTGAATTTATTCTGTAGGTTGTTCCTTTCTGTGGTCATTGACTCAAGCTTGGTCTGTAAGTCATTTCTATGTTTGAGCACTGAATCACACTGGGTTTGTAATAAGTCCTTGGTTTTAGACAAGGCATCGTTATTAGTCTGCAATACGTTTTTACTCTCTTTTAGCTTTTTGATGTCGCTGTTTAAAGCCTCATTGGACGTCTGTAACTCACTTTGACTAGCTTTAAGTTTGTCATTTTCCGCAGTCAGTAAATTGACATTGGTCCTTATTTGGTCCCTTTGCTTAGTTAAGTAATCGCTATTTTGCTGTAACTGATTGTTGTTGCGTTCGAGAGCGCTTTTTTCTGTTTGTGCTTTCTTGAGGTCTTCCCGTAGGTCATCCTTCTCTTTGCTCAAGGCTTTAACATTGATCTGATGATCTTGTTCAACTGTTTGGTCTGCCAAAGAGAAGAAACAACATGTGATATCAAGCAACATATAACATATAATTGTGACAATGAAAACAAACAAATTGACTCACAGTGAATGCTCTGGCCTATGACACCTGCCACCAGGAGAAGACACAGGAGGCTGAGAAAAGCAGTAGCAACCCGGTAAGGGTTGTTTCTTATGACATAAACTACGAGACAACAACCAAAAGAAAAGCACAAATAGATAAGCTGATTTATTTGTGTTTCATCGGATTCATCCACTTTGATGTTTGATTGTTGTTAATTAATCCCACAACTGTATTTCAAAAGTGTACAGGGATAGAATAAGAAAGTTATTGGTCATAAAATGAAAGTTGGGAAAAAGCAAAATCTTTCACATATTTTCATATCACCAATGTTATATGACATCATCTAATTTTCTTACTTGAATACTTGAGCTTGCTATCACTTTCAAAAAGCTGCATGTAGCCAAATTTACTGTCTTCAGTGTCCATGTTTGTCACTCTATCTCCACGGTACTCAACAGTCATCTTTGCGTCTGTATGTGCTGAAGGTTTTCCAGCAAAAGAAAAAAAAATCTAATTAAATTTTATGTTAACTGTAAAGTTTAAAGTCCCATATTTGCTAGACGTGTGTTAAGAAGCTTTACAATCAAGTATGACCCTTTCACCCCTGAAATAGAAAAAGAAAAATAACAGAAAGGAAGAGCTGGCCCATGAATATGTTTTATATATAAATGAAATATAGATATATTTTAGCTTATACAGCATTGGAGCATTTGCAAATATTGTCTAGCTGCAAAACACCTTTTTCTTTTACAGGGTGTTCATACATGGTGTATAATAAAAATATAAATTATGCATAATACAATAAACGAATACAATAAACCTTACCTGTGTTTGTAAAGATGAGAAAAACAATTGTAAAAATATAATGAATAATGGTTTTGGAAATCTGCTCTCCTGCAACGATTCAAAGGGAGTAAAGAAATTGAATTTGATGCAATCTATACAACAGGGGCTGTGACTAATTGCCAGTTTTACATCAAATAGCAAATGAGCAGTTATGAGGAAGAACAGATTCAACCTAACACACAGATGCTGACCATGCAGTTGACAAACCACAAAGCTGAGTCAGGACGATTACTCAAGAGTAGTTTCACCATGTCTTTCCTGAGCACAGATGCACAGATGTCAGGCGTGGATCCTAAGAGAAAATCTTGAAAGTGTACCGTACGCACATTTTAAAACAATGCAGTAAATTCCATCACAAAGTCCTCACATCTCTGTTATTGTTGTGCTGTACTGCCTTTAGCTACCAAGCTCCTCTCCTGTGAAACCAGCTTCCAGTTCAGGTTCGAGAAGCAGACACCCTCTCTAGTTTTAAAACTAGGCTTTAAACCTTTCTTTTTGACAAAGCGTATAGTTAGAGATGGTTCTGGTCACTCTATCCGCTAACATGCCTTCATGTCCACATGCCTCTAACTTTGACCCTTTTCTCTCCTAGTTGTGCTTCTCCCTGTCTGTCTGTCTCTCTCTCTCTCTCTATTCTCATCTACAGGTATCGTCAGACTCAGAGCCGTGTGTCTCCAGTGTTCAGTTGCTGGTCCAACCATCCTATATGTTCTGTTGCTGCTTGTTTTGTTGTTGTTGTGTTCTTTTCTCTCTTCTCTATCCCCTCACTCCAACCGGTCAAGGCAGATGGCCGCCCACACTGAGCCTGGGTCTGCTGGAGGTTTCTTCCTCACTATAGAGGGAGTTTTTCATCCGCTGTTGCTATTAAAATGTACAATTTATCGATTGGCTACAATTAAAAGCTGGGATTTGTTGGGTTACGTTGTGTAAGGTCTTCAACCTTACTTGTAAAGTGCCTTGAGATAACTGATGTTGTGAATTGGCGCTGTATAAATATAGTTGAATTGAATTGAATTGAATTGAATTAAATTAAATTAAATTGAATTGAATTGAATTGAATTGAATTGAATTGAATTGAATTGAATTGAATTGAATTGAATTGAATTGAATTGAATTGTACATCTAGTTCCAGTGGCCACTGTATTTTAAATATCTCACTTCAATGGAAATGTGAGTGTAGAAAGTGCTGACAAATAACAAATCATAATTTTCTACATTATTCATCATGCTAAGACCCCATTTTTAGGTTGTTTGGCAAGAGAGTCATTTCCTAATTCAGCCCCAACACATTGCAACCTCATTCATATTCAATTCATTTCAGTCAACATTTTATAAAAATGTAAATTGGAAAAGTCAACTGTTTGATTTCTTTGCACCCATGTGTAAATAAGCCGAGAGCAGGTGTTATTAATTTAACAGGAATGTGAGTATGACTTTGTTTTACATGAGTGTTGACTAAGGTCAGGAAGGCTGCAATGATCCATATTTATTCAGTTTCACCGCTTGCTCATAAAGACGTGTTTCTGTACTTAGCTTCAGGGAAAACGCCTCTCAGGGGACAAAACATTCAAACTATATTTAGCTGCTGCATATCATTCAGTTCTAG
This sequence comes from Macropodus opercularis, assembly GCA_030770545.1. NCBI lineage: Eukaryota > Metazoa > Chordata > Actinopteri > Anabantiformes > Osphronemidae > Macropodus > Macropodus opercularis. The sequence goes on from CM061089.1 coordinate 16,108,539, forward strand.
CTCATTGACCCATAGTTACAATGCAATCACACAGTAAAACAGAAATGTTATCAGGATGGTTAATTATTATGAACTTGAAGGACTTGTGTACCATATTTAATACAATCTGGTTCATTTGAACATGCCATTTGACACACAAATAATATGAAATAAGACCTATTCAATTCAGTTCAATTCAACTTTATTTATATAGCGCCAATTCACAACATCAGTTATCTCAAGGCACTTTACAAGTAAGGTTTAAGACCTTACACAACTTAAACCCAACAATTCCCACATAGAGCAAGCTTTTAATTGTAGCCAATCAATAAATTGTACATTTAAATAGCAACAGTGGAGGAAAAACTCCCTCTCTAACAAGGAAGAAACCTCCAGCAGACCCAGGCTCAGTGTGGGCGGCCATCTGCCTTGACCGGTTGGGGTGAGGGGATAGAGAAGAGAGAAAAGAACACAACCACAACAACAAAACAAGCAGCAACAGAACACAGGCAGGATGGTTGGACCAGCAACTGAACACTGGAGACACACGACTCTGAGTCTGATGATACCTGTAGATGAGGATAGAGAGAGACAGAAGGGGAGAAGCACAACTAGGAGAGAAAAGGGACATAGTTAGTCACATGTGGAAATGGAGGCATGTTGGTGGATAGAAGAAAAAGAGAAAAAAGAGCTCAGTGAATGAAGGAACCACAAGTAGACCAGCGCTCTGAGAACGAAGCGTTCTGTTGGGAGCATAAGGAGCGATGAGGTCTTTAAGATAAGATGGAGCTTTATTATGAAGAGCTTTGTAGGTGAGGAGAAGAATTTTGAATTCTATCCTAGATTTTACAGGGAGCCAATGCAGAGAAGCTAGGAGCCAATGCAGAGAAGCTGCTAGAGGTCTTTGTGAACAAGAAAAGTCATTATAAATTTATAAATGATCTGAGACATTTACAGCAGCAAAAGTGCTGTCCATGGGACAATTTCCATATTTCATTTCCAAATTGCCAGCCAATACAGAGCAAGAATTGCTTCACCTTTAGCCAATAAAATTATTATTTAATTGCTTAGTTGTAATGTTTGTTTACAAACTGTTTGCGACAGGGAGGTTATTACTTCATTCTGAAACCAGTGTTACAGGGAACTACAAGATGTGTACATGTACATATCATCTGTAATTCCCAGCACTGATGGTGATCTGCTTCTAAGAAGTCTAAATCTATGAAATTTAAACAGATATATGAGTAATCTTGACTGACATTCATCACTAATGGTTCAGGACAAATCTCAATCTACCACCAGTTAGCTCAAGAATTACACAGAGCAGCAATGACAGCATGAGTAATTAAGAGCATACACAAACTACAACTGTTTCCTTATTGGTTCGAGGATTAAGACTGAGCCACAAAAGATACAGTTCATTCATGAACACAGCAGTACAAAGGGAGGCAGCTAATACAGTGCAGTCATTTTATCATCATGTCCACAGAATGAAAATAGACCAATGTGGTGACGGCAGAAGGCGAGGGGCAGCGGGGAGGCAGGAGGGAAACTGGCAAGGAGTGACTCATTTGTAGTCCGAGAACTCTCTATGGGTTCTTTTGCGATCAAAAAGAATCCATGTAAATCACACAAGACCAAGCATGCCAAATATGACATGAGGGTGGGATCAGTCAAATTCTATATTTAACTGCAATGACGCCTTTCAGTTGTGATGCATGTGGAATGATACTGACACAAATGTTGGGGAGGAGGAAAGCATGAATGAAAGGAAAAACTTTTGATAACAGGAGCATTTTTTAACTGATTATGTCTCCTTTTGTCTTACAGTACATTTCAGACTTTTCTGAATCACTGCATTTGAAGAAACTCTCTTCCTACTTACAACAATGCAAGCAAAATTGAAAAACATGAAGCACCATTCTCAGTAATGAAAAACTAGAACTAGAACGGACTAATGGGGAGAAACCTTCATCCATTTTTAAAACCTTTGCTCAACAATACAGAACCACCCACACACACTCCTTTAATCTTCCAGTTTTCCAGTATACGTACTACGGGCGCATCTTGCCTCCCACTCACTAATGCTCACTTTCTTGTGATTTGATATGATGAGCAACATAGCAGTTATTTAGATACATGATGATATGATCAAAATCACCTGCAACACAAATAACTACATAGTCTTGAAGTATATTTTGTGAAATATATCAATTATCCTAAAGTATACTGTGATTTAGTCATTTTTTTATTATGTGCTTACATTATACTGTGCATATTAAGTGTTTAAAATTGCTTTGATAGCTAGCTAACAAATGGCAGGGAAGGACAGTATTGTAGAAGCATATTGTAGCTTGTCCTTTTAGAAAAAGCATGCATTTGCTTTCTTACTGAGAAATACATGAAAGTGAACAGAAAAAAATAAAAGAGTCTACAGAGTGTAGAATAAAGGAAGAAAACCAGCCGGGAGGCATCAACAAACAGCATCAGATCTGTGGTGGGATAGAAGACAAACTGACAATGAAGTGGCTGGAAACGTACCTGGCTGAGGCCCAGGGTAAACAGGTAGAAGTGCTTGGGAAAAAACAGGAAGTGGGCCTGGAATTAATTAACGGGGGCTTGGCCAAGGTGAGCAGGGGCAAATCCAGGGAATGATCCAATGCAATACAGACAGAGATTCTAAGCAGTTCAAGCTAAGCAATGGAATCATCTACTGAAGATTGTACTGTAAGTGCTACTTAAATAAGTTGACTGTGGCAACTGCCAGATCCGTGTTTTATTACTGAGTGGGTAGAAAATGTCAGTAAGTGACCCAACATACTGATCTATTTGTATTTGTGTATACAACATTGAAAAAGAACTAGGATACAAGTCACTAGATGCTTCCACTGAACACAGGTATTGTTGATCGCATCATGTGTTTTGTTTTGTTTTTTTGTTTTTTCATAATAACGATACGTTTATCAAATTAAACTTCACTGAGACACTTGGTTGCATTCACACACACGCACAGCGCTGCTTCTTGATGCAGCCACAATATCTCCATCTAAACTTAACTTGACATTAGCTGTTGCACCTGGGATTCTCAGAGAATTTCCTGTCAGTTAATCGTTATATCATCTTTTGGTCCTTGTCAGAGAAAATATTTTCTGCTTTTTATCATCTGCATCTACCGTTGCAAGGTCAGACTGACAAAAGGCTTCTAAGAGCCAGGAGAGTTTCCTGTCAGCCTGTGATGTCATTTAAACCTCTGACTGATTAGCTACACTTTGATCCTCCATACTTAGTGATCCCCCAGAGATTTTTTTTCCCAATTTGTTTATCCTGATGTTGCAGTGGCATGAGTGATTGCTTGTTTTTCAACCTAATTTAGACGGTGACTCAGTGAACTCAAAACACCCACAGCTAAAGCTACTATAGGAGACACATTTCCTTTGTGCAGTAAAATTTGAACCATGCAAACTGTGTGTTTCCATCTATAAAAGTCCTTCCCACAGTGGCTGTAAATATGTTGTAGTTCATGTGGACAGAGTCTGACAAGCTTTTCAGAACTGTTAGTTATTTTTCAAAATGCTCCAAACATGCATTAAAGCAATTCCACCAATAACTAAAGTTCACTTCAGCCACAACAATAAAAACATATTACAGTTTGGGACTTCCATCAGCTTTGATCATTTCTTTACACATAATGGGAAACAGAAGAGAGAATTGAGTCAGCGCCAGTAACAAAGCTTGTTCAGAGTTGCAGCAGTTGTTTTACTTCCACTGCAGGGAAACAAGGGCCCATTTGTCCTTGTTGCTGTATGTTTTTGTTAGCGAACGCTGGACTGAGTCAGACCCCCATGTGGCCCTGACTGTTTTGTGTGAGTGGGCTACCGCGAGGAGGCCTCTCTCCTAGTCCATGCCTCTGGTCAGGTTGTGGTTGGCGAAGTTTCTTCTGCATACTGGTGGACATTAATCACCTTCAAACTATGTGCAGTAATTTCATAAATTGATATGTTTTTCATTGGTATAACGCCAGTTAGAGTTAGATGTGATCTTGAACGGCTTTTGAGGACTGGTATCGTTTTCATTCTCAAACCGTATTTCAACTAGTCAGTGTTACCACTCCATACCTGGTTGATTTGATGGGTTAGGCAGGAAATCCAGAGACAGCTGGGTACCATTTCCTATATTAATCTTAATATACTGTAAACATAACCCAGTTTTTTTAAGCCTAATAGTAGCCTAATAGGCAACATAGGAAATTTTGCAGGATTTCAGTGGAGGTGTTTCATTATCTGCTTAATGTATATAAAGCAGATTTATTGAAAAATCAATCAATTTGCATCATTTGTTGAGGCAAATACTCAGCCTCGACAAATAAACTTAGGACTAGGTGGCTTCCTGGAGCAGGTTTGTCTGATATCCGTATGGGAAAGAGGTTCTCTAGCACACATTGAGTTGAATTCCGGACACATGGTACTTCTGTTGATGATAGATGTGAAGTCAAGGTGACTTTAACCTTTGACCATCAAAATCACGGTCAACTATCAATTGCATCCATTCCAAGAAAACAATTGTTCTATCTAAAAATTTGTCTCAGCTTGTTGCTGTGGCGTGCATTTACCTGCAGAACAGGATAGAACATTCTAGTTGATGATGCAGAACAAAAAAAAGGAGGGAGATCAGGGTGAGAGGAAGGCCTGAAGAGAGGAAGAGACACAAGTGAGAAACAAAGGTAGGAAGATGCTCGGAGGAAGTTTCATTCTGTGCAGGGTAGAAGGAAGTGCTTGTGGAAACACAGTCCATGTGAGGCAGAGAAAACGTGGACTGAAGGCAGAAGAAGGCAGCAGTGTTTTAAAGAGGGCCGACTTTATGGTTTTGGTTAAAGCTTGCGATGTAGTTAGTCCATGACAGTTTTAATCGGTAAAGCACAGACGGAAATTAGGACACACAGGAGTGGGAAGGCGCGGGAGGACAAATTTATTGGTGCTGTGTCATGATTATATGAGATGGAGAGATCAGACATGCCCACCCCCTAGTTTCCAGAAATATTTTCTCTGAGCTTTTTTGCCCCTGGCAGTTATAAACACTAGCTAAATGAATTTACTGTGGGACAAATGTCTGATTCTACAAGGTCACACACATCAGATGTTCAGCTCTAAAGATATGTATGTTACTTCATCGAGGAAATCTTCAATAAATAAAGTCTTTAAGAATGTCTGAAGTAATGTTTACACATCTTACACCTCATATAAACCTTCCCTTGTGCAACTTATGTAACAACTAAAAGCTTGGTTTAAAAACCATGATTAAATCTGACGTTTGAAATCCTCTCCAGCAGGTTGATTTACTTGGCTAAGTATAGTAAATTAAATTCCAGGCTTTTAATTTGATGATTTGGTGACATGACCAGGATTTAAAATAGTGCGGATCTGCACTACTTAAAATCTTCTGTTACCAGGTAGATTAGCTTTGATGTCAGATTTGTAGGAGATGAGTCATGCATGTATGTGGCCATACCACGCTCTCTGGAGGGATTCTCGGACTCCAAGCTCCAATGAGGCGATGGGAAAAGAATTCAGTGAGGTGTGAAGTGAGTTTTTCAATGTTAGATGAAGAAAAGTCACGCTCATCAGGCGATAACTACCTCTTTGGTAGTAGTACAAGCCTTCACTCATGGCTGCCGCAGCTATGGCTTGACCCATAATGACAGTTGAGGGATTTAATCAGTGTTGGCTCCTCTGTTTTGCCGCCGGACCCTCACACACCTACATCAGCTGCCCACCAGTCTTTGTTCTCTTCCTGGGCTCTTCTCTACCTCCTCCTTCATTGTTTTTCTTTCTCTCTTGCTCCTCCTATTGTTTTGTCCTCAAGTCTCTCAAACCTCGTGAGTGCGTCCATCTTTACATGCAGTATTCTGTTTGTCCTACTAACCTCTGTGTTGGTAGTTAGTTTGCATATATCAATATTTGTGTAAGACAGCTCGTTTTCTGTTTGCAGGACACACATGAACAGGTTTCAGGCTAATGACGTTATGTGCACTAAACACTAAGATACGCTCTGTTTAAGCTTGGAAAACGTGAGAGGATATTTTGGGGCCACCTGCTTAAAAGAATGTGGCAAGACACGGCGCTTGTGCACGTAAGTATCTTTTGTTTGTACTGTAGGTGTGTTTGTGCGATTGCGTGTGTGCATGCGTGTGTGGGTGTGTGTTCGTGCATGCGCGCATGTGTGGGCATGCATGTGCGTGGATCCTGCTTATGTGATGCTATGAGGAACGTCTGTCTCCCAGTGGGCCTCTCTCAAGGCATACCAGCAACGCTAAACACTGCCAACGAGGGTGCATTCGCACGTGTTTGTGCGTGCACACTTAAGCCTTCCAAATGTTCTCAGCTGCGAAGAGCTCCAAGTACATGAGTCAAACGTCACACCTCTTCTGCTGCTATCTTTCGGTCTCCCTCTCTTTCACACAATTTCTCATTTTCATCTCTGTCAGTA